>CM068839.1:97086681-98471681 GCA_028554795.2 Sinohyriopsis cumingii
CTATTCTACATTGTTATATATTATTGTACATTGTTATTTAGTATGCTACATTGTTATTTAATATGCTACATTGTTATTTATTATATTACATTGTTATTTATTATGCTACACTGTTCATATGCATCGGTTTAATAGTTTAACCAGGCATCGCATGACAGAATGTGGTCTGCACCGATTTCTCCAATATCGCTCATCTGCTATTGATCAGTGCAGTGGGGCAATGAAAGAAGCTAGACATTCATGAAACAAAATCAGATTATGTAGACTAACGGATCAAGTATTCAAGAGCTGATATTCTTTAAGATATAATGTCTCTACTTTAGAAAATTGAATAAAATTTAGTCTTAATGCAAGGTAGAAAATAGTTTGTATGGAAAGATAACTTTCCATTCTATAAATAATAATTACTGCATACCAAGTAATTTACAAGGTTTTAACGCTTATAGAAAGAACAAAAGTCCCTGGAAAGGAATGGTGCTCAACTGGCCAAAACGAACTACCTGTAATTCAAGATAAAATCGTTTCTTCCTCAAATGGGGCCATCTATTTAGTACATACGCAAAACTCTGTCAAAGCTTGACCCGTCACTCCTCCCTGTACACATGCGTACATTTTTTTACAACCCCCTCCCACCTGCGTATGTACGCTTGACGCACCCAAACCCCAGGAATTCTACAGAACGGACTATATTCAATCCACGCAGAAATGATAATAATATTAACGTGTTTAATAAAACAGATAGTCCACTGACGTCGAATGTCTGGCTTCATCAAATAAATAAGATGCGTAATTTTAAAAAGTTTGTCTAGTGTCCGCAAAAATTCAAACGCCTACTGAACCCAGTCGAACAGGTTACGTATTAAACAAATTATTATCGAGGCCTCCCTCCGTTTCCTATGCGTACGTACATTATCAGTAGGCCCCCCATCCACATACGCAAGCGTATGCATTTGGGTTAAACCCCCTCCCCTCTCCATGTGTACGTACTAAATGGACGGTCCCTAGCTGGCGAGTGTTGAAACAATCTTTGTTACTTTTGATCGATAACAAGATTTTAAAATTAGCTACGATGGTGTGCAAAGTGTCAGATTTGAACTAGTTTCGTTTAGTACCAATTGCACAAAAAAGAAGTCTTTTAGTGGAAACGTCGTGTTCAAATGACCATCCACTCTATAGGCGTGGCGATAACGAAGATTTTCAAGAAGGCCGCCCATAACGGGTGGATCGGATTTGCGAGTGTAACCATTTTCATATAAGTAGACATCTCGTGACGTCTTAAGTTGAAAATCCCATTTTAAGGAGTAGCAGCTATCACAAGATTTTCAAGATGGCTGCTTTGATGGCCATATCGGAAAGTATCAGTATCATTTTTATTTAGGTACAAAATTGACATCATAGATAGTGGTTTAGTTGAACGCCGTGTTGATACAACTATCCATTCACGAAGTGTTGCGATAACAAAATTTTCAAGATGGCTACTGTGTGTCAATATTGGCTGTGCAAGCAGCACCATTTTCATTGAGAACCACCCATAAATCATGCGAATTCTTTTGGTGAAAATGCTACATTAATAGGACTTTCCGTTCAGGAGGAGTAGCGATAATAAAATTGTCAAGATGGCTTGTGTGGTCGTCATACTGAAGATCAGACGGTCACCATTTTATCCTTCAAATATGCTCTCCAATCATATTACGTTAGGAATATTAGCCTGTTACTTCGCATATTCATCCCTACTAAAAGAAGAAAAAGTCTTTTTCTGTCTAGTCATAGACAAAGGGCCATAACTCGTGCTCATTACATCCCCTTTGACACCGCAAGGTGTCGCTAGTTTTTCTAGATGAGCGGATATACTAACGAGGATGCTACCGCGGCGGATGGGTGGTTGAGTTTTTTAAATAATTAATGTGATTGGATAAATATTCTTGGAGAAATATAAATTACTGAAAAATTTGCTTTCTCCTTCAAATACTTTCCCGAATCACATTATGTAAGGATAATAGGTAACAGAAGGGGGGAGGGGGGTACTGTGCATTCGACTTCAACCTCGGATATCCTTCTGGGGAATGATGGCTGGATTCCCATGCGAACGTTAGCCCTTTCTCCTGATCACATAAGTAACAGTCTAGGGTCACCTGACCCATGATACCTATACATGGTTAAGAAGATAATTATCGAAACATTCTTACCTATAAAAGTTTACTGGCGAATCCAGCGAAGCTGATATGCTGTATTAATTGTTTGAGTTGGGTCTAGTGGTCATCTGGGATGCTGACACTGGACTAACAGATTCAAGGTTTGCCTTTGCGAAACTCAGTCTTTGGGATAAAACTTCGAGAAGGTTGACTCTGCATGCCAGCCAACAACTTATATTGTACTTCGGATGAAACGTTAACGTTCGAATGCCAGGCTTGCAGAGATCGTTCTAATCCAATGAGCGTCAGTCTTCACGAGATGACTCAGATGTTGTGAGATCACCGAGTACGCCATGCTTATAGCCTATTTCACGGCCGAGATAGACAAAAACAGACGATTTTCGTATTTTAATAGGGCTGGATTCGCGAGGTAGCGGACTAATGTTCATAATAGTCATAAACGTAAACATTATAAGAAGTCTTTCCGTGAATTCCTATGTTGATGTTACCATTCATTCAGGAGGAAAATCGATGTTTTCAAAATGGCCGTTGAGGCGGCCATAATGGACGTCCAAGCTGCTCCATTTTCATTTAGGACCAACTAGACCTTGGGATCAATGTGTGAATAAAGTTTGATTGCAATCTCCCAAGTAGTTAAGGGGGAATAGGGATAACATACTTGTGTTAACAGACATACAAACAACGGACGACAAGCCATCCAATAAGTTCCCCTGGACTGGGAACAATAGAGCTAAAAATGAACAACCTTGAGTTGCAAATGTGACCTTGTTTAAGTTTACATCGCTTGCTTCTGTAATACGTACGTTAATCTGCATAAAGGTCACATATGATGCACACAATATCTTTACCAGTGACACGCAGATGTTAATGCTCTAAGCGAACAATGTATTATATACGATCAGAAGATGCATATAGAAGTTTTAAAATGCTATTGCTAAAGCAGATTTAAAAAAAGCTTGCTGCAGCAGCAGGTACTAAAACAGCTGCCCTCTCTTTAGAGACCTTCTGATGAGAAGACATTTGCCTATGAAAGCACACCTGCTACAACAGCTGTTCCATGTATAGAGACGTATAGAGACATTGCAGATAAGAAGACGAAAGGACACCTGATACAACAGCTACTCCACGTATAGACACTGCAGATAAGAAGACGAAAGGACACCTGCTACAGCAGGTGCTCCACGTATAGAGACTTATAGCGACATTGTAGATAAGACGAAAGAACACCTGTTACAACAACTGCTCCATGTATAGAGACATTGTAGATAAGAAGACGAAAGGACACCTGCTACAACAGCTGCTCCATGTATAGAGACGTATAGAGACATTGTAGATAAGAAGACGAAAGGACACCTGCTACAACAACTGCTCCACGTATAGAGACATTGCAGATAAAAAGACGAAGGGACACCTGCTACAACAACTGCTCCACGTATAGAGATATTGCAGATAAGAAGACGAAAGGACGCCTGCTACAACAGCTACCCACCTATTCAGAGAGCTTTCTGATGAAAAGACGGATCACACGTGCTACAACAGCCACCCCATTTATAGAGACCTTTCTGGTGAGAAGATGTTTACCAATGAGAGAATACCTACTACAATAGGTGATCCGTGTATAGAGACATTTAAAATGTGAAGACATTCGCCAATGAGAGGACACCAGGTACAAGAACTGATCCCTGTATAGCGACCTTTCAAATGAAAAAACATTTGCTGTGAGAGCACACTTGCTAAAACAGCTAACCTCTCTTTTGAGACCTTTTGGATGAGAGGACGCAGCTCACCTGTTTCAACAGCTGCTTAGTGTATAGAAACCTTTCAGATAAGATAACGGAGGATAACTGCTACAACAGATATTTCTTCATTTGAAAACATTCTGATCAGAAGACAATCACCCATGAGGGGGGACATCAACATCCGAATTTCATTTATAGAAATGCACCATCGATATGATTCAGTCACTTGCAACAATCAATTTTCTAATTTGCATCCTTTTCATTCGTTTAATAATATGAGGAACGCTTTACATTCTATCCGATTTTAGCATAATTTATATATTAATCTACAAAGAGAAACCAATGTGCTCACAATGTTGTTTTGAATACATTCGTTACTATGAAAGGTACAATATGTATGCAGTGACCTCCACATTCAGTTTTACAAATGCGCCATTTGCACATATCAAATGGACAAAAATCAACGAAAGGTCTCATTGAAGAAAAAGTTCTTGAAGTCCTATCAACAACATTTGAGCGACAGTAATCAAGTTTTGCTATGAAATGGAACGTGTTTTCGATGATATTCTAGTATGCCAAATTCATTTTTAAAAAAGGTCGCCATTGACAGCATACTTAAAATACAACCATGTTAATTTGACGAACATATTCAATTTCTGTCGGTCTCTTTTCTGAAGAAATCTCGGTGGATTAAATGGAAATACATATCACGCTACTATAAACAGTTACAACAAATTACTAGATTTACAGATCTGATGCATTACGCTCTTTATCTTATGATATCCCGCAGATTCTGAGACGGATGTGGCGTAGCTTTCTTCTTGGTACTTAATGGTACGTTAGTATAAGAATTGTTTGGTCCGAGGCAAAGCGAGTCTAGTACATTGCTCTGAGACACCACCGCAGCCATTTTGGTTGGACTGGACGGGAGTCGGATTTTAACGGTACTCTGAGTACATTACTGACTATATCATGACAACGAAGTGCCTTTGCCAAGAACACGCCCATAACCATCCGACGGTAACCCGGAACGCTTGCCACAGAGCCAACCCTGCTTTCGGCTTCTAATAAGCATTGCATTTTAAACGTTTGGCTTCCAGAAGTAAAAGAATATTAAATTGCACAATGAACTTTACTTACGTTCCTGACGAAACGATTCCAGAATAATAACTTTTAAATATTTAAATATTCCCTTGGAACGAGCTTCTGATCAATAGCTGTTTTGTTTATTGCATTATTCCGCCTATAGTATCACTAAGTGATTCAATCCGGTTAGCAGACCATTGTAACACGATCTTTTAGTCAAGTGGGCGTAATGTAGTTCCGACATGTGATCAAACCTGATCACCGATAAATCAATACGGTAAGCAACCAATTAAGTCTTGAACATAGTAACAGCTGCAAGACTTTCACGAAGTTTTAGCAATTTTACTCGCTTTTCGTGCTTCAGACAGAATTGTTATTTTTAAAGATACGAGAGAGACATGAAAAAATTGCACACAAAAAAATAAATGAAAGCACACGACAACAGTTTGAAACCACGCACCGAGTCTCTTAAAATATCCAAGCACTACAAATGTGTGAAGAAAACAAAAGTACCGTATTTAATGTTCAAGTCGGGTGCGATTGCAAAAAACAACAAAACACACTTATCTGCCGTTGCATAATGAGTCGGAAGATCAGGGTCTATGTTGTGCGCTCAACTGAATAGTCCTCGCACACTGTGTAGACCCATTTCTGCCGATACATTATGCCATGGCAAATCTGGGTCGATGCAGTTTACATTTTGACCCGAATTAAAGCGTGTATATACGATATTCTGATCTAGAATTTGTTTTTTTTTTTCTTCTACATTCATGTTGGAAAATAATCCCAATTACTTGTGTTCTCACATTTTGTGTCTGAGTTCGTGTTTTCTGTATATAAATTATTTTGCTATGTAAGTAGTACAAGTACACATTTGCTGCAAACTTTTCATGATTGATGTCAACTTCACATGCAAACCAAACACATAAACATTACAACCGACCGCTAACATGACAAAACATACACTCCTTACAAATTTTTTCAAGACCTTTTTTTAAAATTATAACGTTTTTTTTATACATAAAAAAATTCTTTATTTTCGTTTCACCATTTACAAAAAAATGAAATTCGATAATTGAAATAAATACAATAATCAATGCATTCAAATAATTAACTAATTAACACATAAACAGGGTAATTAGAGTGCATTATGGAGAGTTCGAGTCAGCCATGATTTAAAATATCAACATCAGCCATGAAATTTATATAATTTTCCAAGTCAGATTTATTTTTCCGTATTTACATAATGAATACAACAAAAACAAGTAATTTACCAAATGCACTATTGTATATCAAGGAACTACACAGGGTTGAGACAAGTTAAAAACATTATTGGAAGCGCAAAAGTCGGAGAATATCCTCGTGACGCAGTATTTGAAGAGAATTCGAGATTCGCCAGGTCATACCAATATAAAATGGACATTCATCAAGTCGAACCGACATACCATCGAATGAAATTCGACATTCATCAAATCGTACCAGCATATCTTCGGATGCAAAGTCATACCAATCTATCATCGAATGACATTCGACATTCACAAAGTCGTACCAACATATCTTCGGATGAAATTCGACATTCACCAAGTCGTACCAACACATCTTCGGATGAAATTCGACATTCATCAAGTCGTACCAACATATCATCGAATGAAATTCGACATTCACAAAGTCATAATAATTTATCATCGAATGACATTCGATATTCACAAAGTCGTACCAACATATCATCGAATGACATTCGACATTCACAAAGTCGTACCAACATATCATCGAATGAAATTCGACATTCACAAAGTCGTACCAACATATCATCGAATAACATTCGACATTCACAAAGTCGTACCAACATATCTTCGAATGAAATTCGACATTCATCAAGTCGTATCAATATATTAATGGATGAAATTCAAGATACTGGAGTCATATCAACATATCATCGGATGAAAATGATTCCACGTATTCTTGGAATTATCTGAAGGAGAACACATAATGATGAACGTTAGTTTTGTAGAAAATAATATTCTGGTAAGGAGATAAAACGTCTGATATGGGTTCCATCTTTTTATATCTACAACAATTATGTATGCCAAATTCCAATTCAAGGGCTGGTCTGATTCAATAAAATTAACGGTGAAATTGGTAACGCAATTTTCATAGAGCCATTTAAAGATTTTGCCTTCTTTATTATGTAATTTTGCCTTATTTTTTTTTTTAACATGACTGTCATATTGGATAGGAGATATCCAATTATAAATTATAATTACGCAATTTGAATTAATATGGCACCACACTGGCCCAGTACTTTCAAATTTCTCAAGACGCTTTTAAGTATAATTTTTTTTTTTAAAGCTTATCATTTTCCTTTCGATTCTTTACAAATTACGTTATTTGATGGCAGGGAGAAATTGTTAATTGAAAGGAACTGACGTCTGAAACCTGTTCATCAGAGTATAAAATGACCATAAACGCAGGAGTTTTTAAATGTTGGTAAATACAATAGCGTATCACCTATACTTCTACAAACCGAATGGTTTACATACCTGAATCTTTGATTTAAATTGAATAATTAGATTTTTCTATTTTTGCGACAGGGGCTAAATTAAATAGAACAATCACGTTGTTGATACAAATTTGAAAGGCTTTAAATCAACTATGCAGCATAGTTTTTATGAAGAAGTAACTTCAATGTTTTACCTTTTTTGGAACGATAACCGCATTTAATATTTGATTGATATAATTTGTATAAACCTGAACACCTCTGATGTCCGGTTGATTTTAGGCCAATTTTGTTGTGGAGGTCACTGCATATATATTGTACCTTTCATAGTAACGAATGCATTCAAAACAACATTGTATTCACATGGGTTTCTTTTTGTAGATTAATATATAAATTATGCTAAATTGGTCCTAATGACGTTGATTTGTTACAAAAACACAATTTCTTTGCAAACGGACGACACAACGAACGCATGGTCCTAAACATCAAATTGGGTATAATTTTAATCTATATAGAAATAATGTTCGATATCCAACCCACACTCCTTGAAATAATTAGGCAAAAAATAGTTAGCCTTCAAAAGGTGTGTTTTTGAAATGCTGTTGCAAGTAAAAAAAAGTTTCTGCCATATTTTCAGCAGAGAGATGTCATTTGTGTGTGTGTGTGTGTGTGTGTGTGTGTGTGTGTGTGTGGTTTGGATTATTAACATAGCTTTAACAAGTCCTGTCGCTACGATGTCTACAATGTGGCAGTTTAAAGTGATGTCTAGCACTGGGGCATCATGCAGCAGACATATAATCAAAACGTCCCACCCAGTCACGTTATCCTGACACCAGACTGACCAGTCCTAACACTAACCTCATAATGCTGAGCGCCTAGCGAGGCAGCTGTTAGTACCATTTTTATGTCTCTGGCATGACTCGGCCGGGGTTCGAACTCGCGCATCCGAGGTTAACGCTCTAACCACTGGGCACCGGAACTGAAAAATAATTTGTAAAAAGGACAATTTACGTCGGTACCGCATGAATTTCTGGCTTAAGAGAATCACACAGTCAGATTGGATCAAATCTTGCGTTTCCCGATAGTGTAGGCGCGGACTGTTTGACAGTAATATGCCGATTAGGTAAAACAAAATTTCACTGATCACTCGGAATTTATTGACTCTGGTGGAAATTTGGACGAATTATACCCGAATGCGAAGCTCACAGGTGGCAACGCTTCCTATTTACATTGTCACGGTGGTCTTGACCAGTGACTCTGCATTACTCACAAGTATACTTTTTCCGAAAAGGCGTACTATCTCGCAGATGCATCAGTGGAGTGCCATTGTATAATCCACCCATTGCAGTAATGGCCTTGTTATAATTTGTGTTCCACTGGTATTCAGTCAGGCAAAGAACGGTTGTCACGAGCGGCAGAATTAGAAATATGAAACGAGCAAATCCCAACTGTACACCCAGCTTAATGCCGTATAATTTTTAAATATTGCCATGAAGCATTGCTGATTGCAATCTGTTTCCGCATTCATAAACTGGGCAGTTAATATATTTTTTTACCTTGTATTAAATGTTTTTTTTCAACTGTCAAACTAACGTATAAAAATATACATGCTTCGGCACACTGTCTTAGCTCTCTACCAAACAGTCCATTAAAAATATGTCGTACTACAAATGCTGTAATCATGGCAGGATGTGAAAACAGGAGAGAGATTGTTCAAACCTTCTTGATATCACCTCGTCATGCATCAGTGGGTTTCAAACTCAATATCCGGCTAATACTTGTGTGAATATTAACCATAAAGTCTATGCAAACACTTGATCTAAATGGCCCGAGCACTCTGTGCTAATATCTCTACTAGAACATCCTAGAAATAAAAACACAACAATGTCTTTTGCACGGTCCCATTTCAACAGACGTTTCGGCACGGTCACTTACTAGTGATCTTTCTTACCTTCATTCACCGAAGATTCTATACAGCATGAAACTTGACTGGTTCGCTTGTTTTCTTTCAAGGAAACGGCAAGAGAATGGAAGGAAGAACTAGCTATCACGTATCTTTTTCTGTAAACTTACTATCCTCAGCCACTGAAACGTAACGAAAGGTTCTGAATCTAATTTTTTGTAAAATATTAAATATTACTTCGTTTTTAAAGTTGAGAAATGTTGCGTATGACATGGTGATCAAATTCTTGCACACTTTTCAACCAAATAATTTGGGATTATCTATTTAAAGAATACCAAGGGTGATTTCGGTCATACGGGGAACTTCAGTAAAATTTCTCATTTACCCCATGGGCGATGTGACCTACTTTAATGAAACGTGTCTGATAGGATTCAATTGGCAATTACCAGTTTTGCTACACTATTTTTGATTCTATGGGCTAACTGGTCAATGGGTAACTAGAATATAGTATCCCACAATTGTGCCACTGCCAACTCCGAATCCAAAGTCGTGCAATTGGGTCACATTAAATACTGTAGTAAAGCCATTTTTTTGACGTTTTCTATGGCTCTTCTATTTGTAAGAAAAGTGTCTTGTATATTTTTTATATTTCTGTTAGTTAAATGCTAGAAGAACAGATTGTTAAATTATTGTGACCGACTTTATCGACGGTAAAAATGTCAGCTAGGGTGATTTAATTTCAGCCGCACAATTTATGGGCGCATTGCAAACAGTATATTTATTTCCATAATACGTGCTGTGAATTATAAAATGTTAATTTTAATATAAGTAATCATGTTCAGAATTATCTTTAATATCTCCGTTTGGCGAAAATGCAGAAGAAAGTGAAAGTAGAATATAATATACTAACATGAACGGCATTCGCAAACTCGGGGCCCTATTTGGATCATTTTGGCGTGGCCTCCTGGATTTGCGCGCGGGGACACCTAAGAGCACGGCATATGGAAATAAACTTTTAAACAAGTTTTATATGAGATTGAACTTGAAATTTTCATCCCTCTCTTTAAAATTTCTTTGTTTCGATATATTTTTAAAAATTACTAACGCGCGGAGACCCTGTGAGCGCGGAATCAATCCAGTCGGCCTAAGGCCGGCCCTGTACACTTACATGAATGCAACTGACAATGTATCCACCTACTTATCACTAATTACCTGTCGTGTGACCTTCAATATTTCCTGCCGTGTTACCTATTATATCCGATGTCCGCTCTATTCCAAGGTTCCTTAGCACACTGAAAAATAACAAGTGAAGAGTCACCCGTTTTCGATCGTTACTTATAAACATAAAGTATGGGATTTCTTCCGTGTGTGTGTGTTTAAGTGGGTTTTTTTTTTTTTTTTTTTTAATTTTTTTTTTTTGCTGATGAATTCGACGCCAATCATGATGTACTAGACAAGTTTTGCCCTCCAGTCCTGTTTATATTTTCGTGCATTGTTAAATTAGCGCTCGGAAGACTTCGCTTCAAATAAATGTATATCGGATTTTTTTCGACCGTTTTTAATTTGCGCAAGACCGATTACGGTAACAGAAAAAATATTACGGTCCAAAAAACTGTCACACTATATGTCAGCAGCATGCTTCTGAAAGAGACAGGTAAGCAAACGATGTGCGCAAAACAAGAATAATTATTACTGTTTTTATTTCTTTTCTAATCGTTCTTGCCGGCCAGATTTTATAATATAACTGCTTCGCCATTAGCATGTACACGAGGTTTCCTGTCTTAACATGTCAACCGCATCAGGTTTCTTGCCTATGACACCAGACATCATTCAAAATATTGAAAATGAGATCCAATGCTGAATTTATCATGCTTTCGCTTTCGCCCTTTTTACTCTGTGGGTTTGTCTGATCTCCGGATATAAATGCTTTGAGTTTGGTAACTATGTAATTTGCAAAATAAAATTTGAAACTAAGTATATTTGTACAGATTATAGGTCTCTGTATTTACATCATCTTTTATCTTATCGGCATGCTATAGAACACGTATTCTGTGAAATCCACGTATGATGCTAGATAAAATTCCAATTTTTTATTTTACATTCTGAAAACTGTAAATTTACAAATGTAGACAGAAATCACTTTTCAACGCTTTACTGTTTTAGTATTCGGTCTAAATTCTACATAACTGCACTTATTTATATAATACATTTTAAAATATTTCATCAAAACAGAAAACAACAAGATTCTAAGTAGACCGAATCTTTCCCTGCACAATACGGATTTTCCGACTTTACTGGCAAGCTGCACGTTGCACGTCTTTCATTTTCTTCTTTAACCTGGAATAAAATGAAAACATTTTGACTATTGGTGTTGTTTATAAAAGTGACATAATATTTTTGTGGTTATTAGTGTTACCTCTACTAATCGTTTATCTTGAATTTAGACAAATTTCCTCTCAATAACGACAAATGAAAACTGTGTCACGGAAAACATCTGCAAGCAAAGATAAATATGTCACTGTGTTTTGGTCCACAGACAAACTTTTAGTCGAAAGACAAAAGCTGCAATTAAATAAGATATTCTTGTGCTGGTCCAAAGAACAAATAAAGAAAATATGGATTTTGTTTGACTCGTATGTAGTTCTGTTTGCATGATTATTCAAAGAATTGCAGCTTGAAGAAAAACACGCAGCAAAACGTCTTTAACATTTTCAGATATCTGTGCAATTTTGAAGTATGTATAAAGCATATTATACACAATGTATCCAATGTATTACAATGCACACCAAAATGAAATTTAACTTTTGGTGGGTTTATTACTGTGATGGGTGAAGGCAATGCATGTAGAACGTTTGTGAGTGGCTTCCTTTGAGTCGGTGGTTCATCCAAACGTCTTGATTTCTTTCTTCATACATACTGACCGCCATGTAAAGCCTATCTTTGTGCTGAAAAATGGCGTTTAACCCACAAAACCAAACCAAAAAGCCAATCTTCAGAGTTAATCTATATCGTTCTAACTTAGGAGCTGTCTTCCTCAGTCAAAACTAATTAACAGTTGTCATTTTATACATGTACCGTCCCTGTATTAACGAATATCGCATGCATAATTAACAAAGTATTAATAGTATCGAGTCTAAATATAAAGAAATCATTTGGCAAGAAAATTTCAAGAAAGAATGATTTCAATTTTTTTTTCTTATTGATCATTCAGACATTTTGGTCTTTATCCCTTTTAAATGAGATTGAGATGATCAGAAAGCGTCTTAACAAAAATTGAAGGTCACTTTACCTTATAAAACATCTATTTTATCAGGAAGTACACGACAACCTAAACAAAATGAGAAATCCAATCGTGTTTGAAATGTGAAAGCCTAACTATTGGCTTTGCCAATCAATAAAGCTGGATGGACGGGTTTCTATGGTAGCAAAACAACCATCAGAGCAAATGTGCAGAAAGGCATTTATTCAAGAGGGTGATATTGTAGAACCAGTCAGTTGCTATGGATATGGTACTATTGCTTTGACAGTCTGGGTCACGACATGAAGTAAGTTGTGAGAGATGACAGTAATTGTTATGTTTTTCATAATGAAGCAAATCCCAGGTAGATAAACATTTGTGTAACTTTCTGAAGCTGTTATATATATATATATATATAAATCAAATCGAATATTGATTCTCCAATAGCTTTGAAGATACAATAAGCAAAAAGTGAGTCACAACATGGTTTGTCGGAAAGTTAAAATATCTTTAAACATTCAATTAAGTAACATTTTCAATATTTAGAAGGTAAATAAATAAATAGTACTAAAACAAAATTCAATTTTCTTGTTGGAATATCACCTCACAAATAATCTAATTTAGGAAAACCAGAAAAGACACTTTTGACGTTTTTATTGAATGAATTTTCGTGAAATCTGAATGACGAATACTTGTATAAAGAAATGATCGCGTAATCCAAGCACCTGAACTTTCGACAAACTTTAATATTGTGAACTCTCAATGGACGTCGTTTGGAGCTTTATCTTAAGCGTGGGTTTCTGCCAGATTGCACCGAAATTTAGATTCACGTAAATGTTTGGACCCATCAATAGACCACAGCGGAGTTTTATCGTTAACGAGGGCTTCTTGTCAGTCACTCATGTGGGTAATACAGAGGGAATACCGACATTTTAAAAGCCCAGACACTAAGCCTTGATTCACGGTTCCATTTCTGTCAGTTTGACAGATGGTAAATTTCTGTCGGAGTGACAGATGGGTAATTTGTGCAGCATATAATAATTTTGATCGAATCCCTGATCAAAATGGTAGTAACACAGCTAAAAACGAACACAAACCAAACTAAGCCACATTTACGGCATCCACAGATTTTTCTTGCGATAATGGATTTTAGTTTATATCACTCACTGTTAATGTAGGAAGGAAGTGTTAAACACTGTGGCTTTTTAAATAGAAAGTTTGGCATGAGGGAAATTATTTCAAGCAATGGCGTCTACTCAGCATTCGTCAGACGTATGTGTGTGTTTTGGATTTTTAACATAGCTTTAACGATATTTCAGTTATATTGCTACGATGTCTGAACTGTGGCAGCTTATAGTGATGTCTAGCAGTGGGGCATCATGCCGACCAGTCCTAACACTAACCTCATAATGCTAAGCTCCAAATGAGGCAGCTGTTAGTGCCATTTTTAAAAGTTTTTTCAAATGACTCGGCTGAGATTCGAACCCACGACCTTTCATATCCGAGGCAGACACTCTAACCCATAAGCCATCGGAGCGGTAGTCGTCAGACATGTAAAATAACTTAAACTCACCATAAGTCAAAACTACATCGGTTATTTCTGAGATAAAAATATTCCTTGGATGTTTATCGTCTGCAGACTACCTTGGATATTTTTGGATTGACTATATGACTGGCCGGGAGACAACAAAATTCGTTTGATCATTCATAATTTCTCGGTCAATCCTTGTTTCGTAAATAGCCAAAGTGTCCAGATGGAAGCTATCGACATACATCCTGGTACGATCCGTAGAGTTGACCTCGAAGTTGCAAATGACTCAAGGTGTGAGTCTTCGTCCGGTTGGTAAAACCACCAACCCACCTGGTGCTAATGGCAAGTTTTCTTTCAAACCCACAATGGCCTAGCCAGAGACTCGAACCCACGCGGACAGAGGTGAGAAGGCAGTGATCAGAAAAGGCGAGTGCTTTGTGCTACTTGCCCGCCATGGACGCCTGTACGATATTAGTATTTTGCGAGGATGAAGAGTTTGCCTTTTGCTACGATCTACATAATTATATAGACTCTGAAACGAATGAACGGACGCAAAAGGACGTTTTTTATATTTATATTAGGCTAGAGGCAGCACATTTTTAAAACGTGTGCTGTTGGGGTTTATAATCATTATTCGATGCCACCTAAGGATTTACCAAGACTACGTCAGTACTGCCAGTAATTATGCAAAATTGATAGGCTTGACGTTTACCGTATTTACTGTTAACAATGTCTCCAGTAAGTGTACACGACTTACAGGCATGGCGTTTACCGTATTTACTGTTAACAATGTCTCCAATAAATGTACACGACATACAGGCATGACGTTTACCATTTATACCGTTATCAATGTCTCCAGTAAATGTACACGAGTTTCTAATCTGCATGCGAATTTACTCTTAAATGTCGGATTTGTGACATGTTTTGGACATGTACAGGCTCCACAAGGCGGTTTTCTTTAATATATCAGGCATGTTAGATATGTGTGAGACTTGAATATCTCGTGTATCCAGGTAGTCATCTACTTGGATATCAAATTAAGCTCTCTCATTGTTCATTACCTATCAAGTGTTCCATAATTTAGCTGAGTGGGGGGCCCCCGAGTGGCCGAGTGGTCTAAAGCGCTCACCGTTACGGATCACTGCCATCTCACCTCTGTCTGCGTGGGTTCGAGTCTCCGATTCGGCCAATGTGGGTATGTGAGAAAGCTTGCCAGTTCTTCCTCCACCATTAATACTGGCCGCCTTGTATAGCCTATCGTGTGCTGAAAAATGGCGTTAAACCCAACAACAACAACAACAACTTTACCTGAGTGGTACGTTCCGAGTCATACTGTCAACTATTACCCTTCCAAAATTAGTCTCAACACCATTTCTGTTAAAGTAGCATCACCAATCTGATTAAAATCGTGATCTCTGACATAACAGAGATCGGACAGACACGAAACGATGTCATGTTATGTTGACCTTTGCATTCACCAATCAAATTACAGCTTTCACATTTATATAAGTGAAATACTTCTTTCGGAACATATCATTTATAAGGACGACTCTAACAATGAATGCTACGCTTATACTGATAGGTTACTAAACATGGGCGAGCAGGAAGTTCCAAAGTTCGTCAGAACAAGAACCTTTATAGGTGCTTTATTTTAAGTAGATATCGATTTTAGTCAGGTTAGTGGCAGTCTTGATTGTGAGATATAATATGAAATGCCATTATCTTAGGAATATTAGAATTAATGTTTCCTATGCATGCATATACTCCTTGCTAATCTAAAATCTTCTCGGGATTTGCAGGTAAATTAGGAGTAAATTATGGGGTAAATTATGGGGTAAATTACTGGTAAATTGTGTGGGAATCGGTCCACAAATTTATTTTCCTTAGAGATCAATCTTAATGTCCAAGAAAATAAAACTAGCTAGCCCAGTATACGTGTACTTGAAATTAGTGCACACTTTCTGATCAGTCAGTGCAGTACTGATTCGTATCTTGTTTAAAGTCGCGTACAACACGCAGTTGATTTGAGGTGTGTCCACGTAACCTTCTGCATAACCGTTGTCTATAAAAATGGAGTACTTTTTTAAAATTTCAGATATGTTCGTTTGTGTTGTTTTCTGCTATTCTCTTGTCTTTCTTTTACTATTTTACAACAAATATGGCGGGGCCCCGAGTGGCCGAGTGGTTTAAAGCGCTTTCCGTTACGGATCACTGACATCTCACCGCTGTCTGCGTCGGTTCGAGTCTCGAATTCAGCCAATGTTGTTATGTGAGAAAGCTTGCCACCATTAATACTGGCCGCCATGTATAGCCTATCGTGTGCTGAAAAATGGCGTTTAACCCCACAACAACAACAAATATGGCAACAATGTGTGTGTGTGTGTGTGTGTGTGTTTTGCATTTTTAATGTAGCTTTATCAAGTGTTCAGTCATATCGCTAATATGTCTGCAGTGTGACAGTTTATAGTGATGTATAGCACTGGGGCATCACGCCGGAGACATGTAGCATCATGCCCCACCAAGTCACATTATCCTGACACCAGGCCGACTAGTCTGAACACTAACCTCTTAATGCTGAGTGCCAAGCGAGGCCGCTGAAAGTACCATTTATATATGTCTTTGATATGACTCTGCCGGGGGTCGAATCCGCGACCTACCGCATCCGATGTGGACGCTCTAACCACTATGACACCGGAGCGGTTTCTGGCAACAGTAGGAAAATACTTGGGGTATTTGAAAAGATAAGAATATTAGTCAGCCGTTGCAGTGAAAATTGTTAGCAAACAGTACGTTAACGCATCCTATCAAATCACTCCGCGTGCACCTCACCATGCTCTTTGTCTTATTATCCATTTATGAGTGGCCGAGTGGTCTAAAGCGCTCTCCGTGACGGATCACTGCCATGTCACCTCTGTCTGCATAGGTTCGAGTCTAGGATTCGGCCAATGTGGGTATGTGAGAAAGCTTGCCAGTAGCTTCTCGAGGGTCGGTGGTTCTATCCGGGGATTTCCCAGGTTCTTGCTCCACTATTAATACTGGCCGCCAGACATAGCATATTGTGTGCTGAAAAATGGCGTTAAACCCCACAACAACAACAGCCAATTATGAAATGCCGTTTTGTATCCACCTTATGATGTGCTGTTCATACACTGGGACGTTGCACCTCCAATGGCTTTTAAATCCTGTGCTTGTCAGCGAATCCTTCGCAGCGGGATTTAGTTAAAATTCACTTGAAACGAAATCTGGGATACAAATGAAGGATGTGGCAATGGTCGGACGTTTTACTCATTAAGGAAGTCTGTTACGATGATGGATTTATGCACGGGTGCGTTCGCTTATTCACTGGTATATTGTCACGAAGAAGACAGAAACCTCTGCTACGATTGGTTCTCAGTGGTGTTCATAACTTTTGGCAATACTTTGGAGGCATACAAATGTCCAGTGGCATTAGCAGAGTCCGGCACAGGGACGTGGACGACCGCGCCTTTTGCATCTAAAGATAATGCTTATAAAAGTCTCGAGACAGTCTGACTATGTCGAGGTGACTCAGTGGTCAGCGTGCCGACCTCACGGCCAAAAGGTTGAAGCTTCGAATCGTACCATCGGATTAGAGCATGGGTCAGTAATTGTGGTGTGTCTTTGGGCAAGGCACTTCACAGATTGCCTCGGCATTATGTAACCTACTTGTGTTGCTTTGCCCTAAAGCACCAAAGTTAACCGACTATGTGGGGTGATTTGTGGTCTCTGAGTGTTTTCTCCGGTTCAGACTTTATTATTTTCTCTCGAATCGGGTTCCAAAAATAAATCCAAGTTTCATCACCTGTGACGATCTCTTACGAACGTTTTTGGTCACTCTTTTGGCGATTATCTCTTTTAGGACTTCAATCCGAATGTGTTTTTGATCAACCGTCAGCAAATGCGGAAGCCATTTGGCGCAAACCCATACTAATGTATATATATTGTACGATATGACAAAGAAATATGTCCATAAACGTTTTCCAAGTCGAAATAGATAACAATTTCAGAGTGCCCTAAACGCGCCCACATGTTATAGTATGCTCTTTCAATAGCTGATCAATTGTTCTTCTTACTCTCTTTCTACGTCACTGTCATTGATCTATATTACGTCACACGCATATATCTGCTGCCGCCATTCTGGGTGCTGCACGTTCTGCTGCAGATCATTTTGTAGCACTTTTTATTGTATATCGGTCGGCATTCAGTTTGATTACATATTTCAAGAAACAAGAGTTGTGACAAAACATGCAGAACTTTTCAAACACCCCTCGTGTGTATTCGATCTTTCAGTTCGAAGATAACCATGATATCACTAACTAGTTTGGTTTCTGTGAGTACGTGAGTGGCTGATCATGAAAACTTTTGCTCTGAACAGTATGTGGTAAACTAGACAGGTGTACCGCATGGGTTGTGTGATCAATACAGGACGTGTTGCCGTTTTGAGATTTACACTCTTCGCACTTCTGCGCTGCATCTGCAATTCTCCTCAGCTCATAGTCTACTGCAGCTCCAGGTGAACGATTCTGCGCAAGATCTTCTCAGAACTAGTGGTCAGTGCTGAAATGTTGCAATGAGGATTTCAGTTCGCTGAAGATCGTCATTGGTAACGATTGTTTGATATCCTGGTGTCGTGACTTACCCATCTGATCGGTAATTTCATCAGCAGATTGTGGATCTTTGCTATGCCTTTTGTTGTTGAGTTTAATTATAGTGGCGTGCGCACAATTGTGCATGTGCCACTTTTTTCTGACTGCACGGCAGACTGTTAGTTGTTCCTTGGAAAGGGAATGGTGCCACCTACCCAAGGCTTTTATGGGTTCAAGGAACCCTGATAGTTTGGCCTCAATATGTGGGTCCATAAAGGTCCCTTACAGTTGAATGGTTGGCTGTCATTAGTGGGAGGGAGAGCTCGGGAACGGTCCTGGTTGCTTTTCACATCGCTGGTTTCTTGTTGCATTTGCCTTTTTTTTCTTCCTTTTTTGGTGGTCAAAATGTTCTTTAAAAAAAAGGGGGTGGGTGGGTCTATGCTGGTTATAGAGGTTGTTAGTACAAATCATGTATGAAGAGAGATTTTCAAGGTTATTATGGTATTATTAGTCGAGATGTTTAGTGTGTGCTTCCTACGTTATGTTATTTATAAGTTTTTAGATATTGCCTTGTTAAGTTATTTATTTATTAATGTTTTTAGAGATTGAATGTTATTTATACTTTATTTAGCAAGAGGCCGGAGTCTTAGCCGATTACACTTTTCGTAAGGACATCTAGGACCGGAGATCTAGCTGATTACTTGGTTCGTTAAGGAAATCTAGAACATCCGATTTTGCGGTTTCCTTAGTTTTTGATAGGTGCTTCGTAAGTAAATTATTTATTAATATTTTTATAAATTTGAATGATATGTTAAGGGGTTTTATATGGGGGCTTCTAAATTTATTTAGCTAGTTACTGGGTCTTTTGGTTTTGTGGGGATAATAATTATATTTTGTTCTTAAGTCCTGCTGAGTCTATGAATTTATTTATATTTTTATATGCTCATTGTTTATTTATTTTAGATTCCATAAGTAACTCTTAGTATGTGTGTGGTGATCCAATCTCTTTTTGGTTTTTGATAAATATTTTCTTAGCGGGTTGATATTTTGGGCATATATTGAATACGTGGTGTAGATCTTCAGTGGTGTGGCAGTTAAAGCAGTTAATGGTTGCTGGTTTGAGTCATATAAACCTTCCAAAACTGCTTGCTTGTTTAGTTTTTCCAGTTATTATCCTGTTTATGGTTTTCTGTTCTAAATAGGTACCCTTAGGTAGCTGTATGTTCCTATCTACGGTTTTTTGGGTTTCATGGTGCTTTTTACCTTTTGTGGAGGAGTTCAAAAAATCTTGCCATGTTTGGTCTATATATGTTTGTGCGAAACTTAGCGCTTCTGTAGAGCTATAGTTAAGCTTGACAGAGTTTTGATCTCCAAGTTTGGTTTGCGCAACTTTGTCTGCTGTTTCGTTGCCAGAGATTCCAATGTGCGACAGTATCCACATGAGCTCGACTAATTGAGGTGCTGCGGTGATATCGTCGATTAATTGGCATGCTCTGTCGAGGAATTGTTCCCTAGAGTGTGTATTGCGATTTTGGATCGATTTGATAACGCTTAGGGAATCGCTTATAATGACTGCTTTAGGTATTTGATTGTCTTTGATCCATTGTAGTGATTCAAGTATAGCCCAGAATTCATTGGTGTAAATGGAGCAATAGTCAGGTATTCTGGATCCCGTTTGTATATTGAATTCAGGGATGACTATTTCTGCTGCTGTTCTTGGTGGGTTCTTTGTTTTTGATCCATCGGTATATATTCGAACATAGTCCGCGTATTTTTGGTTGATTTCATTTACCAGCACAGGTTTTAGTAATTTTTCTTGTCCTTCTTTATTGCCTACTTTGGTAGCTTCAGTGTTAATCCTTGGTGGTTTTTGTAACCATGGTGATTTGTTCTGGTCTGTATTGTTTGTTACCTGTTGTTTTAGTCGATATATCTTTTCTCTTAGTTCAAGGATTACTTTGCCACTTGATGTGGTGGGCATGATTTTGGGTTTGAAGACAACTTTACACTTGTTTATAGCTATTTTGGTGGGATGGTTGTCTGGGTGGGTATCTAATTGAATGGAGTATCGGAGGAGCAGTTCTTGCCTACGTAATTGTAAGGTTAGTTCTCCTGTAAGTGTTTGTAGTTCTTCTAATGATGTTGAGGGGAGTGTTCCTGTGCATAATAGTAAGGCTTTTCTCTGGATAGTGTCAAGTTTTTGTAGTACAGGTTGCTTAACCAAGTTATATGCTTGGCAACCGTAATCCAGTTTTGATCTAATTAGGCTTTTATATATCGTGAGGAGGGTTTCCTGGTTGGAAATCCAGTCAGTCCCTGTGATGTTCCTGAGTAAATTGAGATCTTTGTTACAATTTTGGGTGAGTTGTTCAGTGTGCTGTTTCCATGTGAGGTGGTTGTCAGAAAACATTCCTAGGAATTTTACTACTGTTACGTATTCAATTAATTGATTTTGTATATAGAAGTTTGGATAGACTATGTTGTTATTTCGTTTGGGGGTGAATATGATTGCCACAGTTTTTCCATGAGATATTTTGAAACCCCATTTGTCTGCCCATCTCCCTATATTGCCTATTCTCTGCTGGATTTCTTTAACTACTGTGTTATTGGCAGGGTTTCCATTCCTCCATATGCCACTATCATCTGCAAATTGTGACAAGTTTATTTTTGTGGAGGCTGCATTGAGGGCAATGTCGTTAATCATTAGGTTAAATAGCAGGGGACTTATTACACTGCCTTGCGGTGTTCCATTTTCAAGTGAAAATTCTTCCGAATGGGTGTTGCCTATTCTAGTGGCAATTTTCCGGCCTGTGAGGAAATCGCCAATCCAGTTGAACAAGCGTCCAGTTATTCCAAATTGGTTTCATTTAGCCATTAGTCCATTTGTCCATACTAGGTCGAACGCTTTTTCTAGGTCTAGAAAAACCGCTATGAGGTTGCGATCGGTTTTCCTATGTGCGTTAAAAGCGAGTTTGATGTCTGTTTCCAATCTGAGAAGTTGGTCAGTGGTGGACCGTTTGTTCCGAAAGCCACATTGATTTATGGAGAGTAGGTTATTGATTTCTAGGTGATGTTTTAACCTATTTGCAATTATTGTCTCCATTATTTTGCAAATATTATTTGTAAGGGATATGGGTCGGTACGAATTTATGTTGTTGGGATCTTTACCTAGCTTGGGGATTGGTATTACTATGGCCTGTTTCCATTTGATGGATAGTTGGCCTTTATCCCATATCGTATTAAAATGTTTGATTATGGCTATTGTTATATTGATATTTAGTTTTTTTATATAGATAATGTAACCTAACTGATCCTTACCATGGAATGTTTCGTTTTTTGGATCGTAGGGCTATCTCCCATTCATGTACTGTGATGTCGCTATTTAGGTGAGATTCTTTTGTTCCTTGGTATTGAAACCTTTGAGGTTGGGTTTCCTCCATTAGTTTTTTGTGTTCTTGAAAGTTTCTGGTGTGGTTATTGTTGCTACTCATGTTCAAAAAATGCTTCGCTAGGAGGTCTGCCTTATCTTTACTTGTTATGGCATTTTTGATTTTTGGGGCTGAGGTAGTTGCTTTCTCTTTTATGGCTTTTATCTTGTCCCATATTTGTTTTGAGTATGATTTTAGACTCAGTTTAGAGCAAAAGGTTTGCCATATATTAATTTTAGCAGTTTTTATAGTTTCTTTTAGTGCTTTTTCTTTATCTTTTTATTGCTGGAAGTAGATAGAATTTGTGGTGCGTTTATATTTATTTAAGGCCCTTTTTGTGTCTTTATGTGCTATAGTGCACTGTTTAGTCCACCATGGTACAGGGTTTTTAGTTTGGATATTAGTTGTCTTTGGGATGCATCGATTAACTGCCTCTATAATTGTGTCTGTTAAGTTATCATAATACATGTCAATATTTGGGCTTTCTAAGTTATCTGGATTTACTCTAGTTAGTAATAATTGGAATTGGTCCCAGTAAGCCTGTTGGTACCTCCATTTAGGTAGGGTTTCGTTTGGAATGTGTTGAGTTTTTGTTTCAATATTGATTGTGATGGGGAAATGGTCATTTCCTAACGTATCTTCTTGATCCACCCACCAATTTGGGATTTGAGCCAATTTTGGGGTAGTGATGGTTAGGTCTATGGCTGAGAGAGTGCTATCTTCAGGGTTTAATATAGTGTTCGACCCGTCATTTAAGATGAGCAGTGTTTGGGACCATGTCCTATCATCTTATCATCATCGGTTTCCTCCTGCAGCCCAAGTGAAAATGATTCAGATTGTTGGGATCGCGTCTGTACGCCAAGCTTCGCGTGCACACAGCAGTATAGACAGCATAATGGCTCTGTAGACCTTCAGTTTTTGTTTGCCTCAGTTGCTTCACATAGTTGCACTTAGTCTGCAGAAGGTCACACACATCATTTGTCAATTCTGGCGTTGGGTCCGTCATCGATGTGGACAGCACGTGACAAAGTTGTTGTAGTTGTTGTTGGGTTTAATGACATTTTGCAGCACAAGAAGATAGACTATATATGGCGGCCAGTATAATTGGTGGAGGAGAACCCTGGAAAATCCTGGGAGGAACCACCGACCCACGAGAAACTACTGGCAGGCTTTCTCACGTACCAACGTTAGCCGAGCCTGAGACTCGAACTTAGGCAGACAGAGGTGAGATGGTAGTGATACGTAACGGTGAGCGCTTTAGACCACTCGGCCACTCGGGGACCACGTGACAAAGTACAGTTGAGGTAGGTAAACTTATCCACTTCCAGGAGGGTTTGGCCATTTACTGTGATGATTAGCTGTACGTAAGGCTTTCCTGGTGCAGGATTTTCTTGAATCACTTCTTTCTTCTTGATAGTGATTGCGAGACTGACATTATCACATGCCAAAGGGAAATAGTCTACATTATGTTCTTTGTCAGACACGCCGAAGTTTCTTGTTCAGTACTCTCCGTATATCAGTATCGTTCTGGTCAGGTGGGATTTGGATGCAGCCGCGTACACACTCTCCAAAGGATGTCCAGTTTTTGACGACGTTCTCTAAAGTTCGCATCAGATTTCTAGCTGGTTGCCCAGTTATTCAATAACTGCCTGTTTCACATTCTCCTGATTAAATACGGAGATAGATTTTACGGGCGCTTGTGGTTGTCTGCTGGTTTAAATATATATTTTGATTTAGGAAACAAAGAGTCTGTGATCAGTCCTGCATTCCACACTTTTCATAGCCTTCATCGCTAGAACGCACAACCTGTTTCTTCTCCTGACGCTGACGTGGTTAGTGAGACTTTAGTGCTTAGTGCATGGATGCATCCAATACGTCTTCTTGAGACTTGGTAGGCAGAAGACTGTGTTGGTGTTTAAGAAGTCGTGTTCAGCACATTTCCTAAGTAAAAAGGTGTCGGTTCTTTCGCATTTATCGTGTTTTCCTATGAAATGTCTGGTGATCTGTGCCATCTACACCCTCGAAGTCATCATGAATGATTAGCTTGTCTGCCTTAGGTACTTCTGCTATACCAGACGCCATGTCTTCATACAATATGCCCTTGATCTCATCTCGGTGGATCATGGTGGTGCATATCGGTGGCTGCTGGTTGCATGTGTTTTGCCAGATAGGAGTCTCGCTTGCATTAGTTTGTCATTCACGCCCTTGGGAGATGTATGAGATTGCTGACTAACTGTGCTTTGATTGCAAACCCAAAACCAACTTCTGGTCTTCTTTACTTCGGGCAATCACGAAGTGTAGCAGGCTTTTGATGAGTTGCACTTCCTCAGAAGCTTCACTCAGGGTCGCTGTGTGGATATTTAATCTGACAAGTTCTTTTCCAACTATAGATGTTCTTCACTTTTATCCATCTGCTGATGTACCGTCCATTTGTGCGTGCACATTCAACTTTGTGTTCTTGTTAAGAGTTTCACTATTTCCTCATTATTAAGAACTGGTGGAACCCTAGTTACGATGTCGTAGCCTCAACTTGATTTGTTGTGGTTGAGGCTACGATCTGATCCCATATCATGTAATGGAGCAAAAAAAAATCATCACAAAAGTCAGCAAAACAAATAGTGTCGAAATCTACTACGTAAGTATAATCATGTTGTGAAAGAAGTTAGACTTATTTTGAATTTATTAAGCCCTTACACGATAAAATAAATTGGCATGGTTACACTAACCCCACCTTGTCCGCCATGACAAATAACGTGAGACTCTCGCCGTGACCCCTTTACTATGTAAGGCTTCCCCGACCATATTAGGATATTCTACGCTATGTTATTATCAATCAAGTGGCCAATAATAGCTTCTTGGTGGAATTTCAAAGTTGCCCATAAACCGTATTTACTTTTAATGTGCAGAATTTCTGACTCAAACCGCGCCACATTTTTACTATGATTTGTTAACGTTCCCAAATAAGGCCTCGATGTCTTTATATGGCACACAAACAAACGAGGCTGAGAACGGAAGTAATCATTATTTGAACTAATATGGCGGACGATCTAAACGAAAATATCGGATAAAAAAGGTAAACAAGATTTTACAACTATTTCTACAATGACTTGCGATACTTCCGGTATTAAATAAGAGGACTACTCAATTTATTGCATTATATGCAAGGAATATGTTCAAATTGTTGATATTAGGCTAAAAGAGCGCCGGGTATGATTGATTGACACGTATATGCTCATGTTAGTACCCCGTCCACGAGGTAGGAATAGGGGTACTAATATTAGTACTAATGGAACCCATTCAATACCAGTGTACCAATATTCGGTGTTTCAAGTTTTGTACTAAATTAATTTCATGACGACGCAAACAGTATATTATATTTCTGACGTTGAAGAATAAGCACATTGTCAAAAGAGGACCACTATAATTCCAGTAATCTAATTTGCGATTTAAATTTACGAAACGAAATAACAGCAGGTTTCATCACGAGATGTGTACGTATAAATTCTTGCAGTTTCTGTTCAACTAACTGCATATATTTGTCAGAGACAGTGTCATATTGTTTCCTTCGCGAAGGGTTCGTAAATATTCAACTGACATATTAAATTTCAATATGAAATTAGCACTAAGGCAAAAGTAGGTTTTTTGTTGCGGTCAGCATGTGAAAGTGCCTCTCGAACTTCCGCCCCCCCCCCCCCTTTGTCAGATTAAATCAGTCCGCAAGTGATTGCACCAAAGTCAGGTGAACTTGATCCAATTCCAACATCACTGCTGTTTGAGTGCTTAGATCCAGTATTGCCTTCACTAACTGATGTTATTAATACCTCTCTCTCATCTGGGGAATTCCCATCATTTTTCAAAACTACCATTGTAAAGCCTCTGCTGAAGAAACCAACACTAGACCATAACGATTTAAAGAACTACCGCCCAGTTTCTAATCTCCCATTCATTTCAAAAATCTTAGAAAAGGTTGTTCTATCCCAGCTTGTATCTCATCTAAATTCAAATAGTCTTTTTAGCAATGTACAATCTGCATATCGCCCTTGCCACAGTACTGAAACAACTCTTCTAAAAGTAGTTAATGACATTGTCTCTGCGTTCGATAGTTGAAAGATTACAGTCCTCACCCTCTTTGATTTGTCTGCAGCATTTGACACAATAGACCATGATATATTACTTCACCGTCTCCAGCATGTATTTGGCATTCATGATACAGCCTTACTGTGGTTCAAGTCCTACTTGGTCAACAGGACACAAATTGTATCTGCAAATGGAATACACTCCAGCCCAGTTGATCTATGTTGTGGTGTTCCACAGGGGTCTGTTCTCGGACCTGTTCTCTTCATTCTGTACACTCAGTCGCTCTCAAGTGTCATAGATCATCACCCAGTGTCTCACCAATTGTACGCTGATGGCACCCAAATATACAAATCTAGCCACCCAACTGAAGTTGATGCTACCATCCAAGATGTAGAGAGGTGCATTTCTGATGTGAAATCATGGATGAATTGTAACAAGCTGCAGATGAATGATGATAAAACTGAGGCCATTCTGATCACAACACAAGACTCTCTCATTCATATCCTTTACCTGAAACAATAAATATCAGCAACGCCAACATTACATTCACACAATCAGTACGAAACCTAGGTGTTACTCTGGACAGTACTCTCACATTGCACCAACATGTCATGAACATATGCAAGGCTGCATATCTTGAACTGAGACGCATCAGCTCAATTCGCAAATGTCTTTCAGTGATGCCACTAAAACACTTGTGTGTTCATTACTACTTTCAAGACTGGACTATTGTCACTCAATTCTGTCTGGTTCATCTCAATATCTACTCCAGAAACTTCAAAAAGTTCAAAACACAGCTGCTCGGATCATACTTAGAGTACCACGATCAGAGCACACCTACCCGCTGCTCTGTACCATACACTGGCTATCCATTCGATCCAGAATCAAACACAAAATTTGTTCTCTGTGCTACATTTCACTGTCGGACTCCAGTCCAACATACCTATCTGACCTCACCCATGTGTACACACCAGGAAGATACTTACGCTCCTCTTCTGACAATCGTATACTCATTATTCCCACTATGAAAACAAAGTCATATGGACAGCGTTCTTTTGCATACCAGGGCCCAGCAACGTAGAATGAATTGCCCACTGAACTTAGACACAAAGACACAGTGATCACATTCAAGAGGGCTCTCAAAACTCACTTATTTCTACTGCAAGTACAAACTTAAAGACTTAATAATGTTTCCTACCTGAAATATTCTCAGCATGTTTTTTATTTTTTAATGTTTTTCTAATTTCGTGTTGTTTGTTTTTGTAATAATATGATTATGTTTCTTATCTTATAGGTGTTGTCTAATGTTGTAAAGCAGTTAGAGCTTCTAAAGATTAGGCGCTATACAAAATCCTCATTATTATTATTATTGTTATTATTGAGTACAGTCTACATGACGTATTGAGTACAGTGTACATGACGTATTGAGTACACAATATCCATGACGTATTGAAAAAACAGTATGCATGATGTATTGAGTATACAGTCTACGTGACCTATTGAGTATAGTCTACATGACCTATTGAGTATAGTATACATGACCTATTGAGTATAGTGTACATGACCTATTGAGTATAGTCTACATGACCTATTGAGTATAGTCTACATGACCTATTGAGTATAGTCTACATGACCTATTGAGTATACAGTCTACATGACGTGTTGAGTATACAGTCTACATGACGTATTGAGTATATAGTCTACGTGACGTATTGAGTATAGTCTACATGACTTATTGAGTACAGTCTACATGATGTATGAGTATAGTATACGTGACCTATTGAGTATAGTCTACATGACCTATTGAGTATAGTATACATGAACTGTTGAATATAGTCTACATGACCTATTGAGTATAGTATACATGACCTGTTGAATATAGTCTACATGACCTATTGAGTATAGTCTACATGACCTATTGAGCATAGTCTACATGACCTGTTGAGTATAGTCTACATGACCTATTGAGCATAGTCTACATGACCTGTTGAGTATAGTCTACATGACCTGTTGAGTATAGTCTACATGATGTATTGAGTATAGTCTACATGATGTATTGAGTATAGTCTACATGACGTATTGAGTATACAGTCTACATGACGTGTTGAGTATACAGTCTACATGACGTATTGAGTATATAGTCTACGTGACGTATTGAGTATAGTCTGCATGACTTATTGAGTACAGTCTACATGACATATTGAGTATACTGTCTAAATGACCTATTGAGTATAGTATACATGACCTATTGAGTATAGTCTACATGACCTGTTGAATATAGTCTACATGACCTATTGAGTATAGTATACATGACCTGTTGAATATAGTCTACATGACCTATTGAGCATAGTCTACATGACCTGTTGAGTATAGTCTACATGACCTGTTGAGTATAGTATACATGACCTGTTGAATATAGTCTACATGACCTATTGAGCATAGTATACATGACCTGTTGAATATAGTCTACATGACCTGTTGAGTATAGTCTACATGACCTGTTGAGTATAGTATACATGACCTGTTGAATATAGTCTACATGACCTATTGAGCATAGTATACATGACCTGTTGAATATAGTCTACATGACCTGTTGAGTATAGTATACATGACCTGTTGAATATAGTCTACATGACCTATTGAGCATAGTATACATGACCTGTTGAATATAGTCTACATGACCTGTTGAGTATAGTATACATGACCTGTTGAATATAGTCTACATGACCTGTTGAGTATAGTATACATGACCTGTTGAATATAGTCTACATGACCTGTTGAGTATAGTCTACATGACCTGTTGAGTATAGTCTACATGATGTATTGAGTATAGTCTACATGACGTATTGAGTATACAGTCTACATGACGTGTTGAGTATACAGTCTACATGACGTATTGAGTATATAGTCTACGTGACGTATTGAGTATAGTCTATATGACTTATTGAGTACAGTCTACATGACTTATTGAGTATACTGTCTAAATGACCTATTGAGTATAGTCTACATGACGTATTGAGTACAGAGTCTGCATGACGCATTGTGTACAACGCCTACAGGACCTATTGAGTATACTGCCTACATGACCTATTGAGTACAGTCTACATGACGTATTGAGTATACAGTCTACATGACGTATTGTGTACACAGCCTACATGACCTATTGAGTATAGTCTACATGACCTATTGAGTATACAGTATACATGAGCTATTTAGTATACAGTCTACGTGACCTATTGAGTATAGTCTTCATGACGTATTGAGTATACAGTCTACATGAAGAGATCATAATTTCCCGCCATTCCTTGAAATGATTCGGCCATGGAAGAGAGATTACTATCAACCAGTAGTAAATTGACCCAGTTGGACATAAATATGCCTAAAATATTGTAGAGTTTTGTTTCCTAACAAAAACAATTTAGTGTTTTATCTACTTTTGCGAACACGCAGCGAAAAATCCCAAGGTACTTTGTTATAACTTTTGTTAACGGAAACAATTTTCCTGAATCTCTTTTTTAGCCTAAACAGTCATGAATTTGGGGAATCAATGACGTAAATGATGATTTTATTGTCGCATTTTGTTTTATCGATGTCCCTTCAATACCATGAGAACGGATATTTCCGATAGTTAAACCACCACTATTCTCTTCAAATTCTCAAACACTAGACTATTATCCTCATAAAATAGCAGAACATAAAATTCGTCTTGGGTATACCTTACAGAAAGAGTCGAGACGTCATAATGGCGTTGTTATATTTTTCAACAGTTTATCATAGGTTTTACTGCCGCATATATTGATACCTAACCAATCAGAAAGGGTGTTATATTTCCACGTGTTCAATTGAAATTTCAGGCGGGTGGAAATTGTTCCACATCTCCGCCGTTATACGATGCCCGAGAGAGGCATGAGGGCAAGGAACTCGGCAAGCCAGCCATGGATGTCGTGCACGCCCAAGAACGCCAGCCCGTACTTAGTCAAATTTAGTCCTAGTTGTACTAATGGGCAGTAAAAAAATGCCAATAATTTGTTAGCCACGTGTGCAATTGGGTCAAATCAAAACAAGTTGTAAAATTTTCCTACGTTCTAGCAATCGGAAAAATTCTAGTACATAGTGTACGTCGTAGATGCACTAAAAAAATTTAATAACTAATTTGTCTGAGCGACATATAAAATGTTTGGTCACTCTAAGGTCATAAAAGGTTTGAATTTTGAAGCGGTGGAATGATTTATAAACATGCAAAACGCAATACATTCACGTTCTTGAATGTCTCGGTTTTTCATGATAACGTAGATATGATAATCCAGCTTTTATGCCCTTGGTACAAATGCAGTTTGAAACATGTTGATTATGTTTTTACCGTCCGTTTGTTCATAACAAAGGCCAATTGAATTTATTAACCACGTTTCTGTTCTTAAGCAATTGTTGTTGTTGTAGGGTTTAACGCCATTTTTCAGCACAAGATGGGCTATACATGACGGCCAGTATAAATGGTGGAGGAAAAACACGGGAAAACCCCGGAAATACCCACCGACCCACAAGAAGCTACTGGGAAGCTTCCTCACATACCCACATTGGCCGAACCCGAGACTCGACCCCATGCAGACAGGTGAGATGGAAATTTACACAATTATAAAAAAAATGTATCACGCACATACAGACACAAAGTATAGAAATACACGCACATGGACACACTCACCGCCATTACAGAACTGACACAACATTTCTGACCTCACGGCTGTAATTCATTAACTCATCAATTTTTGTTTTATCTTGGTTCCAAACGTGAAAGTTTTGTGTCTTGGAAAATGCTTAGGATATTCTGGTATCCTTACAGTGGTAAAAATGGAACTGTCTGCTCATTAAAGATCTTAACTTTGTAACAAAGGATGACAGACGACAAGAAATATAACTGAGCAACAAAAAATGCGAATAGAACTGTATCTAAGGTGAAAGATAAGTTTCTCTTCGCAATAATTCATTGGTGTATCTCTCTCCCCCGCCCTCTCTCTCTCTCTCTCTCCCTATATATATATATATATATATATATATATATATATATATATATATATATATATATATATATATTTGTGAAGTGCCACAAATTAAATTACACAAATCACAGCTGATCATGTCCACGTCATGAACAAACACTATACAATATTAAAACAGAATGACTCCAAAACTAAGTGTGACTCCTAACTGGGGTTCACCGTATTTTGTAATAATGGCACTGGGCTTTTATACCATGTTCGAGACTTCTGGGAATGATGTTGTATAAAGTGTGTGTACGGTCTGTAGTTAGCAATGTCAAAAAGAGCCTGTTTCTCTTTCAATAAACAACTTGGAAGCATTGACCTGCATACAGATACCTTGCAAATCTCATTCTGAGAATATCCGTTGTTTTCCTCTTCCCAGGCACGAGACCATAACGAATGATGGCAAAGCGTATTGCCTTCTTAACAATATAAATTGTTAATTTTCATAATGTTTTGCAACGACTGGCCATAAATGAAAGTTACGAGTATTAATTAATGTACTTCACTCTATTGATAGGTCCATCAATTTGGACAAAAGTACCCACTTTACGATTCGTAATGCAGCTCAAGCACACGGCACCTGCCCTATGGGACCTACCATTACATTCATTTTATTTCTAGGACTGGCGTGTTGGTCAATTTAGACACATTTCCTTTTCTTTTGTCTCCATTAGGATTATATACGCTTTACAAAAACAAATCTATTGTAGATCTAAAGAGATTTACAGGGATTTACATCCGGGATCGTTGCTTGTCTGCAAGTTGCCATTTTGCGACTTCATGCTTTTGGAGGAATGTTTGTGATAAATCTTTATCATCTGTCGGAAAGTACAACTCCAACAACATGTTTGAATGCAAATTTTGATCCATTGACCAAAAAGAAAAAGGGATGACGTTACGTTCTGCCCTTCGGTAAATTCACTCCAGTAATGTTGTTCGTACACATCCAGTTAAACTATTAATTGGACATTTCTATTTTGTCATTATTTGTACAAGTTCTAGCATAAAAATTGTAAATTGACTGTACAGTGGCATAACCTTAATTGTACTTTGATTGAACAGTGACTTAACATGAACTGTTATTTTACTGGACAATGGCATAACTTTAATTGTTGTTGTTGTTGTTGTAGGTTTCACGCCATTTTTCAGCACACGATAGGCTATACATGGCGGCCAGTGTTAATGGTGGAGGAAGAACCCGGGAAATCTCCGGAAAGAACCAACCCCCGAGAAGCTACTGGCAAGCTTTCTCACATACCCACATTGGCCGAATCCGAAACTCGAACCCACGCAGACAGAGGTGAGATGGCAGTGATCCGTAACGTAGAGCGCTTAAGACCACTCGGTCATTCGGGGTCCCACTTTAATTGTACTTTGACTGAACAGTGACTTAACATTAGTTAACATTAACTGTACATCGGCTGGACAGTGGCACACCTTTAATTGTAGTTTGACCTGGACAGTGACTCAACATTGACTGTATGATTAGACAGTGGCATAACTTTAATTGTAGTTTGACTGGACAGTGACTCAACATTAACTATAGTTTGATTAGACAGTGGCATAACTTTAATTGTAGTTTGACTGGACAGTGACTCAACATTAACTATAGTTTGATTAGACAGTGGCATAACTTTAATTGTAGTTTGACTGGACAGTGACTCAACATTAACTATAGTTTGATTAGACAGTGGCATAACTTTAATTGTAGTTTGACTGGACAGTGACTCAACATTAACTATAGTTTGATTAGACAGTGGCATAACTTTAATTGTAGTTTGACTGGACAGTGAATCAACATTGACTGTATGATTAGACAGTGGCATAACTTAAATTGTAGTTTGACTGGACAGTGAATCAACATTGACTGTATGATTAGACAGTGGCATAACTTTAATTGTAGTTTGACCTGGACAGTGACTCAACATTAACTATAGTTTGATTAGACAGTGGCATAACTTTAATTGTAGTTTGACTGGACAGTGACTCAACATTAACTATAGTTTGATTAGACAGTGGCATAACTTTAATTGTAGTTTGACTGGACAGTGACTCAACATTAACTATAGTGGACAGTGAATCAACATTGACTGTATGATTAGACAGTGGCATAACTTTAATTGTAGTTTGACCTGGACAGTGACTCAACATTAACTATAGTTTGATTAGACAGTGGCATAACTTTAATTGTAGTTTGACTGGACAGTGACTCAACATTAACTATAGTTTGATTAGACAGTGGCATAACTTTAATTGTAGTTTGACTGGACAGTGACTCAACATTAGCTATAGTTTGATTAGACAGTGGCATAACTTTAATTGTAGTTTGACCTGGACAGTGAGACTCAACATTAACTATAGTTTGATTAGACAGTGGCATAACTTTAATTGTAGTTTGACTGGACAGTGAATCAACATTGACTGTATGATTAGACAGTGGCATAACTTTAATTGTAGTTTGACTGGACAGTGACTCAACATTAACTATAGTTTGATTAGACAGTGGCATAACTTTAATTGTAGTTTGACCTGGACAGTGACTCAACATTAACTATAGTTTGATTAGACAGTGGCATAACTTTAATTGTAGTTTGACTGGACAGTGACTCAACATTAACTATAGTTTGATTAGACAGTGGCATAACTTTAATTGTAGTCTGACTGGACACTGACTCAACATTGACTGTAATTTGACAGGATAGTGGCATAACTTTAATTGTACTTTGACTGAACAGTGACTTAACATTGTAATTTTACTGGACCGTGATATAACTTTAATTTTAGTCTGACTGAGCAGCGACTTAACATCACTTGAATTGTACTTTGACTGGACAGTGACTCAACATTAACTGTAATTGGACAGTGTCATAACTTTAATTTTACTTTAAACAGTGACTTAACATTGACTGTAATTTGACTGGACAGTGGCATAATTTAATTGTATTTTGACGGAATAGTGACTTAACAGTGACTGTAATTTGACTGGACAGTGGCATAACTTTACTTGTATTTTTATTGGACAGTGAATCAACATTAACTCTAATTTGAACTGTAACTGTAATTTTACTGGACAGTGTCATAGCTTTAACCGTAACTTGACTGGACATTGACTTAACATTAACTGGGGCCCCGAGTGGTCTAAAGCGCTCTCCGTTACGGATCATTACCATCACACTTCTGCGTGGGTTCGAGTCTCGGATTCAGCTAATGTGGGTATGTGAGAAAGCTTGTCAGTAGCTTCTCGTGGGTCGGTGGTTACATCGGGGTTATTTCTGGGGTTTTCCCGGGTTCTTCCTCCACCATTAATACTGGCCGCCATGTATAGCCTATCGTGTGCTGAAAAATGGCGTTAAACCCCACAACAACAACAACTTAACATTAACTGTAATTTGACTAGACAGTGACATAACTTTAAATGCAATTTGACTGGACAGTGGCATAACTTTAATTGTATCTTTCTTGGACAGTGACTTAAGATTAATTCCTAAATGATGTTTAATTTATTATTGTACCGCTCCGGTGGCCTAGTGGTTAGATCGTCCGCCTCGGATGCGGGAGGTCGTGGGTTCGATCTTCATCGAGTCATACCAAAGACTTACAAAAATGGTACTAACAGCTGCCTCGCTTGGCGCTCAGCATTAAGAGGTTAGTGTTATGACTGGTCTGCCTGGTATCAGGATAATGTGACTGGGTGGGGCATCATGCTACATGCCTGCGGCATGATGCCCCATTGCTAGACATCACTATAAACTGTCACACTGCAGACGTTAAGAGATATGACTGAAAAATTAAGCTACGTTAAAAATCTAAATCACACACACACACACGCACACAATTTATTATTGCTTGATCAAGCATGGAAAATGTCAATAACACTGTGTATGAAATAAAATCAAGGGGTGTAAATCGAAACATTCAAGAGCTGATACCACCCTTCTGCAACGTGTACTTGATAAATAATTAAAATAAATGAAGAAAGGCTCTTGCATTTAAAGGTAACGTAAGCAACTATCTTTTTAATTTTGTAAATTAGTTTCGACTTCATTTTTCTTTGTTCAGTCTAGATGAAAATCGGTCATACCACACACAAGATTAGCTGGCATACATAATGCTTGTACCGTTCAAATTGGCAGTAATTCTTACAAAACGATCCGAAAACATGCTGATTAGTACTGAGTTGAGCCCTTCATAGATTTCATTGCCAGAGATATGACAAGCACACAGCAACAATGAGGGACTCCAAGATTCCATGAGAGTGGTTAACTTCCATAAGGTCCATATATTGGAAAGAAATAGGTCACTAGACAAATGCGAAGTCGTCAGAAACATGCTAAAATTGTTTCGTCACTCTCTCTAATGGCCAGCTCTGATTACCCCTTACATCAAACCCACTATACGCAGGTCCTGATACAAAAATGATGAGATAAATCAATGCATGTGAGGTTCCACTCTAAACCAACACTTGTTTTTGGGACCCCATCAAAGAGGTTTGTCTGCCAATTTTGAATGTACTTGCCAAATATTCGCTCCTCGGTTTTGCCGACCAGATTATAATGTCAGGTTTTAGAAAACACGCGCACAACAAAACAGCGATAGGTAAAATGTATTTGTAGCCGTACAAATAAAAACATGTTCAATTTGGCAAGCACAGTTTTTTTTTTTCAGCTGAAACAACGCACCGAATGAGCTTATGATTTTATTGAACATGTGTGGAAGTCCTGGAAAGGTCAGTCATAAGCAAAGGTTGTAAGCTAGCCATGAACCTTTGTTGCTGCCAAACATTGTCACGTATCACCTCGACACAGAGGCGTAGCTATGATATTTTGCGCCCGGGGACGAACTATAAAATTGGCGCCCCAGCCCCCTCCCCGTTTAATCACATTTTTGAATATTACCCTTGTTTACTTATTATAATGTAACGTTGTAAGCCTCATTTTGGCGCCCCTGTACCTTGGCGCCCGGGGACATATGTACCCCCCTGCCCACCCACCCACCCCTCAGCTACGCCTCTGCCTCGACATCTTTGTTGTTAGCCGGGTCGGCAGTCTTTAATTGTTCAGCCCTTTGCTGCCATCACGTCTTCTTGTATATTGCACGAACCATCTTCCTCGATGTACTATTGCACCTATAATCTTTTTCGATGTCCTTTATAATTTGGTCGATACAATTAGTGGATTTTTCCTACTTGTATTTCAACGTTAAATGTTTGTGTTGATTACAGGTCTTGAAACCAAAGGAATAAAAATGGATTTCGCGTTACAGTCTTTAACCAATTGGATTTGAAAATCATTGGCAATAATATCCGCGTCAACTGCAATTTAAGATGATTTTAGTTATCTTTGGTGATAGTATCAACACTTGTAATAAATAAGCGAGAGAGCAGAAAGTCAACTTTCCATATCAGACATGATCTGTACAAGATTAAGCTGAAAACTATGTGGCTTGGTGGTATATTCTTTACTTACGTATTTGATAAGATAACAGTTAATTGTTTATTCCAAATACTGGTACCCTCTCAAGTCATTTATACCAAATCACGTATCTATTGTAAGAGTTTCGTTGGACAACTGGCACTCATGTAGTTGACAGCAAACCAGGAATCCATCGTCAAGGTCTCATCAGACTATTAGGCACTCAAATGTCAATAATACCAAACCAGGAACCCGTCGTTATAGTCTCTTTTGACAGCAAACACGCTGATGGCATTTATACCAAACCAAGTATCCCTCCTTACACCAATTTGACAATTGGGCACTGATATCATTGATGCTAAAACAGGTTTCTGCAATCATTGTCTCATTTCACAGCTGGGCACTGGCGTCATCGATACCAAGCCAGATGTTTGTCCTCGTTCTCATTTGAAAATTGGATACTGATATTATTGATAATAAATCAGGTATATGTTGTCATAGTTTAATTTGACAAATGGACACTCGTGTCACTGATATCAAACCAAATATCGATCTCCATAGTCTCATTTGACTACTGGGCACTCATGTCATGTCGTTGATACCAAACCGGTAATCGGGGCCCCGAGTGGCCGAGTGGTCTAAAGCGCTCTCCGTTACGGATCACTGCCATCTCACCTCTGTCTGCGTGGGTTCGAGTCTCGGATTCGGACAATGTGGATATCTGAGAAAGCTTGCCAGTAGCTTCTCGAGGGTCGGTGGTTCTTTTCGGGGTTTTCCCGGGTTCTTCCTCCACCATTAATACTGGCCGCCATGTATAGCCTATCGTGTGCTGAAAAATGGCGTTAAACCCTACAACAACAACAACCAAACCCGTAATCCATTGTCATGGTCCCTTTTGACAGCTGGGCACTTGTATCATCAATACCAAACCAGGAATTCATTGTCATTGTTGTTGTTGTTGTAGGGTTTAACGCCATTTTTCAGCACACGATTGGATATACATGTCAGCCAGTATTAATGTTGGAGGAAGAACCAGGGAAAACCACCGGAAAGAACAACCGACCCACGAGAAGCTACTGGCAAGCTTTCTCACATACCCACGTTGGCTGAATCCGAGACTCGGACCCATGCAGACAGAGGTGAAATGGCAGTGATCCGTAACGGAGAGCGCTTTAGACCACTCGGCCACTCGGGGCCCCCATTGTCATTGTCTTATTTAACAACTGGGCATATGTTCAGTTTGATAATACTAAATGCAGCCTTTCACAAATATGAGATAATGATGGTACTTCTGCACAGGAACCTTAGTGTAATGGCGTCTTGGCGTATTTTAAGACCACGTTGTGAATTACATTACACCAACCCCAATAAAAAGGAGAAGGAAAAAAAACGGAAAACATTTTTCACCGCTGAACTGGAATGGGCTTCGTAATACATACAGACTTTTCCATTTCTTTGCTAATTTTTAATCGTACAGAACAATATCTGTGACGAGATTTGCTGAAGACTATTACCAACTTCTTCTAAAGGTCCCATCTTGACAAAAATAAGTATCGTCTGTCATCCACCATTTGGCCAATCATTTCGCCTATAAACAACGCCCTTTATCTATGTGGTATGCGATAGATGAATATAATAGATTATTTGGTATCAGGCATGACAAAATTGCATGCTAGAAAATTATTTTCACAGAATGTCGATGTGGCGAGGTTTTTCTTAAGTACCAGTTGTATTTTGCATTCTTTTCCGAATATTAATCAACGGGGTTACGTTTACGGATGACAGATACTGAATCCAACAAAGTTCACACAGTTTTTCTTCTAAACACGGCGTATTTAAATTATGAAACGGCTATTCAATTAATGCTGTAATAAAAAAGATGCAGAGGTATCTCGCAGGGTATAGCGGGCTTATGCGCTAAAAACTAAGATAATGAAAGTGAATGAGTTCCGTCGATAACCTTGACGGATGTAAACAATATAATAATACTGACTTCTGAAGTTGTCTAAGATTTTTCTCTAATTAACGTCATTACATTATGTTCTATTGCAATGCCGTCCTGACATGGTTTTTATCATTGTACATATCTGAAAAGCGTTATTGGTGACCCCACCCCGCAAGTGCTGGACAGAGCTTAAGAAATGCCAATCAGCTAACCAGTAGCAGATACCTTAGAATAGTATACAAAACTTGTGCCAAGATTTCCGGCAATTTGCCCTTTATGTCCCACGATTTCCAGCAACGTGTCCTCTATGATTCAAGGTTTCCAGCAGCTTGTCCTTTATATGCCAAGGTTTCCAGCAACTTGTCCTTTATATGCCAATATTTCCAGCAACTTGTCCTTTATATGCCAAGGTTTCCAGCAACTTACCCTTTATATGCCAAGATGTCCAGTTACTTGCCCTTTATGATTCAAGATTTCCAGCAACTTTGTTCTTTAAGCAAGTACCTCCTTGTCTTTGATCTCATCAGGATTGATCATGGAGGGTGCATAGACGATGATGATAGTTGCATGATATTTTCCAGACAGTTGGAGACTCAGTTGCATTAGTTTGTCCTTCACGCTCTTTGGAATATTTGTGCGCTTGTTAACTAGCTGAGATTTGATGACACTTCCAACATGAGCTTAACGTCTCCTATCATTACTGCGTCCAATCTAGAAGGTGTATCCGTCTCCTCATTAGTGTGTACTGTCCTACATCAGCAAGGCATGTTTCACTTATTGCTGGCCAGTTCTCTACTAACTTAACTGGTTCTCTCTTGTCTTTATGCTGATATAATGCCCGTTACTATAGAGCCTACCAGACTCCGATGACTATTTGCCTCACGTGTGTCTTTTTGTTAGGTTTCCGACCGCTGAGCCTGCATCCTCGTCAGCCGCGGTATGCTGACCAGGGTCAAGGTGAAGAGGATAATGTTTAGGGCACCGTTTCTAAGCCCATCATTATGCTACAGAGATGAGCAGTGTGATGCTAGAATGGGCTGCTCAGTCACACAGGAGCTGCCGAGTTCCACTGCTACTTCAGTCATTAAAAAACGGACCTCTGTCCTGAACCGCCTTTTTATGGGTCTGATGCTACAGCTCCAGTGTGTATCCACATCTGCTGCCATGCTGCCCCGTCCATTGCCACAGGAAATGATGGTATTTGGTGTGGTGAGGAGTAATATCATGACTTGAGCGTGAGTTGGATTTAAGTAAGGAAAGAATGTGCTGAGTCGCCTCGCTCTTTCGTCCAGGCCTGTCTGAATACATTGTCACAACAATGTCGAGGCGTCTGCTGACTAGTCCGGATGCTGTTCGTGGCCATTAATTCCCACTGCACCTGAACTGGTGTCATGCGCTGTCCACACCGCTCTTGCCATTTGCATTCACTGCCGAGGGATGAGCATATCTGCTCAGCCGCCTTCTCCACCCAAAAGGACATTCCAGAGGGAGCCAGGTGTAGCTGTCTACCCTGGGTCAACAGTAACAGGAAATACCGTCTACTATTACTTGCGGTATCAGGCATATCTTGACCTGCTATTCCAGCACAAGATAGGCTATTCATGTCGGCAGTGGCGGCGCGAAGGGTGCATTGTGTTGTAAAGATGCAGTTGCCTTTGAGAGCCGTGCGAAGGGTGCACCGAGCGAAGCTTTTCATAGTATTTCACTTTCACCGTAGTTTAACGGGGACATTTCTTTACAAAACTTGTATTTATGAGCTGGGGAATAGTAGGGAATGGGGTTGGCAATTGACAAAAGAACCCCCCTGTTCTCTGTAGCGAAGTAGGAACGCCACTAAAGAACAATGTCCGGGGCGCTCCTCGATGGCCTGCCTCCAAAGAACACTGTCCCCCAGGCGCCTTGAACTCTATCGCTGCCAAAGTGTGTCGGTCAGTATATTATTTGGTCGAGAAAGAAACTGGATGACTCCAGGAAGAGCCCCTAACCCACGGTATGCTACTGGCAAGTTTTCTCACATATCCAAATCGGTTGAGCCGATACTCGAACCCACACGGACATTGGTGGATGTGATTTGTAAAGTCTAAGTGCATCTGACCACTCGGCCACCCGGAGCTCCTCTCTGAATCTACAGAACGGTCTTCTTGTCACACTGTATTTTAAAGAAAATATGATAAACGAAATATAGATATATAATTGTTTTAAGACAAGGACAAACAATATAAGAAATTAGATTTAGTTTGAATTGTGAGTTTCTGTTTGCATGAATATTCACATAAGAATATAAACTGAACAGAAAAAAGTGGTACAAATCTGGTTTTTTTTTATATAAAAAATGTTTTCGAGTATCACCAATATAATGAAATACCTGTTCATTATTATTTTACTTTAAATTATGAATTTTAGCATAATTTTGAACAATATGATTTGGACTTTCACTATCCAAGTTAATCTTATCTTTTTAGTGGGCTGTATATCTTTATCAAGACTAATCAACACTATTAGCGTTGAAGGCGTTTCCTGTTTCCAGTAATAATCAATGTTACATATGAATTTAGAAAGCACTAATGGTGCCATTGTACAGAAAGCCTTTAGCAAGAAATTCCAAGAGTGACAGATTTCATTTCATTTTTCTTTCTTTTTTCTTCTGTTTTTTCTTCTGTTTTTTTTTTCTTCTTTTTTTCTTCTTTTTTTTTAATCATTCAAGCAGTTTGACCTTTTCCCTGATATAGCTAGAAAGTGTCTTTACAGTAATTACGAATCACTCCACCATAAAATGCATAATATTTGATTTGGAAGTACATAAATGATAACTCTGATTCAATAACAGTCGTGCCTGAAATGCGTAAGACTAACTAACAAAACCTGTGTCATTCATTACAGCTGCATAGACGTATTTCCATGGTGACAAAGACGTTCTTCAGGTTAATTGTGCAGACGTGCATTTTTACAAATAAGTGACAATCGAAAACCAATCAACTAGCGAGGAAACGCTGCTATCTTTTCGCGCAGATTCACAAAGACGCATGGTTAACTATGGTTTGAGATATGCATATAACTCGTTTCCGGTAAGTTTACATACGAAACAGAACCTGTAAAGATAAGCATTGGTGCAGCTTCCTGAAAACGCGTATTAATAATTATTTCAGTTTTCTTGAGCAACATTGCTGATGATCGCAGAGCAAAACATGAAACGTTCATAAGAAATTGTAACATGCAAAAAAAAATTAAAATCTTGAATTATCTCAAACAGCAGCTAAACAAAATAGTACCTCCATGCTTCGTTCTTTTGGTTTAATTATATCATCAATATAAAAGAAATGAAGGAAAATAAATTATAACATATCTGATATTTCGACAATTGTTTTCCGTTTAATCTACATGATTGATACTTGCTTAAGTAAATATTTGGACAGCGCAAGGCCTGAAAATTTAGATCAGCTTTCAATATCGTAAAATATCCATATCTAATTTACTGAAACTTTATTTGACGAAATCATATATATATATAATCTCTTTAGTAGTATTTCTGTCTCGAAGTTTCATATCAAGTAAGTGAATAATGTCTTGGGAATACAAACATTTTAAAGCTCAGACAATCGCTAACCTTTAAATAATTGGTTTCTTTCTACCATTCAACAGGAGGCCAGCTTCCAAAACACCGATAAATATTTTAATGCAATGATTTTCAACCGAGAATAAAATGCAAAGACTAATCAATTAGTTTCTAAATTATTTCAAAGGGATGCAAAATTAATTAATATATATATACTTAAACTGCACCTTTGGTATAGATAGTTCCCAAATGACGTCATCAGCCGCCATATTTGTGGTCAGCTGGCAGATTTAACGTTGACTTTATGTGGTGTTTGGAAGTTGAAATAAATTCAGTGAATCTCAATATACTTTAAAATTACACGCATAAACAACGCAAATCAAGCGTTCTTGATTTGTGATTTATATGTTGACCTTGCTTCAGTGTGCCTTGTTAAAAATGGTAATTTTTGGTGATCGCATATAGATAGAAACTGCCAGGTTGACCGTCGTCCATGTAAAATGGGCAGAATATCGTCTGCTAGTGACCATTTTGGGAAGCATCTATTCACAGATTGTTGTTACGTTAATGCGTTGTCTCTTGGTCAGCTGCTGCTGCCATGAATGGAAGTGTCAAACGCTGAGGTTTTAGCTTCAAAGTTTGTCAAATGAGTGGGGTCAAGGAAATGTTCTTACGTTGCATCCCTACGCCATTATGTAATTGCTTTTGTGGTTGGCTAAATTGTCTTTTTAATAAGAAAATGAAATTGCTGCAAAGATATGAATATAAAAGTGAAAATTAAATGGTTTCTTTCAGTAAATGAGTAACGGGAATATTGGAACAATTAAATATTTAGCAGTCGTTGTGCATGCTTATTATGAAATCAATGAAGATGATTGATAAATACTGTGTTATGAAAAATGAAGTGACCGGAACCGGTCTGCTGAATAGAAAGTGTTTTCTAAATCTGGCTATTTTAAGTAACTATCACTACATCAGATTTATTAGTCACAAAAAAATGTGGCTTGGTTGTTAGCGTGACTGTCTCGTTACCAGACAGATGTAGGTTTAAATATAGGACAAATCCAGGTCAGCTACGGTGCTGTGCCTTTGGGCAGGCACTTCACCTAAATTCCTTGGTCCGATAAAACCTTAATTAATTGCTGTTCCCCAAAAGACCAACCTAGAACAAACCAGAACAACTTAGAAAGAAAATGAAATCCAATCCTCTAATTGCGAATGGTCATTTCAAAAACAAATACCCCCATGCACGTACAAAGTGGTAGGCATCTCCTCCTTAAAGTTGCCAGGTTGCACGTTGTTGAATTCAGTTTTTTTCTAGTGATCAAAGAAGCAAACTCAGAACATCTGCTTTTCCGTCAAGTAGAGAAATATTCCTCAGATGTAAATCGCTACCATTCTTCATTTCGGAACGGCTTTTGTTCACATTGCATAAATATGGCGGCGGATGGAGACAAGGTTGCAATCAGAACTTTATCGGCCATTTCTATCACAACATATGTGGTACATTCCGCTAAAGGTGAATCACTACACTCATCAGATTGATGTGTATCCGTATAATTGCATCTTATGTTATTCCTCTAGATGACGGAAATGCGCGTTGTTCCAGTTGCAAACAAGCGGGGAGCTTTCGCGTCGTTTTCTACCTTAATATTTGATGGTATCAATTCTCTTCATTCCTGCAATATCAGAACTAAGCACGTTGCTGAAAAATGGTTCTCTATTTCACCTTAATGTCTGCTAATCATGTACACGTTCACTGAAGATCACAGTCGAAGCATCTGCGGTAAATGCATTACTGAGGTTGGTTAGAATAATGGAGTAAATTATGTTCGTTGCATCACACATGTATCAAGTATACATTTTATTTTAAAAAAATTAAAAGCACAGCACAACACTGCAAACACCTATTCGTATGACACGCTTGATCGATCTCTATACTACATGTATTCTTCAGTATTATATTGTTATGTACATCTATGTGGCCTATAACTTCTGGTATATTTTATTTAATTTTCATAATTTTTATTCATGGTCGTAAACTGTATAGAATATTTTTGTTATAAATTGTGTGCGTAATTTGGCTGTGTTAAAAACACAAATTACGTAGGATCTATAAATAGATGTTGACGTACGTGTTGACAATTATTAACAGTAACAATAAGTCTTAAAATGGCGCCAGTTATGTGGATTTCCAATGGTTGCGTGAATATAGTTTGCTGAAAATGTTGTCATATGGGATCTGTTGCGAACTACAGTCGCAATATACGGTGTATATATGGAGAAAATTAATCATTCAGTTTCATTCAGATTTTTGGAGTCATTCACGCTCTTGTGTTTCTAATGCAAGTAGACATGAACTTATATATAGACACAGACACAGACTTAGATATTAACATGGACGAAAACTTTGTTATATACTTAGACATTAACATATACGTAGACATGAAAATGGACATGGACATAGGCTTAGATATAGACTTCGACTTAGACATAGAATCATAAATAGACATAAACTTTGATATGTACATAATAGACTTGGACATAGCCATAGACACATTCATAGACTTAGACCCATATAAGCATATACGTGTGCATATATAGACGACCCGCTTAGAACTTGAAATAATTCTAGCGATTTTTCAATATTGTTTCACATTGTCAAGGTTGATGGTATGTACAATTTTGACAAAATACTTGTATGTACAATTTTGACAAAATTCTTGTATGTACAATTTTGACAAAATACTTGTATGTACAATTTAATTTGCAAAGAAGTTAAAAATGTGAGCAATATATTGTTAAAGGCCACGAATCTGTAAAAAAAAAAAAAAGAACAAAGAAAATGTTAACATTTCAAGCAAATAATTGGAAAAGTTATTCTCCTTTTAATATTTTAAGGGGCGGTAACTTGCGGCAAAAAGTAATTACTGTCTTATTTTCTTGACATTTACATATGAGGAAAACACGGTGAAATAATTTTGAACAATATCTAAATCTTGGCACATCTTTTTTAAGTTCAAAACGTAATAAAAGGCATTTTGTGAGTTTGTTGTGATTGGAATGTGAATTTTAACACTTTATTGTCCTACCAACGATGACTTTCTCAAAGAAAGATCGAGGCAGCCGACACGGGTCTGAGCAGGTATCGAACTCGCGACTCTTAGGAGTACGCGTCCATTGCTCTACAAATTGAGTAAAAGCGGCTGCCTAGAAAGATATTAAAATTAATATGGAATTAACTTTTAATTAAATTTTTATTTTCTTATCATAGAAGTGGCTAAAAGTAATCGAATAATTAGGCCGATGTGAACTGTTTTTCATATACTTTTATTTAAAAATGACTTTTAGGTTTTCTTTAAATGACTTTTTAAAAGATTAGAAAAAATTTATAAAATTTTTGTGTAACATCATCAGAAGGCTCGAACACAAATGTGTTTGGGAGAGGTAACTTACCTCCCTTGAAAAATGTTAAGCTATATTCATCTCCACGAGATCTTAACGGATTTTTTTACGAAACTCTTTTTTTAATATTAAGATGTTCTCAGAAGAAATCAGTCGTGTTCATATGAAATTGGTAATAGTAGAAATCACTTAAGGTATCCATATAAAATATAGCAACAGTAGAAATAACTCGTGCTCATATAAACTTCGGTGTCAGCAGAAATCACTGGAGGTGTTCATAGAAACTGTGGTATCAGTATAAATGACATGTTCATAGAACTGTGGTATCAGTAGAAATCACTCGGTGTTCATATAAACTGGTATCAGTTGAAATGACTCGTGTTCATAGAAACTGTGGTATCAGTAGAAATCACTCGGTGTTCATATGAAATGTGCTATCAGTAGAAATCGCTCGGTGTTCATATAAACTGGTATCAGTAGAAATGACTCGTGTTCATATAGAAACTGTGGTATCAGTAGAAATCACTCGGTTTTCATATGAAATATGATATCAGTAGAAATCACTGGAAGTGTTCATATGAACTGTGGTATCCGTAGAAATCACTCGGTGTTCATATGACATATGGTATCAGTAGAAATCCCTGGAAATGTTCATATGAAATGTGCTATCAGTAGAAATCACTCGGTGTTCATATGAAATATGCTATCATTAGAAATCACTCGGTGTTCATATGAAATATGGCATCAGTAGAAATTACTGGACGTGTTCATATGAACTGTGGTATCCGTAGAAATCACTGGATGTTCATATGAAATGTGATATCAGTAGAAATCACTCAGTGTTCATATGAAATGTGCTATCAGTAGAAATCTCTCGGTGTTTATATGAAATATGGTATCAGTAGAAATCACTGGAAGTGTTCATATGAACTGTGGTATCCGTATAAATCACTCAGTGTTCATATGAAATATGGTATCAGTAGAAATAACTCTGTGTTCATATGAAATGTGCTATCAGTAGAAATCACTCGGTGTTCATATGAAATGTGATAGGTATATTTATCTTTACATGCAGAAAATCTACTTCAGGACAGTACCCACACCTCCACACCCCGCTTTTTAAGAAAAATATTTTACACAGTTTTAAAAACTCGTTTGGGTCTTTAGTTTATATTTACCACAACACAAAAATACTTTTTAGCACCATAAACTTTTCTTTACGAAAACCTTGTCAGCATAATTACTGAATTAACAACTTTAGGTCGAGAAAGGAAATTAAGTATTCATGTATATGTGTATATTTACATGAATATTTTAGACTTGCATGTCATTTTTCGAATCTTTTAAAAAATTTAACATTTTCTTCTTAAACCTATTGGTTTACAGTGTTTCACGAACAGAAATCTAGATCTCCCTTAGACCTAATTTAACACCCCACTGTTGCATATTATATGTGAGTTGTTTAAATGAACAGAAATGTTCTTAATTTACTTCCTAGACAATATAAACACAGCTAAATCCATGTCTAAATAAAACCTATTTAATTTTAGTTGCCAAGTTAAATCTACCAATATTTATGGAGTGTGGTTTTTGAATAATATAAACAGTGTTGGATACTGTATTTCATCAATTCCAATTTATTTTATTCAAGACGGCACCTGTAATGAATATTTGCGCACGGAGCGTTTCTTAGTGGTAAGTCACGAATATAAACGTTCTGGCTACATATGTATATATAAACGCGTATTATAATTTCTTTTTTTGTGTTTGTTGGTTTCAGTAGCACTTTTAATGAATTACTGGCTTTATCATGCAGAGAAAAGGTCACGCAGAGGCAGCTAAACTTGTATTACGAGTTCGATTATCCACTGCTACGAATCTATGGTCTTAAATTAAGTAACAGCAAAAGCAAAACCAACACGTTTAGTAAAACTGAACATATATTTTATCTCCCTTGAATATGAATTAAAAATGTATGATTAATTTACAGTATTTCAATTAAATCCCCAATAATCCCAAGAGTTTTATTACAAGACCAAATTTATAGTGTTCCGAATGAATTGCAGTGATGTTTCGAATCAATTATAATCTTGAATGTTTTGATGTGCGAATAGTCTTAAATGTGCCGATGTACTTTTAGTCTTGATGTATCACAATGTTATAATCAAGAATGAGTCCTCAATAATCTCAAAGTATTGTTTTTGTCCCAAAAATATAATTAGCAATTTGTAATCCCGCTGAATAAATTTTAAATAAAGATTCCTCTCAGATTATATCTTAAGACAATGGTAAATACTTCTACAGTCTGAAGTTATAGCAGGAATCAATAATCCTGTTGTCACATGTCGCAATTGGAGTTTCTGGAGGGAAAAACAACTAGATCAATTTAATTGAAATTCTCGCTCCTATGTAATCAAGGATAGTTCTTGAACTCAAACCTCCACGTTAACATCTATTTCTAATTTGCAAGCAAGACACAACGCAGGTAGGCACCAAAATGCTACCTTCAATCATTGACAAAGGTCAAACATACAAAATAGATATACATAACTTCACGACCTGAGCTACAGCGGCTCCTTAACATCTATTTTGAGCCAGTGGCCTGGAATTACTCAGCGAAGTTGATTTTGTTTCTTTCCTTTTGCGTTTGTAATTTCACCTTTTCGTATAGGATCATAATATCTCAATATAGCCAATATAAAGTAAATTACTGGTTAGAGGATGATCGATTGTAATATAATTGTAAGATAATTCTGAAGTTTCAAGTGCGTGTGAAAAGCGGTTCCATGTATACTGTGTCATCCATACACTTCATTTCGCATCGATATGGAACAGAGTGTACCTTGACCATTGGCTATCGACGATGGCCACGATTTTAAAATGCCTTCATGAATATATGAAGGTATTAATAAACAAGCTTGTTATGGGCAAGATAAAATATTATTTCTGATATTGAAGAACACAATTGAAAATATTTGAATATAAAAACTTAAAAACTTACTAATGCTTTATAACCGTCCATAGTATTTACTTAGAACCTTTAAGCTTAATTTAAGCTCCAGACATGTGCTTATTTATCAGAATTACATTGTTTCTGATGATAAGCAAATGTTACATCTCCGACGAAAATCAAAAGTAAAAACCGTAAAGGTATGTTTATCAATATTTAATCAAATCAACATAACTGATTATGTCTTCCAGGATCAAAAGTTCTTTACTGGCTATTATAAAAACCGACTACTTGACTCGCGTATCAGGACGGCATTTTGTAAATTAGTCCCTATCTTACAGAAGGTAAATACATACCAGATAACTAATTCAGAAAATAAAATACTACAATTGACTGGAGTGGGGATATGGCATTATGCCAGTACATTGTATTGGATTTAAGTTTTTGCAGGCTTCTGGTCTGTTTCGAAGATGCTATTCTTTGATGAAAAAGAAAAGAGAGAATCGAAAGTAATTCTAGCTGCTATTTTGTTATAATAGTGATACGTGCCTATTTGATGTAAATTCTAACGTGTTGGTTACAAGCAAGGTGGGGGCCCCGGGGAGGCTGAATGATATAAGGTACTCGTCTTAACAGATCACTGATATATCACCTCTGCGTGGATTCGTGTCTCGGTTCGGTTAACGTGGGTATCGGTTAACGTGGGTATGTGAGAAAGCTTGCCCGTAGCTTCTCGTTGTTAAAATGTCCTTCCCGGAGTTTTCCCGGGCTCTTCCTTGACCAAGTACACATGCCGCTATGTGTAGTCTGTCTTGTGCTGAAAAAGGTGTTTAACCCAACGAAACAAACTAGGTGTTTGTATACGAGAAATATGGCACGAGACGTCGATGAATATTTATGTATGACAGGAGGAAGAAATAAACCGTTCTTAACCAAACAAATGATTCATTATGGGTATTGAGGAAACTTAACAATAAATACTTATTGATGCATTTTTGCAAATGAAGCATTTGAACAGTACTTATCGATGACAATTCAAAATTACATTGAGAGAATAAAGGGAATTTTGCATGACAAGTGTAAATAATGGCTGAAGCATCAGGATTGCTGCAATTGGACGTGTAGTGAAACCTAATGTTTTCCAGACATAGTCAGATTTATTGAATTGATCCAAATAAGCAAAGTGATAAAGATGAATACATTTATAACGTAATATGTCTTATTAAATTAAATGTATCTATATGTACAATTTTGATGCGGTATATAAACCTTATGTAAAGACCTTTGATAAATATATAGATATATGAGAGAGAGAGAGAGAGAGAGAGAGGCTACGTGGTAAAGCTTGCTTTCATCTTCCCAGGGTCTTCATCAACTAAATGTACTTGCCGCCATGTAAGTAGTATGGTGGGACGGTCTAAGGACTAGGGCAGTTCCATGTTAAAAAGGTAATATCCACTCTGGGGACTACGTAAATTTAACATGGGAAGCAATATCCATTCTGGGGACTATATAAATTTAACATGGGGAAAAAAGGCATCCACTCTGGGGACAAGGGAATTTAACATGGGAGAAAGGAAATATCCATTCTAGGGACAAAGGCATTTGAACAATGGGAGAAAGGAAGTATCCATTCTAGGGACAAAGGCAATTGAAACATGGGAGAAAAAAAATTCCATTCTAGGGACAAAGGGAATTGAACATGGTGGGATTGTCTAGGGACAATGGTGGTAGAGGGTCAAAAATATCCATTCTAGGGACAAAGGGAATTAAACATGGTGGGATTGTTTATGGACAATGATGGTAGAGGGTCAAACACATCAGAGACAGAGACATACATACACTAATACAGGCGTGAGATTTATATATAAAGCATTACCAAGACCTGAAATCTTGCTGGGGTGTTCAAAAATTTGCATAATTGTAATGATGCTATAAATAGCTATAATCAAGGAAATGCTCAACGACAAAATGGATGTGACTAAAAGATAACGCTAAAATCACGAAATTGTCCCAGAATTTAAAGGAAAATAAACATATCCCCGAAAATTAAGTTACAATGGTTTAGACTAAAATGGATAAAATTAGTAACTACTTACAAAATCAACTTGTGTGACGATCGTGGATACACACCCATGTATCTATTTATAGCTATAATCAGCTGAAATTCCTATGAAATTCCACTATCTATTTATAGCTCCAACTTGTGGGTTATTCCTTTGGAAAATCCCACTATCTTTTTATAGCCTCAGCTTGAGTGACGTTCCTGTTTATGAATTCTAGTACATATATATAGCTACAACCTGTGGAAAACCCCAAGTCCATATTTATAGTCTCAAAATTTCCAGCGTCAGTGACGTCATTGTACTGAACACTAGGGGATAAATGTCAACAGTGTTGCAAGTGGCTGACCTGAATACGCGCTACTGTAAGTAGGTAGGTAGGTAGAATGTATTTGATAGGGATAAAGGGAGTTTTATAGGGACAAACAGAGACCAATACACACAAACACACACAAACACACAACGTACGCGCGCAGACATACTCTCACACACACACACACTATAAAATAGATAAAATTAGTAACTACTTACAATATCAACTTGTGTGACGATCGTGGATAAACACCCATGTATCTATTTATAGCTATAATCAGCTAAAATTCCTATGAAATCTCACTATCTATTTATACTACAATTTGTGGGTTATTCCTTTGGAAAATCCCACTGTCTTTTTATAGCCTCAGCTTGAGTGACGTTCCTGTTTATGAACTCTAGTATATATGTATAGCTACAACCTATGGAAATCCCCAAGTCCATATTTACAGTCTCGAAATTTCCAGCTTCAGTGACGTCACTGTACTGAACACTAGGGGATAAATGTCAGCAGTGTTGCAAGTGGCTGACCTGAATACACGCTACTGCAGGTAGGTAGGTAGAGTGTATCTGATAGGGATAAAGTGAGTTTTATAGGGACAAACAGAGACCAATACACACACACCCACACACACACAACGTACGCATGCAGACATATGCACACACACACACACACACACATACACACACACACAGAGGGAAGAGGAAAAAACAAACCCCAAATATACTATCAACACAGAAGGGAGATAATACAAACCCCAAATAAACTATCCACACAAACGTACGCGAACGCATACAAACCCCAAATATACTATCCACACAAAGTCGCTAACGCATACAAACCCCAAATATACTATCCACACTCGGGAGGAAGAAGAAAAAAACAACCAAATATACGATCTACACAACGTACGCGAACACACACACACACACATACACAGAGGGAAGAGGAAAAAACAAACCCCAAATATACTATCAACACAGAAGGGAGATAATACAAACCCCAAATAAACTATCCACACAAACGTACGCGAACGCATACAAACCCCAAATATACTATCCACACAAAGTCGCTAACGCATACAAACCCCAAATATACTATCCACACTCGGGAGGAAGAAGAAAAAAACAACCAAATATACGATCTATACAACGTACGCGAACACACACACACACACATACACGCGCGCGCACACCACAGAGGGAAGAAGAAAACCATTATACACTATCCACACGGAGTGAAGAAATAACCCTTTATATATATTATCAACAGAGAGTGAAGAAAATAACCCATTATATTCCATCAACACAGAGTGAAGAAGAAAAAGTTTTTTGAAAGCACCTAAGCCCTCACCTGCAATGACCAACTCTACCAAACACCTACACCCCACCCCCCACTCCCAACACTACAAAACCCATTTAACCCGTTATTTTATGGCATCAGTGTGTGATTTAGGAAACATCAAGACACAAAAATGATGGATGAATAGACTGACTATTGTTTACCGACTTGCATGCCTAAAGAGCGTGCGTGAAGGAAAACATCCTTCCGTTTCAATTCTAACTAAAACATGATCCAGAGGGATAGAGAGAGGTGAAAGAGCACAATTTCATAAAGTGTCAGTAAAAGCAAAACACGCCATCCTTATTATACAATGTCAAGACCAAGAGACACTTACGTTTTCTTTCTGGTCTATTCTCTTTTAGAAGGTAGTATGAAATTTCACATCAGGGCCAACGCATCGGCTCACATTGTCAATTTTTCCATTTCCATGTCTTTACTGGCACAAGTTCTTCATCATCTTCAATTTCTTCTTCTTCTGAATCCCTCTTCTCTGTTTCGTCTTGTTTTTTGTTTCTTCTCTTTTCTCGTAGGGCACTCTGCATTCCAGTGTCCTTTCTCCTGACAACGATATTAGGTATCTTGACTTTTGTCTCTCTTTCTTAGACGAAGCAGGTATTCTGGAGACAAATACCCATTTACCTTTGCAGATATAGCAAACTTCATCAGCACTTACACACTTTCGTATGACTCTCATCAAATCAACGACCAAAAGAGTAAGTTTTGTTGCCACTTTCGCCTGTGAATTATGCTTTCGTATGACTTTTAGCATATATTTGACCACCATGTTCAATTCCCTTTGTCCCTAGAATGGATATTTTTGACCCTCTACCATCATTGTCCCTAGACAATCCCACCATGTTCAATTCCCTTTGTCCCTAGAATGGAAATTTTTTTCTCCCATGTTTCAATTACCTTTGTCCCTAGAATGGATATTTCCTTTCTCCCATTGTTCAAATGCCTTTGTCCCTAGAATGGATATTTCCTTTCTCCCATGTTAAATTCCCTTGTCCCCAGAGTGGATGCCTTTTTTCCCCATGTTAAATTTATATAGTCCCCAGAGTGGATCTTGCTTCCCATGTTAAATTTACGTAGTCCCCAGAGTGGATATTACCTTTTTAACATGGAACTCCCCTAGTTCCTAGACCGTCCCACCATACTACTCATGTATCATATGCTGAAACATGGCGTTAAACCCACAAAACTAAACAATTAACGCGCGTAACTTGTATCTCTCTCAACAAAAATTATAACAAGTGGGGCAGTATAGTACCGTGTTCGTGTTAACATGAAGTCCACAGAGGGTCTTTCTTTTGAATCACCGAATTTGGTTGGTAAGGCGCTTTACGTCTTGGCATCTCATGAAGGCTATGGCGTGCCGTGCTCATTTGAGCAAAGTACCTTACCAACGGTTATACAACGACCGCAGCCACGGGCTGATCCGATGGCAGAAATATTTAATGTCAGAAACTGATAAATTATCAAGAGCTGATGATGAAGAAAATTATTTGTAAAGAAACAAAAATGGAAGTTCATGCTAATCTGCCGACCATGCTTACTTGTCCCGAAAATTGTGGACCTTTTGTCCTCGAAGCAGAATTTGTATTTTAACTGAAAAAGATTGACTTTTATCGAATTATACTGAGTATCATTGTCCTATGCCACGCATATTTTAGATGTATGTTTTTACAATAGAAGAGGCAATATTTTACATGTAGATAATTGAATGATGAGAAGGTCGAGAACAAATTAACGGAAGTGATCTTTGAAAACCTAATTCATGCCCTTCATCGGACCATACTTATGTCTGAAATTTTCCATTTTGAGGATTTTCCCCATTGTTTCCGTCAGTTTGTGGACTTTTCCTCATTATGTTTCCGTCAGTTTGTGGACTTTTCCCCCATTGTTTCCGTCAGTTGTGCTATTTATACACTAATAAATTCATGATTATTTACTTATCTGTGTGTGTGTGTGTGTCTGTCTGTCTGTCTGTCTGTGTGTATGAGGGAGGAGCTTGTAAACTCCCAACCGATTTTACATCTGCAAAGTCTCTTTTTAATGGCTGAAACTTACAACTCACTTTCAAACTCTGGTTCAAACCCAATGCTTTCCCCGAAAGATTCGGTTTAACCAAATTTCTCAAAATAAATACTCAAACTGAGATTTTTAATATCATTTAAAATACTATTTGAATAATGCTGGATATTTGCCAGATGCAGAGATAAGAGAAAGGATGAAAATAACTCTAAATTAATTAGATTTTAAAGCAAAGGATACGTTATATTCTTGCAGAAAGACTCGAGGAAACATAAGCATATTTGAGAAAATCCTCCACTTTTCCTAATTTGTACAATAAGTCTATTGGCGTGTTAAAATACCATATGATATCTTGACGTTTATTTAATGTTCAAATATTCGTGATTACAACCCAAGCAATCCAATACAGATTAAAAACTATAAATTTGTGGCAGACAATTAGAAATGTGAACGAGAGCCAATTAATGGATTATTTATGAGTCTTAAGGATAGTACCGTCTTCATACTTATTTAGTACGTATGATCTTCATACATACTTATTTAGATTTAGTACATACCGTCTTCGAACTTACTTTAGATTTAGTACATACCGTCTTTATACTTATTTAGTACATACGTCTTCATACTTATTTAGTACATACCATCTTCATGCTTATTTAGTACATACCATCTTCATACTTATTTAGTACATACCGTCTTTATACTTAGTACATACCGTCTTTATACCTACTTAGTACGTATGATTTTCATACTTATTTAGTACATACGATTTTCATACTTATTTAGTACATACCGTCTTCATACTTATCTAGTGCATACCGTCTTAATTACTAAATAGTATATAATGATTTGTGTACATGTATACAGTGCTGTTCAGACAACTAAACACAAAGATGCAAAGCAGATTTTTCGAACTTTTGAGTAGGTATCTTTTCTATTAGAAATTCAGTGAGGTTTTTTTCTATTCTTATCTGTGAATGAGATTTTGAACAAGAAAAAGGGGCATGGGTATTGACAAAAAGTTGAAATTACTGGAAATAAAATCTCTCTACTTTTCTTTGATTTAAAGAAATCAACCTTATAAGGTTTCACATATACGAAACTTGTTCCCGAGGTCGGTACAAAACATTCGCCACTGAATGAGGTCAGTGCTGGCAATTGTTGCTTTCTAAGTTTCTGTTTACTATTTTATCAGTTTTCTTTTTTATTTAAGTATCGTTGATATTACGTAAACACAAAAACAAGAAGATGCTTCAAGATCTCTTTTGGTTCGTTACCATTTGTTCCAAATTTGTTGACGAACGATCAGCCAGTCTTACCTTTTTATGTTCATACTGCGTATGCAGCAGCCGCATCTTAATTTTTAAGACGATAATAAATTAAATTTAAAAAATAATAGTCAATTAAGTTTTTGTGTGATTGGAATTTTTAATGCAGATTCCCAGTCATATCGCTACAATGCCTGCAGTGACAGTTTATAGTGACGTCTAGCACTGGGACATCATGCCGCAGACTTATCATGATATCCCACCCAGTTACATTATCCTGACAGCAGGCCGACCACTCCTAACACTAACCTCTTTATGATGGGCGCCAAGCGAGGCAGCTGCTAGTACCATTTTTATAAGTCTTTGGTATGACTCGGCCGGGGTTCGAACCCGCTATCTCCAGCATCCAAGGCGGACGCTCTAGCCACTTAGGCCACTGGAGTGATCTAGTCAGTTAAGTTTAATAAGCTTGTTTGTATATACGTGTAGACAAAGGGGTCAAGTTTGTTCATATGGAGTTTTTGGAGTTCTTTAAATAGTGCCCAGGTGTGACGAGACAGTGATCAATATCAAAGGTTTCTTGAGTCTGTGAAAGGTAGGGAGCAAAATTTTTTTTTTTTTTTTTGACTGATAAAATCAGGTCATGTAGAACCCAAACTCCTAGTTAACTATTATAACATATAGCCATTATTTATAATGAAATTCAAATTACAGAATATTTCTCAACATATGACTAAACATTTCTTTGTAATGGAAGGGAGTGGGAAAACATTATAGGTAAACGTCAAACCATATTTCTCATTTCTCAGCGAAATAAACTCTCCTTTTGTAAAAAAAAAGTTAAAAATAATAACTTAAAAACAGATTCAGATTGCTGTCAAAATTGTTTCATTGGTTTTAAAGGATTTTTAAATCATTGCTTCACATTTTGAATATAGCAATTTATTTCGTTTAAAATTAATTTACATTGACCACTGTTGCCATGTCATTCTTTTATTGCTAATTTTCTCCTTTTATATTTAAAGCTACGTTTAACAGACATTGGTTGTTGTTTGGATTTAACGCCATTTCTTAGCACAGGATAGGCTATACAACGCGGCGAGTATAACTGGTGGCAGAAGAATTAGGGATAAACCCCGGCAAGAATCACTGACCAGCGGTAAGCTACGGGCAGCTTTCACGCGTGCCCACATTGGCGTTTAAAGCAAGCTATTATAAGTGTGTGTGTGTGTTGGGGGGGGGGACAAGGGCTCGAAAGTCAACAGGAAAACGTACTCATCACGATGATTCGCGCACACCTGATTTTGCACCCCGTGTCTCACCTGGAGGTGGGGGTGCCAAAAATAATCAGTGATCTGTTGACGTAGAGCCACTATTATTTTGGGCCAGGATTGGCCACTGACATCAAATAAAATAATAATTGCTGGAAGCCTCATGATTGAGTAACGGGGATAATACAATTTTTTTTTGTTAACAAGGGGCCGGTTACGAAAACGGGGCCGGTTACGAAAACGGGGCCTTGTATATTTTTAATATCGTTGGATCATGCACACCAGTAGTAAATGGGGTCACCCTAGGGACAATGGGACTTAGCATTAAAAACACCCCTGGGTCACTCTAGGGACAATGGAAATTTAACATGGAGAAAAATCGTGGGTCACTCTAGGGACAATGGAAATTTAACATAGAGTTTGGGTCTGTCTAGGGACAAGGGAAATTAACATGGGAATAGAGTTTGGGTTTGTCTAGGGACAAGGGGAATTGAATATGGGATTTTTTTTTAAAAAAAATTTTTAAATTTAAATTTAAATTTAAAAAAGGGTAGGCAATTGAAAGGCTATCTCTTTTCGAGAAATATGGCTGGCCCTGAAAAGGGCCTTTGGGTTTATGTTAATATTAATATTAACATAGATGGCATCTGTCACATCTTCTTCTTCTTCTTCTTAAACTCCTTCTAACTGCCGGTCCATACACAAGTACCCTCTTGAGACATCCTTGTCTTTCTATGTAAACTCTCCTCATCCATTGACTAGTATCTGTCCTATCAACAACAGTCCACTTGGACCTGACATACATGAGCATGTCCGTCCTAAACATCATGGAAGACACAAGCGTAGAAGATTGCACATCGGTCCACATCTTGAAGCGACGAGAACAAGTGAATCAATGCACTGAACTGCGCTTATTTATAGGTAGAGGTAGGATTGAAACGGATTGAGTTCATTCACCAATCCAAACACGCGTTACAAAATTCAGTCAGCCCGCATCCAATCCGAAGAGATTAGTCTGTGACGTCAGTTGGTCTATATAGATTCGCTAGCGCTTGTGTGCAGTCAATCTATGCGACAGTGATTCAACATGACGGAAATTCAGAAAACGATCCATTGGGGTGCACCAGCAGGGGAGACCGCCCAAGGGAACCCGGACTTACTTTCAGAAGAGGTACATTGGGATTTTGTGGATTTTCTTACCTCGCAAGAATTTGTTCCGGAACCTTCGTCTCATTCTTCATTACCGCAAGTGGAGAATTTTAGACAGAGACAGAAAGAAGAATTGGAGAAATTTATGCAACGACAAAAGGAAGCGGAACAAGCTTTTCTCCTACAGCAACAGCAACAGCAACAAGAAGAGGTAAGAAAAAAACAACAGCAACAACAGCAAGAAGAAGTAGCAGCAAAGAAACAAGAGGCTGAAAATCAAACGGCTACGGTACTGTTGGACATTTTAGCGGAGTTAAGAAGTCTGAAACAAATGTATCAGACTTCTTTATCACGACCGAAGAGAATACGACCTTCCCGAGCTAAACACGCCAACCCTGTGACTAAGCCTATCGTACCACCCTTAGTGATTTCAACCCAATCATCAGAAGTAGGCATTGACCGTGGCAAAGGCTTAAGGCAGTTAAAATTGATTGGTTAAACTCACTCCTACACCATAAAGAAAAAAGGCCCTTTTCAGGGCCACCCACATTTCTCGAAAAGAAATACAATTTCAATTTGCCAATAACTCAAAAAAAAGCCCCCACCCATTTTACCCTTATAGTACGTGTCTGTGTATGAGTGCGTGAGTGTAGCTTCTTATTTTAAAATCACAACTCAAAGACACTTACCTTGTATCATTAATGTATTCTTTTATCCATAGTTACAATCCAATTCACAATTCACAACACTTTAATTAAAAGTTCATTGACTTCTTCTGTTTCCTTGTTTAGTCTCTCTGTTTTTTGAATTTTTTCGCCGTCACACTCTTTTCCTCTTCTTCCTCCTCGCTTTCTTCCCTTCTTCTTTTTTTCTCCTGTTTCTTTTTCTTCACCTGTCTTCTTTCTTCCTCAGAAGAATCCCTCTCTTCCTCTGAAGAATCCCTCTCTTCTTCTGATTCCTCTTGTTTCTTTTTTGGGCAATCTGGAGACCAATGTCCTTTTTCTTTACAATAATAACAGGTATCTTTACTTTTGTCTTTGTTAGCCCCTGTTTTCTTTCTTTTTTGACGGTCTGGACACTCTGAAGACCAATGCCCTTTCTTCTGACAGATATAGCAAGTATCTTCACTTTTATCTCGAAAGGAAGGAGAGTAGTCCGTCGGCTGGTCTGAAGAAAATTTTCTAATGACCCCTCGCAAAGCTCTGATGAAACGTTCCATCTGGGTAGTCTCTTCCATCGTTGTGCTCGGCTTGAGAGTGAAATGAATAGTGAAAGGACAAGACACGCACCCTTTTATATACGCTGGTCTGCCATGACTATAAATTAGTTTATGATGTTTACACTTGAGTCATTTGACGTTTTGTACTCAAGATGAAACGATCCCATTCATTCGAGAAGAAAGAAGAAGAAGAAAGTAAGAGGCAGAAACGTGATCTATCGCCTCGTACCAGAGCTGAAATCTTGGCACAAATTCATGCCAGTGATTTTGAAGAGGACATGAGTGAACCAGAATTTGAAACCTCTAAACCAAGTTCGTCACCCTTAGTCAACCCTGAAAAATACTATTCCATTCGAGAGACGGAAAAGCGCTCCTCTAGAAAATTTAGAACCACGGCTTACACCTACACGATGAAGTTTAAAGATTTCAAGGCCGACGTACCCTTGGAGAAAGCAGAAGGGTTTATCACCGAGATGTGGGATTCTTTGCTCACCGCACTCAAGCGACAATGTCAACCCAAAGAAGACGATCGCTTGACACTATCCATAGATCACGACGGTTTGAAATCCCCTGTTTGGATCGAGTTTAGCAGACCCGCAGAACTAACCCCTTCCAAAATCATGGACAAGATTCAACACGTACAACAACCTAATGACCAGTTTGACATCACCGATGGTAAAGCCACACTGAAAATGGCTCACGTCTCTCTTCCTCAAGGGACAGGACGCAAAAAGGTCTTATTGGTGGACGACCTTCGCAACACCAAAACAAGTCTCGTCCGAATTAACAACCCTCATGACCAGATGTGCTTAGCCCGTGCCATCGTGGTGGGACGAACCTATGCCAACAAGAACGACACGGTAGAATGGAAAAGAACCTGGGAGAACATTCGAAAATCGAACCGAACCAAACAACGAAACGAAGCAGAACTCCTGTTGCAACAAGCTGGCCTGTCCAATGACACACCCTGTGGCATTCCTGAGATGCAAAAATTGCAAGATGCCCTAGCTCAACGCTACACCTTGAAAGTGCACCCTCAAGAAATGCGCGGGCCTCTGTTGTTTCGAGGCCAAGATTTTAAGGACGGAAAATACATTCATGTCTATCATCACGATGAACATTTCGATACCATTACCAGTATCACCGGATTCCTGGGATATGTTTATTATTGTGAGAAATGTGACTATGGTTATAATAATCGAGAACAACACAAACATTGTGGATGGAAATGCCCAGGATGTTTAGCCTCTCCACCCTGTCTGAGCGAAGAACCAGTGCCTTGTTCAACTTGTCTGCGCACGTTTGTCAGTCCTACCTGTTACCAACAACATTTGAAAACACAAGGTTCACAGAAGAAATGTGCTTGTCAACTGCTGAGAATGTGCCCTACCTGTGGACAAGGCATACGTACCAATAGTACCAAGGCACACGTATGTCGAGGAAAGAAAAAATGTCACATTTGTCACCACATCGTGGACTTGGAACACGAATGCTACGTGCAGAAATACCAACCCCCACCAGAGAAAGAGGACGGTCACAAGAAGAAAGGCAATTTCATCTTTTTCGATTTCGAATGCATGCAAGAGACCGGCATTCACATTCCTAATTTCTGCGTGGCTCATCGAGCGTGCGAGAAGTGCATTCAAGAACCTATCTTCAGTCATTGCCCTCACTGCAGCAAGATTCCTGGAGGACGTGAAAAAATCTTTCGGGGACCGAACACGTTAGCCGATTTTGCCCAATGGGTCTTAGACCCCATCGACAAGACGTGGAGCCAAGAGGACATCGAACGTTACGGAGATTGTCATCGTCATGCCACGGTGATGGCTCACAATTTCTCCGGATACGATGGACAGTTTCTTTTGAGATACTATACGGAACAAGGCACCGAGCGTCCTAAAGTGACTTTGAACGGAGCCAAAATCATTTTCATGCAAGTGGGACAAGTACAGTTTAAAGATTCGATGAGCTACTTGGCCATGCCTTTGAACCGAATGCCTAAAACGTTTGGAATGACAGAAATGGCTAAAGGGTACTTTCCACACTTTTTCAATACGGAAGCCAATCAACACGCCGTTCTACCCCATTTGCCTGAGGCTCACTATTACGATCCCAACAACATGCGTACCGAACAACGAGAAGCTTTCTACGCTTGGTACCAGGCTCACGCCTCAGACCCTTTCGACTATCAGGAAGAAATGCTAAAGTATTGTCGTTCCGACGTGGACATTTTACGACGTTGTTGTGGAAAATTTCGTGAACTGTTCATGGAACACGGAGGGGTCGATCCTTTGAAAGAAGCTTGCACCATTGCCAAAGCGTGTTCCTTAGTGTATCGACAACGATTCATGCCTGAAAACACCGTAGCTGTCATCAGCCCTCAAACGACCCACTATGTCAAGCGTCAATACTCGGTCAAAGCCCTACGCTGGTTACATTACTTGTGCGACAAGGAAGACAAATGGATTCAGCATGCCCGCAACGGAGGGGGTGAAAAGACCATCGGAACGTATTCGGTCGATGGCTGGGACTTAGAAAACCCCAAGATCGTGTACGAGTTTAACGGCTGCTTATTTCACGGATGTCCTGTCTGTTACCCTGACCGTAGCACTAAAAATCAGTTTTTACAACGAACCATGGAAGACTTGTACCAGGACACTTGTCAGCGGAGCCTAAAGTTAGAACATCAAGGATACCAAGTGGTGGAAATGTGCGAACACGAGTACGATCACCGTATGAAAACCGATCCCGAGTTTAAACGCCTCGTGGAAAGTTACCAGTTCATGGACCCGTTGAACCCGAGGGATAGTTTGTACGGAGGAAGGACCAATGCCACCTGTTTGCTGTACCAAGCCGACGAAGAGAAAGGAGAAGAAATCAAATACTTGGATGTGTGTTCGCTGTATCCCTACGTGTGCAAATATTGTCGCTTTCCTTTAGGGCACCCGCGATTGCTGACGGAACACATCGACCTGAAAAACATTCGACAATACGAAGGCTTGATCAAGTGTAAAGTTTTGCCTCCCACGAACCTATACCATCCCGTCTTACCTCACCATTGTCAAGGCAAACTGATGTTTCCCTTGTGCCGTACTTGTGCCGAAACGTGCAACCAGGACCAACCTTGCCATCACAGCCAGGAAGAACGTGCCTTGACGGGAACCTGGGCCAGCGTGGAATTGTTCAAAGCTCTGGACATGGGATACCAACTGTTAGAAGTGTACGAAATTTGCCACTTTCCCAAGACACAACAGTACCACAAGGGTGACCCTACTCAGAAAGGCATTTTCGCCGACTACGTGGATGCCTTTTTGAAACTGAAACAAGAAGCCAGCGGCTATCCTTCCTGGTGTCACACTCCCGAAGACCGAATACAATTCAAAGAGAAATACTACGAACAAGAAGGCATCTCTTTAGACCACATCGAAAAAAACGAAGGCAGACGATCGTTTGCCAAAGTGATGTTAAATTGCTTGTGGGGTAAAATGGCACAACGACCGTGTTTACCCAAGACGGAATATTTGACAGAACCTTCCCGCTACTTCCAGATGGTTCACGACAAAACCAAATACATGAAACACGTGGACGTCGTTCGAGAGGATTTGATCTTGGTCAATTACGAAGAAGATCTGGACTTTGTACAAGACGACCCTTTTGGAAATGTCATCATTGCGGCTTACGTGACAGCTCATGCTCGCTTAAAATTGTACGAAGCTTTAGAACTGTTAGAAGAACGCGTCCTGTACTTTGACACGGACAGTTGCATTTACATCCATCACCCGATTCAACATCACCCTGACATCGAAGGAGACCGTTTAGGAGCCTGGACAGACGAGCATCCCGACGACAAGATTCTAAGTTTCGTCAGTGGCGGCCCCAAAAATTACGGCTACGAATACGGGGACAAACAAGGAGAAGTGCACACGACGTGCAAAGTGAAAGGACTGACTCTGAATCATCGTACCAGTCGAGTGGTCAACTTTGGGGTATTGAAAGAAGCCTTGCAATCGGGAGAGGATGGAAACTTTAAAGTGACCACCTATCAACCGAACAAGATTGTACGTTTACCCACTCACCACATCGTCAGTCGACCCTTGGAAAAAGTCTATCAAATTGTATACCAGAAGCGAGTGCGACTTCCCAATCACTTTACGTTGCCGTACGGTCACGTCGGTATTGGTCTGTATATAAAAAGGAACCCTAGGCAAGATCGATAGTTCATTGTTCATTGAAGTAACTTACCATGTCGTTGACGAAGAAGAAACCAGATTGGTTTGGCTTGGACCCAAGAGGTGGCCCAGTATGCACGAGAGTTATTCAAGGAAAAAAGTTACTTTTCAACCCGTGTTAGTGACGGTGCCAGAAGAACCCGTCACCCAGGACGGGACTGTCGTGGACAGGCCTGAAAGACCCTTTCGGGAGGACACTTGTGTGACCTTACCCCCTACTATAGAACTGGTTAGAACTTTACCCAAAACATGTTGTACAGACACTTGTGTTTATTCCACGTTCATGGTTATCATGTGCCTTTTATTCTTGTACTTAAGCCTTTGGCCTTTATGTATTTTTGTCTTTCGTATTCATGTTTGAAACATTCAATAAACGTGTTCTGAAAAAGTATATAAACTCTTGTCTTGTTTGTTTTCGTGTCACAAGTGACATTTCTCACACAATGGCTACCTCTGCTGTCTCTGCTCCCTCTTCCTCTACTGTCAAAGTCATCGACGAACACTTAGATCGTGCCAGTTGGGAGGCTTTGTATCTTCGCCATCCCTTTAACATGCTCATTGCTGGACCTAGCAGTTCAGGCAAAACCGAATTCGTCAAACGTTTGATCGAACATAAACATCATTTGATCGATCGGCCACCTCAACGGATCGTGTGGTGTTACAAAGAGTGGCAATCGGCGTACAACCTCTTGCGAGAAAGTCAAGGCGATTCCATCGTGTTTGTGGAAGGCATTCCTAAAGAAGACGACGGTATCGTCTCTGACTCCCGTCAAACCCATTTGGTCATTTTCGACGACATGTTAGGAGAAGACGAAGAAGAAATTAAACTGTGTTTTATGCGCAAAGGGCATCACCATAATGCCAGTGTCGTTTACATCACCCAAAATTTGTTTCAACAAAGTAAAGCCCATCGCACCATCAGTCTCAATGCGCATTACGTGGTCTTGTTTAAAAGCCCTCGAGATAAATCGCAAGTGCAAGTCTTAGCCAAACAGTTAGGAACGCCTTGGCTGACTCAGGCGTACGACGATGCCACTCAAACGCCACACGCCTATTTACTCGTCGATTTGAAACCTACGACTCCCGAGGATTTGCGATTTCGTACCCACTTGTTTCACCACTGGGGCCAAGACGGAGGGCCTGTCCTGTACACGTCTCCGTCCTCGACTTCATTTCACTCCCCATAAAAAAATCTATAAAAACCTCAGACCCTTTTCGTCTGTCTCACACAGTGTGAACATGACGTCCCTTCAGTCGCATCTTCCCGTCAAATTGATTCGTGCCTTGTATGGCATCAGTCGAGAAAAAAATCCACAAACACGAGCTCGTGTCTTAGAAGCTAGTCTCAAAGAAGTCTTACGATGGTTCACGGTGACGGCACGTCAATTACTCCAAGGAATCATTCAGATTCCTCATCAAACCAAACGCTTTTCGATCGAAACAAAGTCGCTTTGGTCCAGCTGGCTGATCCCCGCATCGACACTCAAACCAAAAAACAAATCATTTTGAAACCTGGAGGGAGCGGTACTCTAGGAGGGGTCATCATTCGCTCTCTCTTAAGATGGGATCCTAATGCCCCCAAAGTTATCCCCAAGACAAAAGTCCAACGAAGCCCCAAGAAGAAAATGACCAGGTCCCCAAGGAGAACTTCTCCAGTGGCAGGACCCTCCTCTGACCAGACACCACCACCCCGGAAAAAGAAAAGAAGCCCCCAGAAAAAGAAACAGAGAAAAAGTCCCCAGAAAAAGAAAAGTCCACAGAAAACTAGTCGCAAGAGAGGCACTTCGGCCAGGACGCAACCTTACACTCGCAAACCACGACCTGCCACGGCGGTGACTGCGTCTCCGGCAGCCTCACGTTTGTCCACTTCTCCGTTAATGACACCCAGAACTGAAGAGTACTTGGAGACGTTGATCACACCAAGAACTTCTCCGTTGATGACCCCCAAAAGAACTTCCCCAGTGGCAGGACCTTCCAATTTAGTGGCAGTGGCTGCTGCTCACAAAGTACCTTCTCCCAAAATCAAAGTTCAAGAAAGATCGGGCATGTTACAAAGTTTACTGGATTTGTCCAAGCAAGAACTGGCTCGATTTAGTTCGTTACGTACCCCTGCACGACGTGTCATGCCTGTCCTCAAACTAATACGACGTAAAGACAATCAGTGGCGACGCGTTCCAGTATAAAAAAGGCATGTGACCAAGTCGGGTATCAGTGTTTTTTGGTGCTCCTGAAGACTCAAAGATGTCACCCTCCAGAAAACCCCAAGGAAAGAAAAGGAAAGGACTGCCACCACGTTTAGCCAAACATGGGGACATGTTATCTGTCCTGTCCAAAGCTTCTCCACCCCTACGAAAAAAACTCATTCAAACAGCCTCCAAAGAGGTCATCGATACCGTGTGCGAATGTTGTTTGAACGTTTTGAAAGGCACGATCCCTTTGTCCAAACACCAGAAACAATGCTTAGGCAAACATCGTCACGTTCTTCGCCAAATGGTTCAAAAGAAAATTCCCATTCGTCAAAAAAAGAAAATGTTAGTGCAACGTGGAGGTATTTTACCTCTCTTGTTAGGCCCCATACTGAAAGGAGTCTTGGGAACCATGTTGGGAGGACTGGTGGGAACAAGATAAAAAGGCCTCGGAAGTTCCAAGATCTCAGAATCGACCCCTGACAACCCCATGGTAGGACGAAAACTAGCTTTAGTGCCTTACAAACGATGGATGGAATACCATCGGTGGCAAGAACAACACACCCCGCATTTACCTCCCAATCCCAATCTGAGCGAGATGTCCCAGTTACAACACGAATTGCAGTCCTTGATGGATCGCCAAGATTTGTCCGAAACAGAAAAATCGCAAAAGTACGGTCAACTCTTGCAACGACTGCAACTCTTTCACCAGAAAGCTTTAGACGAAACAGCTCTACCCACTCTGAAAGATTTTAAGACCTTGATGAAAAGTTCAGCACCATCACCAGTACCAGTACCAGTACCAGTGACCAAGACAGAAAAAGGAAAAGAAGAAGAAGAAGAAGGGTTTCAAACTCCACCAGAAAAAGTACGCAAGTTAACAACACCACCTACCTCCAGAATTGGATGGATTAAAAAGATGATGGCCACCCCTTCTTCATCACAAGAGAAAAAGAAAGTGAAGACAGAAGTGAAGACAGAAGTGAAACAAGAACCGATATCCCCCGCTCAGACATCCTCCTCCTCTTCAACACCTATTGCCGGTCGCACACGCAAAGCATTGCAATCCAAGAAAATACCCCAAGAGAAAAAGAGTAGCATCCTCCAAGAGTGAGTGCCTTATTAACACACCAACCAACACAAAAAAATGGAAAAAGTCTTAGCCAGCATTTACTACGATCCCTCCCATCCTGCAGGTTAGCAGGAGTTCAAAAATTGTATCGTGCTGCCAAAACGCGACTGAAAAGTCTCCGTTTACCTCAAGTGCAACGATGGTTACAAGAACAAGCTACCTACACTTTACACAAACCCATTCGACGCAAGTTTGCCAGAAGTCGCACCCGAGTGGAAGGCATCGATCATCAATGGCAAGCCGATTTAGCCGATGTCTCTCATTTGGCCAGCTACAATCGTGGCTACAAATATTTGTTTTGTGTCATCGACGTCTTTTCCAAATTTGCCTGGGTCGTGCCCTTGACTTCCAAATCGAGCAGCGAGTTAGTGCGAGCCCTGCAACGGGTGTTGAAACAAAGCGGTCGTCACCCTCTTCGATGGCAAACGGACAAAGGCACCGAATTTCTGAACCAAGCTTTCCAAAAAGAATTAAAGAAACGTGACATTCATTTTTTTACCACCGAGAATCCCGAAACCAAAGCCAGCATCGTGGAACGTTTTCAACGCACTTTGAAAGAACGCATGTGGAAATATTTTACGCATCACCTCACTCTGAAGTACATCGACATCTTACCGCACCTGGTGCAAGCGTACAACCAATCTTACCATCGAAGCATCGGACGTGCCCCGCAAGACGTGACTCCCGACAACGAAGTGTTGGTGTTTGAGCGCCTGTTTGGTACGTCCCCGACGAGGGCTGTCCCCAAGAAAAGTGGAATGTTGGCCGTAGGAGATTGGGTGCGCATTGGCAAAACCAAACGCACTTTCGACAAAGGTTACTTACCTAACTGGACGACCGAATTGTTTCGCGTCACTGGACGAGTGCATGGCCGTCATCCTGCCGTGTATAAATTGGAAGACATGAACGGAGAATTGCTCAAAGGAACGTTTTATTTGCCCGAGTTACAACGTGTCACCAAAAAAGAAGACGACGTGTACGACATCGAAAGCATTCTCGAACGCAGAACCCGTAAAGTGGGCAAACGACGTGTCAAAGAAGTCAAAGTACGTTGGAAAGGATATCCACCCAGTTTTGATTCTTGGATCGACGCTTCGCAAGTCATCGACTATAAAAAGAAGTGACCATCATGCCTTTTCACACAGACGCAGCTACGTCGACCACTCCTCCTTCACCTAGTTCTTCTGTGCAAGATTTACAAAAACAACCCTTGTGGGTGTGGTGTGGAGAACGTGTGCCTAAAACGCAAATCGTCTTTTTCTGCCAAATCTTCGTGGTGTATTGTGTCATCGGGGCAGCCATCACCAATTTGAGTTTGCAACAAGGAGACAAACAATTGTGGACCATTTTATTGAGCAGTTGCATCGGTTACCTGCTTCCTAATCCCTCCCTGAAATTCACCTCGAACGGGAACCCCGGGAACCTTGTGTCCAGTGCCAGTGCCAGTCACCACTTCAATCACAACCAGAACCCCATTTTAGACGGAGACACGCCTCTGACGTCCACTAACCCCTCGGACAGCCACAGAACTCTGGAATTATGAGTCACCAAAGCCAATTTTACTTAACTTTACCCAGTGACAGTTCCATGGAGGTGTTTCCCAAGAACACGTTGTGCTGTTACACGGCCAATTTACCTCAGGCCATCCAGTTAGATCACGAAGCCCATTGGGAAGTGGCTTTAGTAGAAATCATTCACCCGACCCAAGTCCTCAATGTCTTTCCCAATCAATATTTTTTTGATGTGGAAGTTCATGACGAGCAAATGCAACAGTGGATGGATAGCAATGTCAAATATGACAAGAAAACCCGTACACAAAAGTACACCACCTATCACTTGTTCATTCCCCCAGGCTATTATTTTAGTGGTCAACATTTGGTTAGCACCATAGCCTCCAGGTTTAATGTCGTGTTTCTGAAAGCTTTGGAGCATGTCAACAAAAGTGTCACCATGGAGTACCACAAAGCAGCTCGTCGCTTCTTGATGAAATTTGAACGAAGTAAAATCATGTCCATTTTATTTTGTCCTGAATTGTTTGACATGTTGGGCGGAGACATGGACATGAGAAAGGCCATGCTCAAGAAAAACGAATTACCCATCGTTTACGACAACGAGTCTTTTAGCAGGTTATTTCGTGCCCCGGTAGAACTGAACCAAGGACTGAATTTGATGTTCGTGTATTCCGATGTGGTGGAGTACAACGTGGTGGGACACACCTCCGTACCGTTACTGCGTGTCATTCCTTTCAAAGTGGATTCTGCCACGAACACTGACGAGGAAGGTGGAAACACTTACCACGTCCACCGCGAATTTGTCCATCCTCACTATTTGCCTGTCAGTAAGTCGTATTTGGACACGGTCAACATTGCTATAAAAGGAGATCTGGGACAAAATATTCCATTCACCAAAGGAAAAGTCACGGTGAAACTCCATTTTCGAAAACGGTTCTCTCACGACTCGTAAGTAAGTCATGTATCCAGTGTACCGAGGGGTTGCTCGACAGCGAGGACACGGCTTAGGAGACATGATAAAATCGGCCTTTCGTTCGGTGGCACGCGGATTGCACGCCTTGAAAGATGCGGCACTGACGCAAGGCAAAGAATTTCTCCAAAATGTCATCATCGACAAACAAAACCCTAAAGAAGCCTTCATAAGGGCAGGCAAAAATGTCTTGCTGCAAACGGGCAAAGACATTTTAGGCCAACGAGAGACACCTATAAATGCCCTGCACGCTACCGAGTCAGGCATTCAGCAAGGACAAGGCAGAAAGAGACGACGAAGAAAACACCATTTCACCAGACTTCAAGCGAGAAAGGCCAAGAAAAGAAGAACCGTTCGAGACGTAGACGTTTTCGATTATTGAGAAAAGAGACAAAAAAAATGATACACCGAGAATCTTGCGCTTGTTCCAAGACGGAACTGGACCTGTTTGCCATGCCCCCCACGATGATGACGATGCAAGAATCCCAGTGGGTGGAATTTCACCCCGTCTCCTCACTGACCGATTCCGCTCCCATCGAGTTTGAAATCAAAGGACAGCCCGAAGATTACATCGATCTGAATAGCAGTTACTTGTACCTGAAAGTCAAAATTCTAGATAAGACTGGAGGTGCTATAGACGATGAAGCAGTAGCTCCCGTCAACAATTTCATGCATTCCTTGTTCAGTGCAGTGGACTTGTACTTGAATAACAAACTGGTCAGTAGCAGCATGGATACTTACCCTTATCGTGCCTACCTGGAAAATCTCTTGACGTACGGAATAGATGCCAAGAACACTCATCTCAATGCCTGTGTGGTATGGGAAACTGACGAACCTACCAAGTTTGAAATATTGGAAACTGATGAAAAGAAAGACAACAATGATGGATTTCTAGAACGAAGAAAGAGAATCACGGGAGCCGACACAAGTTTAGAACTGATGGATCGTTTGCATTTGGACATGTGGTTGCAAGAAAAGTATTTGCTGAACGGGGTGGATGTCCGCCTGAGACTGAATCGTAGCAGTACCGCTTTCCATTTATTGGCTGATAGTGACGGTTACAAAACCAAAATCCAAGAAGCCAGACTCTACGTACGCCGTGTGGAAGTGTTACCTAAAGTGGGAAACGACATCAGTCAGACGTTGAGCAGAACGACTGCCAAGTATCCCATACGACGCGTGGAAGTGAAAACCTTCACCATTCCCAAGGGACAGCGATCCATGATCGAAGATCATCTGTTCCAAGGACAGTTACCCAAACGTTTGATCGTTGGTATCGTCGAGAATACAGCCTTCAACGGAGCTGCCGAAAAAAAATCCTTTCTACTTTCAACACTTTGGCGTGTCCAAAATCGAAGTCAGTCGCGATGGCAAGACCTTGTGTACCCGACCTTTCGAACCTGACTTTACCAAGAAGAATTACTTGAGATCGTACTTGTCCCTGTACGAAGCCACCGGACAGTTAGGAACCAATACCAGTCACGGTATTACGTACGAGGATTATGCAGGAGGCTACGCTTTGTGGGCTTTCGATTTCACTCCAGACCAAGGCAGCGACGAGGGACATTTCCACCCTATAAAATCCGGCCAGATTCGTGTGGAAATTCAGTTTAAAGACCGAGACCCTGATGAAACGGTGAACGTCATCCTGTATGCAGAATTCGATAATACCATAGAAATCAACAGTTTGAGAGAAGTCATCCTAGATTACTAGAAACCATGGAAGACTGTTATCCCTCTTTACCTAGTGGAGAAACTTTTAGTGTTGGATTATTGTTAAAAAATGTTAGAGTTGTTGTTGTTTAGTGTTAAGTGATTTTTGAATAAAAAAATGTTGTGTTTTGAAAAAATTGTTTGATGTTATATTGTTGGATTATTGTTAAAAATGTTAGAGTTGTTGTTTAGTGTTAAGTGATTTTTGAATAAAAAATGTTGTATTTTGAAAAAAATGCCTTTGTCTTTTGTTTAGCTATAAGAATGTTGGATTGATGCTCTTTCATTTCTTACTATCCCTCTCATGACACTCACTAAACGTTGCGACTCAAAAACCGTGTGGGGGATGTTTTCCTTCACGTCCGCACTTTGACTTTAAGAACCGGGTTGTTTCCAGTCTAACCATCCATTGTCGACTCATCCTCCTACGAAGATGTGCTCCAAACTAGCTAAGCTCAACGAAGCCTACGTGAATTTGCATAGGGTCAGACACAGTCTGATACCGAAGCCAGAAGAAATAGAGAATGTGAGAATGCTAAAAATCACTGAAGACCTGATAGAAGAGCTCTTCAGAGAAGAAGTGAACAGGGAGAAAGAAGAATGGACAGAGAAGTACAGACTTCAGAGACAGCAACAACAGCAGCAACAACAGCAACAGCAGCAACCTGAAGCTGACAGAGGCTTTGTCGATTGTCGTATCGACACCAAAGAGTTCTTCTTCTCTTTCCGAAGAAGCAGACCTATCGCCAGAAAGTCTATCCTCAGAGGACATCACATTCTTAGAAACTAAAAAAGAATGCCATAGCAAACAAAAAAAACAGCCCTTTTCAGGGCTACCCCAATACTCTAGAAAAGAAATAACGATCGATTTGCCAATGTGTGTAGGTAGAGTAGTGTGAAAATAAACACTAACTCTTTTTTTAAAAAATGTGAGGGTATGTGTTTGTGTGTTTGTGTTTGTAAGTGGTTAAGTAGGTTGGTATGGATAGTAGATTAAAATGATGTCTTTTTTTTTTTTTTTGGTGTTTGAGGTGTAGATTATTAGTTAGATTGGATTGCTTTGCTTATGTGGATAGTCTATTGAAGTGATTTATAAAAAATTTTTAAAATAGTGATGGGTAGCATAAAAAAGTGAGTGTGTTTCTTTTAGGTCCGCGCGTTGTTGTTTTTTTGGTTATGATCTAGGTAAGATCAATTTTATGTTTTTAGGGGGATGTTTTCCATCACGTCCGCGCTTTCACTATAAATTGAAACTCGCTGGGCAGTCTAGCTACCAGATCCTTGAGACAACTTGTTGTCAAAAGATTTCTCATCAAGGGCAGCAAACGACAAAGTAATTCCCTTTTTTTTTTCTTTCTTCTTTCTTTCTTGTTTCCTTTATACCTTTTAATAATACTAGACAGTTTCCTCTTTAATAATAACCAAACTACAACTGATTTACTATTTAATAACACATCAAACTAATCAGCAATTACCTAATTAAACTAAACTATCTAATTCATACACCAAATTCAAGTTTGAATATTAATTTCATGGTTTTACACATATAAACAACCACGGGCGGTACAACGCGAGTATCAAATTACTGAAACAACGCATTGCACTCCACTCGCAGACCGCCAGAATCTAACTAAACTAAACACTCGACGACCAATAGAAATCATCGTCTCAAACCGATATAGAAGACCACTTCTCCGCTAAATTAAAAAGCGCAAGCGCTACATTAATCTAAAGCAAGTGCAGCTTACCCCGCTCAAACAAATCCGCGACCTAGTCTCCAATCAAACACAACCTAGCATCGCCCACTTCGGGTGATTAGTTAATTCCGCCAGTAAGATATATCGGAATCACTACATTAACCACAAAACAAGAAATAACCCCACGCACATAGAAAAATAAATAAATAAATAAATAAAATAAATAAATTAATAATAATAATAAACAAATATATAACTAAAAACCAGAAACATTAAAATACAATAAATAATTATAAACAGAATGATATAATAACAAGAGAACAACAAACAAGCAATAAATAAAAATAAACTCTCACATAAAATAAAAATAAACGGAAAAAAGGGGGAAACACAAAACAACATAAAATGGCCACTAAAATAAATAAAATAAGACTTGATGACCAAAAAAGACAGGAAAGAACAAAACAAATTAGGAGAAAACGAAAAATGGATAAAGCTATAGATCAAATAAATAAAAGCGCAGACATCAGTCAAACGGAGGTACAAATGGGAATTTACCACAACAGCTTAGAATCCAGAGAAATAAACATCCAGGAACTACAAGTACATACAGACACACAGAGGGAAAAAAAACCAAACAAGCAGAATCACTAGATCAACTATTAAAAAAAATGAAACACAAATCCAGACAATAGAGGATGCTATAAAAAGCAAAGTCACAAAGAACAAAAAACCAATTAAAATACAAACAGAATTAAACATACATCATAACGAACAGGGACAAACAACAAGCGTTAGTCCCACACCTACAACGACGGAAACACAACCAACCAGGAAAAAAAAAAAAAAAAATAAACAATCTGAACTAAACACAAAACGGACTGCAATCTCAGAATCAACAACTCCCAAAACAACACTTACACAAAGCAAGGAAGTAACACCACCAATTAGGAAACAAAATAGCCCTAAAACAACATCAGCAATAACACCAACAAATAAACAAACAACAGCAGCAACACCTCAAAAACAAACAACAGAAGGCCAGAACACATCAACACCATATCTAACAACATCACCCACAACAGCACATCCGACAACAACACAAAAGAAATCTAAAATACCTACACCAATAAATACTAAAAAGAGAACAACTACAGGAATGACAACAATAACGACAACAGCCATCCCAATGATTGAACAACAAAGAATCATGGCAACAACAACACCAGGGACAACAGTCACATCAAAGACTAAACAACTCAACCCAGCAACAACACCCAAACAAGCAACAACAAAGAGAACAACACCAAGAACACCATCTACAACAAAGACTCCCCAAGAGATAAACATATCCACCACTACTATTAAACCTAATACTAATATTACCAAAGTAAACAAACCAAAAAACAACACAATACACAACAGTCAACAGGCAGGCCCTTCTACAAATATAACAACCAATGAGATGACAGTAATTGAAGAGGCATCCACGGAAGGGGACAAACTTAAACAAGACAGAGGAACAAGAACACCTAATTACACTATTCACAACAGTCAACAAGCTGGCCCCTCGATGCACATAACACCACAAGAACTGGAAGAAATCGAAAAAGCCATCAGAGAAGCAGATCAACTCGAACAGATGCCAGCCTATCACAACAATCTCCACAATGAGAATCACGAAGAAACATGCTCCAACAAAGGAAAAAGACCAATGAACAAAAAACAAATAATCAAAAAATCTGAACCACTTCAGCCACAAAAGGACAACCCAAACATACTAAGCAATATCCAAACGGAAACTATAAGGAAACAAACAACTCAGACCCCAAACCACCAGAAGCAACAAGAAATATCAGGTAAGAAAATAAATTCTCTTTCAGACAATCAAATAAACCAAGACAGCGGATCACAAAGAACTAAAACAGGGCAAAGAAATCAGAACAACAACAATCAGCAACAACAGAAATACCCGTACCATCCAACTGAACTTACACTATATATCACAAGCCCAAACCCCAAATTCATCAGGCTAAGTAGTACAACAATAGCCGCATCTCTAAACAACAAACACCGAGGGACATACAGAATTATAAGGCCAAACACTGAATATATAGTGATATGGTGTACCACCAACAGGCAGGTGGCTGAATATTTGGAGCTAGACCAAATGGCAGGAATGAAAATCAAGATCCAAAGACACCATGCCGTGAACAGAAAAAAAACAGCCACAACAAACATCAGTACCAACAAAAACACTACCTCAAATATCACACAGGACGAGCTGAACAACAGCAGAAAATCAATCCAAGGAACATTCAAGAATCCCACAGATAACAACTGGCAAACCACAAACAGCGGAACCAGACACACAGACACCCCAAAAGCAAGCTTCAAAGCCATACTGAAACTAACGGGAACCTACAAGCACTACACAACAGCAGACATCGAATATGATCTACACTATTATAGCATACCATACAAGAGAGCTATAAAACTTAAAAACAAGAAGGGACAAGAAACTACCACAGTACTACTGGAGTTTTACAACCCACCACCAAAAAACATCAAAATAGGACCCCAAGCTAAATTGAAACAGCTCAACAAATATATAAATAAACCTCGGTTCTGCACGAATTGTAAAAGATGGGGGCATTTCACCACCAAATGCCACTACCAAACCAGGTGCAATAAATGTGGAGGTCCACACAAACAACAGTGCACGTCAAAAATACAAAAATGTGCCAACTGTCTAGGAAACCACCACCCCAACTCTTACGAATGTCCATATACAAAAATAGAACACAGAACAATAGAAATAATGGAACAACAACAAATACCCTATTATGAAGCAAGGACAAAAGCCAAGAAACCACAACAAACAGTCACAGAAACTGCAGCTACGACAAGACCAAAGGAAAAAAACATAACATCAGATATTGAAATCAATCCGCCAATACAAATACCTAACAAGCCGATAGGAAACAACACTCAAAGGAAAGATAACTCACAACTAGAGAAATATCCAACTAAACAACCACATAAACCAATAACCACAAATGTGGAACTACAACAACAAAACACAAGTAATAATGAAGGTTTGATAGATTCTAATCTAATACAAAAGTACATTGGGGCATTACAGAAAGGGGTCAAACAAATAACAAAAAACAATGAAGTACAAAAACAGGACTTCTTACAACTTTTAATAAAACTCATTGGAACATTCTACCCCAACACTATTTAAAACTGAAAACTAAGGAACTACATAAACGCACTAAAATCTAAAATGGATACAGAAGACAGCACAGACAGTGAAAATAGGATACTCATTTGGCAATGGAACTGCAGAGGACTAAAAAAGAACCATGGGGAACTTTCTGCAGCCATTGCCAATACCAATCCTAAACCAAGCATTATTTGCTTGCAAGAAACCTATCTAACCAATGCAAACAATAAAATACCCAAAATTAGTGAGTACCATACAACATACACAAAAAATAGAACCAATAACACAAGAGGGGGAGGATTAGCCATTTATATACACAACTCGGTTACCGAAACTTATGAAGCTAATCCTACCATAGACCTAAATGGGAGTCCCATAGAGTATCTAGTCATAAATATTAAACTTAAAAATAAAACAATAAACATATATAACATATATGATCCAGGTAGCTCTAGCCTAAATCCCATACAAAACTATATAGATATATTTAAAGAAAGGGGTCAACACACAATTATCTGCGGAGACTTTAATGCACACAATCCAGAGTGGGGAGGCGACCATACTGATACCAGGGGGAAAAACCTAGAAAAGTACACAATGGAACATCAGTTAGTAATACTAAACACAGGAACACCCACCAGATTAGACCCAGGAACAGGAAAGCTAACCCCTATAGACATAACTATTGCCACACCCAGCATAGCACTAATCAGCGAATGGGAAGTACTACATCAAAGCACCCTGGGCAGCGACCACTTCCCCATATGCACAACAATATACACACAAAAAACTAAGCAACAAACTAAAATCATACCAAAATGGAAAACTGAAAAAGCTGATTGGAATACATTCTACAAATCATTAGAAAAAATTACACTAGGGGAACTACATAACCACGACAGCAGCCAATTTTATGAAGCCATAACTCAAGCTATCAACAAAGCAGCTACAATCAGTATACCGAAAACACAGAATAAAATAAAACAAACACCTATACCATGGTGGACAGAGGAATGCCGAATAGCAATTCAGGCCAAAAAGAAAGCACTAAATCGGTTCAAACATACTAAAGTAACAGCAGACTTCCTCGAATACAAACGTAAAGAAGCCATAACTCGGACTACAATTAAGGACTCCAAAATCAACTCATGGCGAAAATACTGCTCCACACTTAACCATCATAGCAACTCAAAACAAGTGTGGGGAAAGATTAGAACCATGAAAGGAAACACACCAAAATCAACACCAAAAATTCCTGGTGCGGACACTAACGAAGAAAAAGCCAAACAACTGGCCCAACATTTTGCAAACTCTAGCAGCAACAGCAATCACACCAAGGACTTCATGAAACAAACCACCATTCTCGAAACGGAATTCCCGCACCTATTTAACGATCAAACAAACAACGAAAATACACCACTAAATGATCTATTTAATATAAATGAATGGAGAAAGGCGTTACGTAACAAAAAATCAACATCTCCAGGTGAAGACCTGTTAGGCTACGAATTTTACAAAAAAATACCTCCAAACATGGAAAATATAATTCTCCAACTAATTAACCAAATATGGCAAACAGGGAGCATACCAACGACATGGAAACAAGCAATAGTCATTGCCATACCCAAACCCGGGAAAGACTCTACAAATATTAATTCCTACCGCCCAATTTCCCTGACCAACACCCTGTGTAAACTTATGGAGACTATGATAAATAACCGATTAAAACACCACCTAGAACAAAACAAATTATTATCAGAGAATCAAAGCGGATTTAGACCTAGACGATCTACTATAGATCAACTCATCCGGCTAGAAGCCAACATCAAACTTGCTTTCAATGCAAAAAGGAAGAAAGACCGACATCTTATTGCGATCTTCTTAGATCTAGAAAAAGCCTTTGACATGGTGTGGACCAAAGGACTCGTATCCAAACTCAACCAGTATGGTATTACAGGACGCATGCACTGCTGGATCTCTAACTTTCTAACTGGAAGACAGATTAAAACAAGAGTAGGGGATGCACACTCAGAAAAACACACATTGGAAAATGGAACACCACAAGGGAGTGTGATTAGCCCCACTCTATTCAACATCATGATCAATGAACTCAGCAAATACGTCAACACCAACCAAGTGGAACTTTCACAATTTGCTGATGATAGTGGTATCTGGAAAGCAGGCAACCCAAACAGCCAAGAAATTATCAAACAAATTCAACTCAACCTAGACAAGATAGGAACCTGGGCTGACAATTGGGGCTTCAAAATATCCAAAACCAAAACTGTAGGAATGCTTTTTTCCCCAACGAATAAGTGTAAAATAACATACCCTAAATTATATCTACAAAAAACACCAATAAACTTTGTCAAAAATACATACTTTCTAGGAATGTTGCTGGATGAACAATTAAACTGGCAATCTCATATTACCAACATCATACAGAGATGCAATAAAGATCTAAATCTACTTAAAAACATAAAGGGAACAACATGGGGAGCAGATCAACAAAGTATGTTAATGATATATAGGTCACTGATTAGATCCAAATTAGACTATGGCTGCCAGGTATATGCATCGGCAAGCACAAAACTACTTCACAAACTAAACAACATACAGTATAAAGCACTAAGGCTCTGCACAGGAACACCTCCAAACATTGCCCTAGAAGAACTACAAATCCTTACAGGGGATTTACCCCTATACCTAAGAAGGGAGGAACAAACCCTTAGGTATGCCACCAGGAACTCCATACACTCGGATAATAACCCCACCAAAAGTACAATCACCAAATGCCGACTAACATTTAGGCCAAAACTTGTCCCAAATCCACCGGCAGCCAATAAGGTACATACGCTCTGTACCGAAATAGGACAATGGGGACTACAAGCTGAACAACACCAATTAATAGACATAACACCATGGAAAAATACGACTCCAGACATCAACCTGACAGCACAAAAAATTGGATCCAAAAACGAAAACCCAATAGGACTCTTAGCAGAAATACAAAAGATCATAACGGAAGAGTACCCGACTCATGTTAAAATCTACACAGATGGCTCCAAATCGCAAGAGTTAAAAAGAACGGGAGCAGCTGTGGTTATCCCAGAATATAACATCGAAATAACTGAAAGACTCCCAGACGACTGCTCAATCTACACAGCTGAATTTTGGGCCATAAATGAGGCTCTAAACTGGATTACACTTTCAACCACAAAACAACACGTAATCATCACCGACTCCCTCAGTGTACTTAAATCACTAGAATCTGGTATTTCCAAAAGTAGAGCAAATCTCATGGAAAAAGCGCTACAAACAATAAGGGAAATAGATACCAAACAACAGAAACTAACATTCCTGTGGGTACCCTCACACATTAACCTACCAGGAAATGATAAAGCAGACCTAAGTGCAAAATCCAGCCTCACAAAAAATACCTATCTGACCATGCAATATAGCGTTACAGAAATATATAGTCAAATAACTCAGAAAATCAACCATAAATGGCAACAAACATGGGACAACAGCATCAAGGGCAGACACCTATACCAATGGCAAAAAAAGGTAGAGAGACATATTACAATACCTAGAACACTGCAAAGCCCAGATATCAGAATCATAAATCGAATAAGGACCGCTAAAACCTTACTCAAGGGAAGCTTTGGAAGACATCTCAACAAAGGAATGGACAACCACACCCACTGTCCCCATTGCACCAGCACAGAGACCCTGGAACACGTTTTTAATCAGTGCACCTATTACCACTCGCACAGAATGGAATTTCAAAAACAACAAAAGAAAATCGGATCGCCCTACAAATATCCAGACTTCATAAATCCCAAAACAAACAGCAACAAAGATCTAACATACAAAAACATAATAACATACTTAAAACAAATAAACAAGTATGACAAGATATAACCCAATGAGTTGAAAGCATCAATTGCTAGCTGAAAAGCACACTCAAGGTTAAAAATACAAACAGGATAACACAAAATACAGGCTACCAAACACACATCAATAACGAGAACAAGTACCTTTGAGAAGTCCCCAGGACCTGATTACTCAGCAAAGGTGCCTCCATACTCGATATATAAAAAAGAAGAATAACTAACTTTACAAACAATACAAATCTTTACAAAAAAAATAAAAAATTATTAAATAAAATAAAATAGCAATTTTAAAAATAAAAACTAAAAATAAAATAAAATAAACTAACGAAAAGGGAAAAAAAAAAAAAAAAAAAAAAAAAAAAAAAAAAAAAAAAAAACAACAAAAAAACTATCTTTAAGAAAATGGGGAAACAGGCACCTTTCATAAGTCCACCCGGACCTGAGTATTCAGCAAAGGTGCCTGCACCCATAAAATTATTAAAATACATGCATGTACCAATCTTCCCTTCTCTACCTTCCAACTTTGCATGTCTATATTCTGACTATAACATCTAAGGTCTGACAACAAGAACAGAATACATTAACTCCCTAAATTTAGATATATAAGGTGACATAAGCCCAGTCATCAGGACCCTCCGCACAAGGCGGAACTAAACTAAAGTCACAACAAAACTTATCATTAATAACACACTACACAGGGAGCACAGGACTTTTTCAGACCACGTGCTGACAATTTTAACTATTAAAAAAAAAATATTAAAAAAAAATATTATTATTATATTAGAGTTTGAGGCACAATGATAATTAAGATAATGGTGTGTGGCAGTTAAGCAGAAGGGGAATCCAACAAGAAAAGACCAGCAACTCACAACAACGATGACAGAAAGAAGACACAGACATCGGTCAATTGCCTCAAAAGAAGCTCTCACATTGGCTATTAGAGGGCTCTTCAGACATACCAAATTTTTGTGGCCCTAATTCAATATGATCATTTTTGGACACCGCCATCAAAATTCAAAACTTAAAAATTACAATACAAGAACTGAAAGTAACGGGTGACAAACACCTAATTGATTGGCATAATTTATGTTTTTTTTTATATACATACACAAAAGTACACTCTGTACATAAACAAAAGAAAAGAAAACTGCTATAGGTTAACATAAACAAATCTAACAACTATCAAAATCAGAATAATTACAGTGGCTAACACGACATTGATATATTTAACGTCCATTAGTACAACTGGACTCGATTTGAACAATAGGCTTTGGCGTTTCTAACAAACATGGACCTGTGACGTCGGGCTCCTCCTGGACTCATGCCTTCCCTCCTTTGCCACGGACAGACATTTTAATTAAGTAATGCGGTCATCGCATATAAACACGGGGATGTAGTGGCACCATTCCTACAAACCCGATCAAATAAATAGCCTGGTCATCAGGCATTAACAAGACGCAAAAGTACTAGTACGTAAGCGTCTATAATTCAATATTCATTCATTCATTCATTCAGTCTAGCTACCCTTGTTGATTGATCAACACAAGAATGAATAGCAGAATAAGCAAACTTCTTGAACTCCAGATACATCTGGAATATGTCAGGCGCCTGTTAAATGAACTGGCCGCGGAGGCTATAGTAGAAGAGGAAAGAATGAAGAACGAAGAGGAGGAGAGAAGACAGAGGGAAGAGGAGGAAAAGAAACTAGAAGAGAGGATGTCGTACAATATTCCCGAGACAGAGGATTGGGGTGTTGAAGCGAATCATCCTCCCTCTGCGCTCCCCAGAAGAAAGGTGAAAGGAGACTGGGGAAGAAGATGCGTGTGTGGCGCCAGGCCAGGAAGGTGCAACCATTAGATAGGTGCATCTGGAGTTCAAAAAAAAACAGCCCTTTTAAGGGCTACCCAATACTCTAGAAAAGAAATAACTATTAATTTGCCAATGTGTGTAGGTAGAGTAGTGTGAATATAAACACTAACTCTTTATTGATAGTGAGAGTGTATGTGTTTGTGTGTTTTTTGTTTGTAAATGTTCAAGGAAGTTTGTGTGAATAGTAGATTATGGGTTTCTTTATTGTTTCTTAGCGTATGTGGAGAGTATAGTTTGGGTTTGATTACATGAGATGAGAAAAGTGGGGGATGTTTTCCTTCACGTCCGCGCGTTGCTTGGTCATGATCTAGGTAAGATCAATTTTACGTTTTTAGGGGGATGTTTTCCATCACGTCCGCGCTTTCACTATAAGAACCCACCACTTTCGTCATTAGAACCATTCTACGGAATAATAAAAAACGAAGATGGTGGTTGCAAGTGACTTGTTCAACAATTTGGTACATATATACAACTGGATAATAGATGGTATCTATGTAGTGGAGAGACTAGAAAAAGAATGGAAGATAGCAGAGTACCTGGACTACGCTAAATGTCTAAACATAGCAAAAGAACTGATAGCAGGAATGATAGAAGAGGAGGAAAAGAGATTGAGAGGTATGATAAATCCCACCTATGTCAGAGTGGGAAGCCTAAAGGAAGCACTTGACAATGCAAGCAAAGTCAGGTGTTTTCTTGAAAAAATGTCACATGGGACAGAGTGCTCTTATGTGGAGAGAGGTCAGGAAAGACATAGGAAAGGAGAGGAGTTGATGAGAAAAGTGATGGAGGTAGAGGTAAAGAAGATTAAAGAGAGATGGTATAAAGAAAGAAAAGATCAGGAAAACAAAAAGAAACAGGCTGATTTTGATAGGCTAAATCAGAATTGGATCAAAGTCCAGGAAAAGTTTAGAGCCTTGGGCCATCCAGACTGGATGCCAGAGGAGAAAAAGAAGAAGAAAGGAATAATGGAAAAAGTGAGGACTTGGTGGAAGAAGTTAAGGAGTTAGAAGAAGAAGAAGAAACCCAAAGACCCTTTTCAGGGCCAGCCATATTTCTCGAAAAGAGATAGCCTTTCAATTGCCTACCCTTTTTTAAATTTAAATTTAAATTTAAAAAATCTAAAAAAAAAAAAATCCCATATTCAATTCCCCTTGTCCCTAGACAAACCCAAACTCTATTCCCATGTTAATTTCCGTTGTCCCTAGACAGACCCAAACTCTATGTTAAATTTCCATTGTCCCTAGAGTGACCCACGATTTTTCTCCATGTTAAATTTCCATTGTCCCTAGGGTGACCCAGGGGTGTTTTTAATGCTAAGTCCCATTGTCCCTAGGGTGACCCCATTTACTACTCACACCACTTTACGCCGATGCCAATTTTTGGGGGTCTGCCCTCCCCCGTCATGAAATATAAACAAACCTTGGATTGGCCTTTGGGTAATTGATGGATCAACATTGCTTGGCTAAAAACAGAATTTTTGTACCCCCTGTTTCGCAAAATGGGGCCTTGATAAAAGCGTTTCCCCACTCCATCCCAAATCGTCACCACATGGGGGAGGGGCGATTGACCCCCTCCTGCTCCTCTTCTCTTTCACTTCAGTCGTGTGATAGTTTCATCTCGATCGCTGATTCAGAAATGATTTAACTAAGTTCTTTTTCTCTATATATACCCCTGTCTGCCTCTTGTGACAAGACTTGGTATATTTCACAAGGCAAGTCAAAGCCAAACAATTGGGACCCCCTGCCAGACTTATGCAAACGAAAACAGTGTATATCAAACACGATCTTGATGGCTCTTCGATTCAGAACTTACCACCAAGTCATCAAGAGAGATTGAACTGTACTGATAGGAAACGTACATACTCCAGAAACCACACTGGTCGGCAACGATGTCTCTTTCTCACTGTCACTTCTACTTTGTTGTTGAACATGATGAAGACCAACCCTGTTTTAACACCCCATGTTTCCTCATTTTATATTTTTAAATCTCCCAAGACCAAAGTACAAGACCGAGTAGTTGCATTGTTTACTGAATGTATCTAAATAAATGACTTGTAATACTTCATATTTTCTAGAGTTGAAATGTCTGCAAGCCCAAGAAAGTTATATGACTTTCGTTTTTGACACTTGCACAGACACTCCACGAGAAAAATAAATTCTATCCAATATTTGCCATTTTCCAAAACAGACACACTTGCAACTTTACCAGAAATCTGTACTCTTTATTTGTGGACATCCCACAGACCTGTCGCAGCATATATAGCTGGTTAAGAACTTTAGGAATATCCCCTCAATTTTCAGAAATATAAAGACTTTTATGTGCTCCACCCTTTTCAGTGTTTAGGTACGTACCTTAAAGAAAGGAAAAATTCTGAAAACAGAATTTTGAATTGGGGTTTATATTTATCAATTTTTTTCCAAGTTGTTGGTATATGCCAGATGGTATCCACATACCTTCGCAAATGAGAGGCATTTCTACACGTCATTATTAGGTTATGATGGTTAGTCTTGCAAGGGTTTTTGGATTGTATAGATGGTGTGATGGTTTAAGGGATAGTATATTTTGAGATTTATCTCCTTTTCTTATATTCATAGCGCATTGGATAGTGAGATTTATATAGCATGTGAGTGTATGGGGTATTGGATGGTATAGGTAGCGTGTGGGTGTATGGGGTTTTGGATGGTATAGGTAGCGTGTGGGTGTATGGGGTTTTGGATGGTAAAGGTAGTGGGTGAGTTCCTACCTGATTAAGGTCAGACCTTGTAACACTGTAACGTTTCTCCAAGACCTGTCCGCCTCCCACATCCCTGTAACAACTCTCCTAGCATCTACTTTTATTTCATTATCCCATACTAGTAGTAGTGGGGTTTTTTCGGTACCTCTCTGGCTCCAGCTGGTAGCCAGGGCCCTACGTGCATGCATAGGTATGATAGAATTAGCTGGTAACCTGAAAGCCACGTTGCTAGTTTTCGCTTTGTTAGTCTCCATTTTCTTCACTGTATCATTCGATTGAACTTGAATTGAATTCCAAGTCGTTTTTGGCCCATTGGGCGTGTATGACTGGTTACTACCCTCATTGTGGGATAAATAATTATGGGGGGGGGGGGGGGTAATGATCCTCATTTACCCCACACGTTTAATTGTCATGCCTGGCCATGGTGAGGGAATAAGTTGCTTGTTCACTTCCATTGGTTAATGTTGATCCCAGTTCTGGAACTGATGTTTGTCTTGGCACAATTTTGGATGTTACTGACTCTGTGAAGTACAAACGGCAAGGCAGTCGATGTTAAGAGCATCTTCAGAGGTATAATACCTTAGTGATAATTTTAAAAACATCCATGTTATGCCTTGTACAGTGGGCCTAATAGTTTGGGTATTTGCTGCCTTATATAGTATCAGCTAGGGGCAGTGGGGTCGGATGGTCATAGGGATTATCTGACCACCATATATATAGTTCTAACTTTGGGGCCAGTATTTATCAGCTACACCTATTTAAGGGCAGTGCAATTGTGGCCACTTTGTGTGGTGGGGACTGAGGGCTGGGATTTTAGCCACTTTATTATAGCTTTTGCAGGACAGATATAAAAATATAATTTGTTTTTCTTGTGCCATTTCATCCTTGTGGTAGAAAAATAAGATTGTTTATTATTGTCCCTCCACTATCTTTGTCTTTGATCCTAGCAGAAAGGAGAGAAAAAACACATTCCCTGAAGACCTTTCCTAGAGCTAAACTTATGGACTGATTGCATTAACTGCAGACCCTTTATATGACCCTAGTCTACATACCAAACTCACTCTCCACACACACACTTTTGCAACTGATAATGTACATTTGAATTTCCAAAAATCTTATAAGTATTAATTTCCTACTGTGTATAAGCTAATTACTGGTAATTCCAAGTTAAACCATAACTACCCAACTCTATTGTAAGCTAATTACTGGTAATTCCAAATTAAACCGTAACTACCCAACTTTATTATAAGCACTTTATATCTACTAAAAGAGCATCAAATTTCAGAACAGCTGCTGATTAAATATATAAACACACAATTCTTCCACTACTGTAGTGACATCTTTGTTTCAAATAGCCTCAGCTAGCATTGTAGCCTTACACCATTGTCCCAGAGTGGCTGCAGATAATACCATATTTAACCCAAATCACAACCTCTAAGATGTAATCCTCTATTGCAAACATACCATTATTAAATTTATCAAGAAATGTATCTTTTCCATCTCTTAATGCTTTAACTCTTTGGTATGACTTGGCAGACATGTAGCATGATGTCCCCCACCCAGCCACATTATTCTGACACCAGGCCAACCAGTCCTAACACTACAAAACAGAATTCTGAATGATAAAATTCAAAGACTTTTCCCAAACTTTCCAAGACCTATTTTTGCTAACATTTTGATATGTTATGTTATATGAGAAAACAATAATGCAAAATATTACATTATTGTTTAATGATGAAATGAGACACTGAATGGGTCATCAAAAGAAACAAACCAGGAAAACTCGACATCTGAATCTAACAACCTGGGACAATTTTATTTGTGATTATGGAAAGAAATTAAAATGTTTGGGTTTATTTAGACTATTAAAGACCTCAAGGTTATCCGCACAATTTTCCCAAACTTTCAGGGCCTTGAAAATGCTACCTCATTTTTCCCCATAATGTCAAAGACCTTCAAAGGCCATATGAACCCTGCGAGTCAAATCGGATCTCCACTGTCCTGGATGAAGACCTGACAGTGACCTCTTTGGGGTCATGTTCTGGTTACCTACATAATTGCTAATTTTATCAGCCAATCAGATGAAATCTAATATCCTTGTGTTTGGGAGACTGAGCAATGTGGCTGAAGCACATCAATGTATTCCGAACAACTTGATTCCCTTTCCAAGGTTTGAAAGCTGCATTTCCATTGGCTAATTCAAAGGTCACCAGAACATGACCCCAAAGCAGTTACTGTCAGATCTTCACTTAGGACAGTGGCAATCTGATTTTAACTAGATTCAGGAATACAATATCCAAATACAAGTCATGAAAAAAATCTATTTATTTACCGGATGCGGAATATGACCCTGGATAGTGGGGTCTACATAATGATAGACACTTCTTTTCTTTCATTCCACTCTTGTTTAAAACTTAATCCAACAACAGCTAAAATCTTGAAACAGACATTCCTCCTCTAATATGAGATCTTTATCTGAACTTTTGATACTAGAAAATTAAAACTTTCAACACTAAATGACAAATTTTAAAACACTTTTTTAAAAAATTAACGAGCTAATACAGAATTTTGTTCATAATGTAAACAAAAAGAATTAACAGTAACAGAACTTTGGAAGATATTCCAAGGGACAGTGCCTCAATCAATCCTTGACTTGTTATCTTTATCTTTTAATCAAAAGGAGATGAAAAGAAATAATTTCAACATCTTTTCTTGCTGTCTTGCAGTAGCATCAATTGAATTGCAAACAATTATGCTTTTTCAATGGTGTAATTTATGAAACATTACTGCCTGTAATAACATCTGAAACTTGATTTCTACATCTGACCTAAAGGCAAGTGGCCCTCTACTTTATGATCATTCTTAAATCAATGGCAAGGTTTGTAACTATTATTAGCAATAGAAACTATATTTGGTATAAGAGAATGGACACTATCCCAAAGGCATGGAGGGATTTAAAATCATAATTCCGATACTAAAATTCTAAATATCCATTGCTTTTGATAATTATAATGCATTTTCAACAATTACTACTCTAAAAAATGATTTCAATAAAAAAACCATGACATAATTTTGGGGTAAGAAAATCTTGTTAACCAACCCTAGTATATATTGATACTGTACATGTATGGAATTTCTGCCATGACCGTCAAGTTATTTTATTAATAACAAACTCTGTAAGTGACTGTAAAATAAAAAATCTACAAATATATATCATCAATACATGAATCAAAAGCCTTGGTCAAGCATAATGCAAAAAGTGAAATTTTAACAACATAAAATTCATTTTCTCAGCAACAACTCTCAGACAAGTTCATAATACAACAGTCCTCGAAGTGTACATGACATTCACTCTGCCACTATAGATTTCAATCTCATCAGATGGCAAGAATTCCAGAATCATATGCTTGGAATGACCTGAAAAAGAAAAAAACAAAACTGGCTGATGCTTTTGCAATAAATAAATAATTTGTAATAACAGTGTTAATGAGATTTTCCATTTTAATTATCTATCTGACCTGCAACAATCATGCCCGCAGAGATATAAAACTTTGGAAATGTATTTTATACTTCATCTATGACAATTCTGCCAGTAAAGATGTTCAACATTTTAATTTGGGCAAATAAGCCTCAAAATAAATGCATGAACTATGAGTGTAGTTAATCTCTCTTGGCATTTAGTTATGGTGTTGTACAGCACACGTTATCCAGTCAAGTTTCATACCGACCCTCCATGTAATTTAGGAGGATTAGCAACAAAAAGCATGTGCCAATGAACAGATGGATGATCAGTAGAGCTAAAAATTAGAAGATGACAATGCTGTTTCTCAAAGATTTGTATTTAAACAGACATACAATAGAAGTTCTGTGAGCATAAATGAAGTTTGGAAGACATCCATGAACTAATCTCATAAAAAAAGTTATTTTCATTTTTCTACGCAATAAAGCTTCCCTCTTAACATGCAATGTGACAGGGTCTCTATCTCTAATTTTCCTTCATGAAAATAAAACAAAGAATATGTCTACAAGTCCTATTTTTTTTATGTAGTTTACAAATTCCATTCCTTTGGAAACAATGACTGAAGCTGCACACCAGTCTATTGGTTATGAAAATATTTTTTCTTATTTATGTCAGTAATGTACAATCTAATAGCAAAGAACATGTATGATCCTTAAGCACTCTAACTGCTATATTTCACGCCAAACTAAACCACATGAACTCTCAGCTATCACAATCACTGAAATTAATAGAAATTGTAATATAAAAATACTCCTATTATTTATGATGATTGTAACAAAAGGCCCAAGTGGGCCAAAAATGATCACCTGTTAAGCTAGTACATGTACTGTTACAACAAAACCTATTAAACCATTTCAAAACATCAAGAAGGCATAATTATTATGTGCTCAGTGTCTCCTGCTCACTTCCAAAATCTTAAAGATAATATGCATGGTGTCGGCAATCTATGTACTAACAATAATTAAATTAAAAAGATGCCTGGTGTACAGAGCCACATGGCTTTCACAGAAATTGAAATTATATTTTAAAAAATGGAAGTGGTGTAGTTTTATGAGAAATATACAGTAAGTCATGCCATGGAGTTGACAAAATATAAATTGTAATTGAATCTGCCTCCTAACACTTCAATCAATCATTTTAAATGCAGTAAATAAGTTGATAAATAAATAAAAATGTTCAAATTGGAGTTTAAAAAAATCCAAAAGTTTATTTCTTTTGTTCCAAAAACTGCATGATTATTCATAAAATAATCTGTGATCCATATTTAAGTCCAAAAATTTATTGCAGGTACAGAGGTCAACTAGGTTGCATATACTGCACGTCCAAGTTCTCCTAAACGTTTTAACAAATTAAAGAAATGATTAATAATTACCTAGATCAATGCTTCTAATACTATTTCTCTTTTTCAAGAAATAGGGCTTCAACAAATCCTTGAGAGAGAGAGACAAGATGAATATAAACAAAGACAACACAATTTTACAATTTTGCCACACCTCTTGGGTCAACTGTACTGGAGAAAGTGACCACACACTGAGACCAGTCTAGGTGTGGATGGATGGGAACACAAAAGGGAGAAGTATGTTCAGTTACTACCAAAGCAAGCTCAACAAGATGACGAAGCCTCAATCCTAATGCATTTTGTTAAATATAAACTGTTTGCTAGCTGTTATTTGTTGTGAAAAGGAGTTATCGGCTGGAACTGAATTCAAGTGATTATTTTCTCTGGAAATACAAAAGTGCCCTGACGACATTCACTGGAATTCAACAAAAGACCTGACACATCAACACCCTATAAGCTATAACAGACACGTCATTGCCTTCAGTTTTTGGATTTCTTAGGGACTATAAGTTTTATTCAGTACTCTAAATTACTAGGATTTAATTCTCAATAGTGCAAATTACTAGGATTTAATTCTCAATAGTGCAAGTTCTTTTGTTACATATTTTAAGAGCATAGACTCATAACAGTGACGTGATAAGTAAAGGAAATGTCAAAAGATTTATTTCATCTTTCTGACAAGAAATAATGATTAAATCTCTAGAGTGGTCATGAAGTAGTCTGCTTTTAAAGCAATTAATGAAACTGTAAGAAATACAGGAAAGCTAAGTAGCAGAACACCCCCTATTAATGCACAGCAGTGAATACAATAGTTTCTATTTATCATTTCTTAAATATTTGGGTATCAGATTATTACAACAGAATTTGAGAGAATATAAAAATTTGGTGTAGCCTCAAAACAGTACATGAACTATATGTTGAATTCATGTGTTTTTTTTACCGTTCGTTGGCTAGTGTGTCAGACTTGCCACTGAAATGGTGTGAGTTCAAAATCCAACCATTAGACCAGCCTGGATTATCTACCTTGGCAAAGCACCTTACTTGTGTTGCTGTGCTGTAAAACATCAAACCAAACCATTTCTTAGATTCCTACTTTTACAAAATTTACTCAGAAATTTAAAAAATGGTCGAACACTAAGGATGCACAAACTAGTCATGTCTTGTCTGGTTTAAATATACTACTAATAATCGCTTTATTCCAGTACTATTATGTCTGTACAGCATGTGCCATGCCCACCTAACAGAAGTTTGTGGAAATAAATCCAGTTATCATATCACCTATTTACATGCCAAAAAGACGTATCAGGATAATAAAATACCTTGCAGATGGAAACTTTGTGACAACAGTTTAAAACAAATCAACAAGCATGACAAAATTTGTTTATCAAACTTGATGCTTGCCTCATTTTTTACAAGCAATTAAAAAAAGGTGTAAAATAAATTACTAAAATGGATTCAAAATTTATACAGGTTGTCTTTGTACATTTTGCTTGTCTGCCTCCAATGATGTTGGCAATTTCTAAAATAAAATGTGGATACAATCAGTCCTGGGACCTACTCGGGGTACTGAATTTAGTCTGACTGGCGCATTCGATTTTTAAGCCATGCAGCTGAGAAGCACAAAACCAGTTGTACCTCTTGGTCCTTTGCAATCTTTTATATTTATTACCTTTGTGCTTAACAGAGGAAAATGAAAGCATCGCCAAATTGTCAGTACAGATGAGGTGCTGGTGTGTTTTCAGTATTTTGTAATAACTGTAATGGATGAAGCTATACATTTTCACTGATCCCAATTTGATAATTATCTACGAACAGATATAAGCTTCGTTATCAATCTAAGTATTAATTAGATAAGTGGGAGTCAGAGTACTGCAGAAGGTCATATAAAAAACACTTGACCTTTGCCCCAACCACACCTGTGTGGTATTAAAAACCTATGCTGTTTCCTGGATTTTATGCAAACTGTTTGTGAGTGGTTCTCCAAATATGAAACAAGTGTCTCTCATTATTCTTCTGTACAATAACTGAGTTGCGGCTGTTAATCACTCAAAATCCATCTTGATACTGCTGCCCTAAAAATATTTCCGCTTCTACTACTACTACTTTATTTAATGTGGGGCCCAAGTTTTCAAGGTCATCAACTAATAATCTCTTTATATATCTACTCCTATTGCCACACCCCACAAGATGATACAAAGTGAAAGCGTTAGGTCTAATTGCAAATAAACTTAAGAAAAAATTCTGCCTTTCATTGAAATATTCAGGTATCGTGTCTTCTGAAGTCAACATTCATGCAGTAACACGTTAGCGAGTCAATTACAACAGCTCTGATCAGTGTTTGGCAAAAGAACTCGTCCATTGTGAGGTTATTCATTACATTATAGTCTCATAATTGAGTTTTCAAGTGGCCTAATCAGTGCCTTGCATGTTCTGGTGTAATGCTAGCACAGATTTCTGAATCATTCATTATTGAAAAAGAGCGAATGGAAAATTGAAGTACAATATGTGAAATGACATCTACTGGAACCAAATAAGGTCAATGTAACAAGCCTCATAGTTTTAGATCATTGGCAACATTCTGAAATTGAGAACCTTTATTTAAAGAAAAGCTGTAACAAAAACAAAAAAAAACTTGCAGTCTTTGTTATCAATATTTCTCATTTTAAACTAGCAAGGTTTGAAGTGACCAAAGGTCAGGCCTATTTGCAATTTTAAAGTTGAATGTACCTAAGTTCACAACGTTTTGCCATTAATTTGCCTAAATCTGTAAGCACAAGAACATGTATAATACAGGTGGCTGGGTTTCTAAAATGGTGTTAAACAGCATACAGGAGACCAAGATGGGCCGGCACCAGACTATCTGGTGCCCTAGGCAAGGTTAGATTCAAGCCCCTCCCCCTCCACCCCCAGGAAAATATAAATTTTAAAAAAAATTCTTCACCATTTGAAAGTTTCGTATACGCGCGATTTTCACTCACTCATTTTGCTTGTTTCGGTCAGACTGAATCTACCTGATTATTTGTCCCTGTATGAAATAAACCAGGATAAAAAAATGACCCTCAATAAAACTGAAATTTATTTGGAGAAATGCGGCCCCTGAAACCAGCGCCCTAGTTGGCCTATATGGTAGTGCCGGCCCTGACTTGGTCACTCATTTATCACAACTTATGCAAAATTTATTACTTTAATATGGAAAATGGAACCAAGTTATTTTCTTACAAGAGATACATTGAATGAATAAATTGGGGGCTAAAATGGTTAATTTAAATTCAAGATCTAGTCTTGTTTACAAAATTTAGAATGTTCTGAACAGCACGGTTATTAAATTGTCTTATATTTTTTTTATACGGTTCTGATAAACAAAATTTTTAAGTTCCGATATAAGTTGAGAGGAATCATTTATTTAAAGTATTATTCATTGGAACAATAAAGTACTCTTTGATATTTTGGACAAAACACTACTTTGGGATTATTGTGAATTCATTCAAAGACATTCTGGATTATATCATTGTGATACATTAATGACTGTTGGTACATAAGCTCATTTTAAATTAATTCACAATACTGCTTTAAATTTTACTTTTGTATCTTAGAAAAATCAAGTTATTCATTAATTTTAATAACCTTGTTGGTTTTGCTTCCTTCTAAGATCATAGAGACATAACAGTAATGAAATAATTATGAAGATGCAAATTATTTATACTGCAAAGAATTAATTAATTAATCAACATAAACTTGACTGAACTGGATTCTAGTCACAGTTGTGAAGGTTGCAGCGTAATTGTTAAGCCATCATTCATCAACGAATAATTATGCTGGCTTGGACCACAGAAGACCATTGGTTCCACGGTTAGGATTCTTTTATCATTCCTGATAAGCTTGGAATTTTTGTATGACAAATTACATACTGTCACAATGGCACTCACTTAGCAACATTCAAGTATATGGACAAACTTTCTTTTTGTATCTTCTACTTTAAAACTTGAAGAATTTAGTTATTTAATATAAAATATGGGATTCTATTTATCATTTTCTTCTTTTCTATGTTGGCAATGGGATGTGCAAATATATATATATATATATATACACACACTCTTATATATGCCTTCCAAAAATACTGTATTCAAATGTCAATTGATAAAGTACACAGAGTAATGTAAAAACTGTTAGTATCTAGACCATGGTTGGACAAACTACAGCCTGCAGGCTTGATCTGGCCCATGACCTGGTTTTGTTCAATAATCTACATCATAGGGTGTGGCTTTCAAAATCAAGCTGCCCATACCTGATCTAGACAATGACTACAAGCTCTTCCTCCACACACACACACACTGCACATTTTAAGGCAAGATCAAATGTAAATTGGTCCAGCCTGTATGTTAAACATTAACTAATGTCAGATGCCGCTTGTCATTTATGAAACATCGGCTGACTCCTTTCTTTATGTCTCATCAAGTTCACAAGTCATATTAGTGTCACGGTGATCAATCACAACAAAAATAAAGTCACACTTTTATCATCATGCTTCACCTGACCTGTTAATAAAATGCAATAAAAATGTACATCTCAATCATTCTAATTATAATGACACATCATGGTAATTATGCCTTTAACATTTGACAAAATGTCTCATTATTACAGTATGAAAACTTACCATCACCTCTGCTAGAGGTCAGCTATGTGACCTATGAAGATCATGAAGTCTTCTAAAATATCAATCAAATATGTACAGAAACATTACATTCCATATCAGTTATTAACAAGGTCATCCATGACATGTGTCAATTACCTCATCATTAACACCAGTCATGCACACTTTAAGACAAACAGAAGCAGGTGCTTTCTTAATTAATGATGTAACAACATATGGAACAATAGACTTGCATATCCATCAATTATCATCAAATGACAAATTAATGCATCATGAAATTAATTGGGTGGGTGAAGGTTACAAATAAAAGCATGCATATAAGAAATGTCTCTGCAAGGTCAGATGTTTTGGACAAGGGATCACCATATGCTATTCAGTGAGAAGTTTGTTGTACTCAGCAATATTTTATTTTTCATAGGGTTAAAAAAATAATAATTTTCTTAAGTTTTCCTCACTGGTTATACCGGCTATTGAAAAAAGACCTAGTATATCTTAGGTATTGCTAAAAGAATGTTTAATTCCCTTTATTTTGGTGCATGATTGATGGGTGCAATTTGGGTTATATAGAGCACACAGTTTGGTGTTAGTTTAGATGTGCATTTACATAAAAAAAACACAAGCTCCATTTGGTCATTTTCACTTCCTGGACTTCAAAGGTAAATGTTAAAAGAAATTAAGAGCCGATATTTTTTTAAACTCATTCATTGCATTTATGAAGTAGGTATTGTCATTAGTCTGGAATAATTCTTTTTCCTATTTTAATAGGTGCTAAAAATAATGTACTTTACACCAATTCCGGCTGATTTTTCCAAGCACATGGGAGCAACCATTTTATAGCTGTGTGCTTAGATCATGTAAAATATCGAAAGAAATTTCAGCCACAGTATATAAAAAGTAACATAGATATGCAAACATGCTCTTCATTTTGCTGTGCATGCTGGAAATGCAAACTTCACCTCACAACTTTGTTCTTTTGCATCCAGCAATTGTTTTAACATTTTGTGATGGTTCTTTTCTTCTAACCTATATGAATGTCTGTGTACTGGATGCTATGTTTTGCGTTGCTCCTAGTAATGAAGTGCCTTTCAACATGTTGTAAGAGACTGTTGAAACAACTAGAGGCAGTGCCTTCTTGCTAAAGATGTTTTTTTTTCCCCCAGACATTTTGCCCTCAAACTTTGTTTACCCTGCCTAAGCTAACTGTACAATACCAGGGCCAACAGTCATGTTGTGCCATAAGAATTCGTATTTATGCAATCGCAACAGAAAGGCACTGAATCTGGTTATCCTAAAAACAGTACATGGGAATTCAAAACAAGGGTGATTCTGCCACTGTTGAGAAACAGCTCAAGCATGTAATGATGTCAGAAAACGTGGTAACCACAAAACATAAACTAAGTTAGAAAAATAAGCTAAAACAGAATGTATCAATTGTAACATCGAGATCGATTGCTTTAGTGTCCAGCGCAATCACGACAAGGAAAATGAATCTGATTAGAGTTTGGTGTAGTTTAAGAAATGCTGCTTTCAATTTAATTTTTTAATGCGGCTAAGATGTCGGGTCCCAATGCTTGATAACTTGGTATAATCTCTTTGGTGCCAATCTGTCAAAGATAATAAGATTTTAGTCTCTGCAAACTGTAAATTTATCATTCCACCAAAAACTAATCTTGAAATCTGGAAAATATTGTCTGCCAGGACAGCAATGGGATAATTATCTTCAAGATGTGCAGAATTTTGTGGGACGGTAAAAAATACCATTCTTACGTTTGGCATCAGGTGTACAACAGACTGCTATCATTCACATTCTGACAGTTCCTCTGGAACATACTTGCACATGATGTGAACTATGTACATGTGGAAGTTAAAGACATCCCTGGTCTGGTGTGTGTGATTTGGATTTTTAACGTAGCTTTAACAACTTTAAAATCATATCGCTGTGATATCTAGCACTGGGGTGTCATGCTGCAGACATGTAGCATCATGTCCCATCCAGTCACGTTTTATAATCCTGACACCAGGCCAACCACCAATCTCCTAAGCAAGGCAGCTGCTAGTACCGTTTTTATAAGTCTTTTGGTATGACTTGGTTTGAACCCATGACCTCCTGCATGCAAGGTGGATGCTCTAACCACTAGGCCACCAGAGCAGTTCCTGGTATGGAGCTAAGTGATCCCCATGTCAACCCCTCTTCAGAAAGCATTGATGGAGCTGGCGTTGATTAGGGGACTTTCTTACTGGTGTTTTCAGAGATTTGTCTCTTTAGGGTATTTCATGTGGAAAGACCTCAAACTATACAAACCACCGGTTATTTTGTCATACAGATGTACTGTACAGCAGATTTATAACTTGAATACAAAAAATGCCATGTCAAAGTTTTAATAACAAAGACGTTATGTTGAGGAACAGTTTGGGTCAAGAGATTCTGTGGGGTCGGAGTGGCAGGTACAATGTGAACTGACACTACACTGATGTCAAACAATGAGGAACTGTGACCTTCATATCATAAATTTCAGACCCCAAATTAGATCAGGCACATCTTATTATCTCAACGGATGAAATGGTTTGCTGTCTAAATTAAATTAAAAAAATGTTCTTTGCCATTGCTGGAAACATCTTATTAATTTTTAAAACTGGATGAATTACAACTGAACTTTCGTCGGGCATAAAGAACAACACAGGTAGTGACATCTTCTCCATTTTTTTGTGTCAACAATTCCTGATAGCTCATTAGTACTTGTAGCAACTGTACAATTAATGTCTTTTTTACGATGTAATTCTAGGAAATGGGGCATGATACTGCAGTAAAAAACAAAAAACAGCAAACACTAAATGACTGATATTTCTGAACATATGTAAAATTTCCTGATGATAGCAAAGTGATAGGAGTAATTAGGAATGACATCATTTTTAGCATCACAGACATGAATGTTCTAGCAGTTCAGTGAGATTTATTATTACCGGTAATGCATCCCCTGTGCAAAGACTACATTCAGGTCTATGCAAAATGAATGCAGCATGGAATGCTAATTTACAAGTGAGAGGGTCAAAGACAGTATCCTGAAGTAGTAACATTCTGAGCAAAAATGTACTTCATGTAATTATAACCATTTTCAGGAATAAATTGGAAAATTTGTCAATTATGCTTGCCTTTGTTTCACTGGAACTGATGTATATAACTAGCTCCTGTGGTCCCCTAAAATAAATTCTTAGATCTTTTACGATGGCTGATATGGCAGATTATCCTAAACATAAATATGCAAAAGATTATCTTGAGAAAAAAAATACATTCAAAAGGTTTCAAATATTTGAAGGATGCTAATGGAGAAATATTTAAGTTTAAAGGAAATGAAAAGTTTGTATATCATGCATGTAGATGAAGATCAAACTATTAATCTGGTAAATTGTTGTACAATCTACCAGCGAAATCTTTATAAAATGAGGATTGTCTGATATTATATTGCTCTATATAACTTATGGAATACTTCACCACTAAACCAGAAATGTTATTTAAAAAGTCTGTAATAAAAAATCATTATGATCTCATTTTGACGATTAGTCTGCCATGAAACTGTTTTTAGATTTTTCTCAAATGTCAGACCACCTTAAAAAAATTACTGTACAATGACAAAAGTAAACAACACTAAGCTGACCACTAGATGTTTCTCCGATTGGAAACAACAGCCCATATTCCATTGATTTCCTTGATGCAATCAGTGTCAAAAATGAATGTTTTCCACGAGCATAAAGTATTTTTTTTAAAGTATCTATCTATATAAATGACTAGGGATAATGATTTTAGTTGCTTTCATTACATTTTAAACCAAAATACTAGTCATGAACTCTCAGAACTTCATCGGTCATAGTTCAACCCTTCCCCTAATGCCTTACAAAAATGTTTTTTTAAACCACAAACAGTACTATTGACCTAGAATGCAGAAGCAGACCAACTATTGACCTAGAATGTAAAGCAGATCTTGTAAAACCTCTATCAGTGTAGATTAACCTTTATTAACTATCTACTTATGACAAGTGGCATAGCTTAAATTGACCATATAGTAAGCAGAATGCCAGGTGTAACTTGTGAAAAAGATTAGCCACCTTAAGTGCCATCAAACGCTGCTGAACCACACCCAACACCACCTATTGGGAGAACTTCTGGAGTAATGAAAGATTGCCCTCCCCTTTGATGTCAATTGCCCTGAAGTGGATCCGCAAAGATCTGCTAACTGACCCATGATCCATCTCTTTAAACACAGTCTTAATGTATTCATATGTCTGTGTGTAAAGTTCCTAATATATTCTTATGTCTATGTGTAAAGGGCAATATATATAGAATGATTTTCTTTTTGGAAATTCCTTGACCAGTAGTAATTCCACTCTACCAACCCTATATGACAAAAAATTACAGTTTAAAAGATGAAGCACTAGGTGGGATTGGAATGTACATACAGTATTCCCTCATTATAACACTGACCAAAAGGAGTCATAAAGTAATCTCACAAAAAGGACCACCATAGTATACAGTATATAACACATACAGTATTCCCTCATTGTAACACTGACCAAAAGGAGTCATAAAGTAATCTCACAATAAGGACCACCATAGTATACAGTATATAACACATACAGTATTCCTTCATTATAATGCTATCCAAAGCTATAGAGTAGTGTCATTATAAGGACTACATTAGTGAAGTATATAACACATACATTTTCCCCTTGTTATAATGCTGTCCATGGGAGCCATAGAACACTCATTATAAGGACCAACTTAAAAAGAAGTACATGATTACATAGTCCCAGTTTCCTCTGACCCTTGCCACCCTCCTCTGACCCTTGCCACCCTATTTTTGATATTTGGACATTTATGTTGGGATGTAGGGTCCGAGTCAACTGCCTTTCGAAAAGTTGTAATTTGCCAATACCATCTGATGTCAGCATAGGGTAGCCGCTTACTAGTCGGAAACTTGAACAACTTTCATTGAGATACAAATGCATGAAACTGATAGGGATACAATTTATTTTCTCAAATATTGTGAGCATAGCATTAGTTTTGAATTTGCTGACAGATGAGACAAAATTAAAGCATTGCTGAAATTTGACATGGATCTGACCATTATTGTTCCTAGTCAGATGGCTACACAGATGTCGCAACCTTCATGTCAATGACATCAGAAGTCATATAGTCATGTGATATCAACAAGTGACCATTGCTAGTGATGCTGCAGGAAAACAAATCAATGAAAGTCACATAATCTTTATAGAAAAATGAAGGAACACAAACTTCTCAAAATATTTATTCTGAAAACAACAACTGGAAATCTGTTAATGTAGCAGCAACGTGAAGAAAACCAGATTCACTTAAAGCAGAGAGCACATGTCAATGCTGTAGTCATATGATACCAAAAAAACATTGCTGACACCCGCTCAGTACTTGTTGAAAATGGTTTTCTTCACCCTGCTGCGATACTGACAGGTTTCTGATTGTTGTTCTCAGAATAAATATGTTGAGAATTAAGTATACATTATATTTATTTCCAAACATTACATGACTTGTATATAAAATTTTCAAATTCTATGAACAACAACTTTGGAAGTTTTTTTATTGTCAATATCACGGGACTATTTAACCTCTGATGTCAATGACATGTAGGTTACAAGATTTGTAAAGTCATGTGACTAAGATCGCAAATTGCGAGAACCAGGTTAAATTTCAGCAATGCTGTAGTTTCGTCTCGTCTTCTATTGCATTTGATGGCAAGTTTGGATCTACTGACACATTGGATGGCAAGCAGGCCTGTATCTACAGACACATTGGATGGCAAGTTTGGATCTACTGACACAGTGGATGGCAAGTTTGGATATACTGAGACCTATCTACTGGCACATTGGATAACAAGATTAGATCTACCCCACTGGTACGGTATTTCTCCCAGGATACACCCAAAATTGCTAACCTAATGTAACACATTTTTACTGCAAAAAAGTAGGAGGGGACCTGGGCTGAAGAATGACTGAAGGCATTTACCAATTCCTGACATCCCCCATGGGCATTAAGTCTTGGCTCAGCCAAATTTGTGGGGTATGTGAGAAAGCTTGCCATTAGCTTCCCTAGGGTCACTGAATCTTACAGGTTTTTTTTTTAAAATTCTTTCTTCACCAGTTACACTGGCTGACATACATAGCCTATCATGTGTTGAAAATGACATAAAACCACAATCAAAAGGGGGGGGGGGAGGGATTATCATACCTGGGCATCAATAGTACATGTCTGCAAAAATAATGATATACAAGCTGAGATATATATATATATATATATATATATATATATATATATATATATATATATATATATATATATATATATATATATACACATATATATATATATATATATACACACACATATAAATAAAGAGAGAGTGACAGAGAGGTGCATGTGACCTATGAACAGTAACAGCTATGGTGCAAAACATTTTTGAAGTTTTTTAAAGTTCAGGATTCAAATTTCCTGACTACAGTAAAGCTTATGACAATGGAAGTATGGAAGGACAGTCTCCTAATTCCAATACTGTATACTTTACTTTAGAAAATGGTGACATTACAGTATAGTGGCCCAGTTAAAATACACACTTTTCCAACATAGTAATTAATCATTCTTGCAAATTAGCAGTATATCTTGTCAACCCATGTTAATTTTATACTTTACCTAGGTATGTTGGAGTGTTCTGCCGAGTTTATCAGATATAATTTAGAACAGTACTTGTAAAATAAAAATTGTACAGTTGTATTACATGTAGCATTGAGAAAAACATAAATGCGTGTTTGTAAATAAATGATTTAATAACTGACGTGCATAATTTTCAGGGCCCCGAATGGTCTAAAGCGCTCTCCATTACGGATCACTGCCATCTCACCTCTGTCTCTGTGGGTTCAAGTCTCGGATTCAGCCAATGTGGGTATGTGAGAAAGCTTGCCAGTAGCTTCTCGTGGGTCAGTGGTTCTTTCTGAGGTTTTCCCAGGTTCTTCCTCCACCATTAATACTGGCCGCCATGTATAGCCTTTCCTATGCTGAAAAATGGCGTTAAACCATACAACAACAACAGCATAATTCGCATTTCAAGGACTATACAGAATTATCAAGAACTTTCTTTGACCTTTGACTTGGCAGTAAATTCAATCAATTCTTTTCTGCCAAAAGTTTTAAGAAAATACAAAACTCTGCCCTGCTTATTTCTCCTTTGTAACCAAATAAATGACAAACTTTATTTTGCTAAGTAGGTCAGAGCCACTGTTATATGATGTATACCATATTCAACATAAACAAGCCTTAAAAAACACACATCCTTTGGTCAAAACTCACAACAAAATTCTAAGTGTACATGTCATGATCTGAGAGTGCCATGCAGAAGGGATGTGGTTTCGAAAATGTGATCCACGCCTGACTTGTTGGATGATCAAGATTGCTAAAACCCAATCCAAACACACCTCATACCTCATGGGAGGGCGAGGCAACTAAAACCCAATCCAAGCATGACTCATGGGATGTCCATGGCAGTTAAAACCTGATCTGAGCATGCCTCATGGGATGGCCATGGCTGTTAAAACCCGAACCAAGCATGCCTCATGGGATGGCCATGGCTGTTAAAACCCAAACCAAGCATGACTCTTGGGATGGCCATGGCTGTTAAAACCCAATCCAAGCATGCCTCATTTGATGGCCATGGCTGTTAAAACCTGAGGGACATGGCTGTTAAAACCCAATCCAAGCATGCCTCTTGGGATGGCCATGGCTGTTAAAACCCGATCTGAGCATGCCTCATGGGATGGCCATGGCTGTTAAAACCCAATCCAAGCATGTCTCATTTGATGGCCATGGCTGTTAAAACCTGAGGGACATGGCTGTTAAAACCCAATCCAAGCATGCCTCTTGGGATGGCCATGGCAGTTAAAACCTGATCTGAGCATGCCTCATGGGATGGCCATGGCTGTTAAAACCCGAACCAAGCATGACTCTTGGGATGGCCATGGCTGTTAAAACCCAATCCAAGCATGCCTCATTTGATGGCCATGGCTGTTAAAACCTGACGGACATGGCTGTTAAAACCCGATCCAAGCATGCCTCATTTGATGGCCATGGCTGTTAAAACCTGAGGGACATGGCTATTAAAACCCGATCCAAGCATGCCTCATGGGATGGCCATGGCTGTTAAAACCCGATCCAAGCATGACTCATGGGATGGCCATGTCTGTTGAAACCTGAGGGGCATGGCTGTTAAAACCCAATCCAAGCATGCCTCATGGGATGGCCATGGCTGTTAAAACCCGATCCAAGCATGACTCTTGGGAGGAACATGGCTGTTAAAACCTGAGGGACATGGCTGTTAAAACCCGATCCAAGCATGCCTCATGGGATGGCCATGGCTGTTAAAACCCGATCCAAGCAAGACTGGTGGGTGGGACATTACAGCTAAAACCTGATCCAAGCATGCCTCATGGGAGGGACCTAGCTGCTAAAACCTGCATAGAACTTAGTGATATTTACATCACTTACTGCCAGGCATTACTGTAATCTTGTTACTATTAAAAAAACTGTGTGGCTTATCGGTTAATACTCAACTTGTGTAGGTTACATCAGTCTAAAAATAATCAACCATAAATGTATTTTATCAAGTGCAACTACTGTATTGCAGTGTTGCACCTTGGCTGAACTGTCCATTTTAAATACCTCTGTCCTCCATTAATTATTAAGATTTGAAGATTATTTTTGTTGCATCTTAGCTGATGGTAGGTTTTAAATACATCTGTCCCCCTATAATATGGGTAATGGTAGGTTTTAAATACATCTGTCCCCCTATAATATGGGTAATGGTAGGTTTTAAATACATCTGTCCCCTTTTAATACGGGTAATGGTAGGTTTTAAATATATCTGTCCCCCTATAATATGGGTAATGGTAGGTTTTAAATACATCTGTCCCCTTATAATACGGGTAATGGTAGGTTTTAATACATCTGTCCCCCTATAATACGGGTAATGGTAGGTTTTAAGTACATCTGTCCCCCTATAATATGGGTAATGGTAGGTTTTAAATACATCTGTCCCCTTATAATACGGGTAATGGTAGGTTTTAATTAATCTGTCCCCCTATAATATGGGTAATGGTAGGTTTTAAGTACATCTGTCCCTTTATAATACGGGTAATGGTAGGTTTTAAATACATCTGTCCCCCTATAATACGGGTAATGGTAGGTTTTAAATACATCTGTCCCCCTATAATATGGGTAATGGTAGGTTTTAAATACATCTGTCCCCTTATAATACGGGTAATGGTAGGTTTTAAATACATGTCCCCCTATAATATGGGTAATGGTAGGTTTTAAATACATCTGTCCCTTTATAATACGGGTAATGGTAGGTTTTAAATATATCTGTACCCCTATAATATGGGTGATGGTAGGTTTTAAATACATCTGTCCCCTTATAATACGGGTAATGGTAGGTTTTAAATACATGTCCCCCTATAATACGGGTAATGGTAGGTTTTAAATACATCTGTCCCCCTATAATATGGGTAATGGTAGGTTTTAAATACATCTGTCCCCCTATAATATGGGTAATGGTAGGTTTTAAATACATCTGTCCCCTTATAATATGGGTAATGGTAGGTTTTAAATATATCTGTCCCCCTATAATATGGGTAATGGTAGGTTTTGAATACATCTATCCCCTTATAATATGGGTAATGGTAGGTTTTAAATACATCTGTCCCCTTATAATATGGGTAATGGTAGGTTTTAAATACATCTGTCCCCTTATAATACGGGTAATGGTTGGTTTTAAATACATCTGTCCCCATATAATATGGGCAATGATAGGTTTTAAATACATGTCCCCATATAATATGGGTAATGGTAGGTTTTAAATACATCTGTCCCTTTATAACATGGGTAATGGTAGGTTTTAAATATATCTGTCCCCATATAATATGGGTGATGGTAGGTTTTAAATACATCTGTCCCCCATAATATGGGTGAAATGATTCATTGATATATTGATACTTTTGCTATTTTGATGCACATATCAATACAAGTGGCAGAAAATCGATACAAAACAATACTTACCATATGCATATTTTAATCTTTAGTAACTGTCAATAATTATCGTTTTCCTTGTTATTTTTTAAATAGAGAAGTCATCTGAGGGAGCTATTGCAGGCAAAGGCACTCATTTTTGTAAGTGAAAATCAGTAAAATAAACAACATAGACCCTGATCTACAATCCAAAGTAATCAGTAGAATAAACAACATAGACCCTGATCTACAATCCAAAGTAATCAGTAGAATAAACAACATAGACCCTGATAAGCAAACCTATTGCAGGCAAAGGCACTCATTTTTGTAAGTGAAAATCAACTCGTACAAATTATCATCAAGTGATGTGGTTCATAATATTATACGCACTCCCCCCTCCTGCACCCCCACCCATTCCACGATAATTATTTTTTATAACAGCTTGTTTGGCATAAAATGGTTCCCGTTTCCTCTGACCCCTGCCACCCTATTTTTCATATTCTGAATATGGAAATAATATCAAATTAATATCTGTATTGAAAATGGATAAAATTGTCAGCTGTTTAACATTAATTGTATCGATAGGCGGCACAGGTGTATCATTTCACTCCCACCAGTATCAATAGGTGGCACAGGTGTATCATTTCACTCCCACCTGTATCAATAGGCGGCACAGGTGTATCATTTCACTCCCACCAGTATCAATAGGTGGCACAGGTATATCATTTCACTCCCACCTGTATCGATAGGTGGCACAGGTGTATCATTTCACTCCCACCAGTATCGATAGGCGGCACAGGTGTATAATTTCACTCCCACCAGTATCGATAGGTGGCACAGGTGTATCATTTCACTCCCACCAGTATCGATAGGTGGCACAGGTGTATCATTTCACTCCCACCTGTATCAATAGGCGACACAGGTGTATCATTTCACTCCCACCAGTATCAATAGGTGGCACAGGTGTATCATTTCACTCCCACCTGTATCGATAGGTGGCACAGGTGTATCATTTCACTCCTACCCAATAATGATCAAAATCTGGAGATTTGTTTGCACTTTTGTTTTTCAGGATCTCTGTTGTTTATTTTACTGATTACTTTGGATTGTAGATCAGGGTCTATATTGTTTATTCTACTGATTACTTTGGTTTGTTGATCAGGGTCTATGTTGTTTATTCTACTGATTACTTTGGATTGTAGATCAGGGTCTATATTGTTTATTCTACTGATTACTTTGGTTTGTTGATCAGGGAGACAATGTTGTTTATTCGACTGATTACTTTGGTTTGTAGATCAGGGAGACAATGTTGTTTATTCGACTGATTACTTTGGATTGTAGATCAGGGTCTATGTTGTTTATTCTACTGATTACTTTGGTTTGTAGATCAAGGAGACAATGTTGTTTATTCGACTGATTACTTTGGATTGTAGATCAGGGTCTATGTTGTTTATTTGACTGATTACTTTGGTTTGTAGATCAGGGTCTATATTGTTTATTCGACTGATTACTTTGCTTTGTAGATCAGGGCACAATGTTTTTAATTCTACTGATTACTTTGGTTTGTTGATCAGGGTCTATGTTGTTTATTCTACTGATTACTTTGGTTTGTTGATCAGGGAGACAATGCTGTTTATTCAACTGATTACTTTGCTTTGTAGATCAGGGCACAATGTTTTTAATTCTACTGATTACTTTGGTTTGTTGATCAGGGTCTATGTTGTTTATTCTACTGATTACTTTGGTTTGTTGATCAGGGTCTATGTTGTTTATTCTACTGATTACTTTGGTTTGTTGATCAGGGTCTATGCTATTTATTCTACTGATTACTTTGGTTTGTTGATCAGGGTCTATGCTATTTATTCTACTGATTACTTTTGTTTGTAGATCAAGGTCTATGTTGTTTATTCTACTGATTACTTTGGTTTGTTGATCAGGGTCTATGTTGTTTATTCTACTGATTACTTTGGTTTCTAGATCAGGATCTATGTTGTTTATTCTACTGATTACTGTGGATTGTAGATCAGGGTCTATGTTGTTTATTCTACTGATTACTGTGGATTGTAGATCAGGGTCTATATTGTTTATTCTACTGATTACTTTGGTTTGTAGAACAGAGAGACAATGATGTTTATTCTACTAATTACTTTGCTTTGTAGATCGGGGTCTATGTTGTTTATACTACTGATTACTTTAGTTTGTTGATCAGGGTCTATGTTGTTTATTCCACTGATTACTTTGGTTTCTAGATCAGGGTCTATGTTGTTTATTCTACTGATTACTTTGGTTTCTAGATCAGGATCTATGTTGTTCATTCTAGTGATTACTTTGGTTTGTAGATCAGGGACACAATGTTTTTAATTCTACTGATTACACTGGTTGTAGATCAGGGTCTATGTTGTTTATTCGACTGATTACTTTGGTTTGTAGATCAGGGTCTATGTTGTTTATTCTAGTGATTACTTTGGTTTGTTGATCAGGGTCTATGTTGTTTATTCTACTGATTACTTTGGTTTGTAGATCAGGATCTATGTTGTTTATTCCACTGATTACTTTGGTTTCTAGATCAGGGTCTATGTTGTTTATTCTAGTGATTACTTTGGTTTGTAGAACAGAGAGACAATGTTTTTAATTCTACTGATTACTTTGGATTGTAGATCAGGGTCTATGTTGTTTATACTACTGATTACTTTAGTTTGTTGATCAGGGTCTATGTTGTTTATTCCACTGATTACTTTGGTTTGTAGAACAGAGAGACAATGATGTTTATTCTACTGATTACTTTGGATTGTAGATCAGGGAGACAATGCTGTTTATTCGACTGATTACTTTGCTTTGTAGATCAGGGCACAATGTTTTTAATTCTACTGATTACTTTGGTTTGTTGATCAGGGTCTATGTTGTTTATTCTACTGATTACTTTGGTTTGTTGATCAGGGTCTATGCTATTTATTCTACTGATTACTTTGGTTTGTTGATCAGGGTCTATGCTATTTATTCTACTGATTACTTTGGTTTGTAGATCAAGGTCTATGTTGTTTATTCTACTGATTACTTTGGTTTGTTGATCAGGGTCTATGTTGTTTATTCTACTGATTACTTTGGATTGTAGATCAGGGTCTATGTTGTTTATTCTACTGATTACTTTGGTTTGTACATCAGGGAGACAATGTTGTTTATTCGACTGATTACTTTGGTTTGTACATCAGGGTCTATGTTGTTTATTCGACTGATTACTCCAAACAAGCTACATAGATTCAGATCTGGGTCTGTGCAGTTTGCAGTTGTCTTATAAGCAAGTATATATGGCAATTTGCCTTATTTCTGTTATAACTCTTTTTTTCACTTCTACTTTAAATCCACTATCCAATGTCAGTATACCACACAATGTATGTGACCGCACAAAAAATCCTGGAATTTTACACAGAAAATTGTTTTAAATTCATTGAGATCTCTATTTAAATTGGCAAAAGAAACTTCCTTAATGTGTGGGATGGGTGTATTTCCTGCCATCGCCAATTTATACATAACCCTATTCTTTACCAGAGGAAAATCAAAATGTTTCTGCTAAGGACTTACGACACTCGTGGTATAGCATTATCTTTCCTGCGCTAAGTGCTGGTGAGATAAATTTAACACAAAATAGAACATTTAATGAATATCAAAAAATGAAGTTGTGTTAGCAACACACCTCTGCATCAAACAATGTGCCAACAGATCCAGTTTCACAAATCATATCACCATCGGCACTGGATAAAACAACGTGAAGGACCAAATTTTCAATTGTCCATCATCCCATTCCTATATTTAATTATTTTCCCCAACTATTTTCATTATGCCACAATTCAATCTGCTTCAAAACTACCGGCATCTCCACTTGAGTCCATATTATGAATTTGTATTTAATAGAAAAAGTGTGACTTCCATTTAAATATATGAATTTAAACCTTGAAATGACACATTTATTGCAATATATATAAATACAATGGTTTCATATTTCAAGGGAAAATATAATATTACTGGGCTGTGGAGCCAAAAAATAAATGTTTTCAATATTTGTTCCAAAATAAATGTCAGTCAGTCGTCTACTTAAAGTAATATTGGGGGGGGGGGAGAGAGAATACAAATAAAACTTTCAAGACGTCACATCAACACAAGTAAAATTTCCATACTCTGTTGATGAAAAAATAACAATTCTTACTGTATGTCAGTTTCACAAATCATATCACCATCGGCACTGCCTGTCTGTCTGCTTATGTATGTATGTGATGGATGATGACCAATGGCCAAAGATCAACAATGGCCATATCGAAGAACTGATGGATAGATGGATGTATGTCACTAAAATTGCCAGGACCAGGCAACAAATGGAGGTTGCTTCAATTGTCTGCAAGTAGACTTTGTCCTACAACCAGCTGGTATCTAAAGTTGATCAGTTAATATTCCCCCACCAAAAAGACAACTGACCCACATCCACATTTCAATGATCCATCCATCACTGCTGTTTCCCATCAGCAACAACCCCCAAGTTACCTGATGTACAAAGCTGATGTGTACCTTAATGTAATAATATTTAGGTATCTTATAAACCTATCAAGAAACACAACATTCCTTTCTGGAAGCAGGCACATGTTTAATTCTCACAGGCAGACTTTTTCATAATGAAAGACTGAATGAATATTTGAAGACAAGAATCAGTACATACTACAACTTGCCTGGTCCTGTGGTAAATCTAGAATAGTGACCCTGACATGATTAATCCACATTCACTGTATCCTACACATCTCAAGTCTCATTGGCTCCCTATTGAATCATACACATCTCAAGTCTCATTGGCTCCCCCACTGAATCAAACACATCTCAATTCTCATTGGCTCCCCACTAAATCATACACATCTCAACTCTCATTGGCTCCCCATTGAATCATATACATCTCAACTCCCATTGGCTCCCCGTTGAATCATACGCATCTAACTCTAATTGGCTCCCATGTGAATCATACACACCTCAACTCTCATTGGCCGCCCCATTGTATCATACACATCTCAACTCATTGGCTCCCTGTTGAATCATACGCACCTAAACTCTAATTGGCTCTCAAGTGAATCGTACACATCTCAACTCTCATTGGCTCCCCATTGAATCATACACATCTCAACTCTCATTGGCTCCCCAACGAATCATACACATCTTAATTCTCGTTGGCTCCCCAGTGAATCAGACACATCTCAACTCTCATTGGCTCCCCATTGAATCATACACATCTCAAATCTCATTGGCTCCCCAATGAATCATACACATCTTAATTCTCGTTGGCTCCCCAATGAATCAGACACATCTCAACTCTCATTGGCTCCCCAATGAATCATACACATCTCAACTCTCATTGGCTGCCCACTGAATCAAAGAATAGAGCACCATTGCATAAAACCAAGTTCACCTTCAAAAAACAAAAAAAAAACATTGTTGTTGGGTTATACACCATTTTTCAGCACCCGATAGGCTATACATGGTGGCTAGTATTAATGGTGGAGGAAGAACCCAGGAAAACCCAGGAAAGAACCACCGACCCAGGAGAAGCTACTGGCAAGTAGTCTCACATACCCACATTGGCCATATCCGAGGCTCGAACCCACGCAGATAGGTGAGATGGCAGTGATCCGTAACAGAGTGCCTTAGACCACTAGGGGCCCCTAAAACACAACAGAAAACCAGGTATTTTCTGTGGGGCTCTGTGACTGGAATAGAACATCTTTCAATAGTCCCTTCCAACCATCTTTGCCAATTCTTTATACATAAAAAAACATCAAACGAAACTGTCATCACTAAAGCATTTAAATAACTGGATTGGTCTATGCTGGCCAAGGCCAGATGTATCAGATAGTCCACATCAATGATTAATAGCTTACATCATAGCGTAGGATGTAAAAACACATTCTGAATGCAAACTACTCTAAAATTCTGTTTATCTACAGATAACTGGCATCAAAATCTGGAATTTTGAAATATTCATTGTTGGCAAAGTTTTCTGGTAGTCATTTTAACTATCATTGCTTTAAGTATCAGAAACATATTGATGAAACACATATTACACCCATCAAAATCATACAACAAACTAAAGAGAATTTAAGGTTCTTTGAACAATATCTAACATACACAAGGTCTTTTTTAAATAGCCAATATAACCAGTGAGAAAACCTGAGGAAATTCTTTTTCTTTAAAATTATAACCCTATGCAAAATATGACACTGTAGAGAACTACCTACTGCACTGGTTTTAAAATTAGCGTAGGGTGGTCATTTTTTTTATTTTATATATATATATATATATATATATATATATATATATATATATATATATATATATATATATATATATATATAAAAGGTGATTTTTTTGTGTGAAATAATGTTTTTTTATTTACAATGAGGGTGAAAAGTGCTAGGGTCAGCAATGAGAAACAGGGATGGTCGGCCAACTGGAAACACAATTTTTGGTTTGGCCTAATTACCCCTGTACTCTGAATTACTTTTCTTCTTTCCAAACTAGAAAATCATTAATTAAATGACAAATTGTGTATTTGCATAAATTTAAGTCTTGTTTGTAATAATATCAACTTCAAAATAGATCTTCCTCACTATAAAGGTAACCTCAAAAATATATTATGCTACCGGCCGTCAAGCACTTCACTCAGCAATTTAACAGAGCAAGAGAAGCCCTTTCATTGTTTTAAAATGACCTTTTGCAACTATGGACATTGCAGACATCAACAGAGACACGGATAAACATCCACTTATATAAAGCTGTAATTGTATTTTGGGATTTTTTTCCTTCTGATGTAGCCAGGGTAAACTAGGTCAAGATCTGAGCGACATATGACAGTATTCAAGGAAACCTATGTGCATGCACTCAATGTGCAACAAAAATAACCGGGATGATTTAGTCTGACTTGGTCAAATTCTACAGAGGGGTTCTTGAAAATATCTTTTAAATCATCATTTTTTGTACATTTCAAAGGCCTTCATGCCAGGGTGATTTCCTTTAAGTCCAGCTGAAATTGGCTTACTGGTTTCTGAGAAGTTAAATTGCTGTGGGACACACAAAAATTTTCAAAGTTGTTTGATAGATCTCTATGAACCTTAAGCATTTTCATACTTTTCTATAAACTCAAACATACAAATTCCAGTTCAGAAGTTCTTTGAAAACCGCTGAGTTACTATTTTATTTCACAAAAGAATCCACTTCTGTAAACTCCAAGAAAAGCAGCCTGAATACTCCTTCAGGTTCCAAATGCTCTTCCTCACTCAGTCGCTTAGCAATTGCCCAAACAATCCCTGCTGAGGGAGGGAATGAATTTCTGACCACCAAAATATTTTTTAAAAAATTGGTAGTGGGCCCCGTAATTAAGTTTTGCCATGTTAGAATTTCTTGCTACACCCACCACTGTCCTGGCTACACAATTGTTAGGTTCAGAAGTTACAAACAGAAAGAAGCCTGCACAGGTGGACAGACAGACATGAATTATCAAAACCCTCCCCTCCCTGAGAAGAAGCCAACCAACGTACTTTTGACCTACTTAGTTATATGACTTATCATGAAGCAAGAATCAATTTTCAAGGTGACTATGACTGGCGTGATTTCTTTATCTGACTAGTTTTAGGTCCATGCTCAGTGGAAGCTAATTAAGCCAGGACTGGTTGAATTGGAAATCAATTGAATTAACATCCCCTAAGAAACTCTTCAATTAGGAAAACACTTTTAATGCCAGGCAACATGCAATATGGATGTTCATAACATGGAAAGAGATTAATTGTCCCTGTAAATTAATTATTAATGCAAATTCTTCATGGTCTCTAAAGATAATAAATATAAGGTAAAAGCATAAAGAAGAAAAGAAAATTGAGTTTATATGAGAAAAGCATCTTCTTATCAATTTCCTTTATTTTAAGTGGGTTTCTTTAAGTTATGGCACACTGTCAGGCATGATTAACAAGGTGCATTTTGTACAAAGAAAAAGATACATGTATTTATCAATAGCCTGAATGTCATGCTGATGAAGATGTATCAATGACGTCATTATAATGATGATGTTCACTGCAATCAATAACATAAGAGCTACGTCACTGCATGTCACATCAAAAACATAATTCTGAACTATTCCCCCCATCCCTGATTATGTCTGAAAAATACTAATTTTACAAAACACATTTCTAATAAATGAATGGAGGGGGGCCACCAGGCTGATGAATGGTCTAAAGTGCTTGCCTTTACTGATCACTGCCATCTCACTTCTGTCCGCATGGATTCGAGTCTCGGACATTGCCGATGTGGGTATGTGAGAAAGCTTGCCATGGATCGGTGGTTCTTAACAGGATTTTCATGTGTTCTTCCTATAACGGTTATATGGCTGTTATTTGTGGCATAATTCTGTGCTATCAAAGTCATTAACCACAGAACAAGAAAGGTAGATGGGTGTGGGTGGGGGTATCTTCTCAAACACTTTTAACAGCTGTCTCTTTGATGGAATATCCAGACTGGAGTGTCAAATTCAAAATGCCACCAGCAATGTATCAACCGGCAACCAGTTTAATCGCACAATGCATGAAGCAGAACACACAATAGCTGCAACTGAGATGGCATCTTCTTGGCAAACCAAGATGCAAGCAAAAACCAAGATGCAAGCAACAAAAGTGTGTTTTGTTTGCAAACCAAGATGCAAGTAACAGAGAAGTGGTGTTTTGTTTGTGAACCAAGATGAAAGCAGCAACAGAAGTGGCATCTTGTTGGCAAACCAAGATGCAAACAACATGAGAAGTGGTGTTTTGTTTGCAAACCAATATGTAAGCAATAGAAGAAGTGGTGTTTTGTTTGCAAACCAAGATGTAAGCAACAGGAGAAGTGTTGTTTTGTTTGCAAACCAAGATGCAAGTAACAGGAGAAGTGGTGTTTTGTTTGCAAACCAAGATGTAAGCAATAGGAGAAGTGGTGTCTTGTTGGCAAACCAACATGTAAGCAACAGGAGAAGTGGTGTTTTGTTTGCAAACCAAGATGTAAGCAACAGGAGAAGTGTTGTTTTGTTTGCAAACCAAGATGCAAGTAACAGGAGAAGTGGTGTTTTGTTTGCAAACCAAGATGTAAGCAATAGAAGTGTTGTTTTGTTTGCAAACCAAGATGCAAGTAACAGGAGAAGTGGTGTTTTGTTTGCAAACCAAGATGCAAACAACATGAGAAGTGGTGTTTTGTTTGCAAACCAATATGTAAGCAATAGGAGAAGTGGTGTTTTGTTTGCAAACCAAGATGTAAGCAACAGGAGAAGTGGTGTTTTGTTTGCAAACTAAGATGTAAGCAACAGGAGAAGTGGTGTTTTGTTTGCAAACCAAGATGTAAGCAACAGGAGAAGTGGTGTTTTGTTTGCAAACCAAGATGCAAGTAACAGGAGAAGTGGTGTTTTGTTTGCAAACCAAGATGTAAGCAACAGGAGAAGTGGTGTTTTGTTTGCAAACCAAGATGCAAGCAACAGGAGAAGTGGTGTTTTGTTTGCAAACCAAGATGTAAGCAACAGGAGAAGTGGTGTTTTGTTTGCAAACCAAGATGTAAGCAACAGGAGAAGAGGTGTTTTGTTTGCAAACCAAGATGTAAGCAACAGGAGAAGTGGTGTTTTGTTTGCAAACCAAGATGTAAGCAACAGGAGAAGAGGTGTTTTGTTTGCAAACCAAGATGCAAGCAACAGGAGAAGTGGTGTTTTGTTTGCAAACCAAGATGCAAGTAACAGGGAAGTGGTGTTTTGTTGGCAAACCAAGATGTAAGTAACAGGAGAAGTGGTGTTTTGTTGGCAAACCATGATGTAAGCAACAGGAGAAGTGGTGTTTTGTTTGCAAACCAAGATGTAAGCAACAGGAGAAGAGGTGTTTTGTTGGCAAACCATGATGTAAGCAACAGGAGAAGTGGTGTTTTGTTTGCAAACCAAGATGTAAGCAACAGGAGAAGAGGTGTTTTGTTTGCAAGCCAAGATGTAAGCAACAAGAGAAGTGGTGTTTTGTTTGCAAACCAAGATGCAAGCAACAGGAGAGTAAATGGGAACTTATGTTTCAGAGCAGTTTGAAAGAGTGATCCCGGAAAATAAATTCTCAAATATTATAATGTGAATGCATTTTGTACTAGATTTTAGGCAGTGCCATTTAAAATGAAATAAAATAATTACAATGTAAAAACGAACAAAAGGCACAATGGCATTGACAAAGTCATACATAACTGGTAATAGAACAATGGCATTGACAAAGTCATACAAATAACTGGTTCTAGAAAGATGGCATTGACAAAGTCATGCAAATAACTGGTTATAGAACAATGGCATTGACAAAGTCCTACAAAAAACTGGTTCTAGCTGTCTACAAAGATAGCTCGTATGTATTAATATAACGTCAAAGCATCATTTGATGCACATTGTTCAAAACTTGGTGAAAGTTTTTATTCAAGGAGTTGTACATATTTTTTTCTCTCATCTTTTTTATAAGAAAGAGAAATGCGAAATTACAGTAAAACTTTTCTAAATAGGCCACTCTGTACCTGACTTTCTGTAGAGTTAACAGACTACTCTGTACAGACCACTCTACTCTGTACAGAACAGAATACTCTGTACTCTGTACAGACCACTCTACTCTGTACAGAACAGACCACTCTGTACTCTGTAAAGGTGGCGCTCTACAGTTTCGTATTTTGCATAAGGTTAGGATTTTAAAGAAAAAGATATTCCCTGGCTTTCCTCACTGGTTATACTGGCTGTTTAAAAAAGACCTTGTATATCTTAGGTATAATTCAAAGAACCTTTAATTCCCTTTATTTTGGTGTATGAATGATGGGTGTAATATGGATTATAGAGTATACAGCTTGGTCTTACTCCAGATGTGCATCTTTCAAAAAAGTGCTAGCTCCACTTGGTCATTTTCAATTCCTGAACTTCAGAGGTAAATTGTATAAAAAAAAGAACCGATAACTTTTTTTACATTTTATATATTTGGTATTTCATTCATTGCACTTCTGAAGTTGGTATTGTCTAGTCTGGCAAAATTCATTTTCCCTATTTTAATAGCTGCTATGGATAGTGTACTTTAGACTAATTCAGGCTGATTTTTTTAGCACAAGGGAGCAGTCATTTTAGTTAGCAGTGTGTTTAAATCATGTACAATTTCCAAAGTACAATATCCAAAGAAATATCATCCACATTACATTAATGTAGCTTAGAGGTATGCCAACATTCTCTCTATTGCACATGTTTTAAATGCAAACAACTTCACCTTACATACGTCACTCTCTCAAAAGTACATAACAACTGGTGAGTGCCCCCAAAGAACAGACCACTCTGAACTCTGTGAAGAACAGGCTACTATGTACCCTGTAAAGAACAGACCACTCTGTACTTTGTACAGAAGAGACCACTCTGTACTCTGTAAAGAACAGACCACAATGTACCCTGTAAAGAACAGACCACTCTGTATTCTGTACAGAACAGACAACTCTGTACTCTGACTTCCTGTACAGACTTAGCACACAATCTGGTCCCAATAAGGCCATTCCAATACTAATCAAACCTTGGTATACTAGTCAGCACAATTTCTTGACCACAAGATTTTTTGGAAGTTGTATGAAACCAATCTCTGACCTCCAAGAAACAGGGACAGGAGGTTGATTTCATTTGACTTACAGAAGGTCACAATCACTACTTTAATGACTGAATACTAAACATCTGCCATCTTTGCTAGCCAAGGTTCCAATATAATAATCTTATTTACACCATGGCGTTTCGAACAGATATTTTGTGCATCAGGTCTGTGAATTTAATTGGATGTGGCAGCAAGTCATCACCTCAAATCAAAATTAAGTTGTTCAAATTTGAACACAGTTCCTACATGATGACTGAGATATGGGGAGCACATAACTTGAATGGAATGCTAAATAAGCAATTTTCCACTGCCAGTCCATGTTTGTTCAAATATATTTAACTCTAATACACCTGTAATGGCTTCTCTCTGGTACGTAATCATACTTTCAATGTTAAACTTACAAAATGTCCTGTTTAAATCAACTGCCTCCACTATTTTCGGCCATGTACAATGCACCACTGTTAAACGCTAATGATTAGTTGGCATTACATACTAAGGGAGGCAACTCATGAAATCCAACTGATGTCACTAGGAAAAAGCGCTAAAATATCTGTTCAATCCGCCAAGGTGTAGATGATGTCATCATTGGAACCTTGGCTAGTGACGATGCACTACTGCATCCTGTCTAAAGACATGTAATATGTATTTTTACTCTTTTTATGCACCAAGGGCTTGGCATAAACAACTATAGATTCTAAATTCCAAACCATGAATAGCACATTACACCCCCACCCCCATTTACTATCCCTCTGTGTAGGCAATAGTACAGAATATCTGACTTTGAAGATTTATTGATCACCAGGTTTCAATGACCTTGACCTTTTGTCAAAGCATGCTGTCTTCAACTAAACTTAACTTGCAAAATCTATTACAGTGTATTTTCTTAAGACTTGTAATGACCCTGACCTCTGGATTTCAGACCTCAAAATCTAAAGGCTTTTTCATTGCTTTAAGTGCAAGTCAACCAAAAAAAGCTTGGTCAGGTAACTTACTCTGGACAAAAAGTTATTCGGTAAAACCCATTTTTTTTAAGTCACAATGACACTGGCCTTTGACCTCTTTACTAAAAAATCAATAAGCCTCTTCCACAGCTTAAGTGAACCATAGCAAATTCTGGTCAAGGTAATTAAATTATTACGCACAAAACATCTGTCTTCTTTTAAAGTGACCAAAACCTTTTGACCCTAAAATTAATAGGATTCTTTCTTGCCAAACCTGCAAGTCAATACCCTTGACCTTGATCTCTGAACTGCAAAACTGACACTGTTCTTCCTTACTCCAAATGCAACCCATCCACATTGTTTGGTAATTGTAAACTGTTGACAACTCAAGTTATTATGCAGAAACTTTACTTCTCAGTCATGGTGACGTTGACATTTGAAATTTTAATCCTGAAATTTTTAAGTTTCGTCCTTATTCTAAGTACATGACATCCATAAAGCTTGGTAACAGTAGGTAGTGGAGAATTCTAGTTAATTCATATAAAATAATTTTTCTTTTTTCTGTTAGTGACCATGACTTTTTGTCCCCAAAGTTGATAAGGCTCTTCCTTACAGCAAATAAAAGCTATCCACAAATGAAATCTGTAACAGACAGAAGGCAGGACAACATAACAACATAATAACTCTTGCCTCATGGCCAGTACACTTAAGGAGCTCAAAACAAAGTCTGCCTGTATGGGATACGTTGTCTGCTAATATTACCATTATCTCCGTTAGCCTATCTAAAAACCGATATTTCAGCTCTATTGGCCTAATTATATTTAATGCTGGTATTACAAAGCATGAACTATTTTCATGATCCTGCATTTGCAATCCACATCTGCAGATTTCTTGCAGAGTTGGAAACCCATACATAAATGATTTATGCAAAATTTCTCAACTGGAGAAATATTTTTTTCTCCAGTCTGCTGAAGTATCAATTAAAATTACCAGCTATACAGTGCTGTAAATATTAAAATAACTATTTCTTTTTAAAGACAGATAGGAATGTACAAAATTAGACAAGACAAGACCTACCTTGGGATCCTATAGTCAGTGAGCCATACTGGACGTGGGGCCTGTAGCAGGGTTTCTCATGCTTTGCGTGACAATAGGGTAGGACACCAAGGATCCACTTGGGGCCACGAGATTCTGTGGGATGCTCTGTGAGTGGCTGACGGGTGGCTGCAGTGTGACTGGTGGCTGAAGTGACACCGTCTGGGAAAGAGACACAGGAACTATATTTGAAGGGTTCATTGACACTCCTGCTGCCATGCTGCATTGCGCCTGTGGAGCGAGCTCCCGAACAATGCGCTGTTGTATAGCTGCTTGCTGAGATACCAATTCACTGTTCAGCGCGATTTGCTGGGCGAGACTTGCATTCAGGTGGTTTAAAGGTCCCGATTGCATGCTGGGAGGATTCTGCAATGAGTGCATAGCGTTTGATTTACAAACCCGATATCTGGCATTTTGTTCAAGCAGAACTTCATTTGTGGCAGTTAAGTCTGCCACCTGTTTCTTTAGTTCTTCAACTTTTCGACGTAACATCAAGTTTTCATCCTCTAAAAGTTGATAACTTAGCGGCAATGAACTGGAATATCGAGTTTCAAAATCCCTATCTATTCTCCGCCTCTTAATTCCATGGTCATGATCATAGTCATACCTATCAAAACGGTCAAATCCATCCCTGAATGAATCAAATTTTCCAACTCTACTATCAGATTTCCGCATTTGGAATTCATAGTCAGATGCCGACACATGCCTGAATTTACATTTGCCCCCTCGTCTGCAATCCCCCTTTAAGTAGTCTTTACAAACAGGGATATCTCCCTTAAGAATGGGTAGTTCACTAGGGGTCACACCAACCCCCATGGCTGCAGCCTGCTGTAATCGTACAGGAAGTTGACCTGCCTGTTTGTAATATTCCTCCTCTTCCCTAGTGCAGTGTAAAAATTTACAGTTTGCTCGTCGGCACCCTGTATTCTGAAAATCATGGCAAAATGTGTACTCATGACGCCTGCCTAGCTCTTTCGCTTCATTAGTATTTGGGTGGCGATATCGACAGCGCTTTCCACGCTTGCAAACATTTCGAAGAAAGTCTCTACATATGTCATCTGACTTTCCATTTTCTATTTCATATTTTGCATCTTCGCTTCCGCTTTCGCTGTTGTCAGACATTTTCTCGTTAAAAAGCAGCATACACAAAATTTAATCCGCTTTTAATCCAAATTGCTCTTTTAACAAAAAATTTTGCAAGGAAATAAAAACACCCCAAAAAAGTTTACATTAGCTCAGATAATGGCCACAAATTATGATACAAGGAATGTAACTCCTGTGAATGAATAGTCATGGGAGATAACCGCTGATGAACTATATTCTGGTCCAGACACTACATATGGGTTTCACCAAGGAATATCTCCTGTTATTCATATTTGATCCCAAATCTGGAAGAGAAACAAATGAATATCATGAACTCTAAATAGTCTATAACTTCTAAAGGTAATGAAGAAAGATTGCAGCCCCCAAATTTGCTATGACATAGTAATTTAATTTCTCGCTTCAAACAATGTCTCAATTTATGTCATTATGGCTGATCTTATATCAACTGCTGCCTGGCTTTCCTCAAGGTCATCATTGAATTTATGTATCTGATGACTGGGAGTACTGTTTATTGCATGTTTTATGCCCACATATTCTTTAATAATCCTCTATGTGGGTACTACCAAAAGCTGGTCGACTCTGGAGATTATCAATCAATGGAGTCTGAATAATCTGGGCATTTGGAACATATATGCAGTACTAACTTGCTATGCAAAATCCACTATTTTCTTTTCAGACCTGGCAAGACTTTGACATATGACCTTCAGACCATAGAATCTACAAATTTCCTCATTACCCCAAGTGTAATCAATCCAAAGTTTGATCAAAGAGATTACTCAAGAAAAAAAAGTTATTCAGCAAAACTCTTTCTCCTTGGACCATAATGACCTTGAACTCTGACCTCAAAATCAATATGCCCAGTGGCATAGGAAGACATTCTGGGACCCCAGCAAAACTTCATTCTAGGGCCATCTCCACACAAAAAATAATCATTTGATGGAAATTTTGGGCCACCATTGGACTTGGGCCACCCCCAGTTGTGGGGGTTGCCACACCACTGAATAGGCCTCTTCCATGCTTAAGTGCATGAATCCACAAACCTTGGAACTTTGTCTAGAACTAGTTATTATGCATAAAAACATTTTCCTTCCTTCAATCACTTCAACCTACACTTTTGACTCAAAATGAATAGGCAAACAACATGCAAGGCAAAATCAAATTTTAGTTAAGGTACATGGTCAAAAACTATAGCATAGGTGTACTGGTTTGATGCCATGCTGTAGCATAGGTGTACTGGTCTGGTCCCATGCTATAGCATAGGTGTACTGGTTTGGTCCCATGCTATAGCATAGGTGTATTGGTTTGATGCCATGCTGTAGCATAGGTGTACTGGTTTGATGCCATGCTGTAGCGTAGGTGTACTGGTTTGGTCCCATGCTATAGCATAGGTGTACTGGTTTGGTCCCATGCTATAGATGGCACAGGAACACATGTAGTGCCAAGGAAATGGGACTAAAGTGCCTTGCTGAGGAGCAGGCCAGTTTTGTCATGAGTGCAGTTCCCATAGGATGTTATTGTCCCCTCTGTCCCATATGATGTTGTTGTCCCCTCTGTCCCATATAACATTGATTTTTTATAGGATGTTATTGTCCCCTCTGTCCCATAGGATGGTGTCCCCTGTCCCATAGGATGTTGTTTCCTTTCTGTCCCATAGGATGCTATTGTCCCCTTTGTCAGTCAGTTGGAACCAAAAGGATAACTTTATCTTATTTATGTACTTTTAGTCAATAACTGGATGGCAGATACATGGGACTTTATGTTTAGCCAGAGTTCTTTAGAGTGTCTTTCAGATTGGAAGTCCACTTTCCAATTTTGAAAACTAGGAGTCCTGGGCCAGAAAATACAGGTAGTTGAACCATAGAGTCACACTACAGAGATCTTGGCTTAGTGATACATTATCTACTAAAGCAATGTAACCCCCACAACTGGGGGTGGCCACACCACTGAATAGGCCTCTTCCATGCTTAAGTGCATGAATCCACAAACCTTGGAACTTTGTCTAGAACTAGTTATTATGCACAAAAACATTTTCCTTCCTTCTATCACTTCAACCTACACTTTTGACTCAAAATGAATAGGCAAACAACATGCAAGGCAAAATCAAATTTGAGTTAAGGTACATGGTCAAAAACTGAAATCTGTTTTCAGAAACCATTTTTCTTCTTTCTATCATTGGTACCCCAGGTGCAAGCCATCCACAAGGTTTGGTCCAAGTCTGCAATGTACAACTAGTGTTGTTATGCAGAAATCATAGTTCTTTTAGTCACAGTGACCATTATCTCTGACCACCAAATAGAGAGATTTTTTTCTTCTTAAGAGCAAGTTTTCCAAGATGTTTGGTCAATTTAGATATTTGGGAACTCTATTATCATGCAGAAATGAAACTGGCAACAGACATGTGAAAGGCCAGCACCATAACATGACACACTCTGCCTTATGGCAACAGACAGATGGTAAGCCAACACTGCAACACAACAATATGGAAAACCAACATCGTAACATAACAATATGGAAAACCAACATCGTAACATGACATGCTCTGCTCTGCCTTGTTGCAGATGTTATAAAAAAGGGCATGGCTAATGGTAAGTGGTCATATGCACACTGACCAATGACATGTTCTGACAGAATTAGTAAATCAAGGCCTGGTCTTGTTTGCACATGAAAATGGTTAGGAGGAAAGAGAGGCGGCAGCCTCCCATCTGTTACATTGCTTTAGTAGATAATGTATCACTAAGCCAAGATCTCTGTAGTGTGACTCTATGGTTCAACTACCTGTATTTTCTGGCCCAGGACTCCTAGTTTTCAAAATTGGAAAGTGGACTTCCAATCTGAAAGACACTCTAAAGAACTCTGGCTAAACATGAAGTCCCGTGTATCTGCCATCCAGTTATTGACTAAAAGTACATAAATAAGATGAAGTTATCCTTTTGGTTCCAACTGACTGACAAAGGGGACAATAGCGTCCTATGGGACAGAAAGGAAACAACATCCTATGGGACAGAGGGGACACCATCCTATGGGACAGAGGGGACAATAACATCCTATAAAAAATCAATGTTATATGGGACAGAGGGGACAACAACATCATATGGGACAGAGGGGACAAAAACATCCCATGGGAACTGCACTCATGACAAAACTGGCCTGCTCCTCAGCAAGGCACTTTAGTCCCATTTCCTTGGCACTACATGTGTTCCTGTGCCATCTATAGCATGGGACCAAACCAGTACACCTATGCTATAGCATGGGACCAAACCAGTACACCTACGCTACAGCATGGCATCAAACCAGTACACCTATGCTATAGCATGGGACCAAACCAGTACACCTATGCTACAGCATGGCATCAAACCAATACACCTATGCTATAGCATGGGACCAAACCAGTACACCTATGCAACAGCATGGCATCAAACCAACACATCTATGCTATAGCATGGGACCAAACCAATACATCTATGCTATAGCATGGGACCAAACCAATACACCTATGCTATAGCATGGGGATACTAATGCCAGTCAAATAACAGATGCAAGTCAGCTGATGGTATTGTAGCCTATACATATAAAGAGCCGTAACAATATATTAATACATATAATACATATAATAGGGAATAACAATATATTAATACGTATAAAGGGGTGTAACAATTCATCAATACATATAATAGGGAATAACAATATATTAATACGTATAAAGGGGTGTAACAATTCATTAATACATATAAAGGGGTGTAACAATTCATTAATACATATAATAGGGAATAACAATATATTAATACGTATAAAGGGGTGTAACAATTCATTAATACATATAAAGGGGTGTAACAATTCATTAATACATATAATAGGGAATAACAATATATTAATACATATAAAGGGGTGTAACAATTCATTAATACATATAATAGGGAATAACAATATATTAATACATATAAAGGGGTGTAACAATTCATTAATACATATAAAGGGGTGTAACAATTCATTAATACATATAAAGGGGTGTAACAATTCATTAATACATATAAATGAGTGCAACGGTTCATTAATACACAAATAATTATGACATTATGGCTATGATATGAGATCAATGTGTTTGTGCAAGTATTGCGGTATGGGACAATCAGAACTTTAAAAAGTACATTTCCTAAAGTATGTTTCATTTTTAATCGTCTCACTAAGAATTCCATGTTGCCAGCATGCACTGTCTATCCCCAGCCAACATGCTTATTTCCACTGAAACTGAATGCACACACACTAAATTAAACTAGTTGGCAAGTACTAAGTACCAGGGATTTCATGTCCCAGGGATCAAATTTCAAAGTATTCATGCCCCATTAAGTTAGTTATAGAAATCTGGAATGTATATGAACAATTCCATTTCTGTGCTTCATGAATTTATAATGAATTCCAATGCAGTTAGTTTTATGTGAAAAGCAAATCTTGTTCTGTTGGAGATAAAAAAAATCTTATATCCAATGCAAAGCCCTGTTATGTGATGTACAGTACAGTACAGTTTGCAAGGCAATGAAAGGTGATGGCGTCAGAGAATAAAAATTGTATTTGAATAGAAGATGAATCTGATATTCAGCACTTTTAATAGTTCTAGCTCTGTGACAACCTAAATGCCATTATTATAATTCTAAGAAATGAATTTGTTTTAGATAACAAAAAAGCAAGTTGATTTTTTTCTAAGTGTAAGAATAGTCAATGCTGAATTTTAACTTGCAGTTTAAAACATTACTATATTTATGTTGTGTCTTGTATATCATGATATGCATGTTATCATGATTAACACAATTTCATTACAGCCTAAAACATCACTGAATAAGGACCTGCACCATATCAATACAGCCTAAAACATCATTGAATAAGGACCTGCACCATATAAATACAGCCTAAACATCATTGAATAAGGACCTGCACCATATAAATACAGCCTAAAACTTCTTTGTTTCATAACCGGTACCATATAAATACAGCCTAAAACATCACTGAATAAGGACCTGCACCATATCATTACAGCTTAAAACATCATTATACAAGGACCTGCACCATATCATTACAGCCTAAAACATCATTGAATAAGGACCTGCACCATAACAATACAGCCTAAAACATCATTGAATAAGGACCTGCACCATATCAATACAGCCTCAAACATAACTGAACAATGATCCAAACTTTATCATTACAGCCTAAGACATCATTGCATTATAACCAGCACTGTTTAATTGTACAAGGCACATAACCATCATAATTTACATGTTAATGAAGAGTGGTAATAATAAAGGCTAAAATTCTCATATAGATCAACTAAGCTCAACATCAATCAATTTTAGTTTTGTGTTTTAGCTGAACAAACATCATAACTTTCCACACAATGGAAAGCTTGATGTTTAGGCATCTCCTATGTTGATAGTCGGCAAATTTCTTTCATTTTGCGACAGCAGTACACGCCAGTTAATCATTAAAACCCTGAAACTGGCTTGTGATAAGAGGGAATTTTGACTGGTAACTATACCAGTACATTGATGTGTTATTGCCTTTTATTCGTTAATATTAGCATGATTACTGTAGTTTTGTAAAACAGGGTGTAAGGCATACCTATGAACTTTTCAAAAGCCAGGAAGGGAGACTGAATGAAAAAATGAGAATGGGACCTAAAATCGGGAGGTTTTTCGTGGCATTTTTAAAGCCTTGTTTTCACTAAATACTGATCGATCTTCCTGGTCCAATGTGTGAAATTTGCAAAAAGACTAGCCGTTTCTCCCTGTGACTTGCCCTATTTTCCCTCAGGACGTGCCATGTTTTCATATTCTGGTCAGCTGTTGTCAAACTATAAATAGCTAAAAATTAGTCTTAAATAAACAAGCAAGAAAGCCAACGTGACTAAAATGAAAGCTGACAGGTATGGTGTAAGGTCACTTACATCAAAGCAAACTACAACTCAGCTTTTACGGTATTAGCATTTAACTGTATTGTTTGTTCCTTGTGTTGTCATACTGGGATTACATTTTAATTTCAATTTCAGAGCTGAGTAAAAGCATATTTACTGGTGCACTGATATAAAATGTCCAATACAATAATGCATAAGCAAACAATAATCGAGTTAAAAGGAAGAGGTAATGTTACAGCAACTCGCGATTGCTAAATTCTTGTCATCGTTCAATCAAATTATACACAAATCTAAATTAGGCAGAAGTAACAAGAAAACAGAAAATTAAATAAATTACTTTTCAAGCAAGTTTATACTATTTCTTTTTAATAATCATGCACGCCAACCTGTGTAATTTAAAAAAAATAAAACTTTGCCTAAATAAATGCATTTAGAACTAATATCTTGTGCATCTTGAGATGACTCCAAGTTGTAGGTCGGCTTATACACAGGTCATGTACATTTTAGTGTTTATATCTGTTCAGCTTGGGGGTCAGCTTATATGCGAACGAGCTTATACATGAATAGATACGATAAGCGGTAATAATGAGTAAAGTGGTAATGAGTTAAGCGGTAATGAGTTAAGCAGTAAGGTGGCACTCTACAGTTTCGTATTTTGCATAGGGTTAGGATTTTAAAGAAAAAGAATTTCCCCCGCTTTCCTCACTGGTTATACTGGCTATTTAAAAAAGACCTTGTATATCTTAGGTATAATTCAAATAACCTTTAATTCTCTTTATTTTGGTATATGATTGATGGGTGTAATATGGGTTATAGAGTATACAGCTTGGCCTTACTCCAGAAGTGCACCTTTCAAAAAAGTGCTAGCTCTACTTGGTCATTTTCACTTCCTGAACTTCAGAGGTAAATTGCATTAAAAAAAGAACCAATAACTTTTTTTTACATTTTATATATTTGGTAATTCATTCATTGCACTTTCAGAAACTGGTAGTCTAGTCTGGCAAAATTCATTTTCCCTATTTTAATAGCTGCTATGGATAGTGTACTTTAGCCTAATTCAGGCTGATTTTTTAGCACAAGGGAGCAGTCATTTTAGTTAGCAGTGTGTTTAAATCATGTACAATTTCCAAAAGTACAATATCCAAAGAAATATCATCCACATTACATTAATGTAGCTTAGAGGTATGCCAACATTCTCTCCATTGTGCATGTTTTAAATGCAAACAACTTCACCTTAAATACATCACTCTCTCAAAAGTACATAATAACTGGTGAGTGCCCCCTAAAGAGTTAAGTGGTAATAAGTTAAGTGGTAATAAGTTCAGTGGTAACGAGTTAAGTGGTAATGAGTAAAAACAAATGGTAATGAGTAAAGTGGTAATGAGTTAAGTGGTAATGAGTCTAAGCGGTAATGAGATGTTAAACATTTACAGAGCAAATCACAATTTTCTAAATGAGCTGCTTCCTGGACTAAGGCTCGCCCAGATCACAAAACTTACACCCTGCTTGAGGATTTTTTAATAAAGAAGAATGTATGTGTACTTGATGAGGATTGTGGGAATTTTGCATACAATATGGCATAATTACTATCAACATTATTTTGTTTATCATTTAGAATACAATTATTATTATTATTATTGCTTCTACATAGAATATGGTATAATTATCATCACTGTTGTCTTTTTACATCAAAAACTGTAATTATTATCATTAATGTTTGTACATAGAATATGGTATAATTATCACCATTATTGTTTTAACATTGAATATGGTATCATTATTATCATCATTATTGTCATTACATAGAATATGGTATAATTATTATCATTATTTGTACACAGAACATGGTATAATTATCATCATCATTGTTTTAACATTAAATATATCATTACTGTATTACCATCAGTGTTATTTTTATATAGAACAAGGTATAATGATCATTATTACTGTTTTTACATAGAATACATTATAAATTATTATCATTATTGTTCTAATATAGAATATGGTATCATTATTATCATTGTTTTTACATCAATTATGGTATAATTATCATCATTACTGTTTTAACATTGAATATGGTCTCATTATCATCATTATTGTTGTTACAATAGAATATGGTATAATTATTATCATCATTTATACACAGAATATGGTACAATTATCATCATTATTATTGTTGTTTTATTGAATATGGTATTATTATTATCATTATTATTGTTAATACATAAGATATGATAAAATTATCATTACTGTTGTTTTACACAAAATATGGTATAATTATCATCATTATTGGTTTATTATTGAATATGGTATAATTATCATCATTATTGTTACATAGAATATGGTATAATTATCATTACTATTGTTTTTACACAAAATATGGTATAATTATCATCATTATTAGTTTATTATTGAATATGGTATAATTATGGCCATTATTGTTGTTACATAGAATATGGTATAATTATCATTACTATTGTTTTAAAATAGAATATGGTATCATTATTATCGTCATTATTGTTTTTACATAAAATATGGTATCATTATTATCCTCATTATTGTTTTTACATAGAATAGGGTATCATTATTATCCTCATTATTGTTTTTACATAGAATACGGTATAATTATCATCATTATTGTTTTTACATGGAATACAGTATAAATATCATTATTTTTACATGGAATACCGTATAATTACTATCATCATTATTGCTTTTACATTGAATACTGTATAATTATCATCATCATTATTGCTTTTACATGGAATACTGTATAATTATCATCATTATTGCTTTTACATGGAATACTGTATAATTTTCATCATTATTACTTTTACATGGAATACTGTATAATTATCATCATTGCTTTTACATGGAATACTGTATAATTATCATCATCATTATTGCTTTTATATGGAATACTGTATAATTATCATCATTACTGCAAAGATTAATGCAACTTTAACTTGTACATGTGATGCTAACAGTAACAATATTGATAGCAATTAATGTGTCGCACATACATCCCATAGCAAAAAGTAATATTGTAGGATACAAGGGCCAGCTCACATGGCCTTGAGGGCAAGATTTTGTCGTACATGCCAATGACCCAATATAATAACATCGTTTAAATATCAAGCATTAAAACTTAATTCACTTTGGAGTTAAATTTAACTCTTGAGAAGTTGTTGCAGCTTGTCAAATACCAAATCACCTGAAATATTCATTTAATTTACCTGTGCTAAATAATGCAGATTTGTGTATTTATACCTGGCATCTCAAGAATCTATTTGACAATTACCACTTTCAGTAGTGTTGAAAGGTTAAAGGTTACACAGAGTACATTGAGGAGTTGTCAAAGAAGAGTTTTATGTTTATAACATGTCAGGAACATGGGAATTTGTGTCACGTCATGTCAGGAATGTAGGAATTCATATCATGACAGGTACAAATCTCTCAAGTCAAGACTGTCCAAACTACCAATCTTTTAAGTGAGCTATATAAACATTCTGTGAAAAAAATAGCATGTTTTTTTTTATCCTCCAAAAATATAAAGTTTTATAACAGATTCACCAAAATTAATCCTGCAAAAAGGGAGTGTCCTTTTGTTATTCAATATGTTTTAAGTCGAAAAACACAATCTCAAAAGCTAATAACAAACTTTCACATTTAAAAGTCCTTCCAAGGAAATGTCCCTGAACATTTTCCCTTTGAAATGTCATGGTACATTCATCCATTGATAATCCAGATCATCCAATTTTGGCAAGGGATGCCTCCATTGTAACATTGCATGGAATTACCTCACAGTTTCACCATCATGCCAGAATAACAGATTAAATAACCATTTTTTAAAAATATTTTGCACTGTTATTCATGACATACACATACATTTCAATCATGTATCACTGCAGTAATTTACTTCCTGTTGCTGTGGTATGGTAGTAGGTGACAGTTTTGTAAATTTGCCCCTGGCAAATTTCTTAAATTAAGAGTCTGGTGTGACTTTCTGAGCTATTATTGTGTAATAATTAAAGATATGGAAATATTTGGGAAATTGGTCTTTCTGGCTTGTGTTGTTCTTGAAACTATGTGAGGCATTTACACTTCATGTAGTCACAGCACGGTATGTAGTCAGTGAAATACCAATAGTCGGGTAGGAAGTAGACCTAGCCACTTATTGCAGTAGACATGTTGGTTCAAGGCAAGTAGAATATCTCAAAAACTGATTGGATGACAAATATTTTGAATTGCATCAAACTATTAAGTACACAATGTTTTTCAAAATTATCACTCAGCGAAAGGGCTTGTGTTTGCATTGTGAGCATCACATGTTCTCAAAAATGGCCTTCGGACATGAAAAATGCATGCATAAATTCTGGGCTAGGGTGCATCAATGTTTTATTCAATGAATTTCCACAGACTTGTCATGTCAATTATGCCTATCCACAAATATGGACCTTTTTGACCTCACTCATTTATTTCATTTTAATGAACTGTTATATTAGGAAGGTGTATGCAACATCAAATTTTTTTTTAACATAAAAACTGTCCCTTGCCTTATACGCCTCACAATGAGTTACTTCCCCATACAATATAAAATGAATTATCTTCCTCATTTTTGTCTGCAGTTTAGTTTCGAACACATCAATGATTCATTCCTTCATTGAAACATGAAACTGTTTCCTTTGCTAGAATCAAAGTAAATTGGACTTGGGCTGTATCTAACACATTCACGACAGCTTCTCCACACGATTTTACCCGTAAATTAAGCATCAATGCTACACCTGTCACTACAAAATTCTCCCAATGAATTTAACACCATAAATAAGTCTCTGAGACTTACATTTTCAACATATTTCAGGCCAAAATATAAAATATGCATAACAGCATGGACAAAAATAAGGCAGAAAAGTCAGTATTAAGTTTAATGTTTGATTTAGCTTGTATTAGTTTGTGTCACTCTAAAGTTAGAAAAAGTTCGGATGTGTAAAAATGTCTGATCATAATTTTTATTGATTACATATGTGATACAGTAAAACCTGTCCTGAAAGACCACTGCTGAGAGACCACTTGTCTTAGGAGACCAAATTCTCAACGCATGGATTTGTTCATTATAAGGTGTTATAAGCTGTCATGAGAGACCACCTGCCTTGAGAGACCATTATTATTTGGCAGAAGGGGTGGTCTTTCAAAACAGATATTACTGTACAAAATTATGGGTTGAGGCCACAAGGGTAGGTCGGGTTACCGGAACCACACTTATTTTTTCTTCCATCACACGATCATATTTTCTACATATCATAGACAGCAAATTATGCTTCATCTTTTCAACATCTGTCACAAATGTTTTCTCTACTTGATTTTACTGATAAGGCATCATTTGACCATCTGTAAGTAATGAAACCTCTGCAACATTTAACACATCAAATTATGCACAGAGATACTCAACACTGCATTCATTCAAACTTCCAACCATATCATACAAAAATGACAATAAACTCTACCAAAAATGTTCATGATATGAAGACCTGACTAAAATTGTCATGACTACACACCTTTACTCTCAAAAAATAAAAAAAATAAAAGCCAAACTAATGAATAATTTAAACAATATTAGAATGCAACAAGTGAATGCATTTAATGCAGTTCCAAGGTATAAACTAGCTTAAGTGAGTGGCATTTAGGTGTCAACTCAATTTTATCTTGCATTTTATCTTCATAACATTCAAAACCCTAATAATGAGGCCATTGTAATTCAACAATTCCTTTTATGCAATGAATTTTGGCAACCTCGATGTGGAACTTAAATTGGCAAATTAGGAATAATACTGTTGCTGTTTGCTTTGCATCTCAATGGGGACCTAAAATCTTAGGAAAGAGACAAAAATAGTTTGACATGTTGGCAAGTGTTGACAGTTGTGAATAAGAGCTGGGCAGTACAACAATGGCTACATAAGCTAGCGTCTGTAGTAGGTAAAATGTTGCAATAACTAAGATAAAACAGAACACTATCAGCCATGTATGCAGTTTGTTACTAGATATGGAGCTCTACCTTGCCTCTAGGATAGAAAGAAGACTAGATATCAGCATGCCTCTAGGATAGAAAGAAGATTAGATATCAGCATGCCTCTAGGATTGAAAGAAAACTAGATATCAGCATGCCAGTATCAGGCAAATGCTGGATTAAATTGGGCAGTTAACATGAATTAAATTAACCCAAAAATTGACATATATTTGTTTAAAGTGGGATAAATAGTATTTTTACCATTTGGCATTTATTCAGCCTTGATGTCATTACTGAATTAAAAGATCTTTACTACAAGTGGTAAAACAGCACAAGGCATGTCACTGCCATTTGGCATTCATTCAGCTTTGATGTCACCACTCAAATAAAAGATCTGTACTTTGTCTATTAAACCAGTACAAGACATGTCACTGCCATTTGGCATTAATTATGTCTCTGTCATTTAGCATTGTGTCACTGCCATTTAACATTAATTATGTCATTGCTATCTGGCAATATGTCATGTCACATTCAGTAAGCATTGTCATTGCCATTTAGCAATAATTACATCATTGCCATTTCACATTATGTCACTACCATTCATTTAGCATTATGTCACTGCCATTTACCATTGTCACTGCCATTTACCATTAATTATGTCACTGCCATTTAGCATGAATTGTGTCACTGCCATTTAGCTTTGTGTCACTGCCATTAGGCATCAATTATGTCACTGCAATTTAACATTAATTGTGTCACTGCCATTTAGCATTGTGTCACTGCCATTTAGCATTTATGTCACTGCCATTTAGCATTAATTGTGTCACTGCCATTTAGCATTAACTATATCACTGCCATTTGGCATTAATTGTCTCGCTGCCATTAATTATGTCAAAGCCATGTAACATTTATTATGTCACTGCCAGTTAGCATTTAAATCTAGCTAAATGATCATTTTTTTAAAACTTTAAAACAGCACATGTCACTGCCATTTGGGATTAGTTCATCTATGATGTCATTATTGAAGTAAAAAATCTTTTGCTACAAGTGGTAAATAGGCATGATACATGTCATTCCCATTCACTAACATGCCATCGAAAGATCTTTTGGCTACAAGTGAGCACAAGACATGACACTGCATTCATTCAGCATTGATGTCAATATGGAGTCGCAAGATCCTGACTGGTGAAATAGCAAAAAGCTTGTCACAACCATTTATATTTATTCAGCTTTTATGTCAGTAAGGAGTTTGCTACAATCGGTAAAATAGCACATATCATGCAAAATACTCAGATTAATCAATTTCGGTATTCAGATGCCAATCAATCATACTCCATCGTTTCCTTGGAAACCAAGCCTGTAATACACAAAATAGTACTCTGACATTCTGACATGCAATGCATTGTCTTTCTGAGATACTAAATCAATATGAAATTAAAAAAATAATAAACTGACTTTTCATGGGAGACCAGAAATGGGGCCAGCATCCATGATATTGGTGGAAAAATTTGATCAATTTGGGATAAAATTTGCTCAAGTAAAAAGGTTACAACTGGGTATTTTACACTGGTACTGAAACCTCTTTCTAGCTTCGTGTGGCTTCTTAAATAATCTAAGATACAGTTAAATCCACCTTTTAAAAAATCCACAACACATTAATCAGTAATACAAACTGTATTTTAAGAAGGAAAGTTCTCATTTTATTCTGGCAATATGATCCATGGGTGTGATAACTATATTATTCACAAAACTGGGAGACAATGGATACTGGGCAATACAAGCTTCGTAAATCTAGACAAACTGTTCATCAAAACACTGAAAAGCATTAATTAGAGGGTGCCAAGACTAAAATGTCCACCCACCATAAATATAAAAAAATTAAACACAGCAGCAGAATGGAGAATGTTTAATCCACTGATGTGGAAACATAAAATTACCTATTGAAATAATATAAGTTTATTGGGATTATCTATTACAATCCTACAGGGAATCACCTAACCCTGAAATCATCTACAAAATCAAGGCTCCATCTTTGGATTCTAATTTTTAATCAAATGTCTCCATCCGTCATAATAGCTACCTCTTAATGATTTCCATAGAAGACATATGCAGGTATACAGAAAGAAACCTACAATCAATAAACCTGGCCATGCATTCTGTCGACAATTACTGATCATGTGATTATCACTCTTTGTTGTTTACAACTCAGATGCGACACATAATATTTTGCCTGACTGCACTTCAAGATTCAATACATTTATTTCTTAAGCATCATAGCAAGAGCCTAGAGACTTCTTGTTGTTGTTGTTGTTGTTAGGGATTTAATGCAATTTTTCAACACTACGCTATGCCTGGTGGCCAGCATATATTTGGTGGAGAAGACTATAAAAAAATCAAGAAGAACCACCTACCCATAAGAAGTAACTGGCAAGCTTTCTCATATACCCATATTAACCAAGCCTGAAACTTGAACCCATGCAGACAGAGATGATAGGTCAGTGACCTGTAAAGGCGAGTGCCTTAGACCACTTGACCCATAGGGCTTACCAATTATCTAGGGAGCCAAGGTTAAAATGGAACACATCATATAGTGTTGGGTGTTCAGTTTCATTTATAAGCAGGGATTTCCTTTCACCTGAGGTCTATGGTATTTGATGCTGCAATCTGATGCCTTAAGACACACGTTTTAACCCCCTGAGGTAGCAAGGATGAAACATTTTTTACTAAGGTTCTTTGTTTGTTTTCAAGTATCTACTAAATATATAGGGGACCCGAGTGTCCAAGTGGTCTAAAGCGCTCTCCATTATGGATCACTGCCATCTTACCTCTGTCTGTGTGGGTTTGAGTCTCAGATTCGGCTAATGTGGGTATGTGAGAAAGCTCGCCAGTAGCTTCTCATGGGTCGGTGGTACTTTCTGGGGTTTTCCCGGGTTCTTCCTCCACCATTAACACTGGCCGCCATGTATAGTCTATCATGTGCTGAAAAATGGCGTTAAACCCTACAACAACAACAACTAAATATATAATAAAGAAAACATGTTGTCCACTTTCCAACACCTTTTCAAGCAATGATTGTTCAATTGCCCCCCAGTTACTATATCAAAACTGGCATCTAAAAAGACACTAATCACATTATGGAATTCCTCAGAAGTGTAATGCCGAATTAAAATAGGACTGCTGGAAGTTACATGGACTCCAACTGCGTGGCAAGGGTTTAAAAAAGGACTGTTGGAAGTTGCATGATTCCAATCAAATAAAAGATTTACAACTCTTCTTTACTGAAGTCTTTGTTTTTACTGCCATCATTATTTAAGTCTTTGTTGTCTATATGCTTGATTGAGATGTAAATTTGCCCTTGACTGAACAATGTCCAATGGGTTTTATTTTAGATAAAAATTAAATGGCATTAAGCATCCTCAAAAATAAATAATAAAGTTTTAACATTTTCACTATCAAATGACATTGTCAATAATAAAGTGTTAAAACTTTCACTATCAACTGACACTGCCTCTAATAAGGTGTGAACATTTTCACAATCAACTGACAATGTCTCTAATAAGGTGTTAACACCTTCACTATCAAATGACAATGTCTCTAATAAGGTCTTAACATTTTCACCATAAAAATGACAAAGTCTCTCTAATAAAGTGTTAACATTTTCACAATCAACTGACACTGTCAATACAAATAGTAATTTTTTGCAAAGCCCTGAATGAAACCCATGTTGGAGAACAAATAAAACTAGAAAAAAACATCCAGGTAAAATGTCAAACTTTGAAACCTACCATATATACACGCTTATAAGTTGGTTCCAAATGGAAACAACACAGATACCATCATATAATACAATGTGCTTGCAGATAGGGGTCTATGTTGTTTGTTCTAATGATTAGTCCTAACAAACTGCACAGACCCAGATATGCTTGTGCACTGTATGATGGTAGTCATGTTCAATTTTCAGCTTGATATGAGTTTTAAGTGAGTATATATGGTATAGTTTAATACATCATTTGTTGTGCAGCTTAGAAATCTACTGGAAATTTCACATTTGGCTGAGGGGTATCTTACGTCTCAAAATCAAAGACTGGACTTATTCAAATTTAAGGCTTAGTTAAGACTGACCAATTAGATGTTAAAAGACTTGACTTCAAGGCAGATAAATTGGGCCCGGAATAGAACACAGATCAATCAGATGTCTTTTGACTTGGAGACAGATCAACTGAGCCTGGAACAGAATGCAGGACAATTATGTGCCTTAAGACTTGACTTTAACATGGACCAACTGGGCCTGGAAAAGAGACCACAGACCAATTAGATGTCTTATGACTTGATTTTAAGACAGACCAATTGGATGTCTTATGACTTGACTTTAAGATGGACCAACTGGACCTGGAAAAGAGACCCGGTCTCTTTTCTGTGCACAGACCAATTAGATGTCTTGCAACTTGATTTTAAGACATACCAATTGGATGTCTTATGACCTGACTTTAAGACAGATCGATTTGGCCTGGAATATAACAGATCAATTAGATGTTTTATGATTTATAATACAATTCCTGTTACATGTATAAGGTGCTTCATTATAATGCCATTCCTGTTTTAAGTTGCTTTATTATATTGCCATTCCTGTTATATGGTGCTTCATTATAATGCCATTCCTGTTATATGGTGCTTCATTATAATGTCATTCCTGTTATAAGGTACTTCATTATAATGCCATTCCTGTTAAAAGGTACTTCATTATAATGCCATTCCTGTTACGAGGTGCTTCATTATAATGCCATTCCATTTCATGAAGTGGTAAAAAAATTCTATGTATCATATACTCTTATTATAAGGCATCTCACTATAGTGCAGTATACTCAAAGGCTATAACAGACAGTGTTATAACAATGGACTATTATATATACTTCATTATAAAGTAGTCCCACTATAAGACAGTATACTCTACAGCTTCATGGGTGCTGTTAAAATGAAGGAATAGTGTAATTGGCATGACCATTTCTGTATGGACAGTATTGCTGTATTGATCTCTTACATTTCACTGATCAATCATGATTATGTACTGGTAATATACAATTAAATCTGGTTGATAACTCTCAATATGGAAACTTGATACAGTATTCCTTCATTATAATGCTGTCCATGACAGTCATATCGATATCACCTGAGACTGCCTTTTGAATACAGTATTCCCTCATTATAATGCTGACCATGGCAGCCATATTGATACCACCTCACAGTAAGACTGCCTTATAAATACAGTACTCCTCTTTATAATGCTATCCATAGCAGTAATATTGAGACTGTCTTATAAATACTGTAATCCTTCATTATAATGCAAAACATGGCAGCCATATTGATACCACCTCACAGTAAGACTGCCTTATAAACACAGTACTCCCTCATTGTAATGCTGACCATGGATAATATAGGGTATATGATCTTACAGTGAGACTGCCTCATAATGAAATATGTTATATAGAGGATGATTGATGTATGCCATTGATGCTTTCTTGAGGATTTGGCATAAATAAAAAATAATGTAAATGCGCATACATGATCTATATGAATCATAACACATGGCACCTGCCAATTCATAAAAACGAGGACAATGGCGCAAAATGAATGTTGTTGTTGTTGTGGGTTTTAACGCCAATTTTCAGCACACGATAGGCTATACATGGCGGCCAGTATTAAAGGTGGAGGAAGAACCCGGGAAATCCCCAGAAAAAATCAATGACCCCCGAGAAGCTACTGGCAAGCTTTCTCACATACCCACACTGGCCGAATCCGAGACTCGAACCCATGCAGACAGAGGTGAGATAGCAGTGATCCGTGACAGCGCTTTAGACTACTCGGCCACTCTGGGCCCCCCAAAATGAATGTTATTACTTCATTATAAATTGTGTTAAAATGAAAGTGCATAAATCAAATTCGTATAAGTCAAGTGTCACTTTCCCTCATTATAATGCTGCCCATGGCAGTCATATCAATACCACCTGTGACTACCTTACAGTTTTCCCTCATTATAATGCTGTCCATAGTAGCCAGAGTTTACCACTGTAATGTGTTGAATTTTGAAATTTTTTAAAATTGAATACACTGTGCATTACAATTTTAGTAGTCAAGCCAGCAAGGTTTTATGTCAAGGGTCACTTCGACCTTTTCCCATGTCAGTTGTTACATTTTATGGGAAAAGGAGAGGCCAGCATATGTAGCTAATTTGGAATTGACCCGGGCATTGCAAAGCCGTCCTGGGAAAGTATACATTAAGATGCCAACCATATCCACTTAATGGGAATGTCATTTCGAATAGTCATTAATAAAAAGAAGTTGGTATGTGTCATATTTCTAAGTTTCGATAAGCTGTCAAAATCTGATGGAAGTAACAATTATCTTGGGGAACAATTAGGAATGACTGATTACGATTGGTCAGTTTAACTTAAGGCGTATACCCTGTTGAACTGTTGAATTTAATGTAATGACTGGGTGAATTTCCTCAGTCCATGATTCCTGCAAGAGGGACTTGTTTGAGTGGTTAGGATAGAGGGATCAAGAAAGATCAAATGTATACACATGAATGTGGGACGACGTGGGGTACACAGAGACAAAGACAGAAAGCAATGCTCAGTGATGCAAATCAGGCATGGACATTGTGCTCATTTCACCATTCTCGTTATCATGATGAAATGAATCAATAATAGGACACTGCTATATAAATTCTGTAAACGTAAATTTGTTTAAATTGAATTTGACACTATTAGTTTATGTCATTGATTAAATTGTTACTCTCTTGTCGTATTGTCTTACTTCTTCTCAACAGTTATGGTCAATTCTCTGTTCATGTTCTATCTATCCACTCACACTGGTAAATAAAATTGAGGGAGGTCATCCTCTAGATAAAGACAGCCAAATCTAATTAACCACACCTCTTTATCACAAAGGAACATTGTCACCATCACCTTCCCCTTACACAAAACATACAACTTACCTAGTACATAAAAAAAGGACTCATGACCATGCCAGCCTTAACTGGAACAAGATTAACTACACCATGTTCTACATTTTACCCTGCCCCCACCACCTTCTGGGGGAATACTTCCTGCTGATGCTCATGCCACCACCATCACCCAGTCAACCACTTTGCATTCAAAATTCCATTTTGTCCAAAAAGAACTGTTATGTAATTCCAGCTGTCATGAATAATCTATGAAACTAAACTGATACGATGTTGTTGTTGTTGTAGGGTTTAACTCCCATTTTTCAGCACACGATAGGCCATACATGACGGCCAGTATTAATTGTGGAGGAAGAACCCAGGAAAAACCCGGAAAGAACCACCGACCCACGAGAAGCTACTGGCAAGCTTTCTCACATACCCACATTAGCCGAATCCAAGAATCGAACCCACGCAGACAGAGGTGAGATGGCAGAGATCCGTAACGGAGAGTGCTTTAGACCACTCGGGGACCCACTGACACGAGGTATTCTAATGATTACACACCAATACAGTATGCACAATACAAAATGCCAGAAATAGTTATTTTTGACTGATTTTATGATGTTTTAATTATTAATTGAAAGTGCCTCTCTACTAATAACTGGTAACATTTTCACTATCAACTGACAATGTCTCTCTAAAAAACTGGTAATGATCTCACTGTCAACTGACAATGTCTTTCTAATCAAGTGGTAACATTTTCACTATCAACTGACAATGTCTCTCTAATACAGTGGTAAAATTTTCAAAAGAAACACACATGCAATCCTATGAAAAAACATGATAATCTCACTTCTGGGAGTTGGTTGATTGCTACATTAGTTATGCTAGTATATATATATAATACCCAACCTGTCAAGAGTGTCACTAAATAAATCTTCCATGTGATTTGAAAGCCATGTACTTTATGGAACAGAAAACCACATTACATGGATGTGGAAAATATAAAAATAACCCAATAAATTCAATTCTTACATGTTTCTATATTCTCCTCAGGACCTCTCCCCAGTCATTACACATTTACAAGGGAGCGAGTCCAAAGAAAATTCAAACATTTTTGACTCATTTTCTCATTTCTTAGTAAGTATCAGTTGATTAAATATTTTTACCTATTTGTAATCAAGTTAGTCCATTTCTGTCAGCTAAAATGAATTACAATGTATAGATTTTTGGTGTCCTCACTGGCAGTCATATGGTCAAAACAGTGAAATGACAAAGAGCATATAAAACTTAAATGCAAGCATAACTTCAGCTGGGAGATGGAGCATCCATCAAGTGGGTGAATAGCTGAAATTGTTTTAAAGTGATAAAGAAATACATAAACGGAAATGAGAAACAATATTAATGTCCCCTCAGAGTGTTACGATTCCCCTCAGAGTGTTATGAGTCCCCTCAGCGTGTTATGAGTCCCCTCAGAGTGTTATGAAACTCTACTCCAGAATTTGATATCTTCTAGCTGGCAATTTAAATAGTGAAATTGTATCAAGTCAGAATGGCAATTTAACTGTATCAAGTCAGAATGGCAATTAGACACAGTGAAATTGTATCAAGTCAGAATGGCAATTTAGACACAGTGAAATTGTATCAAGACAGAATGGCAATTTAGATACAGTGAAATTGTATCAAGTCAGAATGGCAATTTAGACACAGTAAAACTATCAAGACAGAATGATGATTTCACCGCTAGTACAGACCTCCAAGAAAATAGGAAACAGTCATGTTCACCCACACTGGTGAAAGCCAAACCATAAACGAAAGCAAAACAAAACAAAAATTTAACTCAAAATACATCTGTCCATGTTGGATTCCTACATGTGATTCTGGTCCTTCATCTTCTACAACATGCCATAGTATTTCAGCAGTGCAATATCAGAAATATGAAACAGATTCATAAGGCAATGAAATCCACAAAATAAAAATAAAAAGATGTCCACTCAGAAAGAGTTGTGAATCCCAATTTGACATTTTCTCCCATTTTGGGGGCAGAAAACCATCTGGTCTTAATGGAATCAAGATGCCACTACATGTATAGTATGTACATTTAGCAGGCTGATTATGATCTCTATAAGGTGACACCTCATCATCATTAATTTGCACCAGGCATCGCAAGGGCCATCTACCTATACAGATCATCTGTCAAAATGGAGAAATCTGTTAGACCCTGACTGTAAATAATCTGTCTCTGATGTTTTCTACAGACTGACAGTACAACAATCTACATCAAAACTTGTTCCCATGCCTCAGACCTTACCCCATTGCCCCCCCCCATATCTTCTGTATTCTTTGAGCATTCAAGTCTCCATTTAATAATTTCTCTGAAGTTTTTTGGTGTATTAGCATGAACTTCAAGCAATTCAGTTCTGGAATAAAGTAAATGTTGTTGTTGTTGTTGTTGTTGTTGTGGGGTTTAACGCCATTTTTCAGCACACGATAGGCTATACATGGCGGCCAGTATTAATGGTGGAGGAAGAACCCGGGAAAACCCCAGAAAGAACCACCGACCCTCGAGAAGCTACTGGCAAGCTTTCTCACATACCCACATTGGCTGAATCTTAGACTCGAACCGCCGCAGACAGAGGTGAGATGGCAGTGATCCGTAACGAAGAGCGCTTTAGACCACTCGGCCACTCGGGGCCCCCTAAAGTAAATGGCTACACAGTTTGTACTGGTAATCAGGCATTCCAAATTCCAAAACATTAAAAGAAAACTTTGGAGTCAAGAAAAAAAGGAATATGTGAAAAAATGTTTCTAACTCGTGGGATTTATGTTAGTTCTGTACTAATGGTATCCCATAATTCAACAGAAGAAGAAAAAACTTCCCATAAAATTCACTTCTCCAGTTATCATGGAACATTATTCTATACAAACAGCAATAAATAGTGTTCACAGTACTGTCACTCCTCCAGTAAGACAAGTTGCAATTTATAAAATCTACAAAATAATATGCATTACCTCTCATAGTATAGGCACTTGTCCAGCAAGACAAGTTGCAATTTATAAACCCTGAAAAATAATATGCATTACCTCTCATAGTATAAGCACTTGTCATGCAATACAAGTTGAAATTTATAAACCCTGAAAAATAATATGTATTGTTTCTCATAGTATAGGCACTTGTCTGGTTGGACAAGTAGCATTTACAACCATGCAGTGTAAACAGGGTCTGTACGCATCCACTCAAGCAAATATTCATTAACTTTTCCATAGCTTTCCGGGGCCTCAAATTTTTTGAGATCTGACTGAGCAATACAAAACTAATAGAAGCTTCAACAACACAGATCAGCAACACAACCGACCATCCAAAATTATATTCTGTATGACCCAAACATTGTCCAACATGAAAGAACTTTCAAGGTTTTCAAGAACAAGATGCCAATCTATGAGCCTTGCAAAGTAAAAAATATGCAATATCACAATTAGAAATTTTCCTTTTCTGCTAATACTGGGGTGGGCAATAATTTTCACAGTAGGACCACTCCACAAACTTTGTTAAGTTTTCACAGGCCCATAATTTCTACTATATTAATGAAACTGCCTCATAATCCAGGTGTCCTCACTTGCCAGGTGAGTTAGACAGAAATGTTATGACATGTGGACCACATTTTTACCCACTCCTGCTGTAAAACCTTTCACGAAGGACCTAGCTCAAAAACAGGAACCATTTTAACTCAAAAACAGGAACCATTTTTGTCAGCTCTAATATACTGTGTGTGTGTGTGATTTGGATTTTAACATAGCTTTAAAAAAAATTCCAGTCATATTGCTACCATGTCTGCAGTGTGGCAGTTTTTAGTGATGTCTACTACTGGGGCATCATGTCCTGTGACCCTGATACATTGTCCTCATGACAGGCCAACCAGTCCTAACACTAACCCCTTAATGCTGAGCACCAAGCAAGGCAGCTGCAAGTACCATTTTAAAAAGTCTTTGGTAAGACTTGTCCAGGGTTCAAACCTGTGACTTCTTGCATCTGAGGTGGACACTCTAACCACTTAGACCACTGGAGCGGTCCCAATTTATTGTGTAAGAGACTAAATATATCCTTCAAAATGAGACCATCTGGCAATTAAAGTCACTTTTTTGTTGGTTTTAACACATTAACCCCTGGTGACGAGTTTACATGGCAGATGGTAGTAGTCTACTGCCGAGCTCTGTAGCGTCAAGGTCATGTATGATACACTAAAGTGGGTGGTATTATAGAAAGGTAGACAGTCTTGTAGCTCTACAATGATACAAAATAATCTGGAATTTCTAGCTGAACTACAAAATACAGATGGAAAAAATCTCATATTTTGGACCTGATTTTTTTCCCACCCAAAATTTGGTCATGGTCGGAATCCGATTTTGTGTCTGGACTTTAGACATTTTGGCCTCAGATCTAAGGTAGACCATTATAAACTGCAGACAGACAGATGAACCTTTGCAAAAAGTAGGATAATATGGGCATTTGGAACAGAGAGTGGTCTCGATACGATGCGCATTTAACCACTTGTGCATCGACACTGCACATAAATTATAAATCCTTGTTAACACATTAACCCCTGGTGATGAGTTTATGTGGCAAGATGTAGTAGCCTACTGCCATGCTCTGTAGCATCAGGGTCATGCATGATACACTAAAGTGGGTGGTTTTATAGAAAGGTAGACAGATGTAGCTCTACAATGATACCAAATAATCTGGAATTCCTAGTTGCACTACAAAATACAGTGGGGAAAACCTTAGTTTTTGGACCCAATTTTTTTCTACTCATGGGTTAATGAGTTATTATGATAATACCTTCTGTTTGAAATAAACATCGATAATGTACCAATACTGTAGGTTGTGTATCATTCATTATACATATCAATATCTGGCAGTCACATTGTTTCACCCCATGTACAAGATAAAATATAAAAATTAAAGATATTAAAATTTTGTAAAAGGTATTAAAATAAAAGTAACTATTTAGGTATGGTACAAAAAGTCTGAAAAGTTAAACTACAGAATTAAAATTTGTTTTACTCACTGCATTACAATAAATCAAAACTTTAAACATTTGTGTGTGTGTGTGAGAGAGAGAGAGAGAGAGAGAGAGAGAGAGAATCAATTAGTCCTCATTATTGTGATGTGTGAAAATGCTTGCTTGAGTGTTCAGCAAGGATTATAGTTGCTGGAGGTCTTTTCTCATAGCATATCAACACAATCCTGTCTGATACAGTAAGATTTAATGTGGCAGATTCAAGAGATAGATCTACATCTGGGTAAACATTACTGATCTGCAGGAACAAGGTTTGATTTGGAGTAGATTCCACCATACACCAATATTTCCTAAAGCAGTGAACCTGAGGTCTGACCTACCTGGATAGGAGGGTCAGAGGTCTGACCTACCTGGATAGGAGGGTCTGAGGGGTACCTCATACACCTTGTATAATCCATATGAATCATGAAAGATGAATGGTGCATACTGCATGTGGTCAGTAGCAGACAGTGCACTGGTTACTCATACTGCATGTGGTCAGTAGTTGAAACAGTGCTTTTTTCCCTCCCACTGCATGTGGTCAATAGTAGAGACCATGCATTGATCCCTCACATTGCATGTGGTCAGTAGTAGAGACCATGCATTGATCCCTCACACTGCATGTGGTCAGTAGTAGAGACCATGCATGGATCCCTCCCATTGCATGTGGTCAGTAGTAGAGACCATGCATTGATCCCTCACATTGCATGTGGTCAGTAGTAGAAAGTACATTGATCCCTCACATTGATTGTGGTCAGTAGTAGACACCATGCATTGATCCCTCACATTGCATGTGGTCAGTAGTAGAGACCATGCATTGATCCCTCACATTGCATGTGGTCAGTAGTAGAGACCATGCACTGATCCCTCACACTGCATGTGGTAAGTAGTAGAAAGTGCATTGGTCCCTAGTAGAGACCATGCATTCATCCCTCACACTGCATGTGGTTAGTAGTAGAAAGTGCATTGGTCCCTAGTAGAGACCATGAACTGATCCCTCACATTGCATGTGGCCAGTAGTGGAGACCATGCACTGATCCCTCACAGTGCATGTGGTCAGTAGTAGAGACCATGCTTGGTTCATCATTAAAAGACACCTAATGATAACTTGGTCCCAGATATGAAGTGGTCCAGTCATGGACCCCAACTTCACAGTGTAAACTTTATCATGAAAACAGTGTGAAATTTATCACTGAAACTTAATATTTAATTTCACTTTAATTTTCACCTTATTATAAACATCATGATATAGTTATTGTGTTTTTATAGAAGATTTTTTTCTTCAATAATATACAACTTACTATGCAGCTATGAAATACAGAAGCAAACCTTGATTTACATTCTTATTTTTGTAAGCCACACTAAAATAGCAAATACATCTGATCACTTCTTCTAGTCATAATTCCTGACAATAACTCATGAAACAAAAACTGCAGTTCTTTCAAATAGTATGTGGGGGGACTCTGGCCTATTTAAATGTAACTCCTCATCTCCAAGCATAATGCTTTATGATAGTATACTTAATATCTGCTCTTATTTCTCTGATCCATATCTGTAAAGCAAAGATTTCAATGAAGAGATGTATCCTTTCAAAGTTCAATATCCTATGAAAGAGGTTGACTTATTTTTAAATAGTCTACTTTTCTTCTCTCTTTCTCTCATTTTCCCCAATGGTTGCCTATTTTACGTTTCTAAATTCTATTTTTAATATTTAAAAGGGTTTGTGATTATTTCATCAACTGTAAGTCACATAGTGTAAATGTATACTCGGACAACTCATAACGCTTCCGTTTGACACCAAATACTTGGTAGATCCTATTTTCAGTATCATTCATTGTTAAGAATTTTTTTAAAATGGCTAGCCACTTTTCATTTTTCTTTAAATTCACAATTTGACAATACATTGCACAAAACCATAATTCTGACATGAAACAACGATGAGCCAATGTACTTCTACGTAAGCATCATAAAATCGTGTCAGACATGACAGCAAACCAAGCCATGGAATGTTGTAGGTAATTTTGGATGTTTTAATTTGTCATTAATTTTATGTTATATTGTGGAAAGTAATACATTTTAGCAGAGAAACTGAGTTTGAATGAACATAAAAAACAAAGGAAAATATTTTAATTTTAACAATGTCCTTGATAACTGAACTTTAACATGAACAAAGACCATTTGTAAAACTGTAATACTGGTACCAGTATACCACAAATTATCCATAGATAATTTTAAAATCAATATACATAAAAATTGAAAACATCAACTTGTGAAGAACAGTAGAAGAAGAATATCTTCATAACATAAAGAATGTTCCACATCTCATACAAAATGAAAGGCAGATTGACTACACCTGTGGATATGAAAGGCAGACTGACTACACCTGTGGATACAAAAGGCAGGCTAACTACACCTGTGGATTTTTCTGCAAACATTGAGGATTCTTAGCTGCCTTTGTATTCTTCCAGCAGAATCTAGACTGTATTGTACTGCGTATTACATAAATATATTTCTTATCATCACCTGACAAGTTTTACAGACAAACTCATTATCAATAATATATGTAAACCAGTCATTTGAGTAATCTTAAGATTAGGTGTAATGATGCCTTAAGATTTACACACATTCTGTTTGCTGTAAGATATCCTTACTGAATATAAAACACTTAAAACACAATAGGAATGCTTTATGACTTTCTGTTTGGCTGACTGGAATAAACAAGGTATTCAAAGTGCTAGAGAGGTTACAAACTGTGGCCTAACTAGACTGCAGTCATTCTTACAAAAATTTCTGAATCATTTGCAAAGGTCACAAAAGTACACAATGATGAAATAAAGTTCCAGACCAACCTAGCTGTAGAGAAACCATTTTGGAAATCTTTTCAAGAAGGAAGCAAGAAACATTGGTGGTTTAGTGGCAAACAACTGACCTTGCAACCAAAAGGGTATTGGCTTGAATCCTAACATCACTCTTGGTTGGCTACCAAAGTTTAAAACTCTTCAACTGCCTTGGAAGATGAGTTACTGTGCCACAAAAGACCAAGTCTAGAGCAATCCAAATCAAGCATAAATTTGTTTGTCACTGTAATTTTCAATTTTCTGATGTTAATCACCCCAAATAGTTTTCTTTGTTATACAACAAAATAATCTGAACAGCAGACTTAAACAAGGGAATATGCTGTAGGATTAAAGACCATACCTGTATTGTATCTGGGACTGTGTAATACTTAAGTCAATTATAGTGTGGGATATAGTCGGATTGAAGACCATACCTGTATGGTATCAAGGACTGTGTAATACTTAAGTCAATTATAGTGTGGGATATAGTGGGATTGAAGACCATATCTGTAGAGTATCAAGGACTGTGTAATACTTATGTCAATTATAGTGTGGGATATAGTGGGATTGAAGTCCATACTTGTATGGTATCAAGGACTGTGTAATATTTATGCCAATTATAGTGTGGGATATAGTGGGATCGAAGACCATACCTGTATGGTATCAAGGACTGTGTAATATTTATGCCAATTATAGTGTGGGATATAGTGGGATTGAAGACCATACCTGTATGGTATCAAGGACTGTGTAATATTTATGCCAATTATAGTGTGGGATATAGTGGGATCGAAGACCATACCTGTATGGTATCAAGGACTGTGTAATACTTAAGTCAATTATAGTGTGGGATATAGTGGGATTGAAGTCCATACCTGTATGGTATCAAGGACTGTGTAATATTTATGCCAATTATAGTGTGGGATATAGTGGGATCGAAGACCATACCTGTAGAGTATCAAGGACTGTGTAATACTTAAGACAATTATAGTGTGGGATATAGTGGGATTGAAGTCCATACCTGTATGGTATCAAGGACTGTGTAATATTTATGCCAATTATAGTGTGGGATATAGTGGGATCGAAGACCATACCTGTATGGTATCAAGGACTGTGTAATATTTATGCCAATTATAGTGTGGGATATAGTGGGATCGAAGACCATACCTGTATGGTATCAAGGACTGTGTAATACTTAAGTCAATTATAGTGTGGGATATAGTGGGATCGAAGACCATACCTGTAGAGTATCAAGGACTGTGTAATACTTAAGACAATTATAGTGTGGGATATAGTCGGATTGAAGACCATACCTGTATGGTATCAAGGACTGTGTAACACTTAAGACAATTATAGTGTGGGATATAGTGGGATCGAAGACCATACCTGTATAGTATCAAGGACTGTGTAATCCTTAAGTCAATTATAGTGTGGGATATAGTGGGATCGAAGACCATACCTGTATGGTATCAAGGACTGTGTAATACTTAAGTCAATTATAGTGTGGGATATAGTGGGATCGAAGACCATACCTGTAGAGTATCAAGGACTGTGTAATACTTAAGACAATTATAGTGTGGGATATAGTCGGATTGAAGACCATACCTGTATGGTATCAAGGACTGTGTAATACTTAAGACAATTATAGTGTGGGATATAGTGGGATCGAAGACCATACCTGTATAGTATCAAGGACTGTGTAATCCTTAAGTCAATTATAGTGTGGGATATAGTGGGATCGAAGACCATACCTGTATGGTATCAAGGACTGTGTAATACTTAAGTCAATTATAGTGGGGGCTATGCAGTGGGATCCAAGACCATACCTGTATTGTATCTTAAACTGTGTGATATTTATGCCAATTAGAGTGGGGAATATGCAGTGGGAGTGCAAGACAATACCAATATTGTATCAGGGACTGTGTACTAATTAAGTCACTTAAAGAGGGGGATTATGGATGTGAAGTGTGATCCAAGACTATACCTGTATTGTATCAAAGACTAACCCCCCAAAAAACAAAATGTGCATTTACTGTTGACTGACTGTTTTCCACTGCTGACATTAGCACTCCCCCTTCATATATATATATATATATATATATATATATATATATATATATATATATATATATATATATATATATAAAATCCTGAAATTGATTTGTGCATCTAACTGAGCTGGTTTTGACCAGTAGTTTGTAGTGCTTAATACATTGTACCTACAAATCATCATAACATATATAACATTTTTAAAAAATGCATACAAACCTACTCTAATTTAAAACCAATGCAACAGGAAACATATTTCTTTTATACCTAATTTTAAAATGGGGACCATTACAGTGAGGGACCACTAAGCATGTACCAGTGTGCATGTCTGACATGGACATTTCCTCACTTTCTCAAAGGTGTTAACCTCATCATGCAAGTGAGAATCATATCTGGCAAAAATCTGGATAATGGTCTACATACTTGGATTTTCCACCTCATCCATCTTGTCTATGTAGGAAGACAGTGCCATAAATGAAATCATTCCAGTAGAATGGCAAGAATTTTGCACTGCAGGACTAATTATTGATGGCTGTCAGACCAGAGAGATGGGTCTCACTGGAGTAGTCAAACCTCCCTGAATGCAGCATTCAGAACATGTCCAGGATTTTTCCCATACATGATGTTGCCTATTAGGATAATGTTCCTAGTTATATACAGCATAGGAAAACACTTCACATGTCACTCAATGAATTTCGGAACAAAAACAAAATGTAAGTATACAGTATATATTCACCCGAAGTCCAACAGCAAGTTGCACAAACCCAGATCTGTCAACCCATAACAAGCCAGCAGATACAGTCTATTCAGCTTGTTACGAGTAATCAGTAGAACAAACAACACAGATTGTTAATCTATAACATGCCAGCAGATCTAAGTCTATGCAGCTTGTTGCGAGTAATCAGTAGAACAAACAACGCAGATCTGTCAACCCATAACATGCCAGCAGATCTAAGTCTATGCAGCTTGTTATGAGTAATCAGTAGAACAAACAACCCAGATCTGTCAACCCATAACGAGCTGGCAGATCTAAGTCTATGCAGCTTGTTGAGAGTAATCAGTAGAACAAACAACGCAGATCTGTCATCCCATAATGAGCCAGCAGATCTAAGTCAATGCAGCTTGTTGCGAGTAATCCGTAGAACAAACAATGCAGATGCTGATCTGCTATTAAATAATATCCACCAGAAGATCAGGATCAATGGAGCTGATCTCGACTTGCATTCAAGTATATCTGCACTGGGATTGGAAGCTGATGCAAATGTACCGATCATAAACCTTCATCTGGAAATCTGTTTTCCAGTTAGATTTATGACTTCTGTACAATTAGCCAGTCAATTAAAATATTTATGTGAAAAAAAGACCTATTAATCTACATGATGACATGAAACAATGTATTATAAATATTGGCCGCCAAGGATCATATGGGGCGGTGCTCGAGTTGTTACTATGAAGCTGATATTTTTTACACATCGTTGGTGTCAATAATGTAATTTATCCAGGGACTTCAAGTCTTTTCTTTCAAAAGCACATTTACTCTGAAAATTAAATAATCTTCGAGTGTTTTTTGCTAAACGAAAATTATCCGAAGTAGCCCAAATAAAAAATACAATATAACAGGTCATCTGAAATATCCTTACCTCTTATATAGGCTTGCTTCCTATGTCAATGTGGTGGCAATGGATGCTAGAGTTGAGTCACTTGTACGTGTACAAAAAAAACCAAAAAATTTCAAATGAGTGAAAGACGAATCTTACTGTTATAAGATCCAACTTACTCATGAAATTCAAAATGGTGACAGCATGTAGGGCGTGTTATTCCACATGGATTTATAAGCTCTCAACGGAGAATATGATTTGGAAATATTCTGTACATATCAACGAAAGGAGCCTAAACCCAAATGTGAATGCAAGAGCCACAAGAAATGGTGAGAAGTGTCTAAAATGTACACTGATGGGGTGCAGATAGAATTGCAGGAGTTAATGTACAGGTCAAACCCAAATAATTAAAAAATATGAACTCTATGGATATTAACTAAACAAAAAGACTCGCCCAAAGCTAGTGAAAGTATAAATATAAGCACAGTGACCTACTATTTTACAAAATGCCAACTAGAACCAAGTCTCATGATTTTAATATAAGCACTGCCTAAGACATTATCTTCAAGCACAATATTTAATTAGTCAGTGAAGTATGCAATATGGCGAAAGTGACATACTTCTGAAATGATCCAGTACTCATCAAGGTGCATCCCCTCACAAAGATTCATGATTCTAGGTATGTTAGTATTTTCAGTGTGGAAAATATGTTTTCTGAAGGGCTAAATTAAATACTTAACCCAAGCTAGTAAGATAAAAAAAAGTTGGTCACAGTGTTCTTTTGTTGGTAGAGTGATAGAATCAATGAAACCATCTAGTTGAATGATTGTAACATAAATAGTGCCCGCAAAATAAACTTGAATCAAGACTTAACCAAAGTCAGCAAAGTGTGAAACATGAGTCATGGTGATCCACTTTTGTGATGAGGGCATCTTTCTCATCAATCTTTATCTCCTCACCAAGTTTCATTACTACAGGTGTGAGAGTGTATTTAGGGTTTAAAAAAAAACAACCTATGCAGTGAACTAAATGTGAAACTCACTTGAAACTTGCCTGGAATGTAGTCGAAAGAATGATAGATATAGTTAGGATGTACATGTATGCATGTGCTTTTATATGTGTGGATATCGATCAGAAGAAGGGAGGGACAAATTAGTTTAAGGTGTCTGCCTTTAAAATCACTGACACCTCACCTCTGCATGTATTCAAGTCCTCAGCTTGGCCAAAGTATATATTTGAGAAAGCTTGCCAGTAGTTTTCTGTAGGCTGATGGTTCTTCCCAGGGTTTTCCAGGTTCATCCTCCACTAAATATACCTGTTGCCATATATAGTCCACCATGTGCTGAAAAACAGCATTAACCCCATAACAGCAACAACTGCCCAGAAGCCCAATGTAGTAAAAGACCCATCTGCCAGAGGTCATGTGACAGAGCAGTCCAATCATGCGATATTAAGTGTTTTTGTAACTTGAGGCCATCTTATAGTAATGATTTATCAATAGTCATTACATGATGTTACGTACCAGTTGAATTTTTTTTTAAAAATTGTGATGGTCAAGTTTGGTATCAAGCGCAATGGTCCAATTGTCAACGCATTTACTGTGGTAGCGTACATGTTCACTCCACTGGCGATGTGAGTGGGATCTCTCTGGTCCCATATTCATCAATTTGCCTACATGAGAATTAAAATTCAAGCAAGCAATTCACATGCAGATTAGTTTGATTTATTGGATTTGGACTTTTTTTTTTTAACATGGCTTTGACAATTTTTCAGTCATATCGCTACGATGTCTGCAATGTGGCAGTTTATAGTGATGTCTAGCACTGGGACATCATGCCGCAGACATGTAGCATGATGTCCCACCCAGTCACATTATCCTGACACCAGGCCAACCAGTCCTAACACTAACCTCTTAATGCTGAGCGCCAAGCAAGGCAGCTGTTAGTACCATTTTTGTAAGTCTCTGGTATGACTCGGCCAGGGATCGAACCCACGACTTCCCACATCCGAGGCGGACGCTCTAACCACTAGGCCACCGGAGCGGTTGTGATTTATTGGAAGAGAATCTGATCAAGTAATTTAGTCCTGTGGGAGTTGAGTAGTTGATCTGGGATGATCTTATGGGAGTTGAGTAGTTGATCTGGGATGATCTTATGGGAGTTGAATAGTTGATCTTGGATGATCTTATGGGAGTTGAGTAGTTGATCTGGGATGATCTTGTGGTAGGGTTCAAACCTGAACCCTATTGGATAAAAGTCTGGTATGCTGACAACAAAGCCACTGTACCACCAACAGTCACTTCTTACGACATGCAGGATGAACCATCAAGCCTCGTCTACATCTTAGAGTCCATCTACATCTTAGAGTCATGGATATAACCTAAAATTGATTTTGATTACATTGGGCACACTGATTAGAAATTAATTTATCTTCACAGTAAAATGTTTTATGCACATATGACAATTTTCCTCAAGGCTGGAGCCGTTGTGGCTAAGTATTAGTAGGTAGAGTGTTGGATTAGTAATCCATGGGTCTTGGGTTCAAGATCTGCCATGGCCAGCCTTGGCAAGCTGCCTCTAGGTGTCTTTGTGAAAGAGATCAAACATGAGTGTGACACAGCCACTAAAGCGTTTAAAGTGCCACAAAAACTAATTACCAGTTCTTCCCGGTAATATGAAATATATTTTCAGGTGGGTTCATAAATTCACTTTAGTTATGCCCAAGTGATAAATACTGACAAATTTGAACAAATGATCAGAAAAGTTGTATCAAAATTCCAACAAGTAGTGCTTGCATGATGATGTGAAAGTAGCACAGCTCTGCCCATTATAACACTGATGATGTGAAAGTAGCACAGCTCTGCCCATTATAACACTGATGATGTGAAAGTAGCACAGCTCTGCCCATTATAACATTGATGATGTGAAAGTAGCACAGCTCTGCCCATTAAAGCATTGATGATGTGAAAGTAGCACAGCTCTGCCCATTAAAGCATTGATGATGTGAAAGTAGCACAGCTCTGCCCATTACAACATTGATGATGTGAAAGTAGCACAGCTCTGCCCATTATAACATTGATGATGTGAAAGTAGCACAGCTCTGCCCATTATAACATTGATGATGTGAAAGTAGCACAGCTCTGCCCATTATAACACTGATGATGTGAAAGTAGCACAGCTCTGCCCATTATAACATTAATGATGTGAAAGTAGCACAGCTCTGCCCATTATAACACTGATGATGTGAAAGTAGCACAGCTCTGCCCATTATAATATATGATGGACTTTTAGACATTCTAAAAGAACAATATGGACATGTTGATATGGACTTTTAGACATTCTGAAAGAACAATGTGGACATGTTGATATGATGGACTTTTAGACATTTTGAAAGAACAATGTGGATATAGTGAGATGATGGACTGTTTGACATTTTGAGATGATAGACTTAAAGACATTTTGAAAGAACAATGTGGACATGTTTAGATGACAGGACTTTTAGACATTTTGAATGAGCAATGTGGACATGTTGATATGATGGACTTTTAGACATTTTGAAAGAACAATGTAGACATGTTTAGATGACAGGACTTTTAGACATTTTGAATGAGCAATGTGGACATGTTGATATGATGGACTTTTAGACATTTTGAAAGAACAATGTAGACATGTTTAGATGACAGGACTTTTAGACATTTTGAATGAGCAACGTGGACATGTTGATATGATGGACTTTTAGACATTTTGAAAGAACAATGTGGACATGTTGATATGATGGACTTTTAGACATTTTGAATGAGTAATGTGGTTTACTACATGCATTCAGAATCAAGACCAAATTTTGGTACGACAAATCTATGATAATAAATACAGAAATGGTGTCGAGTAACTATTAAATAAATAACTTCAAAAGAAATTATTTTCTTTGCAAATATAAATTATGTATTCCAAAAGTTAAAATATATAATAACTTCCAAACAGTCATTCATGCATTTTTTGGTACACTAACTCCTGTACATTTCTGTGATAATATCATATAAATAGGAACCAACAACTTAATTAGTTATAAACTTTACAGCGAAGTACATAGCATGGGTGGGTCAAGTACTACAGTACAAGTTGTTTTTATTTTAAAAGTACATCTCTGTGTCATTGAAATTCTTTTTGTACCTGGACTAACATCTCTGTGTGTAAGAACATACAAGTTTACAAAGTTCAGCTTGGTCAAGTTGCACCAAATAAATTGTGCATGTGAAGAATTCATTCAGTTTCCAAATTTGTAAAGTTTTTATGGCAATACACACTGCCATCAGATCAGCTGGGTCAGCTACCATGATCCTTCAGCAAAGCACTTTACTCTCAAGCACTCAAAAATTACCTACAGAACTTGTGCTGCTGTGCTGTAAAACACCAAAACATAATAATAATGCATCTATCTGCTCCATTGTTGCAGAAACCTTACTTTCTCACTTGTAAGTAAATACATTTGTGATCAGCATATCCCCATATCAACAGTATACCAGTCATGACTGTGGCAAAAATTAGCACACCAGTCAAGATTGAGGCAAAAGTCTACTTCAACATGAAAAATTGCAGACTGTATGTTATATTGATTATAAAGGGAACTGAATAACCTGGATGGTTTCTTCTCTATACAGTTCTGTTCAAACAGGAAGTTCAAAAAGACACTGCACTGCTTTATGGTAGTAGCAGCAAGCAGCTTCATTACATGACAGAAACTGTTAATTGATTTTTTTCTCCCACTAAGAAAACATTAATGTCTCTCTGGCTTCCTAAGCACCTGTGGTCAGGTTTGGTTTTCTTTTGTGGGGTTTAAGCCATTCTTCAGCACAAGTTTTCAATAGTGGCCAGTATATTTGGTAAAGGAAGAACCACAAACCATGGGAGGCACACTTTCTCTCATACTGGTACCCATGTTGGTTGATCCAAGACTAGAATTCATGAGGTGAGATATGTAGGTGACCTGTAAAGACAGCTGCCTTTGACCACTTGGCCACCTAGGGCTGTACCTGTGACCAGGACAACAAACAATTTATCCACAGTACAAATAGCCAGGATGGCAGACCAATATCTGTAACTGTATGATACATTGTTAACTCTTGGTGTGTGCTGTTGTGGGACTGACAATTTAACTTTATGGGTGGATATGTCTAATAGACGTCAATTAACACAGGGCAAAAATACCTTACTCTGACAGACAGCAGACTTCAAAAGCAAACATATTTACTTTAGCAGTCATCCTACTGAGCCCTGCCCACCCACCCCTCCCTTCACCACCACCACCAATACACTGTTTTCTGGAAGTATGCAGCAAGTCACTGGTCCATATGTAAAAAAAAATATGTGTGCTTTCTATTGCATTTGTTTCAAAATTTGGTTAGGTAGGTATTTTGTTGTTAAAAATATACATTATATATAACATAAGTACTTCAAGCACTGGGCAAAACTGGCTCAGTTAGATGAACAAATCAATTATAATTTTTTTTATACCTGGGAAACAATGTGCCAGAATCTGCAAACCTCCCCCCACCCCCAAAATGTATATTTTGTTGTGCCTAATGGAAATATGAAAATCAGTATCTAGCAAGGATCTCCTCAAATGTTCTCTTGTTTTGACCAACTTCTAATGGTTACTGCCCCTCCCAATTTTCTCACCTACTAACAATACATCCCCATAAAAGTAAAGTATTTCTGTTCAGCATACAAATCCTGACTTAATAACCTTCATTTACAAGTTTCACAATGTATGGCTGAATATTGTCTTGTGTTCTTCTTGTTTGGGTTTAATGTCATTTCTCAATGCTTGACACATGGCAGCCAGCGTAAGTTGTGGAAGAAGAACCTGTGAAAAACACGAGAAGAACTATAATGCATTAGTATCAGTAATCACAGGATCCAACCGATTCGACAGGAAACTGTCAGTGTTTATAAGCATGCTCCATAACAACTATGTTGTCAACACAGTAGGCAAGTACCCAGAACTCTACCAAGTGTGTGTGTGTGTGATTTGGATTTTTAATGTATGGTAGCTTTAACAGTTTTTGTTATATCGCTATCATGTCTGCAGTGTGGCATTTTATAGCGATACTCACACTGGGGCATCATGCCACAGACATGTGGCATCATGTCCCACCCAGCCACATTATCCTGACATCAGTCAAACCAGTCCTAACACCAGTCAAACCAGTCCTAACACCAGTCAAACCAGTCCTAGCACTAACCTCTTTATGCCGAGTGCTCAGCGAGGCTGACCAAATGAAATAACAGCATCCTGAATGAATTACCATGTTGAACAGCAACAATACCACATTTCAAATAGCCCATCCCTCCCTCTTCCAATTTTAACCAGAATCACTTCTTCTTTCTGCAGCATTTGCTTAACTACAAAAGTCTTCGGACTACTGAGTTCCTGTCAATACTGAAATGCCATTTAATAATTACAGAATAAGCGCTATAACGGCTACAAAAGAAATGAAATCACTAATTATATCAAATTAGCAATAACTAATTACATCACATTAGCAATCACTAATTACATCACATTAGCAATAACTATTTACATCATAAAGCCCATGGCTATCTACTCTAAACCTGATCAGAAATGAATTAATACATGACAAGTCTGTGGCATTAAAAAAATTAGATTATGGGTCAAACAAGGAGAATAGATAGTAGTATGCTTCTTCTTCCAGCCCAGGTAAAGAAGGTAGATTCTTCCAGCCCAGGTAAACAAGGTAGAACAATCTATGATACAGGACTGGAAACCCAATACTCCTTTTGAGATAAGTTCTGAAGTGTGAACAAGGCAGCAAAGAATAGAAACATAATTCTCCTTTTGTGTGAAGTTTTCAAAAATGACCTATATATATATATATATATATATATATATATATATATATATATATATATATATATATATATATATATATATACACACACACACACACACACACACACACACACACAATGGGTTTGAAACTCACCAAAATATCCCACAACCCCACAGGACCAGTAACCGGAAAATGCTGTACTATGGTCCTGTCCATAACCATGTAGTCATTCAATGGTAGACATTACTATCAGCCCTCAGTAAATATATTTATATCATAAAACACTGAACATAAAGTGTGTGAGTTGGATTTTTACTGTAGCTTTACAAAAAATTCAGTCATATCGCAACTATGTCTGCAGCGTGGCAGTTTATAGTGATGTCTAGCACTGGGGCATCATGCCACAGACATGTTGCATCAAGTCCCACCCAGTCATATTGTTCTGACACCAGATCAACCAGTCCTAACACTAGCTTCTTAATGCTGAGCGCCCAGTCAGGCAGCTGTTAATACCATTTTACATATTACACACAGCAACTGTTTTGTCGTAGTATACTGGTACCAAACTCCCTTTTTAGTAAATTCAGAGTTCAACTATTTGCCCCTGGGTTCTTCATGAACTTGTATTTAGATGCTGCCATGTTCAGAACAAGGCTTAGCCTAATGGAAGGCAGTGGTCAAGTTAGTTCCAGATGGTCTAGTGTAGGTGAAGATTTTTTTACTTACTGCATGTTTGTGATATAATTTGGATGTGTCCACTCAATGGATAGTTCCAACCTGTCAATCATACTGAGCACACTGACCAATCAAAACTAGGTATTAATTACACATTGCTATCCACCATATTTGCTCACAAACATGAGACCATGCTTGATTACTCTCGTATTACATTGCCGAGGAATGAGAGATTATGCAGAAAATTAAAAATTTATCCGGATAATGATTTACCTTTGTACTTGCGGCACATGAGATGCAGTCAGTCATTACTAGGAAAGGATTCAAGAGGGATTTTTTTTATATAAAAAATTCTCATACCAAACATCAACATGGACAAAATATCTACGTTTGAAGCAATGCATTATTTATAATATTTCATATGTAAATATACAAAACTACTTTTAAATAATGATAGCATTTGTTGTGCTTGTGAAGATGTTGAATACAATTTTATGCTAATTGTATGCTTATGTTCAAACTGCATATCTAATTGGAGCCATAACATTACATGCAATAAAGAAACATTGCATATTTGTGTTGTTTAGCTTTGTACTTTTGTTACCTTGTCTTGCTTTTCTTTTAACAATTAAATTTGGAATCCTGCATCATGCCTCATTAGTGCTGATTTTATTAAAATTTTCAAACTTGAGCACTGACTTGTAAATGGTGTTAAGTTGACAGAACACCACCCTAAACTTTAAATTCTGGATTGTTCCTACACTATATATATATATATATATAGAGAGAGAGAGAGAGAGAGAGAGCTAGCTTAGATTTTGACATTATTTCAAAAGTTAAACTGAATTATTTTTAACTGTTTTCAATGGAAGGTTTTCAAAAAAATATTTTATATTTATACTGTCTTTATTAGGACTTCAAATAAAACAAATAACTGATTTTAAATGTTATAACATCAATATAGTAATTTAAAACAAGTCACATTAATTATCAAAGGTCAAAGCGGATGCTAACATATCCCATCAACTTGCAAGTTGTTGCTTATTTCAATGTGCCATTATTATTTCCTTTTTTTAAAAAGACATTATGATAAATGGTCATTTTACATGGATCTGATTAATTTCAATTTACTGGTTTATCAATGATTCCCTTATGAAATTTTTCATCCATTAAACCAAGAAGACATACTTCTGCAGCGTAAAGAATGTATATTTCTTTGAATCATTCAGGCAACTTGGTTTAAAGTGTTTGTTTATTTATTTATTCAACTTTAATATCTGTTTAACAAAACATGCCTGGACATCAGGATATAAATGTAACAGGCACATAACGAAAGCTTAAATATTGTTTTTATAAAACGTACTGGTACCTTACTAGAAAATCTGATAATTATTAAGTATGTATAGCTTTGCAAGAACTGAGAGATTTTATTATTTTGTCTTATTCTAGCAAAATGTTATCTCCTAGTTTGTCAGGATGATCTTTCTTCCACATATATCGACAGCAACCATAACTAAGTGGGTGTAGCTTATCATTCAAAATCAGAACTTTCCATTCACAGTTTATGATGGACATTGTAACAATGTCAACCCTTGACCCTTGACTACCCAGTAACTTAAACCATCTACTAAAATCCCCCAGTTCATATTTCTCCAAGATGATCAAGTAATTGGGCATGTGACCAAGAGTATTTGCATCAGACCAAAATACTGTTTAATTACTCCGATTACAATAGCACCGCTCCAGTGGCCTAGTGGTTAGAGCGTCCTCCTCGGATGTGGGAGGTCATTGGTTCGATCTACGGCCGAGTCACACCAAAGACTTACAAAAACGGTACTAACAGCTGCCTCGCTTGGCACTCAGCATTAAGAGGTTAGTGTTAGGACTGGTCAGCCTGGTGTCAGGATAATGTGACTGTGAAGATGAAACATCATGTTTCATGTCTGTGGCATGATGCCCCAATGCAAGACATCACTATAAACTGTCACACTCCAGACATCGTAGCAATATGACTGAAAAATTGTTAAAGCTACCTTAAAAATCCAAATCACACGAACAAACAATGATTGCAATAGCCATGTCATTTTACTGAGGTTATTCCACTTTTCTTCTTTATAATAAAACAACTGCTGCCACTGTTTTGAGGCTAGATGACAAACTGTCCTGGCATGGCATGTCTCAGGCTATACTTCTGGTCAGTGATCCGAGTGCACATTGTTCCCTATATGTAACTGAGAGGTTCATCCTTATGAGAATTGGGGTGTCTCCCATCCCTTACATCACTCACGGAAATTTCCGGCTTACTCAGAATTAGTTTTCTTGAAAGGTTCCAGAACAGAAATTGCTTCCTTTTTTCATACTGCTTGCAATGTACTATGGTGAAGACTTCATGTATTCATGTGACTATAAACTGGCAAGTTTGACACTTAAATTCAACTGACAATAACCTAAAATTAATCACTGGATTATACTATATGTGATCAGTGGTAATTGAAAAACAACTAAAGATGTTAAAGGACTATTGTTGGATACGGGAAGAGCTCAAACAGAAAATAATAATTAACAGTTTTTGAATTCTTTCAACTAAGCTGGTTTCATTTTGGTGTTTAAGTTCAACTTAAGCATTTGAATAGATGTATTATGTGGAAATCCTTGTGCTTGAAGTAAAAACAGTAAAAACCGAAAGATATTATTAATATTTTGTAAAAGATCACCGTGATGTGAACTATAATCAATAGTTGTCCATCTTTTTCATGCCTATAAAAGGTACTCGAAAATACTCCCAATCTGAAGTCAAAACTTCCGACAAAAGTTTCCAAAACTACTGCTTTGTCCTAAGCTGACCTCTCCTGGTCTGATTTCATTGTTCTCTCATATGTCTGATGTTTCTTCCACTAATAATTTCAAGCTAACAGCATATAGACTGTGATATTTTGGTGTTGTATGTTGTGGCTGATATGTTATTTCTATACTTTGATATATATCATGGATCAATATAACACATGTATGGGTCCACATAACAAGTTGTATTTACAATCATGCATGGGGTCCCATGTGACAGAGTGGACTAAAGCATTCGCCTTTACTGGTCATTGCCATCTTACCTCTATCCATGTGGGTATTTGAGAAAGCCTACCAATAGCCTCCCACGGGTCAATGGTTCTTACCAGGAATTTCCTGGGTTCTTTGGCCACCAGTTACACTGGCTGCCTATACTTGTGGAGAAATAGCGTTAAACCCAAAACAACAACAACAATGCACAAGTTCATTTCAATATAAATATCGAGATAATAATTTCAATATAAATAAAAACCTACCTTTGATATTAACAAGTTTAGATGATCCATAGCAATATTTTGAGTGAAATATTTGCTTTCCATTGTAAAAATTTAACTTTCATTATATGCATGATATTTGTGGTCCAAATATTTAAGAATGCACACAAATACAACTTGAATTGTAGAAGCAAAAATATTTGTTTTGTTGTTGTTGTTGCAGGGTTTAACAACAGTTTTCAGCACAAGATAGGCTATACATGGTAGCCAGTATAATTGGTGGAGAAAGAACCCAGGAAAACCCCAGAAAGAACCACCAACACATGAGAAGCTACTGGCAAGCTTTTTCACATACCCCTGTTGGCCGAACTGGAGACTCAAACCCATGCAGACAGGGGTGAGATGGCAGTGATCCATAACGATGAGAGCTTTAGACCACTCGGCCACTCAAGGTCCCCGTTTGTTTTGCAGTTTACATAAATGGAACAAAGGTTCACACAAACTATTTATCATGTCTGACTAATAGTAGTTTAGTAATTATAAAATTCGGATTGTATTGAAGACTAGATTTTAAATTTTTAACTACTTTTAAAAAAACCTCTTTTTAGAAATAATAAAGATCAGTAGAAACTTTTTCATTAAAGTAACTTCAAAACGATTAATTGCTAGCCCTGCCTTAGTTGTGTCACACTGCCACACACCAGTTAAAGATTACCAAGTCCTAATAGAAGAATAACACTAACTAAAATACTAACAATCTCCAAACTGAAACTTTCGTTCTTAGCTATACCAAGCCTATTTGAAAATACTTCACTGAATTTAAGTAAATAAACCATTCTTTAAATTCATTTGGCAGGGCAAAGATAACATAATAATAATAATAATGAGGACTTTGTATAGCGCCTAATCTTTAGAAGCTCTAAGCGCTTTACATTAGACAACACCTGTAAGATAAAAAACATAATAATATTATTACAAAAACATAAACAACATGAAATTAGAAAAACATTAAAAAATAAAAAACATGCTCAGAATATTTCAGGTAGGAAACATTATTAGGTCTTTAAGTTTGTTCTTGCAGTCGAAATAAGTGAGTTTTCAGAACCCTCTTGAATGTGATCACTGTGTCTTTGTGTCTAAGTTCAGTGGGCAATTCATTCCACGTTGCTGGGCCCTGGTATGCAAAAGAACGCTGTCCATATGACTTTGTTTTCACAGCGGGAATAATGAGTATACGATTGTCAGAAGAGGAGCGTAAGTATCTTGCTGGTGTGTACACGCACGTGGGTGAGATCGGATAGGTATGTTGGACTAGAGTCCGACATTGAAATGTAGCACAGAGAACAAATTTTGTGTTTGATTCTGGATCGAACTGATAGCCAGTGTAGGGTACAGAGCAGCGGGGAGGTGAGCTCTGATCGTGGTACTCTAAGTATGATCCGAGCAGCTGTGTTTTGAACTTTTTGAAGGGGTACACTGGTAACTGTACAACATTATGAGAACAGTGCTCAATTACCTGCAGGATAATTAAATCAAAATATTGTTGGGATGTTATCTTCATAAAACAGGGAAAATTAAGTATTTAAGGTCTAGGGATATAGCATCTGAAGAAACACATAAATGATAAAACAAATACTATTTATGAATGTTTGTAATAATATATATTACTATAATATCTAGACCAAAAGTCATGTTAAAAAAAATGAAAAAATGTTGACCTATTATTAGATCCAAAACAAACCAATACTCAAGATTCAGCCATGCATACTATATCATAGGCTCAGGAAAAAAAATTCTCAGGGACAAGTGAGTTGCAAGAGTTAACCATCCATGTCCCCATTTTACATGTACACAGCAGTGCAGACTTCACTACACTTCTTATGCTTTTACTAAACTAGAGGTTTAAATATTCTAAGTGTCATAATTATTTTTTTTCAACGAGTCTTTATGAGTTAAACGTGGGAGAAGTAGAGATAGGAAAAATGTCAAAAATTCTGATTTTCATTTGGTCTAACATTGTTATGATTGCCCCCAGAACACCAATATTTTCATGAGTGTATGACTTTGTTAGGATACTGTCATGCCTAAGTAATGATGTATATTTATATAAGCAGTGTGTTCATTCATTTTACATGTAAAATGGTTTTCCACAAAAAATAGGAGGATTTTATATTTTTTTTTACTTTAAAAACATTTATTGATTTACTGAATATAGGCAGCTGATAGAAAAATAATTACAGTGATAAATCTATGGACCCCAGCACCTAATAACACCACTGTATAAGCATCTAATTACTTTTCACAAGACAAATGTCAGTAATATGAATTTGAAAGAATGCCTCCAACAATCTTTATTTCCACTAACTTTACCACTAAATGATCCATTATAGTGAAACCTCCATTCCAGAGACTTAAACATAGGCACCATGTGAACTGGAACATTGCTAGATCATTACCCCAACTAAATGTCAATCAATCATATGTTGTTTCAATAAGTAGATTGTAATAGCATGCATTGTGAGAAAGTTTGTAGTGAACTGGCTGAAACAATGAAAATACCCATTTGGCAACGCTAAAAGCAATTACAGGCTCTTAGAAATATCTACAGAGATCTTCCCTCTGGCATGACAATGTATCAATACAGCTACAGTCTTGAAAATACTGGTGACCTGAAACAAATGTAACCAGGGCAAGAAAAACACTCTGGAGGCCTGGGGTGCTTAGGAAAGTGGTGCCATTATGGATTTATAAATACATAATGAAACGAGCCCTTAAACTGACCTATACATGTGTATACTTATTATAGTTATATTAGGTAAAGTTTCAGATGGCGTAGACCTATATATGGTTGATTTAAGTGTAATTTTATGCATAGTAACCTGGGGGCCCGGGGCACGTGCCCCATACCCCACCCCATAATCTGACCCTCTGTGTAACAATGTCTGGCCAGATGAAAAAATTACACAAGGGTGGGAAATGTATTGAGATTTCTTCTAAGCGTGTGAATATACATGTATTCAGTCCATAAACAAGTATGTAGCAACGTTGTACTCGAAAAAATAATTCTTAGTTTCTTACCCAGTCAGGACGATTGACGAGTGCTTTTCCTAAACCCTTATTTGGATATCTAATTAAAAGGCGCAGAGATAAGTTTAAAACTCTTAATAATAATATATTAATACCTAAACGTTGACTGAAAATAAGTCCCTGTTGCACTGAGTCACCCTTGTTATGGCGTGTGCCATGAAGTTACGTCCCAAACCTAAAATCGTAGGTTGAACGAAATACACTTCCTGCTTAGACTGGTTCCCTTTCGTTGTTTGTATTCACAATGAAGATGCGTGTGTAACACCCAACTTCACTAAACCGAATTCAAGATCGTATGGCACGTGCAGGGCAGCCAAAAATCTCGGTTTTAAGTGTTACAATCTTGCTAGTAGAAAAAGTAGCACGCTATGTAAAATAGATTGCCGACCCCTGGTCTAATACATACACTAAGAATATGTACTTTCAGTTATAAACTTAAAAAGAATATCAAAAATAAAAAAAAGAAACTGTTTTTAATCAAGTCTAGTAGAGAATCAAATCACTGAACACAACAATAGTAGCCGCATCATTATCACTATTATTATTGTTATTATTATTTCATGCCACAAAACGAAACATAATCTTTAATTACTACGCAAAACGTTATGTTGGATGGGAAGTTCACATGCCTAGACCTTCCTGACAAGGAAATATACGCTGTGTACCCGGATGTGCGCTCAAATAGCGAAGTATTATTGTAATCAAGTAAACTGTCAATTGTCCGGATTTGATGGCAAAATAATGCACGAGTGTTTATATAAGATCCCTGCAATTACTGTAAAATGTCTGTCCCCGGGACACGCAACGCCTACCTGACTGGCTGATTCGAGTTCGGCACACTAATCACTCGGCTACCATGTTGTTGTCTTTCTCTCTCAATAATATGTCATTCCTCAGAGATAAGGATTACCAACATAACTAATGCTACTACTACTACTACTACTACTAATAATAATAATAATAATAATAATAACAACACTTATATCCTTTAAAAGTGTTGGTCCAGAGCTCACGACATTTCATTCAAGTCCAAACAAGTGACAAAATCCAAAGTAGGCCTAATGGTCAGCATTTACTGCTACAATGCTCGTGGGTGAGGGTAGGTAGGTGGCCGAGTGGTCTAAGGCGCTGGACTATACATATCACTGACATCTCACCTGTCTACGTGGGTTTGAGTCTCAGGCTCAGCCAACACTGGTATTTGAGAGAGCTTACCAGTAGCTTCCCTTTTCCTTTCTCCATTCACTTATATTAGCCACAATGTTTTGTGTGTATATGTGCGATTTTGATTTTTAACGTAGCTTTAACAATTGTTTAGTCATATCGCTAACGATGTCTGCAATGTGGCAGCTGATAGTGATGTCGAGCACTGGTGCATCATGCCCCACCCAGTCACATTATCCCTGACACCAGGTCGACATAACCTATTCCTTTTTTATAGACTTTGGCACGACTCGGCAAGAGTTCGAACCCGCGACCTCCCGCATCTGAGGCTGACGCTCTAACCACTTAGGCCACCGGAGCGGTCTTTATAGCCTATCGTGTGCTGAAAACAGCGTTAAGCAGACAACAACTTGGGATAGGCCATCGAGAAAGAACGCTTGGCAATTATTTCTTACGGGTCGGTGGTTCTTCCACGGTTTTCCCGGATTTTTTTTCCTTCCACCATTTATACAGGCTGCCATGCATAGCCTATCATGTGAAAAGATATTAAATCCTAACAACACTGAATGCATAACGTATAATTTAAAATTACATTTTTCAAATATATGTAACTATAAGAACTCTACATATTTATTATGGATGTGTCTATGTACTATGGCTGTATATAATGGGGACCAATTACAGTGAAACCGTCCTTCGCCGACACTTCTACGTATTGAACAAAATCCTTATTAAATCATAAAAACGTCATATAAGGACATCTAATAATCACTTCTCTTAATCGACTCATCTTTTTATTTTAAATGCCGACTTTCGTGATTCTCCTTTAGTGTCCGTCGATGAGTGGTTTCATTTTAATTGTACTAATATTATTCAAATCTAGATCTAAAATAAAACTGACAAAAAAAGAAAGAAAGAAAACCACTTACAATTTAATGAAATATCCACAACATGGATTCTTGACGCATCCGCTTGTGATAAATCCAAGAATTGAAATCTTCCGTAGCTGTTACACCCAGGGTCTTTCACTTCAACTGCTACTAGCCAAACTAAACAACTACAATGACTGTACATGCGTATATACTGCACCAATTGTTGATATAATATTATCCAATATACAACCTACGATCCTGCAGTCACCCTAAAATCGTCACCGATTGCTTTATCGCAGTTAACCATCGCAAGATGTTCGGTACAATTTATCGCTATAGCCACTCGGTTTCTAAATACCTAGTCCACAAGGCAAAATGTACACTTCCACTACAATGACGGTTGTAACACCTGCCTTAAAGACCTCGATCCGTACAATTCGACTCTGACCTATCTTTCTACTACAGACTAACCACCACAGCTATGCCGCCGTTATATACTACTACCAAGATACGATTCGCCTAAACCTCTGCTCTGCTTTCAACCAATGAAACACAAGACCTACAAGAGTCTGTCTAAAAATAACATGGAAATCACCGTGCTTGCAAATCCTCTGGGCCTGTTCAATACAATAACGATAAAGCTGCCTTCTTGCTATTGAAATGTGCAGAATAAATGTGTAAAGGATCTTCTTTTATGCTCCAACTGTCTGGTTATTTGTGAAATTGCATTTAATTACATGTCAACAAAGCACAGTTACTAAGGCATTTTATGCACAGCGATACGTCGTATGCTTGTCACTTATTGGATGGAAGAGTGTTCCAAACATTTATATATTCATCAATCACCCAACATAGAGAGACCTTGTATCCATCAATACACGTCAAAAAAGGTGTGACTGACCATATATATCGACTTTTGCAGTGAATAGCATTACATACATACACACATACATACATATGTACGTACATACATACATACGTACGTACATACATACATACATACATACATACATATGTGTGTGTGTGTATGTATGTATGTATGTATGTATGTATGTATGTATGTTAGGGTATGGGTTATGTATGTATGTATGTATGTATGTATGTATGTTAGGGTATGGGTTATGTATGTATGTATGTTTGTATGTATGTATGTATGTGTGTGTATGTATGTATGTATGTATGTATGTATGTTAGGGTATGGGTTATGTATGTATGTATGTTTGTATGTATGTATGTATGTATGTATGTATGTTAGGGTAGCATGGGTTGGAAAGAATTTAAATTATATAAAGTCCTATTATATAATTAAAAAAATCTTGATAAGAAATGTGCAAATCGAATTAGGTCGTCAACCGATTTATTGATTGACACAATAATAAGTTCATTCGTCTTGAAAAGCACATCAGTACGTTAAAGACTATTTAGTGCTGAGGTAATGAAAGTAAAATGTAGTGCATAAAAGCACACCACAACAGTCAAACCGAAGAGTCATTGATAAGCTAGGGTCAACCATGGTATGGATAGCCAGTAAGTGAGTGAGTCAATCAGTCAACATGTAGAATTAGAAGAAAACTCGTCTCGTTTGTCAAATTCACAAACCCTATTGCATTTACCTCGGATTAAGCGATAAAGCAATTGGCGGAGAAGTAAAAGTGGATATACTGTGTGGAAGTGTTTTCAAAATGTTCTGGTTTCAGATGATTTAGAGGAAACTGATTCTATTCTGAATTTGCTGAACCTTACAATTTTTACTATCGTTCGCTGAATCAAAATGGACAGAAGCTACGTGGATTTCAGTCAGCTTTCACCTTTTTGTTCTGGTGATGGAAGCCAAGATGCTAAATTATGGTTTACTCGCTTCACTATCCTTAGTATTAACAGACAATGGATTACGGCGGTATCAAGGTATGACTTTTGTTTCTGTAACCAAAATTCATTAGTAGAGATGGTCCTGAAGTAAAGGTACAATGGCAGAGAACATCAGCACTATAATGTGTGTGTGTGTGTGTGTGTGTGTGTGTGTGTGTGTTGTATTTTTAAAGTAGCTTTTACAATTTTTCAGTCATATCGCTACCATGTCTGAAGTGTGACAGTTTCTCGCCATGTCTAGCATTGGGGCATCATGCCGCAGACATTGAACAAGAATTTTGTGGATGGTGTTGAAGATTTTCATTGCACGTAACAGCAGAAATGTTCAGCCAATATCAAATAGTGCCGAAAATGTGGAAAGTTTAACAACAATATGCGGATCAGCTCCGACAGTGTGACCAGATAAATGAAAAGCCCATCACAGTATATAAAAAATGTCACAATCAAATCTCTTTAGGTTACATGAGACGATCACATCAGACATTAATAGAAACCACTTGACATTGATTATGAATAATCCACATCACTAATTGATACAGGAGCATCAGTTTGACGCATTTCAAGTGGTCAGCTGCATCGCCTGGATTCCCTTCATTGATGGAGTTCATGGGAATATAAAAGGTCAACATCAGACCAAGAAATCAAAAGACCCATGGTTGCACACAGTTTCCATGTTTATAAGCATGTACCTTGTGACTTTATTCTGGGTATCGACTTCCTGGAAAGTAGGAAAGCTACAATATACTTGACCTCAAAAACAATAACCCTGTATGGCAGATTTACAATATGAACATAAACCTAAATAAGCCTTGCTAGAACAGTTGCCAGGATTGTGGTGCCTGCTCCGTGTGATTGTGAAGTATCATGGAAAATTAGGAACTACTACCCCAAGGGACGATATATTGTTACAACCTGTATCACACTTGCCTTCCACAACTTAATAAATAGAGACAGAAACAATACATACGATTCAAGGACGCAGAGGACGATTTCGTTTACTAAATCCCACTAACAAAGACATAACCTTAAGACCTAGTGAAACAGTAGCAACTGTAAAAGGTACTGAAATTTACGACATTACCAAGCCAGCTCATTAGAGGAGAAGGGCATTGTGGTGTGAACTGTTCACACGCAACTGAAAGTCCCGAAAAGGGTCACTTTGTGACAATTGCTCAAGACCATGGCTTTCATTTTGTCAGTCTCTGGCTTAACCTATGCTGAAAAATTGTATTTCCAAGAATTTGTTAGGAGAAACAGAGGTCGCTTGTTGTGGACTTATCGGAATTAGGACACACACACACACACACACACACACACACAAACCCATATATATATATGTATGTATGTATATATAGTGAAGTGTCGAATTTTTAATTGTATTGAACCTTAAAGTTGAATGCATTGAGCATTAAAATGTTTTCGCATTTAAGCCAGAAAGTCTTTGTGAAGGTCACTTCTACCTTTCTTCTTTTCTTCCCCCGTGTCAGTGTTAAAATTTGAAAGGCTAAAATGTATGAATCAGGGAGATTGATCTGGGCATTGCTACGCTGTCCTGAGAATGTAAACAACTGAGCTACCAACCATAACCGCTTGATAGGAACCCATGTCAAATTATCATTTTTATCAAAGGGAAAGTGATTTGCTCCGTAGTTCACGGATTCTCTGCTGTCTAAATGTGACGGGAGAAATTATTATCTTGGGGAAAATTTAGGAACCGCTGCCTATGATTGGGCAGAATAAATTAAGGCGCAAACTTTAAAAGCAATGCGAATTTAAAGTGATGGCCTTAGTCGGAATTCTTTAGTCCAAAATTTTATGAAAGAGGATTAGTTTAACTCCGGGTAAGCATAAAGAGAATAGTGCTTTCCTCGTTAAACAAGAAAGGGACCAGGTGGCTGTCTTGTGAGAAAAGACAGGGTTGAGTGCTAGGACGCACAAGTTCTGAAAGAGAACAGCATTAAGGATCAGCTTTCTGAGAGAGAGAGAGAGAGACGGAACAGTCGGAAGACGGAAGTCCAAAGAAAAGGAGTGACGAGTTCAGAATACAGGACTAGGAAATCCAGGAAGGGGTGAAACGTAGAGAATAGGAAGGCTCGAGGAAACATGAAGACGTTGATACGCGATCAAGGGGAGGAAGATGCAAATCAGTTGTGGACATTGAGCTCTTTTCACCACTCGTTATTATGATGGAATAAATCCAAATTGGATACTGCTATTAAATTATGTTAACATAATTTAGAATGAATTGGAATTGTCACATTTAGTTTGTTTTGATTAAGTTTGTTATTTTCTTGTCTAAGAGGGCTCGTATTGCTCTTTTTCTTCCTAGTATTCTTGCTCAGTTCTCTGTTGAAATTCTATTCTTTTTCACTCCCACCATGTTATAACATCGAGGGAGGTCATCCTCTAGATAACGCCAGCCAAATCCAATTGGCCACCCATCTTACTAAGAGGGCGACGTTACACGTACACACACACACACACACACACACATATATATATATATATATATATATATATATATATATATATATATATATATATATATACCCTGTTAGCCAATGATTCCTGAACTGACATAATACAAAAAGAATACACCGACAGACAATTTCAAGAAATGTTAAATTATGACATCATCAAACCATCTGCATCACCATGGCAAAGCACAGTGGTTCTTGCGAAGGAGGAATATGGGGAAAATAGATTTGCAGTGAACTACAAGAACCTGAAGGAGTTTTGAAAACCGGAAGTATTTCATCTTCCACATTTTGTTTTCATGCTAGTTAGCATAGCCAATCTTCTACAGTCTATTTTTTAATTTAGTGCTTGACAGATTTTCTGGTTTCTGGCAAACCAAGCTTGATCTTTAGACTGTAGAAAAGAATCAAATCCGATGATTCGTATGTGTTCAAAAGGTTTCCGTTTGGATTTTTGTCTAGTTCACACATGAGTTTGCAGCTTCTCATGACAGAGCTATTGCAATGTTTAGTGTATAAATATATTCTATGCTACACCGATGATGTGTCTTTGTACAGTCGCTATTGCAAGGCTTAGTGTATGCATATAATCTATGCTACACTGACAATGTGTCTTTGTACAGTCGCTATTGCAAGGCTTAGTGTATAAATATATTCTATGCTACACTGACGATGTGTCTTTGTACAGTCGCTATTGCAAGGCTTAGTGTATAAATATATTCTATGCTACACTGACGATGTGTCTTTGTACAGTCGCTATTGCAAGGCTTAGTGTATACATATAATCTATGCTACACTGACAATGTGTCTTTGTACAGTCGCTATTGCAAGGTTTAATGTATAAATATATTCTATGCTACACTGACGATGTGTCTTTGTACATTCGCTATTGCAAGGTTTAATGTATAAATATATTCTATGCTGCACTGATGATGTCTTTTTGTACAGTCGCACCTTAGATTAATCTTTGTCTCAAAAGATGCTTCTTGACAAGCAATATCATACACTTTCATTAAAGATATGTTTAGGGTAGAGAATATAATTTTTCATATGGAGACAATATATTACGTCTGTCTGAAACAAAATGGGGCGTATCCAACATAGGTCTAGCATTAGTGGAAGGAATGCGGTATTATAGACACTTTCTTGAGCACCAGAAATTCAATGTTTTTACACCGCATTAAAATACCTTATGGACATTACAAATCTAACAGATTTCATCGGTCGTCAGCGTATCTTATTACAAGGATTTCATTATGAGGCAATCACAAAAGTGGTGCCAATTATACCAATGCCGAGTCTGTATCAAGAATGTCATTTAATACGTGAGGCTGCTCACAGTAACAGTAAAACTGATATCAGTATATTGTTTACAAACATCATTAAACCTGCAATAACGACCTTGATAGGTGCAATATCAGCCAGTCTCTGTACTGACAGATTTGTAGACCAGACAGTGGATAAGCAGCTAGTATCAGTCACACTCTGTATACAGAGTAGTATACCAGGCATTACAAACATCAATAAACCTGAATAATGACCTTGGAATGTGACCCTCCATGCTCATCCAGCAAGGTGCAATATCATCCAGTCTCAGTGTACAGAATAGTAGACCAGACTGGATAAGCAGCCAGTATCAGTCAGACTCTGGGTTCACTTTCGAAGTTGGTGTTACAGATGTTACCTTGGAACTTCAGCTCTCTTTTTACATCTTCCCACATTTCCCAATCCCTTGCTGATGTCAAAATACCTCTTCATGTCTCGTCACCTCTCACAATGCTGATGAAGTTGATGACACTTTTCACCTGATGTTTCTTTCTCTTGGCATATTCATACTGACACAGATCTTACCAGCACTTGGTCAAGATGCTAAATATAATGACCGTCTGTCAGAGCTACATTGCCAGCATTACAGCACATGTTCCAAATTTGCAAGTCTCCCACAAAGTTTCAATTTGAATCAATAGTTAGGCTTTATGTCTGTTGGTGTAGGGAGAACATCATACAGTGAGTGTGAAGATGAAACTGATTTCTGGCCATTAACTCTCCAGATGTCACAATTTCTTACTCATCGCAGCTTCTCAGCATAGTCAATCTCCCTGCTTTCTCATGCTGACAGCTGCAAGACATACTTTTTTCTGGCTGATGCCGCTCTTTTCTTTCGTGTTTATTGCCTGCCATATAGGTCTTTACAGACTTCCCAGCCCCAGTCTTGCTGTTGCTATTGTGCCTACCATGTCACTGTATCTCAGTCTGGATTCTACCTCTTTCACTGCCTTTGCTACCACCCACTTTCTTCCCGTCTGTACCTCCACTGGTACTTCTCTTGCCTTCTCATCTGCATTGTCTTTGAACATCATCACCTGCCTGGTCATCTTGAACTCTTCTGTCATTGATGATAGCGGTTACTGAAGCTTACTGCTGATATTGTACAAGCTGATACTACTGAAATTCCTTCTCAGTCACATTCATTGTTGCAGATATAATATTGAACATTTTCTCAAATACATCATACAGTGAGCATAAGTAAAAGGCGTTTTTCTGGGCTTCAACTCCCAGATGTCACTACAAGACAGTTTCATGGACTTCCCAGTATAGCCAATTCCTCTGCTTCATAATGCTGACAGCTTTAATTTGCCTGTCTTTCCTTAGTGCTTGCAGCTCGCCACATAAGTTTTTTCAGACTTCCCAGCCACAACCTTCCTTTTGCTACTGTTCCTACCATGTCACTGTGTGCCAGTCTGGATTCTGCTTCTTCAACTGCCTTTGCTACCACCCACTTTCTTCCTGTCTGTATCTCTCTTGCCTTCTCATCTGCATTGTCTTCAAACATCATCACCTGCCTGGCCTTGGTCATCTTGAGCTCTTCTGTCACTGATGGTAGCGGTTAATGAAGCTTGCTGACAGCATTGCATAAGCCAATGCTACAGGAGCTCCGTGGCACTCCCATCCATCATTGCAGATATATACTGAAGACTTTCTCAAATAGCCATAAGTGGGACTTGATATACTAGTAGTGGCCAAAGTATTCTTGGTAGAATACAATTCTGTTAACACCTGGCCTTGTACTTCCCAGGTATCCCACTCTTGTCTGTGGATTCTATCAAGTCTTTGGCTTGTCACTTCATGTCTGCCTCACTCTCACTGTCATTTGAGGAGTCCTTGTACCACTTACTAAGTCCCTTAACTGCCGCTCACTCAGTGTTGGTATCACTTCCTCTATTCTGAACCTGTATCTATCTTGCAGCTTCCCTTTCTGTAGAACCAGACATCTTGATATGGATGGCTTAAACTTCATCCTTGTCCATGTTCTATGGCCATCAGTGGAACTCGGTATACTGGAAGTAACCAAAGGGTTCTTGGTAGAAAAACATGCTGGTAATTCCAGGCCTTGTACTGCCTATGTAGTCCATTCTTTTCTATGGCTTTCATCAAGTCTTTGGTTTGTTGCTACATGTTTTCCACACTCTCACTGTCATTCTTGGAATCCTTAAACCACTTGTTGAAGCTCTTAACCCAGTGTTGGTGTTCCTCTTCTATTCTGAACCTGTACCTATCTTGCACCTTTCCTTTCTTCAGGACCAGACTTCTTGACTTAGATGACTTGAACTTCATCCTGGCTCAGTTAATCAGGTCTCCAATATCTTTTAACATCCATCTATCTTCTGGTTCTGACTTGGATCTATTTGTCATATCATCCTTGGATGCATTTGTCATATCATCCTTGGATGTATTTGTCATATCATCCATGAAGGCCCTTGTATGAGGCTTCATAACTTCAAATGACATAATTAGTAATTGACTCATCTTCTCTGCTGACTCACAAGAAGATTCCTTGAAGCTGAAAATAGCTCCACCAGAATGATAAATCCAGTCATGATGACAACTGTAAGAAAATGGATATTAAACACTTCACTACATCTTGCTACCACCCACAAACCAACTCACATGTGAGAGATTCAACAGGACGTTGGTCCAGTCTATGTCCACTTATTTATTGAAACACAATAGAACTGGATTGATTTGTTGTCAGGAATACTATTGGCTTTACTGCCAGACACCATGCACTAATTCAACAGTATTCTCCCTCTATGAACTAGTCTTTGGAGGAGACAAACCAGCTCCACTGGATGTTTCTCTACAAATACCAAGAAGCCAGTAAAGGACACAATGGCAACTTATTTACAAAAACTAAAAAGCACCGATGGAAATAATGAAACAGGTGGTGCAAGGCAACAGTGATAAATTGCAACAATGATATTAGGACTACCACGATGAACATGGTCCTTATACTAGGCTGCATAATCCAAAAAGGAGATTATCCAGACTCAACAACCATGGGCAGGACCATGGTACATAAGTGACATCAGACTCAGTCAGACTTACAAATAATGCAGTTGTGCAAATCATATGCTGTGAAGGTCCCTATGTCCATGCAAACAAACTGATACACACTTCAGTCCCAACAACAGAGACAAGAATTTTGATCAAACAACTGACACAAACACACTGCAAGAGACCAAAACAACAAAGGAGACTTGTCCATCATTACAGACTAAAACAGATGGTAACCATTCCCTGATGACAAAAGCCCACAGCAAGACAACTGATATCCCAAAACAAGTGATAGAGTCAGGGTCAACAAGAGGGGGCAACCAGGAGATATGTCCCTGGGGTCCAGGCATATAATGGGGTAAAGTTTCCATGTGGACTTTATCAGTTCTTAATTAGGGACTGATTATATTGATTATATTGATTTTGCTCTGCTATACTGTCCTATAAACCTTTCCTTCCATATTTTTCGTATACCTCTTCTCTCCCATGGCATAGCATAACCGATATATAAGGTCCACACTTGGACAGTTGCACATACCAAATGGACTTTCTTAGCAAGCAAATAACTTCCTGTACAGTAACATTAAATTAGTGAACATCACAATGTTTGTGCTAAGTCTTTTTATGGTCGTGAAAGACTTTACATCGTACTGACCTACATTCATGGAATATTTTGAGATATGGACTTTACATATCAGGCATGGATAACTTTAATTTTTACATGGAACTGGCATGTACCCATATGAACTCTTTTGACTATAAAGTTATTTCTTGGTCTAATTGAAAAGAGTGTAATATAATTCAGCATTGTTCAGTATTGAGCAGTATGGCATGTGAATTATTTGAATGGAATTAGATTTTGTAGGTTTGTAATGGTTGAAATGACCATTAAGTATTTACTCTAGTTTAACCACTCCAGTGGCCTAAGTGGTTAGAGTGTTTGAACCCCAGCCAAATCATGCCAAACACTTATAAAAATGATTGTCGATCAGCCTTAAGAGTTAGTGTTAGGAAAGGTTGGTCTTGTGTTATGTATAGTTAATTTAATTTTTTGTTAGTTTTAATTTTTTATTGCATTGTAGCACTGTATGCTGAACTTGACCTTCTCCAAAACTGAGGTCATTTCTGCTTGACCTGATTGAATTTTTTTATTTCATTTATATTAACTTCATTATTCTCTATGTTTATGAGCTTATTATCAGGATTATTATTCGGGTAAACAAAGAAGGAGTAAATATGTTGATCAGGGTCAGGGTTTTGGAGATTCCTAAGTGAATGTTGTAGGCTATTGGTGTTGTAAATAAAAAAGGTTCATTAGATCATTCTAGAAGGTTATTTTCCATCAGGTAATGGTTGTTTTTAGAAAATGGTAATTGTGACTTGAGGTCAAGCAGAGAACTATATAATCTTGTGACTGAGGATTTTAACAGTCATGCTTTAACATGTAGCACTCTAAGTTGTATTATTTTGTGGCCAGTTTGGGCTGCATTTTATTTTCTTCAAATTATTTAATTCAAGTGATTATTTGTTCTGGAAATACAAAAGTGCTCTGATAAAATTCTTGGATAAAGACATTCACTGGAATTTATGCTGAATTCAAACCTTGAGTAATATTTATGTGATTCAACAAGAGACTGTTGGTACATCATCACTCTGAAGGCTTTAACAGACATGTGATTGCCTTCACTTTTGGATCTCTTCGGGACTTTAACTGAATTTTATTCAGGACTTTTAATTACTAGGACTAGTGTGTTTAATTCTTTGATCATTTTGGGATTTAATTCGCAATACCTTAAGTTCTTTTATCTCATTTTCACTTTCTATTAAAGGGAAACAAAATATTTGTTAAATTTTATAAATCTTGTTGTCTTCACTCTTTTCTGTTACTTATTTTAAGAGTATAGACTTGTAACACTGGTTTCAGGATAGTGTGACTGGGTGGGACATGATGCCACATGTCTGTGGTATGATGCTCCAGTACTGGCTAGACATCACTATAAACTGCCACACTGCAGACATCATGGCAATATGATTCAAATTGTTAACACACACACACACACACACACACACACACACACACACACACACACACACACACATAAACACACTCACACACACACACATACCCAAGTTTAATAAATAATTCGGTCCATGCAACAGTAAATAGTTTTAGCAAATTTTGCCAGGCCAGATGTACGTATTATAGTGCTAGATTTAATTATTTTGTTATCTATGCAGTTATTATAGTTATCTATGTCTTAAATGAGAAAATACATTGGTATACAATTCTTCTGATAAATCTATACATTGTTTGATTACGAGAGATTTGTATTTACTGTTAAATTTATAACAGCAGTCCATGTTAAATATGGCGTCGACTAGCCCAGTGTGTTTTTTTTTTACATCTGTCAGTTCAGGCTGGCAAGCAAATGAAACAAGAACCCTAGTATTGGTGAAAATGTGTTTTTAGATTTATTAAATCACTGACAGCAAGTTTCTCTTTTATAGCCAAATGTTTGGATTTCTGACGATTTGTTGCAAAATTTGTCGCTTTTTAAGTAAGCGTAAAGTGCTTGAAATCGAGCTAAGTAGTTACAGTACATTTTGGATATAATTAGCTAATAAGGAAATAGTTTTAAAATAATTTCACACTTAACATAGCATCTTTGGAAATTCCTGTACACATTAAATCTTAGTAGGAAGTGTGAATGGAGAATGGATATATGGCTGTAATCTGATTATATATTGTGTGTTTTAGTTTGTAACCTAGAGTTAGATAAATGTCAGCAATTAACACAGTCAGACAATAAGCTAGCTCAGCATTACTATAGAAAGGTCTTCAGTCTCTGAGGATTGCTTTAGTCATTGATAAACTAGGGTCAACCATAGTGAAGTGAGTCAGTCAGTAAGACAGTCAGGTTTGTCTAATTTCTTAGTAGAGTGCAATTGCACCAGATTAGATGCTAGAACAGAGAGCTTGTCAAGTGACCTGTTAGATATTAAGTAAAGCAATTACCATGATGTTCACCGGAATTGACTTGGAATCAAAAGTTGTTTCAAATGTTTAAACTGGAAGAATTTATATGCGGTATGCATTACTGAGTGTGGAGGCTGCAATCTCCAAATTTAAATGTAACAAGGGATCTGATTGGATCAGTTTCTTCCTAACAATCTCCCAATTTAAATGTAACAAGGAATTTGATTGGATCAGTTTCTTCCAGCTGCATCCAATCAGATAGTGGTGCAGTAGATACCATTGCAGCTGGCTAAATATGTCAAGGGTTGATGTGAAGTGAAGTGGTTCGATGACCCATAGCCAGAAAAGATGATTTGGTCTGTGCAACTGACCAAATTATGATATACCATTATTTATAGTATTATCACTGATACAAAAACTATACCATATATGCTGTATATACTAGTTTATAAGCTGTATCCACCTGTAAACTGCACAGAACAAGGTGGTTTGCAAGCTTATTATTATTTATACAACTTATATAACATATTTTAATACGTCGACTTCATAAAGAGAATAGAAAATTAAAAATAGTTTAAAATTTCTGAAGGCATCTTTAATCAAGAAGGCAACTTATGATGTCACCTATCAAACAAAAAATATATAATTAATTAATTATCTATTTAATTAATTTAATTAATATTAATTAATAATATTAATAATGCAGCTCTGCTCATATCAATGCTTACAAAGTACACACAAGGTTAAAGAAGATAATTAATGGATTCGATAAAATAAAGGCTTGCTTTCTTGACCCAAGTCCTTCAATTATGGGAGATTTATTGCTAGTCAGCGATGTTGAAGTTTGTACTGTGTGCATCTGAGGGCCACCTGTTGCAGTGATAATTGTTTTATTGCTCCAACTAAGAAAAACAATAAATAAAACCTTTATTAAAAAGATAACATACATCAATTCTTAATTGATACTTTGTAACTGTATTTTCCTTCCTAGTTTCAGTATAACTAAAATGTCCTCGTGAGAAATGAAGTGTAATTTTGTGAATAAAACAAGTTTTCGATTGCAGCTTATAATCTTATGCTGAAATGGTTATTTACATTTTGCTCTTGTTTATTCTCATTTGTTAATAATTAATTAATATATTTCCTAATTCTATGTCTCTCTTTTTGTACCAGAAATTGTTCATATATTCATTTATTGTTTTATCTTTCATTTTTAGATAATCTCCTTTATCTAACTGTTTATTGGCATTTACATTTGTTTTGTCCATCTGTTTCTTCTGCATTCCTTTACTTTTGACTGGTGAAATCACAAACCTAACTGACCTGAGTATTAATGGGAGCCTTGATAATTATTGGGTGTGTGTGGGAAAAAAACACCTAATAAATCACAAACAAAATCTTAAGGTGTGGATTTTTAATTAAATTGATACAGGTGTGATGAAAAAATTGCATAAGATTATTTCAGAAAGTTTTCATGGAGAGTGAATTAGGGAATTAAAGGGTCTCAAATTGTTGTAAAGTAATTAATATTCTCCAACAGACAATGTCTATACTGGCCACATTTTACTAATGAAAAAATCATTAAGAGATTGGTCCATCATTGTCTCTAGATCAGAATAACTTTGCACAACTAAGGATAATTTCCTGTGGAGAATTTAACATATTTGTATGTAGGTAGTCAATTTCTTGTAGTCAAAATCCTAATAAATTTACACAACTAAGGATAATTTCCTGTGGAGAATTTAACATATTTGTGTGTAGGTAGTCAATTTCTTGTAGTCAAAATCCTAATAAATTTACACAACTAAGGATAATTTCCTGTGGGGAATTTAACATATTTACAATGGTAGTCAATTTCTTTTTGTCAAAATCCTAATAAATTTACACAACTAAGACTAATTTCCTGTGAAGAATGTAACATATTTGTGTGTAGGTAGTCAATTTCTTGTAATCAAAATCCAAAGAACTTTACACAACTAAAACTAATTTCTTGTGAAGAATTAACATTGTTTTGAAGATAGTCAATTTCTTGTAATCAAAATCCAAATAACTTTACACAACAAAGACTAATTTCTTGTGAAGTATATAACATTTTTGTGAGATTACTTTACAAGCCTAACACCAATAATAACACCAGAATACTTTGCAAGCCTAAACAATGATAACACCAGAGTACATTACAAGCCTAACCAATAATACCACCAGATTACTTTACAAGCCTAAACAATGATAACACCAGATTACTTTACAAGCCTAACTAATAATACCACCAGATTACTTTACAAGCCTAACACCAATGATAACACCAGATTACATTACAAGCCTAACCAATCATAACACCATATTACTTTACAAGCCTAAACAATGATAACACCAGATTACTTTACAAGCCAAACACCAATGATTAAACCAGATTACATTGCAAGCCTAACCAATCATAACACCAAATTACTTTACAAGCCTAAACAATGATAACACCAGATTACTTTACAAGCCTAACCAATCATAACACCAGATTACTTTACAAGCCTAACCAATAATAACACCAGATTACATTACAAGCCTAACCAATCATAACACCAGATTACTTTACAAGCCTAACCAATCATAACACCAGATTACTTTACAAGCCTAACCAATCATAACACCAAATTACATTATAAGCCTAACCAATGATTAAACCAGATTACTTTACAAGCCTAACCAATCATAGCACCATATTACTTTACAAGCCTAACCAATGATAAGACCAGATTACTTTACAAGCCTAACCACACCAGAGTACATTTCAAGCCTAACCAATAATAACACCAGAGTACATTACAAGCCTAACCAATAATAATCACAGAGTACATGAAAAACTCATCTTGAGCAACCATTCTTTGTTTTTCTATTCTTCATAAATAAACTTGAAGTCCACCAGAAGTAGTCCCTCTCTGAAGATCTACTTCCAACTTGCCATAACAGCTTAATTTAACATATGAACAGTGATTGTAAGTCATACTTCATGACTGATGTGACTAGTAATTGTGACCATGTAACTTATTACAGTGCATCAATCACAGCCTCATCTAATGCATTAGTAACTTTGTAATTTTATCATTCAGTGGAATATAAGTGATTATAAAACAGTCTACCTTATATATTCATTTTTAAATTGAGTCAAACAACAAAGATCCTGGTCTGCCATAGCATAATGTGCCTACAGATAAGAGTGAATGTAGTTTATTCAAATGAATACTCCTAATAAACTGCTCAGACTTAGATCTGCCAGCATATTATGCAGTGACAGATCAGGTCTATGCAGTTTGCAGTTGGAGTCATCTTATAAGCAAGTACATATGGTAGTTTTATTGTCAATAAGGGACACTTTAACATGAACAAAACTGTCTCAAACAATCAAAGGAAGTGTGTGACCACCTCATAAAATTTCATTTAATGTGTGTGTGTGTGTGTGTGTGTGTGTGTGTGCATGTGTGTGTGTGCATGTGTGTGTATGTGTGTGATATTTTTAAAGCAAATTTATATTTCTTTAATGTCATAATAATTTTTTTCAACTAATATAATGGATATAACAAGTTATTTTTCAACAAATCAGAGAAAGAATATTTTCAAACTATTTGGGTTCCAGAAAAAAAAGAAAAAAAATCCCACCTCCTCCACCCCTTACTCCCCCATTTATTAGATGATCCCTTACCAAAAAGGGTGTAAAAAATGCACCACAATTCAAGCAAAATTTTTAAACAGAAATGAAAATGAATAATATTAGTTCATGTTTTGCCATTGGTCATACCTTAGGTGGCAGGGTCCAGTTTTGTAAATTGGCCCCTGGCAAATTTATTAACTTAAGGCTATGGTGTGACTTTTTCAGCTATTATTGTTTACTAATTAAAGATATGGATATATTTGTGAACTTGGTGTTGCGGGCTTGTGTTGTTCTTGAAACTGATGTCAGGCATGTACACCTTTCATAGCTACTCTGCAGTATGTTGATAGTGAAATACCAATAGTCAGCTAGGAAGAAAAGCTAGCCTCCATAGCAGTAAACACATGGGTTTGGGGCAAGTAGAATATCTCAAAAACGGCTTGGATGACAACTATTTTCAGTTGCATCAGCCTGTTTAGTACACAATGTTTTGCAGAATTGTCATCTAGGAAAAGGGCTTGTGTTTGCGCTGTGAGCATCACATGGTGTCAAAAATGACCTTCGGACATGAAAAATGCAGGTATAAATTTGGGGTTGGGGTGCATAAACTTCTTCTGTTATGAGCTGCCATTTACTTCTTTGGTCAAGTGGATAATATTCTTTGTTTTAATATAGGTATCCAAAAATATGGACCTTTTTGACCTCACTTGTGTATTTGACTTTTCATGATTTTTTGTACTAGGCTGCTGATTGTGGCATTAAATTTGTACATAAAAACTGGCCCCTGCCCCCTTATGTGCATGCCACCTGGTGATCAAGGTAAGGGAGACAACTTATTGCAGCTGATCATGGAAAATTTCAAAGAAGCACATGAAGAAAGAAAAGTGTTTTACTTGATGGATTGGTGGTAACCTAAAAATATGCTGTGTATTTTTTATCTGGGTAATATAATTTGCATCTATCTAGATTCTAATTATGTGTTGATACACCCACATATTTTATCTTGATGACTGACAGTTTCATGTCAAGAGCTGGTTTTGATAGCTGTGAATTCTATTATCTTGATGATAACGCCCTCCCTAAAACATGTTAACACTCCAGGAATCTGAACAACAGCACAAAAACACAAATTCCAAAGCAAATGAAGTGATGATGTGACTTCTTGTTATACTAAAACCAATATAACAATTGTATATATTGGTATTAACCCTTCCATAAGCACCATTTTTGTTGCCCAAGACCAACAAGAATTTACTCCAATTCCCTTGGTACTAAATAACTTACTTCATCAGTCCCTTACACCACAGGCAAGATCTTAATACAGCATACATAAAGTCCAGTTTGTCTTAATACAGCATACATAAAGTCCAGTTTGTCAGACTATGCAATATATTGAAACAGTATACATAAAGTCCATTTTGTCAGACTATGCAATATACTGAAACAGTATACATAAAGTCCAGTTTGTCAGACTGTGCAATATATTGAAACAGCGTACATAAAACAGCATACATAAAGTCCAGTTTGTCAGACTATGCAATATATTGAAACAGCATACATAAAGTCCAGTTTGTCAGACTATGCAATATATTGAAACAGCATAAAGTCCAGTTTGTCAGACTATGCAATATCTTGAAACAGCATACATAGTCCAATTGGTCACAGTATGCAAGATCTTAATACAGCATACATGAAGTCAAAATTGTCAGGCTTTGCAAGACCTTAGTAGAGCATAAATGAAGTCCAGTTTATCATAGTATGTGAGACCTTAATATAGTGTACATGAAGTCCAGTGTGTCAGACTATGCAATACCTCAATACAGCATACAAGAAGTCCAGTGTGTCAGAGCATGCAAGTACTTCATACAACATACATGTAGTCCAGTGAGCCAGATTATACAAGTGCTTCATACAGCATACATGAAGTCCAGTGTGTCAGAGTATGCAAGTGCTTCATACAACATACATGAAGTCCAGTGTGTCAGAGTATGCAAGTGCTTCATACAGCATACATGAAGTCCAGTGTGTCAGAGTATGCAAGTGCTTCATACAACATACATTAAGTCCAGTGTGTCAGAGTATGCAAGTGCTTCATACAACATACATGAAGTCCAGTGTGTCAGAGTATGCAAGTGCTTCATACAACATACATGAAGTTCAGTGTGTCAGAGTATGCAAGTGCTTCATACAACATACATGTAGGGCATAATAAGAAAAAGATTCGAGCAACAAAACTGACTTTAATTATTAGCCTCAAAATACTACTTTGGGAGCTAGTTCATTCTCAGACTATGAACAAAATATATTTGCTAAGTAAATATTATGCATTTCTGTAGCATCATCTCTGATATCTTATATAAACTTTTACATTTTGGAAATATTAAGAAAATGCATACACTATTTTTGAAGGTAAAAAGTAAATTGCAAAAGGAAACATTAAAATATGCTGAAAAAAGTTAAAACTTAATGGATTTAAAACTTAATGGATTTAAAACAACTTAATGGATTTAAAACTTAATGGATTTAAAACTTAATGGATTTAAAACAACTTAATGGATTTAAAACTGAAGAAAAAGCAGATCCAGGATTTAAATCTACGCAATTTCTGGAACATCAATTTGTGAAATATATAGATATATATTTCATAAAATATTTTTGGTTTAAATAGTCAGACAAAGGCCAAACACATTCAGAAGCTCTGATTGATATGTTGACAGGATTGAAAACCCCCACACCCCCATGTACATGCTTACTGTTTCTACATGTTTACATCCCCAAACCAGCTTATGGTTATTAAGATTTTTTACAAACTGCACAATCATTTGTCTTTCCGACAGAAATCTTGTTGTCTTAGGTGTAAAAAAACATTAAATACATTTTTTCCCTGATTTATATTAATGGCTTAGAAGTAAATCATACAAAAAATGTTAGTTTTTCTTATTTAATAATGATGAGATACTCTTTGAATTAGCAATATCTCAGACCATAAGAATGCATATGTAGAACTATTGTATGTGTGGTTTTCACTGTTAGTAACAAGTTTTATTCATGCTTAAAGACTAAAAATATTTGCATGACGAAATACGATGGCAAATAATAATGCTATTTTTAAAAAAATCTAAAATATATCTCAACAGTTCAAAGGTCACCCCTGTTAATACATGAAACTTCTGAGCAATATATAATACTGTTTTACCATACTGCCTCAGGGGAGATAACCATGCCTAATTGTTAGTATGGAACAAAATATAAAATTCAAGGTATTTTATGTTAATATTTACCATATGTCAATTAGCAATATACTCCATGTTAATTAGCAATACATTTTTAGGTGGAACAGTGAAATTTCCAAGATTTTTTTGTAAAAATTGTTGAAGCCGATGATGGTTTGAATTTGAATATCATACTGAATGGCAGTCAACTAACTGACATACATTAGGCCAGAGTAGCCATGAGTCACATGATGTCTTACACCATTGCCAGTAATATTACTTGTCAAAACCTCCACAGGTATTAAACAGACACTAAGGGGACTGATAAGCAGGATTCAAGATTATTCAAGGGTGGGTGTAAGGGGTGGGGGAGCTTATGTTGTTAGAATTTATAAGAGGTGGTACATTTTACATTAAATGCCCAAATTTCTAAATATTTACTTGGAAAAGTGTATGGGTGTATATGAGAGATTGTTGTTCATCAAAGAGTCCATCTTTGATCGTCGACAGTCATTGATTCACTTTTATCCAGAGCTGATAAAGATAATTGAAACTGTGTTTTGAACAAGTGCCTTCTTGAAGATAAAAGTCCACGTCCATAGCAATATAAATTCCCACCTATAATAATAAGAGTCCCTACCCATATCGATATAAATCCACAGCTATAATAATAAGAGTCCCCACCCATATCAATATAAATCCACAGCTATAATAATAAGAGTCCCCACCCACAGCAATATAAATCCACAGCAATAATAATAAGAGTCCCCACCCACAGCAATATAAATCCACACCTATAATAATAAGAGTCCCACCCATAGCAATAAGTCTCCACCAATAGCAGTTAGTAACCCCCATAGCAATACAAGTCCTCTCCCATAGCAATACATGTCCCCCACCAATAGTAGTTAGTCCCCACCCATAGCAATACAAGTCCTCTCTCATAGCAATAAGTCTCCCCAATAGCAATTAGTCCCCACCCATAGCAATACAAGTCCTCTCCCATAGCAATACATGTCCCCCACCAATAGCAATTAGTCCCCACCCATAGCAGTACAAGTCCTCTCCCATAGCAATACATGTCCCCCACCAATAGCAATAAGTGTTTCCACCTCCAGAGACCCTGTTACAAACCCTGTCAGACACATCATGTCTTTTGTGCATTGTCTCCACTGACACTGACTTGAAATGTTTGAAATGGAGAAACTTGTATGCAATTTGTGTCATTGTATACCATGGCCACTATGATTATTCCCAATAACTGCCCAGTTTAAATGCAACAAGGGATCTGATGGGGTTGTTTACTTCAGCTGCATCCAATCAGATAATGAAGTAGTAGATACATAGCTACATATGCCATTGGTTGATCAGGAATTTAGCTGTGTCCAATCAGATATTGGATGATGTGGATTGGTTAGTAAGAAGCACTGTCAGGCTGTACTGTAAGCTAAAGAAATGTATTTTTTATCTTTTTATTTTTATAGCAGCTTGGAGCTCCCAGGATCAAGTGACTAAGAAACATTTTTTCATCTCCATTAACAGTGTGCATTATCTTTGCTCCTAACACAAGAATGAAGTGGCAGTGAGGCAGTACAAAACTGCAATCTGCATTAATAATTAAAACAAATTAGGTAACCAAACTGTTTAGCATGACACTACTCTTTTTTGTTTTGGTAGGGGGAACTTTTTCTTAACTTGGCCAATTAACGGAGAAGGAGAGAAAAAACTGATAACCTCTCATTAGTCAGAGGTGTAAACTGCCTACTTTTAACGTTGGCACATTCTTTGTGTAAAATATGACATCACTCATAAAAACTTCATTATTAACACAAAAAAGCATTAGACCAAGTTACAGTAACTAATGAATTTCTACTGATGATCTCAAGAGAAAATATGAGATCTAAAAATTCAAGTTTTGTTTTCCTTGTATAAAAGTGATTAGTAAAATTGAACAAGTTACATTCACCCTTTTGGAATGGTCTCAAAAATATTTAACTGTAGTGAAAAACAAGAATTCTACAGAGTGCTTTATCTCACCTGTTTCACCATGGTTTAGTCTAAAAACCTTGTAAAGTTGCTATAACAAGCAAAATAGGTCACTCTGACCTACTTTTGCACCTAGTAAGTAGTACCATCCAAAATGAGTATACCCATTCAGTTTTCATGACTGTACACACAACAGTATCAGAGAAACTGAGTTAAATGTTAAAACTTAAAATTATCACTGCAGAATGAAAGGCAGGTCACTGTGACCTACTTTTGTTCTCAAAAGAAATCAAATTTCATGACTGGACATACAAAAAAATATCAGACAAACTGAACTAAATCCAAAAACAATCATAAAAAACAGATCATCATGACCTACTTTTGCTCATGGTGAGTAGTACCTTTTAAGACAAATACACCCATCAAGTTTCAGGACAATACATGCAACAGTGTGACAGCAACTGAGTTAAGTGTAAAATCATACATAATTGCTGCAACATGAAATGTACAATACTCTGACCTCCTTTTGCAGGATGAACTAACACCTTTGAAGAATATGCCCATCAAGTTACATTTACAACAGTGTCAGATATGGAAGAATTGAAAGCTGATGCCTACACCAGCAATGCCAATGACATTAGAATAGTGATACCTATGTAATCTCAGCTATGCTTTGCAGGCAAGACAAAATATTCCAGAAAATAAAGCAGTCTCAAACAATTTTATAAATGAATTTTGTTTGGACATTGTAAGTAAGAAACCTCTTTTTTGTCAATGCCATCTGGCTGCAAACTCAAGACAACAATTAATTTGAGCATGTCCACCAGTATGTACATCTGTCCACACCATATATTAAGGTCAAGGTTAATAGTCATTCCACACCATAGATTAAGGTTAAGGTTAACAGTCTGTCCACATCATAGATTAAGGTCAAGGTTCACAGTCTGTACACACCATAGATTATGGTCAAGGTTAATTTGAACAAAAAATATTGTTCAAGAATTTGATTTTGTTTACGTTTTTTGTTTTACTTTGTAGCAAAATAAAAATGTGGGAAAATAAAAATGTGGGCTCAAGAAATTTGGGGTTTCTTTTTTATTTATAAAATCTGCTTTTCTTATCAATATGTTGCTATATGGCCTTACAGTTCTGGTGCACTGTAAAATCACAATTAATCAATTTTCTTATGAATCACGCAAGTTTCTTTTATTCTTAATCAGATATCTTAGAATGTTTCCATGACTGAAAATTATGAAAGGATTACAAAGAAATAAAGCAATAGGCCTGCATGTCGAATAAATTCTGAGAACTGCTGTCAATCTACAATTATGGAGTTCATATTACATTTGCAGCATAGGCATTGATGACTTCAACAATTTAAGATTTTGGTAAAGTTTTTTTATCTGCATAGTTTTCCTCAAATCCAAAATGAATTGTGATCTGATGAAATATCACAAAGTAAGTATAAATCATTTTTAGTAACACACACACCTGACCCATTTACCTTTGGCTCATGGTCAAAGTCATACTTGCCTGACCCATTTACCTTTGGATCAAGGTCAAAGTCATACTTGCTTGGCCCATTTACCTTTGGGTCACAAAGTCATACTTGCCTGACCCATTTACCTTTGGGGCATGGTCAAAGTCACAGAAAATTACTGTTAAAATTTGTGCTACAGTTTTTCGTTTGCTTTTATATCCTAAAACCCTTGATACATGTTGAGTCTGTTTATTCCTGGAATGAATCAAGAACTAAACAAAGATAATTTCTCTGTCCTTTGCCCTTGAGGTTAAGGTAACAATCATTCTCTCTCTCAACCTCTTGACTTAAGGGTCAAGGTCACACATTCTATAATAATGGTTCAAGCATAAATTTATCAGGCCCTGGCTTTCTTGTTATTAGAAGCTACTTTATAAAAGTAACTCATTGTTGTAATAAAATATGGATGTACAATAACCTTCAAATGCAATTCATTGTAATCAAATTACATTTTTTTAATGCCTGACTGCCTGCCAGGATTTACAAGATTATGAAACCATTGCAATTAACTTTATCTGGGCTTAAAACTACTTTAGCAATCCCAAAAATATATAAAAGGGTATAAATTACTCACTTTTAGGGGTTATTGAGATTAAAAAAGAAGGATAAGGCCTGCATAACAAGCTCATGAACATGGCATTGCAGTGAAACATGTGACCTTGACCCCAGGTCAAAAGGTTTAGGGAGAATGCTGTAGAATGAATTGTTTTCACTTCATGATGATTTCTCTAATGTGTGCAGAACATCCATCAAGGGGTTCATGCAATACGAGCAAATGAAAAACTTTAACCAAAACCTTAACCCAAATTTTATATGTCTGTGACCCTCATCCCAACATGAATGGGGTGAGAGCATATTTTACAGAAATAATTTTCTAAGCTTCTTAATGATTCATCTGATGGATAAGGAGAATACATTATTGGGATTTAGGAAATATAAGCAAATGAAAAAAACTTTAAGCAAAACCTTAATACTAATTTTCTATAACTGTGACCTTGAGAATAAGGTCAAAGGGCAACTGTGCATGTCATGGAATGAATTGTCATAGTTTCATAATCATTTATCTCAGGCTTGAAGAAAATCTGCCAATGGGTATAAGCAAGTAAAAAAGACTTGAATCAAAACCATAATGCACATTTTCTATGACTAAGTGTGCAAGAATAAAGTGAGCTGACTTACCTTCAAAATAATTCACACCAAGTAAACTAAGAAGATATCTAGGGCCATAGGAGATATATGTGATAGATGAACTTAAAACAAACTGTACTGACAGTGATACAAATCAAAGCACAGTGACCTTGATTGTAGAATGAAGTGTTTCAGCTTATATTAAGTATGATGAGAAGCTGTAAGATTTACAGCAAAACCTGTTTGAAAGACCACTGTTATAAAAGACTGCCTGTCTTGAGAGACCAGAATTTTGGGCAGAATAGGTGGTCTTTCAAGACAGGTTCCATTGTATATACAAGTTAACAATGATGTCATTAGGTAATGATTATGGCATTCCAATGATGTCATTTGGTAATGATTGCAGCATTTCAATCATGTCATTAGGTCATGATTACAGCATTTCAATAATATCATTAGGCAATGATTACAGCATTTCAATGATGTCATTAGGTCATGATTACAGCATTTCAATGATGTCATTAGCTAATGATTATAGCATTTCAATGATGGCATTAGCTAATGATAACAGCATTTCAATGATGTCATTAGATAATGATTACCGCATTTCAATGATGTCATCAGGTTATGATTACAGCATTTCAATGATGTCATTAGCTAATGATTACAGCATTTCAATGATGTCATTAGGTTATGATTACAGCATTTCAATGATGTCATTAGGTTATGATTACAGCATTTCAATGATGTCATTAGGTCATGATTACAGCATTTCAATACTATCATTAGGCAATGATTACAGCATTTCAATGATGTCATTAGGTTATGATTACAGCACTTCAGTGATGTCATTAGCTAATGATTACAACATTTCAATGATGTCATTAGGTCATGATTACAGCATTTCAATGATGTCATCAGCTAATGATTACAGCATTTCAATGATGTCCTTAGGTTATGATTACAGCATTTCAATGATGTCATTAGGTTAAGACTACAGTATTTCAATGATGCTATTAGGTTATGATTACAGCATTTCAATGATGTCATTATCTAATAATTACAGCATTTCAATGATGTCATTATCTAATAATTACAGCATTTCAATGATATCATTAGCTAATGATTACAGCATTTCAATGATGTCATTAGCTAATGATTACCGCATTTCAATGATGTCATTGGTTATGATTACAGCACTTCAATGATGTCATTAGGTCATATGATTACAGCATTTCAATGATGTCATTAGCTAATGATTACCGCATTTCAATGATATCATTATGTTATGACTACAGTATTTCAATGATGCTATTAGGTTATGATTACAGCATTTCAATGATGTCATTATCTAATAATTACAGCATTTCAATGATATCATTAGCTAATGATTACAGCATTTCAATGATGTCATTAGCTAATGATTACCGCATTTCAATGATGTCATTAGGTTATGATTACAGCACTTCAATGATGTCATTAGGTCATATGATTACAGCATTTCAATGATGTCATTAGCTAATGATTACTACATTTCAATGATGTCATTGTGTTATGATTACAGCATTTCAATGATGTCATTAGGTAATCATTATATCATTTTGGTGATGTCATTAGGTTATGATTACAGCATTTCAATGAGCTACATTAGGTTATGATTACAGCATTTCAATGATGTCATTATCTAATTATTATAGCACTTGTGTGTGTATTCCTCTGCATGAATATAACCTGCAGGTGCTTGCTGTGTACATGTGTACTGTACAAATATATTCATCCTTTAGCTTTGGGTTAGTGTATTGCTTCTATTCTGACTTAATACACAGCTCTCCATTATCCAAAGACATTTGTGCATTATAATCAGAAGTATACAACTAATTAAGTAATTAACCAATTTTAGACTACTCTAATTAGCTAGCACAGGGATTTACCAACACCAATTACTGCTCAACAGGGGTTAATTTCTTCGATATTTTATTTTAGGAGACTTTAAAAAAAAAAAATAGCATGCTGCAGACAGGTGACTGATGAATGCAGGTGACCTTTAGGCCAGGTTTGACTTAATCTAAATTGACACCAAACTTGATGGTCTTCAACTCTGATAATGAAGGCACCAACAATAAGTGGTTGTTGTTGTTGTTATTGTAGGGTTTAACACCATAGTTCAGCACACGATAGACTATACATGGCAGCCAAAATTTTAGGGTGGAGGAAGAACCAGAGAAAACCCCAGAAAGAACCACCGACCCAAAAGAAGCTACTGGCAAGCGTTCTCACATACCCACATTAGCTAAATCCAAGACTCAAACCCATGCAGACAGAGGTGAGATGTCAGTGATCTGTAAAGGGGAGCACTTTAGACCAATTGGGCACTTGGGGCCCCCACAATAAGTAGTAGTTGCTGCCTTACAAGGAAAAAGAAAACAAAATTGAAAAGATAACAAGAGCTGCACAAACTTGCATAGGCAATCAGCAGTACACGTATGTATTGATACTCAACGCATGAACATGGATCATCAATTTGTACATTCTGCATGATATCTGATTCTATAACTCAGTCCAATGTCTCTCAAGTTTTCAAACAGCAGGAGATCTATTATTAAATCAATTACAAACATATCTGCTATAATACATTTACAGATGAAAAAAAGTTTTAAAATTGGTTAGGTACCTTGATATTGATCAAATGCTGATAAATATTTCATGCAATTTAAAAGACTAAATAAATATTGACTCTCAATTGATCTAATAAATGTGCTGTATATTGATGTAGAATAATGCCAATTTTCCAGACCCATATTTGCTAAAATTTTATTGTGTAGATAAATGAAAACTTGTCTCAAAAGACTTGTCTTTGGGATTTGCAATTATTATTGAGCTGAGACCCAAAAATATAAGGATTGAATTTTATATTCAGCAAACAAGTTAAATCTCCAGCAATTTGGACCTACCAGTACAAGTACTGTATTTATAATGCTCCGGTAGCCTAGTGGTTAGAGCATCCACCTTGAATGCAGGAGGTTGTGGGTTCAAACCCCAGCCAAGATCATACCAAAGACTTTTAAAAATTATACTAACAGCTGCCTTGTTTTGCGCTCAGCATTAAGAGGTTATTGTTTGGACTGGTCAGCCTGGTGTGAGGATAATGTGACTGGGTGGGACATGATGTTACATGTCTGTGGCATGATGCCCCAGTGCTAGACATCACTATAAGCTGCCTCACCACAGACATTGTAGTGATATGACTGGAAAATTGTTAAAGTTTCATTCAAAATCCAAATCACACAGACACACACACAGAGTTCTGTCTTCATCCTCAATCAACAGTATTTCTATACAGGAAACAGTAGCCTAATTGGAAGAGAGTCTAACCGGTGATCCATGGGTCACAGGTTCCACTCATGTCCAGACTTGCCCATCCTGGCTGCCTCGGTGTTTCCTTACAAAAGGACCATAGCACTAATTTCATTGCCATGATATATCCAAAAATGTGGTAAAAGTGCTGTCAAAGAATTTGCAGGTATTTATATTAAAATTTGACCTCCATGATATAGCCTGTGATGATGTCACATCATCAGACATTTTTTGATCAATTATATGGAAGATTCAATAATGTTAATTGCACTAATTTAAATTTGGTCACTAGCCTATAATACAGTAACATTTACAGAAAAAATCTTGCATATACTGGAGCTAATCTCATATATACTGTAGCTAATCGCACATATACTGCAGCTAATCTCACATATACTGGAGCTAATCTCACATACACTGGAGCTAATTTCACATATACTGGAGCTAATCTCACATGTACTGGAGCTAATCTCGCATATACTGGAGCTAATCTCACATACAATGGAGCTAATCTTGCATATACTGGAGCTAATCTTGCATATACTGGAGCTAATCTCACATACACTGGAGCTAATCTTGCATATACTGGAGCTAATCTCACATACACTGGAGCTAATCTCATATATACTGGAGCTAATCACACTTTTTATTCTACAATTATCAGACATTAAGTACAGTTTCTAATCTAGCTGATAAACTGTGGCATCTATGATGACATCAAGCAACAGAATTTTTCTAAAAAGAGGATGAGTATGTTTATGTAAATATTTTTCTCTAACATCTTGGTAAATTTCACAAACAAAAAGGAACAGTGTATGTCCTTGATAATAGTAAATTATTTCTGGGACATATGTTAAAAAAATACCATGAAACAAATATACCATCAGTATCCATCATCTTTTTATTAAGTTTACAGCATGTAAATATTAAAATGTCCGTACAAATGTCAAGGAGGTAATCCTACTTCTAAATAATTTTTGGTGTTCAGTGGTTACTTACATTCCTTATAAGACACAAGTTTTGTTGACTGGTTAATCATTTTAGGTCTAATTTGATATATAATAATATTTTCTCTCTGGGAAAATTAATCTATGAAATGTATAACATTGCTAGCATCTTGAGAAATCAAGACAAAGTGAAATATAAACAGTTTTGTATATGTGATGACCCTCTAACTCAGTCAACTGTTCCAGTGGCCTAGTGGTTTTAGTGTCTGCCTTGGATGCGGGAGGTAGTGGGTTCGATCCCTGACAGAGTCATACAAAAGGCTTATAAAAATAGTACTTACAGCTGCCTCACTTGGTGCTCAGCATTAAGAGGTTAGCGTTAGGACTGGTGTCAGGATAATGTGGCTGGGTGGGACATCATGCTACATGTCTGCAACATGATGCCCCAGTGCTAGACATCATAATAAACTGCCACACTGCAGACATTGTAGTGATATGACTGAAAAATTGTTAAAGCTATGTTTGCAAAACACACAAAATACTCAAACTCAGTCACTATTATCTAGAAAATGCAAGATTTTGTAACAATTCACCAGTGATTATACACATGTAAACGAATAAAGTGCATCTGTACCAACTCCAGTGACTTGAATGCTTTTCAATGACTAAGCTCATAAAACCCAGGATTAGCAGTGTTTAACTTTTGCTTTTCATAACGTCAAAAACTAATTTGATATTGCTGTTGATATTCATTTGTTGTTGTCGTCACTGTTGTATTGAATATTCAAGGAAATGACACATTTATCATTCCATCCCATATCTTTCACATCCAGAAAAGTATATCCCTTCCTAATGAAAAGTGACCAAATTTGTTAGTTATAATCTAGATACTTGTTTTTCTGGCCTAGCTGGGTATTGAACCTGCAACCATTGGAATATGAGACTAATGTTCTGCCAACTGAGCCACTATGACCCCCCCCCCATGTAAAATAAGTATCTATAACAGACATATCACAAAATATCATGGAATGGTTCACATCATTGTTATCACATACATATCACAAAATATCATGGAATGGTTCCCATCATTGTTATCACATACATATCACAAAATATCATGGAATGGTTCCCATCATTGTTATCACATACATATCACAAAATATCATGGAATGGTTCCCATCATTGTTATCACATACATATCACAAAATATCATGGAATGGTTCCCATCATTGTTATCACATACATATTACAAAATATCATGGAATGGTTCCCATCATTGTTATCACATACATATCACAAAATATCACGGAATGGTTCCCATCATTGTTATCACATACATATCACAAAATATCACGGAATGGTTCCCATCATTGTTATCACATACATATTACAAAATATCATGGAATGGTTCCCATCATTGTTATCACATACATATCACAAAATATCATGGAATGGTTCCCATCATTGTTATCACATACATATCACAAAATATCATGGAATGGTTCCCATCATTGTTATCACATACATATCACAAAATATCATGGAATGGTTCCCATCATTGTTATCACATACATATTACAAAATATCATGGAATGGTTCCCATCATTGTTATCACATACATATCACAAAATATCATGGAATGGTTCCCATCATTGCTATCACTGACATATTGACCTCAAAATCAATAAAATACCTTTCTTGTCTCAGATTTAACCATCCACCAAGGTTGGTCATGGTTTGTTGAATAGGGCTTGACGTTTATGTGGAGTCCCTTTCATCTTGACCTATCACCTGCCCCCATTTCAACAGGTGTCTTCCTGGTCTAAAATACAAGCCATCTACATTGTTTTGTGAAAGTACTAGTAAAAACATGTCAGTATGACCTTGACCTTTGAACTTTGAATCCCCAAATCAATCTGTGCTATTTTTTATTAGAATGCAAATCATTTACAAAATTTGGTAAAGGTCTATTTTTTAATAGAGGTTATTTTGTGGAAACAATTTTCTTTCTTTTGACCTCTTGAGCCTGAAACCAGCAGGCTTCTTCCTTACCCCAAATGCAAGCTACTTAAAATGTCTGGTTAGATGACTGAGAACATGTGTTATTGTGTGGAAATGCAATAGGGGACAGATGGATGGACAGACAGATGGACAGACATTAGAACATGACATTCTCTACCTTATGATGGGTATATAAAAAAGCTGATTGTATACTCCATGAAATCAGTCAATTATTCAATGGGGAATCAATCAATAAACATATAAAATGTTTATTTTTTTCCCTTCTACATGGAAGCAATGAAAGTTCAGATGGTAAAACATAAGACTCCTAATCCAAGGGTTGTGGGTTCAATACCTACCCAAGCCAAGTCAACCCAGACTGGCTGACTCAGAGTATCCATTAGAAATCACTAGGCTCATAATGTAATTTAGCCGATAATGTGAAAAAAGTGTTGTATAATAAAAAAAATAACAAAATTTTCATTTTCTCCTACTTATGTAATATTAGATTTATGCTGCTGCAGTCATTTTTTTCTTTGTTCACAGTAGTGTTAATATTATCACAGTTGGCATGTATCACTCTCAGTATTCATATGAAATTATCCATGCACACTGGACTTAAGTTAAATGTTTTTCTTTCTTATTGGTTCTGAACTGACAGAATGCCAATTAATTAAAATTTTGTTTTTCATTAAAGGTAAATGTCATAACTTAACAATTAATTAGTGGGAAAAAAAATGTATGTTTCAGTCAGTTGGTGTCCACTCCAATTGAAACCATTAAGTGAAAAAATTACTGGTCAGTTTGTGTCCACTCCAATTGAACCATTAATGAGTCCAAAAAAAGGACTGAACAGCCAGTGCCCACTCAAAATGAAACCATTAGTTAATGAAAAAGGACTGGCCAGTCATTGCCCACTCCAAACAAAACAATTAATTAATGAAAAAAGTACTGGTCACAGTCAGTGTTCACTCCAAATTAAACCATTCATGAATGAAAAAAGTACTGGTAAGTCAGTGTCCATTCCATATTAAACCATTAATTAACAAAAAAGGACTAGTCAGTCATTGTTGACTCCAAATGAAACAATTAATTAGTGAAAAAAATACTGGTCAGTCTATGCCCACTCCAAATGAGACCATAATTAATTAAGGAAAAATGTACTGGTCAGTCAGTGCCCACTTGAAATGTGTCTTTGCATACATTGTACAGAAACAGGTAAAATATTTGCTAGTCCTTGTGGAGCAGTAGTTGATATGGTAAAATCTTAGTACTGACAAGAGTGATGGTTTTAGTATGAACAGTATTTAAACTGTTCATTGACCAATGCCCAGTGCCATGATCAATAAACTGTCTATTGACCAATGACCAGTGACATGGTTTTTAACTGTTTATTGACCAATGACCAGTGCCATGATTAACAAACTGTTTATTGACCAATGACCAGTGCCATGATTAACAAACTGTTTTTTGACCAACGACCAGTGCCATGATTAACAAACTGTTTATTAACCAATGACCAGTGCTATGATTAATAAACTGATTTTTGACCAATGACCAGTGCCATGATTAACAAACTGTTTATTAACCAATGACCAGTGCTATGATTAATAAACTGATTTTTGACCAATGACCAGTGCCATGATCAATAAACTGTTCATTAACCAATGACAAGTGCCATGATCAATAAACTGTTTATTGACCAATGACCAGTGCCATGATTAACAAACTGTTTATTGATAAATGACCAGTGGCATGATCAATAAACTGTTTATTGACCAATGACCAATGCCATGATCAATAAACTGTTTATTGACCAATGACCAATGCCATGATCAATAAACTGTTTATTGACCAATGACCAGTTCCATGATCAATAAACTGTTTATTGACCAATGACCAGTGCCATGATTAATAAACTATATGTTGACCAATGGCCAGTGCCGTGATCAATAAACTGTTTATTGACCAATGACCAATGCCATGATCAATAAACTGTTTATTGACCAATGATCAGTGCCATGATCAAAAATCTGTTCATTGACCAATGACCAGTGCCATGATCAAAAATCTGTTTATTGACCAATGACCAGTGCCATGATCAAAAAACTGTTTATTGACCAATGATCAGTTCCATGATCAATAAACTGTTCATTGACCAATGACCAGTGCCATGATCAATAAATTGTTCATTGACCAATGATAAGTGCCATGATCAATAAACTGTTTATTGACCAATGACCAGTGCCATGCTCAATAAATTGTCTGTTGACCAATGACCAGTGTCATAATCAATAAACTGTTTATTGACCAATGACCAGTTCCATGATCAATAAAGTACCTTTTGACCAATGACAAGCACCATGGTCAATAAACTGTTGGGTTCAATTCCAATATTTCATTGACAGAGGTAGGAAATTAATATTGTCCTCCTTAAACATATGTTTGAAAAAAACTTCATTTGTGAGGCATTGAATTAGGGCAGCTCATATCACCTGCATATTGAACTTGTCTAGTATTATATTTTATTGTATAATATGCATTATATTATATATATTGTCACGGTGTAATCAATGCATGTCCTAGCTTGTCAATAACAAATGTTTTATGTATTGATTAAAACTCACCAAACTGGACTTTAAGCTCTAGAATTTAAAACATTCAGTCCTGGATATGTGAATTTTATACCATTTTGTCCTGGAATTATGGTTTATTTCTCATTGTCTAAATAACTGAATTTGTACCTTTTTATCTGTGAATTTGTTCCTTTTTGTCTAAATAACTGAATTTGTACCTTTTCATTTGCGATATGTGATTTTTTCTTCTTTTTTTCTTAGTAGTTGAATTTGAACCTTTTCATCTGCAATATGTGACTTTTTTTATTTTTTGTCTAAATAATTGAATTTGTACCTTTTCATCTGTGATATCTGAATTTGTTTCATTTTGTCTAAATAACTGAATTTGTACCTTTTCATTTGTGATATGTGATATTTTTTGGCTTTTTTGTCTAAGTAATTGAATTTGAACCTTTTCATCTGCAATATGTGACTTTGTTCTTTTTTGTCTAAATAATTGATTTTGTACCTTTTTATCTGTATATATGAATTTGTTTCATTTTTGTCTAAATAACTGAATTTGTACCTTTTCATTTGCGATATGTGATTTTTTTTCCCTTTTTTATCTAAGTAATTGAATTTGAACCTTTTCATCTGTGATATGTGACTTTTTTCTTTTTTGTCTAAAAATTGAATTTGTTCCTTCTTATCTGTGATATGTGAATTTGTTTAATTTTTGTCTAAATAATTGAATTTGTACCTTTTCATCTACGATATATGAATTTTTTCTTTTTTGTCTAAATAATTGAATTTGTACTTTTTTACTGTGATATGTGAATTTGTTCCTTTTTTGTCCTGGATATGTGACATATTTGACACAATGTATACATCATCTTTGATACACTGTATATATGATCACTGATGCACCATATACATGATCTTTGACACACTGTATGCATGATCTTTGACACAATGTATGCATGATCTTTGAAAAATGTATACATCATCTTTGACACAATGTATACATCATCTTTGATACAATTTATACATGATCTTTGACACAATTTATGCATGATCTTTGACAAAATGTATACATCATCTTTGACACAATGTATACATCATCTTTGACACAATGTATACATCATCTTTAATACAATTTATACATGATCTTTGACACAATTTATGCATGATCTTTGACAAAATGTATACATCATCTTTGACACAATGTATACATCATCTTTGACACAATGTATACATCATCTTTAATACAATTTATACATGATCTTTGACACAATTTATGCATGATCTTTGACAAAATGTATACATCATCTTTGATACAATTTATACATGATCTTTGACACACTGTATGCATGATCTTTGAAAAATGTATACATCATCTTTGACACAATTTATACATGATCTTTGACACAATTTATGCATGATCTTTGACAAAATGTATACATCATCTTTGACACAAAGTATACATCATCTTTAATACAATTTATGCATGATCTTCAACACACTGCATCCATGATCTTTGACACAATTTATGCATGATCTTTGACACAATATATACATGATCTTTTACACATTGTTTCCATATCAATTTATGACTTTGTGCAAATACTTTATAGGGATCATGTAGAATTTGCATATTCCTACTCTAGTTCTTGAGACGGACGACACCTTGAGCAGTACAAGTTGTGAAGATGAAGAGTTCTTGTCTTTCATGCAAGTGAAAGACCAGTGATTGAATATAATTTGGGAAAATTATACCTTTCAAGTCTGGTAAGGCATCATTTATATTTTTCAGTGATAAAATTACAAATCTCGGTGGGTGGGTTGTATATTGTGAATTGTATTTGTGTCAGTTATATTCTGTATTGTATTTGTCTTGTATTCTAAGTATGCATTTTGTACTGTTTTAGGTTTATTTCATACCATTTCATCTCATAATAAATCCCACCATCGACAAGCGAGTGTTATCATTTCAATCCAAAATAAAAGGCAGCTCACATATTGGTTACCAGACACTGACAATTGATAGCAGTCAATGGTTACTGATAACTGCCAGTCATTAATGGTAAACTTGAGCTGACAGCAGACAATGGTTATTGGTAGCTGACAGCTGGAAGTAGGTAGACAGAAGTTACAATTCATCAATATTCCTGATGTATTTAAGTTGTGTCAGCTGCAGGTGATACGCTTGATGATATTATATAGAAACATATCACAGTGATGTACTGTCATTATAAACAATGGTTCCATGCAATGTAGTCTACCCTTTATTTATGTTGTTCTCAGCTTGGTCTTAGCTTGGTCTCAGCTTGGTCTTAGGTTGGTCTTAGCTTGGTCTTAGCTTGATATCAGCTTGGTCTTAGTTTGGTCTTAGTTTGGTCTCAGCTTGGTCTTAGCTTGGTCTCAGCTTGGTCTTAGTTTGGTCTCAGCTTGGTCTTAGCTTGATGTCAGCTTGGTCTCAGCTTGGTCTTAGCTTGATGTCAGCTTGGTTTTAGTTTGGTCTTAGCTTGGTCTCAGCTTGGTCTTAGCTTGGTCTTAGCTTGGTCTCAGCTTGGTCTTAGCTTGCCAATGATTTGAAACTGAAAGCTACAATTCCATTTAATTACCTATGACTTCAGTACTATCCAATATATAATTTCATTTTTTAACAAAACAGGGTGAAGGTAAATAAAAATAAATCCTTATCAAAAGTTATATCTACACAAAACCAAATTTCTTACATTATACATATACGTACATTATTAATCCCAAGATCACAAAGAAGTTTCTAAACAGTATTTTTAATTAAATTTCTACATTTCTATTTCAATTGCCAGATTCTGGAAACATTTTTGATCTGTGAGTTTCAATTGCTAAATTTATAAAACACATTAAGCTAATCCCTAATTGTAATTGATAATCCTTAATACTAATGGCTACTCCATAATCCCTCTTCAAATTGCAGTATGTGACAATTATAGGAAAATGTTTTTAAAAGATATCTCTTTGAGATTCTACAATTTAATCTCTCAATTCTTTTTTATATTTTATTCAATTTTTGTACACAGTAATACATTACATCGGTCTCGTAATCCATTTGGTCATGGGTTTCATCAGCAGCGTATGTTGGCCACTGTAATGTGTCATTGAGAATGGCACTTAGCTCCATGATATTGTCAGTAATGTGCTGTTGGTGCAATTAAAAAACAAACAACAATCAACCAACAATGTTATACAGAGAATTGTTTGACAGTTTCTGAAACACAGTGTATTTTTTTTCATGGAAGACATTGTTTTAACATTTCTTACTCAGCAACTATAGATTAATAAATGGTACATTAGTGAAATGAACAAAACTTTATAACAATCAAATGTTGTTTGATGATTGTAACTTGTCTGAGGAAAACATAACAGTGAAATAACATGGGTAAATAATGTGCTGTTTTAGTGTCAGTGCAAAAATCTGTTCTTCATAAGCTAAAATGTTACACTATTTCTACCATGAAGAGATCAATGGCTAGACCAATAAACTTGTCAAACTAAAGTACACTGGTGCCCTTATTAATGAAAAAAATAATTTCCTATGTAAACATCTGTCCAAATTATTTTGAGAGGAGGCAAGGACATGTAGGTCACATCCACGATCGAAGCATTACTGTATAACATTTGACCTTGACCCTAAGATCAAAAGGTTCAGACAACATATCACAGATTGATTCGACTTTGCTTCCTAATTATTCATCAAATAGAATAAGCAAGGCTGCAATGTTTACACATGTGAAACTCTTAGCTGAATTTACTGTCTCTGAATCAATGTGTAAATGACCATACATGCGGCTGTCTTTAATGCCAGCAAGTGTCCTTTCCAATTAAATTACAAATTTCCACATCTCTGCTAAAGAGGATTGATTAGTGGGATTTTCGTGTTAATTCTTTTCTCAAAGTATGTATGACAGTGTGTATGTCCAATTTTCACAATGAATGTGACATTGCTGGGAAGATGCAGATGTTGAGAAGAACTGGTTACAGCAGACATCAGGCTGATTTACTGATAAAGTTGATAAAACTTTCTTTAAACATTTGACTAGTTACGGAAGTAATGTTTCAACTTTTTGAGATACTGAATAGTCATTTGTCATAATCTATAAAAGCATCAATGTTCAGGTAGTAGAAAATAAATCTGGATCCATTATGCATTTTATTTCCATTGTACACATGTGCATGTGTAACATAGGGAACATTTTCATGGCAGTAGATGTTTTTACTGAAAATGTCAGATATAGTTTTAAAAAATACATTTCTTAAAAACTGAATTATGTCTAACAAAGACGTATTCACAAAGTTTGGTAACTGTAGATGGTGATGAACAAGAATTATTATGGGGACAATTTTTCTTTTCTGTAATTCTGCCCGGAGCTGATCGTCTTTTGACCCCAAAGTCAATAGGGTTAGAAGAGTGTGTGTGTGTGTGATTAAGATTTTTAACATAGCTTTAAAAAAATTTCAGTCATATTGCTACGATGTCAGCAGTGTGGCAGTTTATCGTGATGTCTAGCACTGGGGCATCATGCTGCCAACATGTAGCATAATGTCCCACCCAGTCACATTATCCTGACACCAGGTCGACAAGTCCTAACACTAACCTCTTAATGCTGAGTGGCAAATGAAGCAATCCTTGGTATGACTCGGCTGGGCCTCTGCTGTATGAAGAAATCATGTTGTAACACCAGCATCACTGAGTACACTATTTGGGTGTGTGGTTCAGGGTTGTCTGTTTCATTATCCTTCACTAGTACTGCCGTTGGTCTGCTTCTTCCACTTGACTTTTATCAGCAAATTTCTTTGAAAATCCATGATTTGCACAGGGAATTATTAAATATGGAACAGATATTTATTGACTTATCTAAGAAAAAGATTTGAAGATGCTGGCATTCTGTCATTTTTGACCCATGGTAATTAGAACTCCTCGAAACATTCAATAACTGTATACTACATACATGAAATTTGTAAGGTAGTCCAAAAGAGTTTCATACATGTACTAGAAATAAAGATAAAAATTACAACCAGCAGCGTCTGTATATAAAATAAGGTTGATAATTTTCTTTCCTGTTTTGTTGATTTGCTTGCTTCTTATGATACTAATCTTTCAATAACAGATCAATCTGAAGGTGTTCATGTAGAAACTTAATCAATACTGGTCTATGTATGGTAGCTTAACCAATACTGGTCTATGTATGGTAACGTAACCAATACTGGTCTATGTATGGTAACTTAACCAATACTGGTCTATGTATGGTAGCTTAACCAATACTGGTCTATGTATGGTAACGTAACCAATACTGGTCTATGTATGGTAACTTAACCAATACTGGTCTATGTATGGTAGCTTAACCAATACTGGTCTATGTATGGTAACTTAACCAATACTGGTCTATGTATGGTAACTGATGAGGTATATGAATGAAGGTCTGAGTATATCGACTAACCAATATGCCACTAGATAAATATCTGAACATAAAATCATTATGCAAGAAACAGTTTTCACGGCTAATATACCCATACAGAATCCTACTATTCAGTCTCATATATCAATTTAGAATCATACTATTCAGTCTAGTATACCAAATAAGAATCACACTGTTCATTCTAGTGTACCAGTTAAGAATCACACTATTCAGTCTTGTCTACCAATTAGGAATTACACTGTTCAGTTTAGTCTACCAATTAAGAATCACACTATTCAATCAGTCTAGTATACCATTTTAAGAATCACACTGCTCAGTCTAGTATATCAATTAAGAATCACACTATTCAGTTTAGTATACCAATTAAGAATCACACTATTCAGTCTAATATACCAAACTATTCAGCACAGTATACCAATGAAGAATCACATTATTTAATATAGTATACCAATTATAAATCACACTTTTCAATCTAGTTTACCAATTAAAAACCACAATTTTCAGTCTAGTATGCCAATTAAAAATCACTATTCAGTCTAGTGTACTAATTAGAAATCACACTATTCAGTCTAAATATACCAATTAAAAATCACACTATTTAGTCTAAATATATCAATTAAAAACCACACTATTCAGTCTAATTATACCAATTACAAATCACACTATTCAGTCTAAATATACCAATTAAAAATCACACTATTCAGTCTAGTATAGCAATGAAGAATCACACTATTAAGTCTAGTGTACTAATTAAAAATCACACTGTTCAGTCTAGCATACCAATTAAGAATCACACTATCCAGTGTAATCTACCAATTAAGAATCACACTCTTCAGTCTAGTGTACCAATTAAGAATCACACTCTTCAGTCCAGTGTACCAATTAAGAATCACACTGTTCAGTCTAGTGTACCAATTAAGAATCACACTATTCAAGCTAGTATACCGATTAAGAATAACACTGTTCAGTCTAGTGTACCAATTAAAAATCACACTATTCAGTCTAGTATACCAAATAACAATCACACTATCCAGTGTAATCTACCAATTAAGAATCACACTGTTCAGTTTAGTCTACCAATTAAGAATCACACTATTCAATCAGTCTAGTATACCATTTTAAGAATCACACTGCTCAGTCTAGTGTACCAATTAAGAATCACACTATTCAGTCTAGTATACCAATTAAGAATCACACTGTTCAGTCTAGTATACCAATTATGAATCACACTATCCAGTGTAATCTACCAATTAAGAATCATACTATTCAGTCTAGTGTACCAATTAAGAATCACACTGTTCAGTCTAGTGTACCAATTAAGAATCACACTATTCAGTCTAGTATACTGATTAAGAATTACACTGTTCAGTTTAGTGTACCAATTAAGAATCACGCTGTTCAGTCTAGTGTACCAATTAAGAATCACGCTGTTCAGTCTAGTATACCAATTAAGAATTACACTGTTCAGTCTAGTATACCAAATAACAATCACGCTGTTCAGTCTAGTATACCAATTAAGAATTACACTGTTCAGTCTAGTATACCAAATAACAATCACGCTGTTCAGTCTAGTATACCAAATAAGAATGACACTATTCAGTCTCATATATCAATTAAGAATCAAAATGTTCAGTCAAGAGTAGCAACTAAGAATCACACTATCCAGTGTAGTTTACCAATTAAGAATCACATTATTCAGTCTAGTGTACCAATTAAGAATCACACTGTTCATTCTAGTATACCAATTAAGAATCACACTGTTCATTCTAGTATACCAATTAAGAATCACACTGTTCATTCTAGTATACCAATTAAGAATCACACTGTTCATTCTAGTATACCAATTAAGAATCACACTATTCAGTCTAGTATACCAATTAAGAATCACGCTATTCAGTCTAGTATACCAGTTAAGAATCACACTATTCAGTGTAGTCTACCAATTAAGAATCACATTATTCAGTCTAGTCTACCAATTAAGAACCACACTGTTCATTCTAGTAAACACAATTAAGAATCACACTATTCAGTCTAGTATACCAATTAAGAATCACACTATTCAGTCTAGTATACCAGTTAAGAATCACACTATTCAGTCTAGCATACCAATTAAGAATCACACTATTCAGTCTAGTATAGCAATTAAAAATCACACAATTCAGTCTAGTATAGCAATTAAGAATCACATTGTTCATTCTAGTGTACCAATTAAGAATCACACTATTCAGTGTGGTCTACCAATTAAGAATCACACTATTCAGTCTAGTATACCAATTAAGAATCACACTATTTAGTCTAATATACCAATTAAGAATCACACTGTTGATTCTAGTGTACCAATTAAGAATCACACTATTCAGTCTAGTCTACCAGTTAAGAATCACACTATTCAGTCTAGTCTACCAGTTAAGAATCACATTATTCAGTCTAGTATACCAATTAAGAATCACGCTGTTCATTCTAGTGTACCAATTAAGAATCACACTATTCAGTGTAGTCTACCAATTAAGAATCACACTATTCAGTCTAGTATACCAATTAAGAATCACACTGTTCATTCTAGTAAACACAATTAAGAATCACACTATTCAGTCTAGTCTACCAGTTAAGAATCACACTATTCAGTCTAGTCTACCAGTTAAGAATCACATTATTCAGTCTAGTATACCAATTAAGAATCACGCTGTTCATTCTAGTGTACCAATTAAGAATCACACTATTCAGTCTAGTATACCAATTAAGAATCACACTATTTAGTCTAATATACCAATTAAGAATCACACTGTTGATTCTAGTGTACCAATTAAGAATCACACTATTCAGTCTAGTCTACCAGTTAAGAATCACACTATTCAGTCTAGTCTACCAGTTAAGAATCACATTATTCAGTCTAGTATACCAATTAAGAATCACGCTGTTCATTCTAGTGTACCAATTAAGAATCACACTATTCAGTGTAGTCTACCAATTAAGAATCACACTATTCAGTCTAGTATACCAATTAAGAATCACACTGTTCATTCTAGTAAACACAATTAAGAATCACACTATTCAGTCTAGTATACCAATTAAGAATCACACTATTCAGTCTAGTATACCAATTAAGAATCACACTATTCAGTCTAGTATACCAATTAAGAATCACACTGTTCATTCTAGTAAACACAATTAAGAATCACACTATTCAGTCTAGTATACCAATTAAGAATCACACTATTCAGTCTAGTATACCAGTTAAGAATCACACTATTCAGTCTAGCATACCAATTAAGAATCACACTATTCAGTCTAGTATAGCAATTAAAAATCACACAATTCAGTCTAGTATAGCAATTAAGAATCACATTGTTCATTCTAGTGTACCAATTAAGAATCACACTATTCAGTGTAGTCTACCAATTAAGAATCACACTATTCAGTCTAGTATACCAATTAAGAATCACACTATTTAGTCTAATATACCAATTAAGAATCACACTGTTGATTCTAGTGTACCAATTAAGAATCACACTATTTAGTCTAATATACCAATTAAGAATCACACTATTCAGTCTAGTCTACCAGTTAAGAATCACACTATTTAGTCTAATATACCAATTAAGAATCACACTATTCAGTCTAGTCTACCAGTTAAGAATCACATTATTCAGTCTAGTATACCAATTAAGAATTACACTTCAGTCTAATGTACCAATTAAAAACTGCACTATTCAGTCTAGTGTACTAATTAAAAATCACACTATTCAGTCTAGTATAGCAATGAAGAATCACACTATTAGGTCTAGTGTACTAATTAATAATCACACTCTTCAGTCTAAATATACCAATTAAAAATCACTGTTCAATCTAGTATACCAATTAAACATCACACTATTCAGTCTAGTGTACTAATTAAAAATCACACTATTCAGTCTAAATATACCAATTAAAAATCACTGTTCAATCTAGTATACCAATTAAGAATCACACTATCCCATCTAGTCTAGCAATTAAGAATCACACTGTTCAGTTAAGTCTACCAATTAAGAATCACACTATTCATTCAGTCTAGTATACCAATTAAGAATCACATTGTTCAGTCTAGTGTACCAATTAAGAATCACACTATTCAGTCTAGTATAGCAATGAAGAATCACACTATTCAGTCTAGTATACCAATTTAGAATCACACTATTCAGTCTAGTATATCAATTAAGAATCACACTGTTCATTCTAATGTACCAATTAAGAATCACACTATTCAGTCTAGTCTACCAGTTAAGAATCACACTATTCAGTCTAGTATACCAATTAAGAATCACACTGTTCATTCTAGTATTCCAGTTAAGAATCACACTATTCAGTCTAGTATACCAATTAAGAATCACACTTCAGTCTAATGTACCAATTAAAAACCACACTATTCAGTCTAGTGTACTAATTAAAAATCACACTATTCAGTCTAAATATACCAATTAAACATCACACTATTCAGTCTAGTGTACTAATTAGAAATCACACTATTCAGTCTAAATATACCAATTAAAAATCACTGTTCAATCTAGTATACCAATTAAGAATCATACTATTCAATCTAGTATACCAATTAAGAATCACACTATTCATTCAGTCTAGTATACCAATTAAGAATCACACTGTTCAGTCTCATGTACCAATTAAGAATTACACTGTTCAGTCTAGTGTACCAATTACGAATCACACTATTCAGTTTAGTCTGCCAAATAAGAATCTCACTGCTTAGTTCAGAATACCAATTGCAAATCACACTATTCATTCTTGTATACCAATTAGGAATCACACTATTTGTCACATTTAATCAACCCAGTCGTAAATTGTGTATAAACTAAGGTATTAGTGCAAGACATGGTTGCTGTCTAAATGTTGCCAAAGGCTAGAGTTAATCTCTTAAGCAAGGTTACCATGACCAGAGAGAAGATCCAGCATCTTGAATCGGTACAGGCAGTAGATTGCGCAACTTCCCACCTAAGGGTAACAGCTTTGTCCTAGATCAGAGGAACCACGAGGGAACGGGACATGTTCTAAATCCATCCCACATGGACAGACAGTGAGAAGGACATTGTCCACTAAGTTCAATCAGATCGAATCAAAGTGACATCCAATCAGAATTGAGATAGAAGGTGTGGTAACAATTCTAATATACCAACCAATTAAGAATCACACTATTCAGTTGAGTATACCAATTAAGAATCACACTATCTGATTCTAGTATACCAATTAAAAATCACACTATTCAGTTTAGTATAGCAATAAAGAATCACACTATTCAGTTTAGAATATTAATTAAGAATCACACGATTTAATGTAATATACCCGGTAGTGATTAAGAAATGTTACTAAAATTATTTTATTTTGAATGTAAAACATCTCAAAATAGAAGCTGAATGCAACATATTTAAAAAAAATATATTACTTTGGAATTGAATGCAGTTGATTGGTCAGGCAAGTAAGGCATTGCTGAGCTACTGAGTTAGGTCACAAGAGGTCATGATATTAAAATACATTATAACTTTATCCACAAAAAATCATTTCAGAAAAAGTTATGGAAATATAAAATAGAAATGATCTTATTCTTGTTGCTGTATACAAATTGCTACTTTTCATGTGTAGATATGGTCTATAATTTAACAGTGACATGACAAGCTTGCCTGTTTTCACATTACTGATATCATTTATCCTAAATAATCTTTATTTCAAAATCTAAAATTTTTTCTAGAGAATGAAAGTTGTAACAATAGTGGTAAATGTAGCATCATGATTATTGGCTCTATCCAGAATAAAAGATTTATAAATGCATTATCATATGGGCTGTATCCAGAGAATGAAAGATTTATAAATGTATTATCATACGGGCTGTATCCAGAGAATACAAGATTTATAAATGTATTATCATATGGTCTGTATCCAGAGTGAAAGATTTATAAATGTGTTATCATATGGTCTGTATCCAGAGTGAAAGATTTATAAATGTATTATCATATGGGCCTTATCCAGGGAATGAAAGCCTTAATAATTGCATGAAAGAAAGCTTCTGGAAAAAAGTGGGAAGAAAATTTATTAACACATTAACCCCTTAAGCTTTTGTCGTTTTTGCCTGAAATTCAAATAGGAAACACATCTTGAAAGCTATTTTTGAATGCATTCTAATACATCAACTTCCAGGTGATCTTCCAATAACATAATGCCCAGTTGTGTTAGAAACATCATTTTTCATTGGCTATTTGGCTCGCACATGGGCAGAATGGTAAAAGTTGGAGTTCTATTTTTTGTTGCTTAATGGACCCATTTTTTTCGTATCGAGACAATTCTTTATTCCAAATGCCTTCTTATCCTACTTTTTGCAAAGGTTCATCTGTCTGTGTACAGTTCACACCAGTCTGCCTTAGATCTGAGACCAAAAGTCTAAAATCCAGACACAAAATCAGATTCTGACCATGTGTGAATTTTGGGTGGAAATAAATCAGGTCCAAATATTGAGATTTTTCCATCTCTATTTTGTAGTGCAACTAGAAAATCCAGATTATTTGGTATTATTGTAGAGCTACATCTGTCTACCTTTCTATAATACCACCCACTTTAGTGTATCATACATGCCCCCCTTGATGCCATGGAGTTCGGCAGTAGGCTACTACCTCCTGCCACGTAAACTCGTCAACAGGGGTTATTTTGTTAATTAATGAATGGATCAGTCTTTAATCATGTACTGTTCAAGACTGAGTTTTCCAGTGTGCTAAAACTAAACATCTACTTTTGGAGACGGGAAAGAGAGGGGTATTTTATTAACACAAAGCATTTTTGCTGAAAAGGACACCTTCTTCATGGCGTTTAATGCTACAGTAAAAATGATAAAAGATTTATATACCAGTAAACCTGGAAATTAATCAGGAATATCTAAAATACTCAAGATCAAAAATAAGCACAGGCTTTCCAAAGAATTTCTTGCCACATGGGGAATAAAAGATCAAAATAAAAAATAATCACTAGCTTTCCAAACAATTTCTTGACACATGGGGAATAAAAGATCAAGATCAAAGATATTTCCCTGCTCTCTAAAAAAATTTCTTCACACATGGGAAATAAATGATGAAGATCAAATCTTAGCACTGGCATCCTAAAAAAAATCTCTTCACACATGGGGAAAACCACTGTGGTTCGAAGGTTAGGATGCTGGACTAACAATCCAAATTTTCTGATTTTAATACTTTCTGGATCAGCCAAGCTTGAATGCTGTGGTGTTTTTCTGGGAAATTACATTTTTCTCCCATTCCCTCTACACCCTTTCATGTATTGATGTTGTACCCTTAAACCAAACAAAGGAATCTCTGATAGACTGTCACCCAGTTCACATTTATTCTCAACCAAAACACCAGACACCAGAAAAAGAAAACAGCAGAAAAGTCTCACCACAATGAAAAAAAGAAAAAGTCTCCAAGTTTACTCAACTTTTAGAAAGAACTGAACATTAAAATTATTTTAGTTTTGACATTTTTTTAATCAAGAATCATTACATTACTTTACATTTACATTTACAAGCAGTATAAGAACGAATTAGAACCATCAAATAATAGTTTTAAAAATGTCAGAATTAGGTGAAAGTTACCTTTTAATACACACACATAGGATATGAATTATTTGATTTTCTTGATTTATTTGAAATAAAAATGGTACCTGTGCATTTTGCTGAATAACTGGAAGCAAGAATGATTTCAACATTGACTTACTTTATTCCACCCTGTTTGATGAATCAAATATTAATAAATTTTAATTTAAAATATCACTTCATCTAAGCAACTGTTGTTATCATGATATTTAACCCTGTTTCACATACAATTTTTATTTCATCGCCACTGCACTGTATTTAGATTACATATATCATAATATTTTCATTGTCTGACTAAATTAGTGCACCACCTGCCAAAATATTTGCAGTGTTTTCCAGGAAGCAAAATCCTCCATTACTGATTGAAATTTGGAGTGAGCACAACTAATCGTGACAGTCTGTAGATTTTCACCCCAACAGCCACTCCGAATATATATTATGTACCCTGCAGATTTCCATTTTAGTAACCACTCCAAATATATATTATGTACCCTGCAGAATATTATGTACCCTGACTGAAGGTAATGTGGAGTGACCACATATCCTCATGACAAATCTGCAGATTTCCACTCCGATAAGCCACTCTAAATATGTATTACATATTTACTGTGCAGATTTTCACTCCAATAAGCCACTCCAAATATATATTACATATTTACCCTGCAGATTTTGACTCCAATAAACCACTCCAAATATATATTACATATTTACCCTCCAAATATATATCTTTTACCCTTTCATGTGATATATTTCCTAGTAAGAAGATTTATGCGAAAATTCTGTCGCAAATTTCATTATATGGAATCTGAATTATCATAACATGGCTGTTCTTTCAGCATATGCAGAGGGGTCCTGAGTGGCCGAATGATCTAAAGTGCTCACTGTTATGGATCACTGCCAACTCACCTCTGTCTGCGTGGGTTTGAGTCTCGGATTCGGCTACTGTGGGTATGTGAGAAAGCTTGCCAGTAGCTTGTCATGGGTCGGTGGTTCTTTCCGTGATTTTCCCGGGTTCTTCCTCCACCATTAATACTGGCCGCCATGTATAGCCTATCATGTGCTGAAAAATGGCGTTAAACCCACAAAACAAAATAACAAAAAACTTTCAGCATATCCACATTACCAAGGAAAAAGTAACTATAGGCAGAAAGGTGCACTGCATTAATGGTATGCCATGTGTTACGACTCTAATGTCACACACTAACAGAAATAACCAAATCCAAAATGTTTTGTATAACTTAACAAACAATTTAATTATCAAAGTTATAAATTAAAATGTGACAGGAACTTACAGTATTATGAAGCAAATCCAAAATTATAATCCTTATAAAGTTCTATGAAAGTCCCAATGAATGAAAAGTTCTATATAAATTTCAAAACCAAAAATGTACTGGTCCACCAAGAATCCTGAATTTGTCAAGATGGTATCATCAGAACTCCTTTGAAAATTCACAACAGTTCAAAATAGATGATCTTTTTGTATTTCCACTGAACAGTCCAAACAAATGTTTTTCCTCACGAATAATATCAAAGTACAAGATAAAACATGTCTGTAGATTTACAACAGAAACACAAGAAATGAGGATGACTCCAAAACCTGAATGAATCTGATTGCTCAGTTCTCTCCTTATATACTCGAACTTGCCTATTCTTATGACCCAGCCTAACCAATGAGAAGTTACTGAATTCTTCTAGAACCATCCAAATGCCGTCAACCTATGAGAAATTAACCCAAAGACGTCATTAAGTCTTATTATCTAGATTATTATTAGTAATTGTCAACACATATGTAAGCATCTATTTATAGATCCTATGTAATTTTATGCTGTTAACAGACTCAGCTGAAGTCAACAAAATCTAACTAAAGATTTTCTGTATAATTTATAACCATAAATAAAAATTACAAAACTTAAATAAAATCATGTTGCAGGAGTTACAAAAGAAAATAGATCTCTATATATAGCACATGATATTTTCTGTTCCAGCAGTACATACCATGGTTCCTTTCCACCATATAAGTACTTGAGTACTTTCCATCAGTAAGGAATGTACAGAAATTCCAGAGTAATCTTGTCACAAATTTAAGGTTAAAAAAGCATGACTCAGTTTTTCACAATAAAAATACAAAATCACTGCATTTGTCACAAATTCTTCCACAATAATATAGTATACATGTTAACTGATCACTCAGGGATTCCCAGTGACAGATTGGTCTCAGCCAAGATGCTCATTTTGACATATGACTGACATCTCACATCTGTCTACATGGGTTTGACTCTCAGCCCCAATAGCTATGTGAGAAAGCCTGCCAGCGGCTTCCCGTGGGTTGGTGGTTCTTACCAGGATTTTTCAAGGTTCTTCCTCCTTCCAGACATGCTGGCTGCCAAATAGCCTATCATGTTCTGAAAAATGGTGTTAAACCCAATGCAACAACTGATCTCACATGGCTACTATGTGTGACCATGGCACATGGCAATTATGTCTGAGCATGGAACAAAGCAAACATGTTTGACCATGGCACATGGCAACTATGTCTAACCATGGCACAAAGCAATCATGTCTGACCAAGGAGAACCATGGTCTTCTATGGTCAAATTTCTGGTTGTATGTATACGAATCCCTGACAGCTGATGTGGCCATGGATGACCATGGTCTGACAATTTCCATGATATCAAAAATTAGGTTGTAGCATAAACATTTTCTGGAAAAATCCAAAGGAAATATATTTACTGCATTTATTTTAGAAAGGAATACAGATGGGTTTAGATGTTCTTCTATCGACCAGACCAGATTTTGCTCAGTTCCTAGTTTCATAATTTGCTGAATCGCCTGTTGTAAATTTCATGACATTTGATATGTAAATTATTTTATTATGACATCATGTGTGGACAGCGATGAAAATACATTTCTATCAATTTATCAATGTAAATTTGTTCTTTGTGAAATATTCTAGACACAAGTGGCATATCCTGGACTTGTAACACAAGCAATTAAAAGTGCTGGACATTAATATTAAAATATGATAATTGTTAATATACAAAATGAAAAGCCTAATTAGACTAAAACAAACTGACATGACATTAGGAAATGCTTAAGCTGCATGCAAGTTTTCATTTGAATTTTCTAGAAAATGAGAAATTATGATTAATAATTATAATCATTATGATAATTTTGAAGTAAATTCATCTTGAAACAGAAAAAAAATGACAGGAATATATAATAAAACCTTATGATATCACAAATGACATCATAATACTATGCACCAGAAATGCATAAAGACCAAGTCATCCAAATGTATTTCCATGGTCATGCAATAGAACCCATAGATCTTACACCTGTGCTTACTTCAACATGAAATTGATGACGTTCATAAAATAATTTCGATTGTTAGCTCACAAAGATTATTGGATTGTTTCATAAATTTCACGTATGATAAAAATTATCTGACTCATTTCATAAATTTCATGCAAGAGAAATTATTTGACTTGTTTCATAAATTTCATGTAAAATAGAAAGTATTTGAATAGTTTAATAAATTTCATTTAAAACAGAAATTATTTGACTAGTTTTATAAATTTCCTATGAAAAGAAATTATTTGACAAGTTTTATAAATTTCATATAAATTATTTGACTAGTTTTTTAAATTTCATATAAAATAGAAATTATTTGACACATTTGATAAATTTCATATAAAGAGAATTATTTGACTAGTTTTATAAATTTCATATAATCTAGAAATTATTTGACACATTTCATAAATTTCATACAAGATTCTCTATATATTTATTAACTGATGATGTCAATGTAATTATACCCAGATCAGAAAGGAAAGAAGGAAGGATTCAAGGATGTGTATATATATATATATATATATATATATATATATATATATATATATATATATATATATATATATATATATATATATATATATATATATATATATATATATATATAGCCTAACTGCAAATCAGCACAATACTGGCTATTTAGTGCTGATTCAAAATGTGTGAACATGTATTTATTTTTTTAAAATATTTGAGATGGAAAATTATTACTTGGTTTTTATAGAGGTGTTCATTTCTGACATTTTGTTAAAGGGGGGTGGGTAAATTTTGGTCTCCTATGAGGTTATGCTGCAACAACTTTTCCACTGTGGGATTTTACTGCATATTCCCATTGATTCTGCTCAAAATTGGAAGTCTCCCTTTTTTCAACTGAAGCTTAAAATACAGAATTTAGAAGACTGGATACATTAGAACACTATTTTTTATGCAAATGAAAATGCAGAACTTAGACAAAAGTTTGAAAGGTTTTAACCAAAGTAAACAGAGATAAAACAATTTTATAAATGTTTGCAGAGATATAATGGACAAGAAACAAACAACAAAACAAATGCACTCATTTATCTTTTTCAGAATTGATCCAAGCAGTGAGATAATTAATCAAGATAATTAATCAAGATAATTAATTAAGATAATTAATCAAGATAATTAATTAAGATAATTAAGATAATTAATCAAGAAGAAAGACCCACTCTGAAAGTGACAAATCCATGAGCTAAACAACACAATAAATATAATCTTTTACATTTAATGAATCATGAGATATAAAAAGCAAACGTGGCCAAATTAGAAATTTAATTAACAATTTAAGCTTGGCAAAGCCTTTACTATTATCTTTTGTTTCAAGGAAATAAAACGTTGCTCATTGTAATCTGAGTGACAGTCATATACAGTTATATTTTTAAGAAAAATACAAATGTCAGGACAGATTATCACCGAGTCTGCAGAAGAAGGCAACTTAATTGTTTCTAAACTTGATAGTCTTTAAGAAATCCTGCAGTTATGATTATTATTATCATGTATACTTGCAGATAAGTTGGGCCTAACTGCTAAAACAGCATAGACTCAGATCTACCATTGCATGATGTTCTGGTAGGTCAGGGTCAATGTTGTTTGTTCAACCCATTAATCCTAAAAAACTGCAGAGACCCAGATCTACTGGCATATTATCCAACCGCAGATCTGGGTCTATGCAGGGGGATCCAACTTCAATGTAAGTACTGGTATTTTTGCCAAATTATATAAAAATTTCACTTGCACAAATTTTGCATTTACGTGACTTCATAATATTTTTTGAAGTTAAGTTTTTTGTAGTGAAGACTAAAATATAATGAAATGTAAAACTACCCCAAAATAGGATTCATAATTAGCTTAAACAAATGGCAATAATGTGAATTAAATTCATTATTTTTCAGTGAAAACTAAAAGCAGTGAAACCAAAAAATGAGGACGGTGAGGTCAGTGGTTATCTGCGTATAGAATAAATAATTAAATCATTTGCTATTGCAGACAAACCTAGTCAAATTTTCCCTGAAGGAATTTGTAAGAAATCAAATTGTTTTCAATGTTTTGCAGAAAGTCGCTGTGGCACGTGGTTCGTGCATGACAGGGCAAAAAGGCTGTGTGCGAGCATTGCTGGCTCAGTGGTTAAGTGTTGGACTTATGACCAGAAGGGTGCATATGGGTTCAATTTCCATCAGCAGTCCAGATTGGCTACCATTGTGTATCCTTGGGCTTGAGACGGTATGGCCTACAAAGTCTCACTGTGTCATGCAAATACTCAAAACCAAGTACCTAACATCAATCAAGGGGGGTAAAGCAATTTTTATAAATTAGGAGTAAAAGTTGATACAGTGTGAATGCTGAATGATAAATTATATATTGTAATGTCAGACATCAACCTAACAATGTTTCTGCTGAACTGACATGCAACATAGTAAGAAAAAATGTCTTCTAATCTATGCAATAATTTAGTTTTTCTTTTAAAGTATGTCATAAACTTTTAAAAATACAGACAAAATTATTTTGGTTAAGTTTGATTTAGTGTTTTAGCGCAGAGGAACACAAATAGTTTATTTAGTGGTAAGGCATGTGGAATAAAACATTTTGTCCAAGGAAACATCTGGGTTGATATGATGGTAGGATTCGAGCATGCACCCTTTTGGTTGCAAGTCCAGTACACTAGCATCTTAAAGCATGCAGCTGGACACATCTGGTCTATTCTACAGCCCTGGGCCTACAAGGGGGACCACCTTTTAATGAAATCTGTTTTGACTCTATGGTCTTAAACTAAGAAACTGAAAGAAGCAAAACCAACAAGATTAGTAAAATCAACAAATAATTTAAATCTCATATTTACAAAGTGAAAATTTAAGAGGAACTTACAATATTGTGAATTAAATCCCAAATAATCCTAGATGTTCAATCACAAGTCCAAAAGTAGAGAATGTTCTGAATGAATGTCAATAATCTTGAATGTGCTGATGTACCAATAGTCTTGATGTATCATAATAGTATAATCCAGAATGTTTTTGAATGAGACCTCAATAATTACTAAAGCAGTGCTTAAGTCCAAAAGGCAATGAGCACTTCATGATTCCAATGAATAATTTAAATGAATGATATCACCTCAAATTATACCTGGACACAACTAACAACTCTGATCATAGATTCTCAAAGACTAATTTTAAGATCGGAATGGAAACATTGTTGACAAAACTCTTTTATTTACATCCTCTTTGACCTTTGCCACCACAGTATTTTTTGAAAATACTAAATTATCTTAATGGACATTACACTAAACTGTATACAAGTTTGCTTACAGAACCTTCTAAGGTTGTAATCAAGGCTAGGTCTTGAACTCAAATTCAAGTAAACATCTATTTATAACTTACAAACAAGACATAAATCAGGTACACACTAAAACTATATCCTCAATCATGGACAAAGGTGAAACACACAATAAAATCTAAATATACTTAACAAACTCAATTGCTGAAGCTATGCACTGTGGGATATCACTCAAATGAAAGTCAAGTACTGAAACTACACATTGAGGGAGACCACTGTAATGAGAGTCAAGTACTGAAACTATACATTGGGGAAACCACTCTAATGAAATTCAAGTACTGAAACTATGCATTGTGGGAGACTACTGTAATAAAATTCAAGTACTGAAACTACATATGAAGGGAGACCACTCTAATGAAGTCAAGTACTGAAACAATACATTCAGGGAGACTATTGTCATGAAATTCAATTACTGAAGCTATGCACTGTGGGTGATCACTCAAATGAAAGTCAAGTACTGAAACTATACATTGGGGAGACCACTCTAATGAAATTCAAGTTCTGAAACTATACATTAAACTTCTATTAAGTGAAACTTTTCATCTTTGCATCAATGAATACTGCTGAAGTGAAACAAGACATTGCTTTTAGGTTCTAAAAAGAATATTATATGAGAGAGAGAGAGAAAGATGAGACAGATAAACAACCAAGAATGACTTTACCATATTTCTCCTATGGTAAGCTGAGGGTTACCACTTGATAATGTTTTGGTTTGGTTTGGTGTTTTATGGCACAGTATCATAAAAAGGCCATTTAGTGCTGAGACAAGTGGAGTCAAGTACCTTACCCTAGGACATACCTTGGTAGCCAACCTGAGCAGATCTGATGGTAGGATTCAAACCTGCACTCTTTTTGTTACAAATTTGACAAGTCAACTAATGAGCCAAAGTGGTTCCTTTTAAGAAAAGTTTTAGATGGTAAGTAATATCTTCTACAAAATCTCTGTTACATTTTTTTAAAGTTTGTACAGGCTTATTACTGAGCAAAATAGGTTTATGGTTGAATATTGTTGAGCATGATGGCATTATGGTGGAATATTGTTGAGCATAATGGCATTATGGTGGAATATTATTGAGCATGATGGGTTTATGGTGGAATATTGTTGAGCATAATGTCATTATGGTGGAATATTGTTGAGCATAATGGCATTATGGTGGAATATTGTTGAGCATAATGGGTTTATGGTTGAATATTGTTGAGCATGATGGCATTATGGTGGAATATTGTTGAGCATAATGGCATTATGGTGGAATATTATTGAGCATGATGGGTTTATGGTGGAATATTGTTGAGCATAATGGCATTATGGTGGAATATTATTAAGCATGATGGGTTTATGGTGGAATATTGTTGAGCATAATGGCATTATGGTGGAATATTATTGAGCCTTGTGAGTTTATGGTGGGATATCATTAAGCATAATTTTTTTAAACAAAACCTCATTATAAGGAGCCACAGTGGCATGGGGTTAGTATGTTTGACTTGTGACTTACTGAGTGCAGGTTGAAATCCCACAACTGAATCAGCCTCAGTAGACTACCATGATGTGTCCTTGTTGATCATGGTGCTCTACCTCTAATTGCCTCACCACCTCATTGTTGTATGCTTACTTTATTTAATGGCCATAACAAAAATTAGTACATTCATGAAATTAAAAGCCTAATCCTTTTACATTAGTGCATTCATTAAATTTACAGTTAGATTCTTACATAGTAGTGTATTGATGAAATTGACTTATATTCTGTTAAATTAGTGCATTCATGAAATTGACAGTTAAATCCTATAATATTTGTGTATTCATGAAATTGACGGTTAGATCAATTATACTTACTGTATTCATGAAATTGACAGCTAGATCCTATCAAATTACAGTCAAACCCAGTTATCTTGATTATGTTGGAGGTGTAAAAAAATTGTCGACATAACGGGTCCCAAAATATCAGGGTTTAATTGACAAATGTACTGCAGAACAATGATTATGCATCTGATGCACCAAAACGGAGGTGTTTTGTTTCTAAAAGCAAAGGGCAATGCGCAATGAAAATAATACTACAATAACTCAGCCATTTAATAGCATACATTTCTCATCAATTTGTGTTTGCCGTGTTAATCTGAAATAAATCCCCCTTCCAAAATCCCATTTGCATGTGAAACCTACCCCCTCACAAAATCCTGTTTGCATCGAAAACCTACCCCTCTTCCAAAGCCCATTTGCATTGGAAACCTAAGCTTAAAAAAAAGGAAAACAATTTAGCTTTAAATATTCAGTGAAAAACAATTTAGCTTTAAATATTCAGTGAAGAGTCTCATGATTTTTAGCTGTCATTGCCGATCCACTCGACCATGGACCTTACCTGATACAATATTGTACAATATTTTACAAGATGAAAATCTGAGGTTGCCAGTATAGATGTATATAGTTATATAAACATGTACATAGTAAAGCGGTTGGTTCCTAATTCTAGAACTAGAACTCACTATTTATGAAAAAGGTAGTTTCTTGTGATATATAACTCAGGGAAATACCTGTTAAAATGTCCACCATGTCTCTGTAGTATACAATTTACTTATAATAACCCCCTAGCATCATATATCTTATTCTTCAAATTTATTTTTTCCTTTAAAACATGTCCTACCTAGATTAATGAATGTGATAGATAATAATGGAAATACCTGTAAAAATGTCCACCATCTCTCAGATTATTTATACAATTTACTTATTATAACCTCCTAGCATAATATAACTTATACCACAAATATTTTTTTCCTTGAAAAATTGTCTTGCCTAGACAAATGAATGTTACATGGTCACTGCCAGTTTAACTAATGGTATTGTGAAGTGTCATCTCGGTGGTCTGTGTATTCCAGAATGATTTGTTTTGGTTTGGTTCATTGTTTTACATATGAGCAATTCATGAGGGTTATATCAGACTGAGGCAACTAGAATAAAATGCCTTGCCCAGGGACAACTATACAACTAGAATAAAATGCCTTGTCCAGGGACAACTATAGTACATGACCTGGGTTGATCTGACAGTGGGATTCTAAACTAGGTTAGGAAAACCAAAATATTAACAATTTAAAATCTTCCTGCTAGAGAAATGAGCAGCATGTTTTAGATGCAGATAATTTTCAATTTTGATTGTAATGAACAATTTCAATCCCATACTAAAAACTGGCTGGCTTTATATTTTTATATATATAAAAGTATATTTTAACTGTAAGGGAAGATTTGCGCTCCCCCGTGTATCAAATGTTGTTGTTGTTGTGATTTGGATTTTTAATTTAGCTTTAACAATTTTTCAGTCATATTGCTACGATGTCTGCAGTGTGGCAGTTTATAGTGATGTCTAGCACTGGGGCATCATGCCCAGACATATAGCATGATGTCCCACCCAGTCACATTATCCTGACACCAGGCCGACCAGTCCTAACAACCTCTTAATGCTGAGTGCCAAGCGAGGCAGCTGTTAGTACCATTTTATAAGCATGTATAAAAAAATATGAAATAAATAATTGCTTCATATAGTTAGAAAGCAAGCAAAGAAATATCTTAGTGGACCCAATACAACATATTATGAACTTAAAAAAAGAACAAACTAACATGCCACCTCATTTCCTGAGAAATCTTTGCATAATGACGTCAATCTTTGCCACAAATGACAGATTGCCACAAATGACAGATTGCCACAAATGACAGATTGCCAGGAAGATAGATCTGCTTCTCATCAGCAAAATTGAAATAAAAAGCAAAGCAAAACTTTTCATTCAAAGTAAACATAATTCTGAGTACATACATTCAGTGCATTTCATTAAATGGCATAAGAAATGTTGAACATTAACTTGAAATATCAATGGCCACTGGAGCGTTGCTGGCTGCACTGTGTTAACATTTCACTGACACGTGAGTACATCAAAATTCACATCGGCAACTGCAGAAAAACCATCCAATGTTGTCATTCTGTTAAAAATATCAAATACAGCAAATAGAATTACCCAACTGCAAACATAATATGACACTCCCCCCCCCCCCATTATAATGCTGCCCATGGATGCTACAGAGTATACGATCTTACAGAGAGACTGCCTTATAAATACAGTACTTTCTCATTATAATGCTGTCCATGGCAGCCATATTGACACCACCTCAAAATGAGACTGCTTTATAAATAGAGTATTCCCTCATTATAATGTTGTTCATGACATCCATATCGATGCTACCTCGCAGTGAGACTGACTTATAAATAAGTACTACCTCATTATAATGTTGTCCATGGCAGTCATATCAATACCACCTCACAGTAAGACTGCCTTATAAATACAGTACTACCTCATTATAATGCTGTCCATGGCAGTCATATTGATACCACCTCACAGTGAGACTGCCTTATAAATACAGTACCACCTCACTATAACGCTGTCCATGGCAGTCATATCGATACCACCTCACAGAGAGACTGCCTTAAAAATACAGTACTTCCTCATTATAATGCTGAGCATGGATTCTATAGTCTTACAGTGAGACTCCCTTATAATGAAGTACATTATACTACCACTTAATAAAATGGACTCCATAACCGTAACCACCTAATAACAGGAATTGTGCTATAATGATCCATGTTAGAACAAGAACAGTGTTGTAATGAACCATGTTATAACAAGAACAGTGTTGTAATGATCCATGTTATAACAAGAACAGTGTTATAATGAATCATGTTATAGGAAGAACAGTGTTGTAATGAACCATGTTATAACAAGAACAGTGTTGTAATGAACCATATATGCCATTCCTCACAATGACACTACATATTTTTTGACTGGTAACAATATTCTATATTTTAAAAGAACATGCAATAGACATTGGGGTCTACAATACAGTCATACAATCTTGAATTTTCCTTGAAGAGCCTTGATTTATCTCTAAGATAGCCTAAACATTTTGGAACTCCACAATGCTTTTCCAGAATATAAATTAATATAATGTATAATCATATTATCCAAAGTATCATAAACAAGATAATGTAAAATCATATTGTATGTAGTATTATAAACAATATAATGTAAGATATTGCTTTTGCAGAGAAATGTTGAGAACTGTTCAAGTGAAAATGAACCACTGTCATCTAATGTGTTGTGTGATGACAGATCTGTGTCAGTTAGGTGCTTACAATTAGTCATGTGCTAAAACAATAATAAAGACAGATCTGTGTCAGTTAGGTGCTTACAATTAGTCATGTACTAAAACACTAATAAAGACAGTTGTAGATTTATGTAAACCCGTATACTGTAGCATCTAATAGATTACTTGACCTATTCGACTACCAGGTGACTGTCAGTCATCGAGCACATTAGAGACATTCCAGTGACCAAATGACCAATCTCTGACCAATCAAATGAACCAGCCCACTGTCCACCTGATTTTTACTTTACATGCTTGACCTCAAGCTACATTTCAAGAGGTCAGCAAAGTTCATTATATGCTATGTAAACAATACAATGTCAAATCTGTATTAATTTAAAAATCTCTTGTCCCATGATTCATAAAATTTTTAAAACTCCTCTGTTAAAATCCCTAATACTTTTTTCAATATGCAGTCCAAAGATTCAAAATTTGAGTTTGTGTGTACTCAGCCTAAGGAGCTGGATGAATGCAGAACCACCTCGGTTTGCTGTGCATAAGCCATTTTTTATATAGTGGATGGCCTTTTTTGTACCCAATGTGTAAGTCATCCAAGTTTGGTGTAAGTACATGGCTAAAAGCTTGCAAGTCATCCAAGTTTGGTATAAGTACATGGCTAAAAGCTTGCAAGTCATCCAAGTTTGGTGTAAGTCATCCAAGTTTGGTGTAAGTACATGGCTAAAAGCTTGCAAGTCATCCAAGTTTGGTGTAAGTACATGGCTAAAAGCTTGCAGGTCATCCAAGTTTGGCGTAAGTCATCCATGTTTGGTGTAAGTACAAGGCTTAAAGCTTGCAGGTCATCCAAGTCTGGAGCAAGTCATCCAAGTTTGGTGTAAGTACATGGCTAAAAGCTTCAGTTTTTGTCTATATTTTTGTTTTTCAGCCCACAATGGATAAGATCATTTCCTACCCAAAGCATTAGTTATCCACAACCTTTGGTCCAGGTCTGTGATGTATAAAGCTATGTGCAGAAACTGTTTTTATTCCTTCACTTACAGTGACCCTGACATTTGACCTTTGACCCTAAAACTGATAAGCTTTTTTCTTTCCTGAAGTGAAAGCTATTCAAACGTTTCATCATATGTGTCATGTAGAACTGATGTTAATATGCAACAATTTCTTGACTGAATTTTGATCCCAACATTTAAAAGTCATTGCCAAAACACATCACAACTACGACGGGATAATGTTGAGAAAAGGAATAAAGGAATAAAGGAGTAAAGGAATAAAGGAGTAAAGGAATAAAGGAGTAAAGGAGTAAAGAAATAAAGGAGTAAAGGAATAAAGGAGTAAAGGAATAAAGGAATAAAGGAGTAAAGGAGTAAAGGAATAAAGGAGTAAAGACTTGGGACTCTCATTTACCTTAATCATTCAGCTATTATTTTATGGACATTTAGAGGCTTTATGGTCAGTACATGTCATGTAACAGCATTTAGGGACATTCTGCTCAGTACGTGTCATGTAATGGCAATTAGAGGCTTTATGGTCAGTACATGTCATGTAACAGCATTTAGGGACATTCTGCTCAGTACGTGTCATGTAATGGCAATTAGAGACTTTTTGCTCAGTACATTTCATGTAATGGCAATTACATAACTGTTTCAATTTTAATAATTGAAATTTGAATAAAATCATATTTCCTTGTAAAGAGAAGCTAAATGTGGCATCTCATGTAAAAAAAAATAATAAAAATTTTAGCTGACAACTCTAAAGGGAAATACCTGCTAGCTTGAATTTCAAGTTAATTACATATGATTACATATACCACAGTAATTATACAGCTTTGTTAGTTTGGTTAACTGGATCACTCCTGCGTGACATATGGCATTTTTTATCAACCAAAATGAGATAAAAATAGATGTAACCAGTCAGCCAAAGAAAACATATGTAATTGAAGTTTTTAGCTAATAAAATACACGTGCTGCAATACACTCAACAAAAATACATCTATTAATGGTTTCTTGGAATGTTGATATCATCATGAGTAAAAAAATATTTTCTTACAATTGGTTCTTGCATGTTTGTGAAAACAGCATTACCTAATAGGCTTTGAGGAAACCCTTTGAGTGCCAATCCATGATTAATCCATTTGAGTATCAATCTATGATTAAACCTGTTGAGTGCCAATCTATGATTAAACCCTTTGAGTACCAATCTATGATTAAACCTGTTGAGTGCCAATCCACTATTAAACCCTTTGAGTACCAATCTATGATTAAACCTTTGAGTGCCAATCCATAATTAAACCCTTTGAGTACCAATCTATGATTAAACCTGTTGAGTGCCAATCCATGATTAAACCCTTTGAGTACCAATCTATGATTAAACCTGTTGAGTACCAATCCATGATTAAACCCTTTGAGTACCAATCTATGATTAAACATGTTGAGTACCAATCCATGTTTAAACAGTTTGAGTACCAATCTGTAATTAAACCTGTGAGTGCCAATCCATGATTAAACCCTTTGAGTACCAATCTATGATTAAACCTGTTGAGTACCAATCCATGATTAAACCCTTTGAGTACCAATCTATGATTAAACCTGTTGAGTACCAATCCATGATTAAACCCTTTGAGTACCAATTCGTGGTCATCACAACCTCAGTAATGCAATTTCCTTTGATCTGAATGTCTTCCTATCAGAAGACAATTTCTGGGAAATTCCTGTATTATTCTTTAAACTGATTATGGCATCCAGATTTTGCAATTAATCTGGATCAGAACTTAGAGGTGTCTGGATTAATGGGGTTTTGCTGTAAATGACTACAGATGTGTCAAGGGAACATGGATATCCCTACACCAATAGGATGCAATCAAAGGGAAAAATCAAACAGGGGTCATGCCTCCATTAAATTCTGTCCAAAAATTGTGAACATTTAACTTTAACTATATCTTCTTAACTCTGTTAAACAAATTTTGTTTCAATTCACAATAGAATAGAACAGACAAACAGAAAAAAAATCAGGCAACACTATATCCCTCTGTTAGGGGCATGAAAAGTTGACATATTCCAAATGTCCAGTGTCAAGGGAGATTATCCAAACTTTTTCACCCCTGCAATATGTATGAATCTGTATAAAAAATGTCCATGCAGGTTGACAAAGAAGTACCTGATAGAATGTTTGCTACATGAATGCATTTTTGGTACAACTCTTCTGAGGATAAATTGGGGCATATCAAAATGATCTACCAACAAGATGACATAATACCGTAATATTTCATGTAAAATTCCCAAAACTTCTTTTATCATTAGTGCTTAAGATTCCAAGCTGTAATGGAAATTTAAATAAATATTTAAACTTAGGAAATAAAACTTCAATGAAAAATTAAAGCAGATAAATGATCTTAACAGTGAGAATATGAAATTCTAATTAAATTATTTCACACAAAATGTGACAGTATTTGCAAAGTACCTGATACTGTAAATAATGTAGCAAAAGCAATTAATTCGACTATGTGAGACAAAAATGACTCATTAATGTAATGGCTCGATATTGTAGTAAAAATGCTGATTCATTTATTACACTGTTACACATTTTTTGGATAAGGTACATAGATAATCATACATTTTGGTAGATATATTAGTATCAACATTAAGTATGAGCTGATGACTTGATTTAAAATCCCAAAACTTCTTACATCACTGGTACTTAATAGTCCTACTGTCATGCATCTCTGATTAAAGGAGAAAGTGAATGATCTTAACTGAGAATGTAAACTTCTAAATAAAATTATTTGACAGTTACAAACTTAATTCAAGCATGAATTTCAAAACAAACAGTGCCCAACCTTACCTTATGTACTTGTACACATCCCACACCAATGTACCCAGATACAACCTACATGTACCCATACAATGTATGTACCCATAAAAATGTACTCGTATAAATTACACAAATGTATCCATATAAAAATTACACAAATGTACCCATTTATAACTTACACAAACATACCCATTTATAACTTACATCAATGTACCCACATAAAACCTCCATGTACCCATATTAACCTAAACATATGTACCCACATACACCCATATATTACTGAAATAAATTTACATATAAATTACACATATGTACCCATTTATAACCCACATGTACCTCTATATAAATTACATATGCCACCCATATATAGCCTACATGTATGTACCCATACCGTATATAACCTACATGTATCCATATATAAGTTACACATTGTACCAATATATAGCCTACATGTATGTACCTGTACATAACCTACATGTATGTACCTGTATATAACCTACATATAACTGTAAACAGCACATAACCTGCCATGCCCTGTCATAATGAGGTAAAAGATATGAATTCCTGCTTGAGATCTCAATTAAAATAAATAGTGATGACACAACACCCTATAAATTTTAAAATGATTTGGGAATAGCTCAAGTCCTTACCAATCAATCTGTTAAAAAGTTAAATACTTCATTATTTCATGTGCAATCAGCCTCAGCTGCAATAATCATGTAGAGACTATGTACACTTAATCATAGTCAAACCTCACAGACTGCACATCTCAAATCCTGTACAACCTCAATCCATTTACAGCTAATATACAGTAAATCCTGTACAACCTCAATCCATTTATAGACTGTGTACAGTAAATCAAGTACAACCTTAATCCATTTACAGATAATATACAGTAAATCCTCTACAACCTCAATTCATTTACAGCTAATATACAGTAAATCCTGTACAACCTCAATCCATTTATAGACTGTGTACAGTAAATCAAGTACAACCTTAATCCATTTACAGATAATATACAGTAAATCCTGTACAACCTCAATCCATTTACAGATAATATACAGTAAATCCTGTACAACCTCAATTCATTTATAGACTGTGTACAGTAAATCAAGTACAACCTTAATCCATTTACAGATAATATACAGTAAATCCTGTACAACCTCAATCCATTTATGGATAATATACAGTAAATCCTGTACAACCTCAATCCATTTACGGATAATATACAGTAAATCATGTACAACCTCAATCCATTTACAGGCTACGTACAAAGAGAGAGAGAGATAGAGAGAGAGAGAGAGAGAGAGAGAGAGAGAGAGAGAGAGAGAGAGAGAGGGGTTCTGATAAATATGGAGGAATTACTTTCATGTTACACTGGTGAAATACAAAATTACTTTCCATACATTTTTTCAGAGTCTTGTTGAATGGCGATACTTGTTAAATATTTCAGTACAATGTGATCATGACTCTACAATAACAGTCAACAGATCAAGTCTGCCTGTTTCATCAAATTATTGGTGTATCTTAAGTCAAACATTCAATTTTTATTTAAATTTCATTAAATTAAATTTCATAGCATTATACAATTTTTCCTTGGTCATGCATGACTTACGTAGATTTCCTTATGAAATGCCAGCTATATATATATATATATGTTGCTTTTGACAGTATCTACATTAAAATGGGTTTGTTCTGTCCCTGGTTTAATTTATTCGTATAAACTTATTTATTATTTATTTATTTAGTAGGAGGGGATAAATACAGATTTACAGATTTATTTTCCGGAGGAATTTTTAACATTTCTAATAAGTTGAAAATTTTTAGCACTTACATTTAAATAAAATTATTAATTTTTTATAAATCCAATAAATGAAAAATGTGTATATTTGTTAAAAATTTTACACAAACTAATTAAAAAAATATGAAATTTAATTTTAAAATATTCAATCTGATTAAAAATAATACATTTATTAAAAATATGAAATTTAATTAAAAATATGAAATTTAATTAAAAATATGAAATTTAATTAAAAATATGAAATTTAAGTTTTAAAAATATGAAATTTCATGGCACTGATCCTTTGCTGATGACAAAGTAGTTTTTAATGACTTGGAGAAAACAATCTCATGATAAATGATACATTTAAAATAAAATCGATATCATAATTAAATCTGAAGGATTTTTAAAAAATACATTGCAAGCATATCTTGTAAAATACATTATTTTTGACTGAATTTTAGCTTTTGGTACCACTATATATAGTATTATTAACTCAGATTGAATTTCTCTGATTTTTCAAAATTTTTCTAAAAGCTATTTTATTTTTATAAGATCACCTTGTTGTACCTTGTGATTTCTTAATCCGGACGTAATCTAGAAGTTTAAATTCAGGTGAGGGGGAATGCCCTAACCCGAATTGAACAGAGGAATTTTCAAAAGATAGGAGGGATTTAACATAGAAATAACAGTTGGGCTTGAAAATAGGATATGCAATTTTCATGCATTCAGTTGATTTTTTTAAATGAAACTTCTGAGATTTCAGAATGAATTCTACACTTACGTGTCTCTAAATAAATTCTTCCTAAAGGGTTAGCACAATTCATTAGAGGTGTCTAGTACTTCTTTCAGGAGATCCGTTGTTTGCATCATCAAATTAATGTGATATGACCAACTGAGAGAATAGATTTTTGCCAATAATAGGACAAACCTAATTTTCTTCATCTTAACAAGGTTGAGTCTGCAACCATGGCTGAAATGAGATGAGGCGGAAGATTGTATTCATTGCTTCAGTAAGGACCTTGTTGATTGTATTCCTTGATGGGTCTGTCATGGTGATTTGTGTGAAGATCTGCACAGAAGACTATCTCATTAATGAAGTACCATTATTATTTTCTGATCAGTAACTCTAATTCAATGTCTAATTCTACAAGACCTGAAGACAAAAACTGCAAACCAAGACAAATCTGATATACAACAATTTTTGCTTGGTGTTCTAATTCAGAGTAGGAAATAAATACAGTAAAAACCCTATGGGATGTATATTATGGGACATATATCTAAAAGAATACTAGATTTAGACAGGTGAATGTATCCTGCAAATATAAAAACTTACAAAGCTAAGAAATAAATGGTGGACTAAAATTCAGAACAATAGATTTAAGTCTTAGTAACATTGAAGACTCAGACTGGGATATGGTTTTTTAAATTGTGAAAAGAATTAAAATGGAAACAGAGTTTGAGAAGCAATAAGATTAATAGAGAGGGAAGTTTAAAAAAAGAAAAGAAGTAATGTACTTTGATCAAAGGCAACAATATATCTTGGGAAGTTGTGAATGAAGTAGGGACAAAGATGATGAGATAGAGTAGAATGGGAAGATGGAAGTAGAAATAGAAGTCATGAGATAGGGTAGAAAGTAGAGATAGAAGTCATGAGATAGGGTAGAAAGTAGAGATAGAAGTCATGAGATAGGGTAGAAAGTAGAGATAGAAGTCATGAGATAGGGTAGAAAGTAGAGATAGAAGTCATGAGATAGAGAACAAAGTAGAGCTAGAAGTAATGAGAAAATGTAGACAGTGGAGATAAAAGTAATGAGAAAACATAAAAAGTACTACAGATCAAGAAGTAATGAGAAAGTATAAAAAGTAGAGATAAAAGTAATGAGAAAATGTAGAAAGCAGAGATAAAAGTAATGAGCAAATATATAAAATAGAGATAGCAGTAAAGAGAAAATATATAAAATAGAGGTTTCTTGTTGTGCTCTGACACCCAAGCATGGACTTCAACACATACGGACCAAAGCTTTGTGATCCAATAAGAAAAAATTTCTACACATTTAGATTATTTATGTATGTATTTTTGAAGATGTATACAATACCTATTTTGGTCTGGCAGAGCCCACTGTAAGATATTTTTACATCACAGGGTTTTGCATGTTCTGGAATTCATGTGCAATGGTCCATAGTGATTGGTTAGTTAGATGATTGACTCATTGGTATTTAACAAAGGTCCACAATCATTGGTTGGTTAACAGTATAGGACACACACCAGTGATTCATGCATAATGGACCATAATGATTGGTTGGTTAGATGATTGATTGACTGGTATTTAACAATGGTCTATAATGATTGGTTGATTGGATTATTGACTGATTGATATTTAACAAAGGTCCATAATGATTGGTTGGTTAGATTATTGACTAGTTGATATTTAACAAAGGTTCATAATGATTGGTTGGTTAGATTATTGACTGAGATGTATTTAACAAAGGTTTATAATGATTGGTTGGTTAGATTATTAACTGATTGATATTTAACAAGGTTCATAATGATTGGTTGGTTAGATTATTGACTGAGATGTATTTAACAAAGGTTTATAATGATTGGTTGGTTAGATTATTAACTGATTGATATTTAACAAGGTTCATAATGATTGGTTGGTTAGATTATTAACTGATTGATATTTAACAAGGTTCATAATGATTGGTTGGTTAGATTATTGACTGAGATGTATTTAACAAAGGTTTATAATGATTGGTTGGTTAGATTATTAACTGATTGATATTTAACAAGGTTCATAATGATTGGTTGGTTAGATTATTAACTGATTGATATTTAACAAGGTTCATAATGATTGGTTGGTTAGATTATTGACTGGTATATTTAATTGTTCATCAATGAAAGAAATGCCACATGTGGAGTAAAGTGTCTTGTCCAGTCTAGCACACCATGATGGCTGACCCATTCTAGTCTAGCCAAACCTTCAACCCTTTTTGTGAGTCCTGCATGTTAACCACTGAGCCACCATTGCTCCTGTTCAGAAGAAGTTGTCATGGTGATACTAACTCTATTATTCTGCAATCCACGGTTTATGTATAGACTTCTGGATTATTATCCATGGTTTCTATATGAACTTATGGATTACTTATCATTTTGCAATCCTTGGTTTATGTATAGACTTCTGGATTATTTATCATTTTGCAATCCATGGTTTATGTATAGACTTCTGGATTATTTATCCTTTTGCAATCCACTCTTTATGTATAGACTTCTGGATTATTCATCATTTTGCAATCCATGGTTTATATACAGACTTCTGGATTATTATCCATGGTTTCTATATGAACTTATGGATTACTTATCATTTTGCAATCCATGGTTTATGTATAGACTTCTGGATTATTTATCCTTTTGCAATCCACAGTTTATGTATAGACTTCTGGATTATTCATCATTTTGCAATCCATGGTTTATATACAGACTTCTGGATTATTATCCATGGTTTCTATATGAACTTATGGATTACTTATCATTTTGCAATCCACAGTTTATGTATAGACTTCTGGATTATTCATCATTTTGCAGTCCACGGTTCATGTATAGACTTCTGGATTATTTATAATTTTGCAATCCACGGTTTATGTATAGACTTCTGGATTATTATCCATGGTTTCTATATGAACTTCTGGATTACTCATCATTTTGCAATCCATGGTTTCCATAAGGACCTCTGGAGTACTCTATATTGCAGCTAATGATAGCCGGAATTCCTTAGAAACCATTCATCATGTTTCCAATAAGGAGATACAGACAGGCAGGCAATTTTCCCCCTATCTAAACATACTCATTTACAGGAAAATTAATGGAGTCCACACAAAGATTGTGCATTTCTGGTCAAAATGAGGAATATTTATTGGCAATAGCTGCATGTAATTCACGCATTCATTACAATGATGATGCTGAAATGCAAATAAATTCAATATATACACAAATCAGCATGGGACTGAACTCTTGCTATGTTCATTAGTAGACTGTGTCTTTACTGTAGTTACAACTTAGTAGACTGTGTCTTTATTTTGGTCATTTCATTAATGATTCTAATCCAGATAAATGCAATAGCTGTTAATTCTCCTGTTAATTATCTGGCCTTATTATATGATGTCATCATTTTATGACAGGGAACTTTCATTCTTTACAGTACAAGAAAAAAGAAATCTGTTTTCCACAAGAATGCAAGCAATTTATAAATTTGGTGGACAAATAAACTTTTGAAGTATATGAACTTTAATTTACATAAAACAAGAAGTGACAAAATCCCAGATGTTGAGCAATTTTGTAAAAATTGCACCTGTACAAGAAGAAATGTTTGGATTTTGGTATCTTTTGTTTCAATCTACCACCTACAACAGCTATACTGATCATAACTATGAGAAATGATCCTGTGAAAAAGGTTTTATGAAAAAAAATCATTATGCATGAGACAGGGCCAAATGACAAATATTGCTGCAAGAAATTATATCCCATCTTGCTCAGTGGTTAGCATGCTGAGTTCAAGACTGAAAGAGTGCTTTGAATCCTGCCATCAGATCAACCTGGGATCCTGCTATTCGATCAACCCAGGATCCTGACATCAGATCAGCCCAGGATCCTGCCATCAGATCAATCCAGGATCCTGCCATCAGGTCAACCAGGATCCTGCCATCGGATCAACCTGGGATCCTGCCATCAGATCAACCTTGGATCCTGCCATCAGATCAGTCTGGGATCCTGCCATCAGGTCAACCCAGGATCCTGCCATCAGATCAGCCCAGGATCCTGCCATTGGATCAACCCAGGATCCTGCCATCGGATCAGCCCAGGATCCTGCCATCAGGTCAACCCAGGATCCTGCCATTGGATCAGCCCAGGATCCTGCCATCAGATCAACCCAGGATCCTGCCATCAGATCAACCCTGGATCCTGCCATCGATTCAGCACAGGATCCTGCCATCAGATCAGCCTGGGATCTTTCGGCATGACACTTTGCTCCAATTGCCTCAGCAATAAAAAAACAAAACCTAATTGTGTTGTGCTGCAAAATACCAACTCAAACTAAAAATCAGCCTGAAATGAATCTCCACTTTTTAAACCCGCTGTGTTACATCAGGTCAGTCCATTTTTATTTTACCTGAGAAAAGTTTGTAAGCATTAAGTTGTAGCTAAATATTTAATCATAACTTTAACACTCCATTATAGCCTGGTTTTTAGTAGTGGTTGACTCGACTCGGTTCCACATTTGCGATTTTGTCCTTCAGTAATTTATATCTTGTTGAAATAAATCTCAGAAAATCAAAGTATGGAGAATACTGATGTACATGTAGCTTCTGAGATATGCTATCCATGGTTCCTATTACCATCATATGCATATTTTTAGAAATAATCTTTAAAACGTTTTTCTAAATTTTCATTTCATTATATGTTGGTAGGCAATTTATATCAACATTTAAAACATAATTTGAATTTTTTTATTTTGCCTTCCATTTTGTCAAGATGTATTACCATCAGTGGTAACAATATTCAGGGTTATAACATAGATATCAAGACTAGCCATTTACCTTAATCGGAGTGTTGGCTCTATCGAAAGATACAATAACATAACAGGCCAGTGAATCTACATTTTGTTACTAATCATTAAAATATTAAGATGGTATTTTTAGTAAGGAGAATGGACACCATGCCATAAGCATGGAGGAATTGAAATCTCTTCAAACCCCAAAAAGGATATCAATGTTGTTATGTTTTTCATGACACATTTTCCCAAAAACGAAATAAAACAGCAACTATTTCCTTTTATCTATTTATCACTAATGATCACTTAAATGACAATTATTGATGACTAATGATCACAGAAAGTCATTATTGATCACTAATTACCACTAATGATACCTATTCCTCATCATTACTAATGATCACTATGGATCACTAGTGTTCACTGATGTTAAGGTAGCTGTGGATAAATACTGAGTAAACCACCACATCAAATGAACAAATAAAGGGTTCATATTAGTTCTACCTTGGATGACATCGATGTCTGAATTATGGATAGGTTTAATATCAACTTCTACATTAATGTCTTGACTTTGACCTAAAGCCTTGGCCATCAATATTCAAACATCCTTTGCCCAACAAGGCAAGGACAATAAATAAAGTGGAGCTATGGCTTTGAAAACTAGCAAATACTGGTTACTACCCTGATACAATGGCTACAATATTTGAACAAGAGACCCAGGTGGGTATGAGAGCCCTCACCTGACATCTAACCAAACACAAGAGTAGTTGATGAAAAAATCTGGGTCAGTAGGATGCTTTCTTTCAATGCTGTCAAGCACATACCATGCATTAAATTATTTTTGTGTTCCTCAATTTCTCCAAAACAAAAATTTGTTAAGGAGATTATTGTTCAAAGAGTCTTTAAAACTATATCCAATATAGAAATACTCTTATGTCAGGATATATTCCATAAAAACACATCTATTGTGGATCCAGATCACTTGTATAAATTTGAAAGTAACTTATGTCGTGACATTTTCTGTCAAATTTGGTAAAATTCTATATATAGTAACTTTTTGAAGAAGTATGTTCAAGGTTTTTCAACTTTCAGTGGCATACTAAGGGTAAATGACACCCAGGGCAATGACGAAGCCCCAAAGGGTTATGGGTGCTCCAAGACCTTTTGTACCTGTAGTTTTGGCATCACAAGATATCTTGCTCCCTGGACAACAGCCCCATTCCCCCCCACCCCCGTTAACACGCTATTCTGGACTTTTAGTAACAGCAGCTAATGTTATATATTGTGGTAGAATGACATAATAAACTGAGAGTTCATTATGACTTAATGCTTTGCATCAAAATTTGGTCAAATTCTGTTTAGCAGTTTTGCAAATCCATTTAAAAGATTTTCTATTTATAGCAAAGGCTACCAAATTTAATGATTGAATGGAATCATTTGTATAAACTGTAAAGTTCTTAGTGCCAGAATCCTACATAACATTAGGCTAAATTATATTAAGTGAATTTTCAAAAAGGCATTTGAAAGTTTCCTAATTTTAATAACAGTGGCTATATTGGTTTTCTTGCACAAATATGGAAACCATTCTTGTCAAGAAGATTTTTCAGATGTTATCAAATTCTCCCTGATGATTTTTGAGAAGACATTGATAGATATTTCTATTTTTATTAATTTTGGTCATATTGGATTGCAGATAATTAATTAAATTATTTAAAATTAAAGCATGGAATCTCAAGATGCATTCTCTCAAAACTGGTTAAATTCATTTGTGCTGTTTTTACCAGTAAGTCCTTTATTTAAAGATGTTTATATTTTTAGTCATGATGACCATTATAACACGATCGCTGATAGGCAAAATGTTTTCGGCTAAATTTGGTTAAATTCAAATCAGTGAAGGCATACTTAATGACAAATCAGCATCGTTGTAACAAATCTGAAGAATTTTTAGACGAGTATGTTATTTCTAAAGTTTGGTTATATGCCATTGAATAATGTCTTACAAGAAGTTGAGTACAGTTTTTTTAAATATATTTTTTATGGCAGCCATATATTGAGTTCAAGAGGGATCAGTTTGTAGAAATTGGGTTATAGAGAGACCAGTTTATACAGGAGACCAGATAGAAGAGTAAGTGGTTTAAAGAGGAGACTGGATTATAGTGGGACAGGCTTATTAAAAGACCTGGTTAAAACAGGACCAGTTTACAAGTTTACAGAGACAATCAAATCAAAGAAGGACCAGTCTCAAGAAAGAGAATCTAGATTAAAGAGAGTCTAGAAAATAGAAAATACCAGGTTACAGAGGGACCAGTTATTGAGGACAAAGAGTTAACAGAGGGGTCAATATGGCATATTAAAATTCACTGCATATTGCAAAAATATCAATTGGATGACAAAAGTGAGTTATATGATTTGAAATTGATATGCAACCCAGTTAGCAGTCAAACTACACCTATATAAATTCTATTATGGAAACATTTAGGACTAGTAGGGTATCAGCTTGGACTGTGAGCCACAGGGAATGTCATTATTGAAATATTTAAACTTAACTGGGTGATCAGATTTGACAGTGGGCCATTGGAATTCCATTATGGAAACATGTACACCTAGCTGGGTGATCAGATTGGACAGTGGGCAATTGGAATTCCATTATGGAAACATGTACACCTAGCTGGGTTTTCAGATCAGACAGTGGGCCATTGGAATTCCATTATGGAAACATGCACATCTAGCTGGGTGATTGGATTGGAGAGTGGGCCATTGGAATTACATTATGGAAACATGTACATCTAGCTGGGTGATCAGATTGGACACTGGGCCATTGAAATTCCATTATGGAAACATGTACACCTAGCTGGGTGATTAGATTGGACAGTGGGCCATTGTAATTCCATTATGGAAACATGTACATTTAGCTGGGTGATCAGATTGGACACTGGGCCATTGGAATTCCATTATGAAAACATGTACCTTTAGCTAGGTGATCAGCTTGAAGAGTGGGCCATTGGAATTACATTATGGAAACATGTACATCTAGCTAGGTGATCAGATTGGACAGTGGGCCATTGGAATTACATTATGGAAACATGTACATCTAGCTGGGTGATCAGATTGGACAGTGGGCCATTGGAATTCCATTATGGAAACATGTACACCTAGCTGGGTGATCAGATTGAACAGTGGGCAATTGAAAGATACATTGTGAAAGCCAAATGACACATGCTGCACCCATTATGAGAAATAAACTCTAGTCAACTTAACTCATGGCTACCAGCAACTTCAGGCATTAACGTACAAAGGACTGGACTGTCCTGGGAAAATTATTAACTCAGTGTTGCTTCAAGCTTTAAAAAATATGTGCCATTCATTTAACTGGGTGATCAAATTGGACAGTGGGCCATTGGAATTCCATTATGGAAACATATACATCTAGCTGGGTGATCAGATTGGACAGTGGGCAATTGGAATTCCATTATGGAAACATGTACAACTAGCTGGGTGATCAGATTGGACAGTGAGCCATTGGAATTCCATTATGGAAATATGTACATCTAGCTGGGTTTTCAGATCAGACAGAGGGCCATTGGAATTCCATTATGGAAACATGTACATCTAGCTGGGTGATTGGATTGGAGAGTGGGCCATTGGAATTCCATTATGGGAACATGTACATCTAGCTGGGTTTTCAGATCAGACAGTGGGCCATTGAAATTACATTATGGAAACATGTATATCTAGCTAGGTGATCAGATTGGACAGTGGGCCATTGGAATTCCATTATGGAAACATGTACATCTACCTGGGTGATCAGATTGGACAGTGGGCCATTGGAATTCCATTATGGAAACATGTACATTTAGCTAGGTGATCAGACTGGACAGTGGGCAATTGGAATTACATTATGGAAACATGTACATCTAGCTAGGTGATCAGATTGGACAGTGGGAAATTGGAATTACATTATGGAAACATGTACATCTAGCTAGGTGATCAGATTGGACAGTGGGCCATTGGAATTACATTATGGAAACATGTACATCTAGCTGGGTGATCAGATTGGACAGTGGGCCATTGGAATTCCATTATGGAAACATGTACACCTAGCTGGGTGATCAGATTGGACAGTGGGCTATTGGAAGATATATTCTGTGAAAGCCAAATGACACATGCTGCACCCATTATGAGAAATCAACTCTAGTCAACTTAACTCATGGCGACCAGCAACTTCAGGCATTAACGTACAAAGGACTGGACTGGACTGGACTGGACTGGGAAATTATTAACTCAGTGTTGCTTCAAGCTTTAAAAAAATATGTGCCATTCTACTTGACTAATTAGGTCACACTGTAAGAGCACTTTTCCTAAATGTTAGAACTGTCATAAAAAGTATATCAGAGATGAATCCTCATATACAGCAGTGGAGGACAAACCTCAAAAGAGACCACCCTTGTAAAGAGATCATTCTTTCTTTTTCATTGAATATAAATTTGCTTTCTGTTTATTATCAGGTTACTAATTACATCAATTATAATTTTCTCTTGTCTATCTCTGAGTAATTGATGCTGACGTTGGAATGTTGGAAAGCTCTTTTATTACAAAACTGCACAGACTGCATGGGAGAAAATTAGAATGCACTAATTGCACATAATCTACAGATTTAATTAACCTTTTCCTCATCCAAGACTTGCTGAAGAGACAGGAACCATAACTCGTTTGCCTAATTTGATCAAGCTGTGAATGCACATGTACAACAAGATTCTGAACTGTTTACCCATAAAACGGACTGCTGTTACAACCATGGGATCTAAAGCCAAAACACCCTGGCCTGGATTTTGTGCAAAATAGGTTATTCTGGATTTTGACTTAAGCCAAACATGCCATTACTTTTGTTAGAAAGATTTGACCTTCATCCTTTGAAGGCATAGTTGGTAGCAACGTTCCGTCTAAGCGAGTATTAGATTTGCACGCTATGCACGCTACATTGTGCAAGCAGTACGGTGATTTTAGCATTAATGTTGGATTGAATATTTGGTAATTTTTGATCTGCTCTGCAGAGAACAATTCAGCTGCACCGGGATGTCTGAGCACCTGCATGGCCGCATGCGCGCACAGCTTATAGGGAACGTTGGTTGGTAGAGTGACAGATTCATTATCCAGAGGTTGCGGGTTCAGTACCCACCCAGGTCAGCCTGTGTTAACTGCCTCTATGCATCCTTGGAAAAGGTACTTAGCTCCCATTTCCTTGTATCCATCCTTGGAAAAGGTACTTAGCTCCCATTTCCTTGTATCCATCCTTGGAAAAGGTACTTAGCTCCCATTTCCTTGTATCCATCCTTGGAAAAGGTACTTAGCTCCCATTTCCTTGTATCCATCCTTGGAAAAGGTACTTAGCTCCCATTTCCTTGTATCCATCCTTGGAAAAGGTACTTAGCTCCCATTTCCTTGTATCCATCCTTGGAAAAGGTACTTGGCTCCCATTTCCTTGACATGATACATAAAAAATGTGTTTCTGGTGCCATTAAAATCCAACAGAAGCAAAATAAAATTGACTTTCAGATTTAACAATAAATATAAAATTATTCCCAAAAAGTCACAACTGTTGAACATATGTCTTAAACAGCCATATTTATGTGAATCATAAAAGCCACATTATAGAAGAAATAAACCTGTACAGTATAATAAACTGACTTCAAGATCACTTTGTTTATTCCAGAGAGATGCTTAACACATATCAGGTGTGTACTGGAAATTTCTAAATTACTTTTCGTTGCTATTACATTAATTTTAGTTCCATCTCAGCTGGCCTTTTCTTTCCTATATCAGTGTAATTGATGCTGAAGTTATAAGGTGTCTGTTTCACAATATTGCCAGCATCAGCACAGACTGCATCAGAGAAAATAAAGAGAATGCATTGATTGCGCAGAAACTACCCCCATGATTAGTATTTCATGATTCAGTTCCCACATAAAAATAAGTTATTTACTCAATCCTGTTTCTGACAGAACTTTCAGATCAGTGTGTTTAGTCAGCCATGCTGTGAATCAAAGTGTTAAACCATTAACAAGGCAGTTACCTGCAATTCACCTGTAACCAAAGCCACAGAGAATCAAACCTGCTCAAGGTGACACCTCTGTCTGGCAACATCTCTCTCTCTCTCTCTCACCTCTCTCTCTCTCTCTTTCTATCTCTCTGTCTGTCTGTCTCTGTTTCTCTCTGTGTCTGTCTCTCCCTCACCTATCTCTCTCTCTCTTTCTCTCTCTCTCTCTCTGTTTGTGTCTGTTTCTCTTTGTGTGTCTGTGTGTCTGTCTGTCTCTGTCTCTCTGTCTCTGTCTCTCCTCTCTCTCTCTCTCTCTCTCTCTCTCTCTCTTAACAGCTGAACTTATCATCTTCCTCTGCAAACATACAACAGAAGAAAAGAGCCTATAACACGTATCAACATGGCATGGAGACCGTGTATCAACTCTCGAGGTAGCCACTGCCTTAGATTAAACTGTGTTGCAAATTTCTTCATTCTCTATGGAACGACATTTATAACACATTTATTATGATTTTCTGCCATTTGGAGGTTCCATTACCTTTGTCAAGTTAATTGATACTGATGGTAGATGGTGTGTTCTTGAAAACGAACATTGGCTATTTCAACACTGATTGAGTAAGAGAAAAGGAAGAAAATGCACTAAAGGTTCAATTACCATATGTTGAATTAATATTTTTCACCAAAGTAATAAAACCTTACAGAAATTAAGGACATTCTTAAATTCAATTTTCTTTCTAAATATTTGCTTATTTAAAAGTTCTGACTGCAATTTTATGGACTCAAAATTGGGAAAAATTGACAATTTTTTTGTCTTAGGAATGGGGCCAAATTTGGATCCCAAAACAGGTACACAAAAATAACTGGTTTTTGATAACAGTTCTTATGAGGCATTGATGAAGACACATTTTTTGGAGGGAGGGGAGGGGGTTATGGCAAATTTAATATATGCATGGTATATCATGCTAAGAACCTATCCTATGAACATTAGACAACAAAAACAGACTTACTTGGGCAGGTATCAGATCTGTGACCCCTGGATTACAAGTCAGACACTCTACCAACTGAGCTACAGGGCTAAAAAGGGCATTTGTAATGACAGATCTGCTGAGGGTTGGGGGTGTTAATAGATCTGCTGGGACAGTGACAGATCTGCTGACTGTTGGGGGTGATAATAGATCTGCTGGGACAGTGACAGATCTGCTGAGGGTTGGGGTGACAATGGATCTGACGGGACAGTGACAGATATGCTGAGGGTTGGGGTGACAATAGATCTGCTGGGATAGTGACATATATGCTGACTGTTGGGGGTGATAATAGATCTGCTGGGACAGTGATAGATATGCTGACTGTTGGGGTGATAATATATCTGTTGGGACAGTGACATATTTGCTGAGGGTTGGGGTGACAATAGATCTGCTGGGACAGTGACAGATATGTTGACTGTTGGGGTGATAATAGATCTGCTGGGACAGTGACAGATCTGCTGAGGTTTGGGGTGACAATAGATCTGCTGGGACAGTGACAGATCTGCAGAGGCTTGGGGTGACACTAGATCTGCTGGGACAGTGAGAGATATGCTGACTGTTATGGTGTTAATATATCTGCTGGGACAGTGACAGATATGCTGACTGTTGGGGTGTTAATAGATCTGCTGGGACAGTGACATATATGCTGACTGTTGGGGTGTTAATAGATCTGCTGGGACAGTGACAGATCTGCTGAGGATTGGGGTGACACTAGATCTGCTGGGACAGTGAGAGATATGCTGACTGTTATGGTGTTAATATATCTGCTGGGACAGTGACAGATATGCTGACTGTTGGGGTGTTAATAGATCTGCTGGGACAGTGACATATATGCTGACTGTTGGGGTGTTAATAGATCTGCTGGGACAGTGACAGATCTGCTGAGGATTGGGGTGACAATATATCTACTGGGACAGGGACAGATCTGATTAGCATTTGGGTGTAAAATATGCAAGGGTGTAAAATATAGATACAGATATGTTGACTGTTGGGGTGATAATAGATCTGCTGGGACAGTGACAGATCTGCTGAGGTTGGGGTGACAATAGATCTGGTGGGACAGTGACAGATATGCTGACTGTTGTGGTGTTAATATATCTGCTGGGACAGTGACAGATATGCTGACTGTTGGGGTGTTAATAGATCTGCTGGGACAGTGACAGATATGCTGACTGTTGGGGTGTTAATAGATCTGCTGGGACAGTGACAGATCTGCTGAGGATTGGGGTGACACTAGATCTGCTGGGACAGTGACAGATATGCTGACTGTTGTGGTGTTAATATATCTGCTGGGACAGTGACAGATATGCTGACTGTTGGGGTGTTAATAGATCTGCTGGGACAGTGACAGATCTGCTGAGGATTGGGGTGACAATATATCTACTGGGACAGGGACAGATCTGATTAGCATTTGGGTGCAAAATATGCAAGGGTGTAAAATATGCAAGCAATGCATGAAACAGCTGTCATGCAACATTTATATCTACATTCAACTTTTTTATGCAGACACCTCTGGGAAGTAAGAAAAACAGCCTCAAAAGACAGGTTGATGCTTAATACTGGTTTATTTCTAAATTAGAGTGGTTTCTTGAGCTTTAAAAAGCAGTTGTTAAAGACAGAGGAGTGCTGAATACAGATAACCTTTAAGAAAGGTTTGAGCATGCACACACATACACAGCAGACACACACATACACAGCAGACACACACATACACAACAGACACACACATACACAGCAGACACACACATACACAACAGACACACACATACACAGCAGACACACACATACACATGCAGACACACATAATCATGGTCTATCAAAATAGGTGGTCTTCCAGGACAGATCATGGTTATAACACTGTGTAATCAATAATCTGTGCAGTGTTAATCTTGTGTCAAAACAGGTGGTCTCATTATAGAGGTCTTTCAAGACAGGTTTTTGCTCTATATACACTCTCATAAGCGCATATTCATCTTTTGTTGCTTCATGCATTGTAGCATGAAGTACAGTAGAACCTGTCTTGAAAGACCATCCCTTCTGCAAAAAATAATGGTCTCTCAAGACAGGTAATAACACTATATAACCCTATAACCAATAAATCTGTGCAAGGATAACCTATTCTCTCAAGACAGGTGGTATTTCACAGCAGTGGTCCCATAAGACAGCTTTACTGTACCAGGTTTCAAATTCCAATGTAAATTGTACCAGGAACTGAAGCCAGTTTGAAGTAGCAGCTCACCATAATTTAAAGAGACAGATAATGCTAGTGATCCCTTTCTTTTGTTATAAACATATTGGTAAAATGGACAATTACCCCATAATAAGGTTATAAAAAAGCACGTTTTATGCTGCTGTTGTCATAAAAGTCTTGTTGTCACATTAGGTACAGCAGATTATCTCCCCTATGGAGTATAATTATAATTGCAGCACATGCTGACAGCTTGCCTACCCATGCTAAAAGCATTCAAAAGAGGGACAATGGAAATGAAATCTGTTCATTTTTATTTCATGTGGGGTTTTTTTGTGGGGGGGAATAATTTCTTTGTGCATGTGTTCAGAGAGACAATGTCTTCAATAAATTCTTTGTGCATTTGTTCCATGAGGCAATGTCTACAAGAAAATTTGTTCATGATGTCTTCTGCAGAGAATACATACAGGTTCCAGCTTGATCATAAATTTGCTGACCAGACAAATAATTTGATCCATCTGATAAATAACTTGATTCACAGTAACAAATTCCAAAACGTATATAAAGAATATGGCCAGAATAGAATTAGATTAGGACTAGAATAGGATTAGAATAGGAACTAGAATAGGATTAGAATAGGACTAAGATAGGATTAGAATAGGACTAAGATAGGATTAGAATATGACCAGAATAGGATTAGAATAGGACTAGAATAGGATTAGAATATAACTAAGATAGGATTTGAAGAGGATTAAGATATGATTAGAATAAGATTAGAATAGGATTAGGATATAATTAGAATAGGATTAGGATAGGATTAGGAATAAGATTAGAAGAGGATTAGGATATCATTAGAATAAGATTAGAGTAGGATTAGGATATAATAAGAACAGGATTAGGATAGGATTAGGAATAAGATTATCTATGAATAACTATTATGTGACTAGTGCACACATGAAATGGTATAGGTGCCTTAACTTGCAGACCTGTCTTATGTTCTCAAAAGAGCAAGAATTATACTATTCTATCTCCATAAACATAGAAGTATACAGTGAAACCTCTCAAAACTGAACCCTCTGTATACCAGAATCACTCAGGATTGAAATATTTTATGGGTCATGTGTTGTTCCTTCTTTAATATCATCCATTTTTTCCCCCAGTATTCTGAAACCCCTCTACTCTGAACATGGACATATATTTCTATAATACACCAAAAACACTTCAAACTTTACAGTTATTCAATACTGTACAGTCTGTCCCAGTGTGTGCCTGGAACTTGGCAGACCTATCAATGTCTCAAGTGAATACGAGGTTAAAACATTGATGCTTGTAATGAATTCTGACAAATTTTTATCCCATATTTCCATTTTACACCAAAATACACCACAAAACCAAAACTCACTTCAAACTTGTTAATATGTTTTAGCTGCCATGTTCCAGGCACAGACTGAACCAGACTGTTTACAGTTATCCAAGACTATAGCAGACTTATCAATGTCCCAGTATTAAAACAATGATGCTGACACACATTAGGGCCACCAATATCCTAGTGGGAAGTCCTTACAGTATACAGCTTTTAATGTGAATTATTAATAACTAAATGCCATTTAATAAACACTATGTTTATTTGCTTATTATCTGTGATTGATGCTACTGATTCGCATAAATGATGAATACAATGTCTTTACATCTTTTTTAATTAAGTAATCAGGCGTTATTAACCAGGCATGTGGTCTCACTTTGGATGTTTTGGCAACATAGACTGACAAAACATTATTCTATAAGTCAGGGTTCCCTCAGCTGATTTTCAAAGGAGAAAAATCCCTTCAGGTGATAATCAGATAAGAAATCAGATTAATGATATCACTGGGCAGATCTTCAGTTGTCCTAAAGTGTTTTTAATTCAAGTCACATGAATTCATAGCCTAGACTGTGGATTCTTTTTGTTTTGAGTTTTAATTTAGTGGTTCTGCCACAGGTGACTAATGTGTGTGTGTGTGTGTGTGTGTGTGTGTCTGTGTGTGTGTGTCTGTGTCTGTGTGTGTCTGTGTCTGTGATTTTGATTTTTAATGTAACTTTAAAACATTTTCAGCTATATCACTATGATGTCTGCAGTGTAGCAGTTTATAGTGATGTCTAGAACTGGGGTATCATGCCACAGACATGTAGCACAATGTCCCACCCAGTCACATTATCCTGACACCATGCTGACCCAGTCCTAACACTAACCTCTTAATGCTGAGCGCCAAATGAGGCAGCTGTTAGTACCATTTCTATGTCTTTGGTATGATTTAGCTGGGGTTTGATCCCATGACCTCCTGCATCCAAGGCCACTGGAACCATGGTGATTAATGTACCCTCTGTACTTGCTTATATGTTGGGTCAAACTGTAAACATCATAGACCCCGATCTGCTGTCATATAATGTGCTGGAAGATCAGGGTTTATGTTGTTTGTTCTTATGATTGCTACTAACAAAAGCATCAACTCAAACCTGCCAGTGCATCATGCGATGATATATCCGAGTCTATGAAGTACTGTATGTAGTTGGATTAGACTTCAACACAAGTATATAGGGTACCAAGAGTGTCTAATTTCCTTTAGAGCAGAACACCTTTATTTTGGTCTTAAAATTCAAGGTTAGAAGTAATAATGAGATTCACAAACAATAGTAAACAAGTGTAACAATGAGATCCACAAACAATAGTAAACAAGTGTAACAATGAGATCCACAAACAATATTAAGTAATAATAAGATCCACAAACACTAGTAAACAAGTGTAATGAGATCCACAAACTCTAGCAAACAAATGTAATAATGAGAATCACAAACAATATTAATTAATAATGAGATTCACAAACACTATTTAACAACAAGTGAAAATGTTTTCAAGTATTTGTAACAGTTATTTCACAAAACAGCAGAAAATTCTGAGGTCTTACTTGTTTTCTAATTTTATATACTTAAAACTTATTTAATATAAAATATTATTTCTAAATGAAGGAAAAAAAACAAAACAACAATAAACATCAGTATACATGAATTATGTGCCATAAACTCAGAGAAATTTCACACTCCACATAGTCTAAATCTAAACCAGTCAAATGGTGATAGTCATGATCCAAACCAGTCAAATGGTGATAGTCTAAATCTAAACCAGTCAAATGGTGATAGTCTAGATCTAAACCAGTCAAATGGTGATAGTCTAGATATAAACCAGTCATATGGTGATCATTTGCTAAAGATACAAAAATTTTAGTTGTTTTATTCTTGTGACATTATAAAATATATCTTATTTATATTGCTGAATATATACACAACAGCAGGTGTTTTGTTAATTGAAAAGATCTCTGATCACAGATCTAAGATACAATATCTGTGAAACAGTAATCAGGTTAGAAGACCACACCCAGCATCATCTAATTTAATATGTGCATTAGTAAAGAAATCTTGGCAATAAATTTTAATGAATACACAAATGTCGTGCCCTACCCTAATTACTTTGTTAATTAAATACTTATATATTTAGATTGCTACTGATTTTTTTTCAAAATGAGGGGGGAAATTTCTCCGCTAAATGTTCAATTCCAGAAGAGACCCTGAACAACGCTGTAACAAAAAACTTCTTTAGTACCAGAGTTGAACTCAGATTCAATATCAAAATGATATTTTCGATACATTTCCTCCGAATCAGATTTGAATTTACCATAGCTTTTGTAATTCCTGATTTACCTTGCTTCTTTTTCAGTAGTTTTTCTACACTCAAATGATGAAATTTAGTTGAATGAAGAGAATTTTTAATGAGATATCTCATTGCACTGTGGTTATGAAGCTTTTCAATTACATGAACAGGACATTTTAGTATATCAAGATACAAATTTTAGCATATCAAGATACAAATTTTAGGTACAAATTTTAGCATATCAAGGTACAAATTTTAGCATATCAAGGTACAAATTTTAGCATATCAAGGTACAAATTTTAGCATATCAAGGCACAAATTTTAGCACATCAAGGTATACATTTTAGCATATCAAGGTACACATTTTAGCTTATCAAGGTACATATCTAAGCATATCAAGGTACAAATTTTAGACCTACTGGGTACAAATTTTAGATATACTCGGCAACAAATTTTAGGCAAACTGGTTACAAAAATGTACCATGTACAAATTCAGACAAACTGTGTATAAACGTCTAACATCCTGGGTACAAATTTGAGGCATACTGGATACAAATTTGAGGCATACTGGGTAAAAATTTGAGGCATATTGGGTACCAATTTTATGCATACTGGGATACAATTTTTTTACATACTTGGTACAAACGTTAGACATACTGGTTACAAAATTTAGACATACTGTAGATTAGAAATTTAGACATACTGTGTACAAACTTTTGGCAACCCAGGTACAAATTTGAGGCATACTGGGTACAAATTTGAGACTGGGTACAAATTTGAGGCATACTGGATACAAATTTGAGGCATACTGGGTATAAATTTGAGGCATACTGGGTATAAATATGAGGCATACTGGGTACAAATTTTAGGCTGGATACAAATTTGAGGCATACTGGGTACACATTTGAGGCATACTGCATACAAATTTGAGGCATAGTGTAATATTATACATAAATTTAAGTTAAAAATAGCCAATGAGGTAGAAGACAGCAGATTTTCAAAAAGTCAAACTCAGAATCTTAACTCTGTTCACACTACGTGGATTCTCCACCACCACTCTTGGTATGTTTTGGTGTTCACAAATATGACAACAAATATGAAATCATATTACAGTAAAGGCTGTTTTTAACATTTCACGGGGAACTGGGGAAGAAATATAACTTCATCAATTTTGTTTTCAAAATGTTTAGGTACATGTCAAAGATGTTCGGCATACTTGTAGTAAACAATTCATATTGGTATAATTACTTTCAGAAAAATTTATTTGAAATGATAGTAATACAATTTTCAAACAGCATTTATCTGTATAAATACATTGTATCATGAACAAAATGATTGACAAGCATGTTTTACCATCCACAAAAAGTGTCAACAATGTCCCAGCTGATGAATCACAAAAATGACTTTTATGTGAAAACATTCATAAATTTAAAGACTATTAAATTAGTCCTGTATTTACTTGGATGGAAAGAAATTGTCAACAGTCATCTCCAGTTTTCATTATTCTGAAATTTGTATCAATATAGTTTCTATGACATTTCTTTTCTCCTTCTGCTTTAATTGCATTGGACCAGAAACCTGGGATTCTAAATTAACAGTTATGAATTTGGTGTGATTATCATGCCTTTGTTATTTAAACGATCTCCAATGTTTCCTTGCTTTCAGAATATTAGGGGATAAAAACACTGTAAATGAGCAAATATTCCCAGACAAAAAGCATAAGCAAACACTATAACCAATTAAATGTTAGGAAGATTTTAACAAAGCCATTAGAATATAATATATAGTAATAAGGAATTTAGCTGAGGAAATTAAACTTGAACTTTCTAACAGAGAAAACGTATCATCCAAGAATGTAATAAGCAATGTTTAATATATACATATTAATGTCCTGTAGATAGGCATGGCCCTAGGGCAAGGTGAACAAGGCAACTGCCTTGGGCCCTGCGCTTTCAGGAAATCAACTCCACAATGCAATTTTTTACTTGAGGCCCTGCGTTCACTGCTTGCTGCCTTGGGCCCTGCATGCTGCCTTGGGACCCGCACATCGTAGGGCCTAGCCTGCCTGTATAATTTTTGTAGTTAAAAGTTAATTAAGATACAATAATTATTCTGTTATTTTTAATATATGTTTACAGATTAGGGCTTTCCATGAAGCAGAAAACTCCAATTTATCTTCAAGGGATCAAATTTACAAAATCTTCAGAGTTCCAGGGCCTGGATTTTGAAGACTTTCAACCCAACTGATTAGGACACATTATTACAAAACAAGAGGACGAGGTTAGAAGACACTCATAATTTATAAACAAGGAAAACCTCCAAGAGACTTATCATTCCAAAATCAAAAGCAGTTGCCACTAACAAGGCAACTTACCCCTATCAACCACCACTAACAAGGCAATTTACCCCCATCAACCACCACTAACATGGCAATTTAACCCTATCAACCACCACTAACATTATAATTTACCCCCATCAACCACCACTAACATGGCAACTTACCCCCATCAACCACCACTAACATGGCAATTTATCCCCATCAACCATCACTAACATGGCAACTTACCCCCATCAACCATCGTGATTCACTCTCCAAACCCACCAAAGAACAGATGGATCCCTAGAAACTGACTGTGACTCTTTAAACAATGGCCAAAATATATTTGCGTATCATGATCTTGCTGATGAGAAGCCTCATAACTAAAATGAATGAAATTAATAATAATAAAAGTACAATGCAAGTTTTCACAAGCCATTAAGACATTCCAAGTCTATCAAAGGATCAAATACGGGCAACAAGTGCTGATCATCACACTCATCTTAGAGGAGGTTTCCAGAAATCTGATTCATATCAAACAAAAGACATTGATGCTAAAGTATTCACAGGGATAGTAGAGTTATGGCCCTTGTCTAGATTGATCAAGGGCCATAACTCTGTTAAATATGGTGAAAATTGGGCCATCAAACTCATCTTAAAAGATGAAGCTTTACTGAAAATTTAATTGAAAACTTCCCAAAAATGTGAATACTACAAAGAAGTCAGTGGAAGGCCTAATCAAGGATGATCAAGGGCAATTGCTGTTAGAAATGCAAGCTAAATTTAGTAATTGCTGAATGCATCCATGCCCTTTTTGAGAAGAAGCAAATTCAGTTGAAATTAAAAAAAAATAATATAAAAAAATATAAAATGTTAAAGTGTGTACAGATGCTGATTATTTCTGTGTCTAATTGAGTGGTTGGGACAGAGGTGGGGGTGGGGTGGGGAAATAATTACCTGCTTATGCTGTGAGTGCCAGTTACTGTTTTCTGAAGATTTCAGTCTAAGCAAGGGGAACCTGTAATAGGATAAACAGCACTAGCTGTAATATCTATACACGTTTTACTAAAATAATCTCATATTTTAGGACATAACATGCATAGAAAAATCCAATGCTCACCACATGACTTGATTCCAGCATGTCTGGTGGGAAGGAAGCATGATCTAAAACTTTTCAAGCTTTGATCCCAAAGATTAGGAATAAGATTGTACAAATTAACTACTTTTCAGTTGGTTTAAAATATTGATCTACAAAGTTAAGTCCCTTGTGTAAAAGCTTTTCATACAATGAGGTATACATGTGGTTTGACTGAAGCCGACGCCATACCAGAAAGCCTGAATAATTATTACAAGTGCACAATGGCTGATTGCAGAGAGATTTTTTGCAGCAAAATGCCACTGTAGAGTCATGCAATGGAGTATAGGTGTGTGCTGCATCATTTAATTGAGTAATGCTGAAAGATGAAAAATTCATTAGCTGGAGATAAAAGAGATCAAACAAGGAAAGAATGTAATGCTGTTTATGTATATATATATATATATATATATACACCAGATTGACATCACTATATAGATCAATTAAAATCTTGTTGTTAAGAACAAAACCCATCAGCAATAGATATATCTAAATTTTGTTTCTTTCATCTTGAAGCTGTTACTGTATATACTTGGTTATAATATGATTCCAACAGCAAACTGTACATACCCACATTGCCTGTAGCATAATGCACCAACAGATCTGGGTCCAGGAGTAATCAGTAGAACAAACAACACAGATCCTGATCTTCAGGTGCATTATGCTATGGCAGATCAAGATCATTTTTTATTTGTAGTTTCACTTGACTACATATGATACATACTTATACCACCATAGCAAAATCCGACAGTTTAATTAGATTACTGTATGGCAAATTATGTCTGCATTCGGAAATTTTTCCGTTTTCTTAAGCTTATGTTGTTTAAAATTAGAGACATGGCAGAGGTGGTGCTGGTGTTGTCAGTGGAAATAAGAGACATGTAAAAGGCAATAGTGGTGTTGTCAGAGAAAATGAGAGACATGGCAGAAGTGGTGGTGGTTGTGGTGGAAATGAGAGGCAAAGCATGTGGTGGTGGTGTCACTGGTGTTAGCAGTGTTGCTAAAAGTTCTGGTTACAGTTTTTCCTTTGCTTATATTTCCTTTCACCACTATGGATTATGTTCATAACTCAGATGAGGCATTATGAATCAAGAAAGGTCACTCTGTGGCACAGAGACTCACCCATTTGACTTTGGGGTCACTCTGTGGCACAGAGACTCACCCCTTTGACTTTGGGGTCAAGCCACTGTCTTAGAAGATACCAATATCTGGTGTATTAGGGCTTTGGTTAAAGTTTTCATTGCTTACAATTCCTTTACCTTTTCAAGTTTTTTTATGTAATTGGCATGAACCAATATAAATCAAAGACAATTAATTCTCTAACATACTGACCTGTCCCTGGGTCAAAGTTATGGTGATGAAATTTTATGTTAAGATTTTGGTTAAAGAATTTCATTGCTTACAATCCTTAACATTTTAATGAATTCTGTCAATGATATGCCTAAAAATTAAGTCAAGACAAGTCATTGATATGCCTAAAAATTAAGTCAAGACAAGTCATTGATATGCCGAAAAATGAAGTCAAGACAAGTCATTGATATGAATAGTTATGAACTAAAGACAAGTCAGACCACAACTTGCAGTCGGTGTTGCAAGATTTACAACAAAGTATTTATGTTAAGGTTGTTTTCAATGTTAGACATTGTCATTGCTGATATATGTAAAGCAGTCTGATCTATCACAACGTTTATTTTTTAACGTTCTTTCCCCTCTTGTAAATGATGAGATAATGTGGAAAGCATTTTAATTTGGAAAAGTATGGCATGACATTGTGTGTTTAACTATAAGGACCGGATTCCTTGTTTATGTGCTCTCTTCTATTCATCCTTACTCAGCTACTGTATTCTCCAATTACCTGTGAACTGAAATGGAATTTTTCACTCAGGTGGAAAATTGAGGACGTATAGACTACATCAAAGTTTACCCACCTAATAATCCCAGTTTCCGCCCCATGCAATGATGGAAGCAAGGCAGTAAAGTAAATAAGATGGGCCGGTGATGCTTGGCGTTAAATACCATTTGTTGACACAATCAATAAGAGAGCACTGAATGGATTGACCAGCAGTGTATTAAATACGGCACATGTCAGACTGGCTATATATTTATTAAAATACCATACAAACCAAACTTTGCGCTTAAAATATTTTAACAGGATCAAAGTTTAAGTACTATGAAACCGTCCTGGCAGGCAATTCCATATAATGGACACTTATTCAGACAGGACAAGAAATGCATGAAAAAAAGCAACTCTTCTGGCATCAAATTAACATTCTGCAGCTTATTGTATTGAGAAAAGATAACCTTTTCTTGATGCAATGCAGTTTTTTCCTATAAAAATGAAGGTCATGTTATACAACAGTTTGAAGGAATAATTAAAAATAGTGGTGACATTAGAACCCTTTACATTATATCATATCAGTTTTATTTCCAAAGAGTAACTCTATCACACTCTCTCTCTCTTTTTTTCTCACTCTCTCTCTCTCACACACACACATATAATAATATGGGATATTGTTTCTTTATGCATGTGAGTGAAATTGAGTGCACATATATACAATGTATGTATGTATGTATGTATGTATGTATGTATGTATGTAATGATGCATGCATATATATATATATATATATATATATATATATATATATATATATATATATATATATATATATACATATACATATACATATACATATATATATATATATATATATATATATATATATATATATATATATATATCATGTGGTGCATTCATGTATACTGTGGTGCAAATCTTCCTAAACAATTTGAAGCTAAGACTGAACACCATATGCCTCTTAGTAATTCAAACTGTGTACAAATAATTCAAACCAAAAATGTTAACTATAGTTATCAGCTGATTCTTAATTAAGTATTATTAATTATTGAGAAATCTTAATAATTTGGAGAAATGAAACACAAAACATGAATAACGATATTTTTGTGACTGATGGATACACATTATTATCATAGACAAGATTCACAGATTCCATGATAAAAGCAACTGAGAAATCCATGGTACTGATAATATGAGATAGACAGGAAACTGAATACAAAACAGATACCCAACTGTAAACAGCAATTAGACTAAGACCTACCTTTGTATGGTGTGCTGGCTGATTTGGGTCTATGCTAGTTATTCTACTTCACTGTAACTGCATAAGTGAATATTTGGGTCTTCCCTTTTTGCACTTTGTGTGTAACAAGAGCTGTTAGGACATTTATCACTATGGCAGTGTAAAAAGTGCTGGTAGTGATGTTGTCACACAAAATGACATTGCTCACTATGGCAGTGTAAAAAGAGCTGTTAGTGATGGCTGTCACACAAAAGTACATTGCTCACTATGGCAGCGTAACAAGAACTGTTAGTGATGTTGTTACACAAAAGGACATTGCTCACTACTCACTATGGCAGTGTAAAAAGAGCTGTTAGTGATGGCTGTCACACAAAAGTACATTGCTCACTACTCATTATGGCAGTGTAACAATAGCTGTTAGTGATGGCTGTCACACAAAAGTACATTGCTCACTATGGTAGTGTAACAAGAACTGTTAGTGATGTTGTCACACAAAAGGACATTGCTCACTATGGCAGTGTAACAAAAGCTTTTAGTAATGGTTGTCACAGAAAAGGGCATTTCTCACTATGGCAGTGTAACAATAAATGTTAGTGATGGGTCACTCACAAAATGACATTGTTCACATGGCAGTGTAACAAAAGCTATTAGTAATGGGTTCCTCACAAATGACACTGCAACAAGTGTGTAACATGGGCTATTTGGATGCATGCCTCACAAAGTACACTGCTACAAGTGTGTAACATGAGCTATTTGTAATGCATGCCTCACAAAGGACACTGCTACAAGTGTGTAACAGATGCATGCCTCACAAAGGACACTGCTACAAGTGTGTAACAGATGCATGCCCCACAAAGGACACTGCTACAAGTGTGTAACTTGAGCTATTTGTGATACGTGCATCACAAAGGACACTGCTCAGCATGGATATTTAAAAAGAGCACTTTAATTTGTTTGTCAAGGTCTTCAGGATAGGAACTTACTTGTTTTGGGAAACCAAAGTTATGGGAAGAAGGATAACCAAAGTCCATAAAATCTGAAAATCATCTTGTGAAATAGTGCAATAGGGTGGCTGTAAAATCTTCAAGACCATGGGCTGCAATGACCAAAAAAGTAAAGTCAATGGGCCATGCATGATATATATTATAGTAATTATACTATAATTATAGAACTGACTTTTGCTTGAGTGCAGGCAACACAAAAGATGACCCACAGGCCTGTAGTTGGCCCAATCTGTGCTGGAATATTAAACCCACTCAAGATATCATTAATATAAATTCCCATGACATATTTGAATGAAATCCAATTACCATTGGCAAAGTAATGCTGCAGAAACCCAGTCCGAAAAAGACCAACTAGATGCCATAATATTGCTTTACAAACTCAGTAAAAACCACATTAGTATGAAGATAATCTGATGACACCAAATCTAGAAGGGTAGAAATATAAGGGACACAACTCCTGCTCATGAAGTCATGGAAAATGAACTCATTCAAGTTCTCATCAATACAAAGGCTTACATCAGATCTATTAAATTACAACAAACCTTCACAAAGTTATCATATGGAACCAAAGTCAGGAGGTTAGGTTAATTAGGAGACATAACTCCAGAAAATGAAGAAATGGACACATGGGCCAACTGATGCAGAAACCAAATCAAGAGTCTGGCAATCAGGGGACATAACTCATGCAAATGAAGTTTTGTAGAATTCAGTAAATCAAATTCATTTGAGTTTATGGAGATATGAAGCTGCATTCCAAATTAGATGAGCTCCAACACTTCCAAGCAATCAGGGCCCATAACTCCTGCACATGATGACACAGACAATTGGAAATCAAACTCTTTTAATGTCCCATAAATTGGAAGTGGAATAAAAATTTGATAAAAATCCAACAATATCCATTAAAGTTATCTTGTACAAACCAATTTGCTGGGTGATTGTTGTACATCAGGATGAACAGATGGATTGATGGCTGGATAACATGGTTACAACAGGGTTCCACCAATTTTGCAGAGCAGGTCCTAATTATGTCTGTTTTACAGTTACCTGCATGCTGTATTCAGGTAGGTTTATTGATCAATCCTCCAGGGTAGAGAGAAATCATCTTGGATTAATATGTGCTGCAATTTATTCTGTCTATTGATCTAGTTTCCGCTACACACTGTGCCAGAAAGCATGATCAAGATGTATATGAAAGAAACCCATTATGGCATAGAAAGAATATTATGTTGAAATAATCAACTAATCGATTGACTGGAAGGACAACCATTATGAGGAAATTTAATTGGCTTTCACCTGAAGTTTTCCTGAACAATTGGAATTTGTCCTATTGTGATGAAAAGAACAAAATCAGTCGGTTCATAAATGAAATTTGATTTCCCCACTAATTGCTGAGTGAATAATTACCGATGAAATAACATTGAACTGTTATGAATACAGGTGAATGCAAGGGACATTCAGAATTACTGAACTCAGAGTGAGGTCTCTCTGGTAAAACATGAACCAAAACAAGATCTGTCATAAGATGCCCTAAACTTGCCCAAGGAAAACTACTAACCCATCTATTGCTTGGCCATGCCAACTACTATTAGAATTGCCAGCTATTGCTTGGCCATGCCAACTACTATTAGAATTGCCAGCTATTGCTTGGCCATGCCAACTACTATTAGAATTGCCAGCTATTGCTTGGCCATGCCAACTACTATTAGAATTGCCAGCTATTGATTGGCCATGCCAACTACTATTAGAATTGCCAGCTGTTGCTTGGCCATACCAACTACTCTTAGAATTGCCAGCTATTGCTTGGCCATGTCAACTGTTGCTGAGCCATGCCAAATATTCCATCTCATAATGGCATAAAAATTAAATAAAAATCATCTAAAAATGCATGCAAACATTCATGACAATTTTTAATTATTTACTTTAAAATGTTATTGCTTGATCATACTGACATGATTTTTGTCCAAAATGTAAAAGTCCAAAAAGTGCAAAATTCATTAAAAATTGACAAATTGTTGAAAGGTCAGGAAAATCTGGTTTGTGTCATCTACATATCAATAAAAATATGCCTATTAAATTTCATTTGTCTAACTCATGATATTTACTAGTGATCCTAACAACGTTTCTGACAAAAAATCAACAGTCCAAAAAATTTGACAAATTGCTGTAATGGCCTGAAAATTTGTGTCATCTACATAGGTAAAAGCAAATACACCTGTCAAATTTGATTTATCTATGTCTACTGGATTGTATGCAATTTTGCCAACAAACTTTGTGTGATTTACTTTTTTTTATTATTTTTTAAACAGGACTTTCAATAAATCTTTCATACCCTAAGGGACCCCATGGGATGAGGTATAGATATTGCCACAGAATAATGATTTTAAATTTTTGGTTGTTTCCCTAATTAACCCCATACAATCATGTATACATAAATCTTGGATGAAATGAATTATTTCATATAAGTAGATTAGAGGATGACTATAAGTAGATTAGTAGATGACTATAAGTAGATTAGTAGATGACTATAAGTAGATTAGTAGATGACTATAAGTAGATTAGTAGATGACTATAAGTAGATTAGTAAATGACTACAATAGATTAGTAGATGACTATAAGTAGATTAATAGATGATTCTATGTAGACTAGTGATGACTATAATAGATTAGTAGATGACTATATGTAGATTAGTAAATGACTATCTGTAGATTAGTAGATGACTATGCTAGATTAGTAGATGACTATATGTAGATTAGTAAATAACTATACATAGATTAGTAGATGACTATAAGTAGATTAGTAGATGACTATAAATAGGTCAGTAGATGACTATAAGTAGATTAGTGGATGACTATAAATAGTTTAAATGAAGACTATGTAATTGCTCACTATGCAAAAATAAAACAGTTTTCCTTGGATACCCAGGTTTTATCCACCTTTCATAAAAGCTAGAAAAAGCAGTCAGTTTAGCTTTACAAGCTTCTGTAAGCTTTGGAATAACATGGAAGACTGGGGACTTTAAGACTGCAACCCTGTCTAGTTTTAGCAAAGGATCTGTAGCTTATAACTCCTATAAAAGAAAACTTAAGGACAGGCTCCAAAAAACGTTTGCATGAATAAGAGAAGTTCATTCCAGTCACATGTTCCCTTGTGTTGTTTGTACATGTTCTGCCTATGATTGCCAGTAGAGACACAAAAAGTCACAGACAACCATGAAACACTGTCAAACACAAACAATCATGGCTTTTGCATCTTGATGCAACCAAGAAACATGGTTGAATGTGGACCATTTCACTGATGAATGGACCATAAAAGATGGCTATGAAACATAATCAGACATGCACAAGTCCATCCATGGTCAAATGTAGACCAACCTACACATGAAAAAATAACCATGTTTGAAGCAACAGTAACAGGACAATGGGTCAGTATCATTTGTCTAAAATTACAGTAACAATGGACAGTGGCTTACATCATTTGTCTAAAATTACAGTAACAATGGACGTTGGCTTACATCATTTGTCTAAAATTACAGTAACAATGGACGATGGCTTACATCATTTGTCTAAAATTACAGTAACACTGGACGTTGGCTTGAGGCCTTTAAGCCAGGATGATGATGGTAAAATTACAAGAAATTAGTGTTTAACAGTTTTGAAGCATAAATCATTTAAATTTTTTGTCTAATTTTAGTAAGAGAGACCATATTGAATGGTGGAATTGCAACATATCTATCAAAATTAAAATGCCTTAATGTTACAATATGTTCTGTCAAAAGGGGTAAAATTCTGTTGTTAAGCATTTAAAGTTGTTTAAATAACTTTTCTCCATTTTAAGTAATGATCATCACAATATTGGTTGGTTATCAGTATTACGTATACATGCATGAAAGGCCTTGTATGTGGTTATCAGTACTGCATATACATGCATGAAAGGCCTTGTATGTGATTATCAGTATTGCGTATACATGCATGAAAGGCCTTGTATGTGGTTATCAGTATTGTGTATACATGCATGAAAGGCCTTGTATGTGGTTATCAGTATTGCATATACATGCATGAAAGGCCTTGTATGTGGTTATCAGTATTGCATATACATGCATGAAAGGCCTTGTATATGGTTATCAATATTGCATATACATGCATGAAAGGCCTTGTATATGGTTATCAGTATTGTGCATACATGCATGAAAGGCCTTGGATATGGTTATCAGTATTGCATATACATGCATGAAAGGCCTTGTATATGGTTATCAGTACTGCGCATACATACATGAAAGGCCTTGTATATGGTTATCAGTATTGTATATACATGAATGAAAGGCCTTGTATATGCTAGGTTGTTCTCTGTCATTTCTTGCAGAAACTGGAGCAGTGGACTTTACAAAGAATTTGAAGAAGTAAATTATGATGGATAATGCACAACAGAGAACATATGATTGATGGCATATGCACGAAACAGGAACCTGACTGTATGAACAGGTGATAATGCAGAAGAAATTATTCCCTAAGAGGCCCAAGCACCAACTATTTAACTTGGGGGGGGGTATGGTGTTATATTTTAAAAGAAATTTCCAGCTCATAAATAACTTGGAATACTATTCTTGCTCTTATTTATAGGGAAAAAAAGATCCAATTATATCCATTATATTAGTTGAAAAAATAAACTATATTGAGATATAAAAAAAATCCTGGCTCAAAAGTAACTCCTAGCCCCCTCCCTAATCGAATTAAATCATTGGTCCCTAAATAGATAGTGTTGTTGTTGTTGTTGTTGTAGGGTTTAGCACCATTTTTCAGCACACAATAGGCTATACATGGGGCCAGTATTAATGGTGGAGGAAGAATCTGGGAAAGCCCCGGAAAGAACCACCGACCCTCGAGAAGGTACTGGCAAGCTTTCTCACATAACCATATTGGCCGAATCCGAGACTCGAACCCACGCAGACAGAGGTGAGATGGCAGTGATCTGTAACGGAGAGTGCTTTAGACCACTCGGCCACTCGGGGCCCCAAATAGATAGTGAAAATTCCTAGAATGGCACCACTTTCCTAGATTGGCATATCTTGCTCCCATTTTGCTTGTTCTAATATTATATAATCCTATTTCCTATTTGCCACCTCTATAAACAGCTAAAACAAAAAAATTAGGGCACAATTTGGGGAAACTTCTTTTTAACCTTGAATAACCTTGAAATCTTACCTGAGATGAAGTTGAAGCATTGCCTTCTTTTCTTCTCTGAAATTAATAAAACAAATGTCAGTAAACTCTTTTACTACCTCTGCTTACAGACTGACTCAACCAACTTTATCGACCAGATTTCTGTGCCATAGTTATCATTAAAATTGTGTGTCGTCTGCCCAATCAATACAGGAACAAACGCTAGTTAATAAATATTGTGTGACACATAAAAAGCCCTTATAAACAAAATATTTCTTCAGTACATCAGAGTAGACAATTAACTCCACTTAATAGCCAATACTGATCGATTTGGAAGTAATGAATGAAACGGAAGCCTTGCAAAATAATCCCTGCTGGAGTCTGTTTTTAATTGCAATATTGGCCTTTCAGCTCTCAGTTATAACAATATGCATGTAAAAATTCCAATGAATGGTACATGCATAATTCAAATTCCAATATCCTTTTATCAATTACACATATAATTATTGGACAATACAGACAAATAATAGCAGTATGATTGGTCTAATCAATTATTTTAATTAATTATATTCACTGAAAATTACAGAACAGTCATTGTATTCAGTAAAAATTACAGAACAGTCACTGTATTCACTGAAAATTACAGAACAGTCACTGTATCCATGAATGCTAAAGAGTTTCTTAGTTTGTTAGTTCTAATGGCACTTTCACAACATTACTGGAAACGGAAACTTAGTGTCCTTCCCAAGGACATACTGAGGCAGCTGACCCAGGTTGGCCTGAGAAGGTATTGAACCCAAGACCCATGGATTAGGAATCTAACACTCTAATCCTCAAGAGACTGCATGCCCATATGGGTCATTGCATAATGTGTTTCTTGTTTTACAAGAAGGACATCAAACTCAGGAATTTCCCTACATTCCATACTGACGGAGACTACTGACATACAGCATGGTACAAAAGTATTCATGTTATATACCATTGGAAAAAAATAAACCTGTTTACCGGTCATACTGCACACCTCTAATATCAATAGTGTAATTCAAATGGCTCCCGAATGTTGGTATGATGTCTTTCACAGTATCAGCTATCATGTAAGCTTACTCATCCCAATGCAATTATAGCTTTTTAACTTATACAACAATAAACATACACATAGCAAATTCATCTATTGTAAGGTACTGATAATTTAATTTGGTTAGGGGGAGGGCTGTGATTTTCTTTTGAGCTAAAATATTTTCTTTTCTTTTATCTCAAGATAATTAATACTTTCTCTTCCAAATAATGCCATGGATATAATATGGTTGTTATTTTGCTATAAATCAAAGCAAGGTGTTATTTTGCTATAAATCAGAGCAAGCTGTTATTGTGCTATAAATAAGAAAAATATATTTTTCCAGTTATTGACAGATAGAATTAAACAAAAGTATCAGGCTACTATCTCAGAACATTGAATTATTAGTCCCTAATAAAATTGTGGTATACCATGGTACATATCGAGGTACGTTGATAAATACCGTCGGTACAAAAAATATCAAGGGACTTTTTAGGTAAGATGCTCAGGAACAATATTTATCAGAGAGGGTCAGTAAGGATAAATTACACTTACTCAACAAATGAGAAAATATTTAGTAGACTTAGGAAATTGCAAATAGTTCAGACAAACAAAAATAAAAAACGTGCACTCCTGAAAATCAAAGTCTTACAAAGAAATACAGTACATATATTTAACACATTCACATAAGCTAGTAAATAACTAAAACATTACATATGTTTTTGTTTGTTTGGAGAGATTTGATGTCTTTTTAATCAATTTCTTTTTCTCCTGAAAGTTGGATTTCACTTAATCTGTTTCACATTTCACAATTCATTCGTCTACCACACTGGCATTCATGACAGGGGTCAAAGTGTGAAACAAATACATGAAAAGTCTATCAGTGTGTGTGTGTGTGTGTGTGTGTGTGTGTTGACTGTCTCAATTATTATAAATTCTTTTCACATTGTATAATTCAAAAATATTCAGAAAGTGAAGAAGATCAGACATTTACTCAACAAAAAAATGCAGTTGTGTTTTGTTCCTAATCAACTGAAAGAAGTTGTTTTATATTGTGTATAACTACATCTTGGCATGACAGTCTCGATGTGCCCATAAACATAATAAACTTGTTCTTTCTGCTGAATCAGAACCAAGCACAGTTTTGTAGCTTTGCGTCTAGATGTAGGGTACATCTTATCCATGAATAAATTCAGTAGTATTAGTAAGAATTAGTTTCCATTAGACTGCATAGCTCCTTTATAATGCACATACATTGGTCTATGTGTGTGTGCAATAAACTACATAGTTCCAATATACATGCATTAATTTATGTGTGTGCAATAAACTACATAGTTCCAATATATATGCATTAATTTATGTGTGTGTGCAATAAACTACATAGTTCCAATATACATGCATTAATTTATGTGTGTGTGCAATAAACTACAAAGTTCCTATGTACATGCATTGGTGTGTGTGCAATAAACTACATAGTTCCTATGTACATGCATTGGTGTGTGTGCAATAAACTACATAGTTCCTATGTACATGCATTGGTGTGTGTGCAATAAACTAAATAGTTCCTATGTACATGCATTGGTGTGTGTGCAATAAATTACATAGTTCCTATGTACATGTATTGGTGTGTGTGCAATAAACTACATAGTTCCTATGTACATGCATTGGTGTGTGTGCAATAAATTACATAGTTCCTATGTACATGTATTGGTGTGTGTGCAATAAACTACATAGTTCTTATGTACATGCATTGGTGTGTGTGCAATAAATTACATAGTTCCTATGTACATGTATTGGTGTGTGTGCAATAAACTACATAGTTCAGTGACGTCAAAATGTAATAACACAGGCAGCCTGTATAAAATCTTTTTTTTTAAAAATTATTATTTCTAGGGTCAGAACACTAGGACAGCGGGATGAGAATAAGCAACAAATACCTGATTGACGAATGTGTAAAATACAACAAAGACTAACATCCACTTACATCAGCAATTAAACTTTGTTCATCTCTTGTGGAGACCTTGTTCCATCTCCCCTATTCCTAATAGAATTGCTGTATTAAAAGACATGCCATTATCAAGACCTGACAAAGTGATTGACATTATCTCAGACTATCTTGAGATATGAAAGTGATTCAATTACTCTGCAAAACCTAAAATTGCCAAAAATAAGTGTTAGTTAAAGGAAAGGTCATGCAAGATCACAATATAAAAATGAGCTGACTGTTATGAATAAATTAAGAAAATATTTCTTGTCTGGATGTCAATTGGACAGCAAAAGATTTTGGGAGTTACTGTAAAGAGAGAGGAGTATAGTAAAACCTTATCTGAAAGATCACCTCTCATGAATGATGAGATTTTTCATGCAAAGTGCAACTGTTTTATACAACATCCCTTCACTATAAGGACCCTTGTTATAAAAGGGTTCCATTCATAAATTTCATTTTGCAGTAGTAAAATTAAAAGTACAATTTACTTTATTATAAGACAGTCTCAATGTAAGGTGGCATACTATGTCTCTCATAGACATCATTATAAGGAGGGAGTACTGTATTATGTACTTCATTATAAGACAGTCTCACTGCAAGGTGATATACTATGTCTCTCATGGACATCATTATAATGAAAGAATACTGTATTAGATACTTCGTTATAAGACAGTCTCACTGCAAGGTGATATACTGTGTCTCTCATGGACATCATTATAATGAAAGAATACTGTATTTATGTACTTCATTATAAGACAGTCTCACTGTAAGGTGGTATACTATGTCTCTTTCATTGACATCATTATAATGAAAGAGTACTGTATTAGATGTCTCATTATAAGACAGTCTCACTGCAAGGTGATATACTGTGTCTCTTACGGACATCATTATAATGAAAGAATACTGTATTAGATACTTCATTATAAGGCAGTCTCACTGTAAGGTGATATACTGTGTCTCTCATGGACATTGTTAAAATGAAAGAGTACTGTATTAGATATCTCATTATAAGATAGTCTCACTGTAAGTTGGTACAGTGTCTCTCATAGACAGCATTATAATGAGGGAGTACTGTATCATATACTTCATTATAAGGCAATGTCACTCTAAGGTGGTACCCTATGTCTCTCACTGACAGCATTATAAGGAGAGCATACTGTATTTATGTACTTCATTATAAGACAAACTCACTGTAATGTGGTACACTATGTCTCTCATGGACATCATTATAATGAGGGAGTACTGTATCATGTACTCCATTATAAGACAGTCTCACTGTAAGGTGGTACACTGAATCTCTCATAGACATCATTATAATGAAAGAGTATTGTATTATGTACTTCATTATAAAACAGTCTCACTGTAAGGTGGTACACTATGTCTCACTTTAAGGTGGTACCCTATCTTTCACTTTAAGGTGGTACACTATGTCTCACTTTAAGGTGGTACCCTATCTTTCACTTTAAGGTGGTACACTATGTCTCATTTTAAGATGGTACCCTATCTTTCACTTTAAGGTGGTACACTATCTTTCACTTTAAGGTGGTACACTATGTCTCACTTTAAGGTGGTACCCTATCTTTCACTTTAAGGTGGTACACTATGTTTCACTTTAAGGTGGTACCCTATCTTTCACTTTAAGGTGGTACACTATCTTTCACTTTAAGATGGTACCCTATCTTTCACTTTAAGGTGGTACACTATCTTTCACTTTAAGATGGTACCCTATCTTTCACTTTAAGGTGGTACCCTATCTTTCACTTTAAGGTGGTACTCTATCTTTCACTTTAAGGTGGTACACTATGTCTCACTTTAAGGTGGTACACTATGTCTCACTTTAAGGTGGTACACAATGTCTCACTTTAAGGTGGTACACTATGTCTCACTTTAAGGTGGTACACTATGTCTCACTTTAAGGTGGTACCCTATCTTTCACTTTAAGGTGGTACACTATGTCTCACTTTAAGGTGGTACACTATGTCTCACTTTAAGGTGGTACACTGTGTCTCTCATGTACAGCATTTATAAGGATCGAGTACTGTATCATGTAACAGCTCTATGAAAGAGCAACTGAACTCAGTTGCATCAACATAAATCTTAAATTATGTAAATAATTAAGAAATTTGATTAGTCAATTTTAGGTCAGACTTTTATTTCAACCAATCAAATCACTGGATTCTGGCTTCAAATTTAAGTACAAACTTAAGTTCCAGTGAAAGCCAGGCCTACCTTTTTAGGAGACCACATTTTATGGTCAGAAAGGGTGGCCTCTCAAAAGTGTTATCACTGTATATGCTGTACAGTTGTCCCTCATTAAAAAACCATTGCTATACCACTAACCCACTGTTGAGAACCAATTACATTGGTATCCCATCATTAAATATACATTTATTCTAATTTAGGTGCCTTTCCAAGTTGATGCATTTCCATTTGAGGTCCAAAATTTTAAACTTTTCCACTTAAATCACACAAAATGTGTAAATTGGAGGAATGGTGAACAGTTTAATTACAAAAACATACCCCCCCACCTTGACTGCATCCCACCCCTCCCCCATGATGGAGAAGAATCTATTGTAACAAGAAAGCTTGTAACTCTTTTGTCAATTTGCTTATCTTCTAATGATGACCAGATATGTACTAAGTTTCACAGCAATCCGTTAAAAACTGCAGGAGTAGTTGCATCTGCATTATTCCATTATACCCTGCATCTAGCTGTCAGCCAACAAAGGGCAACAACTCTTACAAAAATCATGGAAGTATAAAGATCTATTGATAGGTGCATCTTTAAATGTTGACCATTCTATGTCCCAAGGTTCAGTGCAATTCATTTTTTTCAAAAGCAGCAAGACAAGCTCTGGGAGTAGTCATGATAGCAACATAGTGTCTTAGACTGCATTAAGCTATACAACAAAAAGGGCAATAACTCTGAGAAAAACTGTGGAAGCAATGTTGCTTGTCAACAGTGCATCTTCGGGTAATGATGCTATCAAAAACTGAAGGATTTAGATGTAATAACAATACTGTGTTATATACTGCATTAAGCTATGAGACAAAAAGGGCAATAACTCTAACAAAAATTGTGACAGCAAAGTGATTGTTAGATAGGACATCAGTGAATCTTGACTATTAATATATACCAATCTTCTAAAAGGACAGTAACTCTAACATGATTATTTGTGCAAAAAATGTCATACACTGCATTAAGCTACAAGAAAAGAAGGCTAGTAACTCAAACAAAAATTGCAGAAGCACAATGATTAGCTGTCATGTGCATCTTCAGGTGATGACCATAGTATTTACCAAGTTTCATGGCAATCCATCAAAAAACTGCAGGACTAGCTATGCTACAAGACAGAAAGGGCAATAACTCTAACACAAATCAAGGAAACAAAGTGATTGGTTGTCATTTGCATAATCAGGTGATGAGCATATTATTTACCAAGTTTCATGGCATAACAATCCATAAAAAACCGTAGTACTAGTGTTAACAAGATTACATCATATACTGCATGACGCTACAAGACAAAAGGGCAATAACTCTAACTAAAATTGTGGAAGTAAAGTGATTGGTTGACATATGCATCTTCAGGTAATGACCATATTATTTTTAAAAAATCGTGGCAATCCATCAAAAATTGCAGGACCAATTGATTGCTTTGGTGTGGTGCTTTACGGCACAGCAGCACCAGTTATTTAGTGCCACGGCAAATGGAGTAGAGAGTCATGCCCAAGGACACACCACAGTAGCTGACCAATGCTAATATGATGGTAGAATTCTGACCCTATCAATTGTAATTCTGGCCTGCTAACTGCTGAGCCATCATGGCTACTAATTGCATTAGTCAACTCTTGTGACATGAAAGTGGACACTTCGGGCCTATTCTTCTACTTCCCAAACCCACAAGGTGGAATGATGAGTGATGTGTAGGGATGGGGGAATGATGACAGCAAGCCACCAATTTCAAGTGGATTTATCAAAATATCAGTGCCTGATGGGAAGTAGTGGTGGTGTTTAAGAGCATGTCAACACACCATTGACTATATGATACTTAGGAAAGTCAAGTTCTAAAAATGTAAACATAATGTCTTTTTAAAAAAAATAAACTTGAGGAATATAAAACCATGAAATACATAAAGTACTAGAATACAAAATTTAAAGGCTATAGATATTAAAAACCTGTAAATCAAATAAAACATAACGGTAAAAATAGTCAGTATTTTTTTACAATGTAATCTACATTCCCTCAAAATGTCCAAGATTTTCACAGGTGGTACATCATCATAAGAGTCAGTGGTACAAATAAAAGTTTTATCGGGTAACGAGCAAAAAGCATGGCCAAATCATCACACTTTACTTATACGATTAGGAAATGACAATTTATGAAGCAACCTTCTTAATTCTATACTGTATTTAAAAAACACAGCGGCCTTTACAAGTCCTGCTTCTGAACACAGGGGCCTTTACAATTGCTGCTTCTGGGATACTGACCTCTCCAGTATTTCTCTCCCCCCCCCCCATTTGAGTACAACAACAGAACACTTGTATCAATCTCCTGCTGGTCCCACCGCCATTAATGTAAACCTCAGACAGTCAATTTGTAGCGAAATCAGGGAAACCATCTAGAGCCAATCTTCTGCCTGTAGGAATCCAAGAATCAATTTTAGCACTGAAAACTAATTCCCAGTAATTTAATTTATATCCAATCATTAAAATCGTTAACATACCCCAAATGAATGCTTTTAAGACTGAGTTAAATATCTAATTTTTAATGTCCCGTTATATAAAAAATTACTTTTGTGTAGCTAACATGACACACAAGGTAAATTAGCCTAAAAAAATGCAATGAGAAGAACAATCATCCCACACAGAAACTGATTGCTGGCAGAAACTTGGTTTATAAAGGTCACCTACAATTATAGTCAGGTTAGGATCTGCCCAATGTGCTAGCTCTCAAGTGTCAATGTTAGAACATTTAATAAGATTCTTTTTCCTCCTAAAAGAAAATCTATTTATCGTGAGAGGATGATCCATACCATGAACCTATATCAATCTGCAGTCATTGCTTTTTGAACTCCCATATCCATCTGTGAAGCTTCTTTAACTCCCATATCCAAGACATTGCTTACTCAACTCCCATATCCATCCATGAACATTGCTTATTGAACTCCCATATCCACCTGTGCAGCTTCTTTAACTCCCATATCCAGGGTAGTATTTATTGAACTCTCATATCCATCTGCGGAGCTTCTTTAACTCCCATATCCAGGACAGTGTTTATTGAACTCCCATATCCATGACATTGCTTATTGAACTCCCATATGACTTTGTAGAACTTATTAAACTCCCAAATCTATACGTGTAGTTTATAGAACTCCCATTAGTAGGATGAAGAATCACACCAATGTTTTTAACAAAGTTTATTGTTACTTTTTTGTTAGTGTAATCAGAAATTGTCCATGCATGTAGGATTGACAACATTTTAAATTTAGGGGTGGGAAGAGTTGCAACCAGTTTTCTACTTTGCTAAATTTTTGGAATAAATCATGGCCCTGAAAAAATTATCCAGCAATTTAATATTAGCCAACTAAAAGAAAAACCTATCTAAAATCTCTTTGAATTCAAAACATGCAAGTATAGTTTTGAAAGACTCTCTCTAAATAGACAGACAAACAGACATACAGATGATCGCTTTAAAGTCAAAACATACATGTATAGTTTTGAAAGACTCTCTCTCAATAGACAGACAGACAGACAGACAGATAGATAGATAGATAGATAGATAGATAGATATAGATAGATAGATAGATAGACAGATACATACATACATACATACATACATACATACATACATACACATACATACATGTACATACATACATACATGCATACATAGATACATACATACACACATACATACATACATACATACATACATACATACATACATACATACATACATACATACATACATACATACATACATACATAAATGCATATATCCATGCATCCATACATGCATGCATACATACATACATACATACATACATACATGGATGGATGGATGGATGGATGGATAGACGGATGGATGGACAGACAGAGAGACAGAGTGTTAGTTAGTTAGATAGATAGATAGATAGATAGATAGATAGATAGATAGATAGATAGATAGATAGATAGATAGATAGATGGATGGATGGATGGATGGATATTGCAAACACAACATTTTCAAGTTGCTTTTTTTGGATCAAACAGCACCTACTGAACTGAAATCCTAGCTCATCTATCATCATACATATGACTTGCAGCTGGGATTCATTCAGCTACAAAATGAAGAATATACATGAAATTACAAATTTCTAGTCTGCTCATTATAATGTGTTAGTTCTGATGAGTTCTCCATTTCAAACTCAACATCACATTATAGGTTATTCCTGGTGAATTTAAACATCATTCAGAATATTCAATAGATGGCTTTTGCTACCATGCCTGTCAGTAATCATACCACAGTGCCCCTTAATGTCCATGGTCTGACCATGAATACACATGGTCCAAATCAAGGGTGGATCATGGATACCCATGCTCAAAGTCCTTGGTATGATTATGAATACCCATGGTCCAAATCAAGGGTGGATCATGGATACCCATGCTCAAAGTCCTTGGTATGATCATGAATACCCATGGTCCAAATAAAGGGTGGATCATGGATACCCATGCTCAAAGTTCTTGGTCTGATCATGGAATATCCATGCCTAAGTAGAGCAGATAAATGTAAATATATGACAATACATCAAGGTCTGTTTTAACTCTAGATTGATAATTAAAATGTAGTGGAGGGGCCCTGTGCAGGTGAGGGGGTCCTTGGCATGTGAGGGGCTCTGGGCAGGTGAGGGGCCTTGGGAAAATGAGTGGTCTAAGGCACTTGCCTTTAGAGATCACTTATATCTCACATTTTTCCATGTGGGTTCAAGTCTCAGCTCAGCCAGTGTGGATATGTGAGAAAACTTGCCAGTAGCTTCCTGTAGGTTGGTGGTTCTTCCCAGGGTTGCTCCGGATTCTTCCTCCAAAAAATGTACTGGTCACCTTGCAAAACCCATCATGCTGATAAATAGTGGCTATACCATTAAAACTCACAAAACCACAAACAATACAGTGGCTTGACTCAGGGCATTTTGTAACAGCATTAGAGAAAAAGTATACACTTACTGTATATACTAACTAATCAAGCTGCAAACAACAAAGATCCTGATCTGCCATAAAATAATGCACCATAAAACCAGGGTACTGATTACTCCCAACAAATTTCACAGATGCAGATCTGCTGATCCAGGTCTGTGCAGTTTGCAGTTGGACTTAACTTATAAGCGAGTATATACATTACTTACATCATAATAAGAACAGTGATTGTTATAATATTTGATACAATAATCTTTAATTATTATAACATGTGTTGGGGTGGTTATGTGTGTGAGTGTTGGGGTGGTTATGTGTGTGAGTGTTGGGGTGGTTATGTGTGTGAGTGTTGGGGTGGTTGTGTGTGTGATTGTTGAGGTGGTTGTGTGTGTGAGTGTTGGGGTGGTTATGTGTATGAGTGTTGGGATGGCTGTGTTTGAGTGTTGGGGTGGTTATGTGTTTGAGTGTTGGGGTGGTTATGTGTTTGAGTGTTGGGGTGGTTGTGTTTGAGTGTTGGGGTGGTTATGTGTGTGAGTGTTGGGGTTGTTATGTGTTTGAGTGTTGGGGTGGTTATGTGTCTGAATGTTGGGGTGTTTGTGTGTCTGAGTGTTGGGGTGGTTATGTGTCAGAGATGGGGTGTTTCTGTGTCTAAGTGTTTGGGTGGTTGTGTGTCTAGTGTTAGGGTGGTAATGTGTCAGAGATGGGGTGTTTCTGTGTCTGAGTGTTTGGGTGGTTGTGTGTCTGAGTGTTGGGGTGGTTATGTGTCTGAGATGGGGCGTTTCCATGTCTGAGTGTTCAGGTGGTTGTGTTTCTAGTGCTGGGGTGGTTATGTGTCTGAGTGCTGGGGTGGTTGGGAGTCTAAGTGTTGAGATGGTTGTGTGCCTTTGTGTTGGGGTGGATGAAGAATGTACCAGTCAATCATATAGTATTAATGCATTATTATGGGCCATAAATGCTGACTTAATGGCAGTATAGAGTGAATGATTTACAAGTTGATGATTGCATCAATGTTTGGGGGGGGGGTTTAGGGAATAAACAAAATGACAGTCAGGTGTATACTTAATTTTTAATTTATCTAAATTAAATATATTTGTTCACTTCACTGTATATGTGAAATTTGATTCTGTCAAATAATACTACTTTAGAAAGGAAATAAAGATATAAAACCAAGCTTCATGTTGTTTTCTTTCAACCATATTGTTGTACAGTTGATGCAGCTACTTAGGCTTGATTTGGGTTATGAGGTCCATAACAGTACTGCATAATATCTCATATTGCATTATAATGAAGGGAGTTATAACAAGGGAGAGCTGTATTATGTCTCAACCATGCCACGCCATGGACTTGGTGTTCTACCATCTTAATGTATGCACATGTTAGAGAATATAGTTCTATTAAATGTGCACAGGTATCAAGTTTGATAAAATCATGCACCAGGAGTTACAACAAACATAGATATACATAACATAGATATACATAACAAAAGGAATATATGGTGTGTACAAAGTGTTGCCTATGATTAAAGAACAATTTGCCCTGAGTAATGTACAAAAGCATCACTGTGATGTATAGATACCTGTAAATATTCACTAGTCCAGCACAGCAATCTCAATGGACATTGTTACTCTTGCAAGGGATGAAAGCCTCCCATTACAAGTAATACCTCCTGACAAACCATAACTTTGAATTTTTTTACAATTGTATTTTTTGCAATTAAAATTAACTAAAATGTGTTATGGAATACAGACATTTTTAGGAGGCAACCACAGTGAGAAAGTTGTGACATTTTTAGGAAGCAACCCCAGTGAGAAAGTTGTGACATTATTAGGAAGCCACCCCAGTGAGAAAGTTGTGACATTTTTAGGAAGCCACCCCAGCGAGAAAGTGCAAATTGTCACTCTGAATCATCAAGATAAAGACATTTAATGTAATGATCGGAAACAAACTGAAGAAAGAAAAAGATATTTCAGATTTTTTCTCTCAATAAAATGGAATGGATCTTGATTACAAGAATCAACTAGAGATGATATAATCCCAAGGTCTACAACTTATGTAAAGACCCTGTACAAATGTACTTCATATTTATACTACTTATGCCCACATCCTAAGGTCTAGTACTGTCAATATTTATACTACTTATGCACATATCCTAAAGTCTACTACTGTCAATATTTATACTACTTATGCACATATCCTAAAGTCTACTACTGTCAATATTTATACTACTTATGCACATATCCTAAAGTCTAGTACTGTCAATATTTATACTACTTATGCACATATCCTAAGGTCTTGTACTGTCAATATTTATACTACTTATACACATATCCTAAAGTCTACTACTGTCAATATTTATACTACTTATGCACATATCCTAAGGTCTTGTACTGTCAATATTTATACTACTTATGCACATATCCTAAAGTCTACTACTGTCGATATTTATACTACTTATGCACATATCCTAAAGTCTAGTACTGTCAATATTTATACTACTTATGCACATATCCTAAGGTCTTGTACTGTCAATATTTATACTACTTATGCACATATCCTAAAGTCTACTACTGTCAATATTTATACTACTTATGCACATATCCTAAGGTCTTGTACTGTCAATATTTATACTACTTATGCACATATCCTAAAGTCTACTACTGTCAATATTTATACTACTTATGCCCATATCCTAAGGTCTAGTACTGTCAATATTTATACTACTTATGCCCATATCCTAAAGTCTACTACTATCAAGTAGTGGCAATGTACATACCAATTATGCCCATATCCTAAGGTGTAACACTGTCAACATTTATACAATGTATACACATATCCTAAGATCTAGCACTGTTAATTTATAAATTACTTTTGATAAAATTTGTTTCCATGGTAATATAAATATGGAATGAAGAAAATTTATATGTCCTCTATCCATCTTAGCAGGAAATGTGTACCAAGTTTGGTTTAAATGACAAAAAATGTCTGAGAGTAATGTAAAAATGTATGGGCAGACAGACAGATGGACATAATGAAAACTACATCTTTACATATTTGATATACTGCAGGAATAAGAAGAGGAAATATGGTAATATGAATCTATTAATTTCCAAAGAAAACAATACTATTAAGACCACGCCATTTATCAGTGGGAAAATGTTCCATTATTCCACATTTATCTCTGGAGTTGCCCCTCCTACAAACTTTGGTATCAATTTTGCCCAGGAAAGTGTCCATTATTTGAAATCGGCCCTATCATTGACTTGGTCATTGTCTAGACAAGAAGTATATTAACAGTTCAATATCAGAAGAAAATCAAGCAGGTTTAACATTGATGTCACTCATTGTAAGAATAGAACTGCACTGGCATTATCCTTCTAATGCTGCATGCTATAGAATTAATTAACTGGTCAAAACTATGTATGTATGTATGTATGTATGTATGTATGTATTGTATGTATGTATGTATGTATGTATGTATGTATGTATGTATGTATGTATGTATGTGTGTATAATGTATGCATGCATGTATGTATGTATGTATGCATGCATGTATGTATGTATGTATGTATGTATGTATGTATGTATGTATGTATGTTTGTATGTGTGTGTGTGTGCCTGTATATATATATATATATATATATATATATATATATATATATATATATATATATATATATATATATGTGTGTGTGTGTGTGTGTGTGTGTGTGACTCTCTCTCTCTCTGTCTCTCTCTATCTCTCTGAATTGAGATTTTAAGGATGGGGGATATCCCAAAAAATTAAAATCTGTAGTTTATTTTTCTTTGTGTGTCTCTGCATACACATAGCAATGCCAATAATTATACAAAGTCAGAGATATACAAAGGTGTATTATAGCTGCCATTAACAATTCTGTTATGATCATATATTTGTGCTTCTCACCATAAATCTGTCATATTCTGAAATCTCTTTGATTCTAAGCATGAACCCTCTCTGAACTTTGGACAGATATAAATAAATGCATTTCTCAGTTGGATTTTAAGCTTTGCCTTCCATGAGTACTGGCAATCTCCTTGCCAATCTTCACACAAAGGTAAACATGTTTATTTTAAGCTGACCTAATCTTGAAAACAGATTCATAAATCTTTAAATAATCAAAATCATGGGCATAATATATGGTGATTTTTTTTCTAACTCTTATTACCATATCTGTTCATGTGTCACAAGTATCCAGACAGTATACCCTGATCTGAAATGGAATTATTCAACTGTATACCCTGATCTGAAATGGAATTATTCAACTGTATACCCTGATCTGAAATTACATTATTATTCAACTGTATACCCTGATCTGAAATTATATTATTCAACTGTATACCTTGATCTGAAATTACATTATTCAACTGTATACCCTGATCTGAAATTACATTATTCAACTGTATACCCTGATCTGAAATGACATTATTCAACTGTATACCCTGATCTGAAATTACATTATTATTCAACTGTATACCCTGATCTGAAATTACATTATTATTCAACTGTATACCCTGATCTGAAATGGAATTATTCAACTGTATACCCTGATCTGAAATGGAATTATTCAACTGTATACCCTGATCTGAAATGGCATTATTCAACTGTATACCCTGATCTGAAATTACATTATTATTCAACTGTATACCTTGATCTGAAATTACATTATTATTCAACTGTATACCCTGATCTGAAATTACATTATTCAACTGTATGCACTGATCTGAAATTGAATTATTCAACTGTATACCCTGCTATGAAATTGTATTATTCAACTGTATACCCTGATCGGAAATTACATTATTCAACTGTATGCACTCATCTGAAATTGAATTATTCAACTGTATGCCCTGATCTGAAATTACATTATTCAACTGTTTGCACTGATCTGAAATTGAATTATTCAACTATATACCCTGCTATGAAACTGAATTATTCAACTGTATACCCTGATCTGAAATTGAATTATTCAACTGTATACCCTGATCTGAAATTACATTATTCAACTGTATGCACTCATCTGAAATTGAATTATTCAACTGTATACCCTGATCTGAAATTACATTATTCAACTGTTTGCACTGATCTGAAATTGAATTATTCAACTATATACCCTGCTATGAAACTGAATTATTCAACTGTATACTGTATACCCTGATCTGAGATTGAATTATTCAACTGTATACCCTGATCTGAAATTACATTATTCAACTGTATGCACTGATCTGAAATTGAATTATTCAGCAGTATACCATAATCTGAAACTGAATTATTTAACTGAAAATGTTTGGTCTGTCTGCTATTCACATTATGTCAACATGGGCAATGATGTTAGCTATACATTTCTATATCATACGTTAAAAGTTTCAAAAGATTTACATTCTGGGGTCACAATTAACAAAGATGGTTTAGAATGTAATTCAAGTACATTGCACCATAAGTATATGTATGTATTTGGGTTTACTGGTACATCAGTACAATCATGGCTAGTTAAGCAGCAACACTAGTGAAGGTAAAAACTCTGTAAAACCCATGGAAAGTAATCCCAAAGTAAACTTGAACCATGAAATAAAGAACAAAAATGTCAGAAAAACACTAAAATGCACACAATGTGCAGATGACAAGTTTCCAAAGGCAAAAACAGATGCCACTGATTGATACTGAGAAGCCATAAGAGAAATTTTTTCTGGAACTTAACACAACTTTTGTCTCCCATAAATATATTAGCAATGACAATGTTTGACAAAATGAAATCTTATCATCTTTTGAAGACATTTTTGAAAATGTATGTGTTAGTTAGGATAATTGATTGATCTTCTTCGCAGGTACTCAGGTAACTTGAATATATTACAGGATGTTAAATGGATTGACACATTAGTACAGCTATAAGTCTACACCTTCCTATTGAAAGTTTCTATATGTCTTTGTTTCTCTTGACTTTAAACAGATCCAGATGTGACAATATGTTGAAATGATTGACACATTAGTGTAGCTACAAATTCACACATTCCTACTTAAAATATCTGTCACTGTTTGCCTTGATTTTAAACAGAACCAGATGCAGCTTGTCTGACACCTCATACAAGAATTTTGCCACCTGCCTACCATGTGACTGAAGTCAGAATTACTCAAAGATAAATTCTGATTGTAGCCTTGGTGACAGAGTGGTCCAGGTACCGGACAGACATAGAACATTACAATGTTTCATGGTTCTGTCTCAAAGGACATTAGAGTAGAAGTGTAAAAATGAGGAAACCATTACCAGTGACCTGACCTTGAAGCTGTAATCCTCTCTGTGATGCATGAAATCAGAATGAAAAATATAAATATACCTTATTTCCTCCCTGTACCTCATATGCCTATAAATCTTCCATGGTTCATCCCTTTACCTCATACAGCTTTTAAATATACCATTTACTCAGGACGTCGAGGAGAGCAGACATGTTTCTTTTGTGCGCTCTAAAGCGGACTTTTTCATTTGTTTTCATTATTGGCAAGGGCACGTGCAAAGCACATACAATGCAAACGTGGTAAGATTATATTTTGTTTTTTCATATTTATTCTATCACTATTTCTATCACCAGTTTAAAATTTATTTTGATTTATATATTCTGCTTAGTTTAGTGGAAGTTTCCCAGCTGAGAACTAAACCACTGCATGTATTTTGCATTTTTGTATTTATATTTTGCACTGTAGTAGTGCTAATCCTGGAATGGATTAGTGGATGGCTTGGTAGAAAAGGATTCACTTTCTACACAGCACACAACAATATTAGGGTTATACCGCCTTATTTGTCTATAGTATAGACTGCCAGTTTAAAACATTCTAAACATTCAAAGCATTGGTGTGAGACCTACATTTGTTTCTGTTGAAGTCACTCAAAATGTGTGAACACTATTCAGTCTTTCACAATGGCCACAAGTGAAATCCCTAGGCGAGCAAAACTAAATCAGTTTTTTTGAAACTCGTGTAGAAAATGGGAGGCTTATAGTGGAACACTCAGTTGGGTGCCAAATAATAGACTTTGGGCAGGTGTCACAGGCCCCAAAACAAGGGGACATTTTAATGGCCCTGAGCACCCTTGGAGTCAACATTGGGAAAATAGATGGGGTGCAAAACATGGGGATGAATAGATACATTATCTACCCAAAAAATCGAGCCTCACTACTTGACATGAAAACTATCGAAGTAAAGGGACTGACCGCAACAGTGACTGCGACCGAACCCTTCACGAGAAACATAGAACCCAAACTAGTAGAAGTCCACATAGTTGGGTTACCATTAGACACGAAAGAAGTGGTTAAGAAGATTGAAAGCAAGTTCCATGCGAAAGTAACCACGCACAAAACGGCCACCATATGGGGTTTTGCGCCAATTAAATCCGGCAACAGGATTATATATGTAGAAAAGGAAGAGGCACAGAAGATACCACTATTTTTCTACGTATTAGGATTCAAGCTAAAAAGTTGGTATAGAGGGTCAGAAAATGACAAGAAATGTCCCAGGTCCTCTTAACAGGACACGGACCGAGGGAGTGCCCAGGGATCAACCCAGGAATCCAACCAGGAACAACAAGTTACCACACTTATGCAAGTAAAGCAGCCAGAAACAATCATGGACAGACAAGACAAGAAGTGGACCAAATCATCAAACTGATCCAAGATGCGAGAAAAGAAACAAACCAGGAGGAAGAAAATGAGCCATAAATTCACTGCCAAACACTGACATATCTGATGAACAAAAAATGTCAGAGTGGCATCAAGTCCTCAGCCCAAACAAAACTGGATTGAGGACACCAGGAATAGAACAAAGTATACAACTGAAGAACAGATCTGAATGCCTCAAAAAGGAAGAAGAACAAGAAGAAAATGGAAACAATCAAATAGAAGAAGGGATTAAACCTCTCACATCAACACCAAAACCCATAAAGATAAGGATAAAAAAAGCATTAACAGGACCTGAATCAACTCAGGAAGAAGGACTTGAAGAGAACACAAGTCAAACAGAAACACAAATTAGACAATACAAAACAAGGAAAACAAACGCAGAAGTGAAGAAGAAAAGATCAGAAAGGAAGGAGGAGGAGGAGGAAGTGGAAGAAACAGGAAGTGAAATGGATGATGAGAATGAAAAGGAAAAGGAGGAAGAAAATGGAGATGAAGAAGATTTCTCAGAAGGAAAAAAAAATTACTCACAGGATACACAAGATATAAAAACACAACAAGACAAAGAAATAACAATAGAACAGACTAATACAGAAACTAACATTACAAAGGAAGAAACCATTTACACTAACAATGATGGAGGGGAGGGGGTCTCTGACTCCAATGCCCCCATAAATTAAAAAAAAAAATTCAGCACAAAACGATAAATTTTAATTTATAGAACTTAGACAATAACCATTAATGCGACAACCTGGAGGAACGGAAAATGGAAGGAATGAACTTTCAAGTCTTATCAATAAATGTAAATGGTATAAAGAAGGACAAAATTTCAAAAATTCAGTAAAGATTTAAACTACGATATTTTATTCTTCCAAGAAACCCACAATGGCTTTGCAGATGATGTAAGGGTCTTCTGTGAGAGCCACCTAAATGGGATACTAATAAAAAATGACTATGAAAGGGAAGATATAAAAGGGGGTGTAGCCACCTTAATTAAAAACAAATCGGGTTATAACTGGGAAAGGATAGAGGAAGGAAAAGATCTTAGCGGCAGAGTACTCCATATAAAAATTGGAAAATTACATTTTATAGACATATATATATCTGCAAACAACTACTGCAAGCAAGAATTTATTAGGAAATTATTGAAATATCTAGAAAAATACAATATGGAGGACATAATATTAGGAGGGGATTATAACCGGGTAGGGGACAACATAGATAGGGAAGGGGAACTAACTACAAATGATCTAAAGTGTAAACTAGTAATGGGAGATTTCATAAATAAACACAAACTTACGGATGTATACCGTCTCCTAAATATGCCAAGGAAAGAATACACATTCGAATATAAAACAAATAAAGGAAGTAGAATTGATAAGTTTCTATGCAATAATTATGACTGGAAAAGGGATTATAGACTTTAAGATATCTGACGATAAACTTATATATATTAAATTAACTGTACAAAATAAAAATAAATGGGGAAAAGGGACTTGGAAATTTAATAACAAACTACTAGAGGATCAAAATTTTATTATAGAAATTAAAAATGAAATAAATAAATTTGTGGAAAACGGGAATAGGGATATAATTAAAGAGTGGGATATTCTAAAAAATAAAATAAAAATGATTGCTATAAATTTCACACAAATAAGAAGTAAGAAACTTAAATTAGAACATGAAGCAATTGAAATGCAACTTAAAAAAAATAACTCAATAGAATTAGAAGAAAAAAAAATAAAAGAAAGACTAAATAAAATAAATGAAGAAAAGATCAGGGGTAAAGAAATAAGAGCCGAAAAATTCACACAAATCTACAAAAAAGCAGAAGAGTTATACAAGCATGAAGAAATTAGAAGGGGGGGGGGGAATTATGGATGCCTTGAAAATAAATGGGGATAAAAAATTAATCAAAAAACACGAAATCTTAAAATATGTTGAAGATTATTACACCCAAATATATACATCTCAAGGAATTGAGGACTATAAAATTGATGACTACCTAAAAGACATTCAATGCAAGATGATATCAACAGAACATAATGACTTATGTGATGGTTTCATCTCGCAAGAAGAAATAGTGGAAAGTATCTGAAGCCTTACAAAAGGGAAATCCCCAGGTGGGGATGGACTCACCATGGATTTCTATGTGAAATTTTGTGGTGAGTTGTTGCCAATATTAGAATGGTTATACAATAATATTTTACTCAGAAATGATGCCATGACCGATAGTATGAGAGAAGGGACAATAACACTACTATATAAAGGGAAGAGAGATAGGGAAGATCTCAAAAATTGGAGGCCCATCTCCCTCCTAAATACTGGTTATAAAATACTAAGTAAAATTTTAGCGAATAGGATAAAAAAATGAAATGGGGAAAATAATAAATATAAATCAAACATGTGGACCGAAAGGTAGAGATATACAACATAACATATTAAGGATCAAAACCATTTTTGAACATATAAACGGAAATGGACAAAAAGCTGCTATGGTACTTTTTGATCAAGAAAAAGCTTTTGACAGATTAGAACACAACTACATACAAAATGTGCTAGAGAAATTTGGTTTTGGAAACAACTTCAAAAAATGGACTAAAATCCTGTATAATGAAATAACTTCAAGAGTACAGGTAAATGGAGCAAGGACAGGTAAATTTGAAATTAAAAGATCAGTGAGGTAAGGGTGCCCACTATCTATGCTATTATATGTAATAGCAATTGAAATTCTAGGTATAAGCATTAAACTAAATAAAAACATTGAAGGTATCAAAATACCGAACATAAAGGAAGAAGTTAAAATGCTGCTACATGCCGACAATTGTACAAACTTTATAAAGGACCCAAACTCCTTTAAACACCTGACCAAGGAATTCGAAAAATTTAGCAAAGCGTCAGGATCACAAATTAACCATAAAAAAACTGAAATACTTAAAATAGGAAACTGGAGAGGAAACCACCCAGGTTTACCCACATTTAGTTAAGAAAAAGGTCAAAGCATTGGGAATTGTTTTTGGAGAAAACGAAGAGAAGGAAAACTGTAGACATTTAAAAGAAGTAATTGAAAAAAAATGTGAAAATCTGGGCCCTAACACCATTATGTCTCATGGAGAGAGTGCAAGTAGCGAAAGCTTATATGTATGTTCATATGAATTATATTTTAAAATTGATATTAGTAACGATGCATTGAGTACAATAGATAAAATTATAATAGATTATATATGGGACTTCAAATTACATTACATAAATAAAGAAATATTGTATAAGGCTAAAGAGAAGGGGGGGGTTAGCACTGCCCAGCCCTATACTACTCAAAGCCTGCAATATTTTAAATAGATTCAAGAGACTAAGAGCAGAACCAAAGAGTCCATGGGAAGGTATCTACATATATCGTTATGGATTCTCAATAAGAAATAGGGACGACATATACAAAAACAATAAATTAGTTAAACAATTGGAGATCCCAAGAAAGTTTAGGAATATTAAAGAATTAGTTTTAAAATACAGAGATAAAAAAGAGCTATGGGATAAAGAAGAAAACTTGACATACAACTGGATAAGAGATGATGTAACAAAAAATATTAAAAGTACAGTAGAGGAAGAAAATATATACGTTAACTGGGATAGAGCATGGAGGCATTGGACAAAACTAGGATCCCTGAAAATTCAAAGCCTCTGCTTCAAATACATGCACAATGCATGGTTGATGGGAGAGGTTGCAGTGAGACGGCACATGGTCAAAGTACCACCAAAATGTCCACTGTGCAAAACAGGTCATTTTCAAAATTTCATTGCATGATGCAATGCCCAAAAACACAAAATAACCGATTAAAAGTCATAAATGAAACTAAAAAACTAATCCTTATGAAAACCAAAATGTGTTATATTTAGATGTGAATTTTACAAAAAAGATACTATACAAAATCAGCAATTATATCATAGCAACAATGAGGGCCTGTGGGCAAGTGATAGTTATTGCTAATTGAACATGGAGGGGCGGGGACAAAGAGAACTACCCATTAGGATAGTTACCTTAAAAAGAATTTGCCCTCCCACCCCCTCCTCCCCCTTTTTTAATTTTTTTTAATTTTTATTTTATATAAGTTTACTAACATCTTTTAAGTCTATCTTGAAGGAATTCTATAGAAGGACAGGGACCTCATGTGGGGAAGTACGGATGAGGACGCAATGGGGCTACGTCACATGGCGCCAAATGAAGTGAACCGGCCCATCGCAGAGTCAGGAAAAACACCCACAGGGGGACATTGGATGTACAACTCAAAAAACAAAAAAAATACAAACATCACAAATACTAACAACTGTATGGTCACTATTCCGTACTAAATACCCAAATGGGAAATAAAAAGTTTCAGGCAAATATTCGAAAGTAAAACATATTTTATTTAAGGCGGCCCATGTGAGAGAGTGAAGTATAGAAAACAAAAAATGAAGGAAATATGGAGCTCCCTTGAAGATGGCTGACCTTTTAAAAATATAGCCCTGTGAAGTGTGACACACAAATATTGCACACATTAAAACACTAACTTTGTTTATTTTTCATAAAAGTAAAACACCGCTACTTCGCCAAAATTCTAAAATAAAATGAAAACCATTTAATTGTTTAAATGAATCTATAAGATCCAGTCATAAGGATCATAAGACAACCAGGCTCGATGTGATCTATAAGGCTATCCCTACACGAATACAAATTATAGCACAAACAAACTTATAGCATACTCACCTATAGCATATACGGGATATAGGGACCTCCAACCAAGGTCACAAGATTAATAGGAGAGGGATTTCGAGTTAGGTGACACAAACCTACTCGGAAGAACAAACCTATCGAACACACTAGGGAATTAAATACCCCATCAAAAATTCTGCAAATTTTTTTAACAAAATTCTTTTTAGCTAAAAATACCCAAGCAACATATCGGGGAGATTCAGTAACACATAAAAACATTTTTCTCTTTGGCTAGGTGGGGGGGGGGCATCTGTCTGGTGCCCCCCCAAAAAATAAAATAAATATACCATGGACCATTCATGTACATCATACAGCTTTTAAATATACCATGGTTCATCCCTTCACCTCATACAACCCATAAATATACCATGGTTCATCCTTGTACCTCATACAGCTTATAAATATACCATAGTTCATTCTTGTATCTCCTACCACCTTCAAATATACCATGGTTCATCTCTGTACCTCATACAGCCTTTAAATATACCATGGCTGATCTCTGTACAGCCTTTAAATATACCATGGATCATTCTTGTACCTCCTACCACCTTAAATATACCATGGATCATCCCAGTACCTCATACAGCTTTTATATATACCATGGTTCATCCCTGTACTTTATACAGCCTTTAAATATACATGTACCGTGGTTCATCACTGTACCTCATACAGCTTTTAAATCTACCATGGTTCATCCCTGTACCTTATACAGCCTTTAAATATACATGTACTGTGGTTCATCACTGTACCTCATACAGCTTTTAAATCTACCATGGTTCATCCCTGTACCTTATACAGCCTTTAAATATACATGTATCATGTTTCATCCCTGTACCTCATACATTTTTATATATACCATGGTTCATCCCTGTACCTTATACAGCCTTTAAATATACATGTATCATGTTTCATCCCTGTACCTCATACATTTTTATATATACACCATGGTTCATCCCTGTACCTTATACAGCCATTAAATATACATGAATCATGGTTCATCCCTGTACCTCATACAGCTTTTAAATCTACCATGGTTCATCTCTGTACCTCATACAGCCTTTAAATATACATGTATCATGTTTCATCCCTGTACCTCATACATTTTTATATATACCATGGTTCATCCCTGTACCTTATACAGCCATTAAATATACATGAATCATGGTTCATCTCTGTACCTCATACAGCCTTTAAATATACCATGGTTCATCTTTGTACCTCATACAGCCTTTAAATATACATGTATCATGTTTCATCCCTGTACCTCATACATTTTTATATATACCATGGTTCATCCCTGTACCTTATACAGCCATTAAATATACATGAATCATGGTTCATCTCTGTACCTCATACAGCCTTTAAATATACCATGGTTCATCTTTGTACCTCATACAGCCTTTAAATATACCATGGATCATCCCAGTACCTCATACAGCTTTTATATATATACCATGGTTGATCCCAGCACCTCATACAGGTTTTAAATTTACCATGGTTCATCCCTGTACATCATATAGCCTTTAAATATACCATGGTTCATCTTTGTACCTCATACAGCCTTTAAATATACCATGGATCATCCCAGTACATCATACAGGTTTTAAATCTACCATGGTTAATCCCTGTACATCATACAGCATGGACAGACACACAGTAAGACAGACAGAAACATTATAAGTATACCCCCTTTTGATATATTACTTTGTATAGAACAGAAATAAGATGAGAAATACATATAATATATTTAATTCTTTAATAAACAAGTAACCATATTATGCTTGTACATCAGTTTTTAACTCTCTTTTCTTGTTCAGCAATGTGATAACTTTATTATGTGACATACAAATGATTTTTTGGGGTAAAATTAATAGAACGTACAGGTCACAATTTCTAACATGAGTACCATGAATGATAGATTATAAACAAACCCTCTGTTTAACAGGCCACTATGGAGATAACTGAAATTCTTATGCAGAAACTTTTTTCTATTTTCAGTCACAGTGACATTGACCTTTGACCTTTTGATCCAAAAATAGATTAACTTCTTCCTTACCCGAAGTGCAAGCTGTCCACAAAGATTGTTCTATGTCTGTGGAGTAGAGATAGTGTTATCTTCTTTCAGTTGCAGTGACAATGATCAAATCAATAGGCTTATTCCTTACAACAAGTGCAAGCCATCTACAATGCCAGGTATTTGAAGTATAAATGATGTTATGGAACAGAAACCATTTTGTTCTTTCAGTCAGTGACCTTGACCTTTTGACTTTAAAATCCATAGGGTTGTTCCCCACCCCAGTGCAAGCCAATTACAAAAATTGGTGACTATATATCATAAAGAACTCAAGTTTTGGTTCAGTGACCCATGTTCTTCCGTCAGTCAAAGTGATCCTGACCTTTGACTTTTTGAGCCTAAAATTTAAAGTGTCCTTTCCTACCCAAAGTGCAAGCTATCCACAAGGTTTGGTGACTGCAGACGGTGGAAAACTAAGGTTGATGACCAGAAGCCATTTTTTCTTTCTTTTTTCAGTCATAGTAACTTTGACCATTAAATCCACAAATCAAGATGGTTCTTCATTCCTGCAAGTGCAAGCTATCCATGAAGCTTGGTTAATGTCAATTTGGAGAAACTGTTTTCTTCCTTCAGCCAGTGACCTTGACCTTTGAGTTTTAATGCCCCAAGTCAATATGGTTCTTTCTTAACACAAATACAAGCTATCCACATAATATATTGATGTCACAATATACTGATGACATTACAATATATTGATGATGTCACAATGTACTGATGATATCATAATGAAGTGCATTTGTGGTGATATAACTAGTCTGCATGGTTCTCTTTCCTTGATTTTGGATTGGATGTTAATCTGTAATAAGAAACAGATTCCTGTCAATGTACTGATATGTGGAGACAAAGGACCAAGGTTTTGATGACCAATGGACCAAAAGAACCTTATTGCTGTGATTTGTTCTCAAAGACCATCAGATGAGAGAAGCATTTTGTCAAGCACTACCTATTTATTTCTGTAATAACCATTGAAAAAACATTGCAAAAGATTTATAGATGGATGACCTGTTTTCAAATACAGGACATGGTCAGCATTATTTCTAGAATTCCCCAAAAAGTGCAAATGAGTGTTCAAACTACCCAGCACTAACTATGCCAACACCTTCATGGTAATTCAGTCAATTTAGAAAACAAACGCTAACAAAAGAGTGGGCATCAAGGCCCCCACAATAAATAGCCATAAGGATGACCACAAGTCCACATAACTTATATCCCTTTATTTCAGGCCAATAAAACGTACAGTCACTATTTTCAGTGGGGTACCAATTTTTGTGGATTTTGTGACTCTTACAAGGACGATTTTTAAGGACCAATAAACAATTATCCTCCCAAGGTAACAATAGGACTCCTCCCAAGGAAACTATAGGACTCCTCCCAAGGTAACAATAGGACTCCTTCCAAGGAAACAATAGGACTTCTTCCAAGATAACAATAGGACTCCTCCCAAAGATGCAATAGGACTCCTCCCAAGGTAACAATAGAACTCTTCCAAAGGTAACAATAGGACTTCTTGCAAGGACACATTAGGATTTCTCCCAAGGTAACAATAGGACTCCTCCCAAGGATACAATAGTAATCCTCCAAAGGATACAATAGGACTCCTCCCAAGGTAACAGTATGATTCCTCCCAAGGTAACAATAGGACTCCTCCCAAGGTACAAATAGGACTTCTCTCAAGGAAACAATGTGAATCCTCTCCACTGACTAGTCAACTATTTATGAGTAGAATACAGTGGATTTACAGCAGATCACAGAACTTCCACTGACTAGTCAGCTATCTATGAGTGGAAAACAGTGGACTTACAGCATATCACAGAACTTCCACTGACTATGCAGCTATCTATGAGTGGAATACAGTGGACTTACAGCAGATCACATAACTTCATCTGACTAGTCAGCTATCTATGAGTGGAATACAGTGGACTTACAGCAGATCACAGAACTTCCACTGACTAGTCAGCTATCTATGAGTGGAATACAGTGGACTTACAGCAGATCACAGAACTGCCACTGACTAGTCAGCTATCTATGACTGGAATACAGTGGATTTACAACAGATCACAGAACTTCCACTGACTAGTCAGCTATTTATGAGTGGAATAGAGTGGATTTACAGCAGATCAAAGAACTTCCATTGACTAGTCAGCTATCTATGAGAGGAATACAGTGGATTTACAGCAGATCACAGAACTTCCACTGACTAGTCAGCTATCTATGAGTGGAATAGAGTGGATTTACAGCAGATCACAGAACTTCCACTGACTAGTCAGCTATCTATGAGTGGAATAGAGTGGATTTACAGCAGATCACAGAACTTCCACTGACTAGTCAGCTTTCTATGAGTAGAATAGAGTGGATTTAAAGCAGATCACAGAAGTTCCACTGACTAGTCAGCTATTAACAAGTGGAGTAGAGTTGATTTACAGCAGATCATAGATCTGAACTTCCACTGACTAGTCAGCTATTAGCAAGTGGAATAGAGTGGATTTACAGCAGATCACAGAAGTTCCACTGACTAGTCAGCTATCAATGAGTGGAATACAGTGGACTTACAGCAGATCACAAAACCTCAATTGACTAGTCAGCTATTTATAAGTGGAATAGAGTGGATTTACAGCAGATCACAAAACTTCCATTGACTAGTCAGCTATTTATAAGTGGAATAGAGTGGATTTACAGCAGATCACAGAACTTCAACTGACTAGTCAGCTATCTATGAGTGGAATACAGTGGACTTACAGCAGATCACAGAACTTCCACTGACTAGTCAGCTATTTATAAGTGGAAGAGAGTTGATTTACAGCAGATAAAAGAACTTCCACTGACTAATCAGCTATTTGTGAGTGGAATACAGTTGATTAACATCAGATCACATCATTTCCACTGACTACTCAGTTATTCATGAATGGAATAGAGTGGATTTAAAACAGATTACAGAACATCCACTGCCTAGTCAGCTGCTTATTAGAAGTACAATGGATTTGCAGTGGACTGCCAAATCCCTGCTGACTAAATAGCAGAAAAGAACAGCAGTGCAACCTAACAACAGCAGTACTGCTTTTAGTCAGCCTGGCCATAATTTGGTATGTGATAACCTTTACAAACATTAAAGATAAAGTGAAGGTCACAAAGTAGATCAACAATGCTGCTGCAGAACATGTTGTCTCACCTGCAGCCTGTGATGTTATAAGTACTTGGCAACCTGTATTGTGATATATAATTTCCAGCCTGTGATATAATATGTACTTGGCAGCCTGTACTATATGTATTTGTCAGCAAGTGCTGTGATATGTACTTCTCAGCCTATGATGCAATATGTACTTGGCCACCTGTGATGTGTTATGTGCTTGGCAGACTGTGTTTGTCATCCTGTGATGTGATAAGTACTGTTCAGCCTGTGATGTGATATGCACTTGTTAGCCTGTGATGTTATATGCACTTGACAGCCTCTTACATAATATGTATCCTGCAGCCTGTGCTGTGATTGGTACTTGTCAACCTGTGCTTTGAAATGTACTTCTCAGCCTATGATGTGATATATACTTGGCAGCCTGTTATGTGATATGTACATGGCAGCCTATAATGTGTATCCTGGAGTTTGTGCTGTGATATGTACTTGTCAGCCTGTGATGCAATGTGTACTTGTCAGCCTGTGATGCAAGATGTACTTGCCAGTCTGTGATGTGATATGTACTTGTCAGCCTGATGTGATATGTGCTTGGCAGCCTGTGATGTGATATGTACTTGGCAGCCTGTGCTGTGATATGTATACCCAAAACTGATATAAGAAAAATCTTTAATATAGGATCCTAATGATATTGTCACTGTTTCTGATGGAAAACATGTACCTATGCCTTGTCATTCTGTCACTGATGGAAATCTTGTACTATGTCTTGTCATTCTGTCACTGGTTGAAATCTTGTACTATGTCTTGTCATTCTTCACTGATGGAAATCTTGTACCTATATCTTGTCATTCTGTCACTGATTGAAATCTTGTACGTATGTCTTGTCATTCTATCACTGATTGAAATCTTGTACCTATGTCTTGTCATTCTGTCACTGATGGAAAACTTGTACCTATACTGTGTTGTTCTGTCACTGATGGAAATCTTGTACCTATATTTTGTCATTCTGACACTGATGGAAAACTTATACCTATGCTTTGTCATTCTGTCACTGATGAAAATCTTGTACCTATGTCTTGTCATTCTGTCACTGATGGAAATCTTGTACCTATGTCTTGAAATTCTGTCACTGATGGAAAACTTGTACATATGCTATGTCTTGAAATTCTGTCACTGACGGAAAACTTGTACATTTGTCTTGACATTCTGTCACTGATGGAAAACTATAGACATGAACAAATTAACTAAGAACCTTTAAAAGATTGTTGTTGATTATGATGTTGCCTTAGGAAAAGTTATCCCTTCCTGTGATGTCTTGCTTTCTTCTTACATTGTCAACAACCTGCTGTATTTTTTAATACATTAGTCACCAAAATATTAGACATGACTGAGATACATTGGTAGCAAGACTATGGTGGAAAATTAGCAATTATGTCAAATACTATATAGACCGTATATACTCATTCATAATTCAGATAAAACTACAAACTAGACAGACCCAGATTGGCTGCCACATAATGTCCTGTCAGATCTGTATCTATACAGTTTGTTATCAATACAACAAACAATATATACCCAGATCTGCTGGTAAAGTATGCAACTTATAAGCAAATATATATGGTACCCATCAACTCCAACCAAAATAAAATATGGCTTCGGAAATTCATTACAATGCATTTACAAATGTATTTTTTCAATTTGGCACATTAAGAAATTGCATGTCAAGTTGTTAGTAGATACTTCGAGAACTGAGTCCATTATTTTCTGATAGTTTGCCAAAGTAAATAGATATTTAAATTTAATATGTAATCAAAGGAGCCCTGGTTCCTGCAAAGGAGATTTTCCAATTACACTGCATTGATTTGTGATAAATCATTCACTTCAAGATATGTTCATTTACAAAGAATTTATTTTTTGGTGCAAACAGGATTTTTAAAAACTTATCACTCTTCACTCCATGCCTTTTGTTTCATAATAAATTTACACTGATTAAATGGTCATTAAAAATCAATTTTGAGTCCTGTATAGGATCTCATTTGTTTGCCACTACAGAAACAACTGATAACTGAAGATTGTTTCAATGTTTAACCAAGTTTTCAGAAATGCTTCAGATTCTGAGAGATAATGGAATATACTTTAGATAAGATTTTAATGAACTGGGAATTTTACTCCCTTGATTGGAATTAACCTTTTCTTAAAATATCAGTTGCATATTCTGCAGAACACAAGATATGATAGCAAATGGATTCTTAATCATCAAGGCCTTTGTTATACTTTGCACAAAAACGTTTGGTGACCATGACTACTGGTAACTCTGAGTGCACTTGATTATTATGATTACATGTTCTCACCATTATCAAGTACTATCATTTTAAACATGCATGTAACATCCGGAACTTGCTCTGATTCCATAATTTACCTTAGTCAAAAGCAAATTATATTATTAAAAAGAAGGAATATTCTGACCAATTTAGATTTATTAGGTAAAATTAGGCTGCTTTATATTCTTTGAATGTAGTTATAAACTTCATTGTACATTTTTTGTCAATTTATTTGCATAAAATTACAAATATGCTGCATATATGGAGCTCCATATTGATAGACCTAAATAATGTGAACCTGAAAAATAGTACAGAATTTGTTGCATAATAAGAACAAGCAGTCAGCGTAACAAATTTGTCCAAAATGTCAGGGTGAGCTTATTATCAAAAGTATTTTAGCAAATATTTGTTCAAATGTTGTAAATTTAATGGAGTTCAAGACCTTGTTTTTTATTATGGGACAAATGACACTGGTGATTAAAAATTGGCTAACTAGGCAATTTTAGTGAAATTGGACAGGTGACCAAAATAATCCACTAAGTAATTCTACATGTCAAAAAAGGCAAACTCCACCCTCATATATACAGTCCTACACAGATCTATGATAACACACTGTTTAGTAACAAGAGTATGGGTTTTATCAAGGAGGGACTAGGTTAAGACAAAATTAAAAAAAAAATATATTTTTAGTCACAAACAATATAGTTGCATTTTGAGTTAAGCATGCAGTGCTGTGGCTTAATCGATGTGTGAACTGCACACATATGCAACTTAAATTACCCACAATGCATGCAATCATGACAAGTCAGCTGACCACTTTATTTCAGGGCCCATCCATGTTTTATCAACAAATTATTTACTTTCATGTGAAACAATATATGCCATAAGATGCATAAATTACCTGTAGATGCAAATTGGTAAGGGGGTTGGGGGTAATAGTAACATATTATAGACTCTACTTGTTATTTATTTTTGTTGCTTGGAATTGACTTGTTTTAACAGTCTGCAAGGCATTTTACTATATTTCTTATTTCCCTTGCACACACTGAGTTAGCTACTTGACATGTAACAAAAGGAAGGCAGATTTACCTTGTCAAGCCTGAAATTTGAGTCATTTTCTGTTGGTACAAAAAGAATTCACACTGCTATTGATTTTCTCAAAACAAACAGCAACAAGTGGTCCAGTCCAAATGTTGTCACAGTATTTTCATGATTCTGTCTGATAGTCTTCAACATCGAACAAAATAAATTTGAGTTTTACCTGCAACATCTGTGATATTGACTTGGAGAATTGTTCAAATGAAATGTTTTTGGAAGTGAAATAATAAATATAACGCCTCTAACAAGTGAACATCTGTTACAGTCTTAATAATCTCCTTGCTGATTCATGAACTGTAATATGCTATAATCAGTTGTCATCATTAGCCTAGGCAATAGGTATGGGCATATGTAATATAGGGCAGTCAATAGGCAGCCTAGGTAATAGGTATGGGCATGTGTAATGTAGGGCAGTCAATAGATAGCCTAGTCAATGGGTATGGGCATGTGTAATGTAGGGCAGTCAATAGGTAGCCTAGTCAATGGGTATGGGCATGTGTAATGTAGGGCAGTCAATAGGTAGCCTAGTCAATAGGTATGGGCATGTGTAATGTAGGGCAGTCAATAGGTAGCCTAGTCAATAGGTATGGGCATGTTTAATGTAGGGCAGTCAATAGGTAGCCTAGTCAATAGGTATGGGCATGTGTAATGTAGGGCAGTCAATAGGTAGCCTAGGCAATAGGTATGGGCATGTGTAATGTAGGACAGTCAATAGGTAGCCTAGTCAATAGGTATGGGCATGTTTAATGTAGGGCAGTCAATAGGTAGCCTAGTCAATAGGTATGGGCATGTGTAATGTAGGGCAGTCAATAGGTAGCCTAGTCAATAGGTATGGGCATGTGTAATGTAGGGCAGTCAATAGGTAGCCTAGTCAATAGGTATGGGCATGTGTAATGTAAGGCAGGTCTTCACTGTGCATATTGACAAAGTTTACATGCATTTTTTAAAGGTTCAGCCATCAACTGTACCTCTTTCATAAAAGATTTTGAAAACTGTAAATATAAATAGAAATCAAATGCAAGGGTTACAAATTTACATTATTACATATTGCATTTAATAAAATATTTCTACATGGTGTGCAGTGCTTAGCATGGACTGACCAGCAACTGTTTAGTTTTGGATTTTCATACATATATGTATGCTGTGATAGGCCATATCAGTGTGTGTGTGTGTGTGTGTGTGTGTGTGTGTGTGTGTGTGTGTGTGTGTGTGTGTGTGTGTGTGTGTGTGTGTGTGTGTGTGTGTGTGCATGTGTGTGTGTACAAATCCTTATGAAGACAAGCCTTCTAAAAAATATCAACAGGTTTTAAAACAGAACACAATATGAAATGCAAAGCTGTTAAAATCCTGAAAAAGGCAAATAAAATCAAAGATAATTGCAAAGCATTCAAACATTTCTTAAATATAGGGTCCAAATTTGTGATATGAACAGAATTCCCTCATAATGTGATATATTTTCTTTGGTGGTACGTCATTCTAAAGTTTTGTAATCAAGTTTACATCAAGGGGAAGAATGATAAGAGTTTCAATGCTGCCCTTAAGGGTGTGTGTGTGTGTCTGTGTCTTTGTGTGTGTGTGTGTGTGTGTGTGTATGTGTGGAGGGTTTGTTTTATGGATTGTGGGTTTCACAAGATTTTTCTGCACATGCATAATAAGCTATATATGGTGGTCAGTATATATTTAATGGATGAAGAACACAAGAAGAACCAGTGACCCATGGTTACTAATAAATTTTCTCAGATACCCACATTTGGCAAAGGTGAGACTCAAACCCACAAAAACAGAGGTGAGATTCGAGAGCTCTGTAAAGGGTCCTTTGCATGGACAACAGTATCAATGACCAATGGGTCTTAATGACCAAGACATTTTGTCTGGGTATGAATTCTTGAAATAAATTTCATGTGTAGAAACAATTAATTTCTTATCAGACTAAATGAGACTGTGACTTCTGACATTTACACTCCAGAATTAATAGAATTATTTTATTAACTTAAAGGTAAGTATCTAAAAAGTTTCATAAAGGAATATTCTCTAGAACAAAAGTTATAATATTGTACAAAACCCCCATTTTCTATTATTCATAATGACCTTGACCTTTAATCTTTTGACCTTAAAATAAATTGGCCTCATCCATGCACCCTCCATAAATATTGGTGAAGGTACATTGTCCAAAAATAAAATTATTATGTAAAACCATATTTCTTCTTTTAGTCAATGTGACCTTGACATTTGACCTTTTCACTTCCAAATCAATAGCTTTCATTCATACCCAACATGTAAGTCATCCATGTACCTTGGTGAAAGGACAAGGTCGATAACTGAAAGTTTAGTTGCAGAAACCATTTTTTCTTTTAGTCACAGTGACCTTGACTATCTGACCTTTTGAGTGAACTGATTGAATGGTACCAAAGCAGAATTGGAGCTGGCATGCGGGGAGGGCGGGGTAGTAGAGAAAACAGGATTTAAAAAACAGCCAATTAAAAGCAGCTTCTGGCAGCAACTAAACCTGTCTAGCTACCTGAACAATTACATTTTTGACACCAGCATATGGGCAAATCACCTGTGCTTTCCATTCGCAGTCAAACAGGATAACAGTAAATCTATTTCAGTTATACTGAATTTCCTGTGGGAACAGAATCACTTCTTTCAAGACCATTGTGTTCTCAAAGAAAAGGACAACCATAGTGGATATCAAATATACCTAATCAGATTTCTTACAAGTCCCATTGTGTTTTGCTTCCAGATTTCTCTACCATATAGCAAGTAGTATATGTCTACCCATAAATGAAAACATTTTCTATTTTATGTCAAAACTAGCTAAATCATTATAAAAGCAGTCACAAAGTTGCACCAAAAGTTAAATAGATAACCAGTCAAATGTCCAACTCTGATACAATGATAATGACCAGTTTGATAAAGAGTTGAACTGTGGTGCTAGCACATGGCCTGACACAATGATAATGAACAGTTTGATAAAGAGTTGAACTGTGGTGCTAGCACATGGCGTGATACAATGATAATGAACAGTTTGATAAAGAGCTGAACTGTGGTGCTAGCACATGGCCTGACACAATGATAATGAACAGTTTGATAAAGAGTTGAACTGTGGTGCTAGCACATGGCCCAACACAATGATAATGAACAGTTTGATAAAGAGTTGAACTGTGGTGCTAGCACATGGCCCGACACAATGATAATGAACAGTTTGATAAAGAGCTGAACTGTGGTGCTAGCACATGGCCCGACACAATGATAATGAACAGTTTGATAAAGAGTTGAACTGTGGTGCTAGCACATGGCCCGACACAATGATAATGAACAGTTTGATAAAGAGTTGAACTGTGGTGCTAGCACATGGCCCAACACAATGATAATGAACAGTTTGATAAAGAGTTGAACTGTGGTGCTAGCACATGGCCTGACACAATGATAATGAACAGTTTGATAAAGAGTTGAACTGTGGTGCTAGCACATGGCCTTATACAATGATAATGAACAGTTTGATAAAGAGTTGAACTGTGGTGCTAGCAGCACATGGCCTGATACAATGATAATGAACAGTTTGATAAAGAGCTGAACTGTGGTGCTAGCACATGGCCTGACACAATGATAATGAACAGTTTGATAAAGAGTTGAACTGTGGTGCTAGCACATGGCCTGACACAATGATAATGAACAGTTTGATAAAGAGTTGAACTGTGGTGCTAGCACATGGCCTTATACAATGATAATGACCAGTTTGATAAAGAGTTGAACTGTGGTGCTAGCAGCACATGGCCTGACACAATGGTAATGAACAGTTTGATAAACAGTTGAACTGTGGTGCTAGCACATGGCCTTATACAATGATAATGACCAGTTTGATAAAGAGTTGAACTGTGGTGCTAGCACATGGCCTGATACAATGATAATGAACAGTTTGATAAAGAGTTGAACTGTGGTGCTAGCACATGGCCTGACACAATGATAATGAACAGTTTGATAAAGAGTTGAACTGTGGTGCTAGCACATGGCCTGACACAATGATAATGACCAGTTTGATAAAGAGTTGAACTGTGGTGCTAGCACATGGCCTGACACAATGATAATGAACAGTTTGATAAACAGTTGAACTGTGGTGCTAGCACATGGCCTGACACAATGATAATGAACAGTTTGATAAAGAGTTGAACTGTGGTGCTAGCACATGGCCTTATACAATGATAATGAACAGTTTGATAAAGAGTTGAACTGTGGTGCTAGCACATGGCCTGACACAATGATAATGAACAGTTTGATAAAGAGTTGAACTGTGGTGCTAGCACATGGCCTTATACAATGATAATGACCAGTTTGATAAAGAGTTGAACTGTGGTGCTAGCACATGGCCTGACACAATGATAATGAACAGTTTGATAAAGAGTTGAACTGTGGTGCTAGCACATGGCCTGACACAATGATAATGACCAGGTTGATAAAGAGTTGAACTGTGGTGCTAGCACATGGCCTGACACAATGATAATGACCAGTTTGATAAAGAGTTGAACTGTGGTGCTAGCACATGGCCTGACACAATGATAATGAACAGTTTGATAAAGAGTTGAACTGTGGTGCTAGCACATGGCCCGACACAATGATAATGAACAGTTTGATAAAGAGTTGAACTGTGGTGCTAGCACATGGCCTGACACAATGATAATGAACAGTTTGATAAAGAGTTGAACTGTGGTGCTAGCACATGGCCTGACACAATGATAATGACCAGGTTGATAAAGAGTTGAACTGTGGTGCTAGCACATGGCCTGACACAATGATAATGAACAGTTTGATAAAGAGTTGAACTGTGGTGCTAGCACATGGCCTGACACAATGATAATGACCAGGTTGATAAAGAGTTGAACTGTGGTGCTAGCAAATGGCCTGACACAATGATAATGACCAGTTTGATAAAGAGTTGAACTGTGGTGCTAGCACATGGCCTGACACAATGATAATGACCAGTTTGATAAAGAGTTGAACTGTGGTGCTAGCACATGGCCTGACACAATGATAATGACCAGTTTGATAAAGAGTTGAACTGTGATGCTAGCACATGGCCCAACACAATGATAATGAACAGTTTGATAAAGAGTTGAACTGTGGTGCTAGCACATGGCCCGACACAATGATAATGACTAGTTTGATAAAGAGTTGAACTGTGGTGCTAGCACATGGCATGATACAATGATAATGAACAGTTTGATAGAGTTGAACTGTGGTGCTAGCACATGGCCTGACACAATGATAATGAACAGTTTGATAAAGAGTTGAACTGTGGTGCTAGCACATGGCCTGACACAATGATAATGAACAGTTTGATAAAGAGTTGAACTGTGGTGCTAGCACATGGCCTGATACAATGATAATGAACAGTTTGATAAAGAGTTGAACTGAGGTGCTAGCACATGGCCTGACACAATGATAATGAACAGTTTGATAAAGAGTTGAACTGTGGTACTAGCACATGGCCTGATACACACAAACATGAACATTTCTTTATGATAGGGTTTTGTTATGAGAATTGTCACGGCTGCCAAACACATCTGACAGCAAAGACTACTTCCAGCCACAATAATGGACAAGTTATCTGCAGTCTAATGGGGGAATACTTGCCGTATTTATGGTTTTGGGGTTTAACCTGTATAGACATAAAAGAGAATAACAGCCTATATAAAAGTAGGAAAATCTGCATTCCTGTAGGAAAAGCTGCATTCCTGTAGGAAGGAAAATCTGCATTCCTGTAGGAAAGAAAATCTGCATTCCTGTAGGAAAATCTGCATTCCTGTAGGAAGGAAAATCTGCATTCCTGTAGGAAAATCTGCATTCCTGTAGGAAAATCTGCATGCATTCCTGTAGGAAGGAAAATCTGCATTCCTGTAGAAAAATCACATCTTGCATGTCACCTGTTAACAAGGTTCTGCCTATGAAAGAATCTACTGTAATAAGTTTAAAAAACTTCAGATTGTAAAAATCTATTTCTGTCCAATTAAAGGGCCCATTTCTGTCCTATTGCTGGGTCATGAACCATTCCTGTCCTATTGCTGGACCATAAGCCTTTCCTGTCCTATTGCTGGGCCATAAGCTATTCCTGTCCTATTGCTGGGCCATAAGCCATTCCTGTCCTATTGCTGGATCATAAGCCATTCCTGTCCTATTGCTGGACCATAAGCTATTCCTGTCCTATTGCTGGGCCATAAGCCATTCCTGTCCTAATGCTGGACCATAAGCCATTCCTGTCCTATTGCTGTGCCATAAGCTATTCCTGTCCTATTGCTGGGCCATAAGCCATTCCAGTCCTATTGCTGGGCCATAAGCCATTCTTGTCCTATTGCTGGGCCATAAGTCATGTATGTTCTATTGCTGGATCATACGCCTTTCCTGTGCTAATGCTGGACCATAAGCCTTTCCTGTCCTATTGCTGGGCCATAAGTCATGTATGTTCTATTGCTGGATCATATGCCTTTCTTGTGCTAATGCTGGACCATAAGCCTTTCCTGTCCTATTGCTGGGCCATAAGTCATGCATGTTCTATTGCTGGATCATATGCCTTTCCTGTGCTAATGCTGGACCATAAGCCATTCCTGTCCTATTGCTGGGTCATAAGTCATGTATGTTCTATTGCTGGATCATACGCCTTTCTTGTGCTAATGCTGGACCATAAGCCTTTCCTGTCCTATTGCTGGACCATAAGCCATTCCTGTCCTATTGCTGGGCCATAAGCCATTCCTGTCCTATTGCTGAGCCATAAGCCATTCCTGTCCTATTGCTGGATCATATGCCTTTCCTGTCCTATTGCTGGGCCATAAGTCATGTATGTTCTATTGCTGGATCATATACCTTTCCTGTGCTAATGCTGGACCATAAGCCATTCCTGTCCTATTGCTGGGCCATAAGCCATTCCTGTCCTAATGCTGGGCCATAAGCCATGTATATTCTATTGCTGGATCATACGCCTTTCCTGTGCTAATGCTGGACCATGAGCCATTCCTGTCCTAATGCTGGACCATAAGCCTTTCCGGTCCTAATGCTGGATCATATGCCATTCCTGTCCTATTGCTGGACCATAAGCTATTCCTGTCCTATTGCTGGGCCATAAGTCATGTATGTTCTATTGCTGGATCATACACCTTTCTCGTGCTAATGCTGGATCATAAGCCATTCCTGTCCCAATCCTGGACCATAAGCCATTCCTTTTCTAATGCTGGACCATAAGCCATTTATGTTCTATTGCTGGATCATACGCCTTTCCTGTCCTATTGCTGGACCATATGCCATTCCTGTCGTATTGCTGGACCATAAGCCATTCCTGTCCTATTGCTGGGCCATAAGCCATTCCTGTCCTATTGCTGGACCATAAGCCATTCCTGTCCTATTGATGGGCCATAAGCCATTCCTGTCCTATTGATGGGCCATAAGCCATTCCTGTCCTTTTGCTGGGCCATAAGCCATTCCTGTCCTATTACTGGGCCATAAGTCCTATTGCTGTCCTATTGCTGGGCTATAAGTCCTATTGCTGGGCTATAAGTTCTATTGCTGGGCTATAATTTATATTGCGGGGCTATAAGTCCTATTGCTGGCCTATAAGTCCTATTGCTGGGCCATAAGCCATTCCTGTCCAATTGCTGGGCTATAAGTCCTATTGCTGGGCTATAAGTTCTATTGCTGGGCTATAAATTCTATTGTTGGGCTATAAGTCCTATTGCTGGCCTATAAGTCCTATTTCTGGGCCATAAGCCATTCCTGTCCATTTGCTGGGCTATAAGTCCTATTGCTGGGCTATAAGTCCTATTGCTAGGCTAAATCCTATTGCTGGGCTATAAGTTCTATTGCTGGGCTAAGTCCTATTGCTGGGCTATAAGTTCTATTGCTGGGCTAAGTCCTATTGCTGGGCTAAGTCCTAATGATGGGCCTTAAGCCCTGGCTTTAGCATCATCTTCTGAGAAAAGTATCTACCTAAATTACATTTAAGGAATATTTACTGCCAGCAGAAAGGAGTGAATTTTATGGTGATATCTACATGAATGACAGAAAATCTATTATGAATATATGCCTGCTGTGACTGGTGCAAGAATTCAAATGTATTTTAACACCAATAACAATGAATAGTGACAAAATGATTACTTTATACCAGACAGGTTTTATCTTGAATATCTCCCACTGCTGACACCTATAAATTAGGTGGTTTACAAAATCTTAACAATTTATTAAAACATGGCATTCATCTTGAATCTTGCAGTCTGGCAAAAATAGCCCAAGTACTGACAACTGTAATCTGATGAGAGAATACAACTATGTTTTTATGTCTGAAGTTACTTCCTCTGACTTTTACATTATTAAGATTATTTTGATTACAAACTTTGTGTCATTCATGCTGACTGTGCCTTGAGTTTTGCCATTTTTGGTTTTTATTTATTTTAAATGGCACATGAAATCATTATTGGCCATATCATTCTGAGGAAATGGAAACTAAATGCCTTTCTTCTAAGAACATCCACAGACTACCTGGGCTGACCTTGGTGGGTATTGAACATTTAACCCAAAGATGAGGAGTATGATATTGTATTGAGTTATTTTGTACCATGATAGTAATATTACTGAACATAAATTATCATATAATAACACACCAGTCATAATTAGAAAATTCCTAACAGGTGAAATATTTGCTGGATGTTGAAAGAGAAATTATCCATATTCAAGGTATCAAAGAAATATGAGTGATGTGAACTATGTTATTTCCTGCAAGCGCTATAAATGGTAAAACTTTCTATTGTGACCTTCTACATATAAGAACCATTAGTGTATGAAGGTCACGTTCCATAGGTCACAAAAGTATACAGTTATTTTGATAAGCAGAGGTCAGTGTTATTACTTATATACCAGTTTGACGGTATTACATACTGTTGTACTTTTCACTGTATCAGTACTTCAGTAGTTTCCATCAGTAAGGAAAGGTGTAGTAATTCCTATTTAATCTTGTTACAAATGTAATGCCATTAACAGCATGTTTTTGTTTTGTGTTTCAAAATGTAATGGTGTAAAATTTAGTTGATCTTTTCACAGTACATTCTGCCATGGTCAATATGACACATCAAAATTAAGATTGATGTATGGACTAGAATTACTTTGTTCCATTTTACGGCTTTACTCAGATCTGTTATTCCATCCCTTAATTATATATTTTATGTTATTAATTACTTGATCTGTGCAATAACACTGTGTTCTAACATCTCCTAGATAATGATAACTACAGCTCTATAACAGGTGGGGGATCTCTCATATATTATAACATATGATATCTCCCTCCACATTCCAGCACAAAATAATTTAAAAAGTTACTAATTATTTTTTTACAAAAAAGTTGTATTTTTTGCACATTAAATTTTAATATTGCACATTTAATATTAATAATTATATTCATGATCCTTTAATCACATGTTTGTCATGTGACAGGTATGCCAATATGGTTTCCAAATGTGACGACGTGAAAGTTATTTGGTTAAAATCCATATTTTGGGAAAAGTTTAAAATTTAAAAAAAATAAATGTCAGCAATTTCTGTGCAAAGGACATGGCTTCCTTTTTAATACTTCTACAAGTCATCTTAAGATTTTCAGGACAGCATTTTGTTTTCTGTTTGATTTTTATGTAATTGCTTAAGTCCAATAAAAATTTTTCCCATTTTTGAATCAGTGTGCTTTATGTTTACTGATAATCTCTGATAAATACCTTGCCCAGCTGTTAGAATTTTTCATTGCAATAGTGTCAGGCTATTGACAGAATTTTTCATTGCAATAGTGTCAGGCTAGTGACAGACAGAATTTTTCATTGCAATAGTGTCAGGCTATTGACAGAATTTTTCATTCCAGTAGTGTCAGGCTATTGACAGACAGAATATTTTTCATTGCAACAGTGTCAGACTATTGACAGACAGAATTTTTCATTACAATAGTGTCAGACTATTGACAGACAGAATTTTTCATTGCAATAGCGTCAGACTATTGACAGACAGAATTTTTCATTACAATAGTGTCAGGCTATTGACAGACAGAAGTTTTCATTGCAGTAGTGTCAGGCTATTGACAGACAGAATTTTTCATTGCAATAGTGTCAGGCTTCTGTCTCAGAACATTGAATTGTTGGTCCCTAATGTAACTGCAGTATACTATTGTATGTATCGTGGTATTTTCAGAAATATGGCAGTACCCGGTTTTTCATGGCACCCAGCTATATTTATCAGCAAACATGCATATCTTACCTGTATTAAATGGACACCTGTACAATATAAAAACTTCTTGATGGTCTCCTGAGTTGTTGTTATATACAGGCAATCCTTAAATAAATAAATAAATAAATAAATATTATTTACCACATATAGTGAAAATTCTAAATACATATAATTAACTATTCATTAGTTGGCTATTTGGGAACAATCTGTGTTTAAATATTTGAGTTTCACTGATTGTTTTATTGTACGTCCTTAATTCTGAAACATTAACTTTAAAAAATTCTTACTTGACTATTAAAGTCACATAAATAAAGCATGTGAAAATGTCCACAGCTATGGTACACCTCTAATAAAGCTACAGTAAATTTATTTATTTTCCTGGAAATTAATATTTATAGTGTTACAAAAAAAAACACCACTTTTGTCAGTACTCTCTGATGATAAGAACATGCCTGATAATAATCTCACAAGTCAATTTTAGAAAATTTTGGCAAATATTTACTAAGGATAACTTTGTCTAATAATAATTCCATCCACATTATATACATACCATAAGTATCTGAGAATAAGCCCATCTCCTTTACAAACATACAATATTTATGTGATAATAAGCCCATCCTGATTACATGGACTATATGCATCTAATAATAAGCCCATCCCCATTTCACAGCAAGTTACGGGGCTGGCACCCTGGTCTAATCATTGGAGAAGTACTTAAATTATCAGGTTGGCCCCTGGTCTACTGGTAATCATGAGAGAAGCACTCAAAATGTTCCAACTGGTACCCTGGTTGAATCATTGGAGAAGTACTTTAATTATAAAGCTGGCAACATGATCTAATCATGAGAGAAGTACTGTACATTTCCTGGTCCAATCATGGAAGATTTTTTGCTGTTGTTGTGGGGTTTAATGCCATTTTTCAGCACAAGGTAGGCTATGCATGGCAGCCAGTATTAATGGTGGAGGAAGAACCTGAGAAAAACCCGGGAAGAACCACCGACCCATGAGAAGCCACTGGCAAGCTTTCTCACATACCCACATTGGCCAAATTCTAGACTCGAACCCACACAGACAGAGGTGAGATGGCAGTGATCTGCAATGGAGAATGCTTTAGACCACTCGGCCACTCGGGGCTCCCCAATCATGGAAGAAGAATTTTAACATTATTAGGCTGTCCCCATGGTCTAATCATCAGAGATGTATGGTACATTATCAGGACAGCCCACTGGCCTTATCATGGGAGAAATATGGTAAATAATCAGGTTTCACCTATTGGACTTATTATGGGAGAAATATGGTCAATTATCAGGTTTTACCTATTGGTCTTATCATGGGAGAAATATTGTAAATAATCAGGATTTACCAATTGGACTTATTATGGGGGAAATATGGTAAATTGTCAGGTTTGTCCCATTAGTCTTTTCATTTGAGAAATGTGGTAACTTATCAGATAGGCCCCCTAATCTAACAGAGAAAAATACAGTAAATTCAATAATGATCTTATTACATTCACAATGAATTGTTAATTTATTTGTTGGGCCTTTATATTTGTGATTTGTAGTGGCCTCAAAATTCAAGAAAATGTGTACCCCACAAATAAAAGTCAATACATAGTATTTGCACTGTAGAGAAAATGTAGCAGTGATTTAGCTAATTCTTGTGGGATACCATTAGTTCTTGTGGGATACCATTAGTTCTTGTGGGATACCATTAATTCTTGTGGGATACCATTAGTTCTTGTGGGATACCATTAATTTTCTTATAATATGAACAGGATATCTTGCAGTTAAATTCATTTTAATAATTTTATTGTTTATTAGCTGTCATATCCATACAACAATAAATGCAAGAATAAATATGTTTCTGTTAATAAAGTAACATCTTCCTGATTCTATCAAACAGTTTTCCATTAAATATGATAAATTGTCAAGCAGTTTTCCATTAAATATGGTAAATTATCAAACAGTTTTCCACTAAATATGGTAAATTATCAAACAGTTTTCCATTAAATAATTATTTTCTTTGTCTGCATTTGTTCTTTATACATATTAGAGTATTTACTTTACTACAATATCGTCCAAATTTCATTAATATAGACTTATTAATATATACAGTAGATCCTGTCTTGAAAGACCATCCCTTCTGCCAAATAATAATGGTCTCTCAGGACAGGTCATAACACTATATAATGAATAGTGAATAAATCCATGCATTGAGAATTGGTCTCCCAAGACAGTTGGTCTCTCATAGCAGTGGTCTTTCAAGACAGGTTTTACTGCACTAATTATCAAAGAGATGAATCGGATATCTGAGCATACAGGTTCCAGGATGATATATTTGAAATGTTAGAGTATTTAACTCTTTTACAGATTGATATTTTTGCATAGGTCAAGATCCAAGGCATTCCAAAATCTTACAAATTTATATTTTTGTATAGGTAAATATCAAAGCAATCCAAAATCATTACAAAATTATCAGTAAAGATCCAAGCAAATCCAAAATCATTACAAAATTATATGTAAAGATCCAAAGTACATGTAATCCAAAATCATTACAAAATGATCAGTAAAGATCCAAGCAAATCCAAAATCATCACAAAATTATATGTAAAGATCCAAAGCAATCCAAAATCATTTCAAAATTATAGGTTTATGTGCCGTTTCTTGCACTAACCTTAGTTGAAGGGTCACTGCAAGGAAATATATCAAAGTACAGAAATCATGAGTTTCCTCTCACCCTACCAACCTCATTTTAGATATTTCGACATTGATGCTGAATATTTAAAATGGGTGTGAAAGTTCAGAGGAAACTCAGACAATGGAAGATGTACACTAATGACCTATACAAAAAAGTTGAATGTGTATTTACATATTTAACAAATATCTTAAAATGTAACAAAATCTGCACAGGATGAAGATCAAAAAGTGCTCCTATACATAAAGAAAAGGGTGTACTATTAATTGAATGTTTTCAGTATAACACAAATAATGAGATGACTTCATTTTTCTGCAACATAAAACTTGCACGGTAAATTTATCTCTAAAGATTTCCTAAGATCTTGTATAATTTTTTTCTCTTTATCATTTTCTTCTTATGGTGATTAAATAAAATGTAAAAGAATTTTTCTTTTCATTAATTTTGAAGTGATGGACATTGCAGCCACATCAATTTACAACCAATCTCTACCTGAATTGATGGTGTTACAAAACATGAAGGCAAAATGTGACATCAAATTGATGATATCATCATCTAATGATCGTGTCATTTTGAGCTGTGTTCACTTTGTTCGATAGTTATCAGTATTGGGGTCCTTGGTGGCTGAGTGATCGATAAAGGCAAGTCCTTGAGACCACTCAGCAGCCTGGGTCCCTGCATGGTTTCATTATGATAATCATTTGCAGAACTGATTCTACTCAACTTTACTCTTTCAAACTCAGCAGCCTTGACCTTTAACCTTTTCAATGATCAATCAATATGTTTTTTCTGTAATCTCAGAGTAGCAGGTGCTTTAACAATATGTGATGGTTGCCAAGGAACCAAATGTTAACATAAATGTTAGATGTTGGCTTTCCACCAGACTCACTATTCATAAGCAAATCTATGAAGTGCTAAGAAGAACGTCATAAATATAGTCCATGCAGAGAAATCAGCCCACTACACTACTAAGATCATGGAAAGTTCCAGCTGCAAAGACCTCTTCAAAATTACTGACAAGATAATTTCTTCCATGACAAAGTACAAACCATTAGAGATAAGCTTGACAACACAATTTCAATTGACTCATCATCACCATGCAGTCGGGATACAGAATTTGAGCGGCAACCATTAGCAGCATTTGAACCTGTCTATGGATTTAGTCTGTACAATCATGACGAAGAGTGCACCAAAGTCATGTGAACTTGATCCAATTCCAATATCACTGCTGCTTGAGTGCTTGGATCCAGTATTGTCTTCACTAACTGATGTTATTAATATCTTTCTCTCATCCAAGGAATTCCAATAATTTTTCAAAACTGCCATTGTAAAGACTCTGCTGAAGAAACCAACACTAGACCATAATGATTTAAAGAACTACCGTCCAGTTTCTAATCTCCCATTCATATAAAAAATCTTAGAAAAGGTTGTTCTATCCCAACTTGTATCTCATCTGAATTCAAACAGTCTTTTCAGCAATGTACAATCTGCATGTCACCCTTGCCACAGTACTGAAACTACTCTTCTAAAAGTAGTTAATGACATTCTCTCTGCGTGGGATAGTGGAAAGATTACAGTCCTCACCCTCCTTGATTTGTCTGCAGATTTTGACACAATAGACCATAATATATTAATTCACCATCTCCAGCATGTATTTGGCATTCATGATACAGCCTTACTGTGGTTCAAATCCTACTTGGTCAACAGGACACAAATTGTGTCTGCAAATTGAAATACACTCCAGCCCAGTTAATCTATGTTGTGGTGTTCCACAGGGGTCTGTTCTTGGACCTGTTCTCTTCATTCTATAAACTCATCCCCTCTCAAGTGTCATAGATCATCATCCAATGCCTCACCAGTTGTATGCTGATGACACCCAGATACATGTATACAAATCTAGCCACCCAGCTGAAGTTGATGCCACCATCAAAGGTGTAGAGAGGTGCATTTCTGATGTGAAATCATGGATGAATGTAACAATCTGAAAATGAATGATGATAAAACTGAGGCCATTCTGATACAACACAAAGACTTTCTCATTCACATCCTTTACCTCAAACAATAAATATCAGCAACACCAACATTAAATTCACAGAGTCAGTATGAAACCTAGGTGTTACTCTTGACAGTTCTCTCACACTGCACCAACATGTCATGAATATATGCAAGGCTGCATATCTTGAGCTAAGATGCATCAGCTCCATTCACAAATATCTTTCAGTTGATGCCACTAAAACACTTGTGTGTTCATTAGTACTTTCAAGACTGGACTATTGTCACTCAGTTATGTCTGGTTCATCTCAATATCTACTCCAGAAACTTCAAAAAGTTCAAAACACAGCTGCTCGGATCATACTTAGAATACCATGAACAGAGCACACCTTCCCACTGCTCTGTACCCTACACTGGCCTTCCATTCAATCCAAAATCAAATACCAAATTTGTTCTCTGTGCTATGTTTCACTGTCGGACTCTAGTCCAACATACCTGACCTCACCCATATGTACACACCAGCAAGATACTTATGCTCCTCTTCTGATAATCGTATACTCATTATTCCCACTATGAAAACAAAGTCATATGGACAGTGTTCTTTTGTATACCAGGGCCCAGCAATGTGGAATGAATTTCCCACTGAACCTAGACACAAAGACACAGTGATCCCATTCAAGAGTGCTCTTAAAACTCACTTATTTCGACTGCAAGAACAAAGTTAAAGACCTAATAATGTTTCCTACCTTAAATATTCTCAGCATGTTTTTTATGTTTTCTAATTTCATGGTGTTTGTTTTTTGTAATCATATCATTGTATATGGTTTTTTTATGTTATAGGTGTCTAATGTTGTAAAGTGCTTAGAGCTTCTAAAGATTAGGCACTATACAAAGTCCTCATTATTATTATTATTATTATTATTATTATAAAAACTCTGCATTGTGTAAATAACAAAACATAGTAAACATAGTAAAGAGAACCTTGGTAGCTCAGCTGGAAGAGTATTGGACTCTTAATCCAAGGGTTATGGGTTTGATACTTGCACAGAATCTATTCATATTTACCTATTACATAACAAAATAAACTGCACATTATCATTCTGTCAGGCCAGCAACCGCATTGAAACAAATAACAAAGTAATCTAATTCAAGCAAAACCTCAGGCCAGCAACCATATTGAAAGAACTAACAAAATCCTCTAAAACCAGTGATACCTTTGGACAACAACCATATTGAAGCAAAAAACAAAATCCTCAAAAATGTTAATGATGGGGTGACTCAGTGTTAAAGCATTCAGCTCAGCTCAGAACCAGAAGGATGGGAAACTGATTCCCTCCATCTTATCAGCCCACATTCAGGCTTTCATGGTGTTGTCCTTGGACAAGGCACTGTACTCTACTTGCCTTGGCATGGTTTACCATTCCAAATACCAGACAATATTATTGACTTGCAAAGCAGAAAAATAAAAGGTCAAAATTTACAGAAAAGTTTGTTTAAGATGACCACTGAGAGAAAAATTTAACTGTATATACATACATATATATATATATATATATATATATATATATATATATATATATATATATATATATATATATATATATATATATATGTATGTATGTATGTGTGTGTATATATATATATATATATATATATATATATATATATATATATATATATATATATATATATGCTTAAATATGGAAAAAAAATATAACTAATTAAATGCTTCAATGACAAAAATATTAAACTCTTATAATATCAAATATCACATAAAATATTAAACATTCAGGTTTCAGATATTTCACATGTGTCACCCTTTTTACATCGTAATAGACAGGATACTTGAGTTATCATTGCATACAAGTGAGAATTCCAATTTCCAAAACAAATTCCTGAGTTTTAATCATGATTCATCATGTAATAACTATTTTCATAAATTTCCATTTTATAAACCTCAGAAATGTGCATTTTTATAAATTTCCATTTTATAAACCTCAGAAATGTGCATTTTTATACAAAAAGGAGCCTCACTAAATAGTGCATGTAAAACTAATTAAGTATCATATCACTGACCATTTATCAAGTCTCAGAACAAACTCAAAAACCTCTCAAAATCAAAACCTCTCACAATCAAAACCTCCTCCATGCAAACCTCCTTCAGGCAAGTTTTCCATTGATTTTTTTATGTATATTCATCCAGAGATAATAGAAAAAGACAAGGGATGAGGCATGAGGTTTTACTACACTGTTTCACCCAAGGGAGAGTTCATATTTTCTTGGGCTAAGTCAGGTAAAATAACATCTCCGTTATCATTTGCCTCATTTCTCACTAAATTCAAGACATAAGATTGCAATTTAATCAATGTGAAAAGGCAGCCACTTTACTTCTTCTTGCTGTAATGTACACATCATGCTGAGCTTGCTAATGGTAGAATTAACAAATGCAAATATACATCTTGTTTATATACAGAACTTCCTTTGTAATTAAAGCTCCATTTAAGCAAAACAATGTCTGAAATCAGTTTCTTTTACAGAAGTGTGTGTGTGTGTCTGTCTGTGTGTGTGTGTCTGTGTGTGTGTGTGTTTGTGTGATTTAGATTTGTAATGTAGCTTTAACAACTTGTCATATTGCTATGATGCCTAGCAATGGGCATCATGCCACAGACATGTAGCACGATGTCCCACCCAGTCACATTATCCTGACACCAGGCTGACCAGTCCTAATACTAACCTCTTAATACTGAACACCAGGCAGCTGCTAGTACTATTTTGATAAGCCTTTGGTATAACTTGGCCAGGGTTGAACCTGTGACCTCCCGCATTCATTAGATGGTCACTCTAACCACTTAAGCCACCAGAGCAGTCATAACAGAAATGTACTATCATGATAACAGAAACTTTTACCCACAAACTTCATTGCTTCAGAAGGATGCTGGGTAAATTTATTGATTATCTCCTTAACACCATATTAATGTCATCCTAACCAATCAGCTCACATAGGATAGCAATGGAATTGTACTTCCAAGTGTTGCTAGTTTGATAACCACCCACACATTAAAACCAACCAACCAACCAACAAACCAAACAAACAACCAGTTCCCAGCTCATTAAATTAATTCTATTCAATTTCAAAGCATAATAAATCTGAAATAAACAAAGACTTGTTAATGAAAGGAATGTAATTAAAGACATGAAGATAAAACATCACTAAAATGACATTCTACAACAAATAAGGAAAGTTCTATGCCAGTGTTCACAACCCATGGCCCACAGGCCGGATCCAGGCCATGTATGTGTTCTGTCTGGCCCTCAGGGCAAATTAAAACAACACAGAAATCTGGCCAGTGAACAGTAATTATATCAAAGAAATTAGTGTTTGTGGCCCTCGAGTGGTCTTAGAAAATGCAATCTGGCCCTTGGCCAAAAAAGGTTGTGCACCCCTGTTCTATATGCTGAAAAGTCCCAGAATTTTCATGAGAATTCCAGATATATTTTTAAGTTCATCACAAGCATGTCTTTGTTCCATTAACTGTGTGAACCATTGTTACAAAAAGGTTTTCAAATTATCAGGCCGGATCTGTCTGGTTCCATGTCAAAACATGTATGATTTAAATTATGTAGGAGCCACTGAGTGTGGTTGTGTGCCAGTCTAATGAATTAGAGATGACCTCTGTCTTGTAAGATCAGGACTGGTCAAAATATTCTCTTTGTCAGGCATGGTGGTTGATAGATTAGAGATGATAGATGGGCTAAGATTACTGTATGTAACCAAATGATTATTTTTGCAACCCATTTTAATGTACAGGTGATAGAGTCCATTCTACTTTACTGATGATACAGCCCATTCTACTTTACGTATGATATAACCCATTCTACTGTACAGATGATATAACCCATTCTACTGTACAGGTGATACAGCCCATTCTAATGTGCAGATGATACAGCTCATTCTACTGTACAGATGATACAGCCCATTCTACTGTACAGATGATACAGCCCATTCTACTGTACAGATGATACAGTCCATTCTACTGTACAGATGATATAACCCATTCTACTGTACAGGTGATACAGCCCATTCTACTGTACAGATGATACAGCCCATTCTACTGTACAGGTGATATAACCCATTCTACTGTACAGGTGATATAACCCATTCTACATTACAGGTGATACAGCCCATTCTACTGTACAGATAATATAACCCATTCTACTGTATAGTTGATACAGCCCATTCTACTGTACAGGTGATATAACCCATTCTACTGTACAGATGGTATATCCCATTCTACTGTACAGGTGATATAACCCATTCTACATTACAGGTGATACAGCCCATTCTACTGTACAGATAATATAACCCATTCTACTGTATAGTTGATACAGCCCATTCTACTGTACAGGTGATATAACCCATTCTACTGTACATATGATATAACCCATTCTACTGTACAGGTGATATAACCCATTCTACATTACAGGTGATACAGCCCATTCTACTGTACAGATGATATAACCCATTCTACTGTACAGGTGATACAGCCCATTCTACTGTACAGATGATACAGCCCATTCTACTGTACAGGTGATATAATCCATTATACTGTACAGATGATATAACCCATTCTACTGTACAGGTGATACAGCCCATTCTACTGTACAGATGATATAACCCATTCTACTGTACAGATGGTATATCCCATTCTACTGTACAGGTGATACAGCCCATTCTACTGTGCATGTTACAGTCCATGGGGGGGGGGAGTTGATTTGGAGGGTGTCAAAACTTGATGGGCTGGTTAAAATATTAGGTGATACATCCCATTCTATTGTACATGTGATACAGCCCATTCTATTGTACAGGTGATACATCCCATTCTACTATACAGGTGATACATACCATTCTATTGTACATGTGATACATCCCATTCTATTGTACAGGTGATATTGCCCATCCTAATGTACATGTGATAAATCACACTCTATTGTGCAGGTGATATATCTGAACAGAACCGTACAAACTTTATGTGATTTCCCATATAATTCAGGTAAATTCTTATTTCAGAAACTGTGAATGCAACAAATTTAACAATGAAACCCTTTTGCTCAGTGTAAAAATATTAGTTCATACAAAATGTATACAATATTTCCCATTTCCTGACCATGAATGGAAATAATATATTCATATTTTCAAAATATGACAATGATATCTAATTAAAAAGCTGATACCATCCCTGATATTAGCCAGTCAGAAGTTGATATTCATTCATTCAAGGGACCAACCATTTCATCTGGGCAGGTGATGGTTGAGGGTCCTGGAATGTTGTTTAAAAAAAAACAATTTCCAGCTCTCAAATAGTTAGAAAAAATATTCTTGCTCTATTTTTAGAAAATAACAACTAATTATCTCCATTTTATTATTTGTTTTAAATTTTTTTATCTTGAGGTAAACACACAATAATAAAAGTTAATAATAAAAGACCCCCCAACCAATGTAATAGTCAGTCCCTAAGGAGATTTATTCATTAGTAATCCATGTTGCTCCTTAGACTTCATTGATAAATATAATTATGAAATAGTTCTGCTTTTTGTTATGAGGAGAAGTTATACAAGTGCCATGCAATGCATTTATAATGTACACTGTATTTGTAACATACACTATATTTGTACCATACATGGTATTTGTAACATACATGGTATTTGTAACATACACTGTATTTGTACCATGCACTGTATTTGTAACATACATGGTATTTGTAACATACATGGTATTTGTAACATACATGGTATTTGTAACATACACTGTATTTGTAAAAGACACTGCATTTGTAAAATACACTGTATTTTTAACATTTCAATTCCCAATTTTCTTAGATTTATCTCAAATAACTTCAAAGTTACTGAAATAGGATTGAATACACAAGCATATGGATAAAGTCTGTATAAAAAGAATCCACAAACCAGAAATAGTTTGTTGGTTTTGTTGGTTTTAATGGCATTTTAATAGCCACTGGCTATCTCATGTGGAGGAAATGGGCACACTGACACAGCCAACCCCATCTGGCCTGGGTATGTATTGAAACTTGAGATCTTTGGATAACAGGATCCTTTACAAATACAGTAATGCCTTGAGATCTTTGGATAACAGAATCCTTTACAAAAAAAATAATGCCTTGATTATTCAAATTATCAGTTTAAGTCAACATTTCCCAAACACTGTTAGCTTTTTCAAATACACAGGGTATCACAGTTTCTTAGCCTAAATAGCCTGAGCAAGTAAATTACTTTTGAGCAAGTTAAAAATTGATCTTTTGGAACCCAAGTTTTACATTGACAAAGTATAAATGAACTAACCCTGTACCCAAAATATAAATGCAAAGCACCTTTTCCCAAAATATAAATGCTGTTATCCTTTTTCCCTGCCGGACATCCTGCCGTTAACGCAAATTGGACATGTCGAGTCTTGATATCTGAACCTCATATTACCTATTATATTCAATCGATACCCATCTCCCCAACAAGTTTGAATAATCAAGATTATACTGTAAATTTATGTCTCATAGGGTAAAATGATTTGCCACAACGTTTTTATCAACAGGAGGTCAATATCAATCATATTCAAATCATAAGTCTTACGTTTCAAGTTCCTATCCAGTCAATCCAGTCAACCAAAACATGATTTTTTTTCTTCTAGCCATGGTGGCTCATTGTTTAGTCAAGATTATCAATCAAAATGATGCAGGTTCGAATCCTGGCACTGGATCAGTACAGATCATCTCTCATGGTGTGTGCATGGGTAATTGGCACTTGGTTCTACTTGCCTTGGCTCTATATAACCTTTGTATGATAATACGCAGCAAACAACAAACAAATCCTTAGTAATCAGACTGGTCTCTCTAAGAAAGAAGAGTCCCTAGAAGGGAAAGATGCTCCACTGAACAATTTTTTCCCCCTGTCATTCAAGATAAGACCATTGCTGCCTTTTAACTGCTGAGTATTGAAACTTTGATGTTCTTCAGATATATCAAGATTTTTAAATTAGCTGCTGCGGTACACATACTGGATGTTGGATAAGCACAATTTTCATTTAGAACCAATAAGACATCATAAAAAGCTACCATTGTGGTGATATGACTTTTGAGGAGTAATGATAACAAGATTTTCAAGATGGATTCCATGGCAGCCATATTGGATATCAGATTGGCACCATTTCCATATCTGACCAGATAGACATTAAAAGAATTGCCACTGTAGTAGCCATAGTGGAAGTCAGATCAACACCATTTTAATTTACAAATAGCTAGACATTATAAGAAGTCTTTCAGTAAAACCTGATGGTCAATTCTGGAGAAGTAGTGATAACAAGATTTTCAAGATGACCACTGTGTTGACCATATTCCATTATATCTGAGAGGCACAATTTAATTTGAGACCAATAAGAGATAAAGTCATTTGGTGAAAACCCCATGATGATTTGACCATCCATTGGGAGGAGTAGCCATAAGATTTTCAAGATGGTCACTGTGGTGGTCATATTGTATGTGGAATTGGTACTATTTTCATTTAGGACCAATAGGATATAATAAGAAGTCATCATGTGAGAACACCATGGCAATATGACTTTTGTTCAGGAGGAGTAGCGATAACAACATTTTCAAGATGGCTGTTGTGACAGCCATATTGGCCAACAAATCAGCACACATGTTCGTTTACAATCAACCAGACACACAACAATACAAAGTTTTTTAGTGGAAACTCCATGTGATATGATTCCCATTTAAGAGAAGTAGCTATAACAAAATTATATGGCAATTTTTCAAGTAGTTTAGGAGTAGTGATAACAAACTTGTATGAAAAGATGGATGGGCAATGGACAACCAACCAACTCATTAGGTCCATGTTAATCAGACACAGCTATATAAAATGATGCATGAATTGTATGTTCAACAATTAATTTTTTTTGTATATTCCATTCTTTTATCACAAATTCTGGTATGAATTATAATCTGCAGATTTAATTGCAATATGGAAAAGTAAATTTCTGATCCCAAAAGGCATTGCTAAGACCAAAATGGCTGCCATAACAAAATATATGAATGAGCCATGGGTGGCTGAGTGAAAGGTGCATGTCTTTGCAGATCAGTGACATCTCACCCATGTCCGCATTGGATCAAGTTCCAGCTTGACCAATGTCGGCATGTGAGAAAACTTGCCAGTAGCTTCTTGTAAGTCTGCAGTTCTTACCAGTCTTTCTTGGGTTCTTCCTTCACTAAACTATACAGGCTGCCATTATAGCATATAATGTGCATATCCTGTGCAAATCATGTGCTGAAAAAAATGGCATTGAACCCACAAAGCAAACAAATGATCTGACAAAATATGTAAACTGCTCATTCATATTTAAGGCTCCTACATAGAAATATGTCTGGATTCAGGGTTCAAATAATTGCAGACATCGTACAGTTAATAATAAAACCATATGCAGACGTTGTACAGTGAGTAATAAAACCATATGCAGACACTGTACAGTAAATAATAAAACCATATGCAGACATTGTACAGGGAATAATAAAACCATATGCAGATATTGTACAGTAAATAATAAAACCAAATGCAGACATTGTACAGTGAATAATAAAACCATATGCAGACATTGTACAGTAAATAATAAAACCAAATGCAGACATTGTACAGTGAGTAATAAAACCATATGCAGATAATGTACAGTAAATAATAAAACCATATGCAGACATTGTACATTAAATAATAATACCATATGCAGACATTGTACAGTAAGTAATAAAACCATATGCAGACAATGTTCAGTAAATAATAAAACCATATGGAGACATTGTACAGTGAGTAATAAAACCATATGCAGGCATTGAACAGTGAGTAATAAAACAATATGCAGGCATTGTACAGTGAGTAATAAAACCATATGCAGGGGCCCCAAGTGGCCGAGTGGTCTAAAGTGCTCTCCATTATGGATCATTGCCATCTCACTTCTGTCTGCGCCGGTTGGAGTCTCAGATTCAGCCAATGTGGGTATATGAGAAAGCTTGCCAGTAGCTTCTCGTGGGTTGGTGGTTCTTTCTGGGGTTTTCCTGGGTTCTTCCTCAACCATTAATACTGGCAGCCATGTATAGCCTATCGTGTCCTGAAAAATGGCGTTAAACCCAACAACAACAACAACAACAAACCATATGCAGACATTGTACAGTGAGTAATAAAACCATATGCAGACATTGTACAGTGAGTAATAAAACCATATGCAGTATCAGCAAGACAGTCCTGAGATATTTAGGCACAGTCTTTCAACACAATCACAGCACAACAAACATTACATCCAAAGACAAGTCTTTATCATAATGTTTGTTTTATCATGATTCCTGTATGACACTATCTACTGTATCATGATGTATGCTCTATCATCACATCTGTATCATAACATGTACGGTATCATGATACATATTGTATAATCACTCTCTATCACAATATGTATTATATCATGATACATATTGTATAATCACTCCTGTATGACAAATGTGCTTTATTGCCTGCTAAGCGCATGATAAATAATATGTATGGTATCACAACTGAAGTGTTGTAAGAGGTATCACCACCCAAGTATCATAATAGGTAGCACCACCCAGTATCATAATAGGTATCACCACCCAGTATCATAATAGGTATCACCACCCAAGAATCATGATAGGTATCACCACCCAACTGTCATAATAGGTATCACCACCCAAGAATCATAATAGGTAGCACCACCCAGTATCATAATAGGTATCACCACCCAACTGTCATAATAGGTATCACCACCCAAGTATCATAATAGGTAGCACCACCCAGTATCATAATAGGTATCACCACCCAGTATCATAATAGGTATCACCACCCAAGAATCATGATAGGTATCACCACCCAACTGTCATAATAGGTATCACCACCCAAGTATCATAATAGGTATCACCACCCAAGTATCATAATAGGTATCACCACCCAAGTATCATAATAGGTAGCACCACCCAGTATCATAATAGGTATCACCACCCAGTATCATAATAGGTATCACCACCCAAGTATCATGATAGGTATCACCACCCAACTGTCATAATAGGTATCACCACCCAACTGTCATAATAGGTATCACCACCCAAGTATCATAATAGGTATCACCACTCAAGTATCGTAATACACCCACAGATCAGGGTCTATACTGTATATTCTACATATAATTACCATATCCCATCACATATTACACTCACAGATCAGGGTATATACTGTATGTTCTATGTGTAATTACCACATCCCATCACATAATACACCTGCATATCAGGGACTACATATGATTACAATATGCCACTGAATATTGTACCTGAACATCTATATCTACATATGTCATTGCATATTCCACCTGCAGATCAAGGTCTCCATTGTATGTCCTACATAGAATTACCATATGCCATTATATATTTCACATGCAGATCAAGGTCTCCATTGTATGTCCTACATAAAATTACCATATGCCATTATATATTTGACATGTAGATCAGGGTCTCCAATGTATGTCCTACATAAAATTACCATATGCCATTATATATTTCACATGCAGATCAGGGTCTCCAATGTATGTCCTACATAAAATTACCATATGCCATTATATATTTCACATGCAGATCAAGGTCTCCATTGTATGTCCTACATAGAATTACCATATGCCATTATATATTTCACCTGCAGATCAAGGTCTCCATTGTATGTCCTACATAGAATTACCATATGCCATTATATATTTCACCTGCAGATCAAGGTCTCCATTGTATGTCCTACATAGAATTACCATATGCCATTATATATTTCACCTGCAGATCAAGGTCTCCATTGTATGTCCTACATAGAATTACCATATGCCATTATATATTTCACATGCAGATCAGGGTCTCCATTGTATGTCCTACATAAAATTACCATATGCCATTATATTTTTCACATGCAGATCAAGGTCTCCATTGTATGTCCTACACAGAATTACCATATGCCATTATATATTTCACATGTAGATCAGGGTCTCCAATGTATGTCCTACATAGAATTACCATATGCATTATATATTTCACATGCAGATCAGGGTCTATATAGGATGTCTCAAATATAGTTACCATATGCCATCACATAACTCACTGCAGATCAGGGTCTTCAATGTATATCCTACATATGCTTATCACAACCCTGATCTGATGGTACACTCAAGAACAGACCATCTTGGTAGGAGTGTTTCCAATGTTGGGAAGTACGGTATATGCCACATATTATGTTGTGCCTGTTGCAAGGAAATTAAGTGATCTTTATTGTGATTGATTACCAATGTGTGTGTGTGTGTGTGTGCATGTGTGTATGCATATGCATGCTGGCATGCATGTGTGTGTGTGCATGTGTGTATGCACATGCATGCTAGCATGCATGTGTGTGTGAGATTTGGATTTTTAACGCTAAGGTCTCTGCAGTGCAGCAGTTTATAGTGACAACTTGCACTGTGTCATCATGCTGCAGACATGTGGCATCATGACCCACCCAGTCACATTATCCTGACACCTGGCTGACCAGTCCCAACACTAACCTCTTAATGCTGAGCACCAGGCGAGGCAGCTGCAGGTACCATTTTTATAAGTGTTTGGTATGACATGGCTGGGGTTTGAACCTGCAACCTCCCACATCTGATGCGGATGCTGTAACCACTTGGCCACCAGAGTGGTCTGTAGATGGTGATGTAGTAAAATGGTTGGTCATTATGACATATCTGCTGATGTGTTCTACAGCCATGTGGTAAAATATATAATCAACCCAGCGGGTTGTTCACATTTCAGAACATTGAAGATCAGAAGGGGAGACAAATTAACCTCAAGATCTGGGTATGCCATTTTTAACTCCAACATTCCTACTTTTTATTAGTCACTTATCTTGCATATCCACAGAAGAGATTAAAAAAATTACCTGTCAATCATAAAATGAACAAGATATGGGTATTTGTTAAATGTTGGTGCAAGGTGCAAGACTCAGTCATGTATCCTTTGTAACATATTTGTTGTAATGTATCCTTTGTAACATACCCTTTGTAATGTATTCTTTGTAATGCATCCTTTGTAATATAGACTATGTAAGCCATATAGCCACTATTTTACTGGTGTGCTGTAAGTGCTACTACATAAATCAAAATATGTAAAAGAAATAAAAACCATGGCATTTATTTATTAGACAATAAAAGTCTAATAAGACCTGATACAGGTAAATTACCTGATCACAAAGCTAAATGAAAACACATAAAAAACAAGCAAACCTTTAGAGTGCAATAACAGCATATTTATAACTTCCTATTTGTGCTTCAAATGTCATTTCTTTGATATTTTCTGTTGTATTAAAATTGATATTTTGGGGCCCTGAGTGGCCGAGTGGTCTAAAGTGCTCTCCGTTACGGATCACTGCCATCTCACCTCTGTCTGCATGGGTTCAAGTCGCGGATTCGGCCAATGTGGATATGTGAGGAAGCTTGCCAGTAGCTTCTCGAGGGTCAGTGGTTCTTTTCTGGAGATTTCCCGGGTTCTTCCTCCACCATTAATACTGGCCGCCATGTATAGCCTATCATGTGCTGAAAAATGGTGTTAAACCCTACAAAAACAACATTGATATTTTATGACTTCCATATGCACAAACAACATGACAGTTATGAAAGTCTTAATATCATTTATAATTACTCCTTACAGTCCTTGTACTTAGATATATATACATACAGTATAACCTGCATTGAAATACCAGTGCTATGTGAGAAAACCTGTCCTAAAAGACCAATGCAGTGTGAGGCCACCTGTCTTAAGATTCTAGATTCACAATATAGATATTAATTTCTTATATCACTGATGCATGTTCACTTGTAAAATTTTGGTGAACTGAACTTTTTTAAAATAATTTTTTGTTTTTTTCACATAGCTATGTGTCCAAGCATCCAGAATCATGTAAAATTGTGAAGGTTAGTGTGTATTATATTGTGATACTCTTCGTTGATTATATTTGCCAATGCAAGGGTTATAACATCAAAGAGTATAGGAAATAAACTGCATATTTAAAAATTCTTCAAATTTGCCCAGGTCAAAGATGCAAGACTTCTCTTGTCAGATGCATGAAAAGAAGTGTATGTTGGTGAATAAATACAAAGAGAAGTGGTATGTAAATACAAAGAGAAGTGTATATTAGAGAGTATGGTATGTAAATACAATGAGAAGTGTATATTAGAGAGTATGGTATGTAAATACAATGAGAAGTGTATATTAGAGAGTATGGTATGTAAATACAATGAGAAGTGTATGTTGCAGAATAAATACAAAAAGAAGTGTATGCTGGTGGATAAATACAAAGAGAAGTGGTATGTAAATACAAAGAGAAGTGTATATTAGAGAGTATGGTATGTAAATACAATGAGAAGTGTATATTAGAGAGTATGGTATGTAAATACAATGAGAAGTGTATGTTGCAGAATAAATACAAAAAGAAGTGTATGCTGGTGGATAAATACAAAGGAATTGTATATTGGTGAGTAAATACAAAGAGTATGTTGGTGAGTAAATACAAAGAGCATGTTTGAGAGTAAATACAAAAGAGTATGTTGGTGAGTAAATACAAAGAGAAGAGTTTTGGTGAGTAAATACAAAGGATTATGTTGGTGAGAAAATACACAGAGTATGTTGGTGAGTAAATGCAAAAAGGTATGTTGGTGAGTGAATACAAAGAGAAGATCATATTGGTGAATAAATACAAAGAGAAGTGTATGTTGGTGAATAAATACAAAAGATTGTTGTTGTCGTTGTGGGGTTTAACGCCATTTTTCAGCACACGATAGGCTATATATGGTGGCCAGTATTAATGAAATACAAAAGAGAAGTGTATGTTAGTGATTAAATACAAAGAGTATGTTGGTGAGCAAATACAAAGAAGGGTATGTTGTGAGTAAATACAGTGAGTATCTTGGTGAGTAAATATAAAGAGAAGAGTATATTGTGAGTTAATACAAAGAAGGTGTATATTGGTGAGTAAATACAAAAGAGAAGTGTATGTCAGTAAGTAAATACAAAGAGTATGTTGGTGAGTAAATACAATGAGAAGTATATATTGGTGAGTAAATACAAAGAGAAATGTATATTAGTGAGTAAATGCAATGAGAAATGTATGTTGTGAGTAAATACAAAAGAGAAGTGTATGTTAGTGAGTAAATACAAACAGTATGTTAGTGATTAAATGCAAAGAGTATGTTGGTAAGTAAATACAAAGAGAAGTATATATTGGTGAGTAAATACAAAGAGAAATGTATATTGGTGAGTAAATGCAATGAGAAATGTATGTTGTGAGTAAATACAAAAGGAAGTGTATGTTAGTGATTAAATGCAGAGAGTATCTTAGTGATTAAATACAAAGAGTATGTTGGTGAGTACATACAAAAGATTATGTTGGTGAATACGTAAAAAGAGAAGTGTATGTCGGTGAGCATTTTCTTCTCTTCAGTATAACAAAACTATTTATGTCATATTGACTTTTTGCAACAAAAAGTTGGAATGGTCAATTTACTGCTCACCAAAGATTTTCCAAAGTCTCAGACTTTTCATTGACTTTTTTCTTTTCTTTCTTTGGGTTGACTCTGCAATTATTAAAATTGAATAAACATTTTATCTTTCATTATTTAATAACAGGCAAAAGTTATAATTGTGTGTACATATAATTTTTTCATAGAGTTCATAACACTATGGCATCACTAAGGTAACAAGTGACATCATGTCAACAAAATCACCAAGGTAACAAGTTACATTATGTCAATGACATCATTAAGGTAACAAGTGACATCATGTCAATGACATCACTAGGGTAACAAGTGACATCATGTCATTGGTATCACTTAGGTAACAAGTGACATCATGTCAATGACATCACTAAGGTAACAAGTGACATCATGTCAATGACATCACTCGGGTAACAAGTGACATCATGTCATTGGTATCACTTAGGTAACAAGTGACATCATGTCAATGACATTGCTGAGGTAACAAGTGACAGCACTCTGAATGTTACATCTGGTGAAGGGAAGCAGAGAAATGTCCTTGCTCAAATATACAACAGATCCAGGTTGAACTGATGTTGGGAACTGAACCTGCACCCTAATGGTCCAGAGTCAAACACCTGAACCATTTACCTCATGGAAGCTCCTTTGGATGCCTCTACCCCATTCTCATGGAGGCACTACCTCAACCCAGATCATGGAAGCTTGTTTGGAAGCCTCTGCACCATTCTCATGGAAGGATGTCTGGATGCTTAGTTTAAACATCAGCCAAATTGAGCTGGTTTTTGTAGCACCACCTTCAGGGGAAAAACCCTAATAGATACTACAGGCACTGAAGTAAATAACCATCACGTCCAATCAAGTGGTCTACACATCATCTTCTATTTCAGATTTCCCACTTTCCAAAATGGAGTCTATGGATTTTGTTCAGTACTTTCTTCAGTTTGGAATAATAGAATTATTACTTTTAAAGCTTCAACAAGTCAGATATAGTCTCTGGTGTTGCTGTAGGCCTCTGTGATTTTTTTAATAATTTATCAAATTCAGATGATTTAATAACATAGTCATAGTAAAAAAACTGATAGATTTTGAGGTTGAAAAATGTTAGCTATGGTTGGACACACTGCTTCACTGGCTTGATGGCAAAAAGTTCTCTCAAGATTCTAATTCATATTAAAAATATATTCAATGAAAAAGAATGATACAACTACAAAAATCAGATTTTACTCTTAAACTTTTCTATAAATAATAGATGTGTTTCTAAAAAATAAAATGGTTAAAATTGATGCTGAACTTAATGTATATATATACACACTGGTATAAATTTAACTTGCAGGCCCATGCATATCAAGTCATACAGGAAACAGGTGTTCTATTTATGCCACACTGCACTGTGTGACTTTGGTATGTATATTTCAACTGCCTACGCAGCAAAAGATTCCATGAGGTAAAGGGTTAACCACTGAACCACCATGGCTCCACTTGGTTATTTAGTAGATAGAATATGTTTCACAATTCATACAGTGTTTAAACCTTGTACCAATATTCCTGAGCTCTGATGGAAAACAGTTATTAATAAATACAACAATATTTGCTTTCCCAAGAATGGTTATGCAACTCGGTTTCACTGCATTTAATTTACGTTGAAAAATACTTGACTCAATTAAATTTAATACCATTCATTTTATCCATTTACGAATCCTAATTTATTTTTTGTTTTAGACAAATAATAACAAAATTCAATTAATTTTTTTTATATGAAATCGGATTAACATGAAATTCACATAAGATGGCAGATACCTATACACCAGCCCATTTATCTATGAAACAACCATTTTGTTTCATATATGTAACTTCATTCAGATCAGATATACAGATGTTACAAGTCAGGAGACATGGGTTCATTGGGGATCATAGGGTGGTTTGGTTTGGTTTGATTTTGGTGCATATGGCATGGCAACACTCTCAAGGTCACATAGTGCTGATGCGTCCAAAGTGACTTGTGCAAGGACACATTATGGTAGCCTATCCAGTTTGTTCCAATGGTAGGAATAGAACACACATCCGTTTAGTCACCAATCCAGTACCTTAACCATTTAGCCACAATGGTTTCAGTGGTTTGATAGGTTAGTTTTTAAAATCACTTTGGCTGAGCACTTTATCTGGCTATATGTCATGGAAGAAATGGAAGCTAGGCATCTTCCATTGAAGAACTCATTGGGGCAGCTGACTTGGGTCAGACTTTGGCAGGTATCGAATCAAGTGGTGTGGTTATTCAAGATTGGTTGATATGCAGATTCCTATATTTTTGACTGTGGCATGGTACATTGTGTCTAGATCACATGCACGACGTTAGTCCAAAAACTTGAAATGAAAACAATTATCTAAAAAAACATAAATTCTGAAAATATGATGCCTCAGTAGTATTATTAGTACACCTTAGGCAAAATAATTCTCAAAATTTAGACTAATATGGTTTTCATTTTAAAAGTATTTTATGTTCATCTTTTAATTCTCCTTAAGTTAGAAGCAAAGACTGATTCGGTGTTCAGCGGTTTTAGATGCGAAGGCTAGGTATAAATAGTGTAAGGTGAAATAGTACAGGTGTAACATTCACCTTATGAAAGATGAAGCAACACAGGTGTAATATCTACCTTATAAAAGTGTCAGAATGAGAAGAATATGTAAGTGCCTCATTAACAGGTATTCTGCAAAACTCAGGGGTAAAGCCAAAAAAAGAATACAGATCCTGTAAAATTCATATACAAGCTATGGCAGAGGTGGAAGTAATTTGTTCCAGATGTTTTTGTTTCTTTGTGTGTTTTTAACATCAATTTGACACATTACTGGCTATATTATGGTAAAGGGAGCTAAGTGCCTAGGCTGCCAACACAGCACAGACTGGCCTGGTCAGGTATCATGCCCAGGACCCAAATGTAATGAACCAAATACCGAACCCACTGGATTACCATGGCTCCCTAATTTGTAATAGTATTAGAATTTAAGTGGGTATAGACCAAATGTGTTAGACCAAATGTGTAAAATCCAATGTGTAAGATCAAATGTGTTAGAAAAATGTGTTAGACCAAATGTATTAGATAAAATGTATTGGATCAAATGTGTTAGACCAAATATATTAGACAAAATGTGTTAGACCAAAAGTGTTAGATCAAATGTGTAAGATCAAATGTGTTAGACCAGATGTGTAAGATCAAATGTGTTAGACCAGATGTGTAAGATCAAATGTGTTAGACCAGATGTGTAAGATCAAATGTGTTAGACCAGATGTGTAAGATCAAATGTGTTAGACCAAATGTTAGATATGTATTTCATCTTAAACACTCCATGCCAATTTCAAACCTCTACTGTCTGGCCTAAAATAAAAGTTTGTCACCAATATCTTCACGGATATAAATTAGTGTATCTAATTTTAGAAACAAAGTGTCAAATGTTTTTCAAGCTATCATTAATGCCCTGATTGAGATACATTTGTATAATTAATTTTAGAAACAGAGTGTCAGTTTTTCAAACCAAAAATACAACAATGAAAAACCCCATAATAAATGTTTAAAAATGAAAAAATTTGAGGGGGGGGGTGTTAGTATTCTTCTTAGTGCCAAGATATTTAAGCTCTTATCACAATTTAAATTTGTTACAGTAAAAAATTAATATGACCATCACAAAACTTCATAGGATAAAGCTATTGTAAATTAAATGGGAAAATCTGAAACTATTATTAACAATAAACAATGGAAGAATCTTACAAAATGGAATGAGTAGCACATAAAATATCGAATGACCTAAACTGTACATTTATTATTAATATCTCCAAGGAACTGTGCATTCAATTTGAGGTGCATATTCAAGAGTATTCCAGTTTTGTACCAGAAAACACAGCACTGTCATAACTTTTCATGTTCTCTCAATTTCAGCACATCATGAATTCATAAAAGCAGCAATTACTTTTGACTTTTGACTTTTTGTAAAAAAAATGTGTTTTATTAAATTTTATTAAATTAAAATTCACCATAAATGTTTGGCACCGAAAGAAAATTGTAATTAATATTTTTGCAATAATTATCTATATACCTGACAAAACAATTAATGAAAAGTGTATTACAAAATTATAATTTTATTAAATTGAAATTTATAAATTATTAAATTACAGATACAATATTAGAGCCCATTTTTGTGTAGTCTTTATTGCTTAGATACACCAAATGATTCCTTCAACTTGAATATGAAACCTTTACCAAATGTTTATAAGACTTCATTAATGGCATGGAATTACACCTACTATCCAGAAAACTAGGTCACGATTATCAAGGTTTAACTTTTGGCAAGCAATGTTTAGGCTCTGATAGTCAAGGCTAAAGATCTGCAAGGAAAGGTTGAACTTTTGATAGTCTAGTTTGAGCTTTTGGAAGGTAAGGCTGAACTTTTGATAGTCTAGTTTGAGCTTTTGGAAGGTAAGGCTGAACTGTTGATAGTCTAGTTTGAGCTTTTGGAAGGAAAGGTTGAACTTTTGATAGTCTAGTTTGAGCTTTTGGAAGGTAAGGCTGAACTATTGATAGTGAAAGTTTAACTTTTGATAGGCAAGGTTGGACATTCAATAGGCATTGTTTAATTTTTGGTAGGCACAGTTGAGCTTTTGGGATACAAGGTCAAACTTTTATAAGGCATGGTTGAACTTTTGGTGGTCATTGTTGAATTTTTGTTAGGCAAGGTTCAAGTTTTGGAAGCCAAGGTTCAAAAATTTTGGAATACAAAGTTGAGCTTTTGGTGGTCATGATTAAACTTTTGTTTGGCAAGGTTGAATCTTTGGTAGCCAAGACTGAACTTTTATTGGGGAAGGTTGAACCTTTTAGTAGCCAAGACTGAACTTTCATTGGGGAAGGTTGAACCTTTGGTAGCCAAGACTGAACTTTTATTGGGGAAGGTTGAACCTTTTGGTAGCCAAGACTGAACTTTTGTTGGGGAAGGTTGAACCTTTTGGTAGCCAAGACTGAACTTTTGTTGGGGAAAGTTGAACCTTTGGTAGCCAAGACTGAACTTTTATTGGGGAAGGTTGGACCTTTTGGTAGCCAAGACTGAACTTTTGATGGGGAATGTTGAACTTTTGGTAGCCAAGAATGCACTTATGGTAGTCAAAACTGAACTTTTGGAACCCAAGACTGAACTTTTGTTGGGGAAAGTTAAATTTTGGTGGCCAAAACTGAACTTTTGGTGGCCAAGACTGAACTTTTGTTGGGGAATGTTGAACTTTTTGTGGCCATGACTGAACTTTTGATGGGGAATGTTGAACATTAGGTAGCCAAAACTGAACTTTTGGTAGCCAAAACTGAACTTTTGGTGGCCAAGACTGAACTTTTGGTGGCCAAGACTGACCTTTTGGTGGCCAAGACTGAACTTTTGTTGGGGAATGTTGAACTTTTGGTGGCCAAGACTGAACTTTTGATTGGGAATGTTGAACTTTAGGTAGCCAAAACTGAACTTTTGGTAGCCAAAACTGAACTTTTGGTGGCCAAGACTTAACTTTTGTTGGGGAATGTTGAACTTTTGGTGGCCAAGACTGGACTTTTGGTGGCCATGACTGAACTTTTGTTGGGGAATGTTGAACTTTTGGTAGCCAAAACTGGACTTTTGGTGGCCATGACTGAACTTTTGTTGGGGAATGTTGAACTTTTGGTAGCCAAAACTGGAATTTTGGTGGCCATGACTGAACTTTTGTTGGGGAATGTTGAACCTTTGGTGGCCAAGACTGAACTTTTGTTGGGGAATGTTGAACTTTTGGTAGCCAAAACTGGACTTTTGGTGGCCATGACTGAACTTTTGTTGGGGAATGTTGAACTTTTGGTAGCCAAAACTGGAATTTTGGTGGCCATGACTGAACTTTTGTTGGGGAATGTTGAACTTTTGGTGGCCAAGACTGAACTTTTGGTGGCCAGTATGGAACGTTTTTTGGGGAAAATTGAACTTTTGGTGGCCAGTCCATTATTGAACTTTTGTTGAGCAAGGCTAAATTTAATATACTGTATCCTAAAAGCCAAGCAAAATATGTGGGCAAAAGCAAAATGGGTCATCAGTGTGAGCATATCAAATTAGCTGAGGGTGGGGGAGAGAATAAAACAAAACACTGGGACCAACAATTCCAACTATAATTGAGATATTAATTTTGTACATGAAGTCTGAAGAAGTTTAACATTTACCTTACAAGAAGCTCTAAATATCAAATGTATAATCTAGCACTATAATGGCTTCTGCTGAAGCTGTCAGTAAACTGGACTGGTTCCAGATCTATTTAAGACTATGCTGTTTACATGGATATAAATCACCTAGAACAAGTCTATCTATCTGATGTAAATGTGTTAATAGACAAAATAAACATGGAATTGTTGTGCAGTAGATTAATATGCACTACTGTAAGCCATCTTTGACTAAGACTGCCAGCAGTGTTTATGTCCAGGCTCCCCCTTTGTGCCATTTAGCAAATAGGCATGATAACACCTGCAACTCATTGTGAAAGGTGCATAAAATAAATGCATCTATATCATTTGTAAGCTCAGTATTCTGTGTCCAACCTATTAGGCAAGCCCACTAAGTCATCAAAATCCTTGATTTGATCAACCCAAGTTATGTTGAATTCTTCTCATTGAGTAGGATTACAATGAATTTTGATTAAGCTCTAAGTAATTTTATTATGAGATGGTCCATGCTAAAAACAATATAAAACATGAACATGGTCCATGCTAAAAACAACATAAAACATTAACATAGTCCATGCTAAAAACAACATAAAACATGAACATGGTCCATGCTAAAAACAACATAAAACATGAACATAGTCCATGCTAAAAACAACATAAAACATGAACATAGTCCATGCGAAAAGCAACATAAAACATGAACATGGTCCATGCTAAAAACAACATAAAACATGAACATAGTTAATGCTAAAAACAACATAAAACATGAACATAGTCCATGCTCGAAATTACATAAAACATAAACAAAGTTGGTACATGCTAAAAACTACACAAACGCTTTTGAGCTTTTCTACTGACTTTAGATTAATCAGTAATTATATATATATATATATATATATATATATATATATATATATATATATATATATATATATATATATATATATATATATATATATCACTGTAATGACAGAGCTAGAAAGTTAGAAATTATCTGACATGCTGAATGCTGAATAAAAAGCTAGTGAAGGCAATACAAGTATGTTTGTTCAGATTTAAGTACTGTATATTTAGAGGACATATGAAATGAATAAATGGGTTCATTGCCCCAACATTCGATACCAGTAAGGGACAGTCTGACTGATCAAGTGCAAATAAGGCGCAAGAAAATGAATTAATCACACTGATCATGATCCCAAACAAAAAGATCACTTTAAAATGACAAAATAGAAACTAAGATCTCCTCTATTAACAACAGTGGAGCAATTTTGAAGAGTTATGTGTAGGAACAGCTATTGCAACTTATATCTGTAGAAAATGGCTGAACAATATACAAGAGTGGGATCATTACAGCAATGTTAAAGAATTTAATGTAAAAGTGGATGATATTGTAGTAAAGGTGAGATGGCTCCTCTAAATTTTCCCCAAAGGTGCTCTAAAAACCTCATTTTTTGGAAAGTTGGCAAAAAGACTGTTCTTGTAAATGAATTAGCTCCCCTGTGGAAGAATTAGCTCCCCATGGAAGAATTGGCTCTCCTGTGGAAAAATTAGCTCCCCTGTGGAAGAATTGGCTAAGATTTAATAAAGTAGTTATTTTGGCTTACTCAAGTTAGTATCAGTTTTTATTGGTTTCATAGATTCCAAGGGTAATAGAGACTCTGTATTTCCTGAACAAATTAGTCAAGAGACATCTAAAGAAATTATAATCAACAAATAAAAGAAAAATATACATCATTACTTTCACATTACATGACTGGTAGTGTGCATATTTTGAAAAGAAAGGACACTGTAACAAAATCATCAATTTAGGAAAAATTATTGTCATTTTTTGAGACTTTAGAGTCTTTTATTGCCAGTTTATACTTGCAAAAAAATGATGACCCAGAATTCTTAAAGACTTCAGAGTATAAACCTCAAATTCTAGCTCCAAACTGCATCTGATGTTGAACATACAGTTGAAATTTAATGGGTAAAACACACAAAATTATATCCTACAAGCAAAGCATAACTTTATTCTACATGTAAGTGATCATGGCTGGTTGGTTTTAACTGCACATTAAAACGTTGATGACTACATCATGCCACTGTTGGTATCAAGCCCATGACCCTTGGATTATGAGTCCAGTGCTGAGCTACTGTGACTCCTTCTTTAACGTCACCCTCTTAGAAAGAGAGGTGGTTAATTGGCTTGGCTGGAATTATCCAGAGAATTACCTCACTCAATATTATAGCCTGGCAGGAGTGAAAGAAGAATGGAATTTCAACAGAGAACTGAGTGAGAATACTGGGAAAAAATAAAACAATACAAGCCCCCTTTTGACAAGAAAATAAAAATTTAAATCAGAACAAAGTAATACTGGCAATTCAAATTCAAGTTAGATTATATAAGTAGAATTTAACAGGTGTGTCCAACTTAGATTTATTACATCATCATAACAAGAGGTGAAAAGAGCGCAATGTTTACGATTGATTGCATCACCTTCATTCACTATGACCGTATATCAACGTCTCCTAGTTCATCCTTCCTAAACTCTAGGTTCTGCCCCTTCATGGACTTCCTGGTCCTTTATTCTGACCTTGCCCTTCTTTCTTTCTTCTCCCTGTACTCCTGTCTTAGGACTGTCTCATTCTTCTCTCAGAAAGCTGTTCCTCGTCACGGTTTCTTCAGGACTTGTGTGTCCTAGCACTAAAAATGCCTTTCTTTTACATGACGACCAACTGGCCTCTTTCTTGTTTCACAAGGAAAGCAATAATCTTTAGGCTTCCATGGAGTCAAGACAAAGTTTCCTCTCATAGGAAATTCCCAGACTAAAGAATTTACACTAGGGTTGTCACTTTAAAGTCAGATTGTTCTAAAGTGTATGCCCTAATTTATTCTGCCCAATCGCAGGTGGTGGTCCCTAATCTTTCCTAAAGAAATAATTCCTTTCATCAGGTTTAGAAGCTCAGAATATGTGTACGACAGTGCGTGACAATTTCCCTTTGAAAACATGAAAAGTGGACATAGGTTCCTACAAAGCAGTTAGGCTTGGTAGCTAAAATGTTTACTTTCTAAAGACCGTGTTAAGATACCCCGGTCAATTTCACTGGGTCGGAAATATTGTTCCTTTGAAGTTTACACTGACATGGGGGGAGATGAACGATGAAAGTTCGAAGCAACTTTCACAAAGACTTCTCTGGCTTAACTGTGTAAAGACTTTAATTGCTAAATGCATTCAACTTTAAAATTTTATATAATTAAAAATTCGACACTTCACATCTTCCATATCATGAACAAAAGTTTTAAAAGATTCCGAACTTATGGGCTGCAGTTTCAATAATGCAGCAAAAATCTGTAGCACTCTCTACCAAGATTTTGATTGTTTAGTGCTCCCTCACTTTAATGCCCCTCAATATACTACCAAACATCTAACATGGTATGGCTATGGATGACATTAAAGTGTTACAGTCTTATCCAGTGATATCCAACATCCAATATCACAGTCTTATCCACTGATATCCAACATCCAATATCACAGTAGTATCTAACAGTATCCAATGATACCCAACATCCAATATCACAGTCTTATCCAATGATACCCATCATTCAATATCACAGTAGCATCCAGTGATATCCAACATCCAATATCACAGTCTTATCCACTGATATCCAACATCCAATATTGCAGTCTTATCCAGTGATATCCAAACATCCAATATCACAGTAGTATCTAGCAGTATCCAATGATATCCCACATCCAATATCGCAGTCTTATCCATTGATATCCAAACATCCAATATCACAGTAGTATCTAGCAGTATCCAATGATACCCAACATCCAATATCACACTTTTATCCAGCGATACTCAACATTCAATATCACAGTGGTATCCAATGATACCCAACATCCAATATCACAGTCTTATCCAATGATACCCATCATTCAATATCACAGTAGCATCCAGTGATACCCAACATCCAATATCACAGTCTTATCCACTGATATCCAACATCCAATATTGCAGTCTTATCCAGTGATATCCAAACATCCAATATCACAGTAGTATCTAGCAGTATCCAATGATACCCAACATCCAATATCACAGTCTTATCCAATGATACCCGTCAATCAATATCACAGTAGCATCCAGTGATACCCAACATCCAATATCACAGTGGTATCCAATGATACCCAACATCCAATATCACAGTCTTAGCCAATGATACTCAACATCCAATTTCACAGAAGTATCCACTGATACCAATAACATATGCTGCTTGTTGTAACTCCTGGAATTCTTCAAATCTGTTTGAGATTTAATCAAATGTAATAGGTCCCCACAAGGAAACTTATTCCAGAATAATGGATACTGGAATCAAACAGAACTCTCCCCAGCTTTCTCTCTGGTCTTAGGTACAGAACATAAATCAAATTTGAAATGCACCACTAACTTGTGAAAATGAAAATAAGCAAAACAAGTTAATCATGTCCGGTACCTGAATGATGTTCAACACCTACCCTCCCCTCCATACTTTGATAGACCGCTCTGGTGGGCTAGTGGTTATATCATCCGCCTCAGATGTGGTAGGTCATGGGTTCAATCCCCAGCCGAGTCATACCAAAGACTTATAAAAATGGTACTAACAGCTGCCTTGCTTGGCGCTCAACATTAAGAGGATAGTGTTAGGACTGATTGGCCTGGTGCTATGATAATGTGACTGGGTGGAACATCATGCTACATGTCTACAGCATGATGCCCCAGTGCTAGACATCCCTATAAACTGCCACACTGCAGACATCATTAGTGATATGACTGACAAATTGTTAAAGCTATGTTAAATCCAAATCACACACACACACACACACACACACACACACACACACATATACTATGATAATGAGGGTAATTATTTAGCTAGATCAAGAAAAGTTTATTTTAAATTTAAATCTATTAGAATAAAATGGTCATGAAATAAAAGTTAAACATTTTATCATAAAGGCCAACCTAGGGTTTGGATAGATGGAAAGATGGAAGGACACACACATGGACGCCAAAGTGACCATTATTTCCAGCTTCCAACAAGATGGGATTAGGAAAAATCTGCTTATGCCAAAAATCATATAAACTTGATAAGAATTAAAGATGATAACAATTTCAGCATTTCCAGACTTTAGTAAAAAAAAGTTTTAAAAATATAAATAATTCAAAAAGCAATGATTAAAAAATCATATCCTTTTCACAATATTAGGTTAATAAGAGATGGCAAAAGTTCAAAATGTGGAAAATGTGTTTTTTTCTCCCATCGTTGTTTCTTGATTCATTCTTATTCTTCATTTTTGTGAAACATCAACCCTAGAGGAAAGTACAAGTTTTGTTTTGTTTTGATTTGGTGTTTTATGGCACAGTAAAGTAAGTATGTTATATTTGTACTTATTTAAAGTAAATATTTTAGTATGTAGTGGAGAAAACAAAGTTTATTTAGGAAATTGGAATAAAGTCTCTTGCTGAAAGACACACCAAGTAGCCAACATAGAATTTTGCGATGTTAGGATTTGAACCCACACCCTTATAGTCATGATGTCTGAGCATTCTTGACTCCTGCCTCTGTTTTATGTTGCCGCTTGAAACATAGCAGTAGAAGGGTTCATGGGACCTATTCTACATCACTGATACTGCTTGGGAAAGAACAAGAAACCAGTCAGGTCACAACAATATAAGATGATTTGTGGGAGTTTGACTACTAAGACACATAAATTCACATGGTAATGGTAGGATTGGAGACATGATGACAGGTGAGATAAAACAAATTATCTACAGGAGTCAGTTTTCAGTATCTATGACAATAAGTAACAATAAAACAGTCACAACTGCCAGATGATCTGTCAGTGTTACAGTTCTTGTTGAAAGACAAATATAATAACAATAACAATGACAATAACACAAAGCAATCTAATAACCAGAAATGTCTTCACCTTACACCAATGTCCAAGGCATCACAACTGACCTAAAACTGACCCTAAATAAGGTTTGATTGACACTCAAGGTTAACACCATTCAACCTGGAATCTTTGATGTATGAAAGCCACCAAAGTTAATTAATCATTTACCTGAAAACTGTTATTGTACTGCTGTCATTTTCTTTAATAAGCAATACCACTGGGTCCCTTGCCAACAGATAAACCAAAAATTCAGTAACATTGGTGCAGAAAACATCCATGGCTTAAAACAAATTACAAGTGATATTTTGGGGGTAATTTAAAATGGAAAATCTAATTACCATCATGAAAATGAAAGATGTTATATTTCTGTGTGACAATTACAGGCACAATAAAACCAGTCTAGAGAAAACACCCCTTCTGCCAATGAAAAATGGCTCTAACAACAGGTGGTTTCTTAAGTCAGGTTATTAGTCATGATATATTAAAATAATTATTTATGATTTTAAATAATTTATTATAAATAATTCAGTTAAATAGATCATTGGCAGCCATGTGTTCATGCTGACCAGTACCAAACATCTGCAGTTTGTAAGATAAACTAGTACTGGTGGTAATTCCATGAATTCTGTGAAACAGAGAAAAATTTCCAAGTAGTTCTCCCTCACTGTGACACCATCTATGGAAGTCATAGAGTATATCATCTTAAAGTGCAACTGCCTTATAATAAAGTATGATACATATAATAATTCCCTCATTATAACACTGCCATTGGGAGCCATGAAGTAATCGACCATAGAGACTACATTATAATGAGGTACACGATACATATAATATTACCTCATGACAGCACTGTCCATGGGAGCCAGAGAGTATACTACCTTAAAGTGAGGTTACCTTATAATAAAGTATGTGATATATATACTCCCTCATTTTAATGTTATCTATGGAAGCTCCTTATAGTGAAGCTGGTTTTTAATAAACTATAATATACATGCAATTTTACTATCACTTAATATAAATCGAGACAAAACTCACATTAAAACAATACCATTATAATAAAGAACCTTACAGTGAGGGAGTGGTGTAAACAAAAATTATGAAAAATATATAGAAAATATCTACAACTGATTAAAATTTATAGTCAATTATTAGTGACGAATTTATTATCAATCTTTCAATTTAAACTGATTCTGAACAAAAAGGTTCACCATACATTGGGGCCTGCAGTGACCGAGTGGCCTATGACACTTGCCTTTACAGATCACTGACATCTCACCTATGTCCTCATGGGTTCTAGTCTCAAGGCCCAGCCATCATAGGTATGTGAGAAAGCTTTCCATGGGTCAGTGGTTCTTCCTGGAATTTTTCTGAGATCTTCCTCAACCAAATATACTGGCCACCATGTATAGCCTATCATGTGCTGAAAAATGGCATTAAATCCAAAATAACAATGATATGTTTATAAGGTGGAAACCCTTCAAACCAGGACCTCAGCAAAACAAAATTCTCTTAAAGATGTAATACTTTTCTGGTTTCTAATCTGTCCTTCTTTCACAACATTAGTTTGTTCCAGCATCCCATCCATCCACAAGTGAATTTTGAATTTGAATTTTGGAACTGTGGATTTTTAGTCTTAAGGGGTTTACTATATTCATGATCTGATTGTAAAAGATGGGTGTCTTCCAAACTCAGTGGTCTTTCAACACAAGGTTTTACTGTAATCATCAAATATTAAATGAACAATCTTGCTATGTTACTGAAATGTAAAATTATGCAATAATATTATTATGTACAATCATAGTTGTAATATTAATATGTACAGTCATTGCTATAATATTAATATTTACAATCATACTATAATATTAATATGTACATTATCATACTGTATATTAATATGCACAGTTATGCTTTAATATTAATATTTACATTCACAGTATAATATTAGTACATATATCATACTATGATATTAATGTAAAAAATAATGCTGTAATATTTATATGTACAATTATAGTGTAATATTAATAGATACAGTCATGCTATAATATTAATATATACAATTACAGTTTAATATTAGTACATATAATTATATTATGATATTAATATATACAATAAATATGTACAAGCATAAGTATAAATATGTACAAGCATAAGTATAAATATGTACAAGCATAAGTATAAATATGTACAAGCATACATATAAATATGTACAAGCATAAGTATACATATGTACAAGCATAAGTATAAATATGTACAAGAATGCATATAAATATGTACAAGCATAAGTATAAATATGTACAAGCATAAGTATAAATATGTACAAGCATACATATAAATATGTACAAGCATAAGTATACATATGTACAAGCATAAGTATAAATATGTACAAGCATACATATAAATATGTACAAGCATAAATATAAATATGTACAAGCATAAGTATAAATATGTACAAGCATAAGTATAAATATGTACAAGAATGCATATAAATATGTACAAGCATAAGTATAAATATGTACAAGCATAAGTATAAATATGTACAAGCATAAGTATAAATATGTACAAGTATATGAAAATATTAATATTTACAATCATGCTAAAATATTCACAGGTACAATCATTTTATTATTTTGATATTTACAATCATTTTATAACATTCATATGTATAATAATAGTATATTATTAACATGTATAATAATAGCATACTATTTACATGTATAATCATAGAATAATACTATCATGTATAATCATACACCATAATTAATATGTACACTAACTGTATAGAAATGAAATGTATGCCATACTGTGACAATGATTTATTGGAGTAAAGGAGATAGGTATTCATGACATAAACTTATTAACAGAGACAAAAGTTTATGTATAACACTCTCTCACTATAGGGCCCTTCATTATAACACAGTTTCTTTAATAATGTGTGCAAAATCATTGATGCCATTTTATTCTTCAAGAGTGGTACTTTTTTATAAGGTGACAGCGTTATTATGAGAGATAGACAGCGGTACTAGATGGGGTGTTTAAGTGTTTCAAAAGCAAGACTAGAGAAAAAGGAATTAATTGGAACATGTAGGTATGGTTTTGAAAGCAAGACTAGAGAAAAAGGAATTAATTGGAACATATAGGTATGGTTTTGAAAGCAAGACTAGAGAAAAAGGAATTAATTGGAACATGTAGGTATGGTTTTGAAAGCAAGACTAGAGAAAAAGGAATTAATTGGAACATGTAGGTATGGTTTTGAAAGCAAGACTAGAGAAAAAGGAATTAATTGGAACATGTAGGTATGGTTTTGAAAGCAAGACTAGAGAAAAAGGAATTAGTTTGAAGATACATGTGATAGTTTGATACTAAAATTTCTTGTACAATTTGTGACTCGGTGGTGTGAAGGGTAGACAATAAACCATGTCTTTCACATACTGATTGGCTGTTTATTGGTTTTTAAGGTCACTTTTAACATTATTGGCTAAATTGCCAAGGAAACTGGAGCTAAATGCCTTCCCAAGGGCACTTAGAGGCAGCTGATTCAAACCTGCAAGTCTTAGATTACAAATCCAGTGCTCTTCCAACTGTCTCAGCTTCCTGTTTTTTATACAGTGAAGTTGGAATTTGTGTCTATTCCCATTCAAGAGATGCAGGGGCACCTGTTTGTAGTAATATGCTGTTTACACAATTCAGTTCACAGTTATTATGCAAACTGTACACATAAAACCTTTTCAAAAGCATCATAGATAAAGAAAGGCATTATAATGGACATCTCAGGTATCTTTTCCATAGTGTAAATTCTTGTCATAGTAGTGACACGACAAGGACATTAAAATGAAATACATAATGCCGTGCATTTTAATGCTAAATGACAATGCACAAAAGAGGAATGCTTGCCGATATGTTCATTAAAAGGAGATCTCATTTTTCATTTTAAACAAGATAAAAGGTAATTTTTAAAAGCTGATTTAATTTTCAGATGTTATGGAAATAATTTGATTACATCTCATAAATTGATTAAAAACTTTTAAATAAATCGAAAATTAAAACTGCTCTTAATTGCTATACGAGAAAAACTTCCTCCTGCCATTTACATGACATTTTAACAAAATGTATCTGTGTCATATTTCAAAACATTGTTCAGTTGATATAGCAAAAGGCCCAAGTTGGTCAGATATGGCTCACTGACACATATTAAATTGTGAATACTAATTTAAACCTGTATTGAAACTGTGGAGCAGATAGAAAATTTTGGAGGACTTAGTTGCTACAGTGTTGATGATGGCAATATTTATCTCCTTTGTTAAACCATACTTACAGGGAGTTAAAATATTGTTACTAATCTCCTTTGTTAAACCATACTTACAGGGGATTAAAATATTGTTTCTAATCTCCTTTGTTAAACGATACTTACAGGGGATTAAAATATTGTTTCTAATCTCCTTTGTTAAACCATACTTACAGGAGATTAAAATATTGTTTCTAATCTCCTTTGTTAAACCATACTTACAGCAGATTAAAATATTGTTACTAATCTCCATTGTTACACCATACTTACAGCAGATTAAAATATTGTTGCTAATCTCCTTTGTTAAACCATACTTACAGGGGATTAAAATATTGTTTCTAATCTCCTTTGTTAAACCATACTTACAGGGGATTAAAATATTGTTTCTAATCTCCTTTGTTAAACCATACTTACAGGGGATTAAAATATTGTTGCTAATCTCCTTTGTTAAACCATACTTACAGCAGATTAAAATATTGTTTCTAATCTCCATTGTTAAACCATACAGCAGATTAAAATATTGTTGCTAATCTCCTTTGTTAAACCATATTTACTGGGGATTAAAATATTGTTTCTAATCTCCTTTGTTAAACCATGCTTACAGCAGATTAAAATACTGTTGCTAATCTCCTTTGTTAAACCATACTTACAGGGGGTTAAAATATTGTTGCTAATCTCCTTTATTACACCATACTTACAGGGGATTAAAATATTGTTTCTAATCTCCTTTGTTAAACCATACTTACAGGGGATTAAAATATTGTTTCTAATATCCTTTTTTAAACCATACTTACAGGGGGTTAAAATATTGTTACTAATTTCCTTTGTTAAACCATACTTACATGGGGTTAAAATATTGTTACTAATCTCCTTTGTTAAACCATATTTACGGGGGGATTAAAGTATTGTTTCTAATCTCCTTTGTTGAACCATACTTACAGGAGGTTAAAATATTGTTACTAATCTTCTTTGTTAGACCATACTTACAGGGGTTTAAAATATTGTTTCTAATCTCCTTTGTTAAACCATACTTACAGGGGTTTAAAATATTGTTTCTAATCTCCTTTGTTAAACCATACTTACAGGGGTTTAAAATATTGTTACTAATCTCATTTGTTAAGCCATACATACGGGGGTTAAAATATTGTTACTAATCTCCATTGTTAGTCCATATATATGGGGGGTATTAAAACACATCAATGTTTATTTATGTTGGAGTTACTAATCTCCTTTGTTAGACCAGGCATATTGGGGATTACAATTTTGGCATTACTAATATCCTTTGTTAGACCATGCTTACAGGGGATTAAAATTTTGGCATTATTAATCTCTTTTGTTAGACCATGCTTACTGGGGATTAAAATCTACAGATTATTTTTCTATATGTTTGAAGTTCATTTTTTTTATATTTTCTGGCAAGTTCTTGTGGACTGAAATTAAAAAGAAAAACAAAGCAAAATTAATGTTGATTTTCATTCGATAATGCATATATAAAATGTGACTGCTCAGTGACTTAGGAGATAGGCACAAGACTCCATATGTGCTTTGCTTTGAGCTGGTGGAAAGAAGATATCCATATGCCATATCAAAGAATTGGCCTTAAGGTTATGTACTGATACATGATTTCTTCAAGGAGTTCCGAGTGGCCGAGTGGTCTAAAGTGCTCACAGTTTGGATCACTGCCATCTCACCTCTGTCTGCGTGTGTTCGAGTCTCAGGTTCAGCCAATGTGGGTATGTGAGAAAGCTTGCCAGTAGCTTCTTGTGCATCAATTGTTCTTTCTGGGGTTCCAGGTTCTTCCTCCACCATTTATACTGGCCGCCATGTGTAGCCTCTGTTGTGCTGAAGGGTGGAGTTAAACCCTACAACAACAACATTTCTTCAAGTTTCCAGACAAATATTTTAATAACACAGCATGTCCTGGAAAGATCTTTTAGGCATATAATTATCATTTTATTCCAAATATGCCACCAGGATATTTGTTAAAATTCTACAAACCTGTTTATCTATCAAAGATTTCATAGTTTTTTTATTTGTTATCTTAAATTTTTGCACTTGAAACTACATGTATGATGCTGAATATTAATGAAGCTGGTAGACAAACAAATTGGTGTTATAATTATTACATGGTAGGTATATGACCCCATCATAATAGGAATCTATTGTGTCAATTGTAAATATCAAATTCATCAATATTGAACTGTTTGATGTAATCCAAGTAAAACTGTCTTAATATGATTTAAGGTAAAATGTATTCATAATATTTATGAGATTAACATATATCTACTGGGCTTCACTGAAAGGACTTCACTGAAGTCTCCATGAATAGTTTTATTTTCAAAATATTGCTTGACTTGTGCAAGTCCAATCAGCAAATCTTTGATGCACATAAAAAGTACAAATTACAACTTTCAAACCATCATATATTAATTCAGTCTAGCTGACCTTAAGGTTAGGTGCTGATAAATTACTTTTTTCGATAAATTGGATATTATTTTGAAACATATAGCCACACGTCTCCCATCCTATTTCTGTCACTTGGAACAGATGGTTAAACATCTGGTATTAAAATTTTGTTCACTGCCATAGATCTATCTAGCCATGTCTCACTGACTGAAATAATATTGAACTTACTCAGCAAAACAGAAATATTGTCAATGATATGATAGAGACTTTGATTATTGTATATACACATGCCAGCAGATCAGGGTCTGTGATGTTTGTTCTACTGATTACTCTAAACTGCATATATCCAGATCTGTCAGAGCACTATGCAATGTGAGATCTGTTGGTGCACTATGTAATGTGAGATCTGTTGGTGCACTATGTAATGTTAGATCTGTCAGTGCACTATGTAATGTTAGATCTGTCAGTGCACTACGTAATGTTAGATCTGTCAGTGCACTATGTAATGTTAGATCTGTCAGTGCACTATGTAATGTTAGATCTGTCAGTGCACTATGTAATGTGAGATCTGTCAGTGCACTATGTAATGTGAGTTCTGTTGGTGCACTATGTAATGTTAGATCTGTCAGTGCACTATGTAATGTTAGATCTGTCAGTGCACTATGTAATGTTAGATCTGTCAGTGCACTATGCAATGTTAGATCCAAGTCTGTGCTGTCTGTGGACATTAATATGTCAAAGGGAAGGACCTTGATTGGCTTCAATATCATTCGCAGGTTTATGTAACAAGGAGCTGATCCTTGTCAATGATAAGTAACTCCAAATCACATCAAATGTTATTTTCAATTCAGTGTAACAGTGACATAAATTTACATTAATGTACTGGTAAGACAATGTCACAATGAAACCAATTCATTTCCACTGATACCCAATATAATCTTGTTTAGACTGGTACAGAATGATCATCTGTTTTCTCTTACAGAGGTTCCAATTAGCAATCCAATTAGCAGTCTAATTAGCAATCCAATTGGTGGTTGCTGGCAATCACCTTGAGCTGGGATTTTGCAAACAATAGATACCTCTTTTCAATTTATTTATTATATTTTTAAGGAGGAGATTACCAATAATGGGAACACAATGGAAAGGAAATGACAGTTTGATCATGTTTAGTGCAACCTCCCTAAAGCAACAACCTCTTAAGACAAGAGTTTGATTTTTCTTTCAACAGTGGTTTTTAGCAGTCACCCTAAAACCCTTGCCCAGCCAACATTTTCTATCCATCAGTGGCTGATCAACTAGAGTAGTTGCCCCTGGAAGAGTTCAAATGTTCTACATACAATGTGAACTGATCATATTATGAATAATAAACAACATCTAAAATTTTATTTCATCTTTGATACCAGCAGATAATGTGCTAGAGGATTTTGGTCTGCATCCAATATGACTTAAAGCAAAGAGTGTAGGCAGAGATCCATAAGTGTAAAGATCAGACAAATAAAATTCACTCATGGTAAATGACGCCATAGTCACTGATGACACTGACATTGCAAATGTTTTTTTTCAATGATCTTTTCACCAACATTACCACAAAGTTAAGAGAACCAGTGATAGAAAACAACTTTAATTAACTGAAAAATTTCTGCAGCAGCAAAATCTCAAAGGAGGTATGTTTCTCTATCCCACCAGTATCAAAAAACTTTGTTAAAAAATGTCTCAGTGAACTTGATACCAAGAAAGCTACAGGACTTGATCAGATTGGTCCATGACTCATTCAATCTTTTGCCTCCGCTATTGTACATAGCATAACATTCATAATTAATTTAAGTATTGCAACCTCATCTGTCCCCAAAATATGGAAAACTGTAAAGTAACTCTTCTTCACAAATCTGGTTCTAAGGATGATACTGATAACTAACGACCAATCTCAATACTACCAAACTTGTCAAAATTGATTGAAAAACATGTCCATGTCTCATTCATGTCATATTTAACCAAACACTTGCTGTTACACCCTAATCAATCAGGCTTTAGACAGAACCATTCCTGTGAGACTGCCTTGATCTCCCTAACTGATAAATGGCTTCAAGCACTTGACCAAGGTAGAATAATAGGATCTGTATTTGTAGATTTCAGGAAAGCTTTTTACATGGTAGATCATGAAATCCTTTTGAAGAAACTGAAAATCTACCAATGTGATGAAAGAACAATTAGATGGTTTACTTCTTACTTAAGTGAGAGAACACAACATGTTTACATATATAATGTTCTGTCTAAACCTGGAATAATTAGATATGGAGTACCACAAGGTTCAATTCTAGGTCCTTTACTATTTTATTTATTAATGACCTACCACTGTCAATATCATCTACAGATCTCTATGCAGATGAGACAACATTGTCAGACATCCAAAACACAAAGCATGAACTCAAAATTTCTTCACAGAATGCCCTAAACAAACTGGACAAATGGTGCACATGCAATGGCATGGTGGTAAATACTGGTAAACTAAAATATTACTTATCTCAACACGTCAAAAAAGGACAAATCTTGATAGTGATGAACTGTGTCTGACATGGAAGGATAAAAATTTGCAAATGGTGTGTCATGATAGACTACTTGGTGTTTACTTAGATAATAATCTATCAATTGGACTGAACATATCAAACATATTAGTAAAAAAGTCAATTCAAGTTTATGGCTTCTCAGTAGGATAAGACATTTTCTCCCTGAAAGTCATAGTAAACTATTTTATAACAGTTACATACAACCTTATTTAGACTACTGTAATACAGTACTGGGTAATTCAAATGATAAAATCATAGCAAAGCTGGCACATCTTCAAAAAAAAGCATTCTGGCTAATATCAATCCAGAAAGAAAGCAAGGCAAATTTAGCTGGTAAGTTAAAAATAGTACCTATTAAAGATGGAATCTGTTTGAGAAAAGCCAAATTATAATATACAGGATATCCAATAATAGTCCTCCTGAATATTTACAATTACTATTCCAGTATAGGCTACCTGGTAAAACTCCCCACCTTTGATCCATGTCTACCAAACAGTATAAAATTCCCAAACCAAATAAGGAATTATTTTTAAAAAAGTTTCCAATACTCTGGAACTCTAATCTGGAATAGTATTCCAGTTGAGTGTAGAAATCCGCACTCTATTTCTTCTTCTAAACCCAATATATCAAGTGGCTTCCGAGATGCATCTAAAATAAATAAATTCCTTTGCATGAGGGCCTCAAGGTAGAACAGTTCTTAGCTAATTGTGTTACCCTCTTTAAATAAGGTCATTATTATTATTATTACTGCCCTGGTGGACCAGTGGTTAGAGCGTCCGCCTCAGATGCGAGAGGTCATGGGTTGGATCTCCGGCCGAGTCATATCAAAGACTTACAAAAATGGTACTAACAGCTGCCTCACTTGGTGCTCAGCATTAAGAAGTTAGTATTAGGACTGGTCGGCCTGGTGTCAGGATAATGTGGCTGGGTGGGACATCGTGTTACATGTCTGCAGCATGATGCCCCAGTGCTAGACATCACTATAAACTGCCACACTGCAGACATCATAGCGATATGAATGAAATGTTTTTAATCTACATTAAAAATCTAAATCACACAAACACATTATGATTATTATCATTATTATTGTCTATTATGTTAATTTCCTTAGTTGTTGCATGTTAACGTCTATAGTGATGATTAAAGCAATGACTTTTTTAGGCAGAGATCGGTAAGTGGAAGAATCATCATCTATGCTTTATTTCCCTGATGATGAAAGTGAAGAGTGTTGGCTGAGATCTTCAAATGCAAGGAACATTGTCTATGATGTTAATTTCCTTAAATATTGTATTCACACCAGCTTGAATCTGAACTGCCAACACATCATGTGACAGCATTTCTGAGACTATGCTGTCACATTTTATACGTAAGTATGGTCCTCTTCAGTTTTATTAGTTATCCGATTAAGTTTTGTTGGTAACATGAAGTCAGAAATGATGTCTATTGATAAAAGTGTTCTAAATGGATCCATTTTAAGGCATCTATTGTTCCTTTTGTTTATAAATTATTTTCCACCATTTGTAAAACAATAAAAAACCAATCTAACTCTGTATGCAAATAACACCACTTTGCATAAGTCTGATTTTAATGTGTATACAATAAACAAATGAAAAATTGAATGTTGAATAAAAATAATGGCATGTTTATCCTTAAGAAAAGCCATGTTGCCTGAAAGCAATAAAAAATTATAACTGAACAGAAATCCAAATTGGAACTGTATACTGAAGTTAAGTTAACTGAAAATGTCGATACAAAAAAACGTTTTGGGAGTTTGCGCAGATAAGACTCTAGACTGGTGTAAGCAACTTAACTAGGTTTGTTCTGTGGCAAGCTGAAGAATTTATCCTTCACAACTTATAAAAAATTATCTACCACTGAACTATCAGAAATCATTTTACAACACATTTATTCTTCCTCTTTTGGACTACTGCTGCACAATTTGATGCAATATAAATGACAGTACATGTAACACCAAAGAGATCCGCAAACTTGAAAAGAATGGCAGCCAATAATTATCAAAAATTAGCAGTTCAATACACTATCCAAAAATCTATTCCTGTAATCCAAAAGGTTGAAAGTTGTATACAGATAAGCCCATATTTAATATTCAAAGTAACGAATGCACTTTGTTCATAATATTTGCATGGAATGTTATTACCAAGTACCTGAATTAATGATCAATCATAAAATTCAGGTAATCACTGCAAAAAATATAAAAATGGCACAAACAATTGTATTTTAAAAATAATTTCCTTTTACTGGTGCTATTTTATGGAATGAACTCCCCAAAACTATTAAATCAGAAACAAATCTAAATGTGTTTTTAAATGATCATGACAACAATATTGAAAGGAAGCCATCATTGAAATACATGTCATTGTAAATATTGAAATACGTCATTGTAAATATTGAAATACGTCATTGTAAATAGTGAAATACATGTCATTGTAAATAGTGAAATACGTCATTGTAAATGTTGAAATACGTCATTGTAAATAGTGAAATACGTCATTGTAAATAGTGAAATACATGTCATTGTAAATAGTGAAATACGTCATTGTAAATGTTGAAATACATGTCACTGTAAATAGTGAAATATGTCATTGCAAATATTGAAATACATGTCATTGTAAATATTGAAATACATGTCATTGTAAATATTGAAATACATGTCATTGTAAATAATGAAATACGTCATTGTAAATAGTGAAATACATGTCATTGTAAATAGTGAAATACATCATTGTAAATGTTGAAATACATGTCACTGTAAATAGTGAAATACGTCATTGCAAATATTGAAATACATGTCATTGTAAATATTGAAATACATGTCACTGTAAATATTGAAATACGTCATTGCAAATAGTGAAATGCATGTCATTATAAATATTGAAATACGTCATTGTAAACATTGAAATACATGTCACTGTAAATAGTGAAATACGTCATTGCAAATATTGAAATACATGTCATTGTAAATATTGAAATACGTCATTGCAAATATTAAAATACATGTCATTGTCAATATTGAAATAAATGTCACTGTAAATATTGAAATACATATCATTGTAAATATTGAAATACATGTTATTGTAAATATTAAAATACATGCATTTCAGTTATTTTGTTATTGGTTTCTTCAAGGTAATGTATTTAAGCATGATTTCTGTTTCCAAATTCTGCATTCACAGTTTTTGTTCATCCTGAGGGCAGGGGGAAGAATATTATATTGTAAATTAGTTACCCTCACAAGATAAATTTCCTTCTTCATCTTCTATATATGTCAATGTGACTTAATATGTAAATTTCTTGAAAAAATGATGTCAGCTGCATGCAACAATTTAAATCATTCATGTTGGAATCAAACATTATCTATTATAGGAATCCAAATGTATCTATTTTATATGAATCATTCCTATAACAAAGCAAAGATTTAGCTCTGATAAAGGCAAGACTATAAAACAGAAATGGAAGATAAAAATATTAATTTGTTGGTTAGCATTTGCACAAGGATCTCCCTATTTCAGGATTGTATTAAAATTGTGTCATTTGCTTGGCTATTAATAGTATAAAAGTCATGTGAACTTGATCCAATTCCAACATCACTGCTGCTTGAGTGATTGGATCCAGTATTGCCTCCACTAACTGATGTTTTTAATACCTCTCTCTCATAACAATTTAAAGAACTACCGCCCAGTTTCTAATCTCCCATTCATATAAAAAATCTTAGAAAAGGTTGTTCTATCCCAGCTTGTATCCAATCTAAATTCAAACAGTCTTTTTAGCAATGTACAATCTGCATATTGCCCTTACCACAGTACTGAAACTACTCTTCTAAAAATAGTTAATAGACCATGACATATTACTTCACTGTCTCCAGCATGTATTTGGCATTCATGATACAGCCTTACTGTAGTTTAAGTCCTACTTGGTCAACAGGACACAAATTGTATCGGCAAATGGAATATATTCCAGCCCAGTTGATCTATGTTGTGGTGTTCCACAGGGGTCTGTTCTTGGACCTGTTCTCTTCATTCTGTACACTCATTCACTCTCAAGTGTCATAGATCATCATCCAGTGTCTCACCAATTGTACGCTGATGACACCCAAATATACAATTCTAGCCCCCCAACTGAAGTTGATGCTACCATCCAAGGTGTAGAGAGGTGCATTTCAGATGTGAAATCATGGATGACATGTAACAATCTGCAGATGAATGATGATAAAACTGAGGCCATTCTGATCACAACACAAAGACTTTCTCATTCACATCCTTTACCTCAAACAATAAATATCAGCAACACAAACATTAAATTCACACAATCAGTATGAAACCTAGGTGTTACTCTGGACAGTACTCTCACATTGCACCAACATGTCATGAACATATGCATGGCTGCATATCTTGAGCTGAGACGCATCAGCTCAATTTGCAAATATCTTTCAGTTGATGCCACTAAAACACTTGTGTGTTCATTAGTACTTTCAAGACTGGACTATTGTAACTCAGTTATGTCTGGTTCATCTCAATATCTGCTCCAGAAACTTCAAAAAGTTCAAAACGCAGCTGCTCGGATCATACTTAGAGTACCATGATCAGAGCACACCTCCCCGCTGCTCTGTACCCTACACTGGCTATCCATTCGATCCAGGATCAAACACAAAATTTGTTCTCTGTGCTACATTTCACTGTTGGACTCTAGTCCAACATACCTATCTGACCTCACCCATGTGTACACACCAGCAAGATACTTACGCTCCTCTTCTGACAATCGTATACTCATTATTCCCACTATGAAAACAAAGTCATATGGACAGCGTTCTTTTGCATACCAGGGCCCAGCATGTGGAATGAATTGCCCACTGAACTTAGACACAAAGACACAGTGATCACATTCAAGAGGGCTCTCAAAACTCACTTATTTCAACTGCAAGAATAACCTTAAAGACCTAATAATGTTTCCTACCTTAAATATTCTCAGCATGTTTTTTTTATATATTGTTTTTTTTTAATGTTTTCTCATTTCATGGCGTTTGTTTATGTAATCATATCATTATATGTTTTTTATCTTACAGGTGTTATCTAATGTTGTAAAGCACTTAGAGCTTCTACTAAAGATTAGGCGCTATACAAAGTACTCATTATTATTATTATAACCCCTTGTCAGGGATTTGTGTACTTTGGTGTTGGACCCAAACATGAATGCTATTTATGTATGTGTCTTGGTGTCAGACCCAAACATGGATGCTATTTATTTGTGTGCCTTGGTGTCAGACCCAAACATGGATGCTATTTATTTATGTGCCTTGGTGTCAGACCCAAACATGGATGCTATTTATATATGGGCCTTGGTGTCAGATCCAAACATGGATGCTATTTATTTGTGTGTCTTGGTGTCAGACCCAAACATGGATGATATTTGTGTGCCTTGGTGTCAGACCCAAACATGGATGCTATTTATTTGTGTGCCTTGGTGTCAGACCCAAACATGGATGCTATTTATTTCTAGAAACCAGTTTATTCTTCTACTAGAAAAAAAAGCAACTGCCCAAAATGTCCTGCTGAGCATAGTGTGTTAAATCTCTAATAAAGATGGTGGTGGTGGTGGTGGTTGTTAAGTAACTGGTAGATGAAGGTTGATGGGCATTATTCCATAATTCGCCAAGGATCTCAATTTGAGGAGGACTAGTTAATAATAAAAATTTCACCTTCCCATTGATTCTTGCATGTAGTCTTGTAGACCAGAAATTCTCAGCTGCCTTTCTATCCACTTAAGGGGTAATTTGGGATTCTTTGAAACTAGATCCTGGTACCACCAGGCAAACAATAAAATGTATAGATATAACTACCTACAAGGGCTTTTGCAAGAGATAAAAAGTGGTTTTGACAGAATTCATGTGTTTTTAATATCTGTAAACAATGTAAACCTAGAACTGCCATCTCACAAAGTGCAAACATATCAGGGTCAGTGCAATGTAATGAAATCAAAAATAGAATGGACAGAACAGATGCTAATCAAGCACCATAAAATGTGATGGCAGACCTGACTCTAGGCTGATCTAACACCACATGTGATGACAGACCTGATTCTAGGCTGATCTACTACCACATAATGTAATGGCAGACCTGACTCTAGGCTGATCTATCACCACATAATGTAATGGCAGACCTGACTCTAGGCTGATCTACCACCACATAATGCAATGGCAGACCTGACTCTAGGCTGATCTACCACCACATAATGTAATGGCAGACCTAGGCTGATCTACTACCACATAATGTAATGTAGAACTGACTCTAGGCTAACCTACCACCAGATAATGTATCGGCAGACCTGACTCTAGGCTGATCTACCACCAGATAATGTATTGGCAGACCTGACTCTAGGCTGATCTACCACCACATAATGTAAGGTAGAACTGACTCTAGGCTAACCTATCACCACATAATGTGATGGCAGACCTGACTCTATGCTGATCTACCACCACATAATGTAATGTAGAACTGACTCTAGTCTGATCTACCACCACATCATGTGATGGCAGACCTGACTCTAAGCTGATCTAACACCACATAATGTGATGGCAGACCTGACTCCAGGCTGATCTACCACCAAACTATGTGATGACAGATTTAACTGCATGACAGACTGCATTCTACTCTTGTCTACCACAAATATAATATAATGGTAGACCTGACTCTAGGCTGATCTACCACCACATAATGTAATATAAACTTTATTATAGGCTGATCTACTACCACATAATGTGATGGCAGACCTTATTCTAGGCTGATCTACCACCACAAAATGTAATGGCAGACTGGACTCTAGGCTGATCTACCATCACATAATGTGATGGCGGACCTGACTCTAGGCTGATCTACCACCACATAATGTAATGACAGACCTGACTCTAGGCTGATCTACTACCACATAATGTGATGATAGATTTATCTGTATGACAGACAGCATTCTACTCTTGTCTACCACAAATAGGCTGATTTACCACCACATAATGTAATATCAGTCCTGATTCTAGACTGATCTAATACCACATAATGTGATGGCAGTCCTTATTCTAGGCTGATTTACCACCACATAATGTGATGGTAGACCTGACTCTATGCTGATCTACAACCACATAATGTAATGGCAGACCTTATTCTAGGCTGATCTAACACCACATAATGTGATGGCAGACCTGACTCCAAGGCTGATCTACCACCACATGTGGTGGTAGACCTGATTCTAGGCTGATCTACCACCACATAATGTGATGAAAGATCAAACCCCACCCAAACTGACCACCATGTGATGACAGATCTGCCTGTATGCTTATCAAACAATACACAGATTTGACTCTGCCCTGATCAACCACTACATAATGTGACAAGATCTGACTCCACTCTGATCAACCATGACATGTTGATCTGAGATGTGACTCCACTCTGATCAACCACCACATCGTGATCAGAGATCTGACTCTACCCTGATCAACCACCATACAATGTAATCAGAGATCTGACTCTATCCTGATCAATCACCACAGAGTGATGATAGATCTCAGGTTACCATACCTGAATTTTCAAAAACAAGAGGACACTCAAAATATTGGGTGTATCTCTATAGAGGACCAAAAAAGAAGGAATGTCCAGGAAAAAGAGGACATGTACATTTCCAGGAAAAGGAAAACACGTCCTTGAAAAAAAGGACATATGGCAACCCTAACTGATGGGACTATACCCTATTCAACTACCACAAAATGTCTTAAATGAGATTTATCCTGATCAACCACATCATTCCATTGCAAATTGGGCTCTATCATGATCAGACACCATAGATCAGCTTCTAGTATACAGTATGCATATAATGATATAATATAATGTATTATTGCAAGATCTGGGTGATTCTAGTATACAGCATGTATATAATGATACAATATAATGTATTATTGCAAGATCTGGGTGATTCTAGTATACAGTATGTATATGATACAATATAATGTATTATTGCAATATATGGGTGATTCTAGTATACAGCATGCATATAATGATACAATATAATGTATTATTGCAAGATCTGGGTGATTCTAGTATACAGCATGTATATAATGATACAATATAATGCATTATTGCAAGATCTGGGTGATTCTAGTATACAGCATGCATATAATGATACAATATAATGTATTATTGCAAGATCTGGGTGATTCTAGTATACAGTATGTATATGATGATAAAATATTATGCATTATTGCAAGATCTGGGTGATTCTAGTATACAGTATGTATATGATACAATATAATGTATTATTGCAAGATATGGATGATTCTAGTATACAGCATGCATATAATGATACAATATAATGTATTATTGCAAGATCTGGGTGATTCTAGTATACAGTATGTATATGATGATAAAATATTATGCATTATTGCAAGATCTGGGTGATTCTAGTATACAGTATGTATATGATACAATATAATGTATTATTGCAAGATATGGGTGATTCTAGTATACAGTATGCATATAATGATACAATATAATGTATTATTGCAAGATCTGGGTGATTCTATTATACATTATATATATGATGATAAAATATTATGCATTATTGCAAGATCTGGGTGATTCTAGTATACAGTATGTATATTATACAATATAATGCATTATTGCAAGATATGGGTGATTCTATTATACAGTATGTATATGATACAATATAATGTATTATTGCAAGATCTGGGTGATTCTAGTATACATTATGTATATAATGATACAATATAATGTATTATTGCAAGATCTGGGTGATTCTAGTATACAGTATACATATAATGATACAATATAATGCATTATTGCAAGATCTGGGTGATTCTAGTATACATTATGTATATAATGATACAATATAATGTATTATTGCAAGGTCTGGGTGATTCTAGTATACGGTATGCATATAATGATACAATATAATGCATTATTGCAAGATCTGGGTGATTCTATTATACAGTATGTATATGATACAATATAATGTATTACTGCAAGATCTGGGTGATTCTAGTATACAGTATGCATATAATGATAAAATATTATGTATTATTGCAAGATCTGGGTGAATACTGATCTAGCACATGGATGGCTTTTCTCATTGAAACAGCAAACACATGTGCCTTTTTAAAAACTCATATGATAAACAAAAACCATCAGCCAGGCAGAAATTTTAGATGCAATAAAGCAAAGGTACCATCGCAAATCTGTAGGAAATCAAGTTGAATATAAAATTTGCAGGAAAAAAGTAAATAAAAATTTACATCAAGCTAAACAGATACACTACTAAAAAATATTGGATGAAAATAGAAAGCTATCTGGAGAGCTTTTATAGAATTTTATCCCTGAATCATGAGGGCATTTATACAGATAATCATGAGGGCATTTGTACTGATAATCATGAGGGAATTTATACTGATAATCATGTGGGCATTTATACTGATAATCATGAGGGCATTTATACTGATAATTATTTATACTGATAATCATGAGGGTATTTATAATGATAATCATGAAGGCATTTATACTGATAATCACTTATACTGATAATCATGAGGGCATTTATACTGATAATTATTTATACTGATAATCATTTATACTGATAATCATGAGCACATTTATACTGATAATCATGAGGGCATTTATACTGATAATCATTTATACTGATAATCATGAGAGCATTTATAATGATAATCATGAGGGCATTTATACTGATAATTATTTATACTGATAATCATGAGGACATTTATACTGATAATCATGAGGGCATTTTAAATGATAATCATGAGGGCATTTATACTGTAAATTATTTATACTGATAATCATTTATACTGATAATCATGAGCACATTTATACTGATAATCATGAGGGCATTTATACTGATAATCATTTATACTGAGAATCATGAGGACATTTATACTGATAATCATGAGGGCATTTATAATGATAATCATTAGGGCATTTATAATGATAATCATGAGGGCATTTATACTGATAATTATTTATACTGATAATTATTTATACTGATAATCATTTATACTGATAATCATGAGGGCATTTATAATGATAATTATGAGGACATTTACACTAATAATCATGAGGGAATTTATACTGATAATCATGAGGGAATTCATACTGATAATCATGAGGGTATTTATACTGATAATCATGAGGGCATTTATACTGATAATCATGAGGGAATTTATACTAATAATCATGAGGGAGTTCATACTGATAATCATGAGGGTATTTATACTGATGATCATGAGGTCATTTATACTGATAATCATGAGGGCATTCATTATGATAATGATGAGGGCATTTATACTGATAATCATGAGGGCATTTATGCTAACAATCATGTATACTGATAATAATGAGTGCATTTATACTGATAATCATGAGGGCATTTATACTGATATTTATACTGATAATCATGAGAGCATTTATACTGATAATCATGAGGGCATTTATTCTGATAATTATGAGGGCATTTATACTGATAATTATTTATACTGATAATCATGAGGGCATTTATACTGATAATTATTTATACTGATAATCATTTATGCTGATAATCATGAGGACGTTCATTCTCTCATGATAAAATTATTTACGTATTTGTAGATAGCAATCTAACTTGGTCTATTCATTTTCAAAAAAGGTTAATTCTTATCCTTTGCTCCATAGCAAAATCAAAATATACGTTCCTTATCAGCACAGAGTCATCTTTTATAAAAGTTATATTCAGCCATATCTGGGCTGCTGTAATGTAATTTTGGGTAATACCTCTAACTCAAACCAAACAAAACTTCTAAGACTCCAAAAGAGGGCATGCCATTTAATTCTACATCAATGTATATACAATTTCCAGTACACAATAAATTATTTAAAAATTTTACAAATACCAGAAAGAACATTTCTTAGAAAGGCCAATTTATTTATAAAGTGTCTAGTAAAACTATTCCTGTCTACCTATGCAATATCTTTCACCAAAGAGATGTTGCCGGTGCCCCAAATTTAAGGTCTGTTACAAGTGAAATGACATTACGCCAAGGCCAAAGAAGGAATTATTTAAAAAGAGCTTTCAATATACTAGTCCACTGGTATTGAACAACACTCCCAGTGACATCTTTTTATGATCTCAGATGGATTCAAGATAATTTAACATAAATACTTCTTGCTTTTCTTTGCTTCTGCATTGTTTTCACAGTTGAATTTTTCAATACAGGATATTTTATATTCTGTATATATTTATATATTCACAGATGCTTGTGCATATGTTCTGAGCTTGAAGCTATGATTTTTAGAATCATTTCATTCTTTAGTGTCAACATAAATTTATCAAATCATATACTGTACATTAGAGTTAGAAGAACTCAAGGGAGATTAGTTCTGTAACAAATTGAGTTACCTTCTCTGAATAAAGTCTTAATGTTATGACAGATCTAACTGTATGCTATTCTGACTCTACCGTGACTTGCTACCACATAATGTGATACAGGCAGATATAACTGTATACTAATCCAGGATAACATAATGTTATGGCAGATCTGACTGTACACTATTCCAGGATAGCGTAATGTTATGGCAGATCTGACAGTACACTATTCCTGGATAGCATAATGGTATGGCAGATCTGACTGTATGCTATTCCAGGATAGCATAATGTTATGGCAGATCTGACTGTATACTATTCCAGGATAGCACAATGTTATGGCAGATATGACTGTACGCTATTCCAGGATAGCATAATGTTATGGCAGATCTGACTATGCTATTCCAGGATAGCATAATGTTATGGCAGATCTGACTGTATACTATTCCAGGATAGCATAATGTTATGGCATATATAACTGTACCCTATTCCAGGATAGCATAATGTTATGGCAGATCTGACTATGCTATTCCAGTATAGCATAATCTTATGGCAGATCTGACTGTATGCTATTTCAGGATAGCATAATGTTATGGCAGATATGACTGTATGCTATTCTAGGATAGCATAATGTTATGGCAGATCTGACTGTACACTATTCTGACTCTACCATGACTGTGTACCACATAATGTGATACAGGCAGATCTGACTGTACACTGCCTGGGTGCTACATAATATGATGAGATATTTAACTCTACCATGAGTGACCATCACATGTCTGGCTTGTCCAACTGTGTGATGATCTACTGCCACATAAAGTGACATTAGCAGGCATTACTTTGTCAATCTATCACCATATAATCACATAATGATACAGACAGATCTGACTGTATGCTAATCCAGGATAACATAATGTTAGGACAGATCTGGCTGTATGCTAATCCAGGACAACATAATGTTAGGACAGATCTGACTGTACACTAATCCAGGACAACATAATTTTAGGACAGATCTGACTGTACATTAATCCAGGATAACATAATGTTAGGACAGATCTGACTGTATGCTAATCCAGGATAACATAATGCTATGACAGATCTGACTGTACAATAATCTATCATGACATGTGATATCACTTTCATAAGTTTTCAGTCATATCACTATGATGTTTGCAGCATGGTAGTTTATAGTGATGCCTTTTTTCTGTTTATGTTGCAACCAGTAACATGAAGTCCTTGAAAAAGATTACAATTTCTATGCATGCATGTGCAAGGTGCATAAATGGACCATTTCTTATTAACTATTCTCCACTCTGTGGGAGGATGTATTCACAATAAATGGACCATTTCTTATTAACTATTCTCCACTCTGTGGGAGGATGCATTCACAATAAATGGACAACAATTTTTGAAAGGAAAAAGACAAAGCTACACAAAAGCAATGGGTAAATTATTGATGTTATTAAATCACAATCAAAACTTGTTGTTTTATTATAACAGGTAGAGTACATATGATGGCACAACACCTGTATCGTGGCACAACACCTGTATTGTTTTCATTTGCCTTAAAAGACATACAATTTATGCTAAGAAATCCTAGTGATTCAGAAGCAAAACCGCTAATCTGACGTCTGGTTTCTGTTACTTGTATAGCAGTTTCTCTTCAATGGTCAATCATCACAAATCCTCACATCTATTTCCCACCACCATAAACCCCCAACCACTTCTTTCCACTACACCTCTGGATAGTTGCCCAAACCTCAAATCCTTATATTTATTACATAATATTTATTACATAAATGATGTGCCTTCCACCTATCATTTCATGTATACAGATTGGCTAAACAAAACAACAAAACAAATTGTTTGGAGTCCTCTACAATTCTGCCTTTCATCCATTGCTAGCTTTCAAAGATACAATTCATTCCATGCTAAAGTGTTATCAGAGACCTTTTGAATTGACACCAATCATGACATGCTTTGGTGATGTCCCTTTTGTTTTAAAACCTCTTTTACTTCCTACCAAAGGGCCTCTGGGGCCACAATTCAAATTGACTTCCCACCAAAGGGTCTCTGGGGCCACAATTCCCACTGACTTCCTACAAAAGGGCCTCCGGGGCCACAATTCCCATTGACTTCCCACAATAGGGTCTCTGGGGCCACAATTCCCATTGACTTCCCACCAAAGGGCCTCTGGGGCCACAATTTCCATTGACTTCCTACCAAAGGGTCTCTGGGGCCACAATTCAAATTGACTTCCTACCAAAGGGTCTCTGGGGCCACAATTCCCATTGACTTCCTATCAAAGGGCCTCTGGGGCCACAATTCCCACTGACTTCCTACTAAAGGGTCTCTGGGGCCACAATTCCCATTGACTTCCTACCAAAGGGTCTCTGGGGCCACAATTCCCATTGACTTCCTACCAAAGGGTCTCTGGGACCACAATTCCCATTGACTTCCTACCAAAGGGTCTCTGGGACCACAATTCCCATTGACTTCCTACCAAAGGGTCTCTGGGACCACAATTCCCATTGACTTCCCACCAAAGGGCCTCTGGGTCCACAATTCCTATTGACTTCCTACCAAAGGGTCTCCTTGACCAATGACACCTTTGACTTCCTACCAAAAGATCTCTGTGGCCAATAAATACCCATTGTAACATGTCTTAAGTTATTTAAAACCCAAAGGAAAACAAAAATCTTAATCAACTGAAAGAAAAGAAAGAGATGTGGGATTTGAGAGGAGGGGCTAGGTAATGTTGAGAGACTGGGGTTGAATTAAAATTTGTAAAACTTACAGCCAATCTTAAATCCCATTGGAAAGTCACTTACTGAGTTGAAATCTGTACCTTGAGCAGAATTTTGTTTGCAATCATAAAGATATTAATAACTTGTAGCTTAATTCCAGGGTTTCTAATTTGTTCCATTTTTCCCTGACCTCTATGATGACATGTCTCAGTAACCCTGATTCCATAGGATATACCCACCCACTCCTCTGCCTCAAGAATTCCAGTGTTAATGGTGAGCACGTATGCATAGTATATTTCAAGTTTGAACAAGTTATGAACTTTACCAAAATTAAAATGAAGAGCACAATCAACACAGAAGAAAACATTGTATGTAAATTGTACCTTTAACTCTGCCCTGGGGTTTGCAGAGAAATTTGAAACCTTGCTGTCACCTGCACAGTTTGACTGCCTTATCATGAATAGAACAAACAAAAGTTTGGCATTTGCAACAAAAATGGTAGATGTACATCAAGAAACAAATATACTGGGCCCCCACTTTTTGGAAAATAAGTGAGAAGAACTAGATAGTAATTAGTTACAAAAATATTTGTATTTTTGCAACTGTCCGAATATAAATATTACCAGTATGTGGGATGTTGCAGGTTCGATTCCCAGTCGAGTCATAATAAAAACTTATAAAATGGTACATGTACTAACAGCTGCCTCACTAGGGGCTCAGTATTAAGAAGTCAGTGTTAAGACTGGTCAACCTGGTGTCAGGATAATGTGACTGGGTGGGACATCATGTCACATGTCTGTGACACGAGGACCTAGTGCTAGACATCACTATAAACTCCCACAATGCGGACATCGTAGCGATACAACTGAAAATTGTTTAAAGCTACATCAAAATTCCTAACACTCACACTCTTTTGAATATAGATGGGTTGTGCCATTATGACGTATTGCTAATGTGATACATTGGGAAAAATTAAAACATTTGGTTATTTTTTATTTTGGTATTAGCTGATTGTTTTTGTAAGCATTCATGCAGTAACAGATGCATTATCTCACATACAGATTTACCACGAATTGGAAATTCCCAAAAACGAGATCATAAACTCATAAATGTAATATAAAAAAACATTCAATCATTAAATGGCTGTAATTTTCAATTAAATTTGATTTAGCAGTTCTGTTAAGATTCGAAGAACCAAAATGTTACATGTATAAGAAAAAGACAATAACTGATAAATCTAGTAATAGTGAAATAAATGTCGTGATGTTATAATTTATGTCCAAAAATAATTAGTTTGCTAATTGATAATTAAGTGAAATGATGTTGATATCATGCATGTGCCAAAATTTGATCTCACAAAAGCAAGCACCTTGCATTAAATTAATACATTCTGAAAATTGTCTTAGAAGCACTGACTAAAAAATAACCCTGCTTCTCTGAAATATCTTGAATCTTTCAATATTTAAATGCAGCATTCAAATAAAGTTAACAAAATTATATTAGTTGGGAGAGTTGCCTAATCTGTACTCAGATCAGGATGTAAAATTTAATTTAAGTTTTGCACTCAATGCAAAACAATTGTTCAATGGAAAACATACAAAAACTTTAAGCAAGCCAACAAATTTGAAGGAATTAGTCTCTAAAAGAAAAAATAAATTATAAATAATGATTGAGCACAAGCACTGTTTTGAAAATTGGTTCTACTGAAATCTTTCGATGAAAATGATGACATGTATTGGAATTACCGTATATAGTATCTTACAATTCAGATCCAATGGCAAAAATTCACCGGCAGGTATAGGTCTGTGCAGTTTATTAATTGTAATCAGTAAGGCAAACAACATAGACCCTGACTTGTCACTGAATTATGCAGTGGCAGATCTGGGTCTATGCATCTGGACCCAACTCAGAAGTAAATGTATACAAGCATTGGCGGTATTTAATCACTAAAGTAACAATAACTGTTCAACCTAACCATTTTTTTCATCTTCCGAAGGCATGGGATTGGTTTAAATTGAGCAAAAGGTAATCAAACTGAGTTACAAATGTTATTAATACCAGGACACTGAACTATAGTGATATTATTTTGAACTACAAGTCGGAAAGCCAAAGGTTTAAAGTCCCTGAGGCCTTCATTTTTTACCATACATGTACTAACACTGCCAGATGCAAATAACTCTGACTGTCAGCTGCATCTTGGGACATACTTTAAAGACAGTCAAGTCTGGAGTTTTTGAGGGTACATTAAATATCAAAAAAGTTTCAGGTTTGTAGAAATATACTGTCCAAAAGAAAGAAAAAATCCTATCATAGTAGACATCTAAATATAAATGGTATTGACCAGAAAGGACACTAAAAAGGTTTATCTACACTGGCAGGTATATAACGGTCACCTGTCTGCTTAGAGTTATAAAAAGGACACCTGTCAATTTATTGAAATATTGTTTGAGGACACCTGTCATTTTGGGGTTTATAAAGGACACAGTTTGACTTATCAGTATATTAAGGACACCTATCTATTTACATGTATGTAATGAATACCTGTGAACTTACAGGTATATAACAAATACCTGTCCATTTACATGCATATATAGGGCATCTGTCCATTTACAGGCCATATACATGACATCTGTCTGTTCAAAGGTATATATGGGTCATCTCTCCATAATAGACAAAACTTGATGGCTCTTTGATTGCCATTGTGTGTATGTTTGGATTTTTAATGTAACTTTCAAAAATTTCAGTCATGTTGCATTGATTTCTGTAGTGGGGCAGTTTATAATGATGTCTAGCACTGGAGCATCATGTCACAGATATGTAGTCACATTATCCTGACACCAGGCTGACCAGTCCTAACACTAACCTCTTAATGCTGAGTGCCTGGCAAGGCAGCTGTTAGTACCATTTTATAAGTCTTTGGTACGACTCAGCCGGAATTAGAACCTGCAACCTCCCATTATCCAAGGTGGACACTCTAACCTCTAGGCCACCAGAGCAGTCTTGATTGCCATTTGGAGTTAGGCTATACAAATTTTAGCTAACATGTATTCTTTGTTGTTAAATTAATCTGTTGAACAAAGAGGCCCAAGTGGGCATGATATTACTCACCAGGCATTCAAATTTTTCTCCTTTAAGCTGAAGCCCACTGTTTGATTGCTAGCTATCATCATTATTTTGTACATTATAAACAAATTCATTCACAATAGAACTTTTTCTCAATCTCATGTAAACATATCTGCCAACATTTTAGCAAGTGGTGGTGAATTATTAGCTCTAATTTGGGACAATATTTGGTCAGCAGCAGGGAGAAGCGTTGTCCTTACTTGCAGCTCATGTCAGTGAAAATTTATATGGAATAAAGCATTTTTATTAATTATAGGTAACTGAATCTTAAAGCATGAATTTGAAATTCAAGGGAAGATATTCACCAAGAGGAACTGTTAATTAAAACTGCCTAAATGACAATGTTCTACCTGCGACACAGTAAGAAGATGTCTCAGTAAACTAGTTATTTCAGCATGCATATCTTTCACAACTGAGACTCAATTATTGCCACTATGCTATTTCTATTTTCTGAAAGTTCAACCCCATAAAGATCAATTTTGTCTTTGAATGTTTTTAAATACATCTGCAATCGACTCTGTGAAATAAATAAATGTGCTCAGGCTACAGTCAAATAACCATATAACAGTCAAATAACCATATAACATAATCAGAGAAAGCAGTGTATTTCTAGTTGGGGAAAGTAGACATTCATTGACAAAAAAGAGTACCACATGATTACTCAAAGAAATGTAGACATTCATTGACAAGAAAGAGTGCTACTTGATTACTCAAAGAAATGTAGACATTCATTGACAAGAAAGAGTGCTACATGATTACTCAAAGAAATGTAGACATTCATTGACAAGAAAGAGTGCTACATGATTACTCAAAGAAATGTAGACATTCATTGACAAGAAAGAGTACCACATGATCACTCAAAGAAATGTAGACATTCATTGACAAGAAAGAGTGCTACTTGATTACTCAAAGAAATGTAGACATTCATTGACAAGAAAGAGTGCTACATGATTACTCAAAGAAATGTAGACATTCATTGACAAGAAAGAGTACCACATGATTACTCAAAGAAATGTAGACATTCATTGACAAGAAAGAGTACCACATGATTACTCAAAGAAATGTAGACATTCATTGACAAGAAAGAGTACCACATGATTACTCAAAGAAATGTAGACATTCATTGACAAGAAAGAGTACCACATGATTACTCAAAGAAATGTATACATTCATCAACAAAACAAGAAGAAGTACAAGTATTGTCATAAATGTTTATTTGGTATATAACAATGGTGTACAAGATAATGTGGTCTTAAGTCATTACTTGGTTTCAAGTATATAACAATGGTGTACAAGATAATTTGGTCTAAGTCTTTATTTGGTTTAAAGGATGTAATAAATACATTACTAAATTTGTTCACATTCAGATTTTTCAAGACAAATTAAATAAGTCATATAATCTTAATTTTCTGCATCAAAAAAAGTGTTGCCAGAACAGCAAGACCTAAGCAAGACCTAAGTATAAAGACCACAGATTTAGAAGAACACCTTCATGAAATACCAGTTTTTAAAAGACCAGCTGTCATGAAATACCATTGTTTTTGAAGACCTGCTGTCATGAAAGTCCAAAATTGGAAGACCACATGTCATGCAAAAATACTGTTCTAGAAGACGGACTGTCATCAAAGACCACTTTTTTGGAAGACCTGACATTAAAAATCAGTTTTGGAAGACTAACTATCATTTTGGCTCACTTTAGTTGGAAGACTATATTTCATGAAAATCCAGTGTTTTGGAAAACCACCTGTTCTGAACGATAACTGTTTGCGAAGAACATATGTTATGAAAAACCACCAGTGATGAATGATTGCTGTTTTGGAATACTGACTATCTTCAAGGATCACTGTTTTGGAAGACCATCTTCAAGGACCCTTGTTTTGGAAGACTGACTATTTTCAAGGACCACTATTATGGAAGACTGACTATCTTCAAGGACCACTGTTTTAGAAGACTGACTATCTTCAAGGACCACTGTTTTGGAAGACTGATTTTCTTCAAGGACCAATGTTTTGGAAGACTGTCTACAAGAACCACTGTTTTGGAAGACTGACTATCTTCAAGGACCACTGGTTTGGAAGACTTACTATCTTCAAGGACCACTGTTTTGGAAGACTTACTATCTTAAAGGACCACTGTTTTGGAAGACTTACTATCTTCAAGGACCACTGTTTTGAAAGATCCTCATGAATGACCACTGCTTTTGGAAGACTGATAGTCATGACAGAGCACTGTTGTGGAAGATAACATGTGATGAAAGATGACTGTTTTGGAAGACTGTCTTCAAGGACTGCTTTTGGAAGATCATCTATAATGAAAGATGACTGTTTTGTAAGACTGACTGTCTTCAGGGACCACTGTTTTGGAAATCACATGCAATGAAAGATGACTCTTTTGGAAGACAACCAACATTTCATGCACGAATCAACTTTGTTACATAAGGTAATGACCTCTGATGAGAATTAAACCTGTCTTGAAGACACTTATTGGTACAAGGGGTTGTCATCAGAAGATTTGGTTTTACTGTAATAACAGAATTTAAATTTTATCAATAGTTTCAGGAAATATTTGCATTTCAATGCTTTTTAAAAAATGAAACCTACATCTCAACTTTGTAATAAAGCAATGTCATGATTATCTCAGTCTTGATATTTCAGTCTTGATATCTCAGTTTTGAAATCTCAGTCTTGATATTTCAGTCTCGATATCTCAGTTTTGATATTTCAGTTTTGATATCCAAATTGTTGATACAGCAAAACAAAATTAGGCTTTTCTCTAGAAAATTAGTTCATAAAAACTGAACCAGGTGTCTCTCTAGATGATTGGGTCATAAAACTTAACAAGGAGTCTCTCTAGAAGGCTGATTCATCAAACCTAACAGAACCTCTAGAACACTGGATCATAAAATCTAAACCTGATGTCACTCTAAAAGATTGATTCAACAAAACGTAGCCTGAGGTGTCTCTCCAGATGAGTTGTTCAGTCATGACTTAACTGAGTAACTAATCTTCTAGAAGACTGGTTCATCAAAACTTAAATAGATGTCACTCTAGAAGACTGGTTCATCAAAACTTAAATAGATGTCACTCTAGAAGACTGGTTCATCAAAACTTAAATAGATGTCACTCTCGAAGACTGGTTCATCAAAACTTAAACAGATGTCACTCTAGAAGACTGGTTCATCAAAACTTAAATAGATGTCACTCTAGAAGACTGGTTCATCAAAACTTAAATAGATGTCACTCTAGAAGACTGGTTCATCAAAACTTAAATAGATGTCACTCTAGAAGACTGGTTCATCAAAACTTAAACAGATGTCACTCTAGAAGACTGGTTCATCAAAACTTAAACAGCTGTCACTCTAGAAGACTGGTTCATCAAAGCTTAAACAGCTGTCACTCTAGAAGACTGGTTCATCAAAGCTTAAACAGCTGTCACTCTAGAAGACTGGTTCATCAAAGCTTAAACAGCTGTCACTCTAGAAGACTGGTTCATCAAAACTTAAATAGATGTCACTCTAGAAGATTGGTTCATCAAAACTTAAACAGATGTCACTCTAGAAGACTGGTTCATCAAAACTTAAATAGATGTCACTCTAGAAGACTGGTTCATCAAAACTTAAACAGATGTCACTCTAGAAGACTGGTTTATCAAAACTTAAACAGCTGTCACTCTAGAAGACTGGTTCATCAAAGGTTAAACAGCTGTCACTCTAGAAGACTGGTTCATCAAAGCTTAAACAGCTGTCACTCTAGAAGACTGGTTCATCAAAACTTAAACAGATGTCACTCTAGAAGACTGGTTCATCAAAACTTAAACAGCTGTCACTCTAGAAGACTGGTTCATCAAAGCTTAAACAGCTGTCACTCTAGAAGACTGGTTCATCAAAGCTTAAACAGCTGTCACTCTAGAAGATTGGTTCATCAAAACTTAAACAGCTGTCACTCTAGAAGACTGGTTCATCAAAACTTAAACAGATGTCACTCTAGAAGACTGGTTCATCAAAACTTAAATAGATGTCACTCTAGAAGACTGGTTCATCAAAATTTAAACAGATGTCACTCTAGAAGATTGGTTCATCAAAACTTAAATAGATGTCACTCTAGAAGACTGGTTCATCAAAACTTAAATAGATGTCACTATAGAAGACTGGTTCATCAAAACTTAAACAGCTGTCACTCTAGAAGACTGGTTCATCAAAACTTAAACAGATGTCACTCTAGAAGACTGGTTCATCAAAACTTTAACAGCTGTCACTCTAGAAGACTGGTTCATCAAAACTTAAATAGATGTCATCTAGAAGACTGGTTTATCAAAACTTAAATAGATGTCACTATAGAAGACTGGTTCATCAAAACTTAAATAGATGTCATCTACAAGACTGGTTCATCAAAACTTAAACAGATGTCACTCTAGAAGACTGGTTCATCAAAACTTAAATAGATGTCACTCTAGAAGACTGGTTCATCAAAATTTAAATAGATGTCACTCTAGAAGATTGGTTCATCAAAACTTAAATAGATGTCACTATAGAAGACTGGTTCATCAAAACTTAAACAGCTGTCACTCTAGAAGACTGGTTCATCAAAACTTAAACAGATGTCACTCTAGAAGACTGGTTCATCAAAACTTTAACAGCTGTCACTCTAGAAGACTGGTTCATCAAAACTTAAATAGATGTCACTCTAGAAGACTGGTTCATCAAAACTTAAACAGATGTCACTCTAGAAGACTGGTTCATCAAAACTTAAACAGCTGTCACTCTAGAAGACTGGTTCATCAAAGCTTAAACAGCTGTCACTCTAGAAGACTGGTTCATCAAAGCTTAAACAGCTGTCACTCTAGAAGACTGGTTCATCAAAGCTTAAACAGCTGTCACTCTAGAAGACTGGTTCATCAAAACTTAAATAGATGTCACTCTAGAAGATTGGTTCATCAAAACTTAAACAGCTGTCACTCTAGAAGACTGGTTCATCAAAACTTAAATAGATGTCACTCTAGAAGACTGGTTCATCAAAACTTAAACAGATGTCACTCTAGAAAACTGGTTTATCAAAACTTAAACAGCTGTCACTCTAGAAGACTGGTTCATCAAAGGTTAAACAGCTGTCACTCTAGAAGACTGGTTCATCAAAGCTTAAACAGCTGTCACTCTAGAAGACTGGTTCATCAAAACTTAAATAGATGTCACTCTAGAAGATTGGTTCATCAAAACTTAAACAGATGTCACTCTAGAAGACTGGTTCATCAAAACTTAAACAGATGTCACTCTAGAAGACTGGTTCATCAAAACTTAAACAGCTGTCACTCTAGAAGACTGGTTCATCAAAGCTTAAACAGCTGTCACTCTAGAAGACTGGTTCATCAAAGCTTAAACAGCTGTCACTCTAGAAGATTGGTTCATCAAAACTTAAACAGCTGTCACTCTAGAAGACTGGTTCATCAAAACTTAAACAGATGTCACTCTAGAAGACTGGTTCATCAAAACTTAAATAGATGTCACTCTAGAAGACTGGTTCATCAAAATTTAAACAGATGTCACTCTAGAAGATTGGTTCATCAAAACTTAAATAGATGTCACTCTAGAAGACTGGTTCATCAAAACTTAAATAGATGTCACTATAGAAGACTGGTTCATCAAAACTTAAACAGCTGTCACTCTAGAAGACTGGTTCATCAAAACTTTAACAGCTGTCACTCTAGAAGACTGGTTCATCAAAACTTAAATAGATGTCATCTAGAAGACTGGTTTATCAAAACTTAAATAGATGTCACTATAGAAGACTGGTTCATCAAAACTTAAATAGATGTCATCTAGAAGACTGGTTCATCAAAACTTAAACAGATGTCACTCTAGAAGACTGGTTCATCAAAACTTAAATAGATGTCACTCTAGAAGACTGGTTCATCAAAATTTAAACAGATGTCACTCTAGAAGATTGGTTCATCAAAACTTAAATAGATGTCACTATAGAAGACTGGTTCATCAAAACTTAAACAGCTGTCACTCTAGAAGACTGGTTCATCAAAACTTAAACAGATGTCACTCTAGAAGACTGGTTCATCAAAACTTTAACAGCTGTCACTCTAGAAGACTGGTTCATCAAAACTTAAATAGATGTCATCTAGAAGACTGGTTCATCAAAACTTAAATAGATGTCACTATAGAAGACTGGTTCATCAAAACTTAAATAGATGTCATCTAGAAGACTGGTTCATCAAAACTTAAACAGATGTCACTCTAGAAGACTGGTTCATCAAAACTTAAATAGATGTCATCTAGAAGACTGGTTCATCAAAACTTAAATAGATGTCACTATAGAAGACTGGTTCATCAAAGCTTAAACAGCTGTCACTCTAGAAGACTGGTTCATCAAAACTTAAACAGATGTCACTATAGAAGACTGGTTCATCAAAACTTAAACAGCTGTCACTCTAGAAGACTGGTTCATCAAAACTTAAATAGATGTCATCTAGAAGACTGGTTCATCAAAACTTAAATAGATGTCACTCTAGAAGACTGGTTCATCAAAACTTAAATAGATGTCATCTAGAAGACTGGTTCATCAAAAATTAAATAGATGTCACTCTAGAAGACTGGTTCATCAAAACTTAAACAGATGTCACTCTAGAAGACTGGTTCATCAAAACTTAAATAGATGTCATCTAGAAGACTGGTTCATCAAAACATAAATAGATGTCACTATAGAAGACTGGTTCATCAAAGCTTAAACAGCTGTCACTCTAGAAGACTGGTTCATCAAAACTTAAACAGATGTCACTCTAGAAGACTGGTTCATCAAAACTTAAATAGATGTCACTCTAGAAGACTGGTTCATCAAAATTTAAACAGATGTCACTCTAGAAGATTGGTTCATCAAAAATAAACCAGGTATCTCTCTAGTACATTGGTTCATCAAACCTAAACTGGGTGTCTAGAAGACTGGTTCATCAAAACTTAACCTGATGTCTCTGTAGAAAATTGTTTCATCAATACTAAACTGGGTGTCTGTCCTGAAGATTGGTTCATCACGACTATACCAGGTGGCTCTCATTGAAATTGTTTCATCAAAACTTAACCAGGTGTTCTCTCTAGAAAATAGGTTCATCAAGCTTAACCTAGCATCTAGAAGATTGGTCCTGGTTGTACATGTTCTGAGGTTTCCTAGGAAACCTTGGACAAATTTTCCAAGGAAAAACCTTGGAATTTTGGTTGCTGACTTTCCAAGGTAATAGTCCAGGGACAAAATTCTTTTATACCAATGTCCAAGGTTTTTATTCTTAATGTCCAAGGTTGACCTTGGATTTCCAAGGTTTTTGTAACCAATACTCTGAGGTTTCCTAGGAATCCTTGGACATGTTCATGGTTTACAAGAATTCTGAGAATTCCTCAAACATATCATCCTAGGTTACCTAAGACACATAGTCCAAGGATTCCTCAGACATATTGTCTGAGGATTCCTTGGACATATCATCCAAGGATTCCTTGGACACTTCCTTGGCATAAAACATCAGACCAAGAATTGAAGCAAATATTACAGAATATAAGAATACACATTTTATTTTTAATGTGTTCAGCATGTACAAAAACAATTTTTAAAAGGTCCAAATATCAAGAATGCCCATAAGGTTCCTTTAGTACCAAACTGTGCATTTAATTTTGAAAATCCATCCATTTATATCATGGTTTCTTGATAGTTTTAGCACTTCATTGATTTTCTTGTTTGTCATCACTTCTTTGATACAATGCCATTTCTTTTGGATCAGTCCTGCAAAAAATATATTGGTTGAAAACATAAAATTTGATGAATTAATAAAACAAATAGTACACATATAATATAACTGTTATTGGCAGCCTTCAATTTACAAATCATTTTTGGAATCCTTTATTTCTGAAAACAAGGTATCAACCCTAAACCAGACATCCCTCTAGAAAACTGGTTCATCAAAACTAACCAGGTTTATCTATATAAGATTGTCTCTCTAGAAGATTAGTTCATCAAAACCAAACTAGGTGTCTCTCTAGAAAACTGGCTCATCAAAACTAAACCAGAAGATTTGTCACATGATTAGTGTATTACTTAGATTGATATTATGCATGTATCATAATTTGTATCCAAGTGCTTTTGAAAAATTGTCAGGAATTATGTCATCCTGTCTGTCTGTCTGTCCTTCCATCCATTCATTCAGTTGTGAATTTCCTACTATCCAGCTTTCCATGCATACTGGGAAATCACTGGCAGTGATTGGTAAATATCTGCAATGGGTTTTGCTTATAACACCCCTGGAGGTAAGGGCAGGTAGGTGGGGAAGCTTTTTTTTCCAAAATCTTGTTTAACGTAGATCTGAATGTAGGCAAGTATGATGCTTGAGGCAAGGGTTATAATGTATGTAACAGGTTGCTGTTACACCTTTAGGTCTTGCCCCGGTGACTGGGGAATGTTATCCCTGGGTAATAACTTCGAACTGTCAAGATCTTCAACTAAAATTGTACATTAATTTGAACAACATGAGACAAATTCAACATATATTGAAAACAGATTCTGGGTCATCCCCTTGTGGTAGGAACATACCCTTGGGACATGCCCTTGGAGGTAGGGGACTTTCTCCTAGGTCATCGCCTGAAAACCCGTTAAGATTTCCACTCATCTCTCTTTACCCATGCATACAATTAATAGACATGAGAATAAATCCACCTGTACATCCCACATATTCAGTATCCTAGAGTAGAGGTTCCACCTGTACATCCCACATATTCAGTATCCTAGAGTAGAGGTTCCACCTGTACATCCCACATATTCAATATCCTAGAGTAGAGGTTCCACCTGTACATCCCACATATTCAGTATCCTAGAGTAGAGATTCCACCTGTACATCCCACATATTCAGTATCCTAGAGTACAGGTTCCACCTGTACATCCCACATATTCAGTATCCTAGAGTAGACGTTTCACCTGTACATCCCACATATTCAGTATCCTAGAGTAGAGGCTCCACCTGTACATCCCACATATTCAATATCCTAGAGTAGAGGTTCCACCTGTACATCCCACATATTCAGTATCCTAGAGTAGAGGTTCCACCTTACATCCCACGTATTCAGTATCCTAGAGTAGAGGACTGACCCTCACCATTAATTAATACACATCACTACACTATTCTGCAGTTACCTTAAATATACAATGTCATAAGGAGAATATTACATTTGTGCTCATTCCATACAAAATTTATGAAACCCATTGATCTTTATCTCAACAAGGATTACAAAAGATAATTTGAAATGAGAGCTCCTGTAAGACTGTCGACATATACAACGACTTAATCATGGAACTGATCATGCAAACAATTTTCCTGTCTTCAGAGTTTTGGGATTGACAAGATACAACCATACTTCTACATACATGTCATCCATGTGAACAGCCTTCTGGGAGATTTAGTCTTTATTTCCATATGATTTTTCAAGAATATATGCAAAACATAAAGAAATTATTTAGTGGATTAAGGGAGATTACAGTTTTTCTCACATTTTTGGGGTCAAACTTGAGTCACAATTGGGAAGTCTCTATCTTGGTTAGTAATGTGTCACCTGTATCTTGGTCATGGACGTGTCACCTGTATCTTGGTTAGGGATGTGTCACCTGTATCTTGGTCATGGATGTGTCATCTGTATCTTGGTTAGGGATGTGTCACATGTATCTTGGTTAGGGATGTGTCACCTGTATCTTGGTTAGGGATGTGCCACCTGTATCTTGGCCATGGATGTGTCACCTGTATCTTGGTTAGGGATGTGTCACCTGTATCTTGGTTAGGGATGTGTCACCTGTATCTTGGTTAGGGATATGTCACCTGTATCTTGGTTAGGGATGTGTCACCTGTATCTTGGTCATGGATGTGTCACCTGTATCTTGGTTAGGGATGTGTCACCTGTATCTTGGTTAGGGATATGTCACCTGTATCTTGGTTAGGGATATGTCACCTGTATCTTGGTTAGGGATATGTCACCTGTATCTTGGTCATGGATGTGTCACCTGTATCTTGGTTAGGGATGTGTCACCTGTATCTTGGTTAGGGATATGTCACCTGTATTTTGGTTAGGGATATGTCACCTGTATCTTGGTTAGGGATGTGTCACCTGTATCTTGGTCATGGCTCTGTCACCTGTATCTTGGTTAGGGATATGTCACCTGTATCTTGGTTAGGGATATGTCACCTGTATCTTGGTTAGGGATGTGTCACCTGTATCTTGGTCATGGCTCTGTCACCTGTATCTTAGTTAGGGATATGTCACCTGTATCTTGGTTAGGGATATGTCACCTGTATCTTGGTTAGGGATATGTCACCTGTATCTTGGTTAGGGATGCGTCACCTGTATCTTGGTTAGGGATGTGTCACCTGTATCTTGATTAGGGATGTGTCACCTGTCTCTTTCATATATCTAAGATTTTCTTTTCTGCATCAACTACCAGTATACATGTACTATGGTAAGTTTGAGATTTGGGAAGAAGAAAAAAACATGCATCAAAAATAAGTGCAACAAAAGAACAAACGGGTCATATTTTCACCCATATGCTCATATCCAGGCAAAATACCAATCCAAGGCAGTTTCTTTTAAGTATCTAAGCAAATGGTGATATGAAAGTCTCTCTGAACCAAAAGAAGTAAGCAGGAAACATTTTCTTCAACTCCCATCTCAGGTGCAAGTAACAATAATCTTTGGGGGCCCCGAGTAGCCGAGTGGTCTAAAGTGCTCTCCGTTATGGATCACTGCCATCTCACTTCTGTCTGCATGGGTTAGAGTTGAAGAATCGGCCAATGTGGTTATGTGAGAAAGCTTGCCAGTAGCTTCTTGAGGGTCGGTGGTTCTTTCCGGGGATTTCCCGGGTTCTTCCTCCACCATTAATACTGGCCGCCATGTATAGCCTATCGTGTGTTGAAAAATGGCGTTAAACCCTACAACAAGAACAACAACAACAATAAAACTCTGATTGAGATCTACTTGTTATAAGTAGATCTGATGGGCACTGAGGTCAAGGTCATTGATGGGCATTGAGGTCTCCCCAAGAAAGAAATACAATGCTATATGTAAAAGGACCAGAAATTCCAAATGGTTACCAGAAAATGATTTTGGTGTGTGTCAAATCTCCATCATGTTGGATATCTATATCCTAATCTTCTTACCATCATGAAATGACTAATTCATTAATTCATTAATTCATTAATTAATTCATTCATTCATTTATTCATTCATGATAGTAATTAATTAATCATTTTTGCTTTGTGAGACTGCTTGGTACTTTGTCACAAAAAATACCATATTTTATACCCTTCATGGCAGATTATGTTTCTTACACAGGAAAACACCAATGCTCACAGACATCATCAGCTGAGTGCCCATCTTTGTATGGGTGTTACTTGCAGTGATGGAGCAAAAGGATAATGTTACAAGGTAGCATGCAGTAGACATCACAATGAAGCAAATCTGAGCTGCCATTCACAGACTGGCTTTATTTCCATTGTTTTTTTATTTGATTTCAATGTGTTATAAAGAGGACCCAGTCAACATGTTCATACACTAACTCACACAGATGATGGACAAAGGTTGAGATGACCGAGGATGATCACAGAACCAATTCTATGGCATGATCTTATTACCTAGTCATTTTCACTGTAATAGGACAGTGGGTCACCCACTGGACTAAACCACCTGCCTTTAATACTCACTGCCATCTCACCTCTGGACATGTGGGTTTGTGGATCAGGCTTGGCCAGTGTGTGTATGTGAGAAAGCTTGCCAGTAGCTTCCCATGGGTCAATGGCTCTTACCAGGGTTTTCCAAGGTTCTTATTATACTATTATTATACTATTATTATTATACTGGCCTATAGTGTGCTGAAAAATTTTGTTAAACCCACAATAACAACAACAAACAACCTGAGGAAATAATCAGGAATTGTTGCTAGGATGTGGTAGGGTGTCAATCATCCTTATCGCTAAGCACCAACTGACTGATAATAGTCAATTAATCACCAAGTTTAGGCCACCTTTCAGGTGTTTAAAATAATCCTCTCTTCTCAACCTAGTGTACAAATGCTGCTGCTGCTGAAATAACACAATTACTTATCAGGTCAAAACCTTCATTAGATAGCAGTGTCACTGTCCTCCCCAAGTTGGGATTATGGGTAAATTATTATAATACTCCAATTTTCTTTAACAAAATCAATCACTGAATGATATGATACTAGATGAGTTAATTATTAATTAATTATTAATTATTATAACATTCGTATTTCATATAATCACCTGAATATTCAAATTGTTATAATTCATTTAACTGTTTTTAAAAAGCATGCTGATGATAACCAGTCTATCTATGATAACCAGTCTATCTATGATAACCAGTCTATCTATGATATCCAGTATATCTGCAATAAACAGTTTATGAGAACAAGTATATCTATCACAACCAGTCTATCTATCATAACCAGTCTATCTATCAATGTAACAACTTTCATCACCCAAATAATAATAATAATAATAAATAATGAGGACTTTGTATAGCACCTAATCTTTAGAAGCTCTAAGCGCTTTACAACATCAAACACCTATAAGATAAAAAACATATATAATGATATAATTACACAAACAAACACCACGATGTTGTTATATATATAATGATATGATTACAAAAACAAATCCACAAGATTTTGTTTGAAAACTCTTCCTAGATTTTAGGTTTTGGGGTTTGTATTTTTTTAAAATTTTGTTTGAATATATTTTCTTGTCCTGAATTATGTCATTAGAAATACATTTTGGAACATCATACAAAATGGGCTGAAGAAATATTTTTGGAACATCATACAAAATGGGCTGAAGAAATATTTTTGGAACATCATACAAAATGGGCTGAAGAAATATTTTTGGAACATCATACAAAATGGGCTGAAGAAATATTTTTGGAACATCATATAAAATGGGCTAAAGAAATATTTTTGGAACATCATACAAAATGGGCTACAGTGAAAAATACTTTCTGGAACATCATACGAAATGAACCACAGATTCTAAAATACCTTTTTGGAACATCATACAAAATGGGCTGAAGAAATATTTTTGGAACATCATACAAAATGGGCTGAAGAAATATTTTTGGAACATCATACAAAATGGGCTGAAGAAATATTTTTGGAACATCATACAAAATGGGCTAAAGAAATATTTTTGGAACATCATACAAAATGGGCTGAAGAAATATTTTTGGAACATCATACAAAATGGGCTGAAGAAATATTTTTGGAACATCATACAAAATGGGCCAAAGAAATATTTTTGGAACATCATACAAAATGGGCTACAGTGAAAAATACTTTCTGGAACATCATACGAAATGAACCACAGATTCTAAAATACCTTTTTGGAACATCATACAAAATGGGCTACAGTGAGAAATACCTTCTGGAACATCATACAAAATGGAATACAGATTCTAAAATACCTTTTTGGAACATCATACAAAATGGGCTACAGTGAGAAATACTTTCTGGAACATCATACAAAATGGAATACAGATTCTAAAATACCTTTTTGGAACATCACACAAAATGGGCTACAGTGAGAAATACTTTCTGGAACATCATACAAAATGGAATACAGATTCTAAAATACCTTTTTGGAACATCATACAAAATGGGCTACAGTGAGAAATACTTTCTGGAACATCATACAAAATGGAATACAGATTCTAAAATACCTTTTTGGAACATCACACAAAATGGGCTACAGTGAGAAATACCTTCTGGAACATCATACAAAATGGAATACTGATTCTAAAATACCTTTTTGGAACATCATACAAAATGGGCTACAGTGAGAAATACTTTCTGGAACTGGATACAAAATGGGCCACAGATTCTAAAATACCTTTTTGGAACATCACACAAAATGGGCTACAGTAATAAATACTTTCTGGAACATCATACAAAATGGAATACAGATTCTAAAATACCTTTTTGGAACATCATACAAAATGGGCTACAGTGAGAAATACTTTCTGGAACTGGATACAAAATGGGCCACAGATTCTAAAATACCTTTCTGGAACATCATATAAAATGGGCTACAGTGAGAAATACTTTCAGGAACATCATACAAAATGGAATACTGATTCTAAAATACCTTTTTGGAACATCATACAAAATGGGCTACAGTGAGAAATACTTTCTGGAACTGGATACAAAATGGGCCACAGATTCTAAAATACCTTTTTGGAACATCACACAAAATGGGCTACAGTAATAAATACTTTCTGGAACATCATACAAAATGGAATACAGATTCTAAAATACCTTTTTGGAACATCATACAAAATGGGCTACAGTGAGAAATACTTTCTGGAACTGGATACAAAATGGGCCACAGATTCTAAAATACCTTTCTGGAACATCATATAAAATGGGCTACAGTGAGAAATACTTTCAGGAACATCATACAAAATGGAATACTGATTCTAAAATACCTTTTTGGAACATCATACAAAATGGGCTACAGTGAGAAATACTTTCTGGAACTGGATACAAAATGGGCCACAGATTCTAAAATACCTTTTTGGAACATCACACAAAATGGGCTACAGTAATAAATACTTTCTGGAACATCATACAAAATGGAATACAGATTCTAAAATACCTTTTTGGAACATCATACAAAATGGGCTACAGTGAGAAATACTTTCAGGAACATCATACAAAATGGACCACAGATTCTAAAATACCTTTCTGGAACATCATATAAAATGGGCTACAGTGAGAAATACTTTCTGGAACATCATACAAAATGGACCACAGATTCTAAAATACCTTTCTGGAACATCATATAAAATGGGCTACAGTGAGAAATACTTTCTGGAACATCATACAAAATGGACCACAGATTCTAAAATACCTTTTTGGAACATCATACAAAATGGAATACAGTGAGAAATACTTTCTGGAACATCATACAAAATGGGCTCATGGAATAATGAACTGAAGAATCAAGATATTTTTGTAAGCAAAGATAATAGTGCTCTACATGTGTCCATTCTTCATTCGTAAACTAACCCGAACAGACTTTCATCTGGTGATATATGGTACCAATACAAGTAATAAATCTTCCTACAGCCATTGTCAATCATGTTTCTGTAGTTGTCATGTAAGCAAGAGAAGCAATTCCCTCCTTCTATCAGGTCAGCTTTGGTGGGCTTGGAAAAAAATGTGTCATAAAACATCAACTATGTTGTTGTAAAGTCAACTGCTTTAAATAGCACTGATGCCGAAAAACAGAAGAAAACAATTTTTTAGTAAGTTGTTTTTTTTGTAATATTGATTTTAATGTCACTTTTAATACGTTAATGGCTACATCATGCCAAGGAAATGTATGCTAGGTGCTTATGACAAAGACACCTTGAGGCAGCCAAACCAGGCTGGCGGGGGGGGGGGGGGGCATTGAACCCATGACCCCTTGATTACAAGTCCAACACTCCTCTATGGACTGAGCTACCGCAGATAAACTCCATATAAGTAGACCTTTAGAAATATCAATGAGTCTGTTGTTACAGCTGCTACCATTTAAGCAGGAAGAAATAAGACAACAGCTCCATGAAACTCAATGTCTCCCTTTTTTCAGTCGACCCTTGCGTTATGGCTTACAGCAAAACGTTAACACTGAAATGATGCTGACACTACAGACAATAACAGATGACATCATGCAATATATCCCCTTTTCTCATCTGAGAAAATGCTAAGAAACAAAATCATTTAAAAGGATGATTAGATCAACTCTAAAAAAAATCGCAGGCTATGTAGGTGAACCCTGGTAAGTTCTACATCAAAGCAGGTAATACCAGGTAACAAAAATTTCAGGGCAACAACTTTAAATGTCAAAACTTCAAAAATAAAATCTGAATTAAAGAAATTACCACATACTATTGTACAGACAAAAAAGTCAACTTTGTTAATTTTTCAGAATTTTGGTATTTTACAGCATGGTAATACATTGATAACATAATATGCCAAAGAAAGTATAGTACAATGCCAATCTGGGCTGGCCAACAATTGCAGCAAATCTGCACCCTTCTGGTCATGATACCATGCTCTTTACTGTTCTGTCACTGGAGCTCCTTTTGTGGATCAGATGTAATTCTTTGTGTTTCTTTACCAAGTGACAAGAATTCTCTGGAATACTTGCCTGCTGTGGGATAATGACAAACTTTTGGAGGCTCTTTAAAACAAGAAAAGTTCCATAGATGACATTGTCTACATTATCCCTTGGTGAGCAGGCCTCCATAATAAATATTAAATACACTCACGAAGTTTCATGACTGAACATAAAACAGAGATAAAGAAACTGTGCAATATGCAAGCTCATAACATTGATGCTTCCACCAATGACGAAAATGCCATCAGAAAAGTCATTGTTATGTCTCAACCAAGCAGGCATAGCCAAAACTATCAAAAGCAAACAATGAAGATATTACCCTATGTAACAAAATTCTCCCTTGATATAATGTGTTTCATTATAACACAATTCCTAATTAAGCATGGTACTGATAAGAACCTCATGAACAAAATCATTAAAAAATTAGAAGAAAAAAAAATGCAGAACTTTGAACAACCATTAGCTGAAAATTTTTGTGAAAAAACACTACTTTTAATTGGGCTGACAACTGTATGGCAACATGAGTTGAAAGTATGTCAACTGTATGACATTATGGGTTGAAAGTCTATCAACTGCATGGCAATATGGGTTGAAAGTCTGTCAACTGTATGACAATATTAGTTTCTGTCAACTGTATGACGTTATGGGTTGAAAGTCTGTCAACTGTATGAATTATGAGTTGAACGTGTAACTGTATGACATTATGGGCTGAAAGTCTGTCAACTGTCTGACATTATGGGTTGAAAGTCTGTCAACTGTATGACATTATGGACTGAAAGTCTGTCAACTGTCTGACATTATAGGCTGAAAGTCTGTCAAATGTATGACATTATGGATTGAAAGTCTGTCAACTGTATGACATTATGGATTGAAAGTCTGTCAACTGTCTGACATTATGGGCTGAAAGTCTGTCAACTGTCTAACATTATGGATTGAAAGTCTGTCAACTGTATGACATTATGGATTGAAAGTCCGTCAACTGTCTCATATTATGGGCTGAAAGTCTGTCAACTGTATGACATTATGGATTGAAAGTCTGTCAACTGTATGACATTATGGGCTGAAAGTCTGTCAAATGTATGACATTTTGGGCTGAAAGTCTGTCAACTGCATGACATTATGGGATGAAAGGCTGTCAACTGTATGAATTATGAGTTGAAAGTATCAACTGTATGACATTATGGGCTAAAAGTCTGTCAACTGTCTGACATTATGGGTTGAAAGTCTGTCAACGGTATGACATTTTGGGCTGAAAGTCTGTCAACTGCATGACATTATTGGTTGGAAAAAAGTTACATGAAGCTTAAAATTGTCTGTATTCCCTTTTAGAAACATTATTAGTCAACAAAATTAAACAAACAGATATCATGAAATAAAAAGTAATGTAATTTATGTCAACTAAAATCATTACTAAAATGAGTAGTTATTCTTGCCATACCAAATTAGATATATAGAAATGTAGTACCAGCAGATTTAGTATACCATTTTGATCACATAACCAGGAACTATGAACATTTTCTGAATGAGTATTTTTGATAGGCAGACTATAACATTCAAGTTGTACATTAGCAATGATGAAACGTTTAGAAATGATGCACATGTTTCCATAACTTAATCACTGATTTCATATCAGATATTAATCAGTTAGAAGTCACTATTCTTTCATTCAACTAGTTGACTGACTCAGCATTCAACTGGGGCAGTACCCATATACTCAATAATTATTTGTGTTGTTTGAGGTATGTCCAAATTTTTTAAGCTTAAAATAAAATGTAAATATCTTGAGTTAAGAATACTGACATGCAACTGGGAGTAGAATATTTGTAAACTGAATCTTTTCATCTACTGGAAATAGAATTCTGACCACATAAATGTGAACCTTCAGAATGGTAGGGTGTTTCTCTGGAAATGATGTGTGTCTCCTGTCCCTCATTTAAATTTCCTGCATATGCAAAATTATATTGAAAAATTAAATTTGTTCCATCTTTTTCCACGTTGCTTCCAGTGTAGCATATTTGTGGCAATACTGCCTGTATGAACATGGCTGTGAAATGGCTTAAGCATGGCAAGACAATTACTAATTTCAACTGGCATTAAACAATTAACATCCATTTAATACTGTCAGCAGGGTCAGCTGGCTTGAGTGTTTTAAGTTTGTCAGGATTGATTATATTATGTGTAAACAGATTAAAGAGGTTAACTGATTAAAGTTAGACTATTCAAGAGTTCAAATTGAGTCATTGTGACTTTTGAGTCAATGTGACTTTTGAGTCAATGTGACGTTTGAGTCAATGTGACTTTGGTCTTAAAGTTTGTTCAGATGTCTTAGTTTGTGTTATTTCCCAATGCAGAAACACGAAAATCTAAGCAAACAGAACTATCACACAAAATTCAGTGATGGATCAAAATGGGAATTTCATTGGATAGAATGAAAGTTTGATAGAACATGAATATGCTTTCTGCAAAGCTGATTTTAAAATACATTTAAAGTGGTAAGTACGAATATCACGCATCATGCAGAAACCCCATCTTAAAAGAGCACATTAACAAATATCCCATCATAGCCATGCTCAGATAATCCGCATCAAATGTGGATAGAGTTATGTGTCCTGACACACTATATGCCAGCTTTAAAGCTGAACATAATCACCTTCTTAGTAGCACATCATTTTTCAGATCTATTTCAAAATAATATTCCATACAAAAGTTTTCATTCAAGCGGACAAAGGCTACTCACATAGTGAATACTATTTTATTGTTCATAAGAGTGTGTGTGTGTGTGTGTGTTTTGGATTTTTAACACAGCTGTAAAAAGAATTGTCATATTGCTACGATTTCTGCAGTGTGGTAGTTTATAGTGATGTCTAGCACTGGGGCGTCATGCCACAGACATGTAGCATGATGTCCCACCCAGTCGCATTATTCGGACACCAAGCTGACCAGTCCTAACACTAACATCTTAATGCTGAGCTGCTAGAGAGGCAGCTGTTAGTACCATTTTTATATGTCTTTGGTATTACCTGGACGGGGTTTGAACCTGTCATCTCCCACATCCGAGGCAGATGCTCTAACCACTATGCCACTGGAGCGATACCTTGTTCATAAGAAGTCATATACTTAATGTATAATAATAATAATAATAATAATATGAATAATGTATTGTATAAACTGTCATGACAAAATACACATTTAATACTACTGCATCGTAAAAACTTATATCAACACCACTAACCTCAACTTATTTTTTTGGAAACATGAATATAAAAAACCCAGACTAAAGTAAATGTCATTAACTATCACTGTTATCTGGAATGTCAGGGATGAATGAGGTCTTTGTTTTTCTCTATAATACTAGCAAGTGATAACTGTAACCATATTTGATTGTCACTATTTAAGAGCGATGACAGTAATCATAATGATGATAACATAGGTGTCTGCAAATTAGGCATAAAGTTGCAAATGGCGTGATGGTATAATGTTTGCTATTGTGCTTCATGTGGAGAATCTTGCTGACATTAAAACAACATTATACCCAAAAAGACCCACTCTAGAGCTGTCAGCAATTGGAATCGGATGAACAGGCAGTAAACATTTTAAACTTCATGGACGTGGTAGAATTGTACTAACATTGACAAATTCCAGTGCAGACGCTGAATAGACGTTTTCCATTTTGAGTAAGATTCAGGCTGACCCGAGATGCAACATGGATCCATGTGACAGTAAATCATCTCCCAACATTATGAGGACTTTCAGAAATGTAATCCAGGCAACGAAAAAATGTTAAAAATGATTGTAAGGACAATATGAATGGCAACATGTTATGTTGAAAGGACTAATTTAATGAGAATGGCAACATGTTACAGTGAAAGGACTAATTTAATGAGAATGGCAACATATTATGGTGAAAGGACTAATTTAATGAAAATGGTAACATAGTATGGTGAAAGGACTAATTTAATGAGAATGGTAACATATTATGGTGAAAGGACTAATTTAATGAGCATGGCAACATGTTATGGTGAAAGGACTAATTTAATGAGAATGGCAACATATTATGGTGAAAGGACTAATTTACTGAGAATGGCAACATATTATGGTGAAAGGACTAATTTAATGAGAATGGTAACATATTATGGTGAAAGGATTAATTTAATGAGAATGGCAACATGTTATGGTGAAAGGACTAATTTAATGAGAATGGTAACATATTATGGTGAAAGGACTAATTTAATGAGAATGGAAACATGTTTGGTGAAAGGACTAATTTAATGAGAATGGCAACACATTATGGTGAAAGGACTAATTTAATGAGAATGGCAACATGTTATGGTGAAAAGACTACTTTAATGAGAATGGCAACATGTTATGGTGAAAGGACTAATTTAATGAGAATGGCAACATGTTATGGTGAAAGGACTAATTTAATGAGAATGGCAACATGTTACAGTGAAAGGACTAATTTAATGAGAATGGCAACATATTATGGTGAAAGGACTAATTTAATGAGAATGGCAACAGATTATGGTGATAGGACTGATTTAATGAGAATGGTAACATATTATGGTGAAAGGACTAATTTAATGAGAATGGCAACACATTATGGTGAAAGGACTAATTTAATGAGAATGGCAACATGTTATGATGAAAAGACTACTTTAATGAGAATGGCAACATGTTATGGTGAAAGGACTAATTTAATGAGAATGGCAACACATTATGGTGAAAGGACTAATTTAATGAGAGTGGCAACATGTTATGGTGAAAGGACTAATTTAATGAGAATGGCAACATGTTATGGTGAAAGGACTAATTTAATGAGAGTGGCAACATGTTATGGTGAAAGGACTAATTTAATGAGAGTGGCAACATGTTATGGTGAAAGGACTATTTTAATGAGAATGGCAACATGTTATGGTGAAAGGACAAATTTAATGAGAGTGGCAACATGTTACAGTGAAAGGATTAATTTAATGAGAGTGGCAACATGTTATGGCGAAAGGACTAATTTAATAAGAATGGCAACATGTTATGGTGAAAGGACTATTTTCATGAGATAATGTGTACGTTTTAAAGAATGTAAATTTAATCATTATTTGTAATTTTTGTCCACTTGCATGCTAAAAGTTAGGTTGATGAAAATCCTCCCTCTTTTAAGGCCAAAACTACTTAACTAAATTTTGGAAATCTGATTTGTCCTGACCTAACCTAACATTTCTGATTTGTCCTGACCTAACCTAAATCTGATTTATCCTGACCTAACCTAAATCTGATTTGTCCTGAGTCAACCTAAATCTGATTTGTCCTGACCTAACCTGAATCTGATTTGTCCTGACCTAACCTAAATCTGATTTGTCCTGACCTAACCAAACATTTCTGTCATATGCAAATATGTAACCCATATCCTAAAGCTCAGGATTATTTATGTCATAACTTGTCCTTCATGGTGAATTGTTTAATATGGCCAATGAACTTTGACCTGCTGTTTCATATGAACTTTTGACCTGCTGATTTTATCCATTGTTCAGCTCTTCATTCCATGAATTCAATTATATATTACAAAGACAGCTTGACATATGAGTATTTCTTCCAATCTGCTGCCTTCATTCCAAGTATAGTTTAATAACAATTATCTGACCATGTTCCGTTACAGCGAATATAATGAACGGAACATTGAATTATCAGGCACTAAGTCCTTTTTTTAAACTCATAATGCAATCTGCCCCAATCTCAATCCATCACATGTACATGAACCATTGAATCTGTATTGTTTTCTGAAACAAAAATTCAATAAAGAATGAAAAATGGTTATATCACCACTGTTTCACCCAAAACTGATGAATAAAAGAGGTTTCATTGCAGGAAAATACAAATAATTGTTTAATAAAATTCTCATTCATTTGCTTTTACTGTCAACAGTTCCCATAGCAACAATCAAAATAGTTTGATTGGTTTGCTGATAAGACAGACTGTGTTCAGACAATTTATTGACAATTAGCAATATTTGGGGCACTAACTGAGAACCAGATTATGTCTGCTATCTGGAGAGACATCTAAAAATACTAGTAACATGAACAACACATTTTTTTGTTGTAGCTGAGATAGTGGTAGTGAACAATAGTACAATCTGCTTAAAAATCAAATGTTTACGCTACACTGAAAAAGGAAATTTTTAAACCTAAAACAATTAATTTAGAGATGAAATAAATTAAAAATAAAATGACATTAATTCAATTGTCCTTTATCACAATTAAGATAATCTTATCAATGCAAGGGCTGAGTAAAAGGTGTCTTCTTTCTTAGTGCTATTGTCTAGTGAATGATGCCGAGTCTTAAGGAACCTGTCAGCCTAGGTGTTAATTGATTATATTCAAGTGGAAAGGGTTAATTAAATCTATGTTAAAATCTGTCAAACTTAATAATTATTCAACGATCAACTCCAAAGTGGAATAACAAAATTTGTAAAATATAATCACAAGTCTCAAGCCAATAAGATCTGATTTTATTATGTAATAGTAAGAAAAAAATTTCAAGGGGGGCTTTATTAATGTAATACTTACCTGTTGCAAAAGCAATGCTGGTGCTTTTACAGGCAGAAAAATACCCTGACCCTATGATGAGATTTCATCGTCCCATTAAGTTCCAGAACACTGTGCTCATGTGCAAGTCCTTTATTTTTTTTTACAATGCAGCCCAAACTAGTGGGACATCAGCATGTGACACGAGGAGGGAATTTGGCAATAGCAAGAGCTAAGTATTACATCATTAATTGTAGTTTCACGCTCGAAAAGTACATTTTAATATCAGTAATAAATTTTTTTATTGATATTGCATAGCTGAATTATGGTGTGATGTAGAAAAGAAGAAGAATGTGGGATGGTATCCACAGCAGTGACCATTTGGACCATTCTAAGAAAAATATACCTTCACTTTGAGCTGACAAACAAAGGTAAAAAAGAGGAGGTCATCTGGGGGTTGTAAAAATGTAGCTTCATCACATCCTCCAGACAGGACCCTTGTGGTAGCCCCTAAAGGGTCCAGACAGGCCCTTGCAGAAGCCCCTGAAGGTTCCAGACAGGGTGCTTGTGGAATCCCCTAAAGGGTCCAGACAGGCCCCTTGCAGTAGCCCCTATTGGGTTCAGATAGGACCCTTGTAGTAGACCCTAATGGGTTCAGATAGGCCCCTTGTAGTAGACCCTAAAGGGTTCAGACAGAACCCTTGATGTAGCAATGGCTCAGACCTCATAAGCTTAATTTCATCAATGAAAGGTCCCTCTCAATAAGGGACCGATAAGCTGTCCTGATAGGAAAAGCAACCCACCTCAAAAAATGGAAGCTGATAGATCAGTCAAACCGTTAAGGAGTATGAACTCTTACTTTTTACTCTTCTCCTTAGAGGCACCCAAATAAATGTGTAAAGCTCTAACTGGATATAAAAATCTAATGTTATCATCTCCAACACAGATACAACTGTGACTGGGGTTCACAGTCAAAAGAGCAACCGACAGAAGCTCTTCTGTCCATGTGGGTTCGAGTCTCAGCTCAGCCTACATGGGTATGTGAGAAAGCTTGCCAGTAGTTTTCTGTAGGATGGTGGTTCTTCCTGGGGTGTTCCTGTGTTCATCCACCACCAAATATCCTGACACCATGTATAATGTACTGAACAAACAAAGCAAATATCCATGAAAATGTGCAAAATGTATCGGGATGTAGTTTAGACATGCAAGTACCCTGCTTCTAACTTATGATTATCAGGGGACATAGTGACCTATTTCCTAGGCAGATCAACCTTGAAAAAGTTAAATATTAGCAGGCAATAACAACCAAATAAATCATAAAAAGCCAAATATTAACATGTAACAGTAGCCAAATAAATTATAAGATGTTAATATTAGCAGGCAATAGCAACCAGATAAATTATAAAAGCTAATTATTACAAGGCAATAGCAACCAGATAAATTATAAAAGCTAATTATTACCAGGCAATAGCAACCAGATAAATTATAAAAGCTAAACATTACCAGGCAATAGCAACCAGATAAATTTTAACAGCTAAACATTACCAGGCAATAGCAACCAGATAAATTATAAAAGCTAATTATTACTAGGCAATAGCAACCAGATAAATTATAAAAGCTCATTATTACTAGGCAATAGCAACCAGATAAATTATAAAAGCTAATTATTACTAGGCAATAGCAACCAGATAAATTATAAAAGCTAATTATTACTAGGCAATAGCAACCAGATAAATTATAAAAGCTAATTATTACTAGGCAATAGCAACCAGATAAATTATAAAAGCTAATTATTACCAGGCAATAGCAACCAGATAAATTATAAAAGCTAAACATTACCAGGCAATAGCAACCAGATAAATTAGAAAAGCTAATTATTACCAGGCAATAGCAACCAGATAAATTATAAAAGCTAAACATTACCAGGCAATAGCAACCAGATAAATTAGAAAAGCTAATTATTACTAGGCAATAGCAACCAGATAAATTATAAAAGCTAATTATTACTAGGCAATAGCAACCAGATAAATTATAAAAGCTAAACATTACTAGGCAGTAGCAACCAAATTGTAAAAAATTCTAGCCAAAAGTAAATAATGCATGTGCTTGTGTCTAACCATTACTTGTTATTTACACAATAGTACAAAATCAACTTCAAAATAAAATACCCAATGCGAGATGATATTAATATGTATAGGGTTTGTTTTGGTCTAGCAGCTCAAATTATAATCTTGTCAGTGATGATCTACGATTGCAATGGGTTGGAGAAAAAGCAATTTTTACCCTTGGAAGGTTTTGTCAGATTTTATTAAGTACAAAGGATGCTTTATTTTCAGTGCCTGGCCAATTGTCACACCGTATAACAGAATATATAACCATTAATCATATTCAATGTACACTGTATCCATATGCAATATAAGAGTCATCACAAGCACCACATCTTTTAATCAGTGGACCCTCACTAAAAAGTCCCTTAATATAACACTGCCTATCACTATAAGTCCCTCCAAATATCACTACTCAATACCTCACTATAAAATCATTTAGTATACCACTATACCTCACCACAATGTCCCTCCAAATAATACTATCTCACTATAAAATCATTCAGTATACCACTGCACCTCACCAGTCTCTCCAAATAAAACTACCTCACCATAAAATTATTCATCATACTACTACACCTCACCATATATCACTCCAAATACACTACTCAGTACCTCACTATAAAATCATTCATCATACCACTGCACCTCACCATGAAGTCCCTCAAAATACCACTACCTCACTATAAAATCATTCATCATACCACTACACCTCACCATATATCACTCCAAATACACTACTCAGTACCTCACTATAAAATCATTCATCATACCACTGCACCTCACCATAAAGTCGTTCAAAATACCACTGGCCATCACTTTAAAGTCCCTCCAAATACCACTACTCAGTAACTCACTATAAAACCACTCAGTATACCACTGCACATCATCTTAGTCCCTCCAAATACCACTACCTCATTATAGAATCATTCAGTGTACCACTGCACTTCACCATTAAGTCCCTCCAAATTTCACTACTTCACCATAAAATTAGTCAATGTACCACTGGACCTCACAATAAGGTACTTCCAAATACCACCACCTCACTATCAGCATTTTTTAAAGACACTCCATATAAGCAGAAAAAACCAGGTTGTGGGACAAAGTTTGTCAGAGTGTACATGATTGAACTAGTGCATTCTGTGATACTATATATATCATTATGCTTGTGGTATCATGAACATCAAGAGTGTTTCCAATCCTTTGAATATTCAAATGACAAATTTTCCAGTTTATAAACAGAAATTCTTATTTACAACAAACTGTTTAGTTATAAACTTTCTGTATTCTATATCTCATGCTGTAAAAATGTTAGAAAATATTTGCTGTTTATAGCTACATCCATACCTAACATCTGCCATCAATTCTACAACTATTAAAAATTAGCAATGATGGAAAAATAATTCATCATATGTACTGGTATGGGAAATTCAACACTTAGGATCAGGATCTGTGGGCAGTATGCACAAATTCCGACCTTCTGTTAGGATTCCCCAACCTCACATTGTTGTATCTGATGGAATCTATTAATCTTGTGCATGCTTCTCAAGTGAGACACAAAGTCACAAGTCACATTTACTTATGTGCATGCTTCACAAATGAGACAAAAAGTCACAAGTCACATTTAGTTATGTGCATGCTTCACAAGTGAGACAAAAATTCACAAGTCACATTTACTAATGTGCATGCTTCACAAGTGAGACAAAAAGTGATGAGTCATTAACTTATAAAGGCAAATAGTACAGTCCCTGATCTGATGTCACACCATTATCAGTATGTATGTTGTTTGTGTTCTTATGATCCCCCCAATATCTGCCAGTGCATTATTCAACGTCTGATATTCTGGGTCTACGTGCCGTTTGTTTGCTGATAATTGTGGAGATTGTGATAGTAGTTGCATTGAGACAACTACTATCAATTGTCATCCTTGAACAGAATAGAAAACCATTTTACCCATGCACCAAAATGATGAAAAATACCAGCCATTCACTGCACTTCAGTGGAGATTGTTCAAACTAGTTGCAATGTTAACAAACTTGCTGGTTCTGCAAATAACATATCACGAGCTAAAATAGACTGGCCTATGATAACGACTTGGCAATTTAGGCCAGGTACCAGACAAATAGAAACTGTGAACCCATCCTTGGCGAGCTGAATAAGGTACAAAAACAGAATATCAAACTAGAACCACATTGATGGTACATCAACATTAATATCAAACTAGAACCACATTGATGGTACATCAACACTAATATCAGACTAGAACCACATAGATGGTACATCAACATTAATATCAAACTAGAACCACATTGATGGTACATCAACACTAATATCAGACTAGAACCACATAGATGGTACATCAACACTAATATCAGACTAGAACCACATAGATGGTACATCAACACTAATATCAAACTAGAACCACATTGATGGTACATCGACACTAATATCAAACTAGAACCACTCTAGTTTCAGAAATCTTTCCCATTCACCTACCCTTACAATGAATAAACAGTTTTAGCCTGAAATTTGTATCAACCATCTTCCTGATAAACAAAGTCATATGGACAGCGTTCTTTTGCATACCAGGGCCCAGCAATGTGGAATAAATTGCCCACTGAACTTAGACACAAAGACACAGTGATCACATTCAAGAGGGCTCTCAAAACTCATGTATTTCGACTGCAAGAACAAACGTAAAGACCTAATGTTTCCTACCTGAAATATTCTAAGCATGTTTTTTATTTTTTAATGTTTTTTCTAATTTCATGGTGTTTGTTTTTGTAATAATATTATTATATGTTTTTTATCTTATAGGTGTTTTCTAATGTTGTAAAGTGCTTAGAGCTTCTAAAGATTAGGCGCTATACAAAGTCCTCATTATTATTATTATTATTATATGTAAAAAGTACACTGTAAAAAATTTTTCTGAACATTTTACCTTTTGACTACATCAAAGTGACCACAATAAAGAGGTATGAAACTAAAAACTCTCCTGTACTGCCTGAGACATCTGCCTCAGGGTGTCCTTGGGTAAGGCACTTGGCTCTGATTTTCTCGGCTTGACACAGCCAGTAATATGTTAAAAGTGTTGGTTAAGTAAACTTCTAAGTGTGCTGAATTTCCATCTTGCAAATAGAACAGACATACATGTGGACAGACAGATGGAGGGATGAATAAACTCTCAGGGTATTACAATATTCCTGTCACAATTCATTGCAAAGATTTCGCTCCATCTCAAAATTTGCCATATCCAGATGGATTCCAATCTATTCTCTCATTTGAATCCACACAAAAATGGAAATGTTCATTAAAGAAACAGTTTCATTTGGCTGACTACTACATATGGCCTGTAATATTTATGCAATCATGGCAATGTATTCCCAAGAGAAACAAAATTAAGTTATGTTCTCCTTTCATGATAAAAAAGACAAAAAAAATTTCATTTCTTTATTTACAACTGTAAATCAATACAAGGTTCATGCCTTTAATAAACAAAGCAAGAAATTAGCCATTAGCTTCCTCAGCCGCACAAATATACACAATTTATTATGACAGTGATAAATTTCATGGATATACAATCAATATAATGTTTCTGGATTGAACAATGGAAAAAACATTTTGTCTTCTTAGTGACAATTTATGAAAATGAAAACCTAATGGAAGCTGTTTTCCTTGAATCCAGTACTTGTTTTTTCTTAATGATTGTATTTGTTAAGATAGCCATGTCAGTAAATTTATTGTTAATGAGCATAATCGGAAACTAGAAACAAATTAACAAGTTATGTATGAGGTTGGTGTTTAACTTAAAACGTTTGATATGCAAAGAGAAAGAATAATTATTTCCATAAAAAGTGAACTCTTATATTGTAGTTATGAAACTGGAAATTGTGTGGTGTTATGCTTATCAAATTCCAACCATTTTTATACATATCAGAGACAAGAGTCCTATGTGGGTCTAATATCATTCAACTGGTTTAGGTAATGGAGTTGGGAACACTCAAAACAAAACCAGCCCAGTATTATTAGTATAAGACAAATGTGATAGGGATTGGCTGGTTTTAATTCAAGAGCCAATGATCCTTCTACAGCAAATGACTTTACCTTTTTGCTCCAAACAGTGGTTACAAGTTTGAAGAAAGGGTTGTGGCTGGGGGGCATCCTAAAAATGTATCCCATCAGCATGAAAAATTGATGCAGACATGATCTCTTCATTCCACTGAAACCAGAAAGCTCCATCCATGGAAACCAAGATGAATCATGGAAACCAGGATAAATTCCAGCCATGGACACCTAGATAAATAAGAGTCATGAAAACCAGGAAAAATTCAAGCCACAGAAATCAGGATAAACTCCAGCCTGGAGATAGGATCCAGATATCAAAACCTAGAGGATAAGCACCAAAAATGGAAATCAGGATAAGTTTCAGCCATGGATACCTGGGTAAGCTCCAGCCATGAAAAAATAGCATAAACTCCTGCCATGGAAACCTGGACCTAAAAGTTCCAGCCTAGGATACCTGGAAGATATGCTCCATCTGAACAGGTTCTCTCATGGAAAATATAGGATATGCCCCAGCCATGGAATCCTGGAAGATAAGCTTGAAACCCATGGAAACTGTGAAAAGCTCCAGCCATGGAATCCTGGAGGTTAAGCTTAAAGACCATGGAAACTGAAAAGCTCCAGCCATGGAAACTAGGTTCACCTAATGCCCCATAAACCTTGAAAAGGCTCATGGAGAATCTTGCCTTTAACGTAATCTTAGATAAAAATTTAGTCAGTGACCTAACAAGATATTCTGGGTTCCCCCACAAAATTTCATTCTGTGACCCTCATGATAAAATTTTGCATGTTTGATGGGAATTTTGGTGCCCCAACCCACCCCACCCCAGCAGTGGGGATTGTTTGGGTGGTTGCTTTACTACTGAACTGAAAAGTCTTGATGTAAGACAAAGATATAATCAAGAACGTCTCTGAATGAATTCACAATAATCCCAAAGTAATGTTTTAGTCCAAATTGTCAATGAACACTTTGTCATTTCAATGAATAATTTAAATAATTAATTGCTTTAAAATTTTATCTGAATACAACTTAACATGATTCTGTAAAGACTGATATTAAAAAAGAATGGATAATTTCTTTTATCACAACCTTACACAAAAACCTAAGATAAAATAAGACAACCAGAGTGTGGGTCAAATGTTTGCTTCTTGAACATTCTAAATTTGTATTTCAGGTGAGACAACTTTTTTATATCTTACAAACAAAACAAAACTCAGGTAGACAATAGAATTTCCAAAGCATAAACCAAGATCTTGAACTCAGGTCAAGTAAAATGTTGTTTACAAATGATCAGTATCTTAAATTATAAACAAAAACAAAACTTAGCTATGTAATGTGGTGTTTACAAATTATCCTTACAATCAACAACCATAGACAAAAGTTAAACAAACAAGACAGATATAAATAACAACAACTATTAAGACTAGTTTAATGGTATACAAGTCAATTGGCATATAATGTACCAAAAACATGAATATAAACATAATGATAATTTTAAGTGCAAAATCTGACATTAGCCGAATGATAATAATTTCTAAAAGAATTAATTCCTTACAATCATCAGCAAATCTACCCAAAACAATCCCTAAAACAAATACAGGTCCCAGTCAAGTTACGCTATGAAAGGTGTTTCACTATCAATATCAACATTCATTCATTTTAATTTTAAGGGGATGATAGGCAAGCCATAGTTACAACTGTCTGCCAAATTAGTTAGACTAGACTACTATGACTTATGTCTAACAAAGGTGTAATGACATGTCTAACACAGGAGTCAAGACATATCTTATGTCTAACAAAGGTGTCATGACATATCTTATGTCTAACAAAGGTGTCATGACATATATTATGTCTAACAAAGGTGTCATGACATATATTATGTCTAACAAAGGTGTCATGACATATATTGTGTCTAACAAAGGTGTCATGACATATTATGTCTAACAAAGGAGTCAATACATATCTTATGTTTAACAAAGGTGTCATGACATATATTATGTCTAACAAAGAAGTCATGGCATATCTTATGTCTAACAAAGGTGTCATGACATATATTATGTCTAACAAAGGTGTCATGTCATATCTTATGTCTAACAAAGGAGTCATGGCATATATTATGTCTAACAAAGGAGTCATGGCATACATTATGTCTAACAAAGGAGTCGTAACATATCTTATGTCTAACAAAGGAGTCATAATATATCTTATGTCTAACAAAGAAGTCATAACATATCTTATGTCTAACAAAGGAGTCATGACATATCTTACGTCGAACAAAGGTGATATGTCATATATTATGTCTAACAAGGTGTCATGACATATTTTATGTCTAACAAATGTGTGATACATATCTTAAGTCTAACAAAGGTGTCATGATATATTTCATGTCTAACAAAGGTGTGATATATATCTTATGTCTAACAATGGAGTCATAGAGGAGTCGTGCCATATGTTATGCCCAACAAAGGAGTCATAGAGTAGTCATGCCATATCTTATGTCTAACAAAGGAGTCATAGAGGAGTCATGCCATATCTTATGTCTAACAAAGGAGCAGTGGCATCATATGTCTAACAGAGGAGTCATACAAATCTTATGTCTAACAAAGGTGTGATATATATCTTATGTCTAACAAATAGAATAGAGTACCAAATTAAATCTGTTGATAACATGAAAATAATAATAATAATAATAACAACAACAACACTAATAATAGCAATAATAATAATAATAACAACAATAATACTTGCAATAATTGTATTTGATGAATGATATTTGTTCACAAACCAGGTTTGAAAGGTTAGATAATAATATATAAAAAAAACTCACACACGTGGTAAAGGAGGGAGCTCAGTTGCTATTGTAACGCATCCTCCTTGAAGTAACGTATGCTGGCCAAATACGTCAACCCAATGAGTAATAAATCACCTGTATTAGGAGTCCTTTGACTCTACCCTACATATACATGTCTGAACAAACTAAACATCTGAAATATAATAATTATTATGTTGGTCTTGGATTAAAATGACTAGCTTAAGGGCTAAATGTCTGTTCACATCTATAAAAGCTGTCATCTCAAACAAATAGGACATTTAATGAATCAATTGATTTACCACTATGACTTTCTTTTAGTGGATTCCAGTTCACAATACATATGTAGATATGGCTCATACGATATTATTGTAAAGCTTTGGGCTTTTTTGTGGTGTTGTTGTGGTGTTGTTGTTGGTTCTTGTTATTCTTTTCTTATCCTGGTCATTATGTCTCTATGTCATGGTTATTAACTTTTTTAAATTATAAATAAAAATAAAAATTTAATTACCGATATAAAACCAGTCACTCAAAAGATCTCATCACAATACTGTTCTACAACATATTATCAAGCATTACACACTGATAAAATAACCATTAACCTCGACAAAGTGGACACCTGATAATGAACTCAAGGTAGAGTTATATAATCATCATTAACAGGATAAATTTGACACCTGACAATGAATTCAAGGTAGAATCAGATAATCATCATTAACAGGGCAAAGTTGACACCTGACAATGAATTTAAGGTAGATTTATATAATTATCATTAACAGGGCAAAGTTGACACCTGACAATGAATTCAAGGTAGGATTAGATAATCATCATTAACAGGGCAAAGTTGACACCTGCCAATGAATTCAAGGTAGAATTAGATAATCATCATTAACAGGGCAAAGTTGACACCTGCCAATGAATTCAAGGTAGAATTAGATAATCATCATTAACAGGGCAAAGTTGACACCTGACAATGAATTCAAGGTAGAATCAGATAATCATCATTAACAGGGCAAAGTTGACGTGCACCTGACAATGAATTCAAGGTAGAATTAGATCTCCATTCTATTTTTCTGATGACTATATGTACAGCGTTCTGGTCATGGACACAATTCAACAGGGAGTGGGGTGTGTGCATATCTAAATGACATTTTATCAAGTATTAACCTAAAAAAGGAAGTCTGTATGTACTTATCAGGTCTAATGCAGTGATCAAGGGCATACCTCTGTATGCACAGTTTTGAAAATTATTGTTGTGTCTGAAAATGCATTTTTTTATCTATAAAGGTTGATGAAGATGCAAACTGTTCTGTTTGAAAAGATGTAATTTTATAAAATCGTCTTTTATGTTGCTGATGTACTGGTATTAATTAAGGATTAATTAAGGATTAAATACGGATTGATGGATGATACACATTTTATGAAGTTTTCACAACAATGTGTGCTTTGAAATACTTAATTACAGTATTAATTAAAGACTAATTACCTCCAAAAAATGTCCAATTCAACATGTATCACATACGGATTAAGGGAGATAATGTTTACACTTCTTTTGCACAGAAGCATAGATGTCACGCTGCCACTTTCTTGTATTAAAATGGCATTGCTAAACCATTTCTATAAAACAAAAAGTAAAAATACATAATCTGTACCTAAGTACCACCAGATCATTAAAAACACGCAGGATAAAGAAAGATCTAAAATCTGTCGAATATAAGATAAAGTAATAAAACGATAATCCAGGCCAAAAGAGTGTACCACAAAAACATCGTGGATGAAAATAGATTTGTCTCTGTGTGTGTGTGTATTTGATTTGGATTTTTAACGTAACTTTAAAATTTCAGTTATATCGCTATGACGTCTGCAGTTTGGCAGTTTATAGTGATGTCTAGCACTGGGGCATCATGCTGCAGACATGTGGCATGATGTCCCACCCAGTCACATTATCCTGATACCAGGCCAACCAGTCCTAACACTAACCTCTTAATCCTGAGCGACAAGCAAGGCAGCTGTTAGTAACATTTTTATAAGTCTTTGGTATGACTCAGTCGAGGATCGAACCCACAGTGATGAAAATAGAAATAATCTATTTGGAGTTTCTACCAAGTTTGGGTCAGGGAAATATAAGAATAAAATTTTAAATTTATACCCCAATCATGAAGGCATTTCTACTGATATGGAAGCGACATCTCAAATATTTGTAATGACATTTTTTGCTCAAGTTGCGGCTAAAAGTATAGAATCTGTAATGAACTCTGATCATCTTGAACTTAAAATGTTTTGTGCTAAAACCTTCCAAACAATATTAATTTTGAAATTCATGAAAAGAATCCTGAATTTGTTTTAAAACATATTTTAAAAAATGGCTGATTATAAAATCAATGGACTTGCTATGATTGAACCACAGCTACTAAAGTCAGGTGTACCTGCTATAGTTATGTACATGTATAGCTTTAATTTGCCATCAAAGAATTTGGAAAACTGTCAAAGTAAGAACATTGCACAAAGCTGGATAAAAAGATGACGTAAATAACTACAGACCAATTTGTCTCTTCCTTTTCTTTTCCAATTATTTGAAAAACATGTACACAATTCTTTCATCAACTATTATAATACTTATATTCCTATACATGATATTATCATTCTGGCTTTCTACAAAATCACTCATGTGAAACTAAATGACTGATAAATGAATGAAAGTATTATATTAGGAAGATACCATTACGACTGATTTTCATAAAGCACTTGATCCTCAAGACCGTGGAATTTTTCTTGAAAAACTTGAAGTCTATCATTGTATTGAAAACTCCTTAGACTGGTTTACTTCTAAACTGATCAGGTGCAAAATGAAGGGGTAGAGTGCGTGGGGTAAAACTAATTTTAATGATGTCATACTTACCTGTTGCTTATGCATAACTTGTACATCTCCTGAAGGAAACTACCCTGACCATCAAATGAAATGTTGTTCTCACATTAAGGTGATCCATAAATGTCCAGAGCACTGGATTGCCCTCAGTCACACCATACATACTGATCATGCAAACTGCAGTCTTCGTTGTTTTGGAGGAAGCAGTCTAAATTAGTGGGACATCAGTGAATGGCGGGAGCTGGGTATCTTGAAATAACAACAAGTACATATTGCAGCATTAAAATGAAATTTACCAACTTCCTCCAAAATAAATACCAAACAAAAATAAACCTCCATTTTAATATCATTAATAACATACCTGTTGCTATTGGATACCTGAAATAGTTGTTTTGGTGGTCGGTTCAATGATCCCACAAGTGGTAAATAAAAAACGCAAGGCAAGGAATAATCAACCTCACTAAGTGCAGGAGACTACTGAGCGACGGAATCCACATGGGCCACTTTCTGAGTGATGATAGTTGGGGCCGTAGAAAAAAATGCCTTCACTTAGGTGCCCAAATGAAGAAAGGTAAATGGACAAGAAAGTAGTGTGAGTACACCAACATGCAACTTTAATAAATATCCTCCAAATGACGAATGAGTTCTTTAAGCTGATGTGGCAGCGTTACTGGCATGAACCCGATGGTCATTATTTTTTATGAAAGACAGGTCCTTATCAGTAAAGGATTGGTAAGGTCAGATGATAGTTAATGCAATCCACCTAGAAATAATAGAAGCTGAAATAAAAGTTAAACCTTAATGGGGAGGAGAAGATGCATCCTACCATTCCATTTCCCTTTAGAGGTTAATCCTAACCCTCCATCTCCCTTTAGAGACTGCGAGTTAAATCCTAGAGACCTAACTGGATCGTCCCAATATAGACATGGCTGAGACTGGTGACCTCAATTGGGAGTTGAGCAACCAATGAAAACTGTCATTTTGTTAAGGAAAGAAACTAAGACATAATTCCCGTTGAATCTGGATAAGGTATAAAGCTTGCTCTGTCTAGTCAATGCTAAGGTGAGCAAGAAAACTCTTAATGGTAGAATTCTCAAAGGCAGCTTCACCCAAAGGTTCATAGAGGTGTTTATTAAGAGACAACAATGAACAAGAAAGATTCCATTTGGATGTTAGAGAACAAGATCTTTGCAGTTAGAAATATCTGATGAGGTTTGCTTAGAATCTGCCCAATGGCTGGGCCTTTACAAAATCTTAGTGTTGAAAAGGTCTGCTGGGATAACCATGAATAGTAGAAAATGAACTTTGTTTTACTTTGAGAAGGCAGAGAACAAAATCAGCCACTGCACTGCATCAGTCTCAAATAATTTTCCATCTGCATCATTCATCTTAGGCATCGATTTTCTCTTAGAGTGAATGATGTGCTTGGCAACTATAATCAAAATCTTTTCTTTGCGGAAAGATCGTTTGAGGGCTGTTGTGTAGGAGAGAGCCCCTTTGCTGCAACAGGAGGTCCTTCCTCTGAGGTAATGTCCTGTGGTGGTCCACCAGCACATCAACAAGTTCGCTGAATCATGATCACTGGGGCAATCAAAATTAACTGAGATGTTGAGTGTCTGACTTTGTGTAGATTCTGTGGGATCATCATGAAAGGTGAAAAAGGAATATGGCAAATTGTTGATTCCAAATCAGGTTGAAAGCATCCAATGCCCAGGCCCTCAGGTTAGGCACTGGGGAATCGCAAAAGGGAAACTTGTTGTTTAGTTTGGTGGCAAACAAGGGCATCAAAGAAATTCCCGAAAATTGGAACAGTGAGTCTGCTGCAGATTGGTGGATCCACCATTCCGTGAGGACCATTTTCTCTTTCTTTGACAGTTGGCCATATATTATTCCTGATATGAATATGGCAAACCAGGTAGTTAATTCCATCTTAAGTAGCCAAGTCTCCACCTAATCAGATGGTGTATGTGTGCTACTTGTCTTCTAAGGTACGCAACCATCAATGTGCTGTTGTCGGAGATCAACAGGCAAAAACCTCTCATCTGGTGGATGCACCCAAGAAGTATTAAGTAATGCCCTCATTTCCAAAGTGTTGATGTAAAAGGTAGAATCTTCCTGGGACATTAAACCCTAAAGAATAAGTCTCTCCAGCTCTAGATGGGTACACTATCTAGCATCTGGTGCACTGGCAACCAGGGTAGAGTGGAGACTGTAGAACTCCTGATCCAAAGAAACTGGAGCATTCACGGGGTCTCTGTATGGTTTCTACTCCACAAAAAATAGAAACTGCAGAGGACATAAGTGTAATATGCCATGGGGCACGAGGTCCACTACGGTTTTCAAGCCCCCCTCCCCAGAATGGAGAGCAAAATGAGCTGATAAAATTGTATTTACTTTCAGCACCTCTAAACAGGGAAAGGATCTTGTCTACTTTAATCTGCGGGACATGTACTAATCATTTGCTTGTGAGGATATTCATCGCATCATTGTTGTTGTTGTTGTGGGGTTTAACGCCATTTTCAGCACATGATAGGCTATACATGGTGGCTAGTATTAATGGTGGAGGAAGAACCCGGGAAAACCCTGGGAAGAACCACTGACCCACAAGAAGCTACTGGCCATCACATCATTGAAAAAGTCTTGAGATGGAGTGAAGTCTGATTTCTTCGATTTCAGCGGAAGACGCATCCTGGTCACTATGGACCAACAGATCTTGTCTGCCATTGTGGATCAGCTTATCATCAAAATATTAGAGAATTCGGATGCCCAATGACCTTAACTGAGCTTCAACTACTTCCATGACCCTTGTAAAAGCTATGTATGCGAAGCTGGTCCAAATGGTAGAGTTCGAAATTGGAAGACTTCCCCGTCCAGGCAAAACCGGAGGACTTCATCTGTGGAGGAAAGATAGGGGTGAGAAGGTATCCATCCTGAAGATCGATGGAGACAGCATTCCTGGCTGTATTATATGATCTATATCTTGAATGTTTATTCCAGCAGAAATCTGTTTTGGGAGGAAAGGTCTATAATTAGACGGGACTTTCCCCGTTTATTGGAAGACAGGTAAATCCGAGAGTAGAAAGCCGGAGATTGATCTGATAACACCTCTATACGGCACCATTCAGAGGAAGGGAGTAAACCTTTTTTTTTTATGAACACCCGATTTAATTGCAGCCAGAAAATAGGAAACCTAACTGTAGCGGTTGCTACTAGTAGTGTGGTATTATGAGGTTGTACCTTCTTACAAGGTGTCCGCTTTATTTGACTATCGTTATCTAGAGGGTGATCGCCCTCGGTATTCTTGCTGCCCGAATCGGTAACGGTATGTGGTATCGGTCCCTTTCCTGTCGTACCGGTACAAAATACCGTGTTTCATCGCGAACTTCACCTCCCTCGCCGTCTGGCAATTTCCGTATATACCCATCTTTTCCGTACCTGCGTACCTTTTTGAGAGACAAATCTTCCTCTTGAAGTTTCCTCAACTCGCCAAGTAGAAAATTGCCTATGGGAGAAGTCGTGGGACGTAGAGATTTTGACCCCGACTTCCACTTCATAGCCCTCGTCTCAACGGACCCCACGTGTACAGGTGTACACGTCATAGGGTTAGGCTGTGGCAAAACATACCTACACCCTAATATCAGGTCACGAGACAGTCCCAACAAATACTCTGCTTGAATTCGTTCCTTTACATACGGCAAATAAAGATCAATGCTAACAACCGGGAGCGAATCTTTCGTCCGGTTAGCAAACCGTCTCGCCTGTGTAATCACCAGGCCTGACATATCTACTGTCTACCAAGGCTGTATAACTACAGTCGGTACCATACTGCACGGCTGTCATCTCACCGTTAACCGTAGCTACCGCCGTGTTAGTCAACTCCACTGTTTTCTGTTTCTTAACGGTATTCGGAGTTACCGAATTAATAGTTGTCGGTCGATACTTCAAACAATCCTTAACGACATGGGCTGGTCTGCTGCAGCCATCACACACTAGCTCACCTTTCCTCCCGTTGTATCCTTCTCTGCCCCCTGAATCTTCCCCGACCCATGAAGATGTCCTTGGCTGAGATTTTCCGGCCCCTGGCCTCCCACCATTCTGAACATTCCGTCTTTGGGGTACCACCTCAGTGGTCTTTCTATGCTTGCCGATGCCAGGTCGGTCCATGCCACCCCATGTGGTTGGACGCGAGTGCGCGCTCTCATAGCGCCCTGCCATCACGCTTATATCATCCAAGGTCGAGAACTCACGCTCCGCTAAGAACACTATTAAGTCTTTTTTGCATGTACTTAATGCGTGCTCTTTCAAAATTTACTCATGTATGCCTTCATGCGTTAGCGCGGTACCAGACAATTTCATCCATTTATCAAAACGTACGCACACGCGGCTATGGAACTGGGCGTGCAAGGTGGCAAGGAGGGAGAACTTCCTTCCTGGGACAAGAACTTCCTTCCTGGGACTTTTCAGCGCACCATTCTATGGCCAGTTTGCCGAAAGGGAGACTGGAAATGGGCTGATGAAAATAAGTCAGCATTCAAGGCTACGATTACTAGAAACCTAACCTTTTGCTCTAAATATCCAATTTATTTTGTGCAAGGTGAGCCCAGATCCCCATAGAAATATCCACATGAGTAGCTTCAGCATCCAAAGTAAGCAGTTTAGTGGGCCAGAAATGGGTATGAACCTTAAAAATCCTGTCATTGACAACGGGCCATTTGGACTGAAAAGGTACTGCTCCCACCTTACGAGAAGAAACGACTCACTCTCAGTCTATACCAAGCTGTGGGGCAGTAAAAGGTGCTGCTTCCCTCTTACAGTTAGGAGATTGACCCACTCTCTGCCTTCCTGGATGAAAGAGGGTGCTGCTCCTCTCTGAAGGAAGGTCGCAATTAGCTCTCTGCTCTAGCTGCTGCTCCTAGCTCTCGGGAGGGCGCTGGCGCTATTCGCCCTCCAGGGAATATATAGAATACAGCTCCTCTCCTCCCAAATGGAAGCTATTTACACACCATGTGCGTGGAACAATGCTAAAAGAAAACTCTCCAGCTAGCTTAATTTTAATAAAATAAAAAAATAAAAATAAAAAAACGAGAAAGTTCGATCCCTGCATAGTCATAACGTTTAAGAAAAATATAAAACAACCAATAATGCGCTCTTTGCTCCACGGTGTGGCGGGTAAATGTTTTTGGTGTAAACGATATTGAACATTCAAGGTGTCAACCAATAAAGAATGTAGACAACAGTGTGCATGATCAATGCATAAGGGGTGTCCCGCAAGGGCATTCTAGTGTTCTGGAACCTTATGGTTCATCTAACGGGAGGTATTGTTTTCCGTACGATCTGGGTATTTTCCTCCCGGAAGAGTACCAACTATGTTATAACAATGGGTATGGTATTACCAATAATAACAAGTATGTTTAAACAGCGACCTTTCTGAAAGTAAAAATATTAATCACGGAGTACCACAGGGATCTGTCCATTTAACTCTGTTATTCATTTTATTAACAAGCTACCCCTTAGGTTGTGAACTTCAATTTCTTCCACTGACCTTTATGCAAATGACACTAAGTTAGGTAAAACCAAAACTGTACTTGAAAATAATTTACAAGAAGGCTCTTATGAGACATTTAGAATGGTGCATGGAAAATGGTATCGTTATAAAGTGTTGTTATTTTGGGTTTAACGCCATTTCTCAGCACAAGATATGCTATACGTGGCGGCCAGTATAATTGGTGGAGGAAGAACCCGGGTAAACCCCGGTAAGAACCAACGACTCAATGAAAGCTAATGACACGCTTTCTTACGTAACCACATTGGAAGAGCTTCCGCGGACGGAAATGAGATGTCAGTGATCGGTAAAGGCGGGCGTTTTAGACCACTTGTTCACAGGGACCCTGGTTATAAATACTAGTTTCTGTATAACAAAACAAAATCAAGCATGGCTAGACTGGAACAAGCTCCAAATTACATTCAACAATGTTTACCTTACTATGACCTCTCACGATAAACTTCTTTTGTGTATATGTTGATGACAATCTAACTTACATTAAACGTGTTTTGAAAAAAAGTTAATTCTTATCTTTGCCTATTTGGGAAAATCAGAATATTCATTTATTTTTACTATATAGGTTCGTCGTTTATGAAAGTTATATCCAGCCATATCTGGACTATTGTAATGTAATTTGAGGCGACCCCTCTAAGTCAAACATAACAAAACTTGTAAGACTTCAAAAGAGGGCATGCCATTTAAATTATATATCAATGTATAGAAAATTTCCAGGACACAATCAATTATATATAAATTTTACCAATACAAGTACGAATATTTCTTAGATAGGCCAAATTTATGTATGAAAAGGGCAAATTTATGTATGAAATGGCATTCCTAATTTCCTAAGCAATATCCTTCACCGATGAGACGCTGAAGATGCTTCGGATTTAAGAGCTGTTAGAAGTAAAAATCATATTATGCCAAAGCCGCCCCCCCCCCCCCCAAAAAAAGTTTATTTAAAAAGTTCTATTAGCATATAGGTCCACTGGAGTGAAACAACATTCCCAGTGACATAAGGCAGGCTCCTAGCGTTTCTTATTTTCATGATCGATGTCTCAAATGAATGAAATCTTAAGACAATTGAACAGTTCTAGTAATAACTCCTGCTTTTCACTGCTTGCGCATCTTAATTTATATATGTTTATGTGCCCACCGAAGGTGTAAATATGTTCTAGGCTTGAAACTTTGATTTTCACAATGACTCAGCTGTCGAGCGTCAAGCCAAATTTAATCCACTATGCTGTATTTACTGTGTATGTTGCAGATAGCAGGAGGCCTTATGGTGGATAATTATTAAATACAAAGAACTGGTGGACGGTGGCTTCTTTGCTTCAGGTGCGATGAGCAATCAAATGTTTTTAAACGTTTGTCGATGTGTTTCGGGTTTATTATTCAATGTCTTTTGTGAGCAGCTCTGTTAACGTGTGTGACATTTTTTATTTATATAACAGTAGTGAATACGGACGATATAGCGTCAATGGGACTTACCATTAAAAACACCCCTGGGACGATATAGCGTCTATGCAAATTTAACATTAACCACCCTGGGACGATATAGCGTCTATGTAAATTTAACATGGACGAAAACCCCTGGGACGATATAGCGTCAAGGGGAATTTAACATGGGATTATGGGACTGTTGAGCGTCAAGGGGAATTTAACATATGTAAATTGAACATGGTGGGTCTGTATAGCGTCAAGGGGAATTGAACATGGTGGGACTGTCTAGGGACAATGATGGTAGAGGGTCAAACACAACAGAGACAGAGACATACATACACTAGTACAAGCGTGAGATTTATATATAAAGCATTACCAAGACCTGAAATCTTGCTGGGGTGTTCAAAAATTTGCATAATTGTAGTGATGCTATAAATAGATATAATCAAGAAAATGTTCAACGACAAAATGGATGTGACTAAAAGTAACGCTAAAATGACGAAATTGTCCCAGAATTTAAAGGAAAATAAACATATCCCCGAAAATTAAGTTACAATGGTTTAGACTAAAATGGATAAACTTAGTAACTAGTGAAGAAGAAAAAGTTTATTGAAAGCACCTAAGCACTCATCTGCAATGACCAACTCTGCCAAACACCTACACCCCACACCCCACCCCCAACACTACAAAACCCATTTAACCCGTTATTTTATGGCATCAGTGTGTGATTTAGGAAACATCAAGACACAAAATGATGAATGAATAGACTGACTATTGTTTACCGACTTGCATGCCTAAAGAGCGTACGTGAAGGAAAACATCCTTCCATTTCAATTCTAACTAAAACATGATCCAGAGGGATAGAGAGAGGTGAAAGAGCACAATTTCATAAAGTGAGTAAAAACAAAACACGCCATCCTTATTATACAATGTCAAGACCAAAAGACACGTTTTCTTTCTGGTCTATTCTCTTTTAGAAGTTAGTATGAAATTTCACATCAGGGCCAACGCATCGGCTTTTTTTTCAATTTTTCCATTTCCATGTCTTCACTGGCACAAGTTCTTCCTCATCTTCAATTTCTTCTTCTTCTGAATCCCTCTTCTCTTTTTCGTCTTCCCTCTGTGGTGTGCGTGTGTGTGTGTGTGTGTGTGTGTGTGTGTATTGGTCTCTGTTTGTCCCTATAAAACTCCATTTATCCCTATCAAATACATTCAACCTACCTACCTACAGTAGCGCGTATTCAAGTCAGCCACTTGCAACACTGTTGACATTTATCCCCTAGTGTTCAGTACAGTGACGTCACTGACGCTGGAAATTTTAAGACTATAAATATGGACTTGGGGATTTCCACAGGTTGTAGCTATACATATGTACTAGAGTTCATAAACAGGAACGTCACTCAAGCTGAGGCTATAAAAAGATAGTGGGGTTTCCAAAGGAATAACCCACAAGTTGTAGCTATAAATAGATAGTGAGATTTCATAGGAATTTTAGCTGATTATAGCTATAAATAGATATATGGGTGTTTATCCACGATCGTCACACAAGATGATATTGTAAGTAGTTACTAATTTTATCCATTTTAGTCTAAACCATTGTAACTTAATTTTCGGGGATATGTTTATTTTCCTTTAAATTCTGGGACAATTTCGTCATTTTAGCGTTACTTTTAGTCACATCCATTTTGTCGTTGAGCATTTCCTTGATTATAGCTATTTATAGCATCATTACAATTATGCAAATTTTTGAACACCCCAGCAAGATTTCAGGTCTTGGTAATGCTTTATATATAAATCTCACGCTTGTACTAGTGTATGTATGTCTCTGTCTCTGTTGTGTTTGACCCTCTACCATCACTGTCCCTAGACAGTCCCATCATGTTCAATTCCCCTTGACGCTATACAGACCCACCATGTTCAATTTCCATATGTTAAATTCCCCTTGATGCTCAACAGTCCCATATTCCCATGTTAAATTCCCCTTGACGCTATATCATCCCAGGGGTTTTCGTCCATGTTAAATTTACATAGACGCTATATCGTCCCAGGGTGGTTAATGTTAAATTTACATAGATGCTATATCGTCCCAGGGGTGTTTTTAATGGTAAGTCCCATTGACTCTATATCGTCCCTATTCACTACTTATAACACAGTGCAACAACTTAAAGCACTGTACTGTCAGATAATTATCAAAATATCTTGGTATCATGTTTAGTGATGTTTGCGATATTTACCGGTGTTAATGTCACCATTTACTCTCAACGCTGCATGGGATAATAATAATAATAATAATAATTACAATAATAATTACAATAATAATAATAAAAGAAGCACTAAGTACATTACAATATTAGAGAACACATTAAAAAACATAAACAGCAACAAAATTACAAAAATAAACACCATGAAATTACAAAACTAAATGAAGGTGTTAAGTTTGTATGTCATGCATTGGTTGGGTTCTATGTAACATATGGAGGTTTCTCTTACTAGCAGAGATGGATGGTCAGGGACTGACACAGTGGGATGTCATATAACGCAGAGGTGATCGGATGCAAGTTCGTCGGACACCAAAGAAGACTTTAGAATAGTATAATCAGGTCTATAAAGAATCCAGTGTAAAACGTGACCATGTGTTTTTGGTGGGTTGGCTAACTCGCCGAGGTTGAAAATGTGAATAGAATCTAGGACTTTTGATGTGCATGGACTTCCAAGTGAAAACTGAAATGTCCAAGAATAATCAGGTTGCCACGTATCGAATCTCCCATACTGGAGGAGGTTAGGAAACTGCTCCAAAAGGGCCTCATGGGATAGTTTCGTATTTTGACACCTAATTTTTAAGGTAGAAGGCATGATCCTAATTATGATAAGCCTAACATTTATAAATTCACACAGAAGCTAAATCTCTAGTGTGGTTTAGATTTACTTTGAGTTAGGCTTGAAAATGGGTTGGCTTGTTTGGTGACTGCCTGTCACAGTTAGACTAGCACTGGAAATCAAATGCGTAACTTGGGCTGCAAATGAACAGTCGACTTGGCCTACATATATACGTATGTCTGCAAAAGAGGTAAATATCTAAAAATCGAGATGGTTCAGGGTGATGAAAAGTATGCTAATTTGTAATAGTACTAGTGAACTTTATTCATGCATAAGACATATACTGATTGTTTTAGCCTCCTTGTTACATGAAAATATTCAAAATAGCTCATTGCTGTCAAAAATTAATGTAAAAAAGAGGGGTTGGTGTCAGTGTTGGTTCAGTATAATAGCCACCAGTTGTATAAGGAATTAACCTGATTGCCGGAGTCAAAATCTCACATGCATGCTTTCTACAAAAATCATTCGTTTTTTTTAAATCTTCAGTGTAAAATTATTCTCATTTTTCTGCAATAAGTCATTAACGGATGAAAATTCACCAGATAAGCTGTCGAGTGAGACCTTAAGAACCGGTGTCCAGTGAGACAAAAGAGAGATTATGTCAGTTTATTTTTATTTTTGAAAGGGAGGGCAGTAGAGGCAGAAGAAAAGAAAAAAAAATAGACCGACCTTTGTTCCTTTGTGAGTGAGGTTTGTACCAGTTAAAACAGTGTGTTCGAAATTGAAAGCTGGAGTGTAGTTAAGACGGTGAAGTTGGAAGTTGTAGTGTAGTTAAGACGGTGCCACCGGTAAAAGTCACTTTTGGCATTTACATGGTTTGTGATGGGCTCTACAGCTCTGCACGACGTGTATATTATTGAAGATTAGCTAATCAAGACAAATATTTGTCTCCATGACTGATCCATTTCCCACATCATGTGACAAATCTTGAGGAATACCCATAATTTAGAAAGAGTTAAAAGAAAATTAGGCTTCTAAGAATTATTGCTTGTGAAATGTTAGAAATATTTAAATTCTTGATTTGTTTTAGATAAATCAGTCTCCATGTGACCATAGGTGGATCATAATCTACAACCTCTGGATTACAAACCAAATGCTCTACCACCTGAACTTCCGTGGCTCCTTTTATAGAAAAGTGTAAGAAACATAACTTTGTTACCAACAATCCATAATATGGCTGCATGAATAATTTAAAAATAAATATAATTTTCATAGGTTGAAGATCACTGAATCTTCATATCTGGTAAATTGAAAAAAAGTGTTTATTGATGAGTGAATTTTTCCAGTATAACACTGTTACTGAGTTCACACTGGAATTCTAACACAACGTATGCGAGGTCGATTTACAAGTACATATCGTAACTCGCTAATGATTTTCCCCAAGAGGCCTTCAAACTTTACATTAAGACCACCAGTTTCGTTCCCTTCATTGTACATTTCCTGGCTGCACAAGGGAAATGTAAATAAGGAACAAATCCCCTTATTTAAAAAAAATTCAAAACATTAACACCTTTTTGAAACACAAATGAAATCTGAAATTGCATAAAATGGCTAATATGAAACACAGTACACAGCACAGTACGGCAACCATGGTTTCACAGGTGAAATTATTTATAATCGATAACTTTGTGCTAGCATAGGCACTACTACATCCCCGAGCCCACAGGCACTACTACATTCCCAAGCCCACATGCACTACTACATCCGTAAACCCACAGGCACTACTACATTCCCAAGCCCACGGGCACTACCACATTCCCATGCCCACAGGCACTGCTACATCCCCATGCCCACAGGCACCACTACATCCCCAAGCCCACATGCACTATTACATCCCCATGCCCACATGCACTATTACATCCCCAAGCCCACATACACTATTACGTCCCCAAACCCACAGGCACTACTACATCCCCAAGCCCACAGGCTCTACTACATACCCAAGCCCACAGGCACTACTACATCTCTAAGCCCACAGCCACTACTACATCCCCAAGCCCACAGGCACTGCTACATCCCCAAGCCCACATGCACTATTACATCCCCAAACCCACATGCACTACTACATCCCCAAGCCCATAGGCACTGCTACATCTTTAAGCCCTCAGCCAGTACTACATCCCCAAGCCCACAGGCACTAAAACATCCGCAAGCACACAGGCTCTACTACATCCCATTTCCCACAGATACTACTACATCCCCAAGCCCACGGGCACTATTACATCCCCAAGCCCACAAGCACTAATACATCCCCAAGCCCACCGGGGATGACGGGTAGGTAGTTTTGTGCTCCCACGTGCAAGAAACCTAGAGTCCTGAGAAACGAGGATGCAAACTTTAGGCGTAAAGTAATATAATACAAAAATTTCCATTGATTACATCAGCTGATGTAGATTGTGCGACTTTTAAAAAAATGTTAACAGTTAACCTTACCGTTGACTAAAACAATGCCACCACTGGAACATAATACCTGTCATTCACAGGTAAGATAAGAAAAGTACTGCATTTTTTTGTCATTTGTATACTCCGCATATTGTATCACTTCAGGTTAGAGCAATAAACCTAAGTTGATATTTCTGCATCATGACTATTTAGCTTATTACAGAGACTAATTCTCATTGATTAGTAATCCAAAAGTAATCTGATTCATCAGCCATTACTCCAATGACCCATCCACAGATTAACAGATGCGCATTGATTAGTAATCAGAAAATGATCCACAAATCACTACTCTGATTAATCTGCCATCAGACTGACGGACCAGTCACAGATTAATAGTTGTTGATTGATGACCTTTGACGATAATGTTGACTGAGTGAGGATCAGATGTCGAGCATTTCATTATCGGTTCATTTTCTTCGTCAGGTTTAATCCCTCTTGGTAGAGAATTAAAAAGTTTTTACCTTACGTTAGAAATCTGATAAGACTCCTCAACTCTATAACCTGGGAATTGAAGAGAACGAACCAATTTATTCATCGGTAAGCCTCAGACCAATGACAAGGATGAGATGTGTAAGTGCTTAGAAAACATCCGATTCCTATTCACTATATACAGTACAATCTTGCCAGCTACGTTGTTTATTGTTCCCTAAATCACTCCAGCAGTTATCAGGATTTGCTATATAGTGAATGCAATACTGCATGCTTGGTATGATGGTAGAACACGAGCTTCGCTTATTTTTACCACTATGGGAGAGAGGTTTGTTGATTTCAGCATTATGCGGAATATGTGCTTGGCCTGTCATATATATGATGGCAACCTCGAAAATAGATCACAGTAAACAATTACATATTGTTTACAGAGTAGACTCTTTTCAAACTTTTACAGTTTGACATATTAGACAGTTATTCATGTTATTAGTAATTTGACCTTAATGTCACCGAACCGTATATTTAGTAACTGACCCTGATTTACCCGAATCGTATGCTTAGTAACTGACCTTGATTTGTCCGAATCGTATATTTAGTAATTGATCTCGATTTGTCCGAATCGTATTTTAAGTAATTGACCTTGATGTGTCCGAATCGTAATTCGTTTCCAGGAGTGCTAAAAAAAAACACCTTAAATTTTTCATTCCCTTTATCACTGTTCAGCAGGCTAGATTGGGGATGTAGTCCAGGGTTTCCAGACCCACCCAGGCAAAAAAGCACCCACCCCAATAAAAATCCCCCAAAACAAAACAATGTACACATGCAAACGTACAACCGCTGGTCATTTGAAATTTGACAATAACTGTATTCTTCTAAACGTTTAATTGGTATTATGCACAATTTCAGTAAATAGACACAGAAGTTTGCTTTGGTACCATTCGAGGAATGTTAGGGCCCTTTTTAGAAATTTTCGAAACCTCTCTCTCTCTTACACACACACACACACACACACACACACACACACACACACACACACACACTTGACCTGAACCGGCCCTGGTTCATGATGTGTGAATTTTCAGCTAGATTGCTGTATATAGCAAAACGATTTCTGTCCTTTACAGGATTTCCTATTAGGCATCTACATAGGGAATCAACATTCTTGAGGTGACAGATTTTTAATCATGAAATTCTGGATTTGTGGAACTTTTTTTATTTTGAAAAAGAAAAGAAAAGAAAAAAGAATTAGACTAATTTATTTTAAATTTTGCCATTAATTAAAAGTGTAAAGATCTTTAAAGGCTAAGATTTTTAGATTGGTTTTGAGGGGTGGGGTCAAATCTGGAAGTGCCTAAGGAGGACAAAATAATAAATCCGTCATATTAGAACATAAAACTACTTTACCTTATTTCTCACTTTCAGCCTTAAAGGAACATTGGCACAAAAATCGAGTTAGATCTAAATGGAGTGAAATCTAGGAGAATACATGACTGTTTTGGTATGTTTAGGTGAAAGACTCACTGTACTAATTCATTTCTTCTAGTGAACCTATGCAAACGCCATGATACTAAAAATTCAATAACTTAAACTGTCAGAGTGCTCATGATCGAACCTATATTTATCAGTTTAGATGCATCCTAGATGACAGCATATGTGCAGATATAACTATAACATCCGCGGCATTGTCTGGATCTAAATGTTTCATACATGTACTTTCAATTTCGCACAAAAGAGTAGGGTGCTAATTTTAGTAATGAGTGTTCCAAACTCAAGACTGTTAAAGGACTGAAATTCCATCACTTACAACTAGGGTAAGCTTTCAAAAGATTCTTTTTTTCCTAATATCTAATCTTCCTTATCAACCAAACTCTATTTTATTTCACCCATTTCCAGACTGGCTCCCTTTTTTCCATGTGATTGGTACCGTGAGTCCTAAGATGACAGACTCAGGGGCGACTACTTCGCCTGAATTGCCCTTTAGCATGGATCCTGTACCATTATGAAAAGTATATCATTTACTGGTCTGAAACTGAAACTTGTACACAATTTTGTTTAGGCCAGAAAGTTCATTCTATTACTGTCTACATTGCATACGATAAATATTTTATATTGTGCTAGCAATGACCTATTAAGGTCAATTGTTTCAGATGAAGACGAAAAATCCCACACATTTTACAAAAGAAAAATTCAAGGCTGCCCCTCTTGTCAGCTGAGTTATATTGCAAAGCCACCGCTGAGTTACATTGATTTACATTGCAAAGCCACCGCTGAGTTACATTGAGCTACACTGCAAAGCCACCGCTGAGTTACGTTGAGTTACATTGCAAAGCCACCGTTGACCACTAGTCTAACATATTTTCAAGGTGGGTTTCATGACAAGAAACTCATCTTTTTTTCCAGGAAGAAACAAAAGAAATAAATATATCAGCATTAACTCAATTCATCGTTAGTTTCAAATAAAACATAATTTAAAGATGAGAAACTGAGACATATCCGGTGGCCTAGTGGTTAGAGCGTCCGCCTCGGAAGCGGGAGGTCGTGGGTTCGAAATCCTGTCGAGTCATACCAAGGACTTACAAAAATGGTACTAACAGTTGCCTCGCTAGACGTTAAAGCTACGTTAAAAATCCTAATTACACACAGAGAGAGAGAGAGAGAGAGAGAGAGAGAGAGATCAGTTATATGAGTAAAGGCTGAAGTTAAATAAGGGCATGATCAATTACATAAACACAGTTCTGCCTTTTTCCAGTAAGCAAAGCTGTTCACACAGCGACCAAATATGATTACCAAATAGGAAACTCTAGTGACGACCTATTTAGTCCTACACCAAACAAGACACCGGAGACAACCTATATATTCCTACACCAAACAAGATACTGGATATTAATGATATTGTGTGACAATAAAAATAATTATAACTTTCTTTTTTCACTTTATAATTTAAACAAAATAATAAACTATAAACTAGCCTAGAAGGTATACAAAATTGTCAAATAATTATTGGCAGATAAAACAATTAAAACACTTCTGGCTCATCCAATTGTTTTATATTCATAATGGGGTTAATTTTATATTCATAATGGGGTTAATTTTATATTCATAATGGGGTTAAGTTTATATTCATGATGGGGTTAATTTTTTTTTATTCATAAGGAGGTTAATTTTATATTCATAATGGGGTTAAATTTGTATTCACAATGGGGTTAATTTTATATTCATAATGGGGTTAATTGTTTTATTCATAATGAGGTTAAATTTGTATTCACAATGGGGTTAATTTTATATTCATAATGGGGTTAATTTTATATTCATAATGGGCTTAATTTTATATTCATAACAGAGTTAATTTTATATTCATAATGGGGTTAATATTATATTCATAATGGGGGTTAATTTTATATTCATAATGGGTTAATGTTATATTCATAATGGGGTTAATTTTATATTCATAATGGGGTTAATTTTATATTCATAATGGAGTTAATTTTATATTCATAATGGGGTTAATATTATATTCATAATGGGGGTTAATTTTATATTCATAATGGGTTAATGTTATATTCATAATGGGGTTAATTCTATATTCATAATGGGGCGACGATCATAGCCCAAAAAGGGGTTTGGTGCTCGGGGCAACCACCCCATCTGCCACCCCCACCCCACATCGGACACCTACTCCTACTCCAAGGTTCTCGAGTTTGATAACTGCTCGGCCAGCCTGGGCCAACTGCCTTTATGTGACCTCGGGAAAGGCACTCAGATTCCATTTCGTATGCATACTTTTGCCCGTAATGCGTTAAAACCAACAAACTGCATACTGACACCCCCTCATGAGGAATTTTCGCAGTTTTTGTGCAGTTAGAAAAAGAAAAATGTTATCGTTGCTGGGAAAAAGTACAAGATTAGCGAGGTTAAAATTTGGATATTATAAAGAATATTAGTACTATATTTTTGAACATATAGTAAACAAATTCTACCATATATGAATAATGTACACGTACTGGCAAGAAAGAAATTGTCAAAATTCATCTTTTTATCACTGGCTCCGTGCATAACGGCTGGTATTAAATCATCATCGTCATCTCTAATGTCTTAACAATATCTTCAGTTGTTGGTGACCGCTTCTATGAGCTAGTGGGTAGAGCGTCCGCATCGGATGCGGGAAGTAGCAGGTTCGAACCCCGGCAGATGCGTAACAAAAACTTATAAAAATTGTACCACCAGTTGCCACACTAGGCTCTCGATATTAAGAGGTTAGTGTTAGGACTCGTCGGCCTGGTGCCAGGATAATGTGTCTGGATGGGACATCATGTTACATGTCTGCGGCTTGATGCCTCAGCGCTTGACATCACTATAAACTGCCACACTGCAGACATCGTAGCGATATGACTGAAAAGTTTTTAAAGCTACGTTGAAAATCCAAATCACACACACACACACACACACACACACATGCACGCATACACACACACACACAGTTGTTGGTATCAAAGATGTGACAATATCACTCCGAGAAATCAGCATCCTCTACACTAGACCCAAGTTGGTGTGATGTGCCATGTACCAAAGCAAGGAGACATATTTATCATCATCGTTATCATCTATTTTCCTCATCAAATCCTGCCTTAACATAACATTTTGTAACATAGTGCAAACATCATGCAGTACACGATGAAACATCTTGAGTGCAGACGATAAATGTGTCGAGGCTCGTGAGGTATGATTGGATGACTCATTGGAACACAAAAGAATTTAGTTCAAGATCTACTCAACCATTCAAAATATATGGTGTTGGTAAGTGGGGTTTAACGCCATTTTTCAGCACATGATAGGCTATGCATAGCGGCCAGTATTAATGGTGGAGGAAGAACCCGGGGAAAACCACCGACCCACGAGAAGCTACTGGCAAGTTTTCTCACATACCCACATTGCCCGAACCCTAGACTCGAACTAATGCAGACAGAGGTGAGATGGCAATGATCCGTAACGGAGAGGGCTTTAGAATACTCGGGGTCCCTCAAAATATATAATGATAGCAAAAGGATATTTCTAATATTCGGTCAAATAAGAACAAAACAAAGCATTTCTTATTATGTGTAAATTGCTCTGACTAGGAACCCACAAATAAAAAATTGCTGAATAAAGTGTAAGTTTGTTACTGTGCATTTCTCTTATTCCTTTGTTGTTTAGCGACAATGAATGAGATTTGATTACCGTGTGTTTTTTTTTTTTTTTATATATATATATACCTTTGTTATTTAAATGACTGCCATTGTTTTCCTGGCCTTAGTATATAAGAACATTATTACTGGGCTAATATTCTCTGACAACACCGTTTCTATGTCGTAACAAAGGAATAGATAACAAAAGTCTGTGTAATACATTGCAGTGGTATGCGTCATTTGTATATAGCTCTCCATTTTAAGGATTTCATAGATTTTTCGTGATTACTTGTTTGATTTTGGGAACTCGGTGTTGGGGATCTAGTCCTCGGTCCGAATAATTAGCCAATTGCTAGGGGCAAACGTCACAGAGTGCAGTGTTGATGAGGTTTCATGATGACATGGTTTGATTCCGTAGTGTGTATTCAATAATAAAATCTAATTTCGTGGAATGATTGTGTGTCTCTACGCGACGTATTTATGACATGGACTGATACATTTTAAAATGGAATAATAGAGAAGGGATCGTTCCATTATCTGGAGATGCCTTTTATTGTTGGTACGATGGTCAATATAGTGCAAAATGAGGCTTAAAATCAGGATTTGACTTACTCATTATAAGTAGAGTAGGAAAATAGTTCCCTGTATTTGGTGTTTGAGTTGTATATTTTCATGGCGTGATATACTGGCGCTACGTTACGGAACTGTGATAAGGAGAAACCATGCAGTTGTGAGGTTGGCAGGCAATTGTGAAGTTGTGATTCAAAAGTGTAGTTGTGATGTTTGTGGTCATGCACTGATTACACGAAAATTATTTATAGTCTGGAATTTCCAGTTTACAACAGTAGTTACAGACAAGTCCTTGGAAGTCAGGGGAAAACAAGTGATTTCTAGCGGGATTCACGCCAGGGTTTAGTACGCTAAGTCAAGAGACCCCTCTGGTCGATTACAATATATCTGATCGAACCAACGACCTCCAGCATCCGAGGCGGACGCTCTATGTTAGTATGTATGTATGTATGTATGTGTGTGTGTGTGTGTGTGTGATTTCGATTTTTAACGTAGCTTTGAAAAAAAATCAGTCATATCGCTACGATGTCTGTAGTGTGGCAGTTTAATGCGATGTTTAGCATTGGGGCGTCATGCCGCAGACGTAGCATGATGTCCCACCCCGTCACTTTATCCTGACACTAGGCCGACCAGTTTTAACACTAACCAAGCGAGGCAGCTGTTAGTACTATTTTTTAAAGTCTTTGGTATGACTCGGTCAGGGATCGAACCCACGACCTCCAGCATCCGAGACGGACGCGCTATGTATGTATGTATATGTGTGTGTGTGTATATATGTATGCATGTATGCAAGTATATATATCATTATGTATGTATGTATGTATGCAAGTATATATTTCATTATGTATGTATGTATGCAAGTATATATTTCAGTATGTATTTATGTATATATGTATGTATGTAAATATGTATGCAAGTATATATGGCAGCATGTAAATATGTATGTATTTATGTATGTATGTATGTATTTATGTATGTATGTCAGTATGTCATGCAAGTATGTATGTATGCAAGTATATATGTCAGTATGTATGTATGCAAGTATATATGTCAGTATGTACATATGTATGTATGTGTGTGTGTATGTATGTACATATGTAGGTATGCATGTACAAATGTATGTATGTGTATGTATGTATGTATGTATGTATGTATGTATGTGTGTGTATATACATGTAGCAATTAGTATTTTACACTCATCATAGAAATATATTAAAAATTATGAACCTAGAGTTTTACTTGTAATATTTATCATGTTTTAATTTCAAATCATTGATTCAAGTCGATAATGTTTTTTATTTTGATATTCTCTGTATCATAATTATTATCAGCATGTTTTTGTTTTGTAATTTTATGGTGTTTGTTTCTGTACTCATGTCATTGTATATTTTGTTTGTGTTATCTAATACTGTAAAGTGCTTAGAGCTTCTAAATATTTGGCGCTGTACTAAGTCACATTGTTATTATCTTATTAATCTTGCATTCTAAAATTGACATTTTATTTTAATACTTGTTTCATAAGGGGAAGAACTCTTCATAACTCAAACTTTTGATTGAATAGTTCTTTTAAGTTTACCTCCCTTGGTTTCTAAAAAAAGAGTGGAAACTAATGTGTGTACATGGTTTCAGTATAAAATTACTTGAATCGAATCTCTTGATATTCTGCAAATGCTATACAAAAAATGAAACATTTAAAATCTGAAAACAAGAGTACGAGGAACAAAACCATTATGCCTCCTCCCCAGGGGTAGACATTATACCCCCTCCCCAGGTTTTAATGAGTCTCTACATTTATGTAGACAAGTGAAATATTTGGCAAAAAAATTTCAACTAAACTTAGTAGCCTTGACTGGCTATCCAGAATGTTTGGCCAAGTTCGTAATGTAGAATTAATGGTGATGTAGGGAACCATTCATCTTCTCTTCAGATTGACCCTGACCTTTTTAACTTTTGACTCCAAAATCAATAGGCTTCTTCCTTACCTCTAGTGCAAGCCATATACAAATGTTAAGTGTATTTAATTTACATTTTATTTTATTTTAAATTTAAAATAAAAAAAAAATATTACATGCTATTGTACTGTAACATTGTATGTTGGACTTGACCTTGTCCAAAACTGAGGTCATTTCTGCTTGACTTGAATTGATTTTGTGTTTTATTTTATTTTGTAAACAACCAATACATAGCTAAAATATTATCTATGTTTATGGGCTTACTATCATGATCATTATTAATAGAAGTAATTATGTTTCTTTGGTCCAAGTGAAGATTTATGGGAATTGCCTGGTGTTCCTAATACAGTCCAGGTTCAGTATTTTAATTTTAGAAAATGCTAATTGTGACGTAAGATCAAATAGAAGAATATATAAGCTTGTCTCTTTATGGAAAATTCATTTGTGCTTTAAGTTCTAGCACAGGTCACATTGTGTTATATGTTGTGTCCAGTATTATTTTAGGCTGGTATCTATTTTCTTAAAATTACTGAACTCAAGTGATTATCTTCTTTGGAAATAAAAAAGTGCTCTGATAAAATTCTGGGATAGAGACATTCACTGGAATTAATTGCTATGTATGTTTGATTTAATTTATATTTTATTTAATTTAATTGTAAGTTTTAATTTTGTTTAATTTCATTTCATGTCAAATCAAAGTAATGTAATCTTGTTTACTTGATTTGGCATTTTTTTCTTTAAAAAAATCAGATTGACCTGACTCTTTTCATAAATACATAATAATAGAAACACTGTTTCTATTTTTTGACTTAATTCCCGACTTTGGTTCAGAAATCAATGAGACAATAAAACAACTTTCTATTTTTATTTTATTCTCGGAGTAAAAAATTGGTTTTTACCAAGGTCATACTGGGATACATGATTTTAGATATGTAAACAGCCTCTAGTTTGCAATTCTGGGTTTTCCAAAATTGCGCAGTAGTGAGATTTAATAGTGATGTTTAGAGAGATATTTCTCAGTTCGGGCTTTTACCTTGGACACTGGAAAGTGTTTAGCTGTGACCCGTTTGGAGTTACATTTTAACATTTATTCAAATTATTTGGATTCTAAAACATTAATTTTTTTTCCAGGAAATATTTGAGTGTTCATACAGAATTCTTGGACAAAGACATTTTATTAAATTTTATTTGGAATTCAAACACCAGAATATTATTTTTTGTGGTTCACAAAGAACTCTAAATACATCAGTGCTATACTGACTACAGTATACATCATCGCCTTCCATTTTGGATTTTTCGTCAGGTCTTGAACTTGTGTTTTTAAAAGGTTCATTACAACATTTCATTACTAGGACTTCTAAAATTTAATTTGTGGATTATTCTTGGATAATTTTTGGATTTAATTCTTAAAACGGTAAGTTCTTATTTTTTCATTTTGACATTGTTTTTTTCTTCAGGGAAATGACATATTTGTTAAATTTTTCAAAGCTTTTTGTTTTCACTTCATTATTTGTTACTGTTTATTAGAGCCTAAACACATAACATAAGATAACAGTGAATTAAAACCTGGAATTATATTACTGTAATTCAACAAAAGACTGTTGGCACATCAATATTCTATGAGCTACCACATAAACCTCAACACCTTCAGTTTTTGATTTATTTTAGACTTCTACAGAATTATATTCAGGACTTTAATTAGGACATGCGTCTGTAATTCCTGAATTATTTTGGGATTTAAGTTTACTGTAAATTGTTTTTTTTCATTTTCATTTTGTATTTTTGGGAAATAAATTATTCGATGAATTTTACAAAGCTTGTTGCTTTCCACTGTATATGCCAAACATTATCGATGTAACTTCTATCACTAGATAATTATTCCTAAGCAGAATATTAATCAACTGAGCCCAAAGTGTCCGAGTGATCTAAAGCGCTCACCATTTTGGATCACTGCCATCTCAGTCTCAGGTGGGTACATGAGAAAGCTTGCCAGTAGCTTATGTTAGGTCGGCGGTTCTTTCTGGGGTTTTCCTGGGTTCTTCCTCCACCATTAATACTAGGTGCCCTGTATAGTCTATATTGTGCTGAAAAATGGCATTAAATCCCATAACAACAACATATTAAGCATCCTTCCTTTCTAACAAATATAAACATACAAAACTGAAAAATACAAAACTGAAATATAATTCTGACATTGATTTCTCCATGACACCTCTAATAGGATGACCAATGCTTCTAATTAGCCCTTTTAAAAACACAAGTTTCCACATCTATTTATAGATTAGACACATTTTATTTTTTTTCTTAATATTCTAATTATAAGAAGATAGTGTATTTGGTACATTACTTATTGTTTATTTCATATAATACTACCATATTTCATATAACACAATCATATTTCATATAACACAATCACATTTCATTTAATATTACATTTCATTTGACAATATTTCATGTAACACTCATATTTCATGTAACTCATATTTCAGGTAACACTATCATTTTAATGTAACACTCATATTTCATATAATACTATCATGTCATGTAACACTACCATATTTTATGTAACACAATCATATTTCATGTAACATTACCATATTTCATGTAACAATCCTATTTCATGTAACACCACCATATTTCATGTAACACAATCATACTTCATGCAACATTACCATATTTCATTTAACAATTATAATTTATGTAACACCATCATATTTCATGTGATAGAATCATATTTCAGGTAACACTATCATTTTAATGTAACACTATCATATTTCATTTAATACTATTATGTCATGTAACACAACGATTTATAGAACTCGTTTGAAGATGGGCGGTTGTTTCCGGGGTTTTCCCAGGTTCTTCCTCCACCATTTATACTGGCCACCATGCATAGCCTATTGTGTGCTGAAAAATGGTGTTAAACCCCACAACAACAACAACAACATTTCATGTAACACTACCATATTTCATGTAACACTGATTTTCATGTAAGACATATTTCTTGTAAGACCACCATATTTTATGTAACACAATCACATTTCACATAAGACATTTCATTTAACACCACCATATTTTCATGTAACACAATCATATTTCACATAAGACATTTCATGTAACACCACCATATTTCTCATATTTCATGTAACATTACCTACTATATTTCATTTAACAATTATATTTGATGTAACACTTTTATATTTCATGTAACACTATCCTTTTAATGTAAGACTACCATATTTCATGTAACACTGATTTTCATTTAAGACATATTTCTTGTAACACCACCATATTTTATGTAACACAATCATATTTCACATAAGACATATTTCCTGTAACACAATCAACTTTCATGTAACACTATCATTTTCATGTAAAACTATCATATTTTATGTAACACAATCATATTTCACATAAGATATATTTCATGTAACATTACCATATTTCATGTAACACAATCATATTTCATGTAACACTATATAAGTACTAATTAAATTAACCCATATATGCTAGCAAACAGAAACATGCTTTTAACAAGCAGCTCTTGTACATCAGAAACATGACCCCTTAAAACATATGCCTGCTTAACTGAAATTTACTTATACATTAAAATGGTTTACAAGACATTAAGACAGGTGATTGTAAATTACAGGTGATCCGTAACACAGATGATTGTAAATTACAGGTGATCTTTAAGGTACATTAAAATATATCTGTACCTTCTTAAAAACATCCTTTATAACCTGGATTGCAAAAGCTATACATTCGCTCCCTCAGTGTAAGACCTTCATTATAACACAGTTCATGTTATAACAGGAGTATAGTCATGGTTCATAGTTCATAAAGTTCCTAGTTGCTGTGGGGTTTAATGCCATTTTTCAGCACACGATTGGCTATGCATGGCGGCCAGTATTAATGATGGAGGAAGAACTCGGGGAAAACCCCAGGAAGAACCACTGACCCATGAGAAGCTACTGGAAAACTTTCTCACATACTAAAGTTCTTAGTAAAATTATATGTATAATATACTTCATTATAAGGCAGTATACTATGTGCTTCCAATCAACAGCATTATAATGAGGATGGACTGTATCATATACTTCATTATAAGATAGTCTTACTATAAAGGGGTATATTCTACAGCTCCAATGGATGACATTATAATGAGGAATGACTTATATACTTTATTAAAAGGTAGCCTCACTATAAAGCAGCATACTTTATGGCTCCAGTTATTGGTATTATAATGAGGGATGTCTTATAATATACTACAAGGTAGTCTCACTGTAAGGTGGTATACTCTGGTTCCAGTTAATGGTATTATAATGAGGTATGTCTTATAATATACTACAAGGTAGTCTCACTATAAGGTGGTATACTCTGGCTCCAGTTAATGGCATTATAATGAGGGATGTCTTATTTACATTATAAGGTAGACTCACTATAAGGCAGCATACTCTATGGATATCATACTCAATGGATGCATTATAATGAAGGAGGTCTTATCATATACTTTATTAAAAGGCAGTATACTCTGGCTCCAATGGATGACATTATGTTGTTGTTGTTGTTGTAGGGTTTAACGCCATTTTTCAGCACAAGATAGGCTATACATTGCAGCCAGTATTAATGGTGGAGGAAGAACCCGGGAAAACTCCGGAAAGAACCACCGACCCACGAGAAGCTACCGGCAAGCTTTCTCACATATCCACATTGGCAGAATCCGAGACTCAAACCCATGTAGACAGAGGTGAGATGGCAGTGATATTGTAACAGAGAGTGCTTTAGACCACTCGGCCACTGGATGACATTATAATGAGGAAGGACTTATCATGTACTTTATTATAAGGTAGCCTCACTATAGAAAGCAGCCTACCATGTGATTCATTATAAGGTGGTCTCATTGTAAGGAAGTATATTATCTGTACCCCAATGATGGCATTATAACAAGGGAGTACTTGCAACAATAAGTGATATTAACTAATTAATTGTGACCCATCAGACTACAAGGATAGCCTGTTCTTTATATTTTCTGATATACTATTGTAATTAACATTGTTATAGTTTATAACTCTTCCAGATCTCCATACTTTTATCATGAAAATTAATTTAATTCATTCCTACAACAAGAAAGCTCAGTGTTATAGACCTACATGACAAGCACATATGAAGGGCAAAGTAGTACTATTACAAGTATTAGATCACAAATAATGCCAGCCTTTTCCATTTTTGAAAGCAAATGTAAACACCGCTCTTCGAAAACACATTTCACAAGCTCCCGTTTTCAAAGAAAAGTATATTTGGTCTCCAAGAATGCTAATTTAATGTAAACTTTTATTTAATAATAAAATATTGATCAAATTATATTTCCACATTGATACGGCACAAGGCATAATAAAAGAATTTACATTTGCGATAAATTATCCTTTTTGAAGAGTGCAGTCTTCATGTTCATACACTTTACTATCTCATGATTGTTTGGATTTGGATTTTTTTAAAAAAAACATAGCTTTAACAATTTTTCAGTCATATTGCTACAATGTCTGCAGCGTGGCAGCTTATAGTGATGTCTAGTACTCAGGCATCATGCCGCAGACATGTAGCATGATGTCCCACCTAGTCACATTATCCTGACACCGGGCTGACCAGTCCTAACACTAACCTCTTAATGCGGAGTGCCAAGCGAGGCACCTATTAGTACCATTTTTGTAAGTCTTTGGTATGACTCGACCGGAGCTCGAACCCACAACCTCCCGCATCCGAGTCGGCTGCTCTAACCACCTGGCCACAGGAGTGGTCTTTTATGAATGTCAAAGCTACATTAAAAATCCAAAACACACATACATTATCTCATGTACTAATATAGAAGAGTTATTTTTTTGTATAGTAAATCAAGGTTGTTTAGTTGGTACAGCACTGCACTCAAAATCCAGTGGTCTCATGTCTGAACATCTGCCAGGGCAGATTGGATCAGTTGCCTCTACCTGTCCGTGGGAATGACAAATAGCTCCAAATTTCTTGGCATTTAATAGCCAAGAATGCATTAGAAGTGCTGTTAAAACCAACAAAAACAAAAAGTATTCTTTTTCTATGCTTATCTGACTAGCTAAGTGACACAAATGACTGGTTCATCCTTCTACATGTGACCAATAAAAAGTACTTATACATATGTACATTTAATAATACATGTAATACAAATTAAAGGCTAATTTGGTTTAAATTGACTATGATTTTCATATTTGAAAGGAAATAGATAATACAAGTTCAGGTCTGTTATGGGGTACAATTATTCAACAACTTTGTGGTCACTAGAAAGAACAAATTTGCTACAAATTCTGTGTCTGTCAGAGGCATGGACACAAACTCAAGTCCTAATAACAAATTTAATTGCGTGGTAAAAACCATGAAAATTGATTTCCACAAAAATAAATCAATTACCTGTAATAGCAATTTATTTATATCTTTACTTGAATATGATGAATCTTGTATACTTAAGGTCTAGTTTTATTGATATACTTGCCATTATCTGTATCATTTTGGAACTCTGAAAGCCTCTTTGCTTACTGTATTATATACAAATTTACTTAATAACCTATTCTAATTACCTATCAACTTATACAAAGGATAACTGAAAAACTGTGATGGTATAGAGAAACTGAATTCTGCAAGTGTTTTTCGAAACTTCACTGTATATTCTATCAATAAATAGCTATAGTTTTTGAAAACATGCATTTTAATGTAAATTAGAGATACACATGTGCAAGAAATAACTGTGATTTGAAATATTTCTGTACTAATAAACCACTATTGTTATTATTAACAAGAGACAGAAACTTTGTGTTGGTTAGGTTTTTTAGGATTTCATGTGGAAAGAATGATTTAAATTCAGTGTAAAAAGTGATCAACTGTAACCAGCAATTATTCCTACTGACTCATTTTACATGGTACATTCGATTCAAGTGCAATATCACAAAACCTCAGTCCTACTTTCCAGTGTAACTCAGCTGGTATAGTGCCAGGCATTTATTGAAAGGGTCAATGTTTTAGACCAGCTTAGGTTGACGGACTCCATGTTCTTTTGGAAGGCACCTTATTTCCAACTTCCTTGGCCTGATATAGTCAATAATGTGTTCCAAGGTCATTCAGAACCAACACAATGACAAAACCATTCAGTACCTGAACCGACTAAAATTGTTCTCCCAAACTGAAGAGTATCCATCGACAAAGAAGCATATTAACTTTTAATACCTTATTTTTCTTGTTACTAAAATGTGACACTTTGCATGGGCTGTCATTGTACATGTCAATAGATCCAGGTCACCATTTTGTACTTGATTCTTTGAAGATTATAAACTGATTTAATGGAAGGTTGTGATTTAATTGAACAGTGTAGACATCTCTTATGCAAGGTTGTGATTTTAACTGAATAGTGTAAATAGATCTTATGAGGTTGTAATTTTAACTGAACAGTGTAAACAGATCTTATCAGGTTGTAATTTTAACTGAACAGTGCAGACAGATCTTATGAGGTTGTGATTTTAAGTGAACAGTGTAGACATTGAGGCTGTGATTTTAAGTGAACAGTGTAGACATTGAGGTTGTAATTTTAAGTGAACAGTGCAGATCTTATGAGGTTTTGATTTTAAGTCAACAGTGTAGACATTGAGGCTGTGATCTTAAGTGAACAGTGTAGACATATCTTATATAATGTAGTGATTTTAAGTGAACAGTGTAGACATCTTATATGAGGTTGTGATTTTAAGTGAACAGTGTAAACATCTTATATGAGGTGATTTTAAGTGAATAGTGTAGACATACTGAAGTTGTGATTTTAAGTGAACAGTGTAGACATATCTTACATCACGTTGTAATTTTAAGTGAACAGTGTAGACATCTTATACGAGGTTTTGATTTTAAGTGAATAGTGTAGACATATTGAGGTTGTAATTTTAAGTGAACAGTGTAAACAGATCTTGTGAGGCTGTGATTTTAAGTGAACAGTGTAGACATATTGTTGTAATTTTAAGTGAACAGTGTAGACAGATCTTATGAGGTTGTCATTTTAAGTGAATAGTGTAAACATCTTATGAGGTTGTGATTTCAAGCAAACAATGTAGACATATCTTATGAGGTTGTGATCTTAAGTCAGTGTAGACATATTGAGGTTGTGATTTTCAGTGAATAGTGTAAGCACATTTTATGAGGTTTTGATTTTAAGTGAACAGTGTAAACAATCTTATATGAGGTTGTGATTTCAAGCGAACAATGTAGACATATCTTATGAGGTTGTGATCTTAAGTCAGTGTAGACATACTGAGGTTGTGATTTTCAGTGAACAGTGTAAACAGATCTTATATGAGGTTTTGATTTTAAGTGAACAGTGTAGGCAGATCTTATGAGGTTTTGATTTTAAGTGAAGTGTATATATATCTTATATGAGGTTTTGATTTTAAGTGAACAGTGTAGACAGATCTTGAGGTTGTGATTTTAAGCGAATAGTGTAGACAGATCTTATATGAGGTTGTGATTTTAAGTGAACAGTGTAGACAGATCTTATATGAGGTGATATTCAGTTAAAAGTGTTGACTGATCAGTTGTAATGGCACATTTGGGTCTAATGTTGTGACATTTAGTGATCTGTGTAAACAGATCCAGATATGTTGGCAGAAACTTTCTTCTTTGGGAGATGTCCATCTACTGCCATAGGATGGAGAATCAAGAATACGAAAGAGGGGAACAACATCGAATGGCAGATGATGGGTAGTATGGTAAATAAGCATTTAATAGCTTTGTATCACATTTTTTTTTTTTTTTACAACTAAGAATCTCCATACCCAATTCAGTTTGCTCAGCTGTAAATATTTTCTTTTTCTGATCACTGCACTTCTTACAATCCTCTGCAAAACTGATAATCACTAGACATCCTTGTGTCTGCAAGTCTTTTATTTACCTGTTTAGATCTCAGTCTGTTACTCAGAGGAGTGTAAATTCTTAAATTCTGCTTTGGTAAATGAATCCCCAGTGTAAATTTGGCTTTAAGAAATGAACCCCCATTGCAAATTTGGCTTTGAGAAATGCCCCACCCACCCCACCCCCGTGTAAATTCTGCTTTGAGAAATGAACCCCCAGTGTAAATTTGGCTTTGAGAAATGAACCCCTCTCACAATCACCTGTTTATAAAGGCCACTTCAATTCTGGACAGTTTGAATAGTCAGGGGCTTAGTTGTAGGATATTCAATAAAGTGAATCGACTACTTCAGGTGTCATCCTATAGAATTTAATTACACATACCTTTGAAAGGGCGAATATTCAGTTTATAGTTTGCTTGCTCATATATTCAGAAATGCCACTTACATCTGCATCAGTGCTTACTTCGCTATGCTTAGGTTTTGCACACAAGAAATTAATGTCTGATCAATGGATTTATGTGCAATAACCATCAAGGAAACAAATTAAGAAAAATCTTGATCATTTCTGAAACACGACAACCGACCTGATCATAAAGGTGGAAGTATTCAAACACTAATTTTCTCTATGTATAGGACTTACTGTAATCACGAAGAAAAAATGATGATTTCTTAACACTTAATTCATAATTTTAAAAAATTCACGCACTGGGTACAACAAAACATGGTAATCATAGGTTATTTATGTGATATTTCTGTGTTTTAAAAGTTGCATGACTCTTGATTACTTTTTTGAAGACATCCAAGATCCTGTAGACTGGCAGCATCTTGACAGATCTGGGACTAATATTACAATATTCTACCATTACTGCAGATCTGGGTCTAATCCTCTAGCATTCAGTGAACAATGTAGACAGTGTCATGATGGCAGATGGGAGTCTGATATAATGTTCGAAGAACAGTATAGACAAATCTATCATGACAGATCTGGGCCTAATGTGGTATTTGGTGAACAGTATAGGCAAATCTATCATGACAGATCTGGGCCTAATGTGGTATTTGGTGAACAGTATAGGCAAATCTATCATGACAGATCTGGGTCTAATGTGGTATTCGTTCAACAGTACAGACAAATCTATCATGACAGATTTGGGTCTAATGTGGTATTCATTCAACAGTATAGACAAATCTATCATGACAGATTTGGGTCTAATGTGGTATTCAGTGAACAGTATAGACAAATCTATCATGACAGATCTGGGTCTAATGTGGTATTCGGTGAACAGTATAGAAAAATCTATCATGACAGATCTGGGTCTAATGTGGTATTCGTTCAACAGTATAGACAAATCTATCATGACAGATTTGGGTCTAATGTGGTATTCAGTGAACAGTATAGACAAATCTATCATGACAGATCTGGGTGTAATGTGGTATTCGGTGAACAGTATAGAAAAATCTATCATGACAAATCTGGGTCTAATGTGGTATTTGGTAAACAGTGTAGACAAAACTATCATGACAGATCTGGGTCTATTGTGGTATTTGGTGAACAGTATAGACAAATCTATCATGACAGATCTGGGTCTAATGTGGTATTTGGTGAACAGTATAGACAAATCTATCATGACAGATCTGGGCCTAATGTGGTATTTGGTGAACAGTATAGGCAAATCTATCATGACAGATCTGGGCCTAATGTGGTATTTGGTGAACAGTATAGGCAAATCTATCATGACAGATCTGGGTCTAATGTGGTATTCAGTGAACAGTATAGAAAAATCTATAATGACAGATCTGGGTCTAATGTGGTATTCGGTGAACAGTATAGACAAATCTGTCATGATGGCAGATCTTGACCTAATGTTGTGGTACTTTGTGTGTGATTTAGATTTTTAACATAGCTTTAACAATTTTTCAGTCATTTCGCTACGATGTCGACTTTTTGTTATAGCTGTTGTGTGGTTTAACACCGTTTTTCAGCACACGATAGGCTATACATGGCGGCCAGTATTAATTGTGGAGGAAGAACCCGGGAAAACCCTGGAAAAAGAACCACTGACTCATGAGAAGCTACTGACAAGCTTTCTCATATACCAACATTGGCCGAATCCGAGACTCGAACCCACGCAGACAGAGGTAAGATGGCAGTGATCCTTAACTGAAAGTGCTTTAAACCACTTGGCCACTCGGGGCCCCTACGACGTCTGCAAGGTGGCAGTTTAAAGTGATGTGTAGCATGATCTCCCACCCAGTCATATTATCCTGACACCAGGCCGACCAGTCCAAACACTAACCTCTTAATGCTGAGCGCCAAGCGAGGCAGCTGTCAGTTCCATTTTCGTAAGTCTTTGGTATGACTTGGCCAGGGTTCAAACCCGCTAACTCCCACATCTGAGGTGGATGCTCTAACCACTAGGCCACCCGAGCGGTGGTTGTTGTTGTTGTTGTTCTAGGGTTTAATGCCATTTTTCAGCACAAGATAGGCCATATATGGCGGCCAGTATAACTGGTGGAGGAAGAACCCTGGAAAACCCAGGAAAGAACCACCGACCCATGAGAAGCTACTGGCAGGCTTTCCCATGTACCCACGCTAGCTAAGCCTTGGACTCGAACATACGCAGACAGAGGTGAGATGGCAGTGATCCGGAACGGTGAGCGCTTTAGACCACTCGGCCACTCAGGGTCCCCCGAGCGGTGGTACTTAGTGAACAGTGTAGATAGTGTCATGTATTCAGATTTCAGTATAATGTTGTGATATTAACTAAACAGTGTAGACAGATTGATCATGATAGACCTTGGTATAATGTTGTGTGGTATTCACAGACCACAATTGCCAAATACAGAGCCTAACAGTGACTTAAATGCAAAATGTAATCAAGATGTGACAGAAGCTGGATGGAAAGGCAAGGGCAACACTAAAGTGACAGCAGGCTGGATGGAAAGGCAAGGGCAACACTAAAGTGACAGAAGGCTGGATGGAAAGACAAGGGCAACACTAAAGTGACAGAAGGCTGCATGGAAAGGCAAGGGCAACACTAAAGTGACAGAAGGCTGCATGGAAAGGCTAGGACAACACTAAAGTGACAGAAGGCTGCATGGAAAGGCTAGGACAACATTAAAGTGACAGAAGCTGGATGGAAATGCAAGGCCAACACTAAAGTGACAGAAGGCTGGATGGAAAGGCAAGGGCAACACTAAAGTGACAGAAGGATGGATGGAAAGGCAAGGGCAACACTCATGACAGAAGGCTGGATGGAAAGGCAACACTAAAGTGACAGAAGGCTGGATGGAAAGGTAAGGGCAACACTCGTGACAGAAGGCTGGATGGAAAGGCAAGGGCAACACTAAAGTGACAGAAGGCTGGATGGAAAGGCAAGGCCAACATTAAAGTGACAGAAGGCTGGATGTAAAGGCAAAGGCAACACTTGTGACAGAAGGCTGGATGGAAAGGCAAGGGCAACACTAAAGTGACAGAAGGCTGGATGGAAAGGCAAGGCCAACACTAAAGTGACAGAAGGCTGGATGGAAAGGTAAGGGCAACACTAAAGTGACAGAAGGCTGGATGGAAAGGCTAGGACAATATTAATGCTCCATCATTATCATGATGAGGCATAACAAAAGGCATTAATATTGTTCCTTGAGTACTCCTGAATCATACACAGAGTACCATCAACAGTACATTATATGACTGACCCATTTTCAACAGTCCTCTATGAAGGCTTTAATTGGAGATTACTGACCAATGGATCTCAATGACACCAAGGTATCCAGTTTTGAACTAAACGTATTGTATGAAACCATTATTTTCTTACTAGACTTACTATTATCTTCACCTTTAGATATAAGTGCACACCAGCCACAAACTTTGGTCAAGAAAGTAAATCTAGAACAGAATTTGTGCAATTACCACCTTTATCTTAAAGTTGCAATGACTTTTGACCTACTGACACCAAAATCAATAAGCCTCTTTCTTGCCTTAAGTGCAAGCCTTCCACAAACTTTGGTCAAGGTATGCGACCTAGAACTTACGTTATTATGCAAATAATAGTTTTCTCCTTTCAGTCAAGGTGATCAGTACCTTTAGATCTTTTGACTCACCCACAATTCAACTGGCTTCTTTCTAACTCAGGGTATATATAAGCCATCCACAAACCTTGCTAAAATAAATGGTCAGAAATGTTTGTGCAAAATTGTTTTTCATATTTAAAGTCCAAGTGGCTCTGACCAGTGAACTTCTGACAACATAATCAGGCCATAGTTTCTCTGCAGGTAGCATGCTTGACACACAACCAAAAGGGTGTGGGTTTAAATCCATCTAATGTTTCTGCCTGGCTCAGCTCCAGTGGTGTACCCTTGGGCAATGCACTTTACCCCAATTGCTTTAGCACTAAAATAGCGCCACTTGTGTTGCTGTGCTCTAAAACACCAACCCAAACCAAACCATAAAGTGATAGACTTATTCCACACTATTGGCGAAAGCAACCTACAATGTTCAGTCTGTGATGTAGAACTAATGTTACTGTGTGGAAACAAGTTATCTTCTTCCAGTCACAGTGACTCTGACCTTTGACCTTTTAACCCCTAAATCAATAACTTCTTCCCAACCCCATGCACAAGTCATTCTCAAAGTTTGGTAAAGGGAGATAACCTAAAATCAAAACAGGTGACATGCATCTACAGACAGATGGATGAACATTGTTGGCAGGTATATAAAAAAAAACATAAGAAACTAAATAAATTATTAATTTGTTTTCTCTTTAAGTAAAGCAAACACTTCATGTACAAAGAAAAAAAAAGAGATGAAACTGGGAACCTCTGGTTAAAGAATTCAGTACACAAAGTGCTGAATATTGAATATTCAGTTGCTGAAAGAAAATTTGAAGAAAAAAAAAACTACGCTGAGACTCTTTCCCTGATATTTGGTCAAATCAAATTCTATTAACATACATACAAATTTAGTATATTATCAACATTCTTTATCTACATGTGAACTGTAACATATACAACGTTCTCTTTTTTACATATTACATTGGAACAAAGTTCCCAATCCATGGGAAAACAAAAACATCCAAACAAACTCAACATGGTAGGTACCATAATCAACCATGCAATATGACACACAGAGTCTTGAATAACTTTAAATATATTCATATATTATTATGTATTTGCATACATTACAATCTTTGTATGTGAGATATTTGTTCATAACGGACACATCAGAATTATTCAATCAAAATCTGTAAATTTATTTTGTATATAAGGATTACTAAATAACATAATCAAGGACATTTATTACTAGGCAACATGACACAATATATTTATTACTGCATAACATTACATGGAGATTATTTTTGTGTTATATGACAAAGCACATGTATCTCTGTGAGACATGACAAAGTGTGTTTGTGATTTTGATTTTTAACATAGCTTATAAAAAAAAATCAGTCATATTGCTACAATGTCTGCAGTGTGGCAGTTTATAGTGATGTCTAGCACTGGGGCATCATGCTGCAGACATGTTGCATGATGTCCCACCAGTCACACTATCCTGACACCAGGTCAACCAGTCCTAACACTACCTCTTTAATGCTGAGCGCCAAGCTAGACACTTGTTAGTACCATTTTTATAAGTCTTTGGTATGACTCGGCCGGGGATCGAACCCACGACCTCCCGCATCCGAGGTGGACACGACAAAGGAAATTTACTTTTGCCTAAAATGTGAGTCATTACACTGTATCACATGACTCCACAGAATCCTATGCATCTGTTCTACATCCACAGCATATACCAAAAGCCTTGCAGAATCACTAGCGCAAGTTGATCACTGAAGTGATTAATATATGTAATATAAATAAATCTACCAAAATGCATGACTGAGCACAGAAGTGTCCACGAAACTAAGCTAAATACAACATAATTTGCAGGAAAAAAGTAGGTTGCTGTGACATTCTTTTGTATGTGTCAAGTAGTACCCTCCAAGAATAAAGTTTCATGCCTGACAATCTCAGAAAAAGAGAACTAAATGCAAAATCAATGAAGCATGACTGACTTCTGCCCTTGGCTAGTAGTACCTTCTGTGACTGTACATATACGGGCAATGGAAAACTGGAGTTAAATGCACAAACAGTCACTAGAGTGTAAAAAATATGTCACCAGCAGTGTGTCTTGCACTCCACGATAAATATACCCCTCAAGTTTCATGAATGTATATATAACAGTGCCAGGAAAACTCACCAAGAATACAGTGAATGACACATTATACCCCCCCCCCCCCCCCCCCCGTGTTTATTAGGTAGTATTTAATCTTTAGTAGGACATGCCTGACTGGGGAGATTATTGACCAGTGGGTCTCAGTGAATAGGTCTTTGGTCTAGATATGTGGTCTTACCGTGAACAAACCATTATTTTCTTATTAGACCTACTAAGACAGCAACCAACACCTTTGACCTTTTCAAATTAAAATTTATAGGGTTCTTCTTTACACCAAGTACAGACCTACCACAAAGTTTAATAGATGTTGCTAAACTTGACTTACTGTACAGAAACAAAATTGGTGACAGACAGACAGACATATGAATGGACATCATGATATACTCTGCCTTATGACACATATAAAAAACTAAACGAAATCAATGAAGTGTGAAAATAGGTCACTGTGAATTAATAAGAACACATCAATCAAGTCTAATGGCTGTATATTCAATTGTGTCAGAGAAACTGAACTAAATACAAAACCATAATGTCATGAGTGGCACACGAAAATTGTAGGTTACTGCTTGCCTGTGATGAGTAGAACTTCAAGATTACAGACATTAAGTTTCCTTTACTTCACTGGTTCGAGAAAACAAAAAGCGTGAAATATTTCAAAGTAGATTCTTTTTCACACCTGTTCATTTGGTCGCTTTAAAAATGTTTTGCACTGTGAATGAATATTGCCTTACATTACCTTCTTAACATAAAATATCATTTTTAAATCTTGTCAATCATTGACAAAAAGAACTAGTACATGTGTCAATACAGTGTTTCCATACTTAAAGATTTAATGATGTAATAATGTACACCTATTTAGAAAAAGATGTAAATGAAACTGTGCTATGAAGAACAGTCATTATAAAAATAGTATATCTCTTTGATTTCTTACACAAAGGACTCACTGTAATTGAAGTCCTTTTACCCTAGTAAATATGTGCAAATTGCATATTTGATTATGGCACAAACTCGTAAACCATATCCTTACTCACCATGTTTAAATAGGTTTTCATACTAACTAGGCTAAGTTCAACAAACATATTGATAACTTTCATGTCAATAGTAATAAAGTTCAGTTTACAAAATCTAGAATGTACAAACATGAATCAATAATTATGACAAGAAAATCTTGTAACAAATGTACAGCTCCAACAAAATGTACATGTAGGGTACAAAAGACTATTTTCTATTTAGCTGCAATAATATATATATATATATATATATATATATATATATATATATATATATATATATATATAAACATGTTAAAAATGCCCAATCAGAAAAAAATTGTGTTACTAATATAGTAGATGAAACGAAACATGTCCAACTCTGTCCAAAAAACCCACCTGATTATTCCAACACCTGATTATTCAAAACACATGATTATTCGAATTCAGCAAAGGCCATTAGAACTGTCTAAAAAACTGATAGTTTCGGATAATCAAATCTTATTCATATACAGCGAAATTTGTCTTGATGGACATCTCCAAATAAAGGACACATGTACATAAAGAACAAGATTCAATGCAATATTTAAATCCGTTTTATGGATACAGCACTTGTTTAGATGTGCCAATATCAAAGTGTCCATGTAATGGAAGCTCAACTGAATATCCAGAGACCATTAAGTGAAGGTTTTTGTTGCTGTTGTGGGGTTTAATTTTTCAGCACAAGATAGGTTATTCATGGCGGCCAGTATAACTGGTGGAAGAAGCTACTGACAAGATTTCTGGTGTATTAATGTTAGCATAGTCTGAGACTCGAGTCCTGCAGATGTTTGATGGCAGTGATCTAGAATGGTGAGCGATTTAGACCACTCGAGTTAAGTGAAGGTGAAAAGCAGAAAAATATTTCTCTCTCTGTGAGAAAAATCTTTGCCTGACAATATTTTCTGTCTTCTCTACCATATTTATCAACATACAATTATCTCACTTGTAATCTTCAAGTTTCTTGAAAAGAGTGCAATAAAACCTACTCAAACACTTCCGTGACTGAGCTGAAGAACGTAATAGATGAACGGAACTCTAGCACGTGGCATCTTTACAAAAAAAGACTAAACCAACTGTATTTTGTCAATTTTCCATAGAGACTATGGTGAAAACAGCTCAGCATAACGTGAAGAAATAGTTAAGTGAAAATTTTACTCCATACATGTGATCAAGAAAATGTAAAGCATGATTTTTTTGGTACTTCAAATAGTAAAATTAAGTGTGATTGCCTTTACGAGGCATAATTTCAAATCACGGATGATATCTACATTCAAAAATGGGATTCATGTGGCCAATGAATGTGACACTCCCACAGCAATGAAATGCATAAAGATTGTTTTGAATGCTCCGAAAATTCTACTGGGAAGTTTGAACAACAGTACCATGAGCACAAAGATTGATAATGATTAAACTTGTACTACCTTCAAACCCTCCAATGTCCATCTACCCATCAATCGCACCCTGGTTAAGTTGTGTGTGTAGGTCATTCCATGACAGGACATACATGTTCCATGAACATGTGTTGCTTTATTTAATGAATGTATTATTGTACCACTTTGTATGTGTGTGCGCATTTGTGTGTATGTGGGTGTGTGCATTTGTGTATTTGCATGTATGTGTGCATTTGTGTATTTGCATGTATGTGTGCGTTTGTGTGTGTATGTGCATTTGTGTGTACCTGCGAGTGGTGGATATACAAGTAAAGGCTGAGTCTACAAATTTGTTTAGTTTGAAGTATATCAAATTCTTGAAAGAAAATAGATGTTGTTTTTTTAATTCAAATTTGAATTTCAGTCAATTCCTAAGGGCTTATAAGACAAGGTGACTACTTTCAACCAAACAGTGTCACTTACTCGGGTCACACACACTGATATCAACTACCCATTTTGAGTCTCAAAACACACCAACTGGTATGCTAATCGATTTTATGAATGAATTCTTCCTCTGAAATGATCAAACTTGAGATCTTTAAATCAGTACTTTTTAAATCCAGATATTTCTAAATATAACAAGCAAATTACAAACACAGAGATGTAGTAAAATCTTGATGCTGAGTATGAAAATATTAACCCTCCGTTACATTCGATGCAAACTTAAGTGATTATATCTGAAAAAGAAAATCAGTTTAAGACCTAAATTTCACTTTTCTGTTTATTATCCAGTCCTATTATGTGCACAGCACAAACAGTTATCTATTTATTTATTTACTGCATCTTCTTTTTGATATTTCCTCTTTCATTCATTAGTCACATAGTCATCCATTTCAAAGTAGATAAGCAAATGATAAAAAAATTATTCATTAAAAAAATGCTTATTTTCTAGATTTTATAGTTGGCATGTGAATACACTAGTTCAAACTGCACATAAATATACATGTTCAGACTGTACATGAATACACATTAAGACTGTACATGAATACACAAGTTCAGACTGTACATGAATACACAAGTTCAGACTTCACATGAATATACAAGTTCAGACTGTATATGAATACAAAAGTTCAGACTGGACATGAAGACACAGGTTCAGACTTCACATGAATATACAAGCTTAGACTGTACAGGAATGTACAAGTTTGGACTGTACAACATGGTTCATACAGATATTTAATCAGAATTCAATCACTTTTCAAGCAGAAAAATTAAATTTTCAAGCCCTATGATTGCATAAAAGCTAGGAAAAACATGCTGATTATGGCAGGAACAGTCAAGAGAAACTTCCGAATCTGGCATCACATTCTTAAAGATCTAGGATAAAACACTGAAGTTCATTGGACATCGAGGCATGGGGGTGGGGAAAAGGTGCAGCCATATCATCTTCATTGCTTTGAGACGTAGCTTGAGAATCGTTGAGTTTTCTAGTTCAAGCAGAAACTACTCTAAATTCGTTCCAGTTGTTTACATTTCATTTCTTTTATTCTTTTCGTTCTTGCCATGCGACTTCATAGCACTTCCACTCATTGATCTAGCTTAGGTTACAAAAGCTCTTTTAGTCCTAAATTATAATGAATGTGGGTACTACGGCACTAAGGTCAAATGCATTGACATTTTCAGAATAGTTGTCTCATCCAGGCTATCAAACATTCTGTTCTGTTATTTATTTATCAATTTAATAAAACAATAATACTGCATTCTACAATCAATTTCCCATTCATTTTGAGTGAGTTCAGGTTTAACTTGGCCAGAAATGTGAGATTTTGATTCTTATTTTAATTGATGCCAAAGCTGATAGCATTGTCCACACCATCAGTAAAACTTAGAAACTTCGCAAGCTAAAACAACCTTAGCACCTGTTCATCCAATGTCATTCGTTAAACAAAACAATCTCAGTACTGTATTTATTCCTTACCCATGTATACAGTGTGTATAGCATTCATGGTTTAAAAATATGCCTCCCATCATGAAGTAGCTGATTGAATTTCGTTTCTTGGCCTTAACAGCCCAATGAACACAGCATCGTTTCATTGTACAACATGGTACATTGCAATCTTAAATGAGAATGTAAGTTACTGAATAAATAAGCAACCCAGCATGGCAGTAAATTCATTTTATAACTTATTTTTTTAAATCTTTCATATATTTCTCTTGATATTTATATTAACAAGTCTCAAACTTCAAGCACTTAAAAAAAATGACAAGAGTATTTTTGCCAAGCACTATTCCAGTGATTATGGAAACTGACCTCAGATTCAAGCACTATTCAAGACTGTGCAAACCCTGGTACATAAATACAAAATACTCAGACAGAACAATTCTTTCCAAACACAATCACAAAAGATGTGACAGAATTGGATTAAACATTTTCTTTTTATAAGAGATAAAGAAAATGATAAATACATGAAACATTATTATCTAATTCTAGTAAAATTAACTTCTGAATATTTAAACAAATTCAACCAAATATAAAAAACCCAAAACATCTTTCTGAATGAAGACAATAATCATTCAGATGTGTGAAGTTTATATCTTGTACAAAATCTTCCGTGTTATATTATTATTGGCTTGTCGTACTCGTAACCTTTAGAAGCACATAAAACAATACAGACATATATATATATATGTATATGTAATACAGGCCAGTAAAAAAGGCAATAACTGATCTGCATATAACAATAATAATAATAATAATAATGAGACAACTATAAAAATATATAGTACATTTGTGTAAATATGCCATGAATAATTTCTAGTGTACGAATAGCCAGATTACATATTATAAAATGCATTAAAAGAAACCTTGGCACTGGATCTATTTTGTTACCATTATCATCATCACGTTATCAAATCCTTCTGAACAAGCTAGTGAAATAACAATGAACTATGCAGTCTTTCCAGTAAAAAAGCAGGCATAATTTAGGGATGAACTTTCATAAAATGCAGGGCAAAAGTAGGAAAAGAAAACATAAGTTTCAGAAAAAGCATATGGGCAGGACCGTTGTAAAAAAGATCAGAAAGGAAAAATTTGATACAAGAATGCTGTCTAAAAGGTTTAGTTGAAACTGGTCCAGTAATTTTGTTGCGAAGAAAGTCAAAAATAGCAACTGATTAATAAACATGGCATCATGAGCATGGTCAATACCATAATCTCACTTGGCCTCATGGTCTGATGAGCCGACAATGCAGTCAGGTCCGGCATCCCAAGCCCCCAATCAAAGCACAGCCAAAAAACTTGAACCGAAATCTTAACATACTGTTGACAACTGCGATGACCACGCCACTGCAAGTGGAAATTTAACCGTAAGACCTTTTTCAAAAACAGTATGAACACTAGATCTTTTTTCATAAAAAGCATGAGCATTAGATTTCTTTTCACAAAATGTAGAAATGTTAAGGCTTTTTTTAAAAATGAAGAAACAGATCCTTTCTTTTGGACAAAAAGTGGATACATTTGGCCACATAAAAAAAATGTGTGCGCTTCTGGAAAAAGTGGAGAAAAAATTTAGGGTGGTAGTTTAGTACAAACTTTCTGTTCTTGCTCTGGACGGATTTAAATGAAATATAAAAATTCATCATTTGCATCTTAAAAATGAACTTGGATCATAGTTACATACCTTTGCTCATTTTTTCTTCATCCAAAAGTCTTTTATCTATATTGTTATTTTTTCCAAAAAATGTAGGGTCAGCAGTTAAAAAAAAAGGATTGGTTGGGTAACCAGTACCATACATACCTTTTTATTTGGTTTTTAGGATTTTTTCAGAGAAAGTTGAATATTTGGGCCATTTTCAGAAAAAGTAGAAATATTAAGGTTAGTTTCACACAAAGTAGAAATATCAGGGCTAGTTTCACACAACGTAGAAATGTTTGGGAAAGTTTAACACAACGTAGAAATATTCGGGAAAGTGTCACACAAAGTAGAAATATTTGGGAAAGTTTCACACAAAGTAGAAATACCAGGGCTAGTTTCACACAAAGGTGAAATACTAGGGCTATTTTCAAAACAAAGGAGAAATATTAGGGGCATATTCACAAATAGGAACATTAGGGATTTTTTCACAAAAACTAGAGAAAAAAATATAGAGGTCGTAAAAAAAAGTAGGAAATAATATGGTTGACTGTGGAAAGACTGAATACATTGACCTGTTTGTGTTTAACACCAACTGATACAAATGTGTTCATGGTGGTATTATGTTACTGTTTTCAATTCCTAGCTACAAATTAAAGGGAGAAAAAAGGTAAAATTTTGCTAAATTTCTTATATTACTTCCCAATATGTGATCACACTCATAAATTCATAGTGACTTATACAATAAAAGTATCTGACATTTGTTAGGCAAGAAAAATGCATTAAAATGCATGATATTCATTTTAAAATGCATGATATTCATTTTAAAAGGCATGATACTGGTAAAACCCGTTATAACATGATTCATTTATAACATGATTCAGCTTATAATGCAATGACAGCATGGCTCCCATTTTCTAATTTATGGTGACCTCTCTTTTTAATATCATAAATACGTGCTCTCGGATAAGCTGATTATTTGTATCCCTAGCCGATTTTTAATCCCAGCACTTCGTTTTATGTTGCCTTAACTTCCACGATTTTCCAAAACAATATATGATCCTGAGGTTAATTAAAACTGATGACACTGAAATTTCAATGCACATTTTCTATGGAGAATTTTTAAAAAAAATTTGTTAACGTGATCCTGCTTATATCACGATGTTATTCTTTGGACCCTGAGCATCGTGTTATATGGGTTTTACATGTATTTATTTTTAAATGCATGATAGAGACAATTAACGTCAGAATGTTGAACAGACCACACATCATTTAGTATACATCAAAGAAAACATTTCAAACACACTGAAAGATTTCAACTATTTATTGATGCATGCTTAAATTATATTCTACTATGGAAGCCTGATTTCACTGAACCTGTAAAAATAACAAAAGCTATATCTGTAATAGTCCTTTTAATAACAGAACAAATGCTTCTTTTCTGTAACAATCTCAACTACCTCAAACATAGAGATTAATATTTACGCTAAAAACTGTGTTACTGACATGATGTAGGTATAACGTTGATCTGTAGCTTTACGAAAGTTTATTCTACCTTGTTTTTTCAAGACTTAAAAATTACTCAGAACATTACAATAAATGGTTTATGCATTCAATGCTGCCACATTAAATCTCTCATTCCAATGCTTCTAAAGTTCATCCATTCTGCAACTGTACATGTCCAACACAATATGTAAAAAATGACAAAATATTTGACGGCAGAGAAGGTGAACAATTTATATAATTTTAAACTTAACAAAAATGACAAATAGTGGAAGAACCAACTGAAGCTCATATATAGAAGAAATTTTAAAAGTTTGGTCCATGAAGCTGCTATAATACCAAAAGTACAGCAAATATAACGATGGAGACAGCGTACTTTCAACAAATATCTGATGGAACAAAATATCTCACCTGTACAAATTGCTGTGATGTTTATCATTTGACTTTTTAAATACTGTATTAAAAATCCTAGTAAGAATCAAACAGAATACTCGGTCTGGCCCACTTCACCATGGCTTAATGTGAAACACCTGCAAAATTGCTAAGGAAAAAAGTAGACCACAGTGGCCTACTTCTGCACATGTTGTGTATCAAAGATGAACAAGCCCATCAAGTTTAATGACTGTAAAAAATTAAAGCACAAGAGAAACTAAGCTGAATGCAAAACTTAATGTAATCACTGGAACATGCAAAGTAGGTTACTGTGACTGACCTCCTATTGCCTGTGATGAGCAATACCTTCCTGATCAATATACAGATTATCTTTCAAGCCTGCACATGCAACTGCATAAAGAAAAGTGAGCTTAATGCAAAAACTCAATATCCACACCGATACCAACAGCAAGAACAATGGCAATGGAAAAGTATGAAAACATTGCTACTGCAAAGTGTGGATACTTACATCACTATCGGCTAACATGGGTGAGAAAAAAAACTATTACTTGAACTTATGATAACTAAGTATCATCATTATTTCAAATGTCATGATTAAATTGTTCACTTAAATTTTAAAACAACACAAATTTTATTTGTACTTGTAAATGTATGCCATCACTACAGACATATAGACCGAAAAGTTCAAAATTTTAAATATTTAACCCTTTACCTCTTGCAAGCGTCTTTGGACGCCCCTACACCATTCGCATGGAAGTGCCTTTTGACATTGGCTGTATACATCAGCCATTTTAAGCCAGTTTTCGTATCGCCACCTAAGGGGAAAACCCCCTATTAGATACTAAATTCATTTCTGCGAATGACAATTACGTCAGATGATGTGGTCACTGTTTATGTACTTGTTGATATCTGCTATTTAAAGTAACTGGGTCATAATCTCCACTCTCCAAAATGGCGGTCGTGGATTTCATTCAGTACTTACGAAGTTTTCACGATTAGAATCACAACTATGAAAGATTCAATAACTTAGGTAAAGGCTCTGATTTTGATGTAGGCAGCAATTAGTTTTTATAAATTATCAAATTCAGATGACTTAGTGATGTAGACGCAGACGAAAAACTTGTAAATTTCGAGTATGAGAAATGGCAGCAACAGTTGGTCACTCAGCCTCACTGACATGATGGTGAACGAGTTCTCTCAAGATTTTAAAGCACATAAAAAATTCTCCGTGAAAAATAATTACACAGCTATAACAATCGGACTTTACTCTTAAATTTTTCCACATATAATAGATGTGTACCAAAAATGTAAAATGGTTAAAATGCTGTTAAACGTAAATACACTACTTTGCTTAACAGTTCACAGGCAGACCTATGTGTATGGGGTAAAATAGGTAACAGGTGTTCTATTTATAGCATGCTACACTTTGTAACTACGCTCTATGAGGTAAAGGGTTAAGAAATATTTGAAAAATTGCTAGAATCTGCTAGAAAAGCAAAGGGCTGTTCCATTTAAACAAACATAGTACCCGGGGAAGGCATTTAAAAAAAAAATATGCCAGGGTACTATGATTACTCAATAGGTTAATTTGTTGTTGTTGTTGTTCTGGGGCTTAATGCCATTTTTCAGCACAAGATAGGCTATACATGGCGGCCAGTATAACTGGTGGAGGAAGAACCCTGGAAAACCCAGGGAAGAACCACCGACCCACGAGAAGCTACTGGCAGGCTTTCCCACTTACCCACGGTAGCCTTGGATATGAACTCACGCAGACAGAGGTGAGATGGCAGTGATCCGGAACAGTGAGCACTTTGGACCATTCTGGGGCCCCAAAGGTTCATTTAAAAGCAATACTGAGTTATAAATTGCATCCAATGGTGATTACTCCATATTAAAACTGCCTTCCCTGGTATACTGGCACAAAGCTACACTGATTATCTATACGTGCAGACAAACCTGCATACTAGATATTATTTATCTACCCAAAGTGTTGTTTGCTAACAAGGTTTTCATTTAAAAAGTCAGCACCCAATATTGTCCACAAATTTGTAGAAAGCTGAAAAATTGTCATAACGACTTGAGATTTTAATTAGGTCATTTGTCGTTTGAGTAGTTTTCGCTAAATAGTACAAACTGTGCTCGTCATAATGTTAAAATAAAAAAAGCTTCAAAATGTAAAAAAAATTGCTGTAAATAATTTGAAAATCTAATCAGGTTATCTGCACATGAATAACAAATAAGCTGGGCAAATTTTATTTTGTCTACATTTAGCTGTTTTTGCCTAATAATGCTAATAAGATGTTGGATAGATGGAAAAATGTACAGACGAATATAGAAAGAAAAACAATAAAATGTGCCTGTTGCAAGCAGATGGGCCTATAATAATAATAATAATAATAATATATATATATATATATATATATATATATATATATATATATATATATATATATATATATATATATATAAAATTATATCACTCTTCATCGCTTCAGCAGTGATTCTGTAAATTGACTTATTTTTTTAATTAAATCAAATATTTTTGAAGCACACTGATAAATGCAACAGCATATAGGATGAGAATGCAAACAGTTATGTAAACTTTCAAAAATCAAACATGGTTTAATAAATGTATTTATTACACCCTTTATACCCAATCCCATTCTTTTTTGCATTAAAATAACACTTCAACATTTTCCCATACTGAACAGAGATAAAGTTTTTGAAACCAAATTTTCTTACTGACATTGTTAACCATGTGACATGGATCAGCTTTTGTTAACAGAAATCATGATATAAACATGCTGAAGGTATAAAAATCATTATCACGATATATTTGATATCAGTGGCAGACTGTCAAATGTCGGTGGTATAGTGGTCAATGCTGGTGGCAGACTGGCCAATGTCAGTGGCAGAGTGTCCACTGTTGGTGGTGGCAGTGGCAGAGTGGCCAATATGTGTGGCAGAATGGCCAATATCGGTGGTTGAGTGCCAAATGTTGGTGGTAGCTTGGCCAAAGTCAATAGCAGAATAAAAACATGAAATGTCTACAAACTCTTTTAGCATCTATGATGTAAACATCATCCCACCAAATACAGTGATACTGATGACATGCTACGTGTTAATACAAGCAAGATAAAAAATAGTTTGTTCTACATCTTCCATCAGTAGAACTCTGAGTCGGAACTTTGGAAAGATCCTGAGTGGTCCCTATTAATATCCTGAATACTGCCTGCAGGACTTCCTATACTGTTAGGGGTCTCCAAAGTACGAGTGGCGCCTGAAAGGGAGGAAAGTTTTTAACAGTTTAAAATATATGTGCTAAATCTCTCTTCAAAAGATGCAACCATTCAAAACCAGTTACAATGTAATCATCATTTTAACCCGCTTTAATGTAAGATTAACATCCCTGGGGCTATATGTACATCCCTGGGGCTATATTTACTTCCCTTAAGCTATATTTACATCCCAGGGGTTATATTTACATCTTTAGTGCTTTATTTACATCCTTGGAACTTTATTTACATCACTGGGGTATATTTACATCCCTGGGGCTATATTTACAACCTGGGACTATATTTACATCCCTGGGGCTTTATTTACAACATTAGGCTATATTTACAACCCAGGGCTATATTTACATCCCTGGGACTATATTTACATTCCTGGGGGCTATATTTACAACCTGGGACTATATTTACATCCCTTGGGGCTATATTTACAACCTGAAGCTATATTTACATCCCTGGGGCCTATATTTACAATCTGGGGCTATACTTACATCCCTGGGGGCTATATTTACAACCCGAAGCTATATTTACATCCCTTGTACTATATTTACAACCTGGGACTATATTTACATCCCTGGGACTATATTTACATCTCTGGGGGCTATATTTATATCCCTGGGGGCTATATTTACATCCCTGGGGCTATATTTACAACCTGGGGCTATATTTACAACCTGGGACTATATTTACATCCCTGGGGCTATTGTCTGTGACAAATTAATTTCATAAGATATGACCTGATACAAATTTGGTCAAATTAAAGTAAATAGAACATACATACTTGTTATTTTCAAGTTTTCCTTCCAAGGTTCAAACACTCTCACACAGAAAATCTGGTTCTACTCCCTACAGTAGGGTATTTAATGAATTACTTATGAATAAACATCAATTACATAAATAAGATCCATATCATAAAACAGCAAGTCTAAAAAAAACTGAACAATGACAAGATTCCATATATGGCCTTTATGTCCATATAAGACTGCCAGTGATCAGGTTTTGCTGGGGAAACAACTCTACACACAACTTCATTTTGTCAACAAAAGTGATCCCCAAACAACAAACTACTGGAAAAATATTAACCTGTATAATTTACTATTAAAATGCCAAAACAATTTATGAAACCCATTCTGCCCAAATTATTGAAAGCTAAGATCATGCATCTTTATCCTGTAATAAATTACTACCCAGGAATCCTGAAATTCTAATGGCCAGAAATATTTCCTGCTATATTTACATGGCAGTCATAAATTGCAACATTTAATATACATATATTTAATGGACATATGACAAGTTTTGACAAAAAGAAACATTTAGATTTAATTATTAAAGTGTAATGGTCAACACGTAATTTTCCAATCAGGATTTGCTGTTATCTACCGGTAAGTGTTAGTGTTATCCTTCCATCATTAAATGCAATCCTATGGAACTAATCAATTTTAATAATAATGTTTTCTTTAAAAAGATCAGTACTACAGAATTTCAACCAACACAACTATTTTATTCCACACTAATGTTGCTCAAATTAATTGACAAGAAGCAGACATAACACAACAGATGGGTATTACAGTCAGATGGTGAAATTTTACTGGATCTGGTTCCCAATTAAGTCTTGAAAAATGACAACAAAAGTTAATTCTTATTTATTTCTTATTAATTTTGGCCTACGCTTCATATAATTTATTCTAAAGGCACTGACACAAAGACATACAATCTAGTAAAAGATTATGCGGCAATTTGAAATAATGTTGTTTCTGAGTATATGCTGGTTTAAACCTTGACACATCCAGAAAATTCACCGATTTGAGGATCTCTGCTCTAGCCATATAATGACTAGAGACAATGTATGTTCTGGGTATAGGGAACAGGTTTCTGACTTGCACGGTTGCCACTGTACATGCACAAGTAACAATGGGTCTAATGAAAGAATGCTTTTCAAGTGAATCACCACGTTCACAAAAGTAGCAAGATAGTGGCTACGCATTCACGATTACTCAAAAAAATGATACCCCTGCCAGTAAAATCTAGTCTATATGAAACAAAAAGCAGTATTAAAAATCAATATGTATTCTGAGGCATATTTTATGATTAATGCTCTAAAATGTTATTTGTTTTTTTAGCATCTCCTTGTCTTCTGAGGATTATTTTACAATTTTATTTCATGCACCATTTCATCTTGTGGAATTATCAAAAGTTTTTAGTATAATTTGCAACTACTGATGAACAAGAAGCATTTCTTGTAAAAAAATCTTTTTAATTAAAACTAATATTTCTCTACAGCTGTACCTATTTGTCTACGTTTACACCCATCCGCAAATGATGCAGCTTTTCACATGTTCATGTGCAATATGTTCAGAGTTGATAAAATAATTTTAATCTAAGTGACTACAGTCATCTTGGTTGGTTGAAATGACTTTCACCCCTTGAATAACATGAGAAGTAAAAAATATCAAAATCTTTTTACATAAATATCCAACAAAATGAGAAAAATAATGAAATATTATTTCCATCAATGTATTGCAAATATCTAATTCTCAAAAGGGATTTTATTGGCCAACATTAATAAAATGGGTAATTTTGTTGATGCCCACTATCAAAATTTAGCTTTGCGAGATCTCCCTCATTACATATGGGTGCACCTTAGTTGTAACAGCAATAAAATGAAAATGGTTTTAGATTGAAAACTTTCTATTATAAACAATTTACCCAAATGCAGGCTTCTTCTAAATATTTATTTAAAAAGATCTGGCAGGTATTTTCAGCCAATCCAAATTGTCATTATCTTAAATTGGGTATTTATTATTCCATCTTAAACAGGCTGGTTCCACAGCTCTTTAATTGGGGATTTATTATTCCATCACACACAGGCTGGTTCCACAGCTCTTAAATTGGGCATTTAACAATCCATCACACACAGACTGGTTCCATAGCTCTTAAATTGGGCATTTATTATTCCTTCACACACAGGCTGGTTCCATAGCTCTTAAATTGGGCATTTATTATTCCATCACACACAGGCTGGTTCCATAACTCTTAAATTGTGCATTTATTATTCCATCACACACAGGCTGCTTCAACAGCTCCTAATTTGGGCATTTAATATTCCATCACGCACAAACTGGTTCCATAGCTCTTAAATTAAACATTTATTATTCCATCACACACAGACTAGTTCCATAGCTCTTAAAATGGGCATTTATTATTCCATCACACACAGGCTGCTTCAACAGCTCCTAATTTGGGCATTTAATATTCCTTCACGCACAAACTGTTTCCATAGCTCTTAAATTAAACATTTATTATTCCATCACACACAGACTGGTTCCATAGCTCTTAAATTGGGCATTTATTATTCCATCACACACAGGCTGCTTCAACAGCTCCTAATTTGGGCATTTAATATTCCACCATGCACAAGCTGGTTCCATAGCTCTTAAACATTTATTATTCCATCACACACAGACTGGTTCCATAGCTCTTAAAATCATTACCAGTAGCCATATCTGACTTAAATTATATAAAATGGGATGGCTTAAAATTTCTTCCCTCTTAAAAATTTTTCTTTATTTTTCTCACAACTTTCTAAATCAAAGATGCATAAAAAGACAAAAATTTGAAAAGAAAGGCACAAACAATGTCAGCTTCCTTACAATGTTTTGGATAAGGACATGCATAAATTACTATGACGCAAGAATTAAATGTGCCAGAACAGTTCTTACAGTAAACCCCATTAAACAGGATTAAAGCAATAAACATAAAAATGTACAATTTTATTAGTCATCTTTCCTTTCACGACTCCAAGCGACCATCAATATCCCATTAAAAAACTTCCAATCTTAAATAAAATATTTCAGGTCTTTTTTTTCTCTCAAAGAGCTCCTAAAGCTTTCTGATATACCAAAAAATGTAAATTAACATTTATGAATATATTAAATATAAAAATGATTCTCTTATATGTACTACGCTGAAGCTGTTAAACTATAAAAACAGAAGTAATTACTCTAAAACCCGATTATTTCTGCTTAGTATTAAAACGGTTATTCCTGTAACTTAGACACAATTCCCAAATCCAAAAGACCACTACAGCTAAATAGAGACATGGGTCTATTATTAGAAACGGAAACTATTCTCAGACCATGCCGTTTGTTTGTACCACTCTACTGATTTTAAAAACAAAAAGAATCAAGGATATAAAAAATGCACAAAACATCTATTTATTGATTTAAAATTTCTTACCTGACTGTAACCAAGGGGTCTCTAACAATGTCAAATTATTGGTGTTCGCTGGTCATTTCTGGTTTCTAGAGTAGTCTATTTCAGTAAAAACTGTGTTGTCCATATCCAATATTTGCATTGTCTACTTATAATATTTCTAACACAAATTAAACAATTAAATAGGAGGAACTCTTGTACACATGTGTTTAAAGATAGGTAGTGCAAAATTTAAGGAATTATTGAGATTATTGAGATTTTCAAAGACAGTGAACTAAATCGCATCTGTTGCCTCAAAACATGGACTGACCCAAGCAAATATGGCAACTCCTTTTGATTCGTAACGCCAGCAAACTGACAATGCCTGTGACCACCTGGCAACAATCAGGTTAGAACTTATAAACCATGAAAGAAACGATTAAGCTTTGTGCATTTTTCATATCCTAGATGCCTTCTGTTTTTAAAATCGGTGTGTGTGTGGGGGGGTTGTTACAGACAAATGGGATGGTGTGAGAATACTGTAGTAGCAGAGTAAATAGTATGCCATGAATCGCCAAAATTTACAATTGTGCTTATGGTATAACAGTACATGCATCATATATATATAACTGTACATAGGAACCCACTGTAAAACTAACAAGAACACAGAAATGATCTTCAACCATTATTTAACACATACAAATATAAAAATATGAAGAATCACAGGACTTGCACATAAGATGAAATTGCTGACTGCCATTAATACCACCTTAACCATATATATATATATATATATATATATATATATATATATATACACACACACACACACACACACACACATATATATAAATATAAACTGCATCAAGAAATGAAAGAGAGAAAAGAAAGGACAGGTATGAAATACCTGGCCAAGAAAAAGACTGATCATTTGAAAGCTCAGTGTGACCTACTTCTGACAACCTCTGATGAATTAAAAAGGTCTGTACACACCTTATTTGTTAGAAATTCAGAGTATAAAGAGGAAGTTTGTTATTTGTGTTTGAAGCTGTCAGATAAAAAAGTGCATGGGTACAGAAAATGTATTTTAAAAAACTCACATGCATGATTTGTTTATATCCTTGTACCCTAGTGCACAGTTTTGTTGTCAGATATATGACACAAATTACAACATGTGCTCCCTGTCCCTCTGGTGAGCCCCTGACCATCATTTCAACTTCAGAAACTCATGATACTTACACCTCCCCTTTTAAGCATCCTCACGAATACAGTCAGCTAAACAAGATAGTATACTATGTAAAACTAGTTTTTAAAAAATGCCCAAAACTCCTTATTAACTTTAAAGATTAAAATGCAGAAAAGAAATTAATATTTTTTAATATGTTTAAGTATGTAATTAAGATTACTCATGACTGCCACTCACAAAACAATGCCTATGAGTTGCTATGAGTTTTATATTGTATGGTTTGTCCAGTTATCATGTTAGCCTTTCTTTCTTATCATGTACTTTGAGATCAAATGCTCCTTCTTCAAGCATCTACATGACCCTGAACAGTGCTCCCTCTTTATAACTGGTGTTTTAAATGAAGCAGGTTTAAACTGAAGATGTTCCAACAAGGCCATGCCCTGTATTAAAACATAAAACTTGTGTATTCATTTGTAATTTTTATTAATTAAAATTTCCTCTCCAAGAACAAAAATAAAGTCAAATAAATGAAATAACATGATAAAATAAATTGAGTCCAATTTTATAGATTCATCATACCCACCTTATAAAGAGGGGTTTTAATGAGAAGGATAACTGAACTTTAACAAAATCGCTGCTATCATCTTTTGAAAGCAATACCTATGTAGCACTACCAGCTAATGCAGGCAAAACAAAAAACAGACCTAAACAGGCCACACACAAAATTACACAAAATTCTACATCTCGCTTGCTCCACCACAGCAAATTAAATTTTTAAAAAATAAATTTACTGCGTCAAGATATGTTGATTGCTTTAAACTACTTTTATTCATGGTGAGTAGAATCCTCCAATATGATCATACCCATTAAGTTTCACAACTGTATAGAAATAATGAGCCAAATTTAGACATTTTACATAATCACTGGACTGTTAATAGTGGGTCACTGTGACCTACTCTTGCCTGTAACTGTTACCCATCAAAATTAATACAGCCATCAAGTTTCATGACTGCATACAATAATGTCAGAGAGATGGAGTTAAATGTAATGAAACCTATGCCAGCAACAACGAAAATGTTCTTGGAAAAAGTGATCACAATATGTCCACTGTCCTTTACATGCAAGACATAGAAAATATTAAAAAACTGATCGAACGAGAGCAACTTACCAAAAACAGGCGTATTGTCGGCAAGTTTGGACCTATTAACTAGCGTGCTATTTAAGGAGGAAGGAAAAGTCATGTTAGCGAGAAGGATGGCAAGGCAATCAGCCACTCGGTTATTGGGGGCACAAGCCAGAATAGGGGTGTGTCCTGCAAAGATACAGACAAATGAACAGACATTGGGCATAGACAGAGTTGCCCAACAATACAGTCCAGTGAAGATGTGCATTCATTCATTCCAGTGATCAAAATTAAGCTCTCCCTGGTAATACTTTTCCTCAGTAACGTGTAGAACAAAGTAACAAAAGCCAATATATTGTTTAATGTCACCAAGGTTATAAGAAAATGACACGGATTTTAAACAACTTTTTTCAAAATGTTTACACAAAATAAACTGGTCAACATTCATACCACTGCACAAGAATATGCTGCATCTGTTATAAGAAAATCTGTACAGCTCTCCCTCGTTATAATGCTCCTTGTTATAACATGATTCTGGATATAACTGAGTGCTACTGTTTGACCTCTTAGCAAAATCATACTAATGTATAACAATAAAGATTGAAAGAAAAAAGGTACAATTTAAGTCTTAGAATTTATCTTCATTTCCTTTTCAAAATACCATTAATGAACCAATTTTGATGGTGCCTGCTATTTCACCATCCATATATTACACTATTCTCTATATATCACGGTACTTGGTATAGTGCAGTTCAGTATATAATGCTGTCAGTGATGACAAAGCCCAGCTACTGTATTATAACAAGGGAGTGATGAACTTGTTTCCTGGAATTTCGGTGGCAACTAGAGTTATATTTTGCAGCAGTATTTATAAATAAGACTGGAAACTTTTGTTAACAGGGAGAGTTTAACCTAAATGGACTAAATGCAATATTCAAACTTTTTCATAAACCACATTCAATAGTGAAAGACTGGCAAGTCTGCCCATGCTAATAGATATATGGAATAATCAATCATGCAGAATATTTATCATCTTCATGCTGTGTATATGATAATTACTGTCAATCACTTTAATTTCTTATCATATTATGTGGTTGGTTTAACAAATACATACTTGTGGGTACTTTATTTCATGGCTTTGTCACCTTTTTATAAAAAAATTTAACAGTGAAGAAAAAATAATGAGCAATGATGTACAAGTCTTTAAAAAAGATAATACCAACATTCAGTTCCACACAAATTTGAGCATTCAATTCTACACAAATGTGAGCATTGGATTCCATAACTGCGAGCATTCAATTCCACAACTGTGAGCATTCAATTTAACAGATTTAGAAACAAATAGGCTCAATCCCTACTGCAGAAAATAAGTTAATTAAGTTAGTCATTGCTAACACCTGACATAAATGCAGAGATTCAAATTAATGAAAGTGCCTTTTCCATGCATGTATTAGACACCAAGCTTAATTCCACTGTGGTAATTTTTAGTAATTAGGATCTTGAGTGTCTTTATGGACTGCTATCAAAGCGCTCGACAATTAGAGGTTAGGCACTAAAATGGTTAATGACAGTAAAATGCTATTCTCAAAACAGATTTTGCCCTGTATAATCAGTTATGTTGAAATTAACTCGACTAAAAATACAACGTAGCTGATATAGCGTTTAAGAACTGTAAATAAAATCCACTCCCGCAGGACTGTCTATCGTGAAGAGTCTCTATCTCTGGAAACCACAAACGATGATGCTGAAACTCTATGAAATCCAAGGCTTCACATAAGATAAGTGAGGTGAATACAATTCATATGACAATGATACTAGATGCCTGATTTGGAGTTTTAATGTAGCTTTAAAAAATATCAGTCATATTGCTATGATGTCTGGAGTGTGACAGTTTATAGTGAAGCCTAGCACTGGGGCATCATGCCACAGACATGTAGCATCATACAGTCACATTATCATGACACCAGGTTGACCAGTCATAGCACTAACCTCTGAATGCTGAGAGCCAAGCAAGGCAGCTGCTAGTACCATTTTTATAAGTCTTTGGTATGACTCTGCCAGGGTTTCGAACCCACGACTTCCCATTTACGAGGTGGATGCTTTAACCACTAGGCCACCTGAGTGGTTCTAAAAAAGAAACATAGTTGCTAAAGCAAAGGGAATGTTCAAAATAAGCAAACCGATGGCCTGAAGTATGCATGATCAGTTGAAAAAGCTCGTAGAGAAGTCTTGACAAGCCTGCAGAAATTGCCCCGCTGGAACCCATTGTTGCTTAGTGACTCTGACCTTATCCAAAGACAAGGAGGACACTAAGTCACGGGCAAGATCTCACTCATGGTGAATAAAATGCAAGGAAACAAATAACATGAAAATTCTATCCAGTTATGCCAAGGATGCAAAGGCAAAATTCATGGATAAATTGTTGGTTGTGATTAAAGACAATCATGTACTGGACTCTTTGTTAATTAACTGAGATCTGATCTGTTGAGTGACAAGCGAGGCAGCTGCTAGTACCATTTTTATGACTTTGGTATGACTTGGCTGGGGTTTCAACCCGCGACCTCCTGCACTGGGGCAAACGTTCTAACCATTTAGGCCACTGGAGTGGTCAGCTTTGAATAAGAATGACCGATTTGCTGATCATTTTTTCGGCAGTCACTTCATGTGTGAAAATTACTTAGCAGCTACTGTGTTTCATTTACTCAATGGTATCAATGAATATTCATGATCAACGGGAAAAAATGTACTGGTAAAAAACTTTTGTTTATAAAACTGATATTTAAATCAGTAACTGCCTTCTCATTAATCTATTCTGTAAGGAACAGTGTCTAATAACAGATAGTGCTTTTTAGGATATTATGGTGATTTCTGTCATGACTAAGTTGTGACTAATCTTATTCATTTTAAAAAAGGTGAAATCATTGCTTTACATTTCATTTATGTGAACTTGAATGCTTTCCCAAAGGTTTCCAATTCCAATGCATTGCATAGAGTTTATTATTCTAAATGGGTATAATATGTACATAATAGGTACTCTAAATGGGTATAATAGGTATTCTAAATGGGTATAATATGTATTTGAAATGGGTACAATTGGCATTCTAAATGGGTATACTAGGTATTCTAAATAAGTATAATAGGTATTTTAAATGGGTATAATAGGTATTCTAAATGGGTATAATATTGGTCTAAATGGGTATAAAAGGTACTCTAAATGGGTATAATGGGTATTCTAAATGGGTATACCAGGTTTTCCAAATAGGTATAATAGGTATTTTAAATGGGTATAATATTGGTCTAAATGGGTATAATAGGTACTCTAAATGGGTATAATATGTATTAAAAATGGGTATAATAGGTATTCTAAATGGGTATAATATTGGTCTAAATGGGTATAATAGGTGCTCTAAATAGGCATAATAGGTATTCTAAATGGGTATAATAGGTAATCTAAATGGGTAAAATATGTACATAATAGGTACTCTAAATGGGTATAATAGATACTCTAAATGGGTATAATAGGTACTCTAAATGGATATAATAGGTATTCTAAATGGGTATAATAAGCACTTTCGGGCAATAAAGGACACGCATCAGGAGTACAATGGCATCAGAGTTGATGCAATGGCACAGAATTTACATGAAAGAATTTTATTAGAAATAAGTCATAATCAATCAAAGTTCCTCATCATATACACACAGTCCAATATTTATTTCTCAAAACAAAAGACAGCACTGTTATTAAAACAAAGTAACAGGTGATGCATTATTAATATGCATGTATGTGTGTGTGTGTGTGTCCAATCTGAGCGAAGATAACCATGGGGTGGGGTGGTGGTGTTGATTTAGTCAGATTTCATTGTGACCTTAAAATTCATGGCCTATCTTACTGATGAAAACTACAAGAATTTGTAATCCATGAATTTAAAGTGATTCACAGTAATATTAGATATCTCATCATGAAAGAAATCTTTACAAAAGACAATTTATCCTCATGAAAGTCATCATTTAAACAAAATATAAATTCATGCATTCATTATCTGTACACTTCATAAAACAATGAGAAAGTCTATGGATGTGTGCAATTCTTCATCATAAAATATATAAACATTTGACAGGAAATGGTAAAAAACAAACAATATATCCCAACCTAACAATCATAGTGTAGCAATAAAGACATGGCACCATACACATCACTAAATTTCTCATTATATACAATCTAGCAATGGTACCGTATTTACTCGCATATAAATCTGATCCAACTGCAAAATACAGACCCAGATCTGCCACTGCATAATACACCAGCAGATCTGGGTGCATGGAGTTTGTATGGAGTAGTCAGTAGAACAAAGAACATACACCCTGATCTCCTGATGCATTATGGGATGGCAGATCAGGGTCTATATTGCTTGCAGATGGACTTTTACTTGAGTGTTTAAAGTAAATAAGCCTTCCAAACAAGACCTATGCTTTATGTCCTTCTGCAACAGGTTGGCATTTATTCTGGGTAAAATTGGTGTGTTCATTAGAATTAGGAAATTATAAATATAGAAAATGTGCAAAAATTTGGTCATCTTTTATAGCAAATGTTTTACATAACATAAAATTCTGCTCTATTTAAGTTTGCAATTGTAAATTGATTCTAAATTTTGACCATTTTACTCTGAATGACCTCTGACCTTTGAAATTCTTCAATCTGTAAAGAGCAAGCTTGGTCAAAATAACAGCTGAAGTGTCAATTCACATTTACAGCCGAAGTGTCAATTCACACTTATTACAAAATGCATTTGGTTCTTAACACAATTTTTTTTCTTCCCACTTGTAAATTTAGCCAGGCTTGAAATTAGTAGTGAATTGTTTCATCATTATCATCGAAGGTAAAAATCAAATCAGTATCAGTCACAACTTTATCTTTTACGTGAAAATTAAGAGTTTTGTAAATGATACACGTGTCACTGAATTTGTCGAGTTGGCTAAATGATGTACTAATAACCATTTCTCCATGCAATACCTTCATTTCAGAATATAGCCCCCCCTTCTACTCACCACTGTCATCAATGACAGACAGACTTGCACCTTTAGATATCAGATCTTGGACGACTGGGACTAGACCTCTCTTGGATGCTATGTGCAGAGGACTGAAAATAAATTCTTGTATTCATTCCTCCCTTTATTGTCAATTACAGTTATATGTAGGTATAAAAAAAAAAACAGTGTTGTTCACTTCTAATCTGCTAAAATGTATGAAACAGGCATATAAGCTTGAGTCTGTAGTTGATAGTTCTTCAAAACAATGTATTAAAATGTGATGTTGTTGGCAATGGACGTTTTCTTCAATGATTTGGATGAGAATTCATGGAAAAAGTGACCATTCCTTTTATGGAAATGGTAGGCTTCTATGAGCTCTGTTAAGAAAATAGATGTTTAGTTGGAATAACCCCAAATTATATAAATTTAATATGTATATAGACATGAGAATAAATACATAACTTATAAAGTTTTAAATTGTTTTAAAGACAAATGGGCAATTAGTGAAATGGGCAATTAGTGACCAGCTGATTTTATTAAATGTGAAATGTATACAGAAGTCTATGTTTACTTAAATTTTGTTGTTAAGGACTTTTTCAAGGGATTTTTTCTCTATTTCTTTCTGCAAGTGATGACTTTATCGATGTAAACGATGTTGTAATATTTGTAAGCTCTTCACATGTGAAAGCAGTAATAGTTCACACCTGTGGCCTTAGTTACTTAATTCTTGATATATGAAAAGATTATTGTCGGGCAATGGTGGCTCAAAGCCTTGATAGTTGTTATGAATTTCTGGATTCAATTTTGTATAAATTGATTTCATATGAATAAATCTTATCAGTATCTTGGAGTTTACATAAAAAATTATATAATATAATGTGTTTTGTTCTATAAACTATGTCAAGATTGGTATTTGAATTATGTCCCCCTTTTACAATTATTTAAGAATATTTTTATATTATTCTAATTTACAGAATAACTTAAATAGTGAAAGTATAAATTAATATCACAAAAATAAGTTTACTAATTCATTTAAAAAGAAGAGGCATTATAAAATAAATTTTCAATACATTATGAATTATTTATAGAATATTTATTTACATGATTATTCGCATCATAATTTTTATTAAATAATTTGAGTTCTGATGAAACATTGAATGTTCTTCAATAATATATCAAGGTATAATATATTATTTTATAAATGTGCATATATATATATATATATATATATATATATATATATATATATATATATATATATATATATATATATATATATATATATAATGCTATGCTATGGAAAAAAGTAGTAGGATCTTTAAGTAGGCAAAACAAAATCGGACAGCCTAATGAACTGGTTCCTCATGTAACTCCATAATCTAAATTTGTCTTCATTATATATCATAAGTTTAACATCATTGTTCTGTGTAATTTTTAACAGTTCCAGTATGAACTTTATGGCAACATTGAAACAGCAGACCACTGTAGAGGCCACAGACCATACTGGATGAACCACAATTCTGTCTACCATGGTGACTTCATAGCCCTGTCTAGCAACATGAATTTTTAAATAAACTAGCCATATCTTTAAAACTGCTGAGTGGATTTCAGTAAAAGTTTTGGTATATATGTCCATTTACTTCCCACATTCATTGGTAACATATTAATTTTAATATGAAAATAATAATTTGCTTTCCTTTAATGAAATATATGATCATATTAAATGATTAATCAAATGATCTGTCATCATCATTTGGTAATTCAAACTCTTAAGTGGCAACATTACAGATTAACAGAAATTGAAAGCTATGCAACAACAACAAAAGATAATATTCAAAAATAAAATCGCTTTTATACCCAAGTTGGCAAAAATGAGACACAAAAATAAATTTATCCAAATTTGGGTCTTATTAGCAGGACTTATTTTTTTGAAGAAAAAAAAGCAACATACAAATCTATGGTAGATGTCTATCTCTCTGCCTGTTTTACTTACGTTCGTAACTCGTGATTAGCTACATTAATTGTTTTGGAATCATTGATTTTATCAAGCAGTAATAAGGCCATATTTTCATGCTCCTGCAATGAGAGAAGAAAATAGTATGTAAGTTCAAATACATTTCATCAAGTTAATTTGTCAAATTATGATGGTCTGCAATTGCAAGTACAACATGAATGTAATGAAAAATCAAAGTCACCATAATAATGTAGTTACATATCTTTCTGAGGATTCAAATGCAATTAAGAATTGCTCTTACAAATTCTATTTTATTTTTCTAAATTTTGTTTCTCTTTTATAATATATTTAACACAGTACTACAATATTAAATGACATACAAGAATAAATTACTGAAGAGCAAATTTTTCTAGTAAACAGTGCATCTCTGATATTGCTTACCTGAACACATTAAAATCAGGGGACATAAGCCTGCTACTGCCTGAATCCAGCCCAACTAAAAGATGAAAAGTTATCTTTTATGTCTATATATTATAGACAAAGGGGAATAACACTTGCCCATTACCTTCTCTAGCCACCAATAGGTGTCACTAGTTTTTAAGCTGAGCAAACTACCAATGATAATGCTTGCGTAGCAGGGTGGAAGGGAGGGTCTTTAATGTGATCAGGTGTATATTATCGGAGAGACCTCATTTACACAAAAATTTACTTTCGCCTTCAAGTACGTTCCCCGATCACATTAACGTTAGTAAAATAGGTTCCAGGAGGAGGGAATGCTGAACATATACCTTGTGTATTCTAGGAAAGAAAGACTGGGTTCCCTCTGTCAGCTAAGCCTGTTCTTGTACTTAAAGCAACACGTCCAATGGTCATGAGAACCGTGACTACTCGATCAGGTTAGGAAGACAATCATTGTATACTTTCAAAATTCACTGGCAAATCTATTGACGATAAGAGGCTGTTTTGGTTTAACTGAATACAGTGGTCACCTGGGCTTTAGCCAAAGGACCCAACAGATTAAAGTTTTGTCTCTGCAATACAAAATCCCTGAGATAAAAATGAGAGAATGTTGAATATGCATGCGAGACATCAGCTTCTATCATGTCCCAAATTGAAACACTGCATTGAAAGGGAGGCTTGCAGATACTGCTCTCATTTTACGAGTTGAAATCCTCATAAAGCGACTGTGATCTTTTGAGGTATTAGTGTACACTGATTGTTTAACCCAGTTGTAACAGGAAGATCAGGTGTAGGAGGCAACACCTGATTTCCTGCCTTTATGGGAAGAAAGAGTTGTTTGTGGTTGCCATGACTTGTCTCGGTGTACTTCAAGTAGTGCATGAGGGCATGAACAGGATCCTGCATGACTGCTGCTCTCTCTATCAGCGAGGTGAAGTATACGACAACACTGATTGCTCAATGATGGTAGTTAGTTCTTGCCTACAAAACTTGGTTGTCATGACGATCACCAAACCACATGATCTGCACTGAAGATAACTTGGGTCAACTCAAAGGACATGCAACTCACTCACCCTGTATACCAAAATTAAAGCCATCTGGAAACTGATTTTGTACGATAACGACTTCAGTGAGGTCCAGGCTAATGGCTCAAATTTTTCTGAACCATGTCATGGCAAGAACCAGGATGGATTTCATTCTGAAAATAGGGTTGGGGTTTTCGTCCATTAAAATAAAAATACAAATTGGATAGTATATAGTAGGTCTGAAAAATCATTATCACGACCAATATCCCTTGTGCCATGATGACTGAATGTGTCAGATATAATGAGGCGGTAGCCTTTGATAGCAACTGGTGCCCACCTTTTCTCCTTGTAGAACCAGAGAAAAAAGTTAGCTACTTGAGGGATTAAGGCATTCAATGCAACAATGTTACAGACTCCACACCAGTCCCTTAAAACACTCCACATTCCCACAAAAGAGTGGAGGACCTTGTTGTTCTCTAGATTCTCTCCACAAGAGACGGTCTCAAATCTTTCTCTCGAACGCCAACCAGCATGCAGCAGGTCAGGTGATTTGGTGCCCTCCGATCCTTGAGGATGCAAGTCACCATTATAGAACTGTCTGACATAACAAGGATTGACATCTCATAAAGTAGGCCCATCTAGAATGGAAAGGCATTTCAAGATTGGTGTGATAAGGCAGTTCCCCATGTCCCCATCTTCCCCTGACCTTATCAAAGTCTAGCACCAAGTGGATTCCCCGAACCATATACAATGGAGTCCACCCATAGAGAAATTTCACATGGATTACATCTGGAATACATCAGGAATCCGTATGGAAGAGATATAGACTGAAAAACTTATGGAATCAGACAATTTATTCCATATCAATTCCATAAGTACTTCACCGCAAGTGAAAATTCCATATGGAAAAAAGTTGCAACTTTAATCCATAAGCACTTTTTTCCATATGGAAAGCAGGTTCATGCATTATAGCATCATGGAAAATACTCTCTGAAGAATTAATAACCTAAACTGATTCCAACAGAAATATTGGTGGGAGTTAGAGTACATGTATATGTCAGTGTAGCTGATGTGGAAGGATGAATATATATATACTCATATAAATATGAAAAAAAGACATGCATGCCAGTTTTCTTTAATTTATTTCCACAGATGTTTATAAACAGTCAAAGACATGACCAAAAAAGAAGAGAAAATGTAAACATAGTCAGAATATTAATATCTGGTAGTACAAACAGAGGAATCTTTGAAAATTTGGTGCTAGGTGGATTTTGGGCTTGATCTGATGTTTAATCTGAAAAATATTTTTTTGCTTCCTATTAAAATATGCTCTATAAAAATCATACCCTAGTGAAAATGTGACTGAAATTTCCGCAAAATCACAGTGAACACTTTTTGACATTCACTCAAATGTCATTTTTTTTACTTAAAATTATGGTATTTTAGGAGATTTTACAATTATTTTTGAAATTTTGTGATCGAAATATCACTGATTCTGCCAACATTTCTGCAAATAGAGCGATATTTTGTGATTGTAATATCACTGACATTTCAATAACAAATACCAATAAGATATAATAAAATTTATTTTTTGTTTCTTGTAAAAATTTGAGTGATTTTCAGCTACATTTATATTTCCTGTTTCTGATAGCTGTAATTTTATTGTTCATTTTGGGCACAATAACTTCTTTCCACATCTTTCCTTGTTATATTTCTTGTTCAAATTTTTGTTGTTGTTGTATTTTTGTTTAACTTCAATTGGATTTAACTGCCCTCAAAAAAGTCTTTTTGTTTTCCATTTCAAAAAAGAATTTCGCTTTTCTCCTGACCCAAATCTGATTTTCCTTATATGGACACTTTTTTAATATTGAATCCGAATTTGTTTATATAAATGCTCTATCTGGTCCATTCCTTAACGAGCTTTCTAATAAGTATTTGTTCCGTTTATTATTTAACAGATGATCGCTGTAAAGAGCTTTCTGATTAAGCAAAATTTTGTACATGCCCAATGAATCGTCGTGTAACGGAAACTGATGGGAATGAGCATGCTTGCTAAACAGGGCAATTAGAATTTTCGAGCGGAATACGAGTTTCAATAACCATTTTTGAAAAATGTGCGGCAATGAGAATAGCTTGAATGCAGAGTCGATGAGAATGTAATTGGTCAATCTGTATGAAAACTGAATGCCAGGACTAGCATTTTGTTTTTTGTACCAAAAAGAGCTTTACGGTAGCGACTAACGAGCTAAATGTGACAAGGAATTGAACCAGGATGATTCTGAAGTGATATAACTCCAAACTGTTTAACTTCCAGAATTTAAGTAGGGACAATGTATAGATCAATGGTGGGGAATTGTTGCCAGATACCCGTGTCTATCAAAGATAGTTATATCTTTGCAGAGTTTTCTTGGCCAACAAGTAGAATCATCCTTCAATATCATGAGTGGTATTATTGAGTATAATATCAAAATATTCTAGATGTGTTTGAATTCAGCGTAAAATAATAGTAATTATATCATGATGAACCTTTGTCACGGCTGCTTATGGGACAAGGACTAATTCAAGAGATCACAACAGCATCATAGTTTGTACATTAATAAAAAATCAAGTCTGCAGTACAACATTGACATATTAAAGGCAGGCTCCTAGCATTTCTTCTTTTCATAATGTCTTAAATGGTTGTTTTTCTGTAATTTTACATCATTTTCACAGTTGAATTTTTCAATGCAGGATATTTTTTATTTTATATATGTTTATGTGTCCACAGATGCCTGTGCATATGTTCCAGGCTTGATACTTTGATTTTTAAAATCACTTATTTAGTGTCAAGCCAGATTCTTCACATCATGTTGTATATACTGTATATATTGTACATAGCAGATTGGTGTCAGGATAATGTGACTGGGTGGGACATCATGCTACATGTCTGCAGCATGATGCCCCAGTGCTTGACATCACTATAAACTGCCACACTGCAGACATCGTAGCGATATGACTGAAACATTGTTAAAGCTACGATATAAATCCAAATCACACATCACACGTACATAGCAGATAGAAGGCCTCAAGGTAGATTCGTTCTGTAACTAATTGAGTTATCTTCTCTAAATAAAGTTTTTATTATTATTATTATTTTTACCTATGTGGTCAGACTTACATCCCAATTATTATTATTATTAACTCCCATATCTCTTACCTTGGATGCCATATAATTACAACATTTGTATATTTTTGTTCATGTACACTGAAATGTCACCGAGGTTAATCAAGTACTGTTTAATTCATATCCATTATTTATTTGAAACCTTTTGAAATGTCTGAAACAGTACTGAAGCTTCAGTAAGATACATTATAATGATCAAAATTTTAGTCAAATCTCACAAAAGTTTGAGTAAACTCTCACAAAACTTTCAATGAAATGTTAGAGATCTTGCCAAAACTTAAGTGAAAGTTTTGGCCAAATTTTTTGTGAAAAATCAAAACTATTTAAATGAAATTTTAGTGAGATATCACCACAATTTCAAGGAAAGATTTTGGTTGAAATATTTGTGAAATCTCACCAAACTTTCAGGGAAATGAAAAAGACTTAAGTGATGCCATCGTGGATTAGGTTTTGTATGCAAGAAAGAAAATGAGGACAAGAAAAACCTAAATCTTCTTTGATAATGTCTGTCAAAATAAAATGTATGATCCATTTTAAAAATTACTGTGAAGGTTTATCATTGATTCCCAATAATGTTTAAAAATCATTAGGCAGCTTAATACAAATATGAAGCTGATTTTTTTATGGTTTAGGCAGAAAGAGCTTAAAAAACCATCTGTAACCAGTCTTAAGTCTGCCTGGAAAATTTCGTACCAAATGGAACATTACCAAATTCCTTATGAACTATTTACAAATTCCATATGGACAATTTACAAATTCCATATGGACTATTCACAAATTCCACATGGACTATTCACAAATTCAACATGGACTATTGCCAAATTCCATATGGATTATTCACAAATTCCATATGGATTACTGCCAAATTCCATATGGAATTTTAATTTTATTCCATATGGACAATATACATATCCTACTGACTAATTTGCATATTCCATGGGATTTTCCATAAGAAGTATGTAAGGAATCCATAACATTTCCATACGGATACACTGAAATCCATAAGAGTGGTTCAACTATAGAATAAAAATGTTCATATGGATATTTCTGTAAAAGTACGCATGGATTCCATATCCAATCCATGTGGAAAATTTTGTATGGGTAATAATACATACTTAGAGAAGAAGAAATTGGAGGGAGTTGGATAAATTTAATTTGAGGCCTTTCAGAAATGTCTTGTATCACCCATTTGTTTAACAGAAATAGGCTGATCCACCATGATCAGAACTGCTGGAGTCTCCCCCAACACACTCGGGTTGAATGTCTGCTTTTCTTTCATACTAATGTAACCAACTGGTTTGCTGACGTATGGTTAGTGGTCATGCAGTAATGTGGTCTAGTTGGTGCTGGTAATGGCCATGCTTATGGCATGGTTCAATGTAAAGATCTATAATTAAACTTATCATCATGCATTTGTTCAGCCTTATTCCCAGGAACACAGATCTATCACTAAGATCCACATAAGATGTTGGCCTGCAATTACAGCCGTAGCATGTAAGGACGGCCAGATCTGTCATAAAGATTAATTGCAGAAGGATGCTGGCCTGCAATTACAGCCACAGCATGTAAGGATGGCCAGATTTATCATAAAGATTAATTGTAGAAGGATGTTGGCCTGCAATTACAGCCACAGAATGTAAGGATGGCCAGATCTATCATAAAGATTAATTGTAGAAGGATGTTGGCCTGCAATTACAGCCACAGAATGTAAGGATGGCTGGCCAGATCTATCATAAAGATTAATTGTAGAAAGATGTTGGCCTGCAATTACAGCCACAGCATGTAAGGATGGCCAGATCTATCATAAAGATTAATTGTAGAAGGATGTTGGCCTGCAATAATTACAGCCACAGAATGTAAGGATGGCCAGAGCTATCATAAAGATTAATTGTAGAAGGATGTTGGCCTGCAATTACAGCCACAGCATGTAAGGATGGCCAGATCTATCATAAGATTAATTGTAGAAGGATGTTGGCCTGCAATTACAGCCACATCATGTAAGGATGGCCAGATCTATCATAAAGATTAATTGTAGAAAGATGTTGGCCTGCAATTACAGCCACAGCATGTAAGGATGGCCAGATCTATCATAAAGATTAATTGTAGAAAGATGTTGGCCTGCAATTACAGCCACAGCATGTAAGGATGGCCAGATCTATCATAAAGATTAATTGTAGAAGGATGTTGGCCTGCAATTACAGTCACAGCATGTAAGGATGGCCAGATCTATCATAACGATTAATTGCAGAAGGATGTTGGCCTGCAATTACAGCCACAGCATGTAAGGATGGCCAGATCTATCATAACGATTAATTGTAGAAGGATGTTGGCCTGCAATTACAGCCACAGCATGTAAGGATGGCCAGATCTATCATAAAGATTAATTGTAGAAAGATGTTGGCCTGCAATTACAGCCACAGCATGTAAGGATGGCCAGATCTATCATAAAGATTAATTGTAGAAAGATGTTGGCCTGCAATTATAGCCATATCATGTAAGGATGGCCAGATCTATCATAAAGATTAATTGTAGAAGGATGCTGGCCTGCAATTACAGCCACAGCATGTAAGGATGGCCAGAGCTATCATAAAGATTAATTGTAGAAGGATGCTGGCCTGCAATTACAGCCACAGAATGTAAGGATGGCCAGATCTATCATAAAGATTAATTGTAGAAGGATGTTGGCCTGCAATTACAGCCACAGCATGTAAGGATGGCCAGATCTATCATAAAGATTAATTGTAGAAGGATGTTGGCCTGCAATTACAGCCACAGCATGTAAGGATGGCCAGAGCTATCATAAAGATTAATTGTAGAAGGATGTTGGCCTGCAATTACAGCCACAGAATGTAAGGATGGCCAGAGCTATCATAAGATTAATTGTAGAAAGATGTTGGCCTGCAATTACAGCCACAGCATGTAAGGATGGCCAGATCTATCATAAAGATTAATTGTAGAAGGATGTTGGCCTGCAATTACAGCCACATCATGTAAGGATGGCCAGATCTATCATAAAGATTAATTGTAGAAAGATGTTGGCCTGCAATTACAGCCACAGCATGTAAGGATGGCCAGATCTATCATAAAGATTAATTGTAGAAGGATGTTGGCCTGCAATTACAGCCACAGCATGTAAGGATGGCCAGATCTATCATAACGATTAATTGTAGAAGGATGTTGGCCTGCAATTACAGCCACAGCATGTAAGGATGGCCAGATCTATCATAAAGATTAATTGTAGAAGGATGTTGGCCTGCAATTACAGCCACAGCATGTAAGGATGGCCAGATCTATCATAAAGATTAATTGTAGAAAGATGTTGGCCTGCAATTACAGCCACAGCATGTAAGGATGGCCAGATCTATCATAAAGATTAATTGTAGAAGGATGCTGGCCTGCAATTACAGCCACAGCATGTAAGGATGGCCAGATCTATCATAAAGATTAATTGTAGAAGGATGTTGGCCTGCAATTACAGCCACAGCATGTAAGGATGGCCAGATCTATCATAAAGATTAATTGTAGAAGGATGTTGGCCTGCAATTACAGCCACAGCATGTAAGGATGGCCAGATCTATCATAAAGATTAACTGTAGAAGGATGTTGGCCTGCAATTACAGCCACAGAATGTAAGGATGGCCAGATCTATCATAAAGATTAATTGTAGAAGGATGTTGGCCTGCAATTACAGCCACAGAATGTAAGGATGGCTGATCAGATCTATCATAAAGATTAATTGTAGAAAGATGTTGGCCTGCAATTACAGCCACAGCATGTAAGGATGGCCAGATCTATCATAAAGATTAATTGTAGAAGGATGTTGGCCTGCAATTACAGCCACAGCATGTAAGGATGGCCAGAGCTATCATAAAGATTAATTGTAGAAAGATGTTGGCCTGCAATTACAGCCACAGCATGTAAGGATGGCCAGATCTATCATAAAGATTAATTGTAGAAGGATGTTGGCCTGCAATTACAGCCACAGCATGTAAGGATGGCCAGATCTATCATAAAGATTAATTGTAGAAGGATGTTGGCCTGCAATTACAGCCACAGCATGTAAGGATGGCCAGATCTATCATAACGATTAATTGTAGAAGGATGTTGGCCTGCAATTACAGCCACAGCATGTAAGGATGGCCAGATCTATCATAACGATTAACTGTAGAAGGATGTTGGCCTGCAATTACAGCCACAGCATGTAAGGATGGCCAGATCTATCATAAAGATTAATTCTAGAAAGATGTTGGCCTGCAATTACAGCCACAGCATGTAAGGATGGCCAGATCTATCATAAAGATTAATTGTAGAAGGATGTTGGCCTGCAATTACAGCCATATCATGTAAGGATGGCCAGATCTATCATAAAGATTAATTGTAGAAGGATGTTGGCCTGCAATTACAGCCACAGCATGTAAGGATGGCCAGATCTATCATAAAGATTAATTGTAGAAGGATGTTGGCCTGCAATTACAGCCACAGCATGTAAGGATGGCCAGAGCTATCATAACGATTAATTGTAGAAGGATGTTGGCCTGCAATTACAGCCACAGCATGTAAGGATGGCCAGATCTATCATAACGATTAATTGTAGAAGGATGTTGGCCTGCAATTACAGCCACAGCATGTAAGGATGGCCAGATCTATCATAAAGATTAATTGTAGAAAGATGTTGCCTGCAATTACAGCCACAGCATGTAAGGATGGCCAGATCTATCATAAAGATTAATTGTAGAAAGATGTTGGCCTGCAATTACAGCCACAGCATGTAAGGATGGCCAGATCTATCATAAAGATTAATTGTAGAAGGATGTTGGCCTGCAATTACAGCCACAGCATGTAAGGATGGCCAGATCTATCATAAAGATTAATTGTAGAAAGAAGTTGGCCTGCAATTACAGCGATATAATAGTACAGGATAGATCCATTAAAAAGCCCATGTGGTCAGACTTACATCCCAAAGAACATGCTTGGGGAGACTTAAACCACCTGGGCTGCCTAAAAATGTGGGTACAATTCCCCACTGTATCATAATTACTTGTGCCTTGGTTAACTTTTGCAAAATAGTCCATATACTCTTGGATCAAATGGCACATTTTGTATATGCAAGGCATGACTTGTGTGTGTCTTCCTTGGCTTTGAACTTGTTGCATTTATCACACTTTGTCAACAGGTTTCATTGAAACGTGAAGGTAAAACAATAGAAAAATATAAATTAGTAATGCAGCTTGTTAATCAGTGATTACTATGTAAATGAGCAAAAGGCGGCATGCACCAGTCTAAAAAGGTAAAAACATTCATAAAATATATAAAATAATAAATTTACCAACTGTTCAAGAAATGATCCTCAATCTAAATAAATCCGAAATCCTGTATGTTGTTGTACAGAAGCTAATTTTGAAAACAGGTGACATCTAGTGGTGGCAAAGGAGGTAATGGGTAAGAGTTATTGCCCTTTACATACTATAGACTTGAAAATGAATTCCTTAAGTTGAACTAGATTTGATAGGTAACAAGCTGATGTTAAAATGATCGGGGCAATGTATTCAAAGGAGAAATTGTATTCTATTAGTGCTAGTTTCTGTGCAATTAAATATGATTTATTATAACATGATACCCTCACTTTGAATTGATTCAAGTGAAAGTGATTCTAGATAGGTAGGTATGTAGGTAAGTCAGAAGGTATATGAACTGGTGGGTAAAGATGGTAGCAGTCAGACTGATTGATACATAGGCAAATTGATTGATTGACAGTTTGGATTGGTTTGGTACTTTCTGGCACAGCAACACAAGTAGGTTATTTAGTGCCGAGGCAATTGGAGTAAAGTGTCTTGCCCAAGGACACACCATGACAGCTGACTCGGCTGATGCATTGGTAGGATTCAATCCTGCACCCTTTTAGTCATAAGTGTGGCATACTAACCACAGTTCCAAGATAGAAAGATAGACAGAAAGACATACAGAGATTGGTAGAGACATTCTAACTTACATTCATACAAGCATAGTGCAGGGCTGTGTTGCCTTCATCATCTATGCAACCGAGATCAACATTATGTTCCAAAAGCAGTCCTAGATTTAAAAAATGGAGAAACAAGCCTGAATATGTTTTAAAGCTCAGATGTGAAATGAATACTTTAAAATGGTTTATTACACACACACACACACACACACACACAGACACACAATGTATGTGCACCATCCTATTAAATGAAATGGATACATTATTGTCTAGAACTTACACTTCAGGTAAATATTTTAATCTGATATTTTCAAAATATCTTTACATTAAATGAAAATATTATTGCCGTACAGTTACCAAAACAATGACAAAATAAGCTACAGACTGAAGGTAACTTTCTGAACATTCATAAGATGACAAACACAACAGCTGACAAGCATGGCTCATAAGATGACAAACACAACAGCTGACAAGCATGCTTCATAAGATGACAAACATGGTTCATAAAATGACAAACACAACAGCTGACAAGCATGGTCCATAAGATGACAAACACAACAGCTGACAAGCATGGTTCATAAGATGACAAACACAACAGCTGACAAGCATGGCTCATAAGATGACAAACACAACAGTGACAAGCATGGCTCATAAGATGACAAACAACAGCTGACAAGCATGGTTCATAAGATGACAAACATGGTTCATAAGATAACAAACAACAGCTGACAAGCATGGTTCATAAGATGACAAACACAACAGCTGACAAGCATGGTTCATAAGATGACAAACAGCTGACAAGCATGGTTCATAAGATGACAAACACAACAGCTGAAAGCATGGTTCATGAATTCCATCTTAAATTCACTTGAAACAGTCAGGTGAGCTACCACATTCCTCACTTCATATATAATCAAAAAAATAACCTTCTATCCTCACAATGACAATTTTCCTTTCATAATTTTTAAATTAATAATTATTTTACAGCCAACATGACCTTTGGAATAAATGTGTGTGTAAAACTTCCTGGAAATCTTCCTCATACTTCATTAGGAGAAGCAGTAACAAACTCATCAACAGATGAATGGAGGAGGACTGTTTGTGACAAGCAGAGCTAACAACTAGATTTACATTTTTAAAACAATTGTGACCCCTCTACAGAACCAAAAGTGCACAAAAGTTCCAAAACTTGAAAGATGTTGAAAATTGCTATAACAACATAGAAATGTGATTTAATCAGTTGCAAACATGAATATGTAGTTTTTTGGAGGGTGGGGTGGGGGTAAGCTTAAATTAATGACTTAACACTTATTTGTCACTATTGCACTACTCACATTTCCGGGATGGAAATTATCATCAAAATTAGAAAATTCCAGCCTACAATAATATGCAAAGTTTCAGAAAGTCTAGAACCATAAAGAACACAGACCCAGTCTGTCTTCACATCACAATCCCATGAACAGTAGCTTTCCTCTTAATAGGGACCCAGACACCTTGTGGAACAATCAGTGCAGAGTGGGAGGAGAGATTCCAGCAATCGAAGCAAGCAGGTATAAAATTAGTTCCCCCCTCCAATGTATTGGGTAGTGTGTGTAAAACTGAGTTTAACGATGCACATGTTCAAGTTAGAAATTATAAATCATTGAATGAAAGGACGAAAGTTTTGTGCATTTTTTTAAAATCCTTGATGTTATTTCATTTTTAAAATCTGTAGATGGGTAAAAACAAACAGGAGCATGTATAAATACTAAAGAACAAATAATTATTTTACTGATTCTGCTGATGTAAAAGAAGTCGTAAATTAATCTTTAACATCAGCATGTAATCAAATACAATACCAATTTTCCACTACAAAAGCATACCTCCAATCTATCAGTACAACAGCATAGCCCCGACCTATCAGTACAACAGCATAACCCTGATCTATAGGTACAACAGCATAGTCCCGATCTATAGGTACAGCAGCATAGCCCTGATCTATAGGTACAACAGCATAGTCCCAATCTATAGGTACAGCAGCATAGCCCTCATCTATAGGTACAACAGCACAGCCCTGATCTATAGGTACAACAGTATAGCCCTTGATCTATCTGTATAACAGCATAGCCCTGATCTATAGGTACAGCAGCATAGTCCCGATCTATAGGTACAACAGCATAGTCCTGATCTATAGGTACAACAGTATAGCCATTGATTTATTCGTATAACAGCATAGCCCTGATTTATAGGTACAGCAACATAGCCCCAATCTATAGGTACAACAGTATAGCCCTTGATCTATCTGTATAACAGCATAGCCCTGATCTATCCGTATAACAGCATAGCCCTGATCTATAGGTACAACAGCATAGTCCCGATCTATAGGTACAACAGTATAGCCCTTGATCTATCGGTATAACAGCATAGCCCCAATCTATAGGTATAACAGCACAGCCCTGATATATTGGTACTGATATATTGGTACAACAGTATAGCCCTTCATCTATCCATATAACAGCATAGTCCCAATCTATAAGTACAGCAGCATAGCCCCAATCTATCTGTATAACAGCATAGCCCTGATCTATAGGTACAGCAGCAAAGCCCCAATCTATCCGTATAACAGCATAGCCCTGATCTATAGGTACAACAGTATAGCCCTTGATCTATCCGTATAACAGCATAGCCCTGATCTATAGGTACAACAGTATAACCCTTGATCTATCTGTATAACAGCATAGCCCTGATCTATAGGCACAGCAGCATAGTCCCAATCTATAGGTACAAAAGCATAGCCTCCGATTTATCAGCGCCTTATGCAGCAAGAGATATTCATCAAGTCTCATTCATACAAACTCTAGCATGAATTGACGAGAGAGATAATACAAAAGTTTCATGCCCATATAACTTGCCCACGGATCCAATATGGCCGTTAGCAGCTGCCAGCATTACTGGTGTCTTCTTGAAATGATCACAGTGGTTAACCTTGGCCCCATGTGCCAGCAGGAGTTGCATAGATTCTGCCTGGTCACTGAAAGCTGCAGCATGAAGAGGAGTTCTGAAAGTTGAAAATAATTTTTTTTTTAAATTTCCAATTCTTTCTCACATGATTTAGTCAGCTCCATGTAGTTTGAGGAGTTTGAATTTCTGCTCAAAACTGCTTTCCAGCATCAAAATGTAAATACTTACCATAGAGTCAATCTATAAAATGTTTGACATCTAAATCAAGCAGTCTACACAAAGAAAAGTGTTCTCAAGCTACTTCTTTTAAAATAATACATTTGGTAGTTGGCTTTTTCCAAGAATAATGACTGTGTAAAGTTTGAAATTTTAAACATCTGCTCTGATATAAAGATGTTAACTCTTCAGGTTTGCCACCAGGTTAAAACACTTCTCACATATTCCACCAGGCCAACAATGTAAGATCCTAAAAGTAGCAATCTAAGTTTCTATTCCATGGGAACTGCTCTGGTGGTCTAGTGGTTAAAGCATCTGCCTCAGATGCAGGGGGTCGAGTCATACCAAAAACTTATAAAAATGGTGATTGCAGCTGCCTCATTTGGCGCTCAACATTAAGGGGATAGTGTTAGGACATGGTCGGCCTGATGCCAGGATAATGTGAATGGGTGCGACATGATGCTACATGTCTGCGGCACGATGCCCCAGTGCTAGACATCAATATAAACTACCACACTGCAGACATCGTAGCGATATGACTGAAAATCTTTTAAAGGTACATTAAAATTCCAAATTACACATACATACTATTCCATGGCTTAGAAGCTTGGAATACCCTATATGCTACTCAAACTAAATCCATAGCAATGGCTAAATCACTAGGATATATATCACAATTGCTCGAAAAAAATATGTCATATAGCTGAACTATAGTTTCCATCAAAGCACAGAAATATTTCTTCTAAAACACTAACCCTACCATAATACAACCGGAGTACATCCACTACCACAACATCAACTACCACATAAACCAGCTCTCCTAAGTTCAAAGAACATTTTCACTTCTTCTGGCTCTGTTTCGGAAGCAAAATATGCTAAAAAGACATCTGCCTGCCAAGACAGAAGTCAGATGAGAGTAATCTCCCCTTGGAAAGCAGGATTCATGCCACATCCTGTAAACAGTTACTAGCGGAGTGGATGTGCATGTGCCTGCATGCTCTTCAAGGGGGCATGAAACATGTTTTACCCTAAATATTGGTGCTTACTCAAATACCATATTTGCTGGCCTATAAGACGAAAAATTTTGACCAGACAATCTCAGCTTCATCTTATACTCCGAATCGACTTATATATGAACTATGTCATCTGAATCAATTTATCATATTTTTTGTATGTAAAATAATTTTCTAAGAGTACGAAAAATATTGTGCAAAAATTATTTCATTTTGGGGATGAAATTGTGTATGAACAAATATAGGATCCCACACCGAGTATTTTAAACAATTACATGATCGTCAATATTAAAAATTAACATAGATCAGATGTAATTGCATTAAAACAGCATGCACCAGTAATGTATGTTGTTTGTAATATATGTTGTTTAAATTTAATTACATATATTTGTGTTAGAATTTGCATGGCAGAAGATGAATAACCAAGACAAAGAAATATTCCATCACAATTTTCTTCTTGCACCTAATGATCAAATAATCTGTATGCCCCATTATTATAAGAATCATGTCATTTAGTAGTGGTATTTACATGCTAATTAAATATGCTATAGCTGTAGTCAGTCATTCCAAGATAACACCTGTTTGAGGTCATTATACTTGCAAAGAAAATTAGACATCATGCAAAATGGTCATTTTTGGGATTTAACCTAATGGAGACTATATAGATATAACTATTGTAAATATTTAAATCCTGACGGAGTATGGAATGTATTTCATAGTTTACATTTACTGTTTCATTTATTAATATTTTCTTTCTTTGATAAAGGCTTCAGCAACACGAGGGCAATAAGTTAAAAAAAAGAACAAAAAAATCCATGAAGAACTGAACTCTCTCTCTCTCATATATTGGAACATATTTGATTTTGATCACGAGGTGCAAAGAGAAAAATGCGATGGAATACATATGCATTCTTCTCTCTGTATCTCTCCCCCCCCCCCCCCGAAAATGCATTTTAGTATTAATGATGCAATTTCCCTATTGCTGGTAATCTGAAAAAGCGCACAGCGATACTTGTAATATTTGTGAAACCAAGTTATTATAATTTAATTCCACACAGCATCGCAAGTTTTATCCTATCTGAAACTCAAATTTTCAAGGCAGCATCATTATATGTAGCTAAAAGTACATAATATGTTTAAAATACTTCTTGTGAAATAAATTAGGTACTTTTAGTTACATTTAGTGATACTGAGTTACAGGTAGGATAAATTTTGCAATGCTGTGTGGAATGAAGTGAAAAACAATCTGTGATGTTGATCTGGCTTCGTCTTATACTCAGCATCGACTTATATAAGGATGAAGGATGGAAAATTTGCCAAATTTGCAGATTCAACTTATACTCTGCATCGACTTATAGGCCGGCAAATACGGTACATTGCCTTATCGTAATACAAGAAGAGAATAGGCAAGAGGCAGCAAGATTTAAACCTTCTTACCCCAGAGATGGCTCCGAATCAGATTCCTAATGTATATAAAGCAACTATGACTCCTCTGTGAGACACTGTCTTGAGTTAATTCAAGAGGAAGCAGTGAAACCTGAATCAATACAAGCTGCTGAAAGAGCTGGCATGGTAGCCTAACGTGCTGCTCATACAGATCCTACCAGAACAGATGGGAATCTTTGGGACAAGATGGGACTCTTTGGGACAAGATGGGACTCTTTGGGATAAGATGTCTTTGAGATTAAAGCTGGGGAAGATTGAATCTAACCTTCATTGCAAGGCCTGAATTATGCAAGTTAGTGAACAGTTGTGTTCAAAGGATATGCTAGTAGTGGCTTGTGAGCTGAGAGGTGTAGGAATTTCATCTGTTATTGGATTAGTTCTTTGTAGGCAGAATGAATAATCCAACCCACCAGGACAAACAAAGCCTGAACAGAAGCCTGCTCTTGGCAAAAAAAAGCACAAACCATCTTGGTGGAACTGAAGATTTTTCAGGCTGACCAGAAAGATGACTTTGCCAGCTAACATGACTTGAAGTGGGTCTTTTATAAGAAACGAGACAGGGAGATTTCTGACAATAGTTTGAAGGAAGCCTTGTTCAACCACATGCAATGTTTTTAAAACAGGCAAAAGGCCACTAAAGACTTCAATCAAGACAAAGATAAATTCCACAACAAGGTCCATGAGGAATTTATGCTGGCCTATTTCATCCCTTCATGAGAAATACATTTTAAAAAAAATTAAATTATTGCCATTGATTGCGATAGTTATCTTTTCTTCAAAGAACCATAGGAGGAAGTTAGCTATTTGTGGTAATCAGGCATTTAAGGGGGAGATGAGTCTCTACTTGCACTACTCTCCATTTCCCCATAAACTCTGGAAATGGTTCTTGCCCAAGCAATTCTGTCCACCCCTTTTTGGAGAATTGTTCTTTATGTATTTGATATGAACCAGGCATACTGGTTCAAGATCTCTGAGTTCCAATGGAAAATGAGCATACATGGGTGTTTCAGCTATCAGACAGTAGAAAGTAAGCAGGATTTTTCAGGGTATCTCCACTGACAGGCTCCAAAGATCAATGAACCATGCTTTCTCCAACATAAGAGCAATCTGGATTAGTTGGCATTCCAATTTCCTTCTTTCTTTAAGACTTTGGGGATTAGAGAGGATGGAGGAAAGGCCAATGCATCAAGAGCATTGCAATTCTGGGAAAGTATGTCAACTACCAAAATTCTGGTTCAGGGATTGTGGAGACAAAGGTCAAGCACTTGGCATTCCACCTTATTGGAAACAAAGTTCAGGAGAGGTTGACCCCAATGAAAGCAGATTTGACTTAAGATCAAAGGGTGAGTAGACTATTCAGTGTGGAGCAGCCGACTGCAATGGAAGAGTGAATTCATTTGGTCACTGAGCCAGATGGGATAAATTCTGATTTATTGATGATGGCACCATTTAAGTAAACCCCAAACTAGAATGCAGAGCTGTGGGGAAATTATTTCCCTTTTAACTTATGTAACTGATGCAGTCATGGTGTCTGACATAATGAGAACTCCCCTTCTTGTCTTCTCCTGACAATCACTATGACCTTGACCTAAAGAAGACTGATCTGAAGTAGGGGCTCCTAAAGGGGCCAAATCCTGCAGTAGCAGAAGATGCAGCTATTGCACTGCAGAATAAGCATTGAAGAAATAAATCTTATACAGTACAAAAACTCTAGTCACAATACTAATCAAGTTTCATGAATATACCTCATTCAGTTCTGGATATATGAACTGGAAAAAGAGTGTAATGGATGAGTGTATGCAAAGACAATTTTTTCTAAAAATAAAATGGCCATATGAGCTAAAATTGGTATCTTGGTAGCCCTACAGTAAACATCTTCATACGAATGAATTTTGTGGACAAAACCAAAACAATCTTACAAAACAAAATAACCAAGGTCTCTTGAGCAACTTCCATCAAACCTGCCAAAACCTGAAGCACACATGAAGAACACAATTTTGACAACCAACCCCTTCGACATGGTTAACTTAAAAAAAAAAACAATCAATAAACTTGTTGGAAAATAAAATCTTTTGACAGAGATAGAGAGATAGTTTTCTTGACCTTCACAATATATTCCTGCAACCTGTATAAGCAATAAACAGTCCTGCTTGGTACTAATGTAAAACAATCCTATGGGTAGGTTTTACTGGTGAGTGTCATGGAGGAAACTAAAAATAAGGTGGTGATAAAAACACTATTTCAGAAATTATTGAATTGGCTGACAATAGCAAGGTGATGACTTGACAAGTCTTTTATGTACCTCTGTGGAAGAACCCAATCTGTTTGAAGTTGCATAAATCAAAGAGATGCATGTTGAATAACAAAAATATTTACATGTTACTGCCATGAATGAGAATGTTTGCATGTTTAAGCCATTTCTTTGAGCCAGATTTTACACCATATACATACCTGCCATATTCCCAGACAGTGTTCGGGCTCTTTTTTTAGACTCAAACACCACAAGATGACATACATTGATACAGTGTGACACTGCTATAACACACTGGTTGGGGTCCATAGAACCTGACCGTGTAATAGACCAAACCATGTTATAACCATCCTAATCAGAAAATGATGCATGATGCAGGGGTGGGTGGATGGTGTTAATAAAAGCGGGTGCAAAAGTATATGCTTTTCATTAAATGAAGACAAACTAGTCTGAAATACACTTATATACTGACAACTTTTATTTGTGTAGTACAATTCTTAATCCATTAAGTACTGTATATGTATTTGAAAAATCCATGAATTTGAGCACAGATCATGTCACAAAATTCATGTAACAGTCCACCCAATTAGAAAACACAAATAAAATATGTATTTAAAAAAAAATAAAAAAAATAAAAATGGTAGTCTTCATTTGATTTATATGTGACACTAAACAATTCACTAATATACTGTTGCCAGTAGTATATGGCTATAGTTGTTTACATGCTACATGTACATGTACTTAAATTGGCCTTGATTTTGGACAGCTGGAGACGTATATCATCTTGCCAAGGTTACCCAGATGAGGCTATTCATATGGACATGAAAATATATGAATAAATTGAAAGTTTAACAAAAATCTTTGCGAGATACCCCATCTTTAATTAACATGATGGCAGATATCTATGGTTTCAAAAGACTGGAAATTTAATTTGCCCTGCCATTGCTAGTAATCATAAGCATTAGCTTTTTCCTGCGAAATAGAAACTTTCATGGCACAATAAATGTGCTGAAGTCACTTTGGAAAATTTAACAACCCATCAGATTCTTATGCTTTTGGTGCTGACTTCCTTTTGATGAAATGTTCTTTATTTCTACTGAAGAGTGTAGTCTGCTTTCTTTGATGAAGGATGCATGTGTTATTAAAGTCACCTCTGAAGGACAGCTTTGGAGGACCAAACAAATGCTTGTTTCTTAATGTAGTGGCAACATCCTATAGAACATTGAGACTGAATTATTTTCATTTGCTTAGTTTTTATACAGAACGATCAGTGCTTCAAAGGTAACCATTTTTCATTGAAATTCAGCAGAACTATTTTTTCAGGGTACATAAAAAAAGGAAAAAAGGAATTATTCATCATTTAGTTGATTGTAGCCTATTGTAGCCTTTTTTCTGTTCCTGCTTTTAAAGACGGTCAATTATAACTAGTCCAGGTAGCATGACTATTGGTGTGTTTCACAGCATACAGTACTCAGGCCAGATGTCATCATAAGTCGATTATAATATAACAATGCACTGTTAAGAAGGTTTGCCAATATGAACAAAGAATTTGTTTATGTAAAAATATATAGATTCCAGTTCATTTTATATTAAGCTTGCAGCTTCCTTTCATGGCGCCTCTGAACTTCTACACTCCAAAGCCAATATTCAAGTTTAAACAGCCAACAATGTCACACACAAAAATTGCCAGATGGTACATTTTGTCACCAATAAGGAAACAAAATTGCAATTTGCAACATTTGTGAAGCCCAGCATGATCCCACAATCAACTTTTTACATGTTATTTTCATACTTTAAGAACAATGAAATATTTTTTTCTTTACAAGAAAAATACATGTATATGAAATTTCTGGAGCCACACCATGATTGTCTAATAAAAGAATTCATTTGTGATCTCTTCCCCTAAATGATAACAAACTTTTACATATTTTCGTATTTTTTGAAAAGAAATGTTTTTGGTTGTACAAGAAAAAAACATGAATGTGTGTGTGTGTGTGTGTGTGTGGGGATTTGGATTTTAATGTAGCCTTAACAATTTTTCAGTCATCTCACTATGACGTCTGCAGTGTGACAGTTGGGACTCCCATTTAAACAGTGATGTTGATCCCTACCAGCTGTAGGGACTCCCATTTAAACAGAGATGTCACTTACTACCAGCTGTAGCAACTTCCATTTAAACAGAGATGTTTATTTCTACAGGCTGAAAGGACTCCCACTGAACAGAGATAACAGCATACATGCCAACCCCTGGCGAGGTAAAAGTGTAATCCACGTGGACAAAAAGAGTAATCTGCACAAAATGATTTATTTATCCTTCTGGACTTTTAACATCAATTACTGCTTCAAGTTTTCGTATATAGCCCTTTGAGCTTCAAAAAGTAACAGTCTCTGATATTGCATTTCAAAACACTTTGTACCAGATGAGATTGTGAATGTTTTGCACACCAGTAGAGTACTAAGTACTGGGTTACAGAGCCTGGATCTGAATTCAGTTTTATTTTTGTTAACAATACTGAACAATCTCTCAGTCAGCATTAGAATGGTAAAGAACCAATATTCCTTTCATAACCTGACAAAGAAGAGGAAATTTATATCTTTCAGTTATTGGGTCTCTTAGCTGGAAAATAAAATGAAAAAAATAAACTCTGTCCGCATGATGTACATTGTCAAGTTGATACTTCAGGAGTTCTTCTAATTTATCAGCTGCCTTTCCTGCAGCAGAGTGCATCATATGACAGAGACAACCTGATATGTAAAATGATGGAGACATTTTTCAAAATATAAAATGCAACTCCTTTATGAATTCCAGTCATCACTGATGCAGTATCAGCTGAAAACCCCATACAGTTCTGCCAACCTATGTTTATTCAAAGCATTATCAAATAAATAAATAAATGTTTTCTCCAGTGGAATATACTGTTAATTCTGATAATGATAGAAGAGCGCTCTGACTTTGCCCTTTTCATTCTCATAGTCTCTTAAACAGAGTGGGTACAACTTTTGTCATAATCACTACTCCTGTCTGTTGCAATACTAAATGGCCCAATTTTCATGGCTTCTGCAATTTTAAGTGAAGTATCTTCTGCTAAACACTTAACAATATGAGATGATTTTGTTCTTGCATATGCATATTTTCTGCAATTTTGCAATCAGAAAACATCCATTTGAACAAAGGACCAATGTAGTCTTTTACCGCTAAGGCTAGTCCGTGTTCTAATAAGAACTCGGTAGATAACGCCTCTGCATTTAGTTCTGCTGTAAAAAGATGTTACCTTAGTACTGGAGTTAGTAAAACAAACTAATTCAAGGCTTCTTTGTTTTAAAACCATGACTAACATTCAGATCCTTTCCACACAGCCTGAAAGGGGTGTGAAGCTGCCCTAGAATGGAACAATGTATTGTGTAATTCATGTATTTGTCTCTGAATATGTGTTTCGTCTTTTCCTAATCCATCTGTGAAATTATCTGAAAAATATTTTTGCTCTAACATGCATCGACTAGAATAAATTCGACTGGACTTTTGGCGCCAAATACTTACAGACTGGTTCTGTACCAGATATGAATTAGAACAAAGAGTCTGCAGGCAAATATTATATAGTTAGAACACCAGTCTGTTCTCTCCTAACTAAGCCATACAGCTGCTATAAAAAGAAACCGAGGTCAAAAGTTGAAAGTAGAAACCAGCAAGTTTCTTGGAAATAGGGCAGCTGCTATAAACAGAACGTAATACTGTTAGAAATATGCATGTAAGTTTATGGACAAGCGTACTCTTATGTCGTAGTTACATAGAAGCCGTCTTTTCTAGAATACAGTCTGTGGGATTAATGGGATGTTAATAAAAAAGAAAAATACAAATTATTATATATAAAAAATCGGGGGGGGGGGGATGATGTTAATAAAAAAGAAAAATACAAATTATTATATATAAAAAAATTGGTGGGGGGGGGGGGATATACACTGATAACATGTAACCCATATACATTTATGTGTAAGGCATAATTTAGTTTTTATAAAAGCATAATGATTATACCAAAAGTGTAATGGTTGGCAGAGATGTTGATCCCTACCAGCTATAGAGTATGTGACTGGTGTATCAAATAAAATTCGCCATATTTCCAATTAATGTTGTTGCTTGAGAGCTCTGCAACGGATTGGATGATTTCTATTATCTGATACTGAAAACATTTATTTTGTGGTCAGATTTTGAAGTGTACAGATACTGGGGTATTCTTGTTATTATGGGTATCCCTTAGGTGTTGTTTTATTCTCCCTTGGAATTCTCTTTTTGTCTCACATACATATTGTTTGCCACAGAAACAACAGGTAAGTAACATTACGTGTGGCACAATGACCTCTTAACTTTGAAGTACACCTGAGGTTTGTAAATATTTTGGATTTATTCCCCACTCTTGAAGATAGTCTGCCACTTTTTGTAGTGTGACAAATTTTTTAATTAGTGTCTGAGCTTGATAGTCTGCCATTTTCTGTACTTTGATAAGTTTGAAAGTAGTGTCCTAGCTTTGTTTTAGGAAGGGATCAAATTGTTAGGCTGTTGTAAATGCATGGTTTGTTGGTGTTCTGAAACTGGATTGCCCAGTTTTCCCTTTTGGTTAGTGTTTGTATCTCTTCTAACCACCGTGGTTGTGGAGGAGCTGTATAGAAGTGATAATGCACTTCCATAGAGACTCATCAGGGTTCTTGGTGGATTTGGGATCCATCAGATTGGTTTCCTGTGGAGGGTCACCTTCACTTCCGATTGTATTTAAACTGAAGAAAAAAGGTACTGCATGAAAGGATGTTGCAGCATACCCTCCCATCTGCTAGGGTGATTTAGTCACTCCTAGTCCCTGGTGTCACTAGCAGTCCCTGGAGTCACTCCCGGTCCGTGACCAGTTTCATTATCTTTCTAACTCATCAGAGGGAACTGGTCCTGTTGAATCACTGTTTCAACTGATCAGTGTGTTTTGTCAGAGAGGTCTGCATACCCCTAGTTAGAGAGAAGTCTGTATACCTCTAGTCAGAGAGAAGTATGTATACCCTAGTTAGAGAGAAGTATGTATACCCCTTGTCAAAGAGATGTATGTATAACCTTGTCAGAGAGGTCTGTATACCCCTAATCAGAGAGGTCTGTATACCCCTAGTCAGAAAGAAGTATGTATACCCCTTGTCAGAGAGAAGTCTGTATATCCCTTGTCAGAGAGAAGTCTGTATATCCCTAGTCAGAGAGAAGTCTGTATACCCCTAGTCAGAGAGAAGTATGTATACCCCTTGTTAGAGAGAAGTATGTATACCCCTAGTCAGAGAAGTCTGTATACCCCTAGTCAGAGAGAAGTCTGTATACCCCTAGTCAGAGAGATGTATACCCTTTGTCAGAGAGAAGTATGTATGCCCCTTGTCAGAGAGAAGTCTGTATACCCCTAGTCAGAGAGAAGTCTGTATACCCCTAGTCAGAGAGAAGTATGTATGCCCCTTGTCAGAGAGAAGTCTGTATACCCCTAGTCAGAGAAACGTCTGTATATTCCTAGTCAGAGAGAAGTCTGTATACCCCTAGTCTGAGAGAAGTAGTTGTTGTTGTTGTTGTTGGGTTTAATGCCATTTTTCAGCACACGATAGGCTATACATGGCGGCCAGTATTAATGGTGGAGGAAGAACCTAGGAAAACCCCGGAAAGAACCACTGACCCACAAGAAGTTACTGGCAAGCTTTCTCACATACCCACATTGGCTGAATCTGAGACTCGAACCGGTGTAGACAGAGGTGAGATGGCAGTGATCCATAGTGGAGAGCGCTTTAGACCACACGTCAGAGAGAAGTCTTTATACCCCTAGTCAGACATAAGTATGTATACCCCTTGTCAGAGAGAAGCCTGTTTATCCCTAGTCAGAGAGAAGTCTGTATACCCCTGTATACCCCTTGTCAGAGAGAAGTATGTATGCCCCTTGTCAGAGAGAAGTCTGTATACCCCTAGTCAGAGAGAAGTCTGTATACCCCTAGTCAGAAGTATGTATACCCCTAGCCATCAGGGCCACCACATTTTCCGTCAGATGACAATTATTTATACTGTCACATCCTATTACTGCAGCCTGTGTATTTACTTTCAGGCTGCACTGATGCAGCCATGTTTTAAATCACATAATTTTCGTGCAGCCACTAACCTATATAATAAATAACCACCAACACACATAATAAACAACCACTAACCCATATAATAAATAACCACTAACATATAATAAATAACCACTATCACATATAATAAAAAACCACTAACCCATATAATAAACAACCACTAACCCATATAATAAATAACCACTAACATATAATAAATAACCACTATCACATATAATAAAAAACCACTAACCCATATAATAAATAACCACAAACATATAAATAACCACTAACATATATTAAAACCCCACTAACCCATATAATAAATAACCACTAACATATAATAAATAACCACTATCACATATAATGAAAAACCACTAATCCATATACTAAATAACCACTAACCCATATAATAAATAACCACTAACCCATATAAGAAATAACCACCAACATATAATAAAAAAACCACTAACCCATATAATAAATAACCACTAACGTATAATAAAAAACCACTAACCCATGTAATAAATAACCACTAACATACAATAAATAACCACTAACATATAATAAAAAACCACTCACCCATATAATAAATAACCACTAACATATAATAAATAACCACTAACCCATATAATAAATAACCACTAACATATAATAAATAACCACTAACCCATATAATAAATAGCCACTAACCCATATAAGAAATAACCATCAACATATAATAAAAAAACCACTAACCCATATAATAAATAACCACTAACATATAAAAAATAACCACTATCACATATAATAAAAAACCACTAACCCATATAATAAATAACCACTAACATATAATAAATAACCACTAACCCATATAATAAATAACCACTAACATATAATAAATAACCACTAACATATAATAAATAACCACTAACCCATATAATAAATAACCACTAACCCATATAATAAATAACCACTAACCCATATAATAAAAAACCACTAACCCATATAATAAATAACCACTAACCCATATAATAAATAACCACTAACATATAATAAAAAAACCACTAACCCATATAATAAATAACCACTAACCCATATAATAACTAACCTCTAACCCATATAATAAATAACCATTAACCCATATAATAAATAACCACTAACCCATATGATAAATAACCACTAACCCATATAATAAATAACCACTAAACTACATAACAGCACAGAATTTTACAGAAGCTTGATGTCTAGCAATACAAGCATTAACTGTGTTATCTACACAATACACAGCAGTTGTAATAATAAAATAAATATTTCATGAGTTTTGAGTAAAGAGTATCTAGCCACTTATTTTTACCCCCATTTTTACACAGAAACATAATTCTGGCTTTTATCTTTTTACCACTACTTAAGCTAAATCACGGCTGCATGAAGATTATGTCATTCGAAACCCGGTTGCATAAATGCGGTCTGAAAATAAGTACACCCACTGCAACAAAGGTCTTGACAATATAAATAATTGTTACATGAACAAAATTGCAGCTTCACTGGGGTATATAAACTTCTCACCGACAAGACTTCAGTTAAAAAAATTATTCAACAATTTCCTCCAATGAGTTACAAAAAAAACAAAACCGGTCAGGGACAGGGGATGATTAGACCCCGCCAGAAGATGGGAGATAATATCTCTACATCCGATCAGGCATCATCTTCTTATAGGAGTAGGTAACTTACTTTTAACTGTACAACAATACTTTCTTGGGTCACCTGAACTGACCCCACCCACCCACCCATACACCTTTGGAACCTCATAACACACTGTCTTGGAGGATGGAAGGTATGCTCACTACATCAACATTACAATTATGTTGATAAGTGAGGCAGAACCACTTTTGTCAACACATGGTTTAATTTCATTTGCTTTTGTCTCCATGGGTGAATTTCCTTTTAAGATCAGGTGAAATATTTGACTACCAGTACAGGAATTTTCTACTGTTTACATCAGTCATTGACAGGACAAGCAACTGTCTGTCATTAACAACTCACCTCCCTTTGGAATCTTCTAAATTGACTATACCATCCCCCAATGTATCTATCAGTAATTCTGTACAGGTATCATTCCCATTTATCCTGAAAAGATACATCCAGAAATGACTCTTCAATAAAACTGAAATTACTTAACACTATAGGAACATCTTTTTACCTTGCTACCAGGAGTGTTGCTAAATTCCAACTTCCATAATCATGATTTGTTTGTATAAAACTAAAATTTGGCTACAACATACAGGGAAACAAATTATACTTACTTGATTATACAGAAATTTGAAAACAAGAAATTGATCGATTACTGAATGCATCTCTCTAACTTGAACTTGAACATCAACTAATATTATCCCAGGATAATCTAACTAAAATCTTCAAAATCTATAAATTCCAATAATTCATAAAGTTAAATGTCACTCAAGTGAATTCAATTTCTTTTACATTCTCCAAAAAGTTTTTTTAATTTTTAAAAAAAATTAAAGTGCATTTCTCGACAAATACTTGCACAAACATATTAACATTAGACATTACTTTCTGCTACCTTCCAAATTCAACTTGAAATGTCTCTCAGTCTATAAGTTATACAGACAAATGAAAGTAACACTTACAGATTACCTCCCCTTAAACCACTAGGTGGCATTCCATATATCAGATATATATATAGGGATTTATGGTCATGTGATTTGTTAGTATTTTTGCTATAAACCTTAATCCATCAATTACCAAGTCATATTAACATTGGGAGAACAGGTAAGATGAGGAAGAAATGCTGTGCATCTAGCCCCCACTTAAAGGCACCCTGTAGGGTCTAAAAAGCTCTCAACTTTTACAGGTAAAACTCTCCAAATGATAGGTGACATACCCTGTAGGGTAAAAAACTCTCTACTTTTACAGGTAAAACTCTCCAAATGATAGGTGACATACCCTGAAGGGTAAAAAAAACTCTCAACTTTTACAGGTAAAACTCTCCAAATGATAGGTGACATACCCTGTAGGGTAAAAAAAAACCCTCTACTTTTACAGGTAAAACTGCAAATGATAGCTGACATACCCTGTAAGGTAAAAAGAACTCTACTTTTACAGGTAAAACTTTCCAAATGATAGGTGACATACCCTGTAGGGTAAAAAACTCGCAACTTTTACAGGTAAAACTTTCCAAATGATAACTGACATACCATGTAGGGTATAAAAAAACTCAACTTTTACAGGTAAAACTCTCCAAATGATAGCAGACATACCCTGTAGGGTAAAAGAAACCTCAACTTTTACAGGTGAAAATCCAAATGATAGATGACATATCCTGTAGGTTATAAAAATAAAACTCTCCACTTCTACAGGTAAAACTCTCCAAATGATAACAGACACAACCAAATGTAAGTGTATATTCATGTGCAAGGAACCCCCCCTGTGGACATAATTACCAAAAAATGTTTCTCTTTAGGGTGAATCCTGCAAAAGTCCTACCTGAGAATGTGGCTGTGTAGAGGCATGGTCTGGTGATTTTTTTTGGCAGCAACCATGTCATCAACTTAAAATGACTGAACCATGGGAAGTAAAACTGTATTTATCCAAAGACAGAATGGAGCTGACTTACTCTTGATGCCAAAGCCAAGGTTATCAGGAAGCATGTCTTGTATGATAGTTCTTTAAGTGGGACAGTGGACAAAGGTTTGAACTAAGCAAGAGCTGAGCCATGTCAAGATCAAATCCACTTTACGAACAGGAGGGTAAAGTCAGGTCGGGACAGATCAAAGCTGATTAGCAAATCTGAGATCTTTGTTGTGACTCATATCAGGATGCTCATGAGTGTCAGAAATCATGGAGCAATATCCCTTGATCATTACTGGTGCTAGCTTCTTCCTCTCATAGAAACAAAGACAGAAGTTAGCCAGCTGCGGAATGGAGGCTGACAGTGGTGTGACGAAATTTGCAGGATACCAGTCAAAAAAACATTTCTCTTTGTATAATTTCAAAATGGAGGGCTGTCTAGCTGGTGAAATCCTCTCTAGATTGGCATTTATTTTTGCACAAGGTCTGCCAAAGTAAGAGCCATGTGTTTCTCTGGACATGGGTGAAAGATCAGCAACTGTGGCTGTTTGAGAAGCTTTTGGGTCACTAGGATTTTCCTGGGCACATCTGTCATCAAGTCAAGCATATCAGTGACCCAGGACTTACCCCATCAAGGGGCAATCAGGATTATTTTGAAATCTGTGCCCCTCATTTTCTAGATTTCCTCAAAACTGCTGGGGAAAAGCCATAGGTTCATATTCCCTCTCAGTCGAATGAAAGGTCTTCAGCAGCAGAAACATTTGGACCCGGGAATGGGAAGACAAAGGTGAACAGATTGTTGTCCCACCTTGTCGCAAACAGGTCTACCATCAGCCAACCTAGTTGCACACTTGATGGAAGATGGATGGAGATTCCACTCTGTGTGCAGTAGCTGCCCCCTTGCTGATAACAAATCGGCCAGAACATTGAGCCTACCCCAAATGTATTGTACCTGGATGCTTACTTCATGAACACAAACAAGGTATGATATCAACAGGCACTGTTGTGGTGACTTCGTTCCATCTTGTTTCCAAAGATAACTGGCCACCACTGAAATGTCCAACACTACCAACCACCTGATTTCATTATATCTTTAACTGAGACATTACATTGAAAGGCAAGGCTTCTAGAAATAGATAATATTTCATCAGCTGAAATCCTAATCAGATGCACCTAATTTTGTGAGAGATCAGAGTATGCTAATTGGATGACTCCCTTTATAACAAGGACAATAATGCTTGCTTTGTTACATCTTGTTTCCCTGGGTTTAGTATGAAAAAAAATGTCTGACATCTGACTGGATGTACTTTGTGCACTTCAGAAAAATTCAAAGAGCATGTACCAGGTATTGTAACCTTGTCTCTCTCAAAAGATCATTTGACATGAGGGGACATACAATTATTTGGGGAGGCTTAAAGGATTGCTTTAATTTTCAATAGGTTGATATGAACAGTTCTCTCTTGTTGTGTCCACTTTCCAATGACCCATCTTCAAATCTGGTAGCATGTGGATCCCCTCCCCCACCTGACAAGCCTGTGTCTCAACAGATTTTGACCTGTGGCTGCTGCAGGGCTTTCAATGGAATTCCTGGCGCAAGCCATTCTCTGTTCTGCCACTGAATCTTGAAATGCAATGAGATCTTTATTTGCTTATCTAACAGACAAGAAACTGGATGCCATTGAGACTGGAAGGCCATCTTGAAAGATCATGAGATCATCTGTTGTACTGAAGTGGAAGTAACTCTCTCACCATTATAAATTTTTGGAAGATATACGATGTTAGGACAATGCAGTTGAAGTGTTTTGGGAGGAAGACTGACCAGTCCTAACACTAAGCTCTTGATGCTGAGAGCCAAGTGAGGCAGCTGTTAGTACCTTTTTTAAGTCTTTGGTATGACTCGGCCAGAGGAACAAATGAAGACTTGTTCATATTTACCCTAAATTTCTAATGTGACAGAGTAAATTGTGCATACTGTGAAGCAAGTGTTTTTGTAGGACATCATCTAGGTACACTGACATCCCAAATAAGGAAGACTTGCAGAAAAGTGTGAAGACAAAGTCCAGTGTTCGGGCAAAAGCACATGGGCTGAAGTTGATTGTACGATTGGGTAATGTTACACAGATACACTGCACCCCTGCACGGGTATTTTCTTGGTGTTGCATATATATAGCTTACTGTATATTTGTTGGGTCATACAGACAAACATATGGACCTTGCTGTTTAAATTGTAAACTTTAGGGCTTTTATTAACATGATGAGATTGCTTAAATCTGTAATGTGATGCAATTTCCCACGGGGTTTCTTTGCCAAGAACAGCCTGGAATAGAGCCTGGGGATGCCATTTTTTAAAATGATCTCTACCACCATTTTTTCTATTAATGTCTTTATCTCCTTCTGCAATATGTCAGCCTTCATGTAGTCTGGCAGTGTCCCCATCATGAACGAGACTGAGAGGGGAGGGGGGTTGCAATATATCAGCCTTCATGTAGTCAGGCAGTGTCCCATCATGAAGGAGACAGAGGGGAGGGGGTTTGCAATATATAAGCCTTCATGTAGTCAGGCAGTGTCCCCATCATGAAGGAGACTGAGAGGGGAGGGGGTTTGCAATATATCAGCCTTCATGTAGTCAGGCAGTGTCTCCATCATGAAGGGGACTAAGAGGGGAGGGGGTTTGCTTAATGAGATGCAGAGCCCCTCTGAAACCATTTGTATTAACCACTAGTTGCAGGGAAATAAACTGTTCCATAAGCTGTGGAACCACCTGAGGGTTACCAGGGGCAATAGAGGTGGTAAGTCATTGTTTTGGAGTTGGGAGGCTTACAAGAGGAGAAAAAAAATGTTTCCTCTCTGTCCTCCCTGTTGGTCAGCAAGAAGTAGGGTGAGATAATCTCCTATCGCTTGCTCTGTTTCAGTAAGGTTCTCATATTTGAATATAACTTGAATCAAATATTGGATGCTTGACATCCCATCTGAGGCTGCTTGTGATGAAGGCAAGCCAAGAACAGATTTTGTACCAACAAAAAAAGCGAGGACAACTATGCTGCCTGTTTTCTGGTTTCCTCTATACAGCACCCACATGAGTGGAGACCCAAAAGGAAGGGAGGTAATCTGTAAGAGTTACTTCCCTTTGTAGTTACTTCCCTTTGTCTACCCAAAGTATAAACAGAGAGACTTTGTAAGGCTATGTGGAGGACTGGATTTGGGAGGTAGGAGGTAGGCACCTGAAATGTTATTTTAAGCATAGCATTGTGAAGTGTAGGTCATAACGGCTATTTATGTGCTGTTTTCTTGATGTTTAATGAAAGACAACTGGAGGTAATAAATGTAGCAAAAGAAAATTATGATCGCAGAACATTTTGATTTTTTGCAATACGTGCGATCAACATAAAAGGGCTGTGATGTCAGCCAATCTGTGTGGATGAATTTTGAGTTGCAAAAAAGATGATATTACATGACTCACTCAATCTTAATTTTTAAAACTTTTATTATAACTTTTCACTGTTCGCTTTGTAATCTGAACCACATTAGTAAGGTTTTCTACTCTTAAAAATACATATTCAATGATGCTAGAAGAGAAAGATGGGGGGGGGGACAGATGGACTGAGCAGTAGATGGATGATACAAATAGATAATTCTGAAAGTGATCATCATATATTTATATGTATGTTAACATATCATACCTTTAATATCACTGAAACAGGTTATTTTAACATATTTGCTACCTGAGAAAGGTATGGACTGATGACTTTTGTTTGTTTGCACAGTTTATTAAAAATAATAATAAACAAGAAAATTTATGGTCTAAAAGCTGGGAAGAACTTCCAGGAATCCAAGGTTAGACCTTTGCTTCTTTTTAAATACTGGGTGTTGAAACCATCTCTGATATTCTTCAGCAACAGCAAAATTTTCAAGATGGCTTCAATGATGACCGTATTAGATTTAAGATTGGCACCATTTTCATTTAAGACTAATTACACATTACAAGAACTCTTTTGGTGAAAAACCTATGTCAGTATGACTATCCATTCAGAAGGAGTGGTGACAATAAGATTTTTAAGATGACTTTTAAAGAGCCATATTGGATGTAATACCAGCACTATTTTCATTTAAGACAAACTAGATGTCTTTTGGGGAACACAATGGCTACCAATGAGGCCAAATTGGATGTCAGATCAGCAACAATTCAAATAAAATCAGCCAGACTCCATAAAAAACGTTTTGGCTAAACCCCTATATTGATATGAATCTCGATTTCAAAGGAACTACAATAACAAGATTTTCTAGATGGCGTCTATAGTGGTCATACTGTATGTCATATTGGCACCCTGTTCATTTAGAACCAACAAGACATTGTAATTAAACACCTGGTGGAAAACCCACATCCAGGTGGAGTAGCAATAACAATATTTTCAAGATGGCTGCCATGGTGGCCATACTGGATGTCAGACTGGCACCATATTCTTTAAGAATTCTGGCAAAAACCTCATGCTGATATAGCTTTCCATTCTATGGGGACAGTGGTATGATTTTCAAGACTGCTGCCATGGTGACCATACTAGACATCATGCACCATTTTTACACAGTACCAACTAGACCTTGGCATGAAGGTAAATTAATTCTTCAAACAGTTTACAAGAAGCAAACTTATGCAACTGACAGATGGACAATGAACAAACAAGCCATCCCATAAACTCTTCTCTCAGACAGTGTTGGTGGGTTTTCCTTATTAATGAAAAGTTATTCATCTATGATTTTTTTTACAGGCTGAATTACATTTTCAAAGGCCTGCTAATAGGAAAGGAATGAAGAAAAAAACCAACAAATAACAATGTCATACCATTCACTTGCTCTGTAGAACAGAAGAGAAACTCAATTATGAGTTAATCTTTATCAAAGGGTTCAATTTGTTAAAATACACCTTTGTAATAAGATTTCAGACATAATCAAGACAATGGAGGGTATAATTAACAAAACAAAATCTGCAGCTAGTGTTTATGAACTGACACCAATGTTTAAATGTCTGGTAATGACAAGAGGATTCACGATTCAAAAGATGTCACCAGTCTGTGATTTGCATAGCCAGAAAGCCACATCACTAGTGTGAATAGAAAAATTGATCACGAGTATTAACTAAAGAAAATTGGTAGCATATCCCATTTGCAAACTCACCTAAATATAATCAAGGCTTAATAATATGAATGAACAACAAACGAACAACTCTGAATGTTTCTGAAAATGAAAAGGATCATTTTCCCAATATGATTTGTCATCAGAAACTTCCTTGGTACTTTACACAATCCATAAATATAATTTTAACTGGATATTGGACATAAAATTGAGTGTATACTTCATCAGTTGAATCAGTACATAACATTCTCTTTACATTTTTGCATGTACCTGCTTCACAGCGTAAGATAGAAACAACTTTATGTCTGTAAAGTAAGATAGCTCTGCACTCTGATAGGGACCAGCTGCCATATTTAACTGCAGTGTTTCTCTAGACAATGATTGTCCTAACAATTTTAATAAGCAAACAATTACCTGGCTCTACAAAGGTTATAGGGAAAAATTCCAACTGTAGATATTTATGCATCTTAAAGTCCAAATTCTGCATAAGGAAAATAACTGTGATAGTTTTTTATCCTTTTAATAACCTTAATTATCACAGAATAGAAAGATTCACCTTATGCAATGAAAATAATCCTTGTCCAAAACCAACCTACTTAGTGAATTTTAGCTCCATTTATTCATCCATTACTTTCTCTGATCACAGATGGCACCAAGGTATCTCGAAACGGAGATCAGTGATATTGTAATTTTGAGCTGTTTTCCACAGTTATTTGTACACAAATCTCATACTCAGTTTCAGGGAAACTGTATCAGAACAGTGTGATTTGTCCTTAAGGTAGTGTGTTTCCTAACGATTAAATTTTATAATTGGACGTAACCAGTTAGTGCTCATACTAGCATATTTATTTTTGAATATGAGGCAGAAATAAAATACTAAATACGAATATGTGACTAAACCCAAAACATCAAATCCAATAAATTAAAATTTTAAAATATTCCAGTTCTAAAAGATATATAGCAGTCAACTTACACAGCAGAGTGAAGTGGAGTAAATTTATTCCCTGAAAAATTCTTATGTTGTTCATGCTCAAGAAGAAGTTCTACACACCCATCGTGCCCTGCAAAACAAAATTATGAGATTAAAATGTGCTTAACATTGGAAGGGATCTCTCCGAGTTCATTGTCCTGGCCAAAAAGAAAGAAAAAAGCACTCTAATGACTGATAAGAAGAAGGGGAAAAAAGCACTCTAATGACTGAGAAGAAAAAGAAAAAAAGCATTCTAATGACTGAGAAGAAGAAGAAGAAAAAAAGCACTCTAATGACTGAGAAGAAGAAGAAGAAAAAAAGCACTCTAATGACTGAGAAGAAAAAGAAAAAAGCATTCTAATGACTGAGAAGAAGAAGAAGAAAAAAAAGCACTCTAATGACTGATAAGAAGAAGGGGAAAAAAGCACTCTAATGACTGAGAAGAAAAAGAAAAAAAGCATTCTAATGACTGAGAAGAAGAAGAAGAAAAAAAGCACTCAAATGACTGAGAAGAAAAAGAAAAAAACATTCTAATGACTGAGAAGAAGAAGAAGAAAAAAAGCACTCTAGGTGGCGCTATACAGTTTCGAATTTTGCATAGGGTTAGGAATTTAAAGAAAAAGAATGTCCCCGGCTTTCCTCACTGGTTATACTGGCTATTTAAAAAAGACCTTGTATATCTTAGATATAATGCAAAGAACCTTTAATTCCCTTTATTTTGGTGTATGACTGATGGGTGTACTATGGGTTATAGAGTATACAGCTTGGCCTTACTTCAAATGTGCACCTTTCAAAAAAGTGCTAGCTCTACTTGGTCATTTTCACTTCCTGAACTTCAGAGGTCAATTGTATAAAAAAGAGCCAATAACTTTTTTTACATTTTATATATTTGGTAATTCATTCATTGCACTTTCAGAAGCTGGTATTGTCTAGTCTGGCAAAATTCATTTTCCCTATTTTAATAGCTGCTATGTATAGTGTACTTTAGACTAATTCAGACTGATTTTTTAACACAAGGGAGCAGTCATTTTAGTTAGCATTGTGCTTAAGTCATGTAAAATTTCCAAAAGTACAATATCCAAAAGAAATATCATCCACATTACATTAATGTAGCATAGAGGTATGCAAACGTTCTCTCCACTGTGCATGTTTTAAATGCGAACTACTTCACCTTACATACGTCACTCTCTCAAAAGTACATATTATCTGGTGAGCGCCACCCTAATGACTGATAAGAAGGGGAAAAAAGCACTCTAATGACTGAGAAGAAAAAGAAAAAAAGCATTCTAATGACTGAGAAGAAGAAGAAGAAAAAAGCACTCTAATGACTGATAAGAAGAAGGGGAAAAAAGCGCTCTAATGACTGAGAAGAAAAAGAAAAAAAGCATTCTAATGACTGAGAAGAAGAAGAAGAAGAAAAAAAGCACTCTAATGACTGAGAAGAAGCACTCTAATGAATGAGAAGAAAAAGGGATCTCTCTGAGTTCTTCGTCCTGGAAGAAAAGAAGAAGAAAAAAAAAGCATCCTAATGACTGAGATACACCTCTATCTACATCACACATGTGTGACAGTATTTCATTCCAGGATTGTGTCGTATCCTTTTTTTAAGCCAACAGTCAATTGTGGCCATAACCATTCAATTTCATAATTTTGCATTGATGCAAGCTACCTTTCATTACATTAACTAATTACCAAATTGACATTTATACCATTTCAGTAATACTTAATTAAAACAACAAATTAAAAACTCAAAGCAAAACAGATCAAAGAAATGAGATATTCCTTGCCAGATGACCTACAATACAGAAATAATGCCTGGAAAGAAATCATGAAATAACTGGAATAAATAGCTTACCGTTATAGGCAGCAAAGTGAAGCGGTGTGTATCCCTTCTTATCTTCTAAATTCCCAACTGGTCCCATCTGAAATAAACAACAAACATGGCTTTTATACAAAATTCAATGTAAATCCTTGGAGAACATACTTCAGAAATGTATGCATAACAAACTCAACAGTTACCTGGCCATAGTTTACAGGAATCATATCAGTTTGCATTGTTACTCTGTGCAAAAGCCAAGAGGCCAAACTAAACAAACATTTTATTTTCTGCTGAAGTTTATCAATAACTCTCTATTGAAAAATCAGAGTTAACATAATAATTTTCTTAAGGCCTATGATAGGATGCAGTAATGTATTGTTGACTCTATTACTGAGAGATTACTATGTCAAATGATTTAGATTATGATGTCAGATGATTTAGATTACGATGTCAGATGATTCAGATTATGATGTCAGATGATTTAGATTACGATGTCAGATGATTTAGATTATGTCAGATGATTTAGGTTACGATGTCAGATGATTTAGATTATGTCAGATGATTTAGATTACGATGTCTGATGATTCAGATTATGTCAGATGATTTAGATTACAATGTCTGATGATTTAGATTATGATGTCAGATGATTTGATTATGATGTCAGATGATTCAGATTATGTCAGATGATTTAGATTACAATGTCTGATGATTTAGATTACGATGTCAGATGATTTAGATTATGATGTCAGATGATGAGGCTGATAATAGTGCTGTGGACGATGATGTCAGCATAATTCTGATATACCAGCCTTTTGTGAAAGCTTTATAATAATCATCACCATAGTCATTAGATTATGATGATGATGAAAAACGACAATTGTGAGTGTCAATGATGGTGATGACGATGACGATGATGATAAATGATAATTATGAGTGTCAATGATGGTATGGTGATGACAATGTCAGCATAATTTATAGATATACCAGCCACTGGAGATAACAATATCATAATCATCAGAATTTCATCATAAGATGGTGATGATGATGAGGAGACTATGATAATGAAGATGATGATGATGACAGCTAATGTCCACATAATTTAAACATATCAGTCTTATGGTAAAAGCTTCATTATTTTACATATCATAATCAAATTTCAGAATTACACTCATTAACCTAAATATTCAGTACTGCCAATTTTCTAGATTACATCAGAAAGTTTGGTTCTCAGTAGTGACGAAACTGATTACCTATAAGAAATTTGAAAATTGAAAATTCATTCATTTGAATAATTTTGTTAAATATGTCCAATTGCTAATGAAAAGTAAAACAAGTATGACGGAATTGAATGTACCAATATTTAAGCAAGACTGTCCTCAGATAAAGGTGTTTGATCAATACAAGGTCAGAAATGTAAATATACTTTCTCAATGGTAAAGTATACACTGAAGATTCCCTTAAAAGTGGCATTTATTTGACAAGCAAGGATATAATGCAATACCAAAACCAATGTCAATAGCACTGAACTTTTTGGGCACATCAAAACACAATACCAAAACCAATGGCAATAGCACTGAACTTTTTGGGCACATCAATACACAATACCAAGACCAAAACCAATAGTGCTGAACGGTCTGGGCACATCAATGCACAATACCAAGACCAATGTCGATAGCACTGAACTTTCTGGGCACATCAATACACAATACCAAGACCAATGATGATAGTGCTGAACTTTCTGGGCACATCAATACACAATACCAAGATCAATGTCGATAGCATTGAACTTTCTTGACACATCAATACACAATACCAAGACCAATGTCGATAGTGCTGAACTTTCTTGACACATCAATACACAATACCAAGACCAATGTCGATAGCACTGAACTTTCTGGGCACATCAATACATAATACCAAGACCAATGTCGATAGCACTGAACTTTTTTGACACATCAATACACAATACCAAGACCAATGTTGATAGCACTGAACTTTCTGGGCACATCAATACACAATACCAAGACCAATGTCAATAGCACTGAACTTTCTGGGCACATCAATACACAATACCAAGACAAATGTCGATAGCACTGAACTTTCTTGACACATCAATACACAATACCAAGACCAATGTCGATAGTGCTGAACTTTCTTGACACATCAATACACAATACCAAGACCAATGCCGATAGTGCTGAACTTTCTGGGCACATCAATACACAATACCAAGACCAAAACCAATAGTGCTGAACTTTCTGGGCGCATCAATACACAATACCAAGACCAATGCTGATAGTGCTGAACTTTCTGGGCACATCAATACATAATACCAAGACCAATGCTGATAGTGCTGAACTTTCTGGGCACATCAATACATAATACCAAGACCAATGCTGATAGTGCTGAACTTTCTGGGCACATCAATACATAATACCAAGAGCAATGTTAATAGTGCTGAACTTTCTGTGCACATCAATACATAATACCAAGACCAATGCTGATAGTGCTGAACTTTCTGGGTATATCAATACACAATCCAGAAAATAGAGATATTAGTTTACAGAAAAAATATTTAGGAAAATTTATCATTTTTACTAGGGCACCTTATATGCATTATTTCGGACAGCAGAAGAGGAAACTCTAGAAAACAATGATTCAAATGTATTTCTACATTTTACTATGGTTAAAATTTTATATTTTATTTAAAAGTGAAAATATTACGTAACTTTTAGCAGCATTTAATCAGCAATAAACTTACAAATGAAAAATCCATTTAATTGAAATGTTAGTAATATGATTCTATAATCACCATTAAGAAAGATCCTAGAAGGCCCACATGGCCACAGATTGCTGCTAGATGTAGAGGTGTCCTCCCCAACTCATCTTGTACTGACATGTCAGCCCCATTGTGAAGTAATGCGTCTACACACTCCTCATGGCCATTAGCAGCCTGATAGGATGATAAACAAAATAATACAGTTTATGTATGTATAAATAGATATAGATAGATAGATAGTGAGAGAGAGAGACAGAAATTAAAAACATAGGAATATTTAAACAAGGATTTTGCACAACCCAATTTTTTGAGTGAAACTACATTAGCAGTACATCCAAAACCTTAAACAATGCAGCTAGGTTGAGCAATAAAAAGTATCAAAAAGTCGTCAGCTTGCCAAAGTGGAAATTTGATGAAAATGGTCTCCCTTGGATAGCAGGATTGGTACCACCTGCTGAATGTGTTATGATGCATGTTATTAGCAACAAATCAAAGGGTATCCCCCATCAAAAATGTCTGTAGAGAGACGTGTGGATTCTTATGTTACTTGTTTAGGCTCAAATAAACAGTAACACAAAAAAGAGTGAAAACAACAAGCTTTGAAAAATTTAACAAATTATTTATTTCCCTGGAAAAATACTGTAAAAATTAAGAAGAAAAAATGAAACTTAATTTTAAGAATCAAATCCAAAAATAAACCATGAATAAAATTTTTGAAGTCCTAATACTGAAAAATTCTAATAAATTCAAGTTTGAGTTCCGACAGAATCCAAGATGGAAGACAATTATGTATGCTTTTTCCTGTACTCTGTTGAAGTCTACAGTTCCTTGTAGAAACAAAAGAAATAATCAAGAGTTTTAAATTAATGAAATTTCTTTGTTCAAAAATTCTGCATGAGCACTCAAAATATTCCCAGAGAAACGAACTAATCTTTCAGAATCCAAATAATTCGAATAAACATTAAAATGTAACTTCCAAAATGACACAACAAAAGAAACATCTTCACGTCCCAGTGTTTAGAAGCCTGACTGAGATCTCTCGCTTTAAGCAATGGTTTAAAACTTGAATACTGCACAAAACAGATGCCCGTACTAAATCAATTAAGCTTTTGTACATGGGAGACGCATATTATGCAAGTCCTCACTGAGGCACTGTTAAATCTGAAATGACAATAATGACAAAAAAAGGGACTGATGCTACTCAAGCAAAAGAATTTCTCCTTCGAATAAGTTCCCCAATCACATTACATTAGGGATATTAGCCTACTACATCATGAATCCAGCCAAACTAAAAGAAAAAATGTATTCTTTCCAGATATATAAAGGGCAAAAACTCTTGTTGCACCCTACCTCCCTTTGAAACCACCAGGTGCAGCTAGTTTTTAGCTTTGCTGTCGTACAGACTACATGTCATAGTTATCCTCTGACAATCCAGCCCTTTTTTCAAGATAGGACCATTTTTTTTAATTATTAACTGCTCAGTGTTGAAACTATTTCCAGGGATGGAAACAGATTTGGCAATACCCAGCTTATGCCAGAGCAATGACTGAATTACAAAATATAAAAGCATACAAATTTATCAGCTCATTATTTTAATACTACTTATGTCCAGAATGTGAAAATGAGCAAGAGGATCGAATGCTGTTATTTAATAGGCACAAATCTGAATTAATGCCAAGCTGTATAATTTATAGCCCAAATTTAGGCCTATCAATCATACACCAAAATAAAGGGATTTAAAAGTCCTTTAAAACAAAATCTAAGATATACAAGGACTTCTTTAAATAGCCAGGTTAACCAATGAGGAAAACCTGGGAATTTCTTATTTTAAAAAAAAAAATCTAACCCTATTCAAAATACAAAACATACGAGCACCACCTAATGTACATGCCTTTTATAAAGAACATAGGCTTTACTTTATTACAAGGAACACAGATTTTGCTTTGTTATAAGAGACATCGGTTTTGCTTTAAGGGATACTGGTTTCGCAACCTTATATGGGACATGGATTTTGCTTTGTTATAAGGGACATGGGTTTTGATTTGTTAGAAGGGACATGGGTTTTGCTTTGTTAGAAGGGACATGGATCTTTTGCTTTGTTTTAAGGGACACAGGTTTTGCTACCTTATAAGGGACATGTGTTTTGCTATTTTATAAGGGACATATGTTTTGCTTTGTGCTTTGTTACATTTGTCATTTAGCTTTCTGTAAATATTTCTTCAGAAGAAAAAAAAACCTGAAAACTATTTACCAGGTTTTCCATATAAAGAAAAAGAAACATCGGTCTACAAAGGAAATTATGTGTATGGCATCATTCAACTTTCTATGGGTATCTTACATTAAATTTTACACCTGACAAACTAAAAGCATCTGAACACTGTACTTTTTAATAAAAATAAACGATACAGAAAACATCCAAAATGATTAAAAATAAGATGTTGAAGGTCAAAAGGTCCAATGTCAAACTAACAAAATCAGAGGTGTACACTTACCCCTCTATGTAGGGCCGTACGCCCATGTATGTCCCTTGCATTAACTATGGCACCATTCAGTATGAGATAGGGGACTGTATCAACATGACCATTTGCAACTGCCAACATTAATGGAGTTCTGAAAATGCAAATATACATATTATAGTAAAATAGTAGAATTTCAATATAGTCAAATGTCAGTTATCCAGATTCCCAGGAGACCAAAGATTTTATCTAGATGTGTGTGTGATTTGGATTTTTTAGTCATATCGCTATGATGTCTGCAATGTGGCAGCTTATGCTGATGTCTAGCATTGGGGCATCATGCTGCAAACATGCAGGATCATGTCCCACCCAGTCACATTATCCTGACACCAGGCCGACCATTCCTGACACTAACCTCTTAATGCTGAGTGACTAGCAAGGCAGCTGTTAGTACCATTTTTATAAATCTTTGGAATGACTCAGCTCAGGTTGGAACCTGCGACCTCCCACATCCAAGGCTGATGCTCTAACCACTAAGATGTGCATTTCTGATGTGAAATCATGGATGACATGTAACAAGCTGCAAATGAATGATGATAAAACTGAGGCCATTCTAATCACAACACAAAGACTTTCTCATTTATATCCTTTACCTCAAACAATAAATATCAGAAACACCAATATTAAATTCACACAGTCAGTACGAAACTAGGTGTTACTCTGGACAGTACTCTCACACTGCACCAGCATGTCATAAAGGCTGCATATCTTGAGCTGAGATGCATCAGCTCCAATCACAAATACCTTTCAGTTGATGCCACTAAAACACTTGTGTATTCATTAGTACTTTCAAGACTGGACTATTATAACTAAATTCAGTCTGTTACATCTCAATATCTACTCCAGAAACTTCAAAAAGTTCAAAACACAGCTGCTCAGATCATACTTAGAGTACCACAATAAGAGCACACCTTCCCGCTGCTCTGTACCCTACACTGTCTATCCATTTGATCCAGAATCAAACACAAAATGTGTTCTCTGTGCTACGTTTCACTGTCAGACTCTAGTCCAACATACCTATCCAACCTCACCCACGTGTACACACCAGCAAGATACTTACGCTCCTCTCCTGACAATCGTATACTCAATATTGCCACTATGAAAACGAAGTCATATGGACAGCGTTCTTTTGCATACCAAGGCCCAGCAACATGGAATGAATTGCCCACTGAACTTAGACACAAAGACACAGTGATCACATTCAAGAGTGCTCTTAAAACTCACATATTTTGACTCCAAGAACAAACTTCAAAACCTAATAATGTTTCCTACCTAAAATATTTTCAGCATGTTTTTTCTTTCTTTCTAATTTCATGGTGTTCATTTTTTCTAATCATATCATTATATGTTTTTTTTATGTTATAGGTGTTGTCTAATGTTGTAAAGTGCTTAGAGCTTCGAAAGATGAGGCGCTATACAAAGTCCTCATTATTATTATTATTATTTATTAAGACACCAGAGGATTTTTGCCTAGATAAATAATTAAAAGTAATATAAAGAACAAGTTGTAAGTAAAGATATTTGATTTGCCTGGATGAGCATTTATGTGTTTTTTTTTAACAGTATCGGTTGTCACAGTCAATAGTTACTTAATGTAATCCTGGAGCAATGAAAAGTTCAAATTTTTGTCAGTATGTCTTTATTTTAAACAGATGTAATGAACAAGATGTGCCCAATGGATTAAATTTACAGTTTCAACACATTTATAAAAAAATAAAAAACCAGTAAAATTATTTTGTATATATAATTTTTTTATTTTAACCTTATCACACTGTTAATAGTTAAACGGAAACATCACTCAACCACAATCTCTTCAAGACCAACAGTGTTTAGGAGTATTTTCCTTTTTAATGTCATTTTCCCCCCATTAAACCGAAACTCCTTTACTCAACACTGAAACACATTTTGATCCAAAATTTAAATAATAAGTCAAAGAAAACACAATAAAACTGAAACTCACACTTGGAAATTATATTAACTGCTTAAATCCTGACACAATGGAACAGATTAATTACAGATAACAAGTAATCTGTGAGACAAAAACTCAGAAAATGTTTTAAGGGCATGTGAGGTTGAAACAACACTTCACACATGTGACACCACAGATTTGGGCATACATTAAGCAAAGATGAAGTCTGCCCACCATAAAAAGAGTCATCTTTTAGTGATTTATTAATAACTAAATACTTGTAGTTAAGTGATTTAAAAAAGATTATGTTTATCTGCTTATTATCTAACTGTGATTGCTCATTTTCATTTGTATCCATGATCGATAGAATATTTTTTAAAATGAATACCTGGACTTTTTAACCAGACATGGCTTCACTTTCAATTGTATACCAATAGAGACCGACACAACAGTATTTTAAAACCCTAAGGCAAGATGTCAAAACGACCAGCTAAGAGTTGTAAGACTGAACTAACCATACAAAATAAAATAAGCCTAATCAATCGGTGTCAACATCAACATTAAGAAACTTAGGGAAAACTTAAGAATAGGACCAACCACTGTGTCAGATATTTGAAAACAACAGTTGTCACAGAACAAGTCAAGAAATAACTCGATTTTGCCTTAAAACGATTTGATAATTTTCGTTGTACCTCTGTACAACGTTACCTAGGGTGGATAATTGTTTTTCTAGGTAAGCAACTGAACTAGCATGTATCTTGGCATACATCGCTTGCGGCAAGAGACATTAAAAGCATGGTATACATGGGTATTCGACCCTTACCAATACTCACTCTCCTGTAGATTTAAGGCAAGTTTGTTTTCTAATGGACACACTGGTCTTTGGATCTTGTCAAGGAGCAGACATTGTCCATTTTTGTTCTTCAGCTTTTAAATGTTTTATCGTGAAATGATGCCTCTACAACTATGCGGATTTGAAACGTTGTGAACTTTTGAATTGTTACAAATTGCTATTAATGGTATTTAATTTAGTAGCATGTATCTATAGATTTTACTTCTGTACCTATTATTATGACCAGTTTGGCTTTATTGTAGCTGTCTTTACCTGTTGGTACATGTCTGTATGTATGTCTGTGAGCATGGTGGATCCATGAAGGGTGGGTGTGGTCAATACAAGAGGGCCAACCCAATTTAGGAGAATTGTGTGCTGTCGGTGTGTATGTGTGTGTGGGTATCTCAGGCTGTCTGTCTAGCCATCTGTGTCTCTATATGGATAAGGAAGATGATGTAACCATCAAGGCCATACAAAGATGAAACCGCTAATTTGTGAAATTGTGCGCATGGTGGATCCATGAAGGGTGTGTGCGGCCAATACAAGTGTGGGCTGACCCAAGAATTCAGGAGAACTGTGGTTTGTCAGTGGACACATTTGTATGTTGTTACAAATGTTTATGAATCATACAGATGTACAAATGACAGAGTCATATGTTTGTTTCAATTACTTGTTGTTTCAATTGAGTACAATTGAGTCATTCTGATTACATGAGACTTTTTAATCTAATTTCCATTCCAGGAGATTATTTGAATCTCATTTTCATCACATGACATTACATGAGATTATATAAATCTCACTTCCATTACATGAGATTATACAAATCTTACCATTACACATCTGAATATATGAATCATTTCTTGTTTTCCTACTTGTGAATGTTTGGATAAAGTATTTGAATGAGACGTATGTTCAGAGCCTGAAAAAATCACTGTATTTGTATCATATATGTATTTTTATTAATTCATATAATAAATTTCCATCTTTCATCACATTGTGTTGTGTTGTCATTTGATCCAAGCATCCATTCAGGTCTATCCTGTTACAACAGTGATGTTAACAAGCATCGTTTCAACAATGCCTGCAAAACTGACCAACTGGACAATCTTGTGTGGCAATGGTTTAGAAACGTTAGGACCCATAAAGTTCCAATCTCAGGACTTATGATACCTTTCTCTTTCTTCACATAAGCATTTAGAAAAAGACATTCTTTTTACACATTTGCAAAAATCTTAGTAAACTGAGAACCTCTCAAGATCAAAATGGGTGGGGGGAGGGTCCAAGGGTTTTCAGTTTTGAGGGATAACTCTGTAATATGCTTCACCGAGCGTGCAAACACATTGACCATATATTAATTCTGTTTAGTTTCTAATGTCCATGTTTTGCATTATTTGTCCCAAAAATTATTTTTAAGCAATAATAAGAAAATCGTCCCGAAAACAGTTCATGATCTTTTTAAATTCTCAAACATCTAAAAACCAATTTCAAATTTTTTATCATTAAACACAGTTAGGACAATCTGTACCATTAAGATAACCTAATTAGTCTTGTGGTGAAAACTCCATGCTGATAGGACTTTTCATTCAGGAGGAGCAGCAATAGTAAGATTTTCAAGATGGCTGCCAAGGTAGTCATACTGGATAACAGCTCAGCACCATTTTTATTTAGTTATTTAGTACCAACTAGACATCACAGGACTTCTAGCAAAACCCAATATCAATATGAATTTCCATCTAGAAGTACTGATAACATTTTCAAGATGGCCACTGTTCCATCATTTTCATTTAGGACCAACTAGACATTACCATAATGACTTTCTCTTCAGGAGGAGTAACATGGCAACTATTGTAGCCATATTGGACGTAAGACTGGTGCACCTCTCCCTTGATAACTCACGTACAATGGTCCAAAAACATAGCACTTGAAACAAGGGCACAAGTTACCGACGTATTGGACATGAGATAGGTACCGACATATTGGACATAAGATAGGTAATGATATATTGGACATAAGATAGGTACTGACATACTGGACATAAGATAGGTACCAACATATTGGACACAAGATAGGTACCGACATATTGGATACAAGATAGGTACCGACATATTGGACATAAGATAGGTACCAACATATTGGACATAAGATAGGTAACGACATACTGAACATAAGATAGGTACCAACATATTGGACATAAGATAGGTAACGACATATTGGACATAAGATAGATGCCAACATATTGGACATAAGACAGGTACTGACATATTGGACATAAGATAGGTACCATTATCATTTAGGGCTAACTAGAATCATAAGCAGTAGCGATGACAATGTCTTAAAGATGATCTCTGTAGCAGCCATATTGGATGTTTAAATGTAGAACCATTTTAAGTTGCAACAAAAAGGCATCATAAACAGTCTTCTGGTGAAAAACCAATGTTAATACAATTTCAATAACAAGGTTTTGAAGATGGCCACTATGTTGGCTATATCGGACATCAGATCAGCACCATTTTCATATTTATGTAGCAGTTTTCACCAATTAATTCAAGTAAGCCCAGATCATGCTAGTAAAATGATGCACTTACTGTTGTGAACACACACAAATGAATCCTTACCTGTCATATGCATCTACAACGTCTACAATGTTACTGTCATCTGAAGTTTCCAACAGCAACCTGAGACATTCTGTGTGCCCATTAAAAGCTGCAGAAAGAAAAGTAAAAATGCAAATGTGGGCTTACCCTACTTAAACATACAAATACCACTACAAACAATGTACACCAAGATCTACGTTTTTAATCCTATTATTTCAAGTGAACAGCACTGACCCTGCCTGTCAATGCCATCTGTGATGGCAGATCTAGAATAGACTTTGACCTGTCAATAGCAGATCTAAAATATACCCTGACCTGTCAATGCCATCTGTGATGGCAGACCTAAAATAGACCCTGACCTGTCAATGTTGTTTTTGATGGCAGACCTAGAATACACCTTGATCTGTCAAGTAGCAGATCTAAAATAGACCATGACCTGTCAATGCCATTTGTGTAGAAGATCTAGAATAGACCCTGACCTTTCATTGACATTTGTGATGGCAGATCTAAAATAGACCATGACTTGTAAATGGCATTTGTGATGACAGATCAAGACCTATGTTGTAAATGCAAACCAGGACACATGGTAATGCATGCTATAGCAACAGATTAATCTGAGTCACACAAATCACATCAAGAGAATTTTAATTAAAAATTATACCTGTCTTTGAATTACAAAACCACTAGTCAAAAGTTCATGAATTTAAAAAGTAAAAGAAATAGACCCCAGAATCTGTAAGTTTCTTTATCAGCGTAAGTGCAAAAGATCCACATTTTGTGAAGGAACTTAAGTGTAAACAAAATTTATTGTGCATAATCCATTTTCATTGAGTCTCAACAACCCTTAACTTTAACATTTTGAGCCACAAATCAACAGACCTCATCCATAACTTAAGTAAAACTCTCCAGAAACTTTGGTAAAAGTCTGAAACAAATGTTATAATGCAAAAGTATGTGGTCAGAAACAAATGTTATAATGCAAAAGTATGAGGTCTAAAACAAATGTTATAATGCAAAAGTATGTGGTCTGAAACAAATGTTATAATGCAAAAGTATGTGGTCAGAAACAAATGTTATAATGCAAAAGTATGAGGTCTAAAACAAATGTTATAATGCAAAAGTATGTGGTCTGAAACAAATGTTATAATGCAAAAGTATGAGGTCTAAAACAAATGTTATAATGCAAAAGTATGTGGTCTGAAACAAATGTTATAATGCAAAAGTATGTGGTCCGAAACAAATGTTATAATGCAAAAGTATGTGGTCCGAAACAAATGTTATAATGCAAAAGTTGTGTGGTCTGAAACAAATGTTATAATGCAAAAGTATGTGGTCTGAAACAAATGTTATAATGCGAAAGTATGTGGTCTGAAACAAATGTTATAATGCAAAAAAACAATTTTTTCTTCTTGGAGTCATAGTGATCTTGACTACTGACCATGTGATCACAAATCAAGAGACATCTTTCCTACTCAAAGTGTAAGACATTTTTGATTTGTCAGTCAGTGGCCTTGACCTTCAATCTTTAGACCCCAAATTCTGCAGACTCCAACCTTACTCAAATCCAAGCATTACAGAAAGTTTGATCCTGGTTTATGATATATAACTAAGTTATTGTGTGGAAACCATTATTCTTATTTCAGTCCGTGACCTTGACCTTTAACCTTCAGAACCGAAAACCAATGAGGGATTGTAGCCAGTTATCTTTCCAACAGGTGGTGCCACAGAAAAACCCATCCTGACATTTGGTTATCCTCAGACTTTTATCGTTAGCCAGAACACTATATTGTTGATCAGTCGAGGGGTACATAATTGTCAAAACTACAATAATACACATATCAATGAAAACAAATATTGTTTTATTTCATTTTTCGGTATATTAAAATATATACTATAATTAGCACTACAAGACATTAAAATTGCCATATGTCTATATTTTGGTTTAATTAAAATAGTATATCTTACTACTTTTGGGCTCATGTTCAAACCTGTAGTGCCAACCTATCAGATATGAAATCTTAATGCTAGTAATGTAACAGTCTAAATCTTATTGCAAATTCAACTTTATTCAGACCATGATAATTCTCTCCTTTTGTCCCTTCCAAGTAATATTTTAGGTATAGGTTGTCTGAATAAAATAAATAAACATTTCACTTCTAGCAAATCTGAGATATATCATTGCACACACATGTACATTCCTATCTCTCTCTACCAGCCCTGTATCGACTTATTGTCAAATTAAACCCATTCTAAAAAAGAAGCATAGTCGTCTTAATAAAGACAATATTCTTTCTTAACCAAAAATTATTTTCTGGAGGAAAGCTGCACAAAGATAGCAAATTTTATTCACTGAAACGACTTTTACAAAAATACTTGTCTAGGGTGACATCTTTAAAATAATTATTGTAGCAGGCCTTCATCCTGAGAATAAAAAGAAATTTACAGTTGCATATAATGCAAATATGATATTACCATAATAATATATCAAATATGTGTTTCACATAAAAAATATTCAAGGAGAATCTTTCCAAACTAAACAGCTAAAATCATTTCTAAGGAAGTCCAGCAGTTTTACTTCCCATGTAATTTTCTAAAGAAATAATCAAGAATAAATTGCTGAATCATCCATGAATTACATGATTTTAGAGATATGAATCTGTTGAAAAATAATTTCAGAAAATAATCACAAAGTTAATTGTGTCAAAATGATTACTTAATTTTTATGCAGATACAAGAAAATTCGTTTTTCCATTTACGAACATAATATCCCCATCATGCCTAATATTTGTTTTCCTATCGCTTAACTCCTTTTTTCCGCAAAGATAACATAGCCATGTCTTTTTGAACGCCTCTCTCGCTGACGTTAAAGTCCATGATCGATACGATTGAAACATTTTGTAAAGCAAGATGAAGATGCCTGCTTATTAAGTAGGAGATATATCGGAAATAATCTTGGACTCCTTTATTCCACGTTGTCACCTATCGGTTTAAAGGGAAGATAACTGGTTATGATCACGCATACACTGTCACCCACATAATCTGGTAAAGATCTGCCATGTAGCACTAATATTTTCATGCAGAAAATATTTATGTTGTTTCAGTTACAGTAATCTTGACCTCTGACCTAAAAATGAATAGGCTTAAATTTTACTCAATGTGAAAGACTTCCACAAAGTTTGGTCCAGGTCTGTGATGCGGAACTAATGCTACTGTCAGGAAAACAACTTTCTTTTTCATTCACATTGGCTTTGATGTTTGACCTGAACCCATTCGGATTCTTCGCTACACCTGGTGCAAGCCATGCACAAGTTTGGTTGAGGTATGTGATGTAAAAATGATTCTGCAGAAAGCATTTTTCTTTTTTACATTCAGTGATTCTGACCTTTGAATTTCTTTAACCTAAATGTTGTTGTTGTGGGGTTTAACACCATTTTTCAGCACACGATAGGCTATACATGGCGGCCAGTATTAATGGTGGAGGAAGAACCCGGGAAAACCCCGGAAAGAACCACTGACCAACGAGAAGCTACTGGCAAGCTTTCTCACATACCCACACTGGCTGAATCTGAGACTCGAACTGGCGCAGACAGAGGTGAGATGGCAGTGATCCGTAATGGAGAGCACTTTAGACCACTCGGCCACTCGGGGCCCCTTAACCTAAATGAAATATTTACAAGTTTGGTATGGATGAATATGAGTTTGGTATGGATGAATGTTCAACATCATAACATAATATGATCCACCTTATAGGGAACATATAAAAAAAAACTTGAACTTTCCTATAATCGTAATATTTTAGCATGATGTGATTTTACAAATTTAATAAATTTATCATATTTCCAACATACATTTTTATGAACTAGTAGACTTAATGTATACTTGTTATCATGGGGTCCTTACCTTGAAATTATGTCTGCAAAATTGGCACCAATTTCACGCTCATGAAAATAATGTGATTTACAATAAATAAGAACAACAAAAAAAAAACATATCAACCACAACACTACCTGCAGCATGTAAAGGTGTTCTTCTTGTTACATTGTCATGTACCAATATTGTAGCCCCTTGAAGTAAGAGTGTTTCTACACATTCTGTATGACCTCTAAAGCAGGCAAGGTCAAGCATGGTCCGACCTAGTGGAAATGAATAATGCAAACTAATTAGGCTAAGTATTTTACCACTGATATGAATTCAACTAACTATTAAAATTCTCCTGGTAAAAATAATACTTTGTACAAATCATAAACCAAAACAAAGTTTATTTTAATTTTTATCTCGACCAGAACTTTGCTATCCTTAAACTTCACTAAATCCGAGTTTCTTATAAACTACTGTATTTCTTTCCAATGCAAGAGTTAGAACTAACAAGGTACCCCCAATTCTATAAAATTAGTGTCTTAAAAGCCCTAAAAGTAGGTCACAGCAACCCAGTTTTGGTGTATGACATTCCAAAATTCTAAGCTATATAAACAAGGCAAATTTGATGGTTGTAAGTGATAATGTATGGAAATATTAGCATTCTGAAACCCAGTGACCCAGATTGGGTATGTGAAACACCTTTAGCCCCAGATTCTCCTCTGTGCAAGTCTGAGGTACAATGTATCAAGGTATTATGGACTTAAAACAAGGTTAGAGTTACCCGATTTTAGTGAATAACATACATATAACCAAAGATGCAACTTAGTACAAATCTTGTAGCAATGGGGACAAAAAGTACTGGAAAAAGAACACAGACACAATTTTGTATAAATTTTTTCAACAAGTCCTGGGAAAAAAAGGACCAATGTTCGCTAAGCAAAACACATTTATCTAGATATACTCTTACAGTGCAAGTTTAATCTCAAAAGGTGAAAAACAAAACCTTGACAGGGATGATGGACATTAATTCTAAGCATTATTTACTGAAACCCTAGAAAGTGGACCAAAGCAACCCAGTTGTGGTGTGTGACATAAATTCATCTGAATTTAAGTTTAATGGCAATAGATAAATAAAGCATTGAAATTACAGCCCCTGAATTTTTTAAAAATCCATTTTGAATGAAAGTAGGGCAAAGTGACCCTGTTTAGAAGCATAACATGCTCATTGTAAGCAATATCCACAATGCAAGTTTGATGTCAATAGGTTTAGTAAACACAGCAAAACTCCACCATAACACAATTGTCAGGGTCCACAATCGCCACTATAACACAATTGTCGGGGTCCACAATAGCCACTATAACACATCTGTCAGGGTCCACAATTGCCACCATGCTATGTAACATATCGCTCAGTATCAAAACAAGTCAGCTAATGAAGAAAATACTGCATGTGTATCCACTTCAAGTCTTAGCATGTGTATCCACTTCAAGTCTTAGCATGTGTATCCACTTCAAGTCTTAGCATATGTATCCACTTCAAGTCTTAGCTACACAAGATGAATTGTGGGAAGTGGGGAGGGAAGTGCAAAACCATAGGTTTCAGTGAATCAGTTACCAACTTAAAATGATGCATGTTACATGATATTTATAACAGTGATTATATATTTAATATTTATTTTGGGGGCTTTGTTGATGTTATTGTGGATTTAATGCCATTTTCTGACAGGCTGTACATAGCAGACAGTAAACTTGAGGGAAGAAACACCAAACCATGGGAAGGTACTGCCAAGCCTTTTCACATACTATTTTTGAGGCAGAAAACCATGCATTGGAACATACATATACATGTATAATAATAAAAAAACTGGCAACTGAAATAGCATAAATAGTTATATGTACTCACCAACCAATTTCAGTGTATCCATAAATGTAAATCCATTGAAAATATGTGCAAATAAGCATAATTTCTACAATTTCACTGTAGATAATACTCATTCCATTCAAATCTAAATGTGTGTGTGTGTTTTGGATTTTTAACACAGCTTTTAAAAAAATTCAGTCATATTGCTACGGCTGTAGTGTGGCAGTTTATAGTGATGTCTAGCACTGGGGCATCATGCCCCAGACATGTTACATGATGTCCCACCCAGTCACATTATCCTGACACCTAGTCCCCCAATGTAAGGCATAGCACATGTTGTTTTTGTTTTAGTGCTATGTCTTACTATCCAAATAACGGGCTTGTATAGCGTTTTCTGATCTCTTTTGAGATCGGAATAAGTAGTCAAAGTTTCAGGAATATCTCACACACTTGGCAGCTCATATCAACACTCTTCCACAAATTGATATGTAATTAATATACTTACTGTGCTGTTTTTGTCCTGGTGGAATCAAAGTCTGACACTAGCAAATGGACGCATTTTCAAGTTCTGTTGACTTACATTTGAATTTATTGAAATGTGATGGCAGTCGAGGTATGCCAAAGTATGTTTAAGTTGGTTCATGTTGGGGATATGTTTCTTTAACGAAACAAAACGTTGCTTACAGTTCCAAAAGGCATAATATAATTTTATTAGTTTTGTTAAAGAATAATATTTCAACTTAACCCGATTTTGCCATTCCCAGCTTTCATTGCTTTCCAACCGAATGAAACATAAACCAACGAAACTTGAAAACATGTCCATTCGTTTTGTGAGAATTTGAATTTATTAGAGAAAATTTTTCAGCACAAGATAGGCTATACATGGCGGCCAGTATAAATGGTGGAGGAAGAACCCGGGAACCCCCCGGAAAGAACCACCGACCAACAAGAAGCTACTGGTAAGCTTTCTCACATAACCACATTAGCCGAATCCGAGACTCGAACTCACGCAGACAGAGTTGAGATGGCAGTGATCCCTAACGGTTAGCGCTTTAGACCACTCGGAGCCCCCATTTGAGAAAATACATCAGGGTAAGTAAGTAAAGTCTGATAGAAACATTATAACTTTACTTTGTAGAAAAGCGTAGTTATTGCTTGCCAGTTGTGTGTGATATTCCTGAAAATTTGACTTTCGTTACACTGTTAGTTGATATCAAAACACGGTACACAGCGCCGTTAGTCAGATGGTAAGACCCATCACCCCTCAGAAAAAAAGTATCGGATGATGTGTCTTACGTTGTAGGACTACCTGATACCGTGCTGACCAGTCTTAACACTAACCTCTTAATACTGAGCGCCAAATGAGGTAGCTATTGGTACCATTTTTATAAGTCTTTGGCATGATTTGGCTGGGGTTCGAACCCATGACCTCATCGTATCCAAGGTGAACCATCTAACCACACCAAATATAAATATATAATTTCTTGCTAGCAAGCTCTCACTAACTTATGAAATACTGTATTTTCCAAAACACAGGCTGGACATATCTAAAGGTACTGATTTATTTACCAACGATAAAATTGACCAAGTTTCAAAAAACAAACTTAAAAAGTAGGCCTATAAATGCCCCGACTGAAATTCACCCAGCATGGTCAACACTATGCACCTCATAATAAGGTGGTGCAAAACTGCCTCAACCACGTATAGGAATAAACCATTCAATTTCACCAGTAAAGAATTACCTCCCAAAACAAATGTTTTCAGTCATTCTCTAAAAGACAGAAAAATTCTAATAAAATAGCCCTATATTCATTGAAAATTATTTTGATAACTAACTCTGCACTATTGCAGAGCAAAAACAGGGAGAAGTTCAATGTTTGATTATAAGATCAAATCCCTCCACCCCCAACAACTGAAATGATCCTGTTCCAATCAGTTGAAAAACAGTACAAGTAACATTAGCATTACCATGACGATTGGGATGTGTACATCTGATTGACCTGAAGATTTTTTACTAGAAAAGAGAAAGGACAGTCAGATTTGAATCATATTGGTATAGCTAAACGATGCCTTCAAAACTTGTATGAAATAATATGTGGTTATATTTATCTTTATAGAGCTGACTAGTCAGAGGAAGCGTGTGTGGGGGGGTACATGTATGTGGTTCCTTACAATTTGGTTGCTTCAACAATGGCATTGGTATGTATGACAGTTAACTGAGTAGGCATTAGTGGTCTATTGTTTTCCATATTACGTTGGTGATTTAATTCATTTACAAATTAAAGAAGTTTTTATTAGATCATTAATTGCTGTTTGGCTACATATGCCAGACGAGTGAACTAGCATCTCCTGACTGTTGTTTACCCTGGATCGAGCGAAGACAAAGACTTCATGGCTTTATTGTTGATGGTCCAATATTAATCAGATTAACAAATATCACCTTTTAGGGAGCTAACATCCTTCAAAATTAAACAGGAAGCTGAGATATTTTTCTTCAAGAATTTTTCCTAGGAAATCGATTTCTTTGAGAATACTTATCCAATCATAATATCATAAGAGAACTAATACTACCTCGCAAACACAGGCTGGATTTGTGAGGTAGTAGTAGTTCTTGTAAGGTATTATGATTGGGTAACGTATTTGAAGAAGAAGCAACACATCTTGCTAAATTATCAAAGTCTTTTTTATTCTGGCACTAAAGATTTGTTGTACTGAAAAAAGTGGTGAAATTATTGCACAAGTTTGGAAGCCACACCACAACCATGCTATATCCAAATTCGTGTTATAATGAAGCATGTTACAATGGGGTTTCTCTGTACAGATGTTACAGTCTGCACGGGGAGATCTGAAGGTGAACAAAGTGAATCCAAAATATACCATTGCTCCTGAAAGCATTATGTACACTGATGCAATTTACCTATTACTCACCTAAGTCAAATATAAATGATCTACCATACTGCAACAGAAGATAAATACTTCCATCTCATTGTTAAAAATTTATGAGTATAGACAAGAAGTAAAGGCAAAATGTCCCAAGAGACCAACATCAGTGATGGCCACTAATTTTATATGTGCCTCATGAAAGTGGATGACAAGCAAAAACACTGTTGGACCAGACACTAAGACTTACCTTAATTTATGAATTATATAAATTCCCTCAAGTATCGACAACATAATGTGGTTCAACTGCTCCAAGTTTATTTTTGTTGTTGTTGTTGTTGTAGGGTTTAATGCCATTTTTCAGCACATAATAGGCTATACATGGCGGCCAGGATTAATGGTGGAGAGAGAACCCGGGAAATCCCCGGAAAGAACCACCGACTCACGAGAAGCTACTGGCTAGCTTTCTCACATACCCACAATGGCCGAGTCCGAGACTTGAACCCACGCAGACAGAGGCTGCTCCAAGTTAAAGGACATTAACTTTAATATAGTTCTATATTTTGACTTGAAAAAAAAAATCAATGAAATTATGAGCTGTACTTAACTGAAGAACCAGAACATCACTGGTTCACTGCTATTAGTGGAATGTTTCAGAATCAACAAAGATACAAGTTCAAGTAATTATGTAACATTCAAACACTATTATTTAAATCTTTTTGGCTGATGTTACTCATGGTTGTATGAAAGTGGGCACATCACATTTCTATGAATCCAGCATGCATGTACAAATCAACATACAAAAAAGATTTGTGCAACTTTTTTTCTTCTTCAAAACAATAGTTTTTATTATCAAGATGCTTTCATCATTATATAAATTAGTAAAATGGAAGCTAAGTTTGATTTTGTTCGAGTATATTGCTTCTAGTATAGTCAGGCTAATTAACACTCACATCAATCAATAATTATAATATTGATTACACATGATATAATTATACCATATGTACTCACAGTTCCAGTCCAACTGCAAACTGCATATGTTTAGATCAGCCATTGGCAGATCTCTGTCTATTCAGTTTGTGAGAAGCAATCAGTAAACAACAAAGACCCTGATCTGCCAGCACATTATGTATTGTTGCTAGCAGTTGGACTCGTAAGTGAGCATATCTGGTAGCAATCACAAAAAATTCACTGATCTACGACACATTTGCACTCACCATTGACATCTTTGACATCTAGATTCATAAGACAAGCTAGCAGAACATGGAGCGCTTCAGTATGCCCATTGTAAGCCTGAAATAAAACATCAAAAGATATTGATGACTGGAAGAAAAAAGTATTTTTGTTTGTATGTTTGATAAATATGCACACTTTTTAATTTCGTTTCATGTTTTGACATACATTTGCTATTTTTAATTTTTGTCATTCACTGGTCGAGTACAAGTAAGTACGAATTAGCCCTGGGTCCAGTTTATGACCAATGTTAACTCACCCGGGGGGGTGGGGGGGTGGAGAAACAGACTAGGGTGTCAATGTCAAGTACAAGTGAGTAAGAATAAGCCCTGGGCCCAGATTAAATTGCATATCTCAATTCATCTCTCCATGTACAGTAAGTATATACAACATGATAGCATGTGGCTCAAGAAATTTTCTAAATTATGACCAGGGCAACTCCCACGAGGGACACAGACCAAGGGTCAATGTCAGCTGCCATGTATAGATTTATCTTTTCATTCCCAGTAAGCATGTGCATGGTCCCAAGGAGTGTGGATCTCAATAGTTTCAAAGTTATGACCCAGGGACTCAGTCTCTGGAGGAAGGGACTGGCCTCAGTGCAGTTGCATGTATAACAATTAGAGGGTCATGCCCAGTAAGTGTAAGCATGGTTATAGGGTACGGATCACTACAAATCTGAATCAATTACAATAGTTTTAAAGTAATGACCCAGGTGCCTCATTCGACCCCTCCATTTCACGTGCTGAAACTTGCAACAGTGAGCACACACTAGGGGCTGCACTGAAATTCTAAAACCATTATGTGCATCTAACAACCGCAACCAATCATTTATCAAAACTTGAACAGTTCATGAAATGCAATGCAACATTACTCTTGCATGCCTGCACTCATGAAAGGTCTGGACACAAGCATGCATGCACATGCACGCACACAATTTCATTCGAAAAGCAGGGGCCAACAGGTGGCTGAGCGGTCTATGGCATTTGCCTTCATAGATCACTGAGATCTCACCTCTGTCCATGTGGATTCAAATTTGAAGTTTGGCTAGCGTGCACATGTGAGGAAGTAGATTCCCCATTGGTAGGTGAGTCTTACCAGGTGCTTCCTCCACTATATATACTGGCTGCCATGTATCATGTGCTGAAACAGAGCAATATACCCAAAACAACAACAACAAATCCTTCAAAAGCCACAGAAAAAGAGAGTCTCGAACTCTGAAGAGCTTGGGGTTCAGAAAAAACAATTTTTAGACCAAAATATTTTTCATAATAATTCATTGATTATAACATCCAATTCCTCACAAATGGATTACAAACTAAGTACAGTAGTCCCCCTCTTGAACGGCCCCCCTGACCAGCGGCCACCCGCTCCTTGCGGCCATAATCCGTTGGCACCGACGAGTTTGTGTTCAAAAGTACCCCTCGCGAAAGGCCACCCGGTCAACGCGACCAGCAGCCAGCATATTAGTGCAAAATTATAAAATTTACCCCTCACAAGCGGCCGCATTTTATTTGAATAGGTATCCAGAACCAGTATTTTATTCATAACGTGTGTTAAGTAATCCGATTTCTGTTTCCCAATGTCAGGTTTTCGTTACTGAAAGAAGTGTTGAGTAAAGTACATTTACCACTAAGGTTAATATTATATCATTTACGCCTCACGAGAAGCCAAATTTATTCCATAAAAACCGAGAAAGACTCAAATTTTAATCCATACAAAAGGGTACGTACATGTAATCCAATTAGCCTTACTGCTGTGTTATCATAAGATGTCCGATTTAGTAACTCTGATAATTGTTAAGAATACAATTATCGAACAGTAGTAACAGCTGAGAAGTGGCAGTTTCGATGTACAATACCCAAGTCAGCAGGAAAATGGTTTAATAGCCTTTATGGCTTCCCTTAGTAAGATGTTGAGTTTGTTCACTTTGGTAATCAGTGGCTCTTACTACTGACAATAATTGTCAAAATTACGAATCCTAGCGGCTGCGAGGTCAAATCTGCATGATGCTAATGGTACATATCGAAGCCCTTTTGGCTTCTCTCACTTAGTTTCAAGAAATGTATAAAAACAATAGGGTACCAGACTGCGACTAACGGATCACGTGACAAGATCACTTCCTTTAAAAACACACGGCAATTTGTTTAGATGCATACAAAATTGTTTTATCAGTATTGTAGTTGGCAACATGAATAACTTACTGCAAAAAGATCAACATGTCATCGAGGAAAATAAAAATTCTCAGTTCAGAGGAGAACGTGAAAGTAATTCAACTGAATGGGGGAGGGTCGTCGAGGATCCTTGCAGAAATCTAACGCCGGAAAGACTAAGATAAACAATATCATGAAAGATAATGAAACAATTCTGCAGAAGTGGAAAGGTGAAATGGATGGAGAAAGAAAGATTGTTTGAGCCAGGAGATGTTTGTATCCTGATTTGAAAGATAAGAAAAAGCAAAAAGTTTGTCAGTTGAATTGGGATATGGCTACTTTACCGCAAGTAACGGATGGTTGTACAGATTTCAAGTGTGACACAATATCAAGTGTTCTGTCATTAGCGGCGAATCAGCTGATGTTAATAATGAAGTTGTCGAAGATTGGAACAAAAGACTAAACGATATATGCAGGGGATATAACAGCAAGGATATTTTTAGTGTGACGAGACTGGTTTGTTTTTTAGACTGTTACCAACAAAGTGACAGATGATGTGAACTGTAACATAATTATAAAGACAGTTTTAAAACTATATCAATGGTTATTCATAGCATTCTTTTGAAAATGATGACAAAGTTTGTTTTACATTTATTTCACATCATTCATGTGATTTTTTAATTAAAATATTAAATATTTAAAATTAAATGTACTTGTGACTTTTTTCATATTTACTATTCGCATTTGTCATCCCCCTCTAGAAAGGCCACCAGTATTATAAGGCCACTTCCCTGCTGCATTAGGGGTGGCCTTATAAGAGGGGGACTACTGTATTACTGTTTACTGTAGCAGTGAAAGTGCAAAAAGTTCATCTGTTTCCCAATGTTGAAATCGGATGAGATTTGTCACTCCCAGACAGAGGGACCAGATGAGATTTGTCACTCACAGATAGAGGGACCAGATGAGATTTGTAACTCACAGATAGAGGAACCAGATGAAATTTGTCACTCACAGACTGAGGGACCAGATGATATTTGTCACTCATAGATTGAAGGATCAGATGGGATTTGTCACTCACAGATAGAAGAATTAGATGAGATTTGTCACTCACAGATAGAAGAATCAGATGAGATTTGTCACTCACAGACTGAGGGACCAGATGATATTTGTCACTCATAGATTGAAGGATCAGATGAGATTTGTCACTCACAGATAGAAGAATTAGATGAGATTTGTCACTCACAGATAGAAGAATCAGATGAGATTTGTCATTCACAGATAGAAGAATCAGATGAGATTTGTCACTCACAGACTGAGGGACCAGATGATATTTGTCACTCATAGATTGAAGGATCAGATGAGATTTGTCACTCACAGATAGAAGAATCAGATGAGATTTGTCACTCACAGACTGAGGGACCAGATGATATTTGTCACTCATAGACTGAAGGATCAGATGAGATTTGTCACTCATAGATAGAAGAATCAGATGAGATTTGTCACTCACAGAAGAATCAGATGAGATTTGTCACTCACAGACTGAGGGACCAGATGATATTTGTCACTCATAGATTGAAGGATCAGATAAGATTTGTCACTCACAGATAGAAGAATTAGATGAGATTTGTCACTCCCAGATAGAAGGATCAGCAGTAAATCATACCAATCATCAGTTACTACTAAAGTAGATGTACATGCTCTTCCATGGATGTAACTATTAACAAAGGCTTAACAGGGAGGGCCTGCATTATGATCAGATAAAAAAATATTTTACTCCAAAACTTGGTTTCTTCAGATACATTATCCATCCATAATTTATCAGATCAGACAAGTGGTGGAGGCAGTTATATACCCCAAATCTGTCCTGGCTCCAGTTTCCTAATGAACACAAAACACTTCTGAACCTCGTATGATAGATGTATGCTTGGGCTTTCATATGGTCAATGCACGGACATGATTTTGAATATTAATTTTTAACTTTTACAAATCCAGCAGAAGCTGAGAAACTTGCATTATTAAACTGCTGAATGAAATGGAGGATGCCACTTGCACTTCTGAGCTAAAGAAAGTTGTCCCTAACCATTCCAGAGTTTAATTATTGTCAATCCAGGAACAGTTGTACTTGTATGCTATCCTAGCGGTGACAGACCTAACCTTGTGAGTCTATTTCTGGTGAGAACCATGTGTTGGCAGGGCAGGGTCTCTCCCATTCCAAGAAGGTTTAACCCCACAGGAATAAAGGATAACATGGGCATGGCATTATTTTATGCAGGAAAGCTGCTGTAGAGAGAAGCTAGATTCAAACTAGCCCTTATCCCCCATGTCTTGTGGTCACTTTCTGGGATTTTCAGGAAGGTTTTCTGGCATGGAGTGTCTCTGAGTGGTCCATGTCAATGATCTAGTCCATCTTAGGCTGGACTGCTCTGATGGTTTAGTGGTTAGAGCATCTGCCTTGGATATGGGAGGTTGTGGGTTCAAACTGCGGACAAGTCATACCAAAGACTTACAAAAATGGTAGTAGCAGCAGCTTCACTAGGCATCCAGCATGAAGAGGTTAGTGTTAGGACTGGTAGGCCTGGTGTCAGGATAATGTGACTGGGTGGGACATCATGCTACATGTCTGCAGCATGATCCCCGGTCATCTGACTTCTGCCTTAACAAGCACTTGAGCTTTCAGCATGTTTTGCTGCTAAAACCAGTCAAATAACATGATTGGTGGGGTTTTTACGCTTGAGATGGCTAGATATGTATGGTAGTGGACGTTCTCCTAAGGTGTTCTCTGGTAATGAATTCAAAAAAGAAACATAGAAACGAACCTAAATATAGAAATACCTGTTTGAATAACATATGTAAGGGTAGATACATTTCAAAAATAGGAAATGAAAGTAGTTCCAAAAGTGATATCACCACAGTGGCAATATAACGGGTATCACCACTGAGAAAATATTTTTCTCCCACTGATGCATTTCAATATCTCATCATGTAATAATAATGTCCCACTGATGCATTTCAATATCTCATCATGTAATAATAATGTCCCACTGATGCATTTCAATATCTCATCATGTAATAATAATGTCCCACTGATGCATTTCAATATCTCATTATGTAATAATAATGTCCCACTGATGCATTTCAATATCTCATCATGTAATAATAATGTCCCACTGATGCATTTCAATATCTCATCATGTAATAATAATGTCCCACTGATGCATTTCAATATCTCATCATGTAATAATAATGTACATCTTGCAAGTCAATTAAGACTCAACAGATGACAGGTGGATAGAGAGAGGGAAAGAACAAGGACTGGACACTTTGTTTAAAGATAACAAAATAGAGAATTATTGAATAGTATGCGTCCATGTGATTTGTGAGTTGTTACTTACTGCTAAATGAGCTGGAGTATGCGGAGCACTGCCTTTCACCAGGTTTGTCCCAGACACATCAAGAAGCTGAAAAAGCACAATTTTGTTTACGTAAATACATTTTCAAGTGATTTGAACAGATTAATACAACTGTACAGTTGAACCCCGCATTTCACTGAAATCCATGCAATGATGTATTCCCCATCTTACTGGTAAACACTTTAACATAAGAATTTCGCACAGAATTCAGCACTGATGATGGAATTGCCACCCAAAAGGTGATACCAATGTTTCACCATGCTTATGGAAGTCAGTCAATAAAGGCAGTAAATTCTATCCAAATCAATTTGAGAAAATACAAACAGTGGAAGAAAAGTCATTCTTTTAATGCAAGAAAGTGAAAATTCTGGAAAACTGAAATCCATGTATCCTAGCAACTATGTAAACAAGGCTGAAACTGATTGTTAACTTCTAAAGTATCAGGATTTTCTTTAATGTTAAAATGAAATATTTTTAAAAACATACAAATCTATAAGGACTTGTGTGTTTTGCCAGTTCTCCAGCCTGATAAAGATCCTTCAATTTTATAGTGACCTTGACCTTGATTGAGTTTTGATAGAGGGTAAAGGTAAATGAGTATGAAAGGATATTGCTTACTGCTGCCTAAGTTTAATTATGATAGTTATTGATCCTGGGATTTAGAACTTACAATAACAAAAACTTTGCCAAACTTCTTAAATGAACTAGAACTTTCATGGGCATCAATGGGAGGGTTAGGGTACCTGAATATGAAATTGCAGACCTCTGCATTCTGGACACAAGTATCATATCTATCAGCCACCATTGTTTGGGATTTGTGACGATATAGAATAACTTTTACTGAAAGCTTAACTGAAATGTATGAATGACTATGACTTTGCCAGAAGATTTACTGAGAGGTTAGAGAGGCATGGATATGAAAGGACAGAAATGCCTCATTCTACAATCCACGTATGATAGGTTTCCGATCTGGAACTCGTGACCATACACAAGAACTGAAATCAACCATTTAAACAATATTCGTGATGAAAGTGCTTGCCTTAACCGGCAAATCCAAAATCAAACGTTATCATTATGCTATTTTCTCCAGGAATTATACTTCATTAATACTAAATTTTAATGCGGAGGATTACAATGGGCATAGTACTATATGGCAACCTATTTTTAGATCTCACACACTTTTGTCTCCTCAATTTTAAAAAACAGGTTTGTTTTCACAAGTAATCGAATTGGATTTTAAAAAAATGAATGTAAAAGATGAACTTGATTCATTAAATATTATTTATTATTTATTAAATATCATTACCATCTCTAAAGCTAACCGATGTCCTTTCAGTGCTGCGTAGTGTATGGCAGTATATCCTTGGCTATCAGTTATACCCGTTCTAGCATCATGTTTCAATAGTGTCTCTAAAACTCTGAAAAAGAAAATTTTATAATGCACTATATTTGTCCAAAATACGTACCCAATCACATTAATGTTAGGAATTACTTTCACTACCTACAAAATCCAGTCCTAACATAGCCTTGAAAAATTCACCCAGTCAATACTTTGTGTAGACAAAGGACATCATTATTGATCACCTTCCCTCACTCTGTAGCATCCAACCTCTACCTAAAAGCACCCTGTAGGGTCAAAAGCACTCTCTACTTTCAAGGGTGAAACTCTACTAAGGATGGCTGACACAAATGAATATAAATACACATACATGTGTGAAGAAATACCTTGTGGGTTCTACCACTTTACAAAACTTATTAAATGAATACAAGCATAAGTTTTCTCGGGTGAATCCAGCGAAAGTCAACTGGTCATACCCATGAATATGGTTGGCCTGGTGACCAAAGGACTAATGTGTCAGGACCCGGTCATCCTCACTCATTTCCGGCAGATTCAGAGAGCACATCCCAGGTCTTGTAACTTTGCCTCTCTCAAAGGATCGTTCAGACAGGGGCTGTAAGGATCGTTCAGACAGGGGGCTGTAAGGATTGCTCAGACAGGGGGCTGTAAGGATCGTTCAGATGGGGGCTGTAAGGATCGTTCAGACAGGGGGCTGTAAGGATCGTTCAGACAGGGGGCTGTAAGATTATTTTCTGGTCTGGTAAACTTCTTATTGAGACCTGACCACATCATTAAAAAGACTAGCAGGGTAAAAGGAGGTGATCTGTAAGAGTTGCTTCCCTTTGTACACAGTACAGACAGGATGACTTTATCAAGTCTTAGGGAAGGCAGGATTCCAAAGGTAGAAGAATAACTCCAAGCATTAATATGATTGGGTAATGTGATAGAAAAAAACTGGATATTTTGCACTGATTGACATAGCTACATGTCTCCAGTCCTGTTTAAAGTAGAAAAAGCCATCGTGGTAACTGTAATGTTCTCATTATTATTTATGAAAGGAAAATCAATTCTAAAACAAAGTTTATTCTAGGATTAATATTTCTAAAAAGAAAATTCATTCTAGGTCAAAGTTTAGTCAAGTATTATTATTTGTTAGTCTTGTTTTATTATACAAGTGGACTATTTTCACCTATTCACAATGCATAAGCTTTTCTACATTACACAATTCGAACACTGTGTATTGCAGTTACTTTAGCAGTCTCAATTAGTATTCTTGTGAACACTAATAAGTGTTTAAAAATTTAATGCTGACACCTAATTTTGGAGGAAAACCCACTCTCTATCTTAAGAAGAAGAAATTTTAATGAGTTTTTGTATCTGAAAGTTACATGTGAAAAAAATAATCCTTCATCATGCATTGGTGTTGGATAAGGATTTGTTGTTGTTACAGATTTTAATGCCATTTTTCAGCACAAGATATACATGGTGGCCAGTAAAAATGGTGAAGGAAGAACCCAGGAAAACCCAGGAAAGAACCACCAACCCAGTTACAGCACCTTACAGAAGTCTACAGCTAGGTGACGTTACAGTGTGGCATAAGATATACATGGTGTCATGTTATCTCACAAGTTCCAATAGTACCATATATACTCACCTATAAGCCGCATCTCACTGCAAACAACATCAATCCTGATATGTCATAACATAATGCACTTGATTACTCCTTACAAACTGCACAGACCCAGATCTGCTGGTACATTATACAAAGAAAGATCTGGTTCGGAGTATACAGTATACAAAAAACTGCATATGCACATTAATATATTTTTGCATCCTACGACTCACTTGGCATCGTCATTGATGGATGACCCAGCTGCATAATGAAGCGGCGTACATCTGTTACTGTCCTGATCATCCACAGTGCTGCCTGCATTCAACAGTGTCACCACGCATGCATGATGGACATTTACTGAAGCGTAATGGATAGGTAACCTGCAAGTAAAGGCAAGACAACTGCACATCTGTAATGCCATCATTTATCAATTTTTTCAGACATTAAAAACAGTTACTTTTCCTCTGTGCGGATAATTTGTGCTAAGAAAACTATCATTTTCCAAAACATCTTGACATAAAATCTGTATGTGTACTAAAGTACCCTGCAAGTTCAATGCCAATGTAAACTAGGTCGCATTAATTACAAACTAAAGAGCACTTGCATGATATTCTCTTGGAGTATATGCACAACCTTCCCTTTTGCGGGCCATTTTCAACAATTTATACACTTTCCCACTGGCTCATTCACAGATTTATTCAAATTTTCTCCGTAATTTTTTCATGGAGTGTTGCATATATGTAGTAAAGGTGGCAACTCAATTGCTTCTATATAGCAGCGGGGGTGGTCCTCTTGAAGTAACAGATTCAAATTAAATACAAACCATCATCCCAGGATTAACAGGTCATCCTAGATCAAAGATTTGCTTGGTTTGGTTGGCTTGGTACTTTACAGAAGAGCCATGGTAAATGGAGTATAGTTCCTTACTTAACAACACACCACAGTAGCCATCTTAGACTGATCGAATGGTAAGATTAAACCACAACCCTCCCCGCTGTGAGTCCAGCAAACAAAATGCTAAGCCAACAGAGCTTCTTTGTGATGCCTTTCAAGTTGTGGATACTGTAAACACTGTTCCACTGCTATCACATGTGTGTAAGTTTATGTCCGCAATTTTGTATTCTACCCAGCCCAGAATATGACAGAGCATTACTTGGCAAGTTTGAACCACATCTAAAATGGAATGAGTTTCAGTTGTGTTGGTCCATCAAATCTTGGAATAAAATTTCTATCTTAAGTTACTGTTATAAACATATGTAAATGTTTTAATTATCTGCCCAACTGGAAGATTCAAGATTCATGGCTGACCAGTGTTTCTTTTTAATTAAAAGGACGTTCAGCCAAGAATATTGCAACTGTTCAATTGAAAGTGCATGTTTTCTATCTGTTTATCATGGAATTGTATAAATCCTTTTATTTATTGTACTCGGGTTTCATTTTTTGTGTACAATGATACCCAAGGGTGATTTATGTATATTGTACAATATTTTGAAATAGTGAGTTCAGTTCATCCTATGCCATATGTGTGAAGTGCTTTCAGTGGGAAAAAACGATTACTTCCAGTGCACAGATAATACATGAAAACTTCGTCTGTGTATAAATGCCTCACCTTAAGATTAAATCTACACAATATGGAATGTCTTGTCAGTGAGGGGTCTACTTTAAGGACCTGCACATCTTCAGCTGTACAGGTATGTGAATTATTAATTTCTTGTGTACAAGTTATAACAATTGTACTACCACGTTTATTTTTGAATGTTTGCTATGTAGCTTCGGGTTACGTAGTATAATGAAAATATTTTTTATTCATGTTTGTGACTTAGCAAAGGATTTATAATAGTCTGACCCCAGTTTTGACAAAAAGGAGATTTTTGACTCTCAGTCTTGCACCCCTGGGGGATACACTGTGTAAGTAATGACTTTAAAGACTGATATGTGACAATCTGATGTAAGTAATGACTATAAAGACTGATATGTGACGATCTGATGTAAGTAATGATTATAAAGACTGACATGTGACAATCTGATGTAAGCAATAACTTTATGTGACAATCTGATGTAAGCAATAACTTTATGTGACAATCTGATGTAAGCAATAACTTTATGTGACAATCTGATGTAAGCAATAACTTTGTGACAATCTGATGTAAGCAATAACTTTATGTGACAACCTGATGTAAGTAATGACTTTAAAGACTGACATATGACAATCTGATGTAAGCAATAACTTTATGTGACAATCTGATATAAGTAATGACTATAAAGACTGACATGTGACAATCTGATGTAAGTAATATCTTTAAAGACTGATATGTGACAGTCTGATGTAAGTAATGACTTTAAAGACTGATATGTGACAGTCTGATGTAAGTAATGACTTTAAAGACTGATATGTGACAGTCTGATGTAAGTAATGAATTTAAAGACCGATATGTGAGTCTGATGTAAGTAATGACTTTAAAGACTGATATGTGACAATCTGATGTAAGTAATGACTATAAAGACTGATATGTGACGATCTGATGTAAGTAATGATTATAAAGACTGACATGTGACAATCTGATGTAAGCAATAACTTTATGTGACAATCTGATGTAAGCAATAACTTTATGTGACAATCTGATGTAAGCAATAACTTTATGTGACAATCTGATGTAAGCAATAACTTTGTGACAATCTGATGTAAGCAATAACTTTATGTGACAACCTGATGTAAGTAATGACTTTAAAGACTGACATATGACAATCTGATGTAAGTAATGACTTTAAAGACTGACATATGACAATCTGATGTAAGCAATAACTTTATGTGACAATCTGATATAAGTAATGACTATAAAGACTGACATGTGACAATCTGATGTAAGTAATATCTTTAAAGACTGATATGTGACAGTCTGATGTAAGTAATGACTTTAAAGACTGATATGTGACAGTCTGATGTAAGTAATGACTTTAAAGACTGATATGTGACAGTCTGATGTAAGTAATGAATTTAAAGACTGATATGTGAGTCTGATGTAAGTAATGACTTTAAAGACTGATATGTGACAATCTGATGTAAGTAATGACTATAAAGACTGATATGTGACGATCTGATGTAAGTAATGATTATAAAGACTGATATGTGACAATCTGATGTAAGCAATAACTTTATGTGACAATCTGATGTAAGCAATAACTTTATGTGACAATCTGATGTAAGCAATAACTTTATGTGACAATCTGATGTAAGTAATGACTATAAAGACTGACATGTGACAATCTGATGTAAGCAATAACTTTATGTGACAATCTGATGTAAGTAATGACTTTAAAGACTGACATGTGACAATCTGATGTAAGCAATAACTTTATGTGACAATCTGATATAAGTAATGACTATAAAGACTGACATGTGACAATCTGATGTAAGTAATGAATTTAAAGACTGATATGTGACAGTCTGATGTAAGTAATGACTTTAAAGACTGATATGTGACAGTCTGATGTAAAGTAATGACTCTAAAGACTGATAAGTTGTGACAATCTGATGTAAGTAATGATTTTATGTGACAATCTGATGTAACAGTGTTTCCCTTTACCCTCATTTGCACTTCAGAGACCCCGAAGTTTTAATTTGACCCCCAGTTTTGATACCAAAGTTTTTTTACTCAGTCTGACCCCAGTTTTGACACCAAGAAGATTTTTGACTCTCAGTCTTGCACCCCTGGGGGATACACTGTGTAAGTAATTACTTTGAAGACAGATACGTGACAATCTGATGTAAATAATGACTTTAAAGACTTACATATGACAATCTAATGAAAGTAATGACTACAAAGACTGATATGTGAAGCCTTTGCTTTAAATATGTAGGTTCTAGAATTTAAGGGAGAAGACCAAGCATACCGTTGCTGTTGATAATAATAATAATAATAATAATAATAATAGTAATAATAATAATAATAAATCCTTGATATAAAGAACCTTAAGAGAGCAAACACCCAAATTAGACTAGTGTGCACTTGTACATAAAAAATAACAAACAATTCATATGGATTCCAAATCATTTGTTATACTAATGGTCTAAAATAATAATAATAATAATAATAATAATAATAAAATAATAATAATAATAATATTAATGTTAATAAAACATTACCTCCCAGCATTGTCAGGCCAATTAACATTTCCTCCACTTTTTATAAGAAATTCAACACAATCCACTTTCCTGTAACGGAAAAGATAGTAACAGTTAGAAAGCTGATGTTTCTTGTTGAGTATGGTTCATGCGTGTTGACTTTAGAGGATTTTTCAAAGTGTTTTCAAGGACTTTTCAAAGTGTTTTCAAGGACTTTTCAAAGTGTTTTCAAGAATCTCCCAAAATTTTCAAGGGATATATTTTCTTAAGGAATTTGAACCTTCGGCATATGTTACACTCCATAAATAGAACCATCAATACATAACTGATTATAATTTCTCCATCCACAATTGTCATGTTTACCCCGACCCAGAGTAGCCCAGTTTGAAACATGTATAATCAAGGTAATTCTGACGGGTCATTGTTTGATGTCGAACACTGCCGAAGGTTATCACTAATCCGTTACGTAAGACTGTTGTGGCTAGAATCGAAGGACCGCACATCGGAGTTGCGAAGTCACAGACAGCCAATTATCACCTAGGTGTCGAAATGTTTCCAAGATCAAAAGAAATTGCCTGAAGAAGTGGGAGTGTCTTAACTTCTTTCCCCTGCAAACAGACAGACAGGTTGAACTGGCCGCTAAGACGATTGGACAGGGGCACAGCACCACCCAATCAGAATCAAGATGGGGGGAGACCTTGATTTGGGTAGAATGATATCCCTGCGTTTTCCGGCAAAAGTTAGTTCGCTGAGAGAAATTACCCAGAGAAAAGGTTAGCGTAACTCCGAATAGCCATTCGTTATTGGCGGGAAAATCTTAGAGCGGGAAGGTCTAAGTACAGAAAGCTTCAAACGGAAGCTTTGAGGGACAGACCAGTTAAAGTTTGGTCCCGTAGTCTCGGATAGAGAGACGGAGGAAAGGAGGGAAGGAGAAGAAGGTGGAGTTGAAGTCTGGGAGCGGAATTGGAGGAGGAGATAATAGAGAGGGAAAGGAGAGGAAAGGAGAAGTTGAAGTCTGGAGCAAAGCTGGAGGAGATAGTAGAGAGGAAACAGAGACAAAGAAGGAGTTAGAGGAACGGAAAGAAGGAAGAATCAGCGGGAAGAAATAGATGAGTAGATGCAAGGACAGGGGGAAAATCGAACTCACACTGTAAAGCACAGGATGAATTAGGCTGTCACTTGGTCGAGGGAAAGACGAGTGATTGGAATTTATCGTTTTTAAATTATCACATTTATTAAATTGTTATTGATTGAATTTCATCTTCGTGTTCTCTATAATTTAACCATCGGCATTGCTGACTGGGGGCTCAGAGCTGTAAATCTACATCATCACTAATTTAACTTTCTAACCTAACGAGCCAGGGTGGAACTTTCAATCTAATTTAATTAAATTATATTGGGAGAACCCCACCCCAATACGACAGAACGTCACAACAATCCATCACAGACATCTGATTCACCCAATCCTATCCCATTGTTTGCATTTGTGTATTCAATTCCAAATTTAAAAAGATGTATATTTTATTCAATTGTAATATTTTGTATTCTATGAGATAAATTCAATAAATTCAAGAAAAAGAAATTCAAGGATTTTTCATTGATAAAAAACCTTTTTCTATAATTCAAAAAGTTTTAAGGAAACCCCCCAAATTTAAGGATCTTTCAAGGTTGTATCAACCATAATATAATGTGATGTGTGTGATTTTGATTTTTAATGTAGCTTTAACAATTTTTCAGTCATATCGCTACGATGTCTGCAATGTGGCAGTTTATAGTGATGTCTAGCACTGGGGCATCATGCCACAGACATGTAGCATGATGTCCCACCCAGTCACATTATCCTGACACCAGGCCGACCAGTCCTAACACTAACCTCTTAATGCTGAACGCCAAGTGAGGCAGCTGTTAGTACCATTTTTTAAGTCTCTGGTATGACTCGGCCGGGGATTGAACCCACGACCTCCCGCATCCGAGGCAGACGCTCTAACCACTATGCCACCGGAGCGGTCCCATAATATAATGCCTAACACAAAAGCAGGGAGAGATCAATTCACAAAAGAAAGGATGTCTATGTGAATATGATATGAAATATTAAATGAGTTCATGCATTTCTAAAAGGGGCCCCGAGTGGCCGAGTGGTCTAAAGCGCTCTTCGTTACGGATCACTGCCATCTCACCTCTGTCTGCGGCGGTTCGAGTCTAAGATTCAGCCAATGTGGGCATGTGAGAAAGCCTGCCAGTAGCTTCTCGTGGGTCGGTGGTTCTTTCCGGGGTTTTCCGGGTTCTTCCTCCACCATTAATACTGGCCGCCATGTATAGCCTATCGTGCTGAAAAATGGCGTTAAACCCCACAACAACAACAACAGCATTTCTAAAAACTTGCTTTTCAGTAAAACAGACATGATAAAAATGTAAAATTCCTCAGTTACAAGTGGCATGATAACTCTGTAGGAGTTGTTTCCCCATACCAGATATTCTGAAGTAAAAGTATCAAACGACTTTCGAGTAAATGTCATTTCATGACTGTTTAATGATTTGTCTAAAACATTCAAATTGAGATTCATAAACAACTAAAATGAATGGCATTAAAGTTAATTGAATTATGTATTTTTCAATGAAAATTAAATGCAGTGAAACCAAAAACTTTTGAGTTGTGATACCACTCTCCTGGGAACACAACTATTATGCAAACCAGGGATCAGCTGTGTACTTATCCATAAAAATGTAAATAACAACAAGCTGATAACAGAAGTTTTCTCATAATAAATTACCGAACCTTCAAATGATTACTTATATGCGATTTTAAAAAATTGCTTCATCTGTCATTCCATATAGAAAACTTAAACAGTATTAGAAGTCTCAGCTGCCCACCAGATGACTGACACTGAAGTTCCAAATTCATTTTATTAAAAGATTCATTTTCAAAGTAATGTCCTCCTTGACTGTTTGAAACAAAATATAAATTTAACTCCGGCTCAAAAGTTTTTTGATCTCTATATTTGTCTGTAATTTTATCTTACAGGTTACTCATATAAAAAGCCTGCCATTAAACACTCACCCGCTACAGGATGCGCCATGTAAACAGGTCCTTCCACAGTCATCTGTGACATTGATATCCACATTGGGCATAGAAGACAGCAACTTCTTTACACAGTCTATATAACCATTCAGAGCTGCCACATGGACTGGTAGCATACCATTGGTCCCTCGCCTAAAGTATACAGTACAAAACACTTTGGACCAGTCGACATTACATTGTAAGCATCTGGCAAGATTTAGGGTATCCTAGAAGTCAACTTGTGCTATAGGTAAACTGTGCAAATTTTCCCCCTCACTACAAATAATATACCATGGCCTTAATGAGAGGAAATGGTGTGAAACTGGGGTTAGGAGAATAGGTAATCAGGGGACATAACTCCTCTAAATGAGGATATCTAATGTTGGCAATCCATGCATGCATGAAAATTATGGCAAAACAACAATATTCATTACTAAAGTTATAGTGTAGAAAACAAATAAGGACCATCAAGGGCTGTGACTCCTGTACATTATGTGGAGAACTAGAAATTCTATTTATTCAAGGTATCTGATTTACATACACTTGTTTAAGTTGTACTGGGAAACCAAACAGAATGAAAGGCAACCAGGGGGCATAACTCTGCAAACGATGTTGTGAAACACAGGACATAAAACTAATTTCAAGGTCTTGCCAATATAAATCTACATTAAGAAATTTAGATGCAATCCAATACCCTCAAAAATAAATTTGTGGAAATGAAAGATGGGGTGGGTGGGGAGCACAAACAGCAATCATGGGCAATAACTCCTCTCCATGATGACAGAGACATTTGGAAATTTAACTTGTTTGAGTTCTTGATAAAAAAACAAGCTGAATATCAAATTCAGTTCAAATTATTCTAAGTAAACTTGTCTTGCAGAAACAATACTGTTGATGAACAAATGCATGGACAGATGGATAGAGTGAAGGACGGAGAGATTGATGGACATACAAATATACAAATACACAGATGTCACAAACACACACATTACCCTGCTTGCGAAAAAACTCCTGCAGCTTCCACAACTCATAGATATCTCCTTGCAGTACAAACACACTTTACTGTTACTTCATGCAACTATTTTTTCCACTGTCCAAAATTAAATATGAATTCCTTTATAATCCCACATCATGTTGTCACTCTGTCCCATAATGATGATTAACAAGAGACCCATGAAGGGACTAACACTACTGAAAAGAATTTGCTGGAATTCAAGGTCAGACCAACAAGAAGAATTTTTCAAATTCAAACAACTTGTTGATATAACCATCCATTCAGGAGGAGTAGAGATAACAAGAATTTCAAGATGGTTTCCTTAGTGGCCACATGGGATCTCTGAGCTACACCATTTACATTAGACCATGGGATTGATGTGTGTGTACAATTTCATGGCAATCCTCCAATTAGTTTAGATAAATAGCTATAACAAACTTTGATAATATTTGGACAGATGATGAACATATGAAACAACGTCTACTACCAGTAAAGCTTAAATTCCATCTGAGGCAGCTTTCCCCACTGCATTCTAGTTTTCTATATTTGCATATGCATGTAAAATGTAGGATAAATAGTCAAGGAAGGAATTTTATTTAATCACCTTAAACTTGTTCAAAGAACAAAATACTGCTTAACAAACCTCATAGGGTCTGCCCCGTTTTCCAATAACGTGTTGATTAGAAGCTCATGGCCATAACGGGAAGCTATGTGTAGTGGTGTGTTACCAACTTTATCACAGGCATCTATCTCAGCCCCTGTCAAGTAAAACTTTCATTAGTAACCTTGCATAAAATACTTGCTGACATGTCATCACTGATTACTGGTATGTAACACATCATCTAATCATTCTATACAGTGACGCAATAATTCATTACAATATTTTTAGTTGTTAAAAGCTTATGTAAACAAGTCAAAGGATTACGTTTTATCATGACCATTTCAAGATAGTGGCCAAACTGGATTTCAGATCAGCTACATTTTCATTTGTACCAATCAGACATCATAGGAAGTCAATACCATGGTGGCAATATTAGATGTAAGATTGGCACCATTTTCATTTAGGACTAAATCATCATAAGAAGAATTTTACAGAATAAACCATCTATTTAGGAGGAATAGTAATAATGACATTCTGAAGTCAATCAATGTGGCAGCGATACTGGATGTCCATGCAAACATTTCATTATGGACTGGCTCGACAGAAAATCAATTGGTAAGTCGAAATAATGAGTAATAATAACAAACCTGTGTAATGGATGGACAGATGATAGACAACAGGTCTATATTATAGTCTATGACCAAAAGAGATGACCAACAGTACAACTGTTAAACAAGTGTCAAAAAGGGTCAGACACGTGATATTAAATACATGAAGTACAATCAAATACATATTTCTTTGCTAAGTACTAAGACAATTCTTAAACACAAACTTCAACCTGCAAACTATAAACCTTAAAAACAACCTAGTGTCTTGGTCTTTTCCTCATAAAATAAATAAGAATAGGCATTGTCTAATCAACACAGATCAGTGAAATTTAAACAAAGTTCATTACGTATGAACCAAAATGAAAACCTTAAACACAAATTTTAGTCTACATCCACTGATGGAGACCTATATGACAAGCACTACTAGGCTGGTCGATGACCTATAAATAGAAGAAAAAAACCCTACATTTTTCAACTTTTTCAAAATTATGTACAAGAATAAATTTATAACTTATGAAAAGCTTTTGTAAAATGCTCCAAATGTCTTCACCAATTTATCACAAACTGTATGTAAGGACATACTTGGAACTAAAGAAAACATTCAGAGCACAGCATCACACAATGGCATCAGCTATGATGAGCACTGAGTAGTCCTATTGTAACTTTTATCCCAGATGTTTTATTATAGAATTCATTTCTCTTTGGAAACTTGTTTAATAATAATAATAATAATAATAATAATAATAATCATCATCAACATCAAAAAAGTCCCTCAAAGAAACTGATGTTCTACTGTCTAAAGAGAATTTCAAGAAAGTCAAGATAAGAATGTTTCTTCTTTATAACTGGGGAGTGTTGAAACCATCCCTGATGGATTAGCTACTGTGGCAGCCATATTGGATTTTACATTAACACCATTTAGGACAAACCTGACATAGTAAGAAGACTACTGGTGAAAACCCTACAATGTCAGGATGCTGGATGTGGCCAGATATCAGCAGCATTTTCCTTTAACACCAGCTAGGTATCATAATTAGTGTTCTGACGAAAACCCCATGTTGATAAGTAACAATAAAAAGATTTACAAGATTGCTGCTGTGGTGGTCACACGGCAACATCTTCAATTACTACCAGCCAAAGTTCCTAAAAAGTCTTCTGATGTGACTTTTATCTAACACTATTAACTGGCATTACTGACACTATGATATTCAAAATGGCACAATATTCATTCAAGATGAACCAGAAGCCAAAAGTAGTCTTCCAGTTTTAAAAAAAAACATGCTGAAATTACTTTCCATTCAGGAGGAGCAGATTTTCAAGATGACTGCTGTGTTTGCCATACTGGATGTCATATAAGCGCCATTTTCATTAAGGACCAATCAGACATCATAACAAGTCTTCGGGTGAAAACCCTATGTTTATATCACCATCCATTCAGGTGGAGTTGTGATAAGATTTTAAAGATCGTAGCCATATTGGATGTCAGATCAACACCACTTTCATTTAGGTCCAACTTGTACTTCATCAAGAATAGTGATAACAAGACTTTCAAGACGGAAACTATGGCAGCCATATTGGACATCTGATTGGTACCACTTTCATTTAGACATAATTACAATTCTAGTGCAAAACCCCATTTCAATTTGACTCTTTTCAAGACATGATAGAAAGTCTTTTAGTGAATTCCCCACACTGATATGACCATCCATTCAGGAGGAGTAGCAATAATATTTTCAAGATGGCTGTCATGACATCCATATTGGATGTTCAAGCGTCACCCTTTTTGTTTAGGACCAACTAGAACATGAGATGAATAGGTGTTTCAAGTTTTGAGGAGAATTAGCATTAGCAAAGTTGTGCTAAGTAGACAGAGGGATGTCGGACAAGACAATCCCATAAGTTCTTCTGGTCTATGAACAGCAAAGTTAAAGATTATAAAGACTTCGGCCACATACAAGATTTCTACTTGATTCAATCTTTTGTTAGTACATTTTAGCATGCAAATGTCCAGAAAGCTAATAACTAGTAACTAACGATAGCATCTGCAAAACCATGACTGCCTATTTCAGGATGCTAATGGACAACAATTATATAATCATTCTTTGCAAAGAAAACATGCTTTTTATTGGTTTTAATGTCACTTCTAACATTACATCATGCCCCAAAAAATGGGAGCTCAGTGCCTTTCCCAGAGACACATCTAAGATGGCCTAGGTGAACCCAGGACGCTAGGATTGTAAGATACGTGCTCTACTGAGCTACTGCAAATTCCCTCAAACAAGTTCCACAGAAATCACAATCTGAACTGCAATCGCCAATTTTAACAAGAATTCACTTATGTATCCAAACAGTTTTCTGTGCAGGTTACATATGATACCAAGAGTGTGTAGTGGAAAAGTAGTAAACAAGAATGACATGGATCTATGCCAAAATTCACCAATAGTGAGAGAGGGGGATTGATTATCAAACCAGAAAATTTACATAGATGTCTACATAAAGACACAGAAACATGGGGAGGATGATTAGTTAGTAAACAAAACTTGGACCTCAACTTAAAGACACAAGGAGGGGGAACTGATGATTAATTAGCATATAAGACAATTAACATGGACCTCCACTTAAAGACATCAGGAAAGAAAGAAGATGATTAATTAGCAAACCAGACAATTTACATGGACTTTATCATAAAGACACCAAGACATGTGGAGGATAATTAGTTAGTAAACAAGACAAATTGAACCTCAACTTAAAACCACCAGGAGAGGGTGAGGATGATTAATTAAAAAATCAGACAAATTTACACAGACTTCAAGAGTGAGGGGAAGATAATTAGTTAATAAACCAGACCAATTAAGTGGACCTGAAGCAAACAACACCAGGATGGAGAAGGATAATTAATTAGCAAACCAGAACATTTATGTAAATCTCAACCCCAAAACACCATAACAGGGAGTGGATAATCAATTAGTAAACCAAACAATTACATAGATCACAGTTTAAAGACACCAGGTCAAGAAGAGGATTATTTATTAATAATTAATTAGGCCTGGTATCTGGACCATCTGCTAAATAAGGCCTAGTCCACTCAAACAAAGGTTGTATTAAGCATGCAACTGGTGTACTACATTCTTAATATTGTCACACTGCTACATGTGTGGACTAGCCTGTGAAATGTTCTGTCATACAATTAAAAACAGATCAAACCACTAGGTGTAGATTTCAGCAACAGAGACTAAATTTAAATCTTGAATTTAACAATTTGACTAAAAGAAATTTATGTGTAATTTAAATTCCAACAAGTGAAAGTCTAACGGTTGTATACTGAAACTAATATATATGTTAGGGAATTATATTGCCAAATCACTTTAGTTAAGCTATAAAATGATAAATTGTTCATGCATGCTATTACTATTAAAAGATATACAGGTTCAAGCATGAACAGTATAATGGTATGTGTAGGCAACATGTTACAGTCTGAAATGAGCTATGCTCACCATGCTCTATTAGTGTCTGTGCACGAGTAAACCGACCATGCAATGCGGTCATATGCAGGGGGGTTCGACCATCATCGCACTGGAAAAAGAGAAAGAAATAAATATAGAATGTAACTGATGAATAAAAGTCATACAATAGAAATAAATATGACTTTAAATAATATCAGGACATATTCCACACTCTGGCTGGATGTCAGATGCAGGGGAGATCACTCTACCCACATCCCTCATGCAACAACACTCCTGATATTGAAGAATAAAAGTGAACTTGAGGTAACTATGCTGCCATGCGAGGTTGTACAAATTTTTCTGAGGTGATGAAGATGATTATATACAAATCGGAAGAATGATATGTCTCGCCTGCTTCACCATCCTAAAAAATATGCATATCCAATAGATCATAAAAAGCAGGTCAATGCAATCTTCACAGAAAGGTGATTCATACTCCTAATACATGACTGCATATCCAAGTCTAAATGCAACAAATTTAAAAATAATCATGGGTGCATCAAACATAGGTCACTGTGACCTATATTTCCCATGGTGAGCACTACCCTCCAAGTTTTATGATTATACATGCAACAGTGTCAGAGAACTGAGCTAATGCCAAAATATAATGTAATCAATGGAGCATGAAAAGTAGGTTACTCACTTGATCTAATGGTACAGGAAAAATGTCAATGACCTACTTTTTGTTCATGGGGAGTAAAACACTCAAAGTATATACAACAGTGTTGGCAATGCAGAACTAGAAACAATGATGTAATGCAATCACTAGAGTATTTAAAGTAGGTCATTGAGACTTTTACTTCTTATAAGCAGTATCCTCCAAGATAAATACTTGTCAAGTTTTTTGACTGCATGCAACATTATATGAGAAACTGCGCTTAATGCAAAACCATAATTGTGGGAGCACAAAAGTGGATCACTATGACCTACTTTTGTCCATGGTGAGAAGTAAATCCTCATGATTGAACATACAAAAGTGACCTAAAAACTGAGCTAAGAACAAAAACATAACACTGATACCAACATCGATGATGCAATTAGAAAAGTAATTCCTATATCCTGCCTATGCTTCACTGGTAAGAGAAATTAAATTAGGTCAGTTAGAAATACAAATTTTTCTAAATCTGGGAAATTTGCAAGATTTATATACATTTTCATCATGAGAAGATCTCACATTTTATCTGCCTGAGGACCCTTAACAAATTTCCATGTTTATTTCCAGAGATCAAATTCCTTGTTACTTGTCTATGAATACTGTAGCAAAACTTGTACCACTGATTTGATAAAGACTCCTTGTGTCCAGGTAGATCAGTTATTTAACTTGATCCTGCAGTGGCTGAATAAATGTATTTCAGGTAGTCAACTAAATAGCTCCACAGCAGACCTGCCAACCCTAACAAAACCTTCTCGTTCTGGTGGTTGATTTTGTTCAGTTAGGACCAGTTTTCAGCAAGGTATAACAAAATATCATGTTCTGCTACTGTCATGTTGGAAAACATGCATTTAGAAAGTTCAAAAGTGGATTCAAGATGGATGCAACAACAGTAAACATTATTCTCAACTAAAAAGACCATAATTATCTCCAATAAAGTTTCAAAAACTGCAGTTCCAAATCCAATGCAGCTCAATGGCTTCTTGCTCTCTCTCTCAGTCTGACATATTTTATTTTTTCTCCCTTCAATTTCACATGGTAATGGCAATCATCTTTCCCGCCATGCTTTTTTCTCCTTTTTCATTCTTCTGTTCTGATAAATGAAATGTTTTTATTGCTCCTTTTGTCTTGAATATCACTGCCATGTAACAGCTTAATCAAGCAGACTTTTTTCATGAAAATATATATGCAGTTTAAAGCATTTGCAGTACTCCTATAAAATTTGTCCGGTTTTCTGACCAACTCCACTGATATGGAACCTGCACCAGCATAAAAGACAGATAAGCCAGTATCCAGATTTTACTGCAACAATCACAATTCCTTAAAGTTTGCTTTTAGTCCATTATTTAAGGGTAATTTATGTAAGACCTATGTCAAATTTTAATTATGGCAGGTCTACTATAGTCAGTATGTGTGTGCATGATTTGGATTTTTAACATAGCTTTACCAATTTTTCAGTCATATCGTTATGTCTACAATGGCAGTTTATAGTGACGTTTAGCACTGGGGCATCATGCCACAGACATGTAGCATGATTTCCCACCCAATCACATTATCATGACATCAAACCAACCATTCCTAACACTAACCTCTTAATGCTGAGTGCCTAATGAGGCAACTAGCTGTCAGTAACATTTTTCTATAGTCAGTGTAAGGCAGGTAATTTGGACCATGGGAAATATACACATATAATCTGGATTGTTTGAAATTCATTTTTGAAAGATCCTTGTTTTCAAAGACAGTTGTTGCTGTTGTTGTTTTAGGGTTTAATGCCATTTTTCAGCACAAGATAGGCTATACATGGCGGTCAGTATTAATGGTGGAGGAAGAACCCTGGAAAACCCAGGGAAGAACCACTGACCCATGAGAAACTACTGGCAGGCTTTCCCATGTACCCATGCTAGCCCAGCCTTGGACTTGAACCCATACAGACAGAGGTGAGATGGCAGTGATCCGTAACGGTGAGCACTTTAGACTACTTGGGGCCCCCTTCAAAGACAGTAAAGCATGTTTTGTTCTTTGATAGGGAAGAAGAAGGTGCTACATTGACAATAATAAAACTGACCAAATGTTGGCAGATTTGAGTTCTCATTTAAAATAGAGAATAATGAAATATTACAGAAACTAAAATCATGATCATATGATCTTTGGATCTATAGTACAAACTGATCTTGCTCATAATTGAGATAATCTGAGATCGTAATAATATTTACCTATTTCATCAAACTCCTATAAAAAATATAGTCATGATAGTGGAAATTAGAATCATGATCGCCTTTTCAAAATGCATGGAATTTTAAAATAATAGAATTCATTGAATATCTTGCTGATATAAGTCTATTTACCAAGTTTGATGATGTCAGAATCGTGAGGAATAACAAGATCGGCCAATAATGTGCATGTCCACCTTGCTAATATGCATGGATTTCAATCATTATGGAACTTGTATAAAATGTGGATGACACAGGGTTATATTTCAAGCTTGATTAAATCAGATCCGAAATACGGCCTCCTGAGTCATAACAAGCACACTCACACTGTGCCAATATCACCTCATTAATATGCATACAGCTTGTGCATCAATAAATGTTATTGTTGTAGTAGGGGGTTAACGCCATTTTTCAGCACACGATAGGCTATACATGGCGGCCAGTATTAATGGTGAGGAAGAACCTGCAATAACCCTGGAAAGAACAACTGACCCTTGAAATAAAAAAACGTGTCTGAGATCTTCCAAGCTTAATCAAAATTTGGATCAGAAATATGGCCACAAGAGTTGTAATGGCTCAAGCAATCAGTTGCAAGATCACCTGATTAATATACATGAATCTCACTCTCTAGGACCCTGAGGATATAAAGCCATATTCCAACTGTAATCACTGTACTCAAAAGTGGATCAGAAATTATTTTCCAATTAGTAACAAGCAACTGTTGATGGACTAACAACACACTATGCACAACGGATCCAAGTCTGTACCATAAGCTCACTTGGCCTTACAGCCAGGTAAGCTAAAAAGAATCACCATGGCTAATTTGTTAAACATTCATTCCATGCAGTTTTGCAAGCAGATATTTTGATATCACACAAGCTTCTAAGGTAACAAGATTTCATTTTCTTCATGCAATCTGGGTAAAAGTCACTGGATAATATCCATGCATTTCACCAAACTTCACCTACACTGCAAGTTCTTTCTCCTGATCCTGGAGGAAACTGGATTACCAGAGTTCTCTCCCTTGTCACTCTCCTGCATCGTGGAGGTAAATTATAGCATACAAGCAAAATAATTATATTTTCGTAAAAATACATGCTGTCAATACATGTGTAATTTATCATTATATAGAAAAGTATAAATGTCACAGAAATATTTAAAAATAATAATAATGAAAGAGTTAAAACATGGTCCACTGTTGTTGAACTACAATTTATTGTTTCCAAAGAAAATCACCCAGTATCAAATGAGTAAATCTAATACAAATTTGTCTCAATCGGACTTAATTCATTCCTTGCAGAGGAACTAGATTGAAGTGTTCCCAACAGAAACCTTATAAACACACAAAAAAATTTTATAAATGCTGACTGCATATATTATTTATAATTATTTTAGTACAGGCACATTGTAAACCATATTAAAACAGACCTGTATTTTTGTGGAAGCCCCTTCTGTGACCAGAATTTCCAAACAGATTCCACCATGTGTTGAGGCTGCAGCATAATGGAGAGGAGTCTGAAATTTAAAAAAAAGAACTAGAATTCTGCTTTGTAATATATATAACCATACTTTCCTCAAAGTTAGAATTTTTTTGTTTTGGTGCACAAGGTTAAAGGTTGTCATGGGGCACTTATCACTTAATGCCCAGCAAGTTCCCTGGAGGATGGACACTATGGTCAATCTTTGGTGGACATTTAAATCTGTCTTTTAATAGTAATTATATAGTTTTTAGTTTTAGTTTTATAGTACAAAGTTCCTGGGGGTAGGGAAAGCACATTTGGAAAAACACAAAACCCCAAAATCTTACATGCATTGACACTTGGGTAAATGATCACACATTTAAGTTCTTGGATATGTGAAGCCTGCCAAACTGATATATACTCTATTTTATGTTCATCAACCAATCCTGGCCTGCCAAACTGATATATACTCTATTTTATGTTCATCCATTTCCAGACTGGTTCCCATTTTTCCATACAGTTAGTACTGTGTGTCCAACATAGATCCTGAATTTCTCGAATAAAGGATCTAATTTTCTATAAAACAAATTCAATTTGAGGATTATATTTTCAAATCTTAAGAATTTCTCAACCTTTTAAAAAAATAATGTGCCTCTTTTGGATATTATTCTACAATTTAAAAATGTGTTGCTTTTGACAACTTTGATATAAAATGAACACTCTCTCCCATATCCCCTTCTTTTCCCATCCCTTTCTTCACCGTTAGTGGCATGGTCAAAGTTTCAAAGTGTTGGCACAATCTACATTCATAGGGTTATTACTGACCCAAATTTTATCTTTATCTTTAAAATCGTAGAAGGAGTTAAAGGTCATTATACATGTACATATGAATGTACATACATACCTACAAGCTGGATGGTATTACATTATCTGTGAGCTACTTTAAAAATGTGAGTATGACAAGTCATATTAAGCCAAAGAGTTGACATGAATTGTGGTTACTGGATACACCTTTGTTACTTACTCAATATTACTGATACATCCATTTATTTCTATTGGTGTGGGGTGTAGGCAGGGGTTGGGCAATGCTGTTTTCTTTGGAAGGGTTACTAAACTATAACATTTCTAAGCCTCTGACTGCATGGGTTCAAGTCTCAGGCTCTGCCAATGTGAGTACATGAGAAAGCTTGTCCGTAGCTTCTCATGGGTCGGTAGTTCTTTCCAGGGTTTTCACTGGTTCTTCCTTTACCATTAATACTGGCTGCCACGCATAGCCTATCATGTGCTGAAAAATGGCATTAAACCCCACAACAACAAACAACAATTTTGTACCCAAGCTGTGAAAAGGTAATGGTTTTATAAACATCCATTCCATGAACAGCAGAGGTAAGTTTACACCCCCCAGAGTCAGTAATAAATGTTCATGAAAACTTTGCACTTCATATTATTTATTCTAGTATATTTGTGTTATCTCATGTCAACTTGTGACTTTACATAGTCATAGGAATTACTGTAACTCATTGAAACTAATCTCCACTTTGCTTGTAAATTACATGTGTGTGGTATGACCTGAAACAATTGGATACATGAAGTGCCACTTGGCATGTCTCACATCTGAAGTATGCTAGCTTTCTAATATCTCCACTTTTGTTGTAAATTACATGTGTGTGGAATAACCTGAAACTATTGGATACACGACGAGCCACTTGGTATGTCTCATATATGAAGGATGTTTGCTTTCTTCGGAATCCCTCCCCGTCTTTCCTTCTTTATTACACATAATACAATCATGTGCTCATTTTAAATTCAGGTTAACATCTCCCAATGAGGTGTTCAGGTAGATCACCAGCAAATTTTTTCTTCTCCAAGTGAGTTCAAACATCTCCAGCTTCCTGAACCAATGCCGTCACTATTGAAATAGAAATCATGGCGACTTAGGCTTTTCTGCACAGGTGAGAATTTCGGGTACAACTGATATGCATTTGCAATGCACACATTCAGAAGATGAAAAAAAGTTTTCTCAACCATTTCCTGGCTTTACTTAAGACACGATTGTAAATTGGTCACCTAAATCTACTCCATCGATGTTTTGCCCATAATCCACAATATTGGTGGATTTCATTACAGGTGCATTTGTTGTAAAATTGGTCTTAATGAAGTTTGCAACCTTTGCTTCATAAAAACTGGAGATCATATTTACGTCTTATTTCAGGTAAATTTACCAGAAGTAAACTGTCCTTTCTGCACACAATTTTTGTTGTTGTTGCCCTGGTCTAGATGTTTCTTAACCCTCACTGCCCTTTTCCAAAGGCATGTATCATCATCAAAACTGAGGTCCATATTTGGTCTAAAAACCTCGCCAAATGCTTCTGTTTTAGTAATCATTGAAGGGAACTTGATTGTTCTCATTGACTGCCACATGTAATTGCTTAAAATTGCACAAAATGTATCCCTACTCATTTTATTTTGTTAGGTATGGGGTTCATATCACATCATCAGTAGCAACAGATTTTCATCTGGTCAGTTGTGACAAGCTGCCATTTTCCCATGTGACCGTTCTCCTTCAAGTCTGCCCCATTTACTCTCCGACCTGCGTATTTGTTTCACTTAATATCAAATGCATTAACTCATCAAAACAAAGCCATAAAAATAGTCTATCAGTTCAGTATTCGCCATCTCTACATTTAATCTGGAAATACCACTGACAATCAAGCCATCCTTTTTCATCCAACCTGTATGTACTTCAAACTTCTGGGTGACATCAATTTCAGACTCAAAATCATGGGTACTTCCAACAACACTTCCCCAGCTCCAATAATCTCATCTTCCTTTCAAAATCATTGTCATCATCACTATCTGCAGCCAGTATTTATTGAAAGAAATCACCAGTGAATTGTGTGCCAAGCATTTTAATTTTTTCCAGTCAGCATATGATTTAAGTGAGTATTTGCAAAACTTCTTTCCTAAATGTATAGTAAAGTACAACAGAATGCTTGTTCTGGGCCCCAATGCACCAATTAATTAAGTTTTACAAGCAGTCATGGCAAACTGAATGAAGTAACAGAATGTGTATATTGTTGCATACTAAAACAAATGACTCAGCTCAAGACAAGCACTATGAGGCCCCTATGGGCAGTGCATCAGATGCCATGACAAGCACTACGAGGCCTTTATGTGCAGTGTGACAGATGCCATGACAAGCACTATGAGGCCTCTATGGGCAGTGTGACAGATGCCATGACAAGCACTATAAGGCCTTTACAGGCAGTGTGACAGATGCCATGACAAGCACTATGAGGCCTCTACAGGCAGTGTGACAGATGCCGTGACAAGCATCATGAAGCCTCTACTGGCAGCAAGACCGATGTCACGACAAGCACTACGAGGCCTCTACCCGCAGTAAGACTGACAAGACTGACATCATGACCTGCATTATAAGGCCTCTACTGGCAGTGCAACTGATGTCATGACTAGCGCTTTAAGGATTAACATGATCTAATTTCTAGAGTATGGCGGGAGTAGGCAATGAGAGAGGGAGAGACATAATTAATTTAATGATGTGAATCGGGATAAGATGTAATCCACTGTCCACCTGTCAACAGTTTCTGCAAAAGGAATCTGTGTGTTTACAAAGTACCTATCACACTAACTGGACCAGGAGATGAGTGTGTTTCACAACTTTTGGAACAACACAATCATTCTGAATCAGTGTACAGCATTTTGATGTCAAGATTTAGTACCACGCGACATTATAGTCTGGACAGTTCCATAGGAATAAACAAAGTATTATGACAAGCTTAAACTAATGGTGTGATTTTACTCTTACCAGACCTCGGTGATTAACAGCATTTATAGAAGCCCCATAACTAAGAAGCTCAGTGACAACAACATCCTGTCCATTGAGGCACGCCACATGCAGAGCTGTATTTCCGTAGACATTTACAGCATCCACTTCAACTGATAACTCCAGGAGTAGCTTGACCACAGTGACCTGTCCACTGGCTGCTGCAGCATGAAGTGGAGTGTACATCTGTACAAAAAAGAAAAGTCAGGTTGAATTAAAGCATACATTTTAGGTATCGGATTGGCTCCAAAAAAAAAGTTTTGGAATATGTTATTTTAACTGCTTAACAGATTTGGAATACATCAGAATTCAAGTCTACTTAAGGAAAGATGATTCACTATGTGCGTGGTTGTTGTGCTCGGATATAATTATCGAATGCACCCGTTGAGTTAGCGAACGAAATGTTTGGAAATTCCCTTTTCCCAGCATTGTTGACCAATCACAGTGCGCAAGACGCCATGATGTCATCTGTTACAACTGTTTAGTAGTCTGCAGTTTGGTGTTGAAATTAGATTTTTCAAATAAAAATTTACCGTAAAAGCTGATAAGCATGAACGTGGCTAACAATGCTAATAAGCGAAAATGTGAGGACATTGCTTGTCGTGAATTCAACGCAGATTGGACAGAGAAATTCATGTTTGTGCCTAGACGTAGTGGTAAACTGGTTTGCTTAATCTGCGGATTTTGTGTTTCTGTTATGAAAAAATACAATCTGGAATGACACTACACGACCACACATTCAGACATAAATGCTTAACATCCGGTCGGTTCGGAGTTAAGAAAAGATTTCATAGCTAAGAAAGAAGGTTCTCTGATCAGTCAGCAGTCATTTTTCACCAAGGCTAAAGAACAGAGCAAGAGTGCTGTTGTTGCGTCGTACGAAGTCGCTCTTCTGATGACTTGGAAAAAAGAAGCCGTTCACCTATGCGGAAGAAATAATAAAGCTTTCTCTTAAAATTACTGCTAGAATGCTTGGCGATAAAAAGTGTGAGACAAAATTTGATCAGATTCCTTTGTCTAATAATACTATGGCTAGGCGAGTCAAAGAGTTGGCCAGCGATGTTCATCATCAAGTAGCAACACGTCAAAAATTGCAAAACTTTTTCATTGGCAATGGGCAAATCCACTGACATTTCTGACACAGCTCAGGTCGCAGTTTTTGTTCGAGCAATAAACGATAATTTTGAAGTCACTGAAGAACTTCTAGGACTTGAATCGATGCACGCGACTACCAAAGGAATTGATCCGTTTGAAACTCTGAAGTTGTGTATAGAGAAAAACAACAAATTGGATAATGTATGTACCAACGGTGCTCCGGCTTTGACGGGTAAAAAATCTGGATGTCTGGCATTATTGGAACAGTTTATTGACCGCACTATATTAAAATATCATTGTATCATTCACCAGGAAGCACTGTGTGCGGAAAGACATTAAATCTGAAACATATCATATATGTTGTTCTGAAATGTGTAAACAAAATTCGAAGCAAGGCGCTGAACAGGCGTGAGTTTAGACAATTGCTATCAGACCTGAACGAGGAATACGGTGAGCTACTGATACACTGTGAAGTCAGATGGCTGTCTAAAGGGAAAGTAGTCACGTTTCTGGGAAACGGGAATGTCTGCAGAATGATGACTGGCTTAATGACCTGGCATTTTTGGTGGACATCACGTCTCATTTAAACTCTTTAAATGCGAGGCTTCAGGGAAAAGACAAACTGTTCACAAATTTGTGCGATGACATTTCTGCATTAAAAATGAAACTGAACCTGTTTATGAGACAGCTGACAGAAGGGACTTTAGAGGCGTTTCCAACTCTGAAGACACTTGTGGTGGAAAAGAAATTTGACCTGTTACAGTACAAGGTTAAAGTGGAAAGTCTTCTGGATATCTTTCAGTCGAGATTTCAAGAGTTCACATCAGAGGAAGATAATGTTGCCCTCTTCATAAATCCATTAGTATTTCTGGATGCCAAGATCTGCCAATTACAGCAAAACCTTCAGCACAAAGTAATTGATTTGAAATGCAATTCTGCACTGAGATGCAAATTCCTGGAGCTGCTGCTTCACCCTCAGCTGATCATATGATCTCATTCTGGTGACTATTGCCTGTCAAACAATTTGAACACTTGCATTCATTCGCACAGAGTTATATTTGTCGTTTTGGTTCAACTTATAGATGCGAGCAGTTATTTTCCGCAATGACAACTAAAAAAAAACAAGCAACGTTCCAGACTCACTGACAGTAACCTAGCTGCGCTTATGACTTTGGGCATGATAGCTTTATGACCAGACATTGATAAACTGGCATCAGAACTTCAGTAACTGGTTGTGAAGAACAGTTACAATTGTAAATTAATTATATTAATATCGGTTTTCAAAACTGATTTAAAATTGTTAAATGAACATTTGATTTAAAACTGAAAATGACTGTAGTGCAGGACTGACACGGACTGCTTTGAAAGTTTTACAATTTGGTTGCTGAAAGTTAATAAATTTAAGAATGATATTACACGACTTTTATAATTTTATAAACATTGATAAACATTTATAATTTTATAACGTTGCGGCCGCTTAATTACCGAAAATAGTAGATATGGCCCTCTACTTGAAAAGTTTTGGAACCACTGATATAAACTGTAAAAAAAGTTATCAGCTCTTTTTTATACAATTTACCTCTGAAGTTCAGGAAGTGAAAATGACCTAGCGGAGCTAGCACTTTTTTGAAAGGTGCACATCTGGAGTAAGACCAAGCTGTATACTCTATAACCCATATTACACCCATCAATCATACACCAAAATAAAGGGAATTAAAGGTTCTTTGAATTATACCTAAGAGATACAAGGAAAGATGGGGAAAATCTTTTTTTAAAAAAAACTCTAACCCTATGCAAAATGCAAAACTGCAGAGCGCCACCTTTACTGCTATCCAATCTTTATCCGATTTACTGCTGTCCTATCATTTGACCCATTTACTGCTGTCCTATCATTTGACCCATTTACTGCTGTCCTTGTGTTTCAAGCATAGCTTAAGAACATGAGCCAGGTTTTGCCAAACGGTACCTCCTGACATTGTTCAAGGACAGTGAGCAAATGACCACTTCTGATTGCCAGAAAGCCATCTATTCTTGGTTGCAAATTCTAGATGCTGTTGTTGTTGTAGGGTTTAACGCCATTTTTCAGTACACGATAGGCTATACATGACGGCCAGTATTAATGGTGGAGGAAGAACTCGGGAAAACCCCAGGAAAAAACCACTGACCCGCGAAAAGCTACTGGCAAGCTTTCTCACATACCCACATTAGCCGAATCCGAGACTCGAACCCACACAGGCAGAGGTGAGATGGCAGTGATCTGTAACGGAGAGCACTTTAGACCACTAGGCCACTCCAAATTCTACATGATTAAGACAACTGAACCATCTGATTGTAACTGAAAAGGCACCCCAAAAAAATTCACTGACCTGCAGATTGAATCCAGGGCAAATAATCTGCATGTTCTAAGATAACAGCTTATGAAAGGCTGTAGTCAATGTTTCAAACTTGTTTGAACTGAGCCGTGTCAAAACTAGGGAAAGGTCCCATTTGTGGAACATGGTGAGTGACCAGGACAGATCCAGGATGAAAATGACCAGTGAGTCTGATAGGTCCATGTCATGATGTACATCACCTATTCCATGATGTCAGAAATCACGGAGAAAAAGCCCTTGAAAGTAACATGTGCAAAATTCTTCTGAAATAGCCAGAGGGAAAAGTTATCAAGCTGAAAGATGATTAATTTGCCCTTGCACCAGTCATGAAAATGCCACATCCCCATATAAACATTTAGATTGGAGGGCCTTTTAGCTGGTGCAATCCTCTCTATGGCTAAATTATTGAATACCCCTCGGCACAAGAGTCTCCTGACACCAGGCAGGTGTGCAGTTTAAGGCTGCATGAGCAAGGATGGAGCTACCCTGGCTGCTTGAGCAGACCAGTTACATAAGACTTGTCCTATCTGACAAGACTCGTCCTATCTGACAAGACTTGTCCCATCTGACAAGAACAGTCCCATCAGAGGAGCTATCAGGTCCACTTTGCTGGTGTGGATTATTCTCAGTATCAGAACAAATGGAAGGAAGGTGTAGCTCCAAAACCTGTCCCAACTGACAAAGCATAGACAGGCAGCTCTTATGCTACTTGCTGTCATACAGCCATGGGTAACCAAATGGTAATGAACATAGAGCCTGTGAGTTATTGGGGTTAAATAAGTTCAAGTGCCGGTTTTTCTAAGTCCACTTTAAATGAAACCATCAGAGTGCTGGACATAGAGTGGCCCACAGCCTTATTAATCACCTTAACAAGTCAACTCCCAAGTATGCTCATTAGCCGATGATAGACATCACTAAAGATGCCAAGCCAAGCATTGATGAAGTGACTATCATATTTTGCACATGTATGGATGCTGCATGCAAGGCACAGCATTCAACTCTGTAAAACTGCATGCTAGTCATGTTCACCACCACAATGTCTTTATGTGAGACAAAAACATGTGCATAGTATGTAATGTGTGGGTGCAGCACTAGGGAGAGAAAGTTGCTGGCAACTAGTTCCACAGAAGCCAATGGAGTTCCCCCAATTTTGGACTCACTAACTGGAAATAGACAGAAGGGTGCTATTAAATGTTATTAACAGCTAATGAAGCCTGACCTCAGACCAGGCTCACAGACAGCAGTGAAGGTTATAATAATGGTATCTGGAGCGTTTCTCTCTATAGGTGCTATTTTCAGAGTTCAATTCATAAAGTTAATTAATACAATTGGGTATAGTTAATTAATACAATCGGGTATAGTTAATTAATACAATCAGGTATAGTTACAAAGAAAATTATATCAGCCCCACCTGTTTGTCTCTACAGTTAAGCTCAGCCCCAAATTCCACGAGAAGCTGCACAACTTCCACATGTCCCATGTATGCTGCCCAATGGATGGCCTGACGGTCCTTCTTATCAAATGAATTGACTGTGGCTCCATCTGCTAGTAGCATCTTCACCATCTGCCAAAAACGGTAATCTGAATTAATTACTTTTTAGTTATTTTAATTTAAATAGATTTCACATTTTCCATGAACCACAAATTTAACGACCAACAAAAAGTGATTCCTCTGTGGAAACAACACCATCCCTTTCCCAATCCATAAATGTCATTTGTCACCAAAGCATTACAATGGTACCTATGAAAATAAATAAACAGCATATTACCAAGTAAAGATTTATTTTAAAATTTAAGCCATAAAATATATAACTGGCAAGATCATACTTTGATATAATGAATGCACAATTATCTTGGCACTGAACATGAATTTATAATGCTCATTAAAAACAAAATAAGACCCAGGGCTCTATATGGCCCAGGGTTATTAAGGCTCAATAAATCTAGTCTGTACGGTTTAAATTCAAAACAAGGGTCCCAGCAACATCTCCTTTTGATACTGGGGTGAATGTGAAACTCATCACAATTTTATTTTAACCCTTAAAATATTTAGGCAAACATTCACAAGATAATTGAGAAACAAGAGTCCCATGAAGGAACTGACGCTTACAACCATAAACCTTGATATTAATGTTGAAGTACGCTGTAAAAATACAAAAATCTGATTAACACAACTGATTTGACTTCATCTGGAATTCATTATCAATACTCAACACTTTTGGACTTACAATCAATTCAGGACAAGTGGTGATAAGATTTTCAAGATGGCCACAATGGCCACTGTACTCGTTTGTTTTGTATTGGTGTTTAAGTGCACATCATGTGAAAGGCTATGAAGGTCTATGGCTTGCTCAGAGGCACACCACAGTTGCCAACATGGGGCATTCTAGGCAGGATTTGAACCCACAAGTTTTGACTTGTGAGTCTGGCATACTAAACACTGCACCATTGCAGTTCCAATGCTATGAAGACTGTCTGATAGGCACTATTATTATTTAAAACAATTTACTGAGGCTGTCTGATAGCAGACCTACCAACCCTAACAAGGCTGTCTCAGTCAGACAGTTGATTTTTTTTTGTACATTTGACCATTTTCAGTAAGGTGTAACAATATTATGTACTGCTATTGTCAGGTTCAAAAATATTTAAAATCTTCAGTATTCGAAACTGATGCAGTAATGGTAAACATCATGTTCAAAGTTTGTAATGTACATGTAGACCTTATTTACTTCCGGTACAGTTGCATAAACTTCCGTTCCAAACCCTCGACCTGACTTAATTCTTGGATTATTTTCTTCATGACAATGGCAATCATATCTCAGGAGACATACTCAAATTGACATATAATGTCCAACAAACACAACTGTATCCCTTCCTGCTTTTATTCGCAAGAATCTGAATATTCCTTTTGAATTCAGCTGTACTGATTATTAACACTTTTAAGAAGCATATTTTCCCTGTCATCTTCAATATATATCATTTGTTGGATGCCATTTTTATCTATGATCAACAGACTGATCACGAAGAAGCTTTGCATGAAATAAATATGTGCATTTTAAAGCAGCTGAGGTACAACTGTAAAGTTGGTCATACACTCTGATTAACTCCACTAAACCTCCCAAGAAGTATTTAAATGAAAACTCGATTTCAGGAGTAAGATTTTCAGGCTGGCCACCATGGCAGCCGTGGACGTCAGATCAGCTCCATTTTTTGTTTGGACCATTACCATGTATAAGTTTGTTTTTTGTGTGAAAAATTCAATTGATGCAAAGCAAACAATCATCTTAGAATAAAATGTACAAAAATTTGAAAAAGATAAGGGTAATATCAAAATCTCTAGATGTCTACAGCATGGACAAATACTGTCAATTCAAGTATTTTTAGATTTTCATGTGCATATTTCCGTTCCCATATATGTTATATGCACTGTGTTTATGCATATCGTTATTGTATTCACTGCACTACATGTACCTACATTTATTTTAATTTTAATACCCACAGCAAAATGAGACGTCCATCCACATTAATTATGGTGGGTGGTTACAAGCATACAGCTTCCATTTTTATGCAAATCTGATCAACCAGTATTTGTATTATATTTTGCAGTTTGAAGTATGCACACTGTTTTGATTTAATTTATATTTGCTTTTTTTTCATAAGCCAGATCCAATTTGTAAGTAATATCTCCTAGGTTATCTGCCAATAAACATAGAATCCTAAGCTCTTGACCTGCAAAGGCAACATCCACTTCATTTTCCAGTTGACAATTGTTTGATCAAGCTTTGAATCAGAGACATGTTCAGTGCTAAGATGAGTACTACAAATCCTGGCCATACTTCCATAGCTTGTAAAGGCAACGGCCACTATTTTGATACTTGCTCAAGTCTCCAGATAACCATTTGAAGATGTCAGTAAGACAAGGAATTGGAGTCAGGCAATGTTTACGATGACTGAACAACAACTGAGGATTTCAGAAATTTATTGGCGACACAGACAACGAGGAAGTGACATTTAAAGGATAGTATGAATCATAAAATTGTTGACTGTACTTTCATTTTATATCCGGAAGATGTGTGGAATTAACATAATATGAGATACTGTGAATCGGAAGTTGTTGTTGTTGTTGTTCTATGGTTTTTTGTTGTTGTTCTAGGGTTTAACGCCATTTTTCAGCACAAGATAGGCTATACATGGTGGCCAGTATTAATGGTGGAGGAAGAACCCTGGAAAACCCAGGGAAGAACCACCGACCAACAAGAAGCTACTGGCAGGCTTTCCCACTTACCCACGCTAGCCGAGCCTTGGACTCGAACCCATGCAGACTGAGGTGAGATGGCAGTGATCTGTAATGGTGAGCACTTTAGACCACTCGGCCATTCGGGGCCCCTGTTCTAGGGTTTAACGCCATTGTTCAGCACAAGATAGGCTATAATGGCGGCCATGATAACTGGTGGAGGAAGAACACTGGAATACCCAGGAATAAACCACCGAAACACGAGAGGCTACTGGCAGGCTTTCCCACATACCCACGCTAGCCTGAATTGAAAGATTCTGTGCCACTACTTTTATACCAATATACAACGAATTCAAGGATTCACTGAATGAATTTAATGTGTCAAGCATTATAGATGTCAAAGGATTTTATTACATGAAGATGCACTTTGTGTATGCTGGCAATGTATTTGTCACATATTTCAATCAACAACAACTGATATTATTTTACACTGGTTTTGTTTTCATTTTTCCTATCTATTTATCTATCCAGTTTGGCTTGCTTATTTTTCCAAAGTATAACTAAACTCACTTACAAGATGTCCCCTTTAAGACAGATCTAACTTGCAAAATACACACACCTAACAGGAAGGTGAAAGAGAAATTTGCCTTCTGCAGCCATTTGGGGAGGGCAAATCATAGTCAAGTCATTTTATATGCATGTACATAAGCTACATGTCATAAAATGTCATGCAGTGAAAATCCCATGGTAATATCACTATTCACTGTAGAAGGGATGTAATAAGATTCTCAAAATGGCCACCATTATGACTATGTTGGATGACTGGTAAAAACCATTTTCATTTAGGAACATCTACATGTCATACAAGTCTTTTAGTGAAAATAAAAATAAAAATAAATTAAAAAAGTCTTTTAGTGCAATCATCCATTTAGGAGAAAGATATTTTTATATATAAAAAAAAACAAAAATCTTACAGTTCAATGATTTTAACATTATGTTAAATATAGATGGACAAAATTTTTAGATGTGGGTTTCTTGCTCAAAGAGTTTAGTTGCCAAAGGTAACTACAGTAAACTTAGACTGGTTCTGAATTCTATCAACCTCTTTGTGGCCACTGAAAGCTGCATGGTGCAAACTGGTTCTTCCTGCCCTATCCGAGACATTGATATTGGTGACTAGTGGTATCAAGTACTCAGCACACCGAACTGCATTGTTAGCTGCTGCCACATGGAGAGGAGTCTGCCAATTTTTGTCCCGTGCATTGACATCAGCTTGATGACGTAACAAGGTCTCAACAGTGTCCTGGAAAAAAAAGGAAAGGACAATGCATGAACAAGAAAGGAATAAGTCTAATAATTTTTATCTCAGTTATTGGTTTGCATCAGAGATGCACAAAAACATTTCTGGTCTGGTTGGGCTAAACCCACTTCATGGTGTTTTTGCTGTGTGGCTTGATAAAGTTTTTCATGGCAATGCAAGAAAAATGACTTGACTAAGGACATGGCAATTGACCCAGTCTGGTATGCTAATCCTTCATCTACACGACTGTATTGGTATTCTAAAAATTAGTCTTTTGTGTGTGTGTGTGTGTGTGTGTGATCTTGATTTCTTAATGTAGCTTTAACAATTTTTTAGTCATATTGCTATGATGTCTGCAGTGTGGCAGTTTATAGCAATGTCTAGCACTGGGACATCATGCTGCAGACATGCAGCATCATGTCACTCCCAGTCACATTATCCTGATGCCTGGCAGACCTCCTAATGCTGAGCACCAAGCAAGGCAGTTGCTGGTACCATTTTTATAAGTCTTTGGTATGACTCAGCCAGGGCTCGAACCTGTGACCTCCCACATCTGAGGCAGATGTTCTAACCACTTGGGTTACTGAAGCGATTTCGGACATTTGAGAAAACTGCAAGACATGTTAGAGAATGAAATTGTATTTAGGTAAACGACTCAAAAAGATATCTAACTGCTTCTTGTACATGCAATACTAACTCTGACTGTGAATTAAATTCAATTTTGGTTGTATTTTACCTAAATAAGTTCAAACAGAACTTCAATAATGTCTTCTCTATTCAGAAAATTACAAACCAAATATCAAACAAACAATCTAGGACTTTTCCAAATTAACATACATTGTACCTAGGCCATGGGACTCTAATTACTCAAAGTTTTCATATAAAAATGACAACAAACTCTAAATTGCATCTATGGGTGACTACTCCATGTAGAAGTGCCTTCTCTAAGTCCCAAATATGTCTTACTGGAACAGACCTTAACTATAGCAAATGGAAAAAAGAAAACAACAGGATTCATTTCTGCAGGATGCATTAATTAACTGATTGATTTACAGCCACTTAAACTTCATCGATATTTTAATCCTTTAACTTTCTTTCTTTTTATTTAAATATATTGATTCTAAGTGAAGTTGTCTCCTAACTAGTTATTATTCAAAACATCAAACCTCTGACGATTTTTTATACATAAACTGACTAATAATAGTACTGATAAGTATTCCAAAAAGTTTCCATGACATTTCTTATATTCTTGTTTCTCACAAAAGCTGCTTGAAATTGCTATATCTGCCAAGTTGTTTGAGTAAAACTTACTGACCCAAAACTTTTACTTTATAAAAAAAGTTGACAATAACATTTCATTTAAAAGTTTTAATGGCATGCAAAGTAAATACTATTAAAAACATAAACAAATACAAAACTAAATGAAAGATAATGGGGATTTTTAATGCATGGAATTAACATTATGTAGGTGAAAGAGGTACCAAGAAAATTTTGTAAAGTTAAAATGCTTCAGGTTTATACCTGTTCAACTATGGAATTCGTAATAATAATATGATGGAAATATTAACTACTACCATATTGTTCAGGTATATCATAAATTAATAATAAAATGAATTCATGTTGTAATTCATCAAATATAACCACTGTATTGTTTTACAATAACCAAGGACTGGAAAATTGACCACAAAATGTACTCAAGTGCCCTTGAACATCAAAACCAGACTGATATACTGCAAAGCAAATTACAGATGCTAACCATAGTTAAAATATCACATGACTTTAATACTGTACACCATACCAGACAACAAAATTATGCATTAGGGTTATACAGTATTTGCACAAGAAAGATTACACTTACCTGTCTGCATGTATCTTAAGGAGGTTTATTAATTCCTTTAACTATTTTTTTAAAATAGTTTCGGCTATTTTATTTGGAGAGGGATAATTTTAAAGCCACTCGCTGAAAGGGGACACCATTTTGCTAAGACAACTATGTCTTGCTTGTAAAGTGTACTGCCACTGGTCAGTACCTGATGATTCTTTGAATTAAAAAGTCTGAGGACCATTACCTATCTGAAATGCTGCACATTAACAAATTCTGACCAATTTAGTGTTATCTGTTATATTGCAGTTTATATTTTCTATCATTCATAATAAATCCTTAATATATATTGTTATTTTTCTCAACCGGTTCTATACAAGTTTATACTTCTTTTTTTCTAAAATGAATTTTCTTAATTGTTCCAATAAAATGTCTACAAGGGGAAGAACTCTGGATAACCCTCATGCTGTGATTATCAATAACCTCTTTCACAGGTTACTTCCCATCATTTCTGCTAATAAAAAAAATGCCAAGAGTTTGTGTGTTGGTGTTTTGTACATTTTGTAATGTAGCTTTAACAATTTTAGAGATATTGCTATGATGACTGCAGTGTGGCAATTTATAGTGATGTCTAGCACTGGGGCATCATGATGCAGACATGTAGCATGATGTCTCACCAAGTCACATTATCCTGACACCAGGCCGACCACTCCTAACACTAATCTCTTAATGCTGAGCACCAAGTGAGGCAGCTGCTACTACCATTTTTATAAGTCTCTGGTATGACTCAGCTAGGGTTCAAACCCACAATGTGTGCATCCTAAGCAGACGTCCTAACCACCTGGCAATGTGTATATATGGTTTCAACAAGAAATCAACAGAACTGAATCTCTTGACATTCCACTTACATACCAAGCCTGATCAAAATCTGTTCATAAATATGGCCCCTAGAGTTTCCTAAAGCATATCCAATTAGTCAAACCTTTTTAAAGCAGCCACCCATGGGAAAAGGTCACAGTGGCCTTTGTACACAGGTGACCTCTGATGGCAGGTTCAGGTACTGAACTTGTGTTATGACTCTATGGTCTTAAACTAAGTAACATAAAAGAGAAAAAATCAACAAGTTTTATAAAATTCAAGAAATAATTTATTTTCTTAGAATTTAAAAAGAACTTACAGTATTGTGAATGAAATCCCAACAGTCCTAAAAGTTCTATCACAAGTCCAAAAGTATGAAGTAACAACTGAATTCCAGTGGTATTCCAAATAAATTCTCATAATGAATGTGTTGATGTGTCTGTAGTCTCAAACACACTAATGTGCCAATGACCAGGAGTGTGATGATGTGCTAACAGTCTTGATGTATCACAATAATATAATCCAAAATGTCCTTGTCTAAATTTGCTACAATTTCAAATTAATGTTCCAGTCCAGAAATATTACATGTATTAAGCATTTGTGATTTCAGTGAATTAAATAAATTAATTCTTTGAAATGAAAAATTGAAAGCAAAAATAAGACTGATATCAAGGCATGAATAAGTAATTTTTTAAGTAAACAGCATTATGCAAAAAGCTAAGACACAATCCTAGAGCCAGGATGTAGGTCAGTCTACTCTATAAAACATTCAATCAGTCTACTCTATAAAACATTCAAGGTTCTCAACAAGTTTAAGAATTTCCAAGAGGAAATATGATGTCCTAAACCCAGACCAAATAAACATGTTTACCTCCAAATATAATGATCTGAATATTTAACCCACACTCATAGAGAAATATCAGCTTTGTTGTTTACAAAATAATGTTACTAGGTTCACCATGACCTTGATTTTTGACAAAGTCCAGTACAAAATACATATGTACATAACATATAATCATTAAGAAAAGCCAACAAATAATACAAACTAAATAAACATGACACTTGGTTCATGATATATGCATGAACTATGCACCAAATAGGATTAGTATTATTAATAGAGTGTAGTAGTATCATTATTATTATTATTCTGTATGTATAGTATTATTAGTAGAGTGTATAAGTATCATTATTTTGTATGTATAGTATTATTAGTATAGTGTATTAGTATTATTATTCTGTATGTATAGTATTATTAGTTGAGTGTAGTAGTATCATTATTATTATTATTCTGTATGTATAGTATTATTAGTAGAGTGTATAAGTATCATTATTTTGTATGTATAGTATTATTAGTATAGTGTATTAGTATTATTATTCTGTATGTATAGTATTATTAGTTGAGTGTAGTAGTATTATTATTCTCTATGTATAGCATTATTAGTTGAGTGTAGTAGTATTATTATTATTCTGTATGTATAGTATTATTAGTAGAGTGTATAAGTATCATTATTTTGTATGTATAGTATTATTAGTATAGTGTATTAGTATTATTATTCTGTATGTATAGTATTATTAGTTGAGTGTAGTAGTATTATTATTCTGTATGTATAGTATTATTAGTTGAGTGTAGTAGTATTATTATTCTGTATGTATAGCATTATTAGTTGAGTGTAGTAGTATCATTATTATTCTGTATGTATAGTATTATTAGTAGAGTGTATTATTATTATTATTATCATTATTATTATTATTCTGTATGTATAGTATTATTAGTAGAATATAGTATTATTATTTTGTATGTATAGTATTATTAGTAAAGTGTATTATTATTATTATTATTATTCTGTATGTATAGTATTATTTGTATAGTGTATTAGTATTATTATTCTGTATGTATAGTATTATCAGTTCAGTGTAGTAGTATCATTATTATTCTGTATGTATAGTATTATTAGTACAGTGTATTATTATTATTATTATCATTATTATTATTATTATTATCATCATTATTATTATTATTCTGTATGTATAGTATCATTAGTGGTGTAGCATTAGTATTATTATTATTCTGTATGTATAGTATTATTAGTACAGTGTATTATTATTATTATTATTATTCTGTATGTATAGTATTATTAGTACAGTATAGTATTATTATTATTCTGTATGTATAGTACTATTAGTGGAGTATAGTATTAGTATTATTATTATCCTGTATGTATAGTATTATTAGTACAGTGTAGTATTATTATCATTATTCTGTATGTATAGTAGTATTAGTACAGTGTATTATTATTATTATTATTATGTATGTATAGTATTATTAGTACAGTGTAGTAGTATTATTATTCTGTATGTATAGTATTATTAGTACAGTGTAGTATTAGTATTATTATTCTGTATGTATATTATTATTAGTACAGTGTATTATTATTATTATTATTATGTATGTATAGTATTATTAGTACAGTGTAGTAGTATTATTATTCTGTATGTATAGTATTATTACTACAGTGTAGTATTAGTATTATTATTCTGTATGTATATTATTAGTACAGTGTATTAGTATCATTATTATTATTCTGTTATATAGTATTATTAGTAGAGTGTATTATCATTATTATTATTATTTTTATTCTGTATGTATAGTATTATTATTAGTGTATTAGTATCATTATTAGTATTATTATTCTGTATGTTTCACTATCAGCAGCAGTAGCATCCTATCATGATACATGTATTTAGTGAAATAAAAAGAAAAATAACAAAACAATAAACTAAAATGTTCCACACAAAGATTATTGTATCCTCACCCTAATCCCTAATGTACATCACATCATTACTAAGTCTCCTATCAATGTCTCAGGTGTCAAAGTTTCTATAAATTTTTTTTAGGAGTTCTCCAAGCCTTACTTATGACTGTGAAAGATAGGACTCATATTTTGTTAGGCCAGACAGGGTAGTTAGGCATGAAAACAGGAATTCACACTTCAAACAATGAAATGATTAAGCAATGGTTCAAAACATACTGAGATCAAAAGACAGTCGGCATTTATGAGACACCTTTGACGATTAGGGAGCTATCAATTCATGTAATATACCATTTTATATATATATATATATATATATATATATATATATATATATATATATATATATATATAAAATATGAATGAATTTTTTGAACAAAAGAAGTTTAATTTTCCAACTTAGAGGGTCACTGCTGATACCATCCAGTGCCCAAAGAAGACAGGGTGAAACTACTGTTTGATTAAGAAACCCATTGCTTCTGACCATGGAATACAAGTGACTGATAATTAAAGAACATTTATAAATGAAATCTTCCCCAGGGGTGGGGATTATAATGACTGTTGTGACCAGTTGACCACTGAACTCAGGTGACCATTAGAAAAGGTTTGACTGCACATGCCAGATCACTTAAATAAAACGCTCTACTATTGCTCATAATCAATCCCATCTTAGACCTTGATGATGTGAACTAATATTAAAACGCTCTACTATTGCTCATAATCAATCCCATCTTAGATCTTGATGATGTGAACTAATATTAAAACGCTCTACTATTGCTCATAATCAATCCCATCTTAGATCTTGATGATGTGAACTAATATTAAAACACTCTACTATTTCTCATGATCAATCCCATCTTAGATCTTGATGATGTGAACTAATATTAAAATGCTCTACTATTTCTCATAATCAATCCCATCTTAGATCTTGATGATGTGAACTAATATTCCATGTTATGATTAAAAATAAACAAGCGCTGATGGGTGGATTGATGACAGACAATGGATGAAGGGCCATATCATAATACACTTGGCTATTCACCACAACAAATAAAAATTAAAACTCAAATGTCTGATCAATAACTGAGTTTACTCCAACATCTTTTTTTCAGAATCACCAATCATTTCAACAACACAGGACTCCATTTGGCCATTATTTTCTTAAAACATTTAAGTAGGTGAAAGATTGAGGGTTTTATGGCATATAGAAGAAAAATAAAACTGGACCTACATCACTCTTGGAACAGCAGGCTCTATGTAGGGGAGTTAACCACTTGTTGTCTTTTGTGTTGACACGGGCTCCACTAAGAATCAGGAGGTCTGCAATCTCTGCCTCTCCGCAGTAGGCAGCTGCATGAAGTGGGCTCCTTTTCTCTGCATCCTAGTTAGATAAATTTAAACTCAATTATTCATCATTGGTTACACAATAACTTAAAAATATTTACAGGTGATAATTTAACATTGGTTGCAAAATCAGTTTAAAATATTTACAGGTGCATCAAGTATGGTGAATTCTTTTCTTAACGCTTGGATAACAAATCTATTATCCAAAGCCATGTGTTGCCATAATACTAGACTTATCCTACCTTATGATTGGCTCAGACAGTTGTGATGACTCCTTTATGAAATTATGACTTGATCCACATTTTCTCAAAACAAGAGAGAAATGGAGACTTAAAAATATCAAATTCACAACATTTTGCTATCTTCAAGATTTATAGATAGCAGTTTCAGAGAAAAGTCCACTCTCAGATATAGTGAATATAAACTGGTTTACTGGTTTCTTTCCCTCGTCGCTTAGTAGCAGTGGTCCATCGATGATATGATTTTGAAATTTGTCATATCGTGTTTAATGTTCAATGGTTTTTGTAGTGGAACAAAACCGAAAAACTACTGACCATCTAATTATGACAGCGTTGAGTGGAAAAGATAGCTACTACATACTGAATATACATATGTGCATGGTAACAATGTGTTTTATAACTCTTCCATTTTAATGGATTTTTAAAAAACAACAACACATGTACAGCAATTGTAATATTTTATTACAATAATTAAGTTGAATTACTGAACAGCTGAGCAATTTATCTCTAAGAATGTACAAGCAAGAGAATGAGGGACTTTCTGTATCGCATGTGGCTCATTTGTTATTGGTTCTTTAAATCACTGGTTCAGAGCAACCATAAAATACACCAAAATAGGTAACCAACGAAAAACTGAAACCACTAAATCCACCAAAATGGCTACCTAATGACAAACAGTGAAAATGGAAAATCCACCAAACTGGGTACCTAATGAAATGAAGTGAAAGCCAATTTTGAAGTAAAAATTAAGTTTCTCCAAGAACACTAACCCAAACACATTATGATAGGAATATAAGCCTGCTACCTCATGAATCCTACTAAAAAACAAAAATCATTTTTTCCTGTCTATTGGCAGTAGACAAAGGACAATAACTCTTGCCCATTACCTCTCCTTGGCACCTAATGAGGATGATCACAAGGCAGGGTGGTTGGGAGGGATTTTACGTAATTTGATCACAGGTGAATCCAGCAAAGCTAACAGCTGTGTTAATTGATTCAAACTGAGTCTGATGGCCATCTGCTGCCACAAGACTTAATGGAATCAAGGTTTGCCGCTGCAATGCAAAATCTCAGAGACAATGAAGGTTGACTCTGCATGCCAGCCAATGGCTTCTATTATATCATGGATCGAAACATTGCATTTAAACGAGAGGCTCACAGAGATGACTCAAAGAATCTGAGCAGTAATCTTTAGGTGACTCTAATCTGGTGAGATGTCATAGTACGCCAAGTGCAAAACCCAATTCAGCCATGAAGCAAGGTCTTGAGTGGTGATATCCTCTGTTCGAGCTCACACTGGAAGGAAGAGGCGTTTGCACATGCCACAACTTTATCTTTGTTTCAAGAGCTCAAACAGGTATTTTGCATGGCTGCAGTTCTCAACCCATCTATGGAAGAGAGTGAGTGACGACTCATTGGTTACTGTCAGATGGTAACCTATTTTGGGCTACAAGGCCTGGATGTGTCAAGAGAACCACTGAAACCTCTGATATGAAATGAAGAGGACTTCAGGTCGACATAAAGGAAATGCAATTTACTTACCAGAAAGCATGACTTGCTTGATAGTGAAAGTGAAGTCTGGTCAGAGGAATGAATGGATTCAAATCAAGCTATGTTAAAACCCAGGAACGGTTCCATTTGGAGACAAAATAAAAATATTGGTCAATAGAGACCAAAAAGGGCTAAAATATCCCATAGGTCGACATCGGTCGGACAATCTTGTTGACCAGAATCTTCCTGGGCAGATCTATCACTAGAATGAGTAGATCGGTGACCCAGGACCTGTCCCATCTGAGTGAGGTTATCAGAATCACCTTGCCATTCTGATTATTTTCGCTATTAGCACTGTGGGAGAGGAGGCAAATGTCCACAATCCCTCCCAAATGATTGACCATGCATCCAAGGCCCAAACTTTTTTGTCTGGAACTGGAGAGACTAAGGTGGATAACTTGTGTGATTCCACCTCGTTCCAAAGAAGTAAATAATCGGACACCCCCAAAACATGCAAATCCAAATAAAGACCAATTTATGGAGAGACCATTCCATGTGAAGGACTTGACCTTTCAGGTATAGAATGTCAGTCAAGACACTGAGTCTGCCAGGAATGTATCTGATTTGTTTGTCGATGTGGACACTGTCACATCAATGTAGACATTGCCAAATCAGAACACACAGGTCAGGTTATTTGGTGCCTCCCTGTCTGAGGAGATACGTCAGCACTACAGAGTTGATGGCCCTCATGAGGACAATTTTTGCCTCACAGCTGATGTTCTCAGAAGTCATTTCTAGGATGTTAATGTGTAGAGGCCATTTCCTGGACTTCAACTTGCCGCTGAAGGTAATAAAGGCCAGCAACAGGTGGGTACCACAACCATGCACACTTGCATCAGTACATATTATTTTTGCTTGGGGCTTCTACAATAGGAAACCCATGGCAAAAAAAACCCTGGGTTGCACCACTGATGGAGAAATGGCTGTGATCATGAATATTTTAATTAACAAGCGGAACTGAAAATGTCCACATTGTGCTCCCAATATCCACATAAAAAAGATGGTTGAGCAGGATCGAGTCAGCTGCCACAATGAATAAACTGTGGAGACACAAAAACTCTTCACAGAAATCCGAGTCCTGTTGGAAACAGATTCAAGTTTGACAATTCTGTTTACATGATGAGGTTGCACCAGATTCTGGTTGGTTAGATATTTCATATCCAGATGGACACAATCCTGCGACGGATGGAGGTTTGGCTTTTCCTAGTTCACTAGAAACATGGTTCCCATGCTTTTCTAAAGAAAAATTTCCAGGTCATTTCCAGGATGAAATTACTTTTTCAAGGTTCACATATGACCATTTCTGAATGGAATTAAAGAACATTGTAGATTATAAAACATGCATTTTCTAAATCTAAAGAGGTTTCTCTTTCAAGACTCTTCAAAACATCTAAGCCAGAATAGATGATCATGTAAAAAAAAACACAGAATGTATCACAGTTTGATTATATTCCTATAAATTGGCATGTAAAGTCATTTCAATGTGCAAAATAACAATTCTGACTTTATTTTGCTGACCTGCATTATGTTGCTCAGTGGGAACGACATAACATAAATCAGTTTTGTTTCCTTTCAAACCTTTAATTCCAAAGAATTATATATATATATATATATATGCATCTTATACAGAAGTAAGCATTTCCAATTACAGTATAAAAAAACAATAAACGCAAATAACTAGAATCTTGTCTTGTAACAAAGAGAGTTTAACCCTGAATTTATCTGTGCCAATAAAATACCAAGCAAGATTTTTCAAACAACATAATCTCCTTAAGAAGATCTGGTTAAAAATCCATCATTTAAAAAACATTTTCAAAGGGATGATTTAAATTATGATAAAAATCCTTCAAAATTCTATAATGTTATATAATAAAAAACTGAATTGTCTGAAAAATCAACTTGTCTTCTTGTAATTCGTTAAACCAGTCCCCAAACCTGTATTGATTTTTTTTAATATATGATACAAGGGTAGTCAATTTCTCATTTCAGCTCTGAGATTCAACAATCTGGACTACGAATTTGGATTTAAACGAACAGCAGCTTTTTTTTTTTCGATTCCGGGTTTCCTCCAAATATTCCCACCCCATTTTTCATATTGGGTTGTGATGTGGGGTCATTGTAAATGCCTATAGAAATTTGGAACTTACTGCCACCATGTGGTAGCAACATATGGTAGCCTAGAAAATTTAAACTTATGTTATATCAACTTACACCTGCATGAAATCAATAGAAAAAAGATTTATTTTCTCAGAAATGGCGAAGTATTATAATCGTTAAGTCTTTATTCCACTGACAGACTAGACAAAACTATAGCATTGATGAAAACTGACCCGGTAATCACCATCTGCATTGCTAGTCACTTCACGAATCTCAAACGACGACTACCCATATCAACAACAAACTCTATTTTAATGCTGTTGTTGATAAATTCAATTGTATTAAATGAAAGTCCGATACTTTTTGTAAAAACCTGCAACCTGGCCAGTCTGATTTATCAAGCAGAGAGCACATGTCAACGTCGTAGTCCCGTGATACAACAAAACTCCAGAAGCTGATCTCGGAATATATAAATATGGAAAACTTTGTGTTTTTTCATTTTTTTAATTTGATTACAACCAATATACGACTTTCATTTAATATTTTTTTAAATTTTTTCTCTACAACATTTGACATGTGGGTTGCTAGATTTGTGTACTCATCTTACTAGCAATGCAAATTGAGAGTACCAGGTCACATTTCATCAACTCCAATTTTAATACTCACAATTTCTGAGAAAATAAGTAATTTTCATATCCATTTCAGGCACGTATCACTAGATCTAACAATGTTTAATGTTTTCTAGGTTACCCAGTAAGCGGCTACACTTTGCCAACATGATGTTTTCCTCAAGCGGTTTTCATAGCTTCCACGTAAGGAAAGATATGGATATTAAGCTGACTTTGCAAATAGTCTACTAGATGAATCTAATCCACTGAGCAAGCACCCAAATGATACATACTGTATCCTCTGAATATTCTGATTAGAACTCGATAAATTTATCTCATGATAGTTTTAACTCAGTTATGTGGTTGTTTTGGGCATCAAGTGGTGGTGGAAAACTCCTGTGTTTTTCCTGACTTGCATCAATATTTGCAAAATTCCAGGACTTTTTACAGTCAGGAAATTTTTATAATTATTCCCAATATTTTCCTTGTGAGTGGGAACCCTGTAGAAAGCCTGGATGATCTAATCTGAGAGAGATCACTCCTGCCTAGGCATAGAACAGAATTTACCATATGTTTCTGGAGAATGGTATCCAGGATGGCTGCCATTAATGTAAATGACGTTGATCAGAACAGGATGACGATGTAATCCATAACCTCAGGAAAAGCAAAGGGCTGCTGTTGAGGCCCAAGGGTGAACTTTGAACTGATATAAACTGTGTCACAGCAAGCAAAAAATGAGAAAATGTTCATAACGGGGTGGACAGGGATGTGAAAATATGCATTGGTAAGCTCAAGATGGAAAAGTGGATGGAACTTATTGTTTCCATTGTGAATTTTGGAGGTACAATTAATAGGTTGAGGCGACTCAAGTCAATGATGGGTCTCAACTTGTTGTTTGCTTTCCATATTAGAAAGAGACACGAATAAAACCCAGAGGATTATGGTCTTTTTCGATGAGTGACCATATCTCATGTTGTAACAAGGCATCCTTCTCCTGATCGGACAGTACATACATGAAGAGGGGAGACGGGGGAATTGCTGTTGATGAACAAAAGCCAATGATCCTCTGAATGACCTGAATCACACCACATTTATCCCCTCTTCTAAGGGAATAGGGAGATCCAGTGGACTCAAAATTCTGTTTCTTACTGCATCTTTACAACTGCTTCCAAGGGATCGGTATTGATGCACAAGTGACTGAGATCCCCAGTCCTGAGGCTGCTTAACATTCCTTCACACTGGCATGGGTTGAGTGGTTCCAAATGTCCGTGTGGGTTGAGTGGCACTGTGAAGGAACAGTTCTTGAGCTGCCTGCCTCCGAACATCCTATATTCTTCCTCCAAAGCAATGGCAACCAAAAACTGGGTCATCCAGATAGGGAGGGTAAGACAAGGTTTGAGCAATGTGGATTGCAGACATGTGATATGTGACATGTCACATCAGGAGTAAATTGGCCAAACCCGTCAGTATTGGCCATGGTATAGTGAGCAGCACTGGTCAATGACCCTGGGAATTATGGCCATCACCTCCCTAGCCTAGCTATTACCAGGTGTCTCTGTTGAGTCTGAAAGGAGCAAATAATGTCAAATCCAACAATGAAGAATGTGCCACAACATTCCGAACCAGTTCTGAGTCATGGTGTACCGTATTTGCCAGCCTATAAGACAATACTTTTTCACCAGAAAATCGTAGCTTTGTCTTTTACTCTGCACTGACTTATAGGCCGGCAAATAGTGCAAATTTACCCGCCCCATAAATCAGATGTATGAACATCTGCTATATTCTTGCTAAGTGCTGAGATCAGTTCTGAAGGTATTTGTTGCCTTAATTCTATCTGACTGGTAAGGAACCAGAAGGCTGGCATCCTCTCTTCGCCATCGAGATCTCCTGATTCTTCAGTTTTGCTAGGGGGCGGAGGACATTCTTAAATAGTCCTTGACACTGGCTTAAAAACTAAACTTCAGCCCATTCCATGCTGGACCTGAGAATGATGTGAAGGAGTTTTGTCTCACCCACTGTTCACTGAAGCCCAACCTGGATCTACTTGCAGCTCTGGAGAATAGATACCTGGCGGTATGAAGACTCGATTCCATCCCTATGAAAATGTCACAGCACTGGTTGGCCTGGAATCTGGCATTCCAAGGGTCAGGCAAGACAGACAGATTCCTCACTGAAATCTATATAGAAAGGGTATGTTGCTGATGGTACAGTTAGTTGATCACAGGGAGTTGATCATAGTTGGCCAGAAAGGTTCAACGAAAATGTTCCCGATGTTGGAACTGCATGAAGACCAACAATGGTGCAGTTTTATGCATTGTACAATCCCAATGCATCCCTACTTATTGGCCTGGATACCATGCTCTGACATGCAAGGGGACTTGTGCCCATTGGGCTGCCTAAAATTGGGAAAAACTCCCTCCCTCCCATGAGTCGCAAAATGCAAGCGATGAACTAGTTGGCTGGGCTGTCTTCTCAAAAGTCTCCCATGCTGGATGGTCAGTGATGGCTGTATGGCTGTTGACAACTGGTCAGCAGGTAACAGTGCAGTGGTATAAGGAGGTTGATCCAATTTATCTGGTGTGAACCTCATGAACCCCGATTTACAGGCCCTAAAGCAATGCTTGGACATGCTGGGGGATTTGTGCCCACTGGGCTGCCTAATTTGGAATAATCCCCAATGAGTTGGTATCACCAACAATGAACCACAGGTTGTCTTTTTGACTTATTGTGTCTTTCCTTCCATTCAATGCTGAATGGACTATTGCTTTGACCATGCATTTCAAGCATGTGGTAAACATTTCTCCCGAAACAACATAAGAGAAAACAAGCATATCAGTATGTGACTATCTAATATGGTAGTGCAGACTTCCTCTGACTATGATGCTGCAAATCAGACAGTGTGTACTTAGCATAAACAAGAGTTATGGCAGATGTTCATATGTAACATTTAGCTAGCTTTCCACCGGAACTGTACACAAGGAAAGCGAAGCATAAAGTAGTAATTCATCAAGGTTACCATAGTTGCCAACCTCAGAGTATAAAAATACCGACTGCTTATAACAAAAATACTGATTTCCAGAAACAAATGCGGATTTTTAAAACTTTAATGCATATGTATCTATTTACAACATCAATAACCATCAGTACAGTAGGACAATAACTTATGTACTTAATGTCAACAAATGCATGAATTGCACTCTAACATCTTCTGAATGGACACCCTGTTCCACTTGGCTGCCTAATTAGAAAGTGCCAATGTGCAACAAAACTCACTCCAACACATGCTGTTTATAGAAGCCTTTGCCAGACTTTGTTTTTCCAATTAATATCAATTCCAATGTACATGTACCATGTTACACTGATGACATGAATTTTGTGCGATTTTTTAACTCTACTGAACTGTTTTCAGTCTAGCACACAAGTAATCCATTGCAATTTTACTGTCTGGAAAACGTGTGCGAAATAAATCGCCAGCAACACTAGTAGTTGAAAGAGGAAGGTTCATTTGTAAAAGAAATTTGGTAAAATGAACTTCTGATCGAATTACATCAAGGTTCTCTCTGGTAATAATAAACGTTGTAAGTTCAGGCTATAGTTTGTTGATGATGAATCATCATGCCGATGTTTATTAGGTCTTTTTTCATGATGTTTTATGTCATGGGCACATCCATGCCCAAAAGCAAAATCACAATTATACAATTTGCAAAGGTTTCTCAGTTACTAGATGGTTTCACAAATCTAAACATGATGGCATAATTGTCTTTCTAGTTCTGTTTTCTTTTCATTGCTGGAGAAAATTCTTCATCTTCAGCTTTTCTTTCCCACATGAATAGAGGATGAATATTATAAAGATGAGATACTGTTAAAGATTGGCTTGGTAGCATGGATTTTGAATGAACCAATCACATTTTAGAACTCTATAGCCATGTGATACATTTACTCTCAGAATGGAGGCAAACAGAAAATTGCAAGAAAATTTTTATTGAATTTTTTTTCAAATAAAAAAAAAAATTGATTTTTAACAAGAAAACTTATACCTATATTCAGGTCCAAAATACACATAGCTGCCAACCTTCCAGGCTCACAATTAGTAAAAATAGGGATAAAAAGTCATGAATTTGGACATGAATTCGTGAAAAATACCATGACAACAACTCCATCCACTCTGAACACTCCATCCACTTCAACCATCAATACTACACTATATCAAGTTTGCAAAATAAAAATAAAACACTATATATATGCAGAAATATTTATTATCAAGACATGATACTGTGGCAGACTTGAACTTCCTCAACTGCTTGATAGTAAATTTGTTTTATAAACAGTTCCGACTTCTTGCCTGCTGGTTGATCTTGGGGACTAAAATTGCTGACAAATTTTCTGCAGCTAAGGAGGTCCTAAAGTCTGTCTTATTTTTCCTCACTAAAGAAAATACTCTTTCACTGTCACTGTTGCTGTGAGGAATGCACAGGAGCTGCACCATTTTTGGTTCTTCTACAGGAAAATTTGAAAGTGATTTTCGAGTCCAGGAACATTTGTCAGAACAAATGTTTAGCATGGTCTCCAGCTGATAAAGGTAGATTGTGTTCGACAAGAAAACTCACAAATAATGCTTCAGCATTGGTAGCCTGCAGGTCTTCCGCCAATGGTTTAAAATATTCCAGAGCTGAAATCTGCAAATTCTTAATTTTCCCAACTTCTACGTGTTTTTTGCAACTGACATTCTTCCTCACATCGTCTCTGCGATGGCACACTGAGTGCAAAAAGCATGAATGAATATTAATGTTTAATGGCAGAATGCACAGCCAATTTTTGATATATTCCAAATTAAACTTCACTTTTAGAGTAATACATTTCTTTTTCCTTGGTGGTGAAGACATTTTCAAGATCTTACATGCGATGCTGAACGGTAACTCAAATCTGTGTTTTGAAGCATGCGCGGGGTAAATTTCCGGTTAGGCCCCAGTTTCTCTCAAAAGCATTTGTAAAACTACTCTTATACATATAGATTAAAATAGGCTAAAATGCTTGCTACCGGGCCAACTGTACCAATCGGCTGTAGATCTACTAATATCGTGACCAGCAGTACCGGATCATTTCGGCAACTGTGAATATCACGACTAGCGCTAAACGGGAAATTGGTTATTTTATTAAAGATTTAAAATAATTGAGGATTGGAAAATTCGTGAATTTTTGGCTTACAGCATGAATCTGTGAATCGCTGAAAAAGTCGTGAAATTCACACCAAATTCGTGAGGGTTGGCAGCTATGAATACAAGACCAATATGGCAAAAATGGGTCACCTGGCAGCTATGGGTTACTAACTCGCTAATATATATATATATTCCCCATTACTAATGAAGGAATAAAATGAGTACAGACAATGCTTTGGACTTGTGCAGTTCAAGTATTTAGTTGACTGTGCTACTGAAACTACAAAAGAATGAAAAAAACAAAGCATAAATTAGCAATCCGGCATGTTCATAACATTCTAAATTCCATTACAAATGGAGCAAGCAAAAAGTCAAGGTCGCCCTAACTTGTAATGACCTTGCAAGGGTCAATGATAGCATGGTGTGATGTGGTCTTAAAAGGACAAGGTCCCTTTAGGTGACAAAATCAATCAAATTTGGCAGAAAATGTAAAAAGAAAGTATGCGTCAGAATGATTAATCCACACAACAGAACCAAAAGGAACATTGGGTGATTCAATCAGAACACAAAAATTGAATGGATTAAACTGTTCAATATGATCGGTACGCAGTGAAGCTAAATTCCACTGACAACTGCTGGTGGCAAGGGGAGGTAATAGGCAAGAGTTATTACAATTACAAATGGTTATGTTATTCTGCATGGCTTTTCTCCTAGAAATTGAGATGAATTTGAAAAGGATACAAACTCAATAAGCCTTTTGTGTAATAGATTGTTGATATGTGTTACATTGATGTGTGTTATACTGATGTTTGTTATAATGAGTTAGTGCTGCATATGCTTATTTGTACAAATGCAATACATATCCAGAGTTAACAGTAAACTTGTTATTGTTGTTGGTGTTGTTGTTGTTGTAGGGTTTAACGCCATTTTTCAGTACACGATAGGCTATACATAGCGGCCAGTATTAATGGTGGAGGAAGAACCTGGGAAAACCCCGGAAAGAACCACTGACACACAAGAAGCTACTGGCAAGCTTTCTCACATACCCACATTGGCTGAATCCAAGACTCGAACCCATGCAGACAGAGGTGAGATGGCAGTGATCCATAACGGAGAGCGCTTTAGACCACTTGGGGCCCCAACAGTAAACTAGCAATGACCCTAATTGATGTACAGAATGAATACTATTCATGTTGAACATACAAAGAACATGGTAATTACTTCATAATTAAAAATAATTCTATAAGAAATCCCAAGCATTGTGTGACTTGTGTTCATTAAGAATATGAAACATAAATGACAAATACAAGATGACTCAATGCAACGACTTGATGCATTCATTAAGAGGTAAAAAAAAAAAAAATCTCCCTGAAAATTAACAGGAAGTTGCAAGTAATGGGCTTTATCTATGCTGCTGCTAAATGGATAAAGAGTGAATAATGGGCATTGTGTTGCAACGGTGACAAAATTCTGCTGTCCAGCAACCCAAGTTGAACAATTCCACCAGACAAGAACAATTTCCTGTTACTTGCCCTAAATTTGATACTGAATGAAAAGGAAAACTGGCAATTTTTGCTAAAGATTTGAGAAAATTCAGATTCGAAGCAAAAAAAAAAACAATTCCTAAGTGTGCAAAATCCACCAAGGAAAATATGTGTTATACTAATAATGTGTTAGATAATTTCTCCCAACCTTGTGCAAGGAAAATAACACTGTAAAATATTTATAATCATTTACCTCATCCAAGACCTTGTAAATATGTATTACTTAAAAATTAAAAAAAAAAGTGATGATTTGAAATAAATCAAGGGCTGATATACATGCCAAATGTGGTCAGCATCAAACTTATCTGCCCTTGAGGGAATGAAACATCATTCCAAGTAAATAAAATGGATATCATCAAGTGACAAATGGAAAGATATCATTTTGATTTCTCCTAGCCTGATCAGTACTCATGAACAATAAACATGATCCCAATTTATCTAAAACATTAGAACTTCATCATGACAAGGCTACAATGACAAATTTTTAGATAACTACAAATTATACAAAAATCATAATTTTTATTACCATGAAATGGGAAAAAAGTATATCGACACTCTGCCTGAATATTATACAAAGGCCATTTGCTTGAAGGGGTTAATACTGGATATATTCATCAAGGTGAAAATGCTCAAATTTTTCACGCACAAGATAAAATGTATCCTTATTCACTTGTAGTAAGCAAAATTTCTTTCTATTTTATGGTCAAATGTATTGGATAGCAAGATGTGCTGTAAACCAGATTGAAGCAGCCAATTACTAAATGGATTCCACATGATGTCAGTGGTTTACCATTAATGTTCTGCTGTGTTTTGTGAGTATTCACACACAAAACATAAATAGTAACATAAATCTCCTTCCCAATTCAAAATATTTTTTGGATTTAATCGGTGGTGGCCATATTTACTGCTCAATTATGCCAGCATCCAAGAATAACTTAAAATTTCATGGTTATAATGTCATCCATGTCTACTGATGGCCAGTGAAAAAATAATTATGTTTTTTCACTCATGGGATAATATCAAAGATTATTTCTCTCAGAAAATCTGCCTAGCGTAAAATAAACATATATGTTTACACTACCTGGTAATTAACATCTTCTTTCTTGTACAAGAGAGCCCTGACCTCTTCTGGATCACCATGGAAACAGGCTTCGACCAAGGGACACTGGAAAAACAAATCACCAACACTAAGTTAACCCAATGTGTAAACAATATTGTAAAAAGCTAACATGTGAATGATTCTGCAGTTGACAATAAATGGATGGGGACATGAAAATATCTTTGACTATACTGTTATGATTCAAGGTCTTAAACTACGTCACAGCATGAAGTGAAATCATCAAGTTTTGTAAAACAATAAATTACAAAGAAACAATTAAGAAACACTTGCACTGTATTGAATTAAATACTAAATAATCCTAAATGTCCTATCAGAGGTCCAAAACTAACCAATATTCTGAATATTTCTAACAGTCTCGAATGTCCTGATGTACCACAATAATACAATCCAGAAAGTCTTTAAATGAGTTCACAATAATCCCAAAGTAACATTCAAGTAGATTAGTTAATGACCACTTTGTAATTCCGATGAAAAATTTAAGTAAATAATTCCTCAAATTGTATCTGAACAAGACAGTAAATGATTCCACAGAATGATTTTAAAACAGGAACGAAAACTTTGTTTACTAATTCACTTGACTTATAATGTAACAGTAAATTCTGGAAAGCTAAAAGAAAATTTCAACAACTTGTAAGAAAGGTTGGGCCTTGAACTCAAAGTCTAGCAAACATCTTGTTTACCACTTACAAAGGATGGCAAAAGTTGGGTATGCAAAAAGTCTATTCACAAGCACCAATCATGGACAAAAGTCAAGCTCACAACATAAATCAAATATACATAAAAATTTAAGACATAATCTAATGTAAATTTACTTAGAGGTGGGGATGTGCTATTGTCCCTAGTAAAATAATTTAAAATGTAAAGATGATTTAGTACTGAGTGTAAATCCATTGCTAGCTGCTATTAACACATTAACCTCTAGCGACTAGTTGACATGGCAGGAGGTAGTAGCCTACTGCCAAGCTCTGTAGCATCATGGTCATGCATGATACACTAAAGTGGGTGGTATTATATAAAGGTAGACAGATGTAGCTCTACAATGATAACAAATAATCTGGAATTTCTAGTTGCACTACAAAATACAGATAGAAAAACCTCATTTTTTGGACCCGACTTTTTTTTAACCCAAAATTTGCCTGTGGTTGCAATCCGATTTTGTGTCCGGATTTTAGACTTTTCGGTCTCAGATCTAAGGCAAACCGGTATGAACTGCAAAGGGATAGATGAGCCTTTGCAAAAAGTTGGATAAGATGGGCATTTGGAATAAAGAGTGGTCTCCATACAAAAATAATGGCTCCGTTTATCAAATTTTTTTATTTAAAATCCAACTTTTACCCTTCTGCACATGTGCGAACCAAATAGCCAATGAAAAACAATGTTTCTAACACAACTAGGCAGTATGTTATTGAAAGATCACCTGGGATTTGGTGTTTTCGGATCTACTCAGAAATGGCATTCAAAGTGTGTTTCCTACTCGATTTTCAGGCAAAAATGACAAAAACCTCCAGGGGTTAATGTGTTAAATCCTTCACTGTCCATGCTGAGCTAGTCAATAGTTCCCAACACAAGAACCCTGTCCCTGATGTTTGTCCATGCTGACTAGTCAACAGTTCTTCATACATGAAATTGTCCATGCTGCTAAATAGCAAACGTGCGAATAATGGGTACAGTGTATACATTCAACAGTAGTAATAATGGCATTATGTATATATTCAATAGTAGTAATAATGACACTGTGTAAACATTCAATGTAGTAATAATAGCATTGTGTATAGATTCAATTGTAGTAATAATGGCATTGTGTATACATTCAGTGGTAGTAATAATGACACTGTGTAAACATTCAATGTAGTAATAATAGCATTGTGTATAGATTCAATTGTAGTAATAATGGCACTGTGTAAACATTCAACGTAGTAATAATGACACTGTGTATACATTCAATTGTAGTAATAATGACACTGTGTATACATTCAATTGTAGTAATAATGACACTGTGCACACATTCAATGATAGTAATATTGGCTTTGTTTATACATTCAAAAGTAGTAATAATGTAATTGTGTATACATTTAATGGCATTGTGTATACATTTAATGGCATTGTGTATACATTCAACGGCAGTAATATTGGCTTTGTTTATACATTCAAAAGTGATAATAATGGTGTTGTGTATACATTCAACTGTAGTTGCTAAACAGAATGTATTACAAATAAATTCATCATTTAAAACAAGTTCTGTCAAATAAAGAATAAATATAGTTTAACTTATCAGTTATATTTTAATTGTTATATTTGTATCTACCCAGGATTAACCAACTCCATTTCCTAAGTTAGCTTCATGCAGTTGCCAGCTTACCAACTCCAAACAATCAGCTTATCAAAGCTTGTTTTGATGCAAGTCACCAATTTTAAGGTAAATAGGTGTTAGAAGTTAATAATGTAACACATGAGATTTGTTTGACAGGTGTTTGGGAAATAAAAGACACTCTTTTCTAACAATAAACCATCAGGAGGATTCCATTCAAAGTTAGTCCTACAATGTAAGACATCCACCCTGACATTTATGTTGTTTGGGTCAACACAAGCAATATCAGGGTGGATGTCTTACAGTGTAGGACTAATTCAAAGCATGATTGATGTTGTGAAAATGTAGCACACACAAGCAGTGCTTATGAAATATTGTGTATGTGATAATTACAGGAGACAAATACATCATAACTGCTTGGCAAACAGTTAAATAGATGAAAATAAGTGTTCTCAAATCATTCCCAAAAGTCAGCTTTTGATGCATGATTTGAAGCAGACATGAGTGGACACAATGTAGAAAAAGTACCACAAAAAAAAAGAATTCATTGATATTTGTAGACCATCTCAGTCATGGACTCATTTTTACTTTTTGTTATGTTTTCTGGATGGACACTTAAATCTGCATAATCATTTGAACTTGTGGAAAATTAGAATAAGAAAAATGTTATGTATTAAACCATGATTAAATTTAAATTAACAGTTCTGTGTGTGTGTGTGTGTGACTAAATTAACACAGTTCTGTGTGTGTGTGTGCGTGATTTTGATTTTTAACATAGCTTTAACAAGTTTTCAGTCATATTGCTACGATATCTGCAGAGTGGCAGTTGACAGTGGTGCCTAGCAATGGGGTATCATGTCGCAGACATGTAGCATGATGTCCCACCCAGTCACACCATCCTAACACTAACCTCTTAATGCTGAGTGCCAAACAAGGCAGCTGTTAGTACCATTTTTGTAAGTCTTCGCCATGACTTGGCCGGGGATTGAACCCACAACCTCCTGCATCTGAGGCAGATGCTCTAACCACTAGACCACCAGAGCGGTAACACAATTCTGTTGTTGGTTGTTCGCTTTTTCAGTTAGAGTTCTTTGACCTAAATCCCTCTCTTTTTACTTACAAATTTTCCGTTACCTATCCGCCGTGTACATGTGTCTATTTTTTCTCTTCTACATATATCTACCTTCTAACACTTTTATTATATATATCTATCTACATGTATATCATTTTTTAAAGGTGAAACCAAGCTAGAAAGAAAACAAAAGAACAAAAGTTATAATAAATATGAGATTTCCTTAAAATATCACATACTGTAATAAATGTGAATTCCTTAAAAGATCCAAATTGTATAAATATGTGATGTCCTTAAAATATCCCATATTGTAACAAATCGTGATTTCCTTAAAATATCCCATATTGTAATAAATATGAGATTTCCTTAAAATATCCCATATTGTAATAAGCGATTTCTTTAAAATATCCCATATTGTAATGAATAAGTAATTTCCTTAAAATATCCCATATTGTAATGAATACGTAATTTCCTTAAAATATCCCATATTATAATATGTGATTTCCTTAAAATATCTCATATTACAATAAATATGTGATTACAATACATGTGATTTCCTTAAAATATCCTATATTATAATAAATATATGATTTCCATAAAATATCCGATATTATAATAAATACGCAATTTCCTTAAAATATCTCATATTATAATAAATACGTGATTTCCTTAAAATATCTCATATTATAATAAACACATGATTTTCTTAAAATATCCCATATTATAATAAACATGTGATTTCCTTAAAATATCCCATATTATAATAAATATGTGATTTCCTTATAATATCCCATAATTTATTACTGTGTATCTTATTTGTCTTACTCATGATGGGATATTATGTTTGGGGCAAGTTGAATTTTGTTTATGGCAAATTCAATTTTTGAGCCAGCTTGCCCTGGGCAAGCCAATTTGTATGAAACCTGTAAATCCCTGATTTGAGTTGCCACAAACTGTTCTATTGGTAAACAGAAGTTTAGGAATGGCATGAAAACATTCATCCACTTGATGATGACGATATCCAAAAATTCTTTTGGTACAAATATTCTTTAAAAAAATCCAAATTAAAACAAAAACAATCACATGATCATTATTATGTCTGTTACATTTACATGAGGGTCCAGAAATGTAAAACAGGCCTGATGTGATCTAATACATGTATTATGTCTATTACATGTACATGAAGGTCCAGAAATGTAAAACAGGCCTGGTGGGATCTAATACATGTATTATGTCTATTACATGTACATGAGGGTCCAGAAATGTTAAACAGGCCTGATGTGATCTAATACATGTATTATGTCTATACATTTACATGAGGGTCCAGAAATGTAAAACAGGCCTGATGTGACCTAATACATGTTGTATTATGTCTATTACATGTACTTGAGGGTCCAGAAATGTAAAACAGGCCTGATGGGATCTAATACATGTTGTATTATGTCTATACATTTACACGAGGGTCCAGAAATGTAAAACAGGCCTGATGTGATCTAATACATGTATTATGTATATTACATTGTATATGAGGATTCAGAAATAAAGAACAGGCCTGGTGGGATCGAATACATGCTGTAGGAGGTGACCAATGGGGGAAGAAACTGATGGCTCAGTGGTTAGTATGCTTGATTCACTACCATTGAATCAGCACTGGTTAACTACATGTACCATGGTGTAACCTTGTGCACATCACATTACTACCACTGCACTAAATAACCTAGTTGTTTTGCTGTGCCACAAAACATCAAACTAATCGATTACATGCAAAGTAAATGATCTTCAGATAACAAGAGCTGATAACTTGTTTGCATTCATCACCAATGGGCACATACCAAGGAATAGTCGGGTTCATTAGGCAAAAGAAAATGTGTTTAATATTGCAATGATTTCAAAATTAGGGTAGGAATGTCATTTCTTTTAAAATTATTTTTGAAACGTTGTTACTTTTGTATATATTTAGATTTTCAGTGACTTTTTTTTTTACCATGGGAGACAAAAGTGCTAGGGTCGGCAATGAGAAACAGGGACAGTCAGACAACCAGAATATTTTGTTTTTGGCCTTGGGTTATTAAAGCAATCTGACTGAATATGATACAAATTGTGTTTTCTTATATCGCTAAAAAGTACTATGTCGGTTTCAAAGATCTGATAGTTTAATACATTTGTTTAGTTATCATATGAATATTTATGTAAACACAGGCAATGTCCTTAGGGACAATGTATGCAAAGAAGAGTTCATCAGCCTGGGATATCCCATGATGAAAGTAAATATCAAACATAAAAAACAAACATTTTAGTTACTCTCCTACTATGGCACATTAAAGGTATATTAAGTTCATAAATGGGGGGGGGGGTATACTGTTCGGAAGCTCTAATACACGTTTATATTTTTACATTATTTTTCATAGGAATCCAATTATCTATCTCCGTTTTCTGAGACATTTTTCAACTTCCTATTGTAAGACAATGTCATAGAATTAAGATACACATCAAAATCTTAAACATTTTTTTGTTAAGTTTCAATGTGTAACTGAATAAAAAAAATTTAAGATCTTGTGATCCTTGAGAACAAAATGAAATGGTTTTTATCAAAGCATCATGTAGATATTAATTTGTTACAAACTAAACATCCTGTTGTTGTTGTTGTAGGGTTTAATGCCATTTTTCAGCACATGATAGGCTATACATGGCGGCCAGTATTAATGGTGGAGGAAGAACCCGGGAAAACCCCGGAAAGAACCACCGACCCACGAGAAGCTACTGGCAAGCTTTCTCACACTAAACATACTGAGAACAGACAATGTTAATTTTAAAAAGTCAACCATATTCTATGCTAACAAACACTTAACCTATGTATTGTTTTATCTTATCAACTATGTGTATGTGGTCTGCACCAATTACTGTCTCCCTTCCCATTTTGCTAATACACTGCCATTTGTTCTTTGTTGATTAAAAAGAATATAAACTGATCACATATGGTTATAACAGGCTCATCTTCAAAAAAAGAAAATTGAAGCTAGTTCTTGCAAGATTTTTACATAGCTTTCCATTACTACAATTATGATATGACTTTGTTTTTCATCTTCATCAATGCTGATAATAAAGTATGAACTGTATATGTCATAAAAAAATACATAATTATGTTGCATTGTAAGGAATGGGTAGTGAAGGATTTGCACACTGCTTCAAATTCTGGGTCCGGGGAAAGAAAATCAAGAAATTTGTAAAGGTTGACCCATGATGCAAGTTTTAGTTGTGATCATACCTGCACAGCATGTGCCACACAGCAAAGAGAGTTGTCGTCTGACAATACAAGGTCAAATGGTTTCCTGACTTTTATCAGAAAAGAATCCCATGATCATGCCTGCCTTGAAAACAGAACAGAATCCTAATGAAGGGCCTTATGGCAAGAGTGTGGTGTTATTATGAAGGACTGGTACAGGCAGAAGGGCCTTATGGCAAGAGTGTGGTGTTATTATGAAGGACTGGTACAGGCATAAGGGCCTTATGGCAAGAGTGTGGTGTTATTATGAAGGACTGGTACAGGCAGAAGGGCCTTATGGCAAGAGTGTGGTGTTATTATGAAGGACTGGTACAGGCAGAAGGGCCTTATGGCAAGAGTGTGGTGTTATTATGAAGGACTGGTACAGGCAGAAGGGCCTTATGGCAAGAGTGTGGTGTTATTACGAAGGACTGGTACAGGCAGAAGGGCCTTATGGCAAGAGTGTGGTGTTATTATGAAGGGCTGGTACAGGCAGAAGGGCCTTATGGCAAGAGTGTGGTGTTATTATGAAGGACTGGTACAGGCAGAAGGGCCTTATGGCAAGAGTGTGGTGTTATTACGAAGGACTGGTACAGGCAGAAGGGCCTTATGGCAAGAGTGTGGTGTTATTACGAAGGACTGGTACAGGCAGAAGGGCCTTATGGCAAGAGTGTGGTGTTATTACGAAGGACTGGTACAGGCAGAAGGGCCTTATGGCAAGAGTGTGGTGTTATTATGAAGGGCTGGTACAGGCAGAAGGGCCTTATGGCAAGAGTGTGGTGTTATTATGAAGGACTGGTACAGGCAGAAGGGCCTTATGGCAAGAGTGTGGTGTTATTATGAAGGACTGGTACAGGCAGAAGGGCCTTATGGCAAGAGTGTGGTGTTATTACGAAGGACTGGTACAGGCAGAAGGGCCTTATGGCAAGAGTGTGGTGTTATTACGAAGGACTGGTACAGGCAGAAGGGCCTTATGGCAAGAGTGTGGTGTTATTACGAAGGACTGGTACAGGCAGAAGGGCCTTATGGCAAGAGTGTGGTGTTATTATGAAGGGCTGGTACAGGCAGAAGGGCCTTATGGCAAGAGTGTGGTGTTATTATGAAGGACTGGTACAGGCAGAAGGGCCTTATGGCAAGAGTGTGGTGTTATTATGAAGGACTGGTACAGGCAGAAGGGCCTTATGGCAAGAGTGTGGTGTTATTACGAAGGACTGGTACAGGCAGAAGGGCCTTATGGCAAGAGTGTGGTGTTATTATGGAGGACTGGTACAGGCAGAAGGGCCTTATGGCAAGAGTGTGGTGTTATTATGGAGGACTGGTACAGGCAGAAGGGCCTTATGGCAAGAGTGTGGTGTTATTATGGAGGACTGGTACAGGCAGAAGGGCCTTATGGCAAGAGTGCGGTGTTATTATGGAGGACTGGTACAGGCAGAAGGGCCTTATGGCAAGAGTGTGGTGTTATTATGGAGGACTGGTACAGGCAGAAGGGCCTTATGGCAAGAGTGTGGTGTTATTATGGAGGACTGGTACAGGCAGAAGGGCCTTATGGCAAGAGTGCGGTGTTATTATGGAGGACTGGTACAGGCAGAAGGGCCTTATGGCAAGAGTGTGGTGTTATTATGGAGGACTGGTACAGGCAGAAGGGCCTTATGGCAAGAGTGCGGTGTTATTATGGAGGACTGGTACAGGCAGAAGGGCCTTATGGCAAGAGTGTGGTGTTATTATGAAGGACTGGTACAGGCAGAAGGGCCTTATGGCAAGAGTGTGGTGTTATTACGAAGGACTGGTACAGGCAGAAGGGCCTTATGGCAAGAGTGTGGTGTTATTATGGAGGACTGGTACAGGCAGAAGGGCCTTATGGCAAGAGTGCGGTGTTATTATGGAGGACTGGTACAGGCAGAAGGGCCTTATGGCAAGAGTGTGGTGTTATTATGGAGGACTGGTACAGGCAGAAGGGCCTTATGGCAAGAGTGTGGTGTTATTATGGAGGACTGGTACAGGCAGAAGGGCCTTATGGCAAGAGTGCGGTGTTATTATGGAGGACTGGTACAGGCAGAAGGGCCTTATGGCAAGAGTGCGGTGTTATTATGGAGGACTGGTACAGGCAGAAGTATGTGAATCTTCTATAGCAGGGGTCTCAAACAAACAGCCCATGCAGCCCGCCAAGCCGTATTCTAAGGCCCACAAAATGATTGATGTCAGCCCACCAAGCCCTATTCTAAGGCCCACAAAATGATTGATGTCAGCCCACCCAGCCCTATTCTAAGGCCCACAAAATGATTGATGTCACAAGTCATGAGAGGTAACAAAGGTGGTGAGGCCCTTGGGCCATCATAAATATCCTCATGCAGCCTTCAGGGTGGTTTGAGTTTGAGACCCTTGTTCTAGAGCAACAATCTTGAGAAAAATAGTCCATTCAAATATCTCTTTGGAATTACACTACCCCGAAGTATCTGAGTACTCTGTACTCAAAAGCTGATATGGAATAATGCATCTAAGAATTCTGCATAGCTATTGACACAATATATAAAAGTTTGAAAACTTTATATATTTCCTGGAAATCCTATATTTTTTCAAAAATAATCATCACTAACCCAGTAAACTACAAATGAGGAATATCAAGCACAAGAATTACATTCAAGAACGATACAAATATATTTTTTCATACCTAAATTGAAATTGTTTTTAAAAAACTTTACAGAACTGAGATAGCGTAAGAAATTGTGTCAAAAATACATTTTGACTAGTTAAGAAACCGCTCTTGTGGCCTAGTGGTTAGAGCATCTGCCTCAGATAAGGGAGGTCATGGGTTTGAACCCTGGCAGAGTCATACCAAAGACTAACAGCTACCTCGCTAGGTGCTCAGCATTAAGAGGTTAGTGTTAGGACTGATCAGCCTGATGTCAGGATAATGTGACTGGGTGGGACATCATGCTACATGTCTGCGGCATGATGCCCCAGCGCTAGACATTACTATAAACTGCCACACTGTCTGCATAGCAATATGACTGAAAAATTGTTAAAGCTATGTTAAAAGTCCAAATCACACTCACACACGCTAATAAGAAGGATGTGCCCTACAATTTTAAGCCACTTTCATAATGACTATCATATCTGTGAAATTTCTGGAACTTGAGCAATTGACTAAATTAATATAACCAATTCTCTACAAAATATTTTGCCTTGTAAAGACCACGTTACAATTCGTTGTATATGAGTATAATCACCTACTCATCTTGTACAGAAGAAACCATATCTGACTGAATCTAGTATGAATCAGCTTTAGCTGGAACCACTGTATACATGTTAATATGTTGTCTGTGGCAATCGCTAATGGCAATTACAAGTCTCTGATGGCAATTGATTTAAATAAAACATATCTGGCAATTAAAAATTCAGTAGCTTGTGTTGCTATCAGCAGATTTCAATAATGAAGTCTACGAAGTCCACTAGTGAAACACATTTATTGGGTTAAATAACCAGAGTAATGCACTAAGTTTATAAATATAATATGCACACATTTATAATTAAAAAATAATCAAACTTAGTTTACAAAGAATTATGTCAGAGAAAGAAAGAAATCATAAAACGTGCTAATTCTGAATATTTGTGCTGTGATTTCTGACTATGCCTCTTTTCTTTGCTTTTAACCATAAAGAAAGTGAGATCATTACATTTCAATTCATTTAGTTCAGATTGTCTGAAGCCTCCAACTATCATGGAATAAAATTAGTGTTTTCTGTAACTGTAATGATGATACAGTACTACTGCATTAAGAACCCGAAGCTACTGTTTTTACTGATGAATATAAAACAAGATCAATTCCTCTCCATCTTCATCTCTATTTTCAACCTTTATCAAGATGCATGAATGTTTCTGCAACATTCAGGAAACAAAATTACTCCAAACATAATGAATACTTATCTCAACATACAGGTCATGATGAAATACCAACTTATCTCAACACATAGATCATGATGAAATACCAACTTATCTCAACATACAGATCATAATGAAAAACCAACTTATCTCAACACACAGATCATGAAGAAATACCAACTTATCTTAACATAAAGATCATGACAAAATACCAGCTGATCTCAACATACAGATCATGATGAAATACCATAGCTACCAACCTTCCAAGCTCACAATTAGTGAAAATAGGGATAAAAAGTCATGAATTTGGACATGAATTCGTGAAAAATACCATGACGATAACTCCATCCACTCTGACCACTCCATCCATTCCAACCGTCAATACTGCACTATATCAAGTTCACAAAATAAAAATAAAACACTACATATATGCAGAAATAGTTATTTATCAAGACATGATACTGTGGCAGACTTGAACTTCCTCAACCGCTTGATCGTAAATTTGTTTTATAAACAGTTCCGACTTCTTGCCTGCTGGTTGATCTTGGGGACTAAAATTGCTGACAAATTTTCTGCAGCTAAGGAGGCCCTAAAGTCTGTCTTATTTTTCCTCACTAAGGAAAATACTCTTTCGCTGTCACTGTTGCTGTGAGGAATGCACAGGATCTGCAGCATTTCTGGTTCTTCCACAGGAAAATTTGGAAGCGATTTTCGAGTCCAGGAACATTTGTCAGAACAAATGTTTAGCATGGTCTCCAGCTGATAAAGGTAGATTGTGTTCGACAAGAAAACTCACAAATAATGCTTCAGTGTTGGTAGCCTGCAGGTCTTCCGCCAATGGTTTAAAATATTCCAGAGCTGAAATCTGCAAATTCTTAATTTTCCCAACTTCTCCGTGTTTTTTGCAACCGACATTCTTCCTCACATCTTCTCTGCGATGGCACACTGAGTGCAAAAAGCATGAATGAATATTAATATTTAATGGCAGAATGCATGGCCAATTTTTTATATATTCCAAATTAAACTTCACTTTTTGAGTAGTACATTTCTTTTTCCTTGGTGGTGAAGACATTTTCAAGATCTTACATGCGATGCTGAACGGTAACTCAATTCAGTGTTTTGACGCATGCGCAGAGCAAATTTCCGGTTAGGCCCCAGTTTCTCTCAAAAGCATTTGTAAAACTACTCTTATACATATAGATTAAAATAGGCTAAAATGTTTGCTACCGGGCCAACTGTACTAATCGGCTGTAGATCTACTAATATAGTGACCAGCAGTACCGGACTGTTTCGGCAACTGCGAATATCGCGACTAGCGCTTAACGGGAAATTGGTTATTTTATTAAAGATTTAAAATAATTGAGGATTGGAAAATTTGTGAATTTTTGGCTTATGGCGTGAATCCGTGAATCGTCGTGAAATTCACACCAAATTCATGAGGGTTGACAGCTACGAAATACCAACTTATCTCAACACACAGATCATGATGAAATACCAACTTATCTCAACACACAGATCATGATGAAATACCAGCTTATCTCAACACACAGATCATGATGAAATACCAACTTATCTCAACACAGATCATTATGAAATACCAACTTATCTCAAACACAGATCATGATGAAATACCAACTTATCTCAACACACAGATCATGATGAAATACCAGCTTATCTCAACACACAGATCATGATGAAATACCAACTTATCTCAACAGATAATAATGAAATACCAACTTATCTCAACATACAGATCATGATGAAATACCATCAACATGAAGGCAGGGATCGTCCTGGGCTTCACCAATGTCGCAAATTGCGATTTTTTTTTCCCTTATTGGCAACAAAAATATCTCATCTGGCGATTTTTTGGCAACATACTTTTTGGTTATTTAATTTGTACATACAATCATGGATTTGGACTCAATAAATTAAAAGCGAGAACGAAAGGAAGCCACAAACTTGACTAAGCAATGTATTGGAATCAATCTGTTACACAAACGATCCTTTGTTCGTATTGACAAACCCATCTTTACAGTGCATTGTTACATCATAATCTGCTTATGCTGACATCTGGGCTGAGTACTGTATGCTGCGATACAGTCAATCATGCTACCGCACTATACCTACAACTGACCGAATAGAACAGATACAACTGTATGGATAATCCTTCTGTGTTTTTTTTTGTTGTTTTTTTTTACCTATACCAATACAATAGTTTTGCTGAACCTTCATAGAAAACTGATAACCTTTGAAGTACCGACTGTGTATAAATACAAAGCAAATGGAAAAAATCTCAATCACAATTATATATGTCGCCAGTGCAGCATTTTACTCATTGATCTTTTCCTTTTGCCATCAATTCCGTGTTACGGCTGCAGAGACTTAAACTCCGCAACAAGAAATAGCAAAACAAAAAAAAAAAAAAAAGTTTTGCATAATTAATAATAATTATTTATTTCTCAAAATACAGGAGTGAAAGAGTCCCTAACTTTGGTGTGAATTTATGCTTATATATACAGTCCAATATTGCGCGGTGTTGACTCGTGCCGTGTAAGTTTCATTCGTGGGAATGGAGATCCTATTTTGCTTGTCGAGAAAATTTATACAGCTTTCACTGATCATTCTTGCGATTTAGGAAGCAATTCACTACAAGCTTTGTGAAGCTAGCCATGGGGGGGTGGGGTTGCTGAGAGACTACTGGTGTCACCTGTCGGCACTGTAGACTGTGAACGTGGATTCAGTAAGATGAACCTCATAAAAACTGACATCAGAAATAAGCTCTGCTTCTCATCTCTCGAGAATTTAATGAGAATCAGCATGTACAGATGTGAAAAATTACACTTTGAAACTGCATTCAACAAGTTGGCAGCCCTAAAATCGCGACAGATCTTCATGTAACACTTTGTAACATTTTGTTAATGCTTGTTGTAATTAATGTATTAACTAACCCATCTTTTGTAATTTTCATTGCCTGTTACATTAATAGACTAATTTAACACCTGGAAAAATGTACACTACTTGTTTTGGCGACACTTTTTGAAAATTGGCGACAAAATATTGAGGTTGGCGATTTTTTTGGCGACAGCTTTTTAAAAGCCAGGACCATCCCTGTGAAGGCATAGTCATAAATCCCAGAGCAGAGGTTTTGGACACAATTATTCATAATTTACCAACTAAGCATGCAGAATTTACCAAATGAATATGCAGAATTTACCTTACTGAGCATACAGAAATAGTTGGAAACCTCACTGGCTGTGAGGCCCTCATCAGCAGAATGTGAACAAAGGTTCAGTGACCAATATCACAAGTATGAGGGACTGAATATTTAATTTTTCTGGACATGGCGTGTTTGTTAAAAATAATAGTAAGAAATGTAACCTTGTTGAACGAGTGGATTTTTAAGTCAGGACAAGTGAATTTTTTTAAAGATACTTTTCCTGGGCCAGTCTCTGCAAAACTGATTGTTACTGGCACAACTGGACAAAGATTGACATCAGGGCCCAGAGGAAAACATTGCACCATGTGAAATATTTTTTTGGGAGGAAAACAAACATTTCAGTTTAACACGATTTTTCTTTATATCTTTTCACATTCAAAATACTGCATTTTCAATATTCTGTCAAAATAACAGTAAATAAAATAGGGCCTTCATGGGTGCAAGGAACTGGAGTCTTGTGACTTTTTTTAGCCACTTGCCCTCGGACCTGTGTCTGAACAAATTGTTTTTGGATGAAAACAATGCTAATAAAACGTTCTAATATGCCATCATATGAAATGATCTGTGAAACTTGGACTACTTTATGGATGGAGAATTTACCATTATCTGCACCCTTTAGTTGCGTTATCTTCTGCCACTCACTGTGTTATCCATGTGGCATTACTCCTGTCTAATCATGAAAACGCTAATACTGGATTAAAATAACCTGTATAAGCAACTTGTTACATTTCTGGAGGTCAACAGGACACAAATTTTGTCTGTAAATGGAAAACATTCCAGCGCAGATGATTCATGTTTTGGTGTTTCTCAAGGCTCTATTCTCAGCCCCATCCTCTTCATTCTACACTTAACCACTCTTGAGTGTCATAGATCAACATCTGCTGTCTCACCAACTGTGTGCTAATGACATACAAATATACAAATCTAGCTGCCCAACTGAATTTGAGGCTACCCTCCAAGGTACAGAGAATGTGAAGTCATGGATGACATGTAAAAAGCTGCAGATGAGTCATTATGACCTCATTAAAATCCTTTACTTTTACATGGATGACAGATGAGTCATTATGACCTCATTACTTCAAACAGTAAGTGTATGTATCAGCAATACCAACATTAAATTCAAACAAGCCAGTGCAAAACTTGATCATACCCTCTCATTACACCAACCTGTCATGAGCATATGTAAGGCTTTATATCTGGAACTGAGATGCATCAGTTCCATTTGCAATTTTCTTTCAGTTGATGCCATAAAAATATTTGTGTGTTCTTTAGTCTTTGAAGACTTGACTATTGTAATTCACTTCTAACTGGTTCATCTCACTATCTACTACTGAAACATCAAATATTTCAATACACAGCAACTTTGATTCTCTTTAGAGTACAAAGAACTAAGCATACCTCCCCCTGCTCTGTAACCTCCAGTGGCTACCTGTTAAATCCAGAATCAAACACAAAATCTATCCACTATGTTATATTCTGTTGAATGACTTCAGTCCAGTATACCCATCTGACCTCATCCATGTGTATACCCCATTTAGAAACTTACACTCCTCTTTCAGTACTCGTATTCTCATTGTTCCCAATGTTAAAATGAAGTCATACAGATAATGTTCTTTTGCGTGCCAAGGCCAAGCTAAGTGAAACGAATTATCCACTGAACACAAGGACACTGTGATCTCATTTATGAATGTACTTATAACTCACATATTTATACTAAAATAACAGACTTAAATGCTTAAAAATGTTTATTTCCTTAATTATTGTGAGCATACTTTTGTTCTGTAATTTCATGGTGTTTGTTTTTGTAATCCTCTCATTGCATTATGTTTTTATGTGCTATGTAATGATGTAAAGTGCTTCGAGCTTCAATAGACTAGGCGGTGTACTTATTATCATTATTATTATATCATTATTATTAAATTAAACAAAGAAGGAATGAAGAAATATACCAAACACCATATGTACAAATTAAGCTAATTCAGAACAAATATGTTAATTACTAAAAAGTGCTAAATGCCTCAATAGTTGATCCTAAGGAATAAATATGTGTTAAATGTGGGCTCTTTAGAAATAGAAGAAGAAAAATGTAATCTTGGTACATGTATGGTACCTAAATACATGTAGCTATAGACTGCAGATCAGATCTTCTGTTAAGATGGATTCACACAGCTTTAGGTACTGATACTCAAATATTGATAACCAAATGCAATTTTCACCTTTTGTTTTTGTCTTCCTTCTGTTGGCTCATTTTCATAAAAAGTCCATTTTCTAAAATATGAAAACAGACCTCACCAACTGATTGTAACGAGTCAACATAATTTTCTGCACTCTTTTTAAAAGCCTCATGTATACTGTAGAATTCACAGATACTTAAACAACTCATTATTATGGAATATTGATCATGTGACAAAACTGACATAGTCTCTGAGAAAAATTTGATTACACTTATGACCAATATACACTTCATCACCAATTTAATTTAAACATCATTACAACAGAATTAGGCATCGTTTATTTGCCAATCAGTTGCAGGTGCTTACAAACACTCAAAAGAAGTATGTCAGAGTGGTATTTGGAAGGTCAGTCATTTATGGAAGATAAGGATTAATTGTTAATCTGTCATACTACCTTCATGAATGTTTTCTTATATCTAGTCTTTACCTATTCTTCAAATTGGATACAACTCACCTGAATATGAAAAGGAGAAGCGTCATGGGGGAAAATGAGTTGCATCACAAAGACGCACTACTGGGAGAAAAGCATGTACTTTGTGAATTCCATGCATATTAGGCCCAGATACTCGGGTCCCAGAGAGCTCTGATCACTGTTAACTCTTACATTCTGCTAGACTGTAAAGTATATATCAATGTAGTCATGTAGGTGCTATTACTAACAATCAACAAAAAATACTAAAGTATCTTTATTCATTTTTGATTGTTGAGTAATTTACACCTTGGATGTCATCACAAAACATCCAAATGAAAATAATCAATTGCTATAGTCTTTTACAACGGCAGACTGGCACTAAATTGGGTTTTAAAAAAATGCAGACTTTTGGTATACTTATTATCAGTAGAGCCTTGAGCAGTTACTTTTCTCCAACATGCAATGCTTTCAATGTGACATCATTAATTACAACATTCAATCTGGTTCCCAGTGGGTCATACTTTATGGTTATCTTCATCTCATAATATTGAAATACTTAATTGCGAGGGCAATTATATAATGATCTTCCAAAGAATACTGATTGATGAGGAATGACAAAAAAGTGAATAACCTCCACTTTTAAAAGTATGTGTAAGCAAATTCTCAAAAATTCCAACTATAGCTTAAATATTACAGAATACCCACATTATAAATGACATGTATGACTTGTACTTTAGGCCTGTGTTGGGTTACACCATTCATAGGTACATGCAGAAAAATATAACTATATTTTAAGCTCAAACAATGGAATGGATTGGTTTGTTTTTGCCCAATATTAACAATTATACCCACCCCTCCCCAAGTATGACATAAGGTAGAGGTTCTGCATCAGTTGCTACATGGAACCAGTTACTGCACAATGGTTATTTATCCCTATTTCTGTTGAGAATGTTCTTATTCTGCAGATATAAAAAGTTGTCTCCTTAAATGTAAACATCGGTACCCAATTTATTACGCTACGCGAAGTGTAGCTTGAAATATCAGTGTTGAAATTAAATAGGTCGCACAAAAAGAGACAGAAATGTACTTTCTTGAAGAATTATACAGTACATGTATGATTTATTTTTCTTCTGTCAACTGTAAGCAATACGAGCCCAGGTACAGAAAAAAAAATCCCAAGCAAATGCGACAGGGGGACATAGAGAAAACACTTTGCGATTCAGAATATATACATCTCTCATAGGGTATATATATATATATATATATATATATATATATATATATATATATCCGTGAGCCACTTAAGAAACTTGCAACGCAGTGACCATGCGTTTCCTTATTTCAAACCTACAATTTAATGAAAGCTACAATTTTGTTACAGTACCTCGTTTTCTAATTGCTGTAATACTAATGTTCCAAGCTTCATTTTGATCTGCATTAGAAATAATTGCAACAAAACGCAATTTTCAAGCCAAACTTCATTATTAACTTCAGGAAACTATCTAACGGATGATATCCTTGACGCCATCTTAGAATATTCGGCTAACCTTCCATCTTGACCCTTTTGCATCATTTCATCGAAACAAGTAACTACAAGCTTTGCGCTGTTGTCGCCCCATTGGTTAACAAATCATTTAAGTGATCATGTGACTCGGTCTCTGACTTGGGCAATATATGTTTAATTCAGGCAATTAAATTATCAGCAGAGGCAATTAAATTATCAGCAGGTGCATACTGTTCAGCTGTATCAATACTTCTTCTTCCAAAAATGTTTTTGTTTGAGTGCAGAGGTGTAGTCAATGTTCTTAAATTAGGGATCAAAAATGTACCACGACCTGAACTATCATGATTGTTAAAAATAGTGTCATGATTCATCATCATCATCATCACCATCATCAAAAAACGACAAAGAAGACAAAATAAAAACCCAGCAACAACAACTACTGATGCAACCACTATTCCTTTTATTATATTATTCCTATTACTGCAGTTACGTTTAGCTTCAATCTTAATTCGGCATGTTGTAGCCGAGTGAGACAAAATGTAAACTTAGATAATTTCACCTTCATACAGCTTTTCTAAAAGCAAAAATCATAATCGATTTGAGGGCAGCAAAATTCCAAACCAAATTAGATTGCTTTGAACGATCATACTTAAACGACACAAGTGTCTCTAATAAACATGTATTTTCCTGCTGAACTTTGTATTCTTCCGTCTGAGTAGTTAGAAAACCGTTATGTCCTGACACACTTACGTCCAAACCAATAACCATGATGTGACTGGCTGCCTGATCCATGAACTATAGTCCCTAATACAAATGTGTAACATAATATACCACGGTGATATTAAATGTTACCTCCCCATCCAATTAACGAACTTGATATTTATTTTCCTATTGATGATATGTAAATTAAACAAATTGTCAAAATTGATTTTGAAGAGAGCATTGTTATTGAACTTATTGCTATTGAACTGTTATTGAACTTAAACTGAACTGATACTATAAACAGATTTTTTTTTACTGTGGTATAAAAGCTATGTAATTTCTATATATATATATATATATATATATATATATATATATATATATATATATATATATATATATATATAAAACTGAGGCTCACAATAGTATGTGTAGGTATGTGATACACTGAATATGTGATATTATAAAATGCTGAATACAAATAATATAGAATTCTTATCATTTCTTCCTTATCAATTCTTGATTATATTACATATTCCGTGTCTTCAAGATAAAGCTAAGTATTCTTGTAAAAAAAAAAAATCGCAACACTATTCAGACAATGTAGTTGGCAGAGGCGTAGCTATGATATTTTGCGCCCGGGGACGAACTATAAAATTGGGGCCCCAGCCCCCTCCCCGTTTAATCACATTTTTGAATATTACCCTTGTTTACTTATTATAACGTAACGTTGTAAGCCTCATTTGGCGCCCCTGTACCTTGGCGCCCGGGGACATATGTACCCCCCTGCCCCCCCCCCCCCCCCAGCTACGCCTCTGGTAGTTGGAGTGCCTGTCAATCAAACACATCACAATAACAGTCAGCTAATCTTATTTTGGTACAAAATATCACCTACAATCTATTATGCACAATACCATATAGAAATCCCGAATTTAAAGCTAGCTTTCAAACACAGGGAACTGAAATAGGGGCATCCTAACTGGACAGTTAGCTGGGAGTCTAAAAGCAATTAATTTTGACATGAATGAAATTCACACTCGCAATAAAAAGTTGATGACAGATTCATGTTACTTTGATGTTGTATTCTGGCGGCAGCTATCGGTCATCTCATTATAAAGAAGTTTCATATAAAGAAGTTTGCACATCATATAAGGAAGAAAGCACAGCATATAATGAAGTTTGCACATCATACAAGTACAAAATCACAGCATATAATGAAGTTTGTACAAAATATAAAGAAGTTTGCACATCATATAAGTACAAAAGCACAGCATATAAAGAAGTTTGCACAGCATATAAGTACAAAAGCACAGCATATAAAGACGTTTGCACATCATATAAGTACAAATGCACAGCATATAATGAAGTTTGCACATCATATAAGTACAAAAGCACAGCATATAAAGAAGTTTGCACATCATATAAATACAAAAGCACAGCATATAAAGAAGTTTGCACTGCATATAAGTACAAAAGCACAGCATATAAAGACGTTTGCACAGCATATAAGTACAAAAGCACAGCATATAAAGAAGTTTGCAAAGCATATAAGTACAAAAGCAAGGCATATAAAGACGTTTGCACATCATATAAGTACAAAAGCACAGCATATAAAGACGTTTGAGCAGCATATAAGTACAAATGCACAGCATATAATGAAGTTTGCACATCATGTAAGTACAAAAGCACAGCATATAAAGACGTTTGCACATCATATAAGTGCAAAAGCACAGCATATAAAGACGTTTGCACAGCATATAAGTACAAAAGCACAGCATATAAAGAAGTTTGCACAGCATATAAGTACAAAAGCACAGCATATAAAGACTTTCATCAAATCAACGACCAAAAGAGTAAGTTTTGTTGCCACTTTCGCCTGTGAATTATGCTTTCGTATGACTTTTAGCAAATATTTGACCAGCAGGTCGATCTGTGCTGACTCATCCATCTTCTTGATCGTTTGAGAGTGGAATGAATACTCTGACGCTAAGACACTCTCCTTATATACAGGGACCTCCTGCGTATGAAACCTAGTCAAATGTAATTTTGCAATAAGATGAAACGATTTCATTGAGGAAGTAAAAGGCAATGATGTACCGTATCGCCTCACACAGAACCTGAAGTGTTAGCTCAGATCCGTGTCAGCGATTTCGAAGACGACATAACTGAGCTTTCATCAATGCTCGCCAATTATGCCACAAAACCACGAGTCCTGATTCACGCCAAAAGAAATTTCGTTCGGTCCACAAAAAAGAGTGTTACATCTGAGAAACGCAAAAAAGAACTTCCAGGAAACTGAGAACGACGGCTTACACCTACAACGCGAAATGTATGAGTTCAAGTAGTGCGTAAAACTTAGTCAAATTAAATTTTTATAGTCAAGACGAAACGATCTCTTTTCGAAGAAGAAAGCAGACACCAAGCGACAATGGCGATCCGTGTCACACAACACTTTTCAAAATGTATATGATCAGAGGTTTGTTCTAGCGATCTGCACGGTTAAATTAAATGTTGATGTATTTTGTAATAAGACGGACACAATTTCCATGGGATCGCCCATGGAACCATTGTTCGTGCATTAGTTTAATTTTTTAAAATATTTTTTTTATATAAATCGCCTATAGGATAGACCCAGTAAAGCATGGCCATTCTCGTCACTGTGTGAGTAGCTACTCAAGTCAATTCGAAGTGAACGCGGTAAGAAAATAAGTATAGCCAATGAAGTGGCTTACAACGGGTGATGCATTGTTTTGTTCTAGGACTGTGTGGCATAATAATCCCTATGTTCTTGCGTTGTTACCATTACAGTGCAGACAGACTGAAATGTGAACTTACAAGCCCTCTTTGTGTGTGTTGTACCATTTCTTCTTACCACATCAAAATACTGAGCGTCACAGTATTGGTTCGCGTTTTCAAGCTGACCATTTTTTTTATATCTCACTTAAACATTTTAACATAAACACTCACACTCACATCGGTAAAGTCAGAACAGATGTGTTACAGTATTGAGGGGCATGTTATCTTTTTTTTTTTCAAGCTAATAAATTTGGGGCTTGTATGAAGTAAAGAACCGAAAGTACAGTGAAACTCAAGGATGATGACCCAATCTGTCTGTCTATTGATGCGTGTATTTACTTAAGAAGAAATATGACCTCTAAAACACAAAGAGAGACGGCAAGCATGATTAGATTAAACACAACGATGTTTTCCTTCACGCCCGTGTAATTTAGAGCTTCAATCCTCTTCGAAGACAAACTTGGTCTCCTTTTGTAGGGCTTGAAATAATAAAAAACCTGAAAAAATCTTAAGCACTTTGCTATAGATAATTTCATCAACAGACTAAACAACATAAATACCGTTACAACACTAGAAAGCCTTAAATCTTCTATAAACAAAAATGCATAAAAGAATTAAAGATTAATGATAACTAACCAATGAAACCGAATTTAACAAAGGCAATGACATGTGAAGAAATGGCTCTCACTTTGGAAAGGTAGGCGAACGTACTCTGTCATGCACCATCAACTTGAAAAAAAATTATAAAAGAGAGAAACCTGAATTCAAAATTCAGTTGTTTTTTTCTTCAAAATTGTTTCGTTTCTTTTTTCTTTTTTTTTGTTGAACAAATCTAAGCACTAATATAGAGTGGAAAAGGGAAAATGCACATACAAGCTTTGATATTTCTGAAAAAAATGAGGGGATATTCCTAACGTTCATAATCACCTATATATGCTTGGACTTGTCTGTGACTTATCCACAAAACAAGATGTACATATTTCTGGTCAAGCTGCAAGTGTGTGCGTGTTTTGGAAAATGGTAAACATTGGATATACAATTTTCTCGTGACACTTATAAAGTGAAGAGTCTGTGCAAGTGTCAAAAGCCAAAGTCATATAAGTTTTGTATTTTGTACGGCTTGTAAAGATTTCCACTTTAGAAAATGTGAAGTATCACAAGTTATTATCACAAACAGAAGTGGAACATAGGGGCTTGCAAGAAAGAAAATAACCCAGACAGTTGGTGTCATCAAGAGTGCTAGAGACGGTACCCGAACTTGCTTGCTTGCTTACTTGAATTAAAGTGATTTTCGCTCTAATGGAGCATATATCACTGGTTTAATAACGCACCGCGTGATTTTTAATTACTCCTGGGGAAGGAAAGAGAGCCTCATCCCCAGGCTTTTATGTACTCACAGACTACTTTTAAATTTAGCCACTCAGGTGTAGGACTAACTAGTCCTTAACAACCTGACTGAAAGGCTTTAAACATGAGTGGGAATTGTCTCACCACACACTCATTTTTCTGTCCGAGCGTGGTAAAGGAGGAAAAAAGGTGCTCAGAAAGGTGCTCAAAAAGACAGCCATGGGTGTTAAGTACTCAACAAAACGCTAGCCCGTACTTATTTCAAATCAAGTCCCGTTTTTGCTAATAGACAGTAAAAAGTACCAATAATGTGTTAACCACTTGTGCAATTAGTTCAAATCTAACGAGTCTGTTAAATTTCCTACTTCCTAACATATCTATCTAATATTAGTACTTAGTGTAGTGTACATAAAAATTGCCATACTGATCTTATTTAAATTATTATGTCTAAGAGACATATACCAGTTTGGTCACTGTTAGGTTTAAAAAGTTAAGTTTGTTGCGGTGTTCCAATGGGTCAAGTTTGTTTCGAGAATAGTTTAGTCAAGGAGGGATACCAAGCCAAATATGGTTCCCTAGTTAATAAAAAGCAATCTTTTGGAGCCCTAAAAAAGGCTGTTTTTTTCTGTTAGAAGGTAACACGTCTCTCTTTTGCTTTCACGTTCTTTCTCGCACTCCTAGTCTCATGATTCTTGATATCAGGAAATGCGTAGCCATGATGGGCGGCAATGTAAGCAGCGGTTTCTACCAGTTGACTGAGGGGGTATCCAGCGTAGGTTTGTTTGTAGAATTGGGGAAGAACTCTGACCCTAATCCCCATTGAGAAGGTCATGGTTTAAAGGTGTCTAGAGATTTGTAGGCAACGTATTGTATGACTCTAATAAACTACCCTGCTTTGTTGACGTCTAGTCCCATTTCGGTGTACTTCTCAACGAGTGTCAGCGTCCCCCTCCTCCTCCTCAACCGCCTCAATTTCCTCTTCTGGTTCTGATACTAATTCTTTAGTTGAGGTAGATAGTTTCAAGTCCGCTGCTATGGTGTCTGTCGCTGTTATTGTTGTTGTGGTTGTTCTTTCAGCTGAGATTGCCTGCAGTATCGGAGTGAGAAAAGAACATTGCTGTTGTTGTAGTGTTTAACGCCATTTTTCAGCACGCGATAGGCTATACATGGCGGCCAGTATTAATGGTGGAGGAAGAACCCGGGAAAAACCCGGAAAGAACCACCGACCCACGAGAAGCTACTGGCAAGCTTTCTCACATACCCACATTAGCTGAATCCGAGACTCGAACCCACGCAGACAAAGGTGAGATGACAGTGATCCGTAACGGAGAGCGCTTTAGACAACTCGACCACTCGGGCCCCAGAAATTACATTTGAGTTTGCCATACCGTTTGTCTAACATAATTGGCCCTTTGTTTTGCCACCACTCTTTCCGGGGCAGGTTGTTTGTTAGGTATAGTCGGATGTTGACTAGATGTTATTTGTGTTCTCGAGGTGGGTGGAGTGCTAACTGGCTAGGTCTGCATTTCTTGCTCCCGCTACTGTTGCGTATATTTCTTCCCTCCACACCGAGTTCTGGGCCTAATTCTTTTAATTTCGTTGTACCCGAACTTACATTATCCATATTATCACCAACAAAAAAAAAAAACGCACAAACCTAAAAGAAACACTCACTCACTTTTTTACAGAACATTACTATTTTTTAAAATTTTGATAAGCGACGGAAACGAAGGACTTAGAGTCGCACTTTCTAACCAAGATAAAGAAATCATGTGCTGATAGACTCACTTCTGTATTTTTTCTTCTAACTAACTAACATATCATAGGCAATGGAATATTATTTCTTTTCGAGAGCATGGGGTAGCCCTGAATTTTTTTTTTTAACTTGAAGCTATGGCGGTCGCTTAGGTTATAAGATGGCGACCTCCTCTGACGACAGGCTTTCTCACAGGATAAGGTCTGCTTCTTCGGAAAAGAGAAGAAGAACTCTTTGGTCTCGATACAACTGTTGACAAAGCCTCTGTCAGGTTCATGCTGCTGCTGTTGCTGCTCTCTCTGCTGTTTATGAAGTCTGTACTTCTCCATCCATTCTTCTTTCTCCTTCTTGAATTCCTCCTTGAAGAGCTCTTCCTTCAGGTCTTCAGTGACTTTTAGCATTCTCACATTTTCTATCTCTTCTGGCTTCGGTATCAGACTGTGTCTGACCCTATGCAAATTCACGTAGGCTTCGTTTAGCTTAGCTAGTTTGGAGCACATCTTCGTAGGAGGATGAGTTAACAATGGATGGGCAGACTGGAAACTTCCCCGGTTCTTAAAGTCAAAGCGCGGACGTGAAGGAAAACATTACTACACGGTTTTCTAGCCGGAACGTTCAAATAGTGTTATGGGAGGGATAGAGAGAAGTCAAAGAGCATGAATCAACATTCCTATAGCCAAACAAACCACAAAGGCATTTTTTTCTTCAAAACACAACATTTTTTTATTCATACTAACAACAACTCTAACATTTTTTTTTTAACAATAATCCAACACTATAACATCAAACATTTTTTTCAAATACCAAACATTTTTTTCAATTTACAGTCTACTTTAAACAGGGCTGACAACGTTGTGAATGAAATTGTGATTTCCACTGTTGGAAGTCATTAGGCCATTGATGGACACTACGTTTCCTAGTTAGAGACAAAAGATAAGCATACTGGTCACAAAACCATCGATGTACTTTCACATCGTTTCTAGAAGAATGACGAGGATCAAAATGAGTCACTAAATGTTCTAAAGAATAGCCCAGGCTGCAATGATGCAGAAAATACACACAGTACTGTCCACACACCAAGGAATATGTGCCTTGTTATTTCACATTATTGAATCGTGTGGTCTGAGCATTTCTTCCCATAAAGTCAATGATATCGTCTTCCAAAGGGGGCAGTCCATAGGAATCGAAATATTCCACACATCCTTCTTGAACAAGGTAGACGGCTACCCAGTGGGTTCCTGGGAGATGACTGTCGTCCGTGTTGATGACATAAGCTTGATGGTCTTGAGGTTTGCGATGAGGGAGTTCATCTTTAGCACAGACGACAGGATTCCAAGAAGCCGTATACGAACTGTGGTTCAAAAGGTAATAAAGTTCCCAGGTATCCATTTTTTGTTTTTTTTTCTTCTTCACAGGTAATGATAAGTGATCAATTCGATCCTGACTTTTTGCTTGAAAATGTCTGACAAGTAACCGTTTCTTCGCCTTGTCTCCCAACTCTGATCCAACAGAGCTTCGATGCGATGGATCTCTTGAGTTGTTAATGGAGGACAATAATGTTCACGCAAGCCTTTATACCACTATTGTAACACGTCTTCTTCTGAGATGAGACTCCAAGCTTCGTCCAGATATTCGTCCAATTTTTCTTCTTGACTCAGCATCAGGCATTTATCGTGTTGAATTTCACTGGGATGATCGTTATGACATCCATAGCAATCTTTCTTGATCAATTCCTTAATTTTTTTCTGTCAAGACTATAGCATAACAGGAAACTAAATGTGATTCTTGTTCTGGCCATCTAGACTTCATCATGATGACTTCTTCGTCTTTGTCTTGGGGTTCTCCTTCCTCAGGATCTTCACATTCCATGTCCAAAGAATTCCTACTATACAAACATTGATAAAAGTCTTCCATGACTTCTAATAGTCTAGAATGACTTCTCTCAAACTGTTGGTTTATATCGTATTGTCCAATTCAGCATACAGGATGACGTTCACCGTATTATCTGCGCGTAGATTTTCTGCAAACTGAAATTCCACACGCATCTGGCCGGATTTTATAGGGTGAAAATGTCCCTCCTCGCTGTCTTGACTTACAATTCGTTAGAGAACCGTTCTCGAAAATGGAGTTTCACTGTAACTTTCCCTTTGGAGAATGGAATATTTTGTCCCAGATCTCCTTTTATAGCAATGTTGACAGTGTCTAAATACGAGTTACTGACGGGCAAATAGTGAGGATGTACAAATTCACGGTGTACGTGATAGGTGTTTGCACCTTCCTGGTCATTGTTTGTGGTACTATCCACTTTGAAAGGAATGACACGCAGTAACGGAACAGAGGTGTGTCCCACCACGTTGTACTCCACCACATCGGAATACACAAAGATCAAATTAAGTCCTTGGTTCAGTTCTACCGGGTTTCCAAAAGCTCTGTAAAAATCCATATTACTTTTGATCTTGGGGCTCATATTGTTTGCGACCATTTCTGCATGTCCACCCAAAATTTCAAACAAACTACCATTGAACCTGAGGGACAATGTGTCCGTATCTTGAAATTTGATCACGAGACGATGAGCCACTTTATGGTACTCAATCTTCACACTTTTTTTGGCTCTGTTCAGTGCTTTGCCAAAGGCTAAGTTGAACCTGTCCGCAATAGTGTCCACCAAATGTTCACCACTAAAATAATAACCTGAAGGAATTTTCAAGGTGTAGATAATGAAGGCTGGATTGCTGGCTGGTCTTGTGTCCCCTAAAAACCCGATTTTGTTGATTTCTTCCTCCAATTGGGCATTCAGGATTTCCACCTCGAAAGTGTTTTGCTTTTCGGTGATGTTTTTGATTTGTGTTGGGTGAATGATTTCCACTAAAGCCACTTCCCAATGGGCTTCGTGATCTAACTGGATGGTCTGAGGTAATTTGACCGTGTAACAGCACAACGTGTTCTTGGGAAACACCTCCATGGAACTGTCACTGGGTAAGGTTAAGTAAAATTGGTTGTTATTGCTCATAATTCCAGAGTTTGTGGCTCTCCGAGGTGATACTGGAAGTTAGAGGAGTGTCTCCGCCCAAAATGGGGTTGTTGTTGTTGTTGTTGTGCTTGTTGTTGTTCGACTGGTGACTGGCACTGGCACTGGACACTAGGTTCCCGTGGTTCCCGTTCGAGGAGAATTTCAGGGAGGGATTAGGAAGCAGGTAACCGATGTAACTGCTCAATACAATGGTCCACAAGTGTTTGTCTCCTTGTTGCAAACCCAAATTGGCAATGGATGCACCGATGACACAATACACCACGAAGGTTTGGCAGAAAAAGACGATTTGCGTTTTAGGCACACGTTTTCCATACCATACCCACAAGGGTTGTGTTTGTAAATCTTGCACAGAAGAATTGGGTGAAGGAGTGATCGCAGTAGCTGAATCTGTGTGAAAGGGCATAATGGTCACTTCTTTTTATAGTGCGAAGCGTCGATGCAAGAATCAAAACTGGGTGGATATCCTTTCCAACGTACTTTGACTTCTTTGACACGTCGTTTGCCCACTTTACGGTTTCTGCGTTTGACAATGCCTTTGATGTCGTACACGTCGTCTTTTTTGGTGACACGACTTGATTTGAAATAAGTACGGGCTAGCGTTTTGTTGAGTACTTAACACCCATGGCTGTCTTTTTGAGCACCTTTTTTCCTCCTTTACCACACTCGGACAGAAAAATGAGTGTGTGGTGAGACAATTCCCACTCATGTTTAAAGCCTTTCAGTCAGGTTGTTAAGGACTAGTTAGTCCTACACCTGAGTGGCTAAATTTAAAAGTAGTCTGTGAGTACATAAAAGCCTGGGGATGAGGCTCTCTTTCCTTCCCCAGGAGTAATTAAAAATCACGCGGTGCGTTATTAAACCAGTGATATATGCTCCATTAGAGCGAAAATCACTTTAATTCAAGTAAGCAAGCAAGCAAGTTCGGGTACCGTCTCTAGCACTCTTGATGACACCAACTGTCTGGGTTATTTTCTTTCTTGCAAGCCCCTATGTTCCACTTCTGTTTGTGATAATAACTTGTGATACTTCACATTTTCTAAAGTGGAAATCTTTACAAGCCGTACAAAATACAAAACTTATATGACTTTGGCTTTTGACACTTGCACAGACTCTTCACTTTATAAGTGTCACGAGAAAATTGTATATCCAATGTTTACCATTTTCCAAAACACGCACACACTTGCAGCTTGACCAGAAATATGTACATCTTGTTTTGTGGATAAGTCACAGACAAGTCCAAGCATATATAGGTGATTATGAACGTTAGGAATATCCCCTCATTTTTTTCAGAAATATCAAAGCTTGTATGTGCATTTTCCCTTTTCCACTCTATATTAGTGCTTAGATTTGTTCAACAAAAAAAAAGAAAAAAGAAACGAAACAATTTTGAAGAAAAAAACAACTGAATTTTGAATTCAGGTGTCTCTCTGTTTATAATTTTTTTTCAAGTTGATGGTGCATGACAGAGTACGTTCGCCTACCTTTCCAAAGTGAGAGCCATTTCTTCACATGTCATTGCCTTTGTTAAATTCGGTTTCATTGGTTAGTTATCATTAATCTTTAATTCTTTTATGCATTTTTTTTGATAGAAGATTTAAGGCTTTCTAGTGTTGTAACGGTATTTATGTTGTTTAGTCTGTTGATGAAATTATCTATAGCAAAGTGCTTAAGATTTTTTCAGGTTTTTTATTATTTCAAGCCCTACAAAAGGAGACCAAGTTTGTCTTCGAAGAGGATTGAAGCTCTAAATTACACGGGCGTGAAGGAAAACATCGTTGTGTTTAATCTAATCATGCTTGCCGTCTCTCTTTGTGTTTTAGAGGTCATATTTCTTCTTAAGTAAATACACGCATCAATAGACAGACAGATTGGGTCATTATCCTTGAGTTTCACTGTACTTTCGGTTCTTTACTTCATACAAGCCCCAAATTTATTAGCTTGAAAAAAAAAAAGATAACATGCCCCTCAATACTGTAACACATCTGTTCTGACTTTACCGATGTGAGTGTGAGTGTTTATGTTAAAATGTTTAAGTGAGATATAAAAAAAATGGTCAGCTTGAAAACGCGAACCAATACTGTGACGCTCAGTATTTTGATGTGGTAAGAAGAAATGGTACAACACACACAAAGAGGGCTTGTAAGCTCACATTTCAGTCTGTCTGCACTGTAATGGTAACAACGCAAGAACATAGGGATTATTATGCCACACAGTCCTAGAACAAAACAATGCATCACCCGTTGTAAGCCATTTCATTGGCTATACTTATTTTCTTACCGCGTTCACTTCGAATTGACTTGAGTAGCTACTCACACAGTGACGAGAATGGCCATGCTTTACTGGGTCTATCCTATAGGCGATTTATATAAAAAAAATATTTTAAAAAATTAAACTAATGCACGAACAATGGTTCCATGGGCGATCCCATGGAAATTGTGTCCGTCTTATTACAAAATACATCAACATTTAATTTAACCGTGCAGATCGCTAGAACAAACCTCTGATCATATACATTTTGAAAAGTGTTCTGTGACACGGATCGCCATTGTCGCTTGGTGTCTGCTTTCTTCTTCGAAAAGAGATCGTTTCGTCTTGACTATAAAAATTTAATTTGACTAAGTTTTACGCACTACTTGAACTCATACATTTCACGTTGTAGGTGTAAGCCGTCGTTCTCAGTTTCCTGGAAGTTCGTTTTTGCGTTTCTCAGATGTAACACTCTTTTTTATGGACCGAACGAAATTTCTTTTGGCGTGAATCAGGACTCGTGGTTTTGTGGCATAATTGGCGAGCATTGATGAAAGCTCAGTTATGTCGTCTTCGAAATCGCTGACACGGATCTGAGCTAACACTTCAGGTTCTGTGTGTGGCGATACGGTACATCATTGCCTTTTACTTCCTCAATGAAATCGTTTCATCTTATTGCAAAATTAGATTTGACTAGGTTTCATACGCAGCAGGTCCCTGTATATAAGGAGAGTGTCTTAGCGTCAGAGTATTCATTCCACTCTCAAACGATCAAGAAGATGGAAGCGTCAGCACAGATCGACCTGCTGGTCAAATATTTGCTAAAAGTCATACGAAAGCATAATTCACAGGCGAAAGTGGCAACAAAACTTACTCTTTTGGTCGTTGATTTGATGAGAGTCATACGAAAGTGTGTGCTAATGAAGTTTGCTATATCTGCAAAGGTAAATGGGTATTTGTCTCCAAAATACCTGCTTCGTCTAAGAAAGAGAGACAAAAGTAAAGATACCTAATATCGTTGTCAGGAGAAAGGACACTGGAATTCAGAGTGCCCTATGAGAAAAGAGAAGAAACAGAAACAAGACGAAACAGAGAAGAGGGATTCAGAAGAAGAAGAAGAAGAAATTGAAGATGATGAAGAACTTGTGCCAGTAAAGACATGGAAATGGAAAAATTGACAATGTGAGCCGATGCGTTGGCCCTGATGTGAAATTTCATACTACCTTCTAAAAGAGAATAGACCAGAAAGAAAACGTAAGTGTCTCTTGGTCTTGACATTGTATAATAAGGATGGCGTGTTTTGTTTTTACTCACACTTTATGAAATTGTGCTCTTTCGCCTCTCTCTATCCCTCTGGATCATGTTTTAGTTAGAATTGAAATGGAAGGATGTTTTCCTTCACGCACGCTCTTTAGGCATGCAAGTCCGTAAACAATAGTCAGTCTATTCATCCATCATTTTGTGTCTTGATGTTTCCTAAATCACACACTGATGCCATAAAATAACGGGTTAAATGGGTTTTGTAGTGTTGGGAGTGCGGGTGGGGGTGGGGTGTAGGTGTTTGGCAGAGTTGGTCATTGCAGGTGAGGGCTTAGGTGCTTTCAAAAAACTTTTTCTTCTTCACTCTGTGTTGATGGAATATAATGGGTTATTTTCTTCACTCTCTGTTGATAGTATATATATATATATATATATATATATATATATATATATATATATATATATATATATATATAAAGGAATATTTCTTTACTCCGTGTGGATAGTGTATAATGGTTTTCTTCTTCCCTCTGTGGTGTGCGCGTGTGTGTGTGTGTGTGTGTGTGTTAGCGTACGTTGTGTAGATCGTATATTTGGTTGTTTTTTTTTTCTTCCTCCCGAGTGTGGATAGTATATTTGGGGTTTGTATGCGTTAGCGACCTTGTGTGGATAGTATATTTGGGGTTTGTATGCGTTCGCGTACGTTTGTGTGGATAGTTTATTTGGGGTTTGTATTATCTCCCCTCTGTGTTGATAGTATATTTGGGGTTTGTTTTTTTCCTCTTCCCTGTGTGTGTGTGTGTGTGTGTGTGTGTGTGTCTGCGCGCGTATGTTGCGTGTATTGGTCTCTGTTTGTCCCTATAAAACTCACTTTATCCCTATCAGATACACTCTACCTACCTACCTACAGTAGCGCGTATTCAGGTCAGCCACTTGCAACACTGTTGCCATTTATCCCCTAGTGTTCAGTACAGTGACGTCACTGACGCTGGAAATTTTGAGACTATAAATATCGACTTGGGGATTTCCACATTTTGTAGCTATACATATATACTAGAATTCATAAACAGGAACGTCACTCAAGCTGAGGCTATGAAAAGATAGTGGGATTTTCCAAAGGAAAAACCCACAAGTTGGAGCTATAAATAGATAGTGGGATTTCATAGGAATTTCAGCTGATTATAGCTATAAATAGATACATGGGTGTTTATCCACGATCGTCACAGAAGTTGATATTGTAAGTAGTTACTAATTTTATCCATTTTAGTCTAAACCATTGTAACTTAATTTTCGGGGATATGTTTATTTTCCTTTAAATTCTGGGACAATTTCGTCATTTTAACGTTACTTTTAGTCACATCCATTTTGTCGTTGAGCATTTCCTTGATTATAGCTATTTATAGCATCATTACAATTATGCAAATTTTTGAACACCCCAGCAAGATTTCAGGTCTTCGTAATGCTTTATATATAAATCCCACGCTTGTACTAGTGTATGTATGTTTCTGTCTCTGTTGTGTTTGACCTTCTACCATCATTGTCCCTAGATAGTCCCACCATGTTCAATTCCCCTTGACGCTATACAGATCCACCATGTTCAATTTCCATATGTTAAATTCCCTTGAGGCTATATCCCCCAGGGGTTTCCGTAATGTTAAATTTCCCATTGTCCCTAGACAGTCCCACGATCTATTCCCCATGTTAAATTTCCCATTGTCCCTAGACAGTCCCACGATCCATTCCCCATGTTAAATTCCCATTGTCCCTAGACAGACCCACACTATAGTCCCCTGTTCCATTCCCCTTGTCCCTAGACAAGCCCAAACTCTATTCCCATGTTAATTTCCCTTGTCCCTAGACAGACCCAAACTCTATGTTAAATTCCCATTGTCCCTAAAGTGACCCACGATTTTTCTCCATGTTAAATTTCCATTGTCCCTAAAGTGACCCAGGGGTCTTTTTAATGCTAAGTCCCATTGTCCCTAATGTGCCCCCCTTTACTACTGACGAAACTGCTTTGTGATAGGTAGTATTCAGCTGGCATGCTACTTCCTGTGTTGACCCTGGCATGCTACTTCCTATGTTGACCCTGGCATGCTACTTCCAGTGTTGACCCTGGCATGCTGCTTCCTGTGTTGACCCTGGCATGCTGCTTCCTGTGTTGACGCTGGATGTGCCGTTGGTCCAACCACAATTCGTCATGGTTTTGCACTCCAACCTGGAAATTGCGGCGCCAGTTATTTCTTATGTTTGCCTATTTCACCCATTAACCCATGTTGAAATCTTTCATATCATGTTTTCAGACATCTTTGAAGAGGACATTTGGTAGTTCTGCTGGTTTTTTGGAATTTTTCTGCAAAGGATGTCCTTTCGAATACGGCCATTTTGTATCCGTGCAAGTGTTTGAGGTAGTGCAATTGTCTCTGTTTAAGGAGTGCTAAGATACATAATATATTCACTGGGCATAAACGTCAGCGCAGGTGGCATTGTCATTCGATGTAGTACCAACTATGTGATGTATGCAGTTGAGATAGAGGCTGTGACGTTTCTTCTTTGGCAATTGTAGGACGTTTTGCGGCCATACATCAGGATACTGAGAACGCCAGGCCTGATAGGTCAACATCTTAGTCGTGATGGCAAGTCTGTCGTTATGCAAGACACGCTTGCAAATCTGCATTTTCGGTGACCGCCCTTCCTATGCGAGTGTTGCTCTCCTCGTCAAGCAACAGGTTGTCTGTCAATGTAGGTCCTATATATGGGAGTCTGCTTACTTCCATCCTGCATAGACTGGCACAGTACTCATTTTTGCGGCGCCAGGCTGTCGTCTGCACTGCACACTTTGCCGGCTTGAAAATGAGAAGTGTTTCTGTGTAGGATTTAGTTTGTGCTCTAGGTAGACGTTTCTTCTATTTCTGGCACTACTTTATGTGAGTAGCTCTTGAACCAGTCGTTGTCTTTAGTTCTAATTTTAGCAAATGTGGTCGTGGCTGACTTATAGTTAACTGAGCTCAGTATTTTCCAGACTTCTTAAGCATTACACTGTAATCTCAACAAAATGTTTATGAGGTGGATTTAATGTCATAGATATCCATTGCCCACAACTAATGTAAAATAAATATTTTCTGAATATTTCTGATTTTACAGTATTCTTAGTGGCGCGCCACGGGAATGAAGCAAAGCATCTAGTGTAGTTGCTCATAGCTACTACCACTAGCATAAGAAAAGAGGAGAGCCGAGTGTCTAAGCCTCTCCCGCATGTACATAGCAGTTACACGGACAGACTCCTGCATTGCCTCCTTCTGTCACACATGGAACTAGGCCATTGTGGCCCCAGGCTAAATTGATGTGGATATGGGATCTTAGTCTAGTAGATTCTTTGCTGTTATGACGCCAGATTGATGCCAAGGGAAGGAGAAGATACAGCCACCCACATTAATAAAATATCGGGCACTTTAAATGACCATGACTAAGAGGTTGCAGAAAATCTTTTATGCTTTTTTTGAAAACTTACTATTGTTTTTCAGGAGGTATCACTATAACATCGTACGCAAAAAAAAAAAAAACGTAAAAAAGAACTACTTACTTTCCTCGTTAAATGCAATGTGCAATGTAAACATCAATACGTAATTATATTTCTTGTCTAAATTTGACAGACAAAATATCGAATAATGTTCAATGATATTATCCATTTCGCATCTGTTAAATGTATTTAAAGACATAATTCTGTTTTAAAAAGTTATAATTCAGCTTGTTCTTCCTGAATGAACCAAATTGTCTACGTTTTCAAATGATGCTCAGCAAATATCGTTAAAGTCATTGCAACTTTCATCCAAATCTTTATTATTGCCCTGTAAAATCTATATTCGTATATGTTCTTCTTAAGTGAATCTTAAGTTCTTTCCTTACGATACTAGTTAAATTATGTCCGTTCGTACGTATTAATTCCTATAAAGCTGTTAAACGTATTAAAATGGATTAGTTTTTCCTCGCGTAATTTGGCGTTGGTGCGTCAAGTATATAAGTCTTACTTTTTTATTTCCATAGAAATATTTCAATATCTTCAACTTCTAATTTTAGAGATGCAAAAGTATCGATATTTAACCCATGTGGCCTTTAATATATTAGTCTCTAACCTTTGGCATAATTTTTTTTTATACAAAAGCTCAAGCTGTGCTTTTAGAATCTTGGCCCTTCTTTTTTTCTAATTTCATGGTGTTTGTTTTTGTAATAATATTATTAAATGTTTTTTTTTTATCTTATAGGTGTTGTCTAATGTTGTAAAGCGCTTAGAGCTTCTAAAGATTAGGTGCTATGCAAAGTCCTCATTATTATTATTAGTATTATTATTGTACGTACCCAACATCGACGAAACATCTCTCCGACTCCTCCGTCTTCTTTTAGTTCCCTGGTACTAAGGCACTTGCACCTAGTCAGTAGTGCCACACCTTATGAGCGGATTTACCTGACCCTTTAATTGCCTGTAACCATTCAGGTAATGACGAAAACATATGTGAGGTCTCACCCTCTAAATGTAAAGTAATGTCTGGAGACTTCGCATCATTTATATCAATTGATGGCCATTTCTATAAATACACGTAGTGCTGCCTAATGCTGCCTAATGTCCAAATGCATATTATCTCTTCAATTCATTTATACGGCTGAGGTGAGTTATTTGTTTACTTTGAATTTTGTTTATAATAAGACACAAATACATGAGTGGGATAGTAGTATTGAATGAATTTCAAAATTCCCCAAGTGTTTTTGGTTATTTAATTTTGTTTTTGATTTTTATATGTTCGCGTATCCCTTACGCGGAATGTAAAAACACTAAATTAAGAATGCTGTAATAATTTGTCATGATTTTCAAAGCAACTCCTATTCTTGCCGGTCTAGTCAGATTTGTTTGATAAATTTTACTTTTAATGTTCTTGTATTGATATACAAGATGAAAAATACAAAAATATGTGTAGTCCACAGCTGTCCAAATAAATAATACTAATGATGACGTAGTGCATACGATCATGCGTGTTTTTGTTCATATCAGAGATAGTACACAGCAAGTACTTAGTGCAAGCTGTGTCGATTGTCCTTTTAGGAACTCTTGTGAGTGAAGTCAAACTCAAGTCACGTGCCTCCGTTGAATGAGATTACATTTTTACAGTTCAAGAAGATTAGACAAAAAATGTGTTTCTTGGTAAACTTTTGATATTCATCCCGATCTGAGATTGATGTACTTTAGTGAATGAAGGAAAAAGGTAATAACGAAAAGGCTTGCGGAGCATCGGCATTTTGCGAGTAAACAACAATCGACTCTCAGTGCAACATGTGTAATAACGAAAAGGTTTGCAGAGCATCGGCATTTTTCGAGTAAACTACAACTGACTCTGTGCAACAGGTGTAATAACGAAAAGGCTTGCGGAGCATCGGCATTTTGCGAGTAAACAACAATCGACTGGTAGCTGATAGTAAGGTGGGCGGAGTATGGGGATTAGGCATCTGGAAAGAATGGTTTCTGGTAGGAATAGCAGTGTACCAGCATGATGAGACGGTCTCGTGACACAAACAGATATGGATGAGACTAGTGAACAGTCCTGATCGGGGTGGGCGGGGTGGGGTGGGGTGGGGTGGGTGGACTATTAATATGAAAGCAGTAGCATGTCCTTTGAGATCTGGATTCAGAACGAACTCTTCGGGATGTCACTAATGACGAAGCTACGAAGGAAATGAATTGAAATCCATATTAATATTGCCATAAGATTTTGGTGTACATATTACAAAGTCTGCCAAGAAAAGTCTTTAACATTAACAATGCCAAAAAATAGCGTCAACTGAAACTTCATGACACAATCAGTTTGAAAAAATTTGCATACTTATCAGTAATTTCATCAATAATGAATATTACTTAGCGTGCAATTCATGTAAACAACTTGTCTACTTGTACGTGACTCAAGAGAGCTAACAGTTTTGAGGTCACACACACACACACACACATATATATATATATATATATATATATATATATATATATATATATATATATATATATATATATACAAAGACAGCTTGAGAGAGAAGGAGATAGCTTTGCTCAGACCTTGGACAGTTTTATGGTTACAATCGAAACCATAACCATCAATTCACGAGTCAAACGCCTTAACCACCAGACCACCTCAGCTACCGGCAAATCAGAGTTTACTCTATGAGCCAACAACGGATACATTATTCAGCATACAGGTTATGTTGCTCGCAGTTGAGTAAATACGAGTAATTATGGCACAAAAAGAGTAAAACGACACAAATATTAACTAGTATTAACATTCTGGCAGACAACGGTTCATTATATCATGCATAAATCTGAAAGTTTTCTGATGTTGGACAAAATAAGGAACCTTTATTCAGAAACACTAAAAAGATTTATCATTAGTTGTACAAGACGCAGAATACAGAACACACGTGAGACGTTTATGGCCAATTTCGTCGATTCCATAACAGATGGTTTTGAGTCTACAAGCAACATAATTTTCTCAAGAACCCTTAGACAGTAGACCAGCCTAGTACTTCACATGCTGGATATAACGGATACTGAAGCATACAAGAACATTCTCGTCTAAAACAGCACACGTTAAAAAGGAAAAGTGATGTTTATTCCTTCCTTTTCTGATATAGTGATTTTTACTTGCATACTTTGGGTGAAATATGTCGAAGCCGAATCAAACTGAACTGACCATGTCACTCTTTTGAAGAAACTTCACATTTAAGTTCGCTACTGTACATATTTGATACATCCCGAATTGAACCAGTCTCACTTCCTTGATCCATTTATTCTTTTCTATGTCATATCGGTACAAATCCCTGCTTTCCACCTGACGAGATTTACGTCCTCGAACAGGTCCTAAATGCCGAACACCTCCACACACATAAATATAATCGTCCATAAGTACTGCCCAGAAGTTCTTTCTCTCCTCTGGAAATTCTTCTCCGTAGGTCCATCGGTTTTGATCAGGGTGGTAGATTTCTACAGAGACACTGTTCTGATGCTCAGATGCCCCACCAACAAGATAAATCTTATCTTCAAATGCTACAGCTGCAAAGTCTGCCCTGGTGTTGACCATTTCCGTTTTGACCAAAGTCCACTCATCTGACTGTATACTGTACCTAAGAACCGTATCCATATATTGCTCTTCGCATATCCCTCCAAAAACGAATATGCAGTCTTTGTAAATGGTTGCTGAATGACGATACAAAGATACAGGAGCAGACGACAGTTGTTGCCAGACGTCCTTTTCCTGTATATAGCATTCGAGACTGTCAAGAGGTTGTCCTCTCGGATATGAAGCCTTTCCACCCAAAACGTAAATCCGACTTCCAGTACAGGAGGCGGAAAAACAACATCTTGGAGAATTCATTCTGGATCTTTTAAGCCAATTGACATCCTTCATGCTGTACTGAAAGACGTCTGCTAACGCTGGCCCAGAGTCCTGGAAATGATAACTCTCAAAGAAAATGCCTCCAATAAAAAAGATTTCATTTTCCTCTGTGGTAACTAGCTGGTAAAATTCGATCTTGTACTTAAAATCGAAAGTGGGATGAGGTTTGATACTGAAATAGTTAAACTTCGTTTTGGGGTCAAATGCTCCAAAGGATCTTTCGTCTGGACCGAACGCCCCTCCCGCGAAAACAATCATCTTCCTATTATACATTCCGAGCCGCGGTCTGTTGCAGAATTCCTCGCCTACTGCGTCCTCTTCCGGATTCGTTAAAGATTCTATGCAATCAAGACTTGATCTTTTTAAAAGATTGCGATGTTCTGTAAATCTGGTAATCCTGTCTTGGCAACGCGTGTCGTTCATCAAAAGACTTTTAGTCTTCATTGTTCCTTCTATGAACTCATCTGAAATCAACGGAAGTCGAACTTCATGGAAGAGATCAGGTAAATATTGTTTTCTGTTTTCTACATCTTGCTGAACCCAACGTATAACGGCTTCATATACAACCTCCTCACTGGAAACACAAAGCATGTCGTTGGCAACAAGTTCTAGGAATTGCTGCATGGGCAAATTAAACAGCCGGTCATTGTCACAAACTATTTCAGAGAAATGATCTAGAATGAAAGACTTTGATGTTTCCATAAGTTCGTGGCATAGAAAATGTGACGCGAACGAAAACACGTCAACACAGTTAGAAAGACACAACTCTTGAGACATGTGCTCTCCGCACATGTTAACAATGGACGGTAACTCCCACATTGTTGCAACCACGAAGATGTCCTGCACATTCTCGTTTGTTAGGTTTATTTCCCCTGTATATAAGTAGTTCACAATTGCTTGGAGAGTTTGTGGCCCCACGTCGTGTATTTCGACCTCACCGCCGATGCTTTCCTTCACCGGTATTGTGAACATAGCTCTGAAAATAAATATATTATTTATATGAGTTCAATGTATTCAAGTATAATTAGTATCAACATTGAAAAGTTTATTATTTAATATATTAGAAGAACAGATTTAAAAGAAATCGACATTAAATATTTTTATACCCTTTATGGACCAAATTTGATTTCATTATTGCTTTATTACGTCATTGGATAATATTGCCTGCCGTACGATCAGGGCCGACAAAGGGGGGGGGGGCAACCGGGGATATATCCCCGAACAACACATTTTAATGTTATAAAAGAAATTTTTTGTTTGAACAAGAACTAGGAGAGGCCCGGATGTTTCTTACCGCGGGGCCCGTGATCGCTCTCTACGATTAAATAGTACGTAATAAGAAGAAAGCCGTGATGACTTAGATCCTTCTAATATGTAAGAAGGTTTTTGCCTTGGCTGTTTTGGATGTTAAAATGTCAAAGGTTACAGTGGTTTCAGACGTTAAAGACAGGTGTTTGGTATTTATATAATATACCAGTTAAATATATTCAAACATTTCTAGTTAGATAAAGAAAATGAAGGCGTCGATACTCGATGCACTAATATAAAAACAAATGATAAGTAATTTAATTACTACATAAGATTCATTTCACGAATCTATTAACGAGTACAATTTTATGGTGGCCACAGTCAAAATTTACACAGATTCTTAATTGGCACTGCACTTTCTACAATTTCGATTATCTGTACGTACATGTCCATAAATGGCATTACTTGATATTTTGCATACAGCACTATGCACCATCTACAGGTAATTTGTCAAAACTGCGGTTGCATATTGCAATTGCAGGGTCGGATCAGGTTAAATGTGTGTGTATGTGTGTGTGGGTGTTCAAAATTTCAAAAGGGACCTGACATTTCTCGAAAGGGCACCAAAGCAAAGGTTCATGTGCCTATTTACTCATAGTGTGTATAATAATCAATAAACGTACGCAATAATAGAACGATGGTCAAATTTCAAGTGACAAGCGATTGTACACCAGTGTGCACGTTTGTGTACGTTTTTTTAGCCAGGGGGAGGGGGCCGGAAACCCCACCTTAGATCCGGCCCTGATGTGCTTCTCCTCCAAGCAATACGTAAATGTCATTGGTAGTATGGTAAATGAAATAAAATGCATTACGCTTTTTATTCCCAAAACATAAAACGTTGCACATAAGGCGGAAAAGACATTAAAAAATACTCAGTGATAGATGTGTTTTAACTCCGACCACACTTTTATCTGGCAACAAACTGTGCAAAATTAAAAATCTAACAAGCAGATTCAAGATCTCTATCGAGAGAATTTAAACATGACCAACTTTTATTGCCTACCCATTTGTGTCACACAATAATTTATGAAACTGTTAAATCTGTGTAAATTTAATTGTCTTTCTCTTTTGTTATTTTTCAAATTCATTTTTGTAATTTTTCAGCAATATTTGCAATGTTTATTTTCTTGCAAAAGTCTGTAATGTGTTTTATTACAACTTGCATTCTAGCGACAAAAGATTTTCTAAAACTTTTGTTTATAGCTTCAAATGTGAAAGATGTTGGATTGTGGCCAATGAACATATTTTCAATTTCGAAAAAATCTGTGTAGATAATGTAACGTGTTGTGTTCAGGGTATTCAATAAAGCAATCAAGTAGGTGGAAATTACTATTATTTGAAATATGTCGAATGTAAATATGGTTCAATGCATTTAAAAATTCATAACAATTATGCGCTTTAATGCCGCCGTAAAAGATATACTCTTTCAAAGACTTACGAAGTGAATATCCAAGTCATTAAGTGCCAGTTCTGTTCAAATTCGGTTTATTCGTACGTATTAATTCTCTGCAAGTTGTGGGACCTATTAATGGCGATCTTATTTTTCTTTTCTATCTTGTTTTGATTTTGGCGTTTAACTAGAAATATTTGAGTATATTTAAACATTATGTTGTAGACATGTCAAAAAGAACCATTACCCATTGTAAATTTAACATTTAACCTTTAACCTTTACTTTTTGCATGCAATTTGACTAAAGGTCAAGGATTTCATCGGGTGTTTGACCTTGCCGATTATATTACGGCCTTGTGACCATGGAAACCAAGATGAAAACGGGGGTCAAGAATTACCATCTAACCATTAGTAAGTCCAGAGACTTCGCATCAACCGCATTAGTGGGTGACTACCATCATTAATATAGTCAGTGCATCCAAACGCCCACTTTCATATATCTGTGACTTATGCATAGATTATATAGACAGTGAGGTAGATTTATACAATGTACAGCTGCTAATGAAGGGAACAAACTCATAATAACAGGATCAACAAGACTTTTGATTCGTCTTCCCATGGATATAACATCTTTATTTTATTGATACCTTGACTCATCCGGTAATATTTTTTTAAACTTGGGAATGAAAAAGTCCGCAAGTTTGACTGGTTAAGACAATTTTAGAGTAGGTAAATGCCGATCACTGTTGTTGGTTTTAAATCGACAAATGCACCAAAACCCTTAAAATTATTGTGATGAACACCGTTAATTCAATATTCGACCAAACGGTCTAGACTGCTTAGTATTTTTCTACCGTCGACGTATTAATATCGAGTTTTCATTATATCATTGCATGCTCCACAGTATCGGTTGATCAGGCTTGCATGAACAATTTATTTTAAATTTGACCACAAGGTCAGATGATTATACAACATTCGCACACTCAAAACTCGGACTCGGCTTAAGGAACTCTGATAATTTGACGCTAGCCCATCATACGTCATAATTTTGAATTCAGTCCGTATCTGACGTGGGGGGGGGGGGATTGGACGGGCTTGTAATCTTGAGGCCAGATGTACTAGTTTAAAACTAGTGATTTTGAATATATCATCACTTACCGCTTAGTGGTAAACGTATTGATTGCTCTCTACTGGCTTCAGACTAGCTACGATGTCGTAGCCTCAACTTGATTTGCTGTGGTTGAGGCTACGAACTGATCCCATATCATGTAATGGAGCAAAACAAATCATCACCAAAGTCAGAAAAACGAACAGTGTAGAAATCAACTACATAAGTATAATCATGTTGTGAAAGACGTTTGGCTTATTTTGAATTTATTAAGCCCTTACACGATAAAATAAATTGGCATGGTTACACTAACCTCATTCTGTCCGCCATGACAGATAACGCGAGACTCTCACCGTTACCTCTTTTCTACGTAAAGCTTGTCAGATCATATTTGGATATTCTACGTTATATTATTATCAATCAAGTGCGAATAATCGCTTCTTGGTGAAATTTCAAAGTTGCCGATAAACCGTATTTACTTTTAATGCGAAGAATTTCTGACCCAAACGGCGCCATATTTTTACTACGATTTGTTTACATTTCCAAATAAGGCGTCAACGTCCTTATATGTCACACAAACAAACGAGGCTGAGAACGGAAGTAATCATTATTTGAAATAATATGGCGGACGATCTAAACGAAAATATCGGCTAAAAAAGGTAAACGAGATTTTACAACTATTTCTACAATGATTTTCGATACTTCCTGTATTAAATAAGAGGACTACTCAATTTATTGGATTATATGCAAGGAATATGTTTAAAGTGTTATTGTTAGGCTAAAAGAGCGCCGGGTGTGAATCACACCCAGCTTGCTCCATTAACACGTATATGCTCATGTTAGTACCCTCTCCACGAGGAACGAGTAAGGGCACTAATATTAGTACTAGCTTCAGACGGGAACAGTTATATAGTTTATTAGCAGAGTAAGCGTATGTCAAGCAAATTCTCATTGTTTGCTCGAAATATAACCTCCATGTAGCGCTCTCTTTTGTTGAACAGTCACCTTTTTCTAAGTCCTTATAGCGAAATAACCATATCAGTGATTCTTCATCGAGCAAATACTTGTCTCGAAGGGCCATGTTTAAATATATTTAAAGGATCGTAAATTGACGACTGCTAACGAAACACAAATAGGCGTTTACCAACCACTCACAGATTGGCGACTGTCGATGAACAACAGCTAACCAACCAACGATGTTATATTGCAAGCCGACTGCAGATAGGCAACCGCTAACCAACCAAGCATGCCAACGAAACACATCTGAGAGACTGCATGTCGACCACAGATAGACGACTGCTTAACGACCATACATGAGAAACTACAGATCCACCACTGATGGACGACTTCTTGACGACCATAGGTGGGAGACTTAAAGCCTACCGGAAATGGGCAACTGTTACCCGACTAGAGAGTGAGTAACACTAAACAACCACATGTTGACGACTGCAAACCGACCGGAAATGGGCAATTGAAAGCCATTTACATTTTTAGATGATGACATGAAATCAGTTTAAAGGGTGATATGAGTAGTATATGGGGCCACCCTAGCGACAATGGGAATTAGCATTACAAAACCTCTTGGGCCACTCTAGCGACAAGGGAAATTTAACATGGAGAAAAACCCTGGGTCACTCTAGCGAATTGAACATGGAAATTGAACATGGGAATATCACCTGGGGATCAGTGGGAATTAAACATTGGTAACGTCATAGGTTTATAGGGTCAAAACCTTTTATAGGGTGAAATGTATTTGTAGGGACAAAGGGTTGATAGGGACAAACATAGACATACAGAAACAAACAAATACACATTGAAACACACAGAAAAGAGGACAGAAATATTCTAAAGAAAGACTCACAGATAGAATAGAGACTCGATAAAGAAAAGTCTGTTGTATGGGTTCAAAACATTTATTCAAGTACATATATACATGGGCTCTCTGGCCTGTGCTTTGGTCTAAGCACTATCCATTAAATACATAAACATTTGAACATAAAAGAAACATATTTACGAGTTGTTTAGTTATTGACTCTAGTAAACTAATGTTTAAAATTAACGTTCACTCCTTTCTAAAATCACTTCATATGCAACGAATTTACATTAAATGTTCGTTTATAAGAAAAAGTCAAAACAAAACAAGTAACAAACAATCAAATAAGAGAAAGTTCGTGTTTGTCTCTCTATCCGTTACACACGTTGTTTAATATCTGGTCAGCTACCACTTGTGTCCCAGCATAGATGTTTCCGATCTCGTATTCCCTGTCAGTCGTAAATCTGCTGTTACGTCCATCGTGCTAGGTACACTTATCGGTAAGCAGATCAAGAGCAGTGATCGTCTTCTTCCCATGGAGGTGCAACATATGCCATATGAATAGTCACTTTTCCATCGGTGATGTCAAATTTTTCTCTCACCGACCGCACGTCTTCAATAGCCCTCAAAAGTTTGGAAGAAGTTATTTCTGCAGGTGTGCTAAATTCGAGACATACAGGCGAGTTCAAACTGTCGTGATACATAGATAGGCTCAAACGACCTTCATCTTTGACTTGGCAATGACATTTGAATTCCTCTAACAGTGAGTCAAGTAGATCCGTAATGAAACCTGATACTTCCTCGGCTGGAACGTCAGACGCGAAGTCTTTAAATTTCATCGTGTAGGTGTAAGTTGTCGTTCTAAATTTTCTCGAGGTCGCTGTCTGGGTCATTTGGATGCTAAAATACTCCTTTAGGTCTATTGAATCCTTTCCCTTCTTGAACGCACTTTGCTGTGACGGTATGGTGGTGAAAGAGGTCAATGATGTTTGTTCCTTCTCTTTTTTCTTCTGCGTAGAGTTATTCATCTTTCTCGTCGCTTGTCCTCGCAATGAAGTGTCGTTCTTGGAAGTCGTCCCTTTTTATACTGGGTGATATCAGCATGTCCATAAGGTAAAGTTTTGTGGTCTGGAAGTTTCACTGGTTGCACGTAGTTTGTCATGGCATTAGTACATAACAACTAAGATGTGGTATTGCATTGGTGATGTGATCGTGAGGCATAGAATCACACCCGAGTTTCTCGTTGGACTTGAGTCTTACGCTCTATACTTGCTGTTTGAAAGGATTCATTTTTGTCGATTGGTCTTGGTAGTGACAATGAACTATTGGTCTTGGACGTTGTCCCTTTTTATATGCTGACCAATATCGATGTGACCGTACGGCAACGTAAAGTGATTGGGAAGTCGCACTCGCTTCTGGTACACGATTTGATAGATTTTTTCCAGGGGTCGACTGACGATGTGGTGAGTGGGTAAACGTACAATCTTGTTCGGTTGGTGAGTGGTCACTTTAAAGTTTCCATCCTCTCCCGATTGCAAGGCTTCTTTCAATACCCCAAAGTTGACCACTCGACTGGTACGATAATTCAGAGTCAGTCCTTTCACTTTGCACTCCGTGTGCACTTCTCCTTGTTTGTCCCGGTATTGGTAGCCGTAATTTTTAGGACCTCCACTCGCGAAACTTAGAATCTTGTCGTCGGGATGTTCGTCTGTCCAGGCTCCTAAACGGTTTTCTTCGATGTTAGGGTGTTGCTGACCCGGTCGATCGATGTAGATGCAACTGTCCGTGTCAAAGTACAGGACGCGTTCCCCTAACAGTTCTAAAGCTTCGTACAATTTTAAGCGAGCATGAGCTGTCACGTAAGCCGCAATGATGACATTTCCAAAAGGGTCGTCTTGTACAAAGTCCAGATCTTCTTCGTAATTGACCAAGATCAAATTCTCTCGAACGACGTCCACGTGTTTCATGTATTTGGTTTTGTCGTGAATCATCTGGAAGTAGCGGGAAGGTTCTGTCAAATATTCCGTCTTGGGTAAACACGGTCGTTGTGCCATTTTACCCCACAAGCAATTTAACATCACTTTGGCAAACGATCGCCTGCCTTCGTTTTTCTCGATGTGGTCTAAAGAGATGCCTTCTTGTTCATAGTATTTCTCTTTGAATTGTATTTGGTCTTCGGGAGTGTGACACCAGGAAGGATAGCCGCTGGCTTCTTGTTTCAGTTTCAAAAAGGCATCCACGTAGTCAGCGAAAATGCCTTTCTGACTGGGATCACCCTTGTGGTATTGTTGTGTCTTGGGAAAGTGGCAAATTTCGTACACTTCTAACAGTTGGTATCCCATGTCCAGAGCTTTGAACAATTCTACGCTGACTCAGGTTCCCGTCAAGGCACGTTCTTCCTGGGTGTGCTGACAAGGTTGGTCTTGGTTGCACTTTCGGCACAAGTACGGCACAATGGAAACATCAGTTTGCCTTGACAATGGTGAGGTAAGACGGGATGGTATAGGTTCGTGGGAGGCAAAACTTTACACTTGATCAAGCCTTCGTATTGTCGAATGTTTTTCAGGTCGATGTGTTCCGTTAACAATTGCGGGTGCCCTACAGGAAAGCGACAATATTTGCACACGTAGGGATACAGCGAACACACGTCCAAGTATTTGATTTCTTCTCCTTTCTCTTCGTCGGCTTGGTACAGCAAACAGGTGGCATTGGTCCTTCCTCCGTACAAACTATCCCTCGGGTTCAGCGGGTCCATGAACTGGTAACTTTCCACGAGGCGTTTAAACTCGGGATCGGTTTTCAAGCGGTGATCGTATTCGTGTTCCCACATTTCCACCACTTGGTATCCTTCCTGTTCCAACTTTAGGCGTCGCTGACAAGTGCCCTGGTACAAGTCTTCCATGGTTCGTTGTAAAAACTAATTTTTAGTGCTACGATCAGGGTAACAGACGGGACATCCGTGAAATAAGCAACCGTTAAACTCGTACACGATCTTGGGGTTTTCTAAGTCCCAGCCATCTACCGAATATGTTCCGATGGTCTTTTCACCCCCTCCGTTGCGGGCATGCTGAATCCATTTGTTTTCCTTGTCGCACAAGTAATGTAACCAACGTAGGGCTTTGACCGAGTATTGACGTTTGACAAAGTTGGTCGTTTGAGGGCTGATGACAGCCACGGTGTTTTCAGGCATGAATCGTTGTCGATACACTAAGGAACACGCTTTGGCAATGGTGCAAGCTTCTTTCAAAGGATCGACCCCTCCGTGTTCCATGAACAGTTCTCGAAATTTTCCACAGCAACGCCGTAAAATGTCCACGTCGGAACGACAATACTTTAGCATTTCTTCCTGAAAGTCGAAAGGGTCCGAGGCGTGAGCCTGGTACCAAGCGTAGAAAGCTTCTCGTTGTTCGGTACGCATGTTGTCGGGGTCATAATAGTGAGCCTCAGGTAAATGGGGTAGAACGGCGTGTTGATTGGCTTCCGTATTGAAAAAGTGTGGAAAGTACCCTTTAGCCATTTCTGTCATTCCAAACGTTTTAGGCATTCGACTCAAAGGCATGGCCAAATAGCTCATCGAATCTTTAAACTGTACTTGTCCCACTTGCATGAAAATGATTTTGGCTCCGTTCAAAGTCACTTTAGGACGTTCGGTGCCATGTTCCGTATAGTATCTGAGAAGAAACTGTCCATCGTATCCGGAGAAATTGTGAGCCATCACCGTGGCATGACGATGACAATCTCCGTAACGTTCGATGTCCTCTTGGCTCCACGTCTTGTCGATGGGGTCTAAGACCCATCGAGCGAAATCGGCTAGCGTGTTCGGTCCCCGAAAGATTTTTTCACGTCCTCCAGGAATCTTGCTGCAGTGAGGGCAATGACTGAAGATAGGTTCTTGAATGCACTTCTCGCACGCTCGATGAGCCACGCAGAAATTAGGAATGTGAATGCCAGTCTCTTGCATGCATTCGAAATCGAAAAAGATGAAATTGCTTTTCTTCTTGTGACCATCCTCTTTCTCTGGTTGGGGTTGGTATTTTTGCACGTAGCATTGGTGTTTCAAGTCCACGATGTGATGACAAATGTGACATTTCTTTTTTCCTGAACATACGTGTGCCTTGGTACTATTGGTACGTATGCCTTGTCCACACGTAGGGCACAATCTCAGGAGTTGACAAGCACATTTCTGCTGTGAACCTTGCGTCTTCAGATGTTGTTGGTAACAGGCAGGGCTGAAAAACGTGCGCAGACAAGCAGGACAATGCAATGGTTTTTGCCCTTCGCTCAGACAGGGTGGAGAGGCCAAACATCCTCGGCATTTCGATCCACAATGTTTGTGTTGCTCTCGATTATTATAACCACGGTCACATTTCTCACAGTAATATCTGTATCCCAGGAATCCGGGGATGGCGGTAATGGTATCGAAATGTTCATCGTGATAATAGACATGAATGTATTTTCCGTCCTTAAAGTCTTGGCCTCGAAACAACAGAGGTCCGCGCACTTCTTGAGGGTGCACTTTCAAGGTGTATCGTGGAGCTAGGGCATCTTGCAAGTTTTGCATCTCAGGAATGCCACAGGGTGTGTCTTTGGACAGTCCGGCTTGTTGTAACAGGAGTTCTGCTTCATTTCGTTGTTTGGCTCGATCGGATCGTTGAATAGTTTTCCATGTTCTTTTCCATTCTACCGTGTCGTTCTTGTTGGCATAGGTTCGTCCCACCACGATGGCACGGGCTAAACACATCTGGTCTTGAGGGTTGTTAATTCGGACGAGACTTGTTTTGGTGTTGCGAAGGTCGTCCACCAATAAGACCTTTTTGCGTCCAGTCCCTTGAGGAGGAGAGACGTGGGCCATTTTCAGTGTGGCTTTACCATCGGTGATGTCAAACTGATCATTAGATTGTTGTACGTGTTGAATCTTGTCCATGACTTTGGAAGGGGTTAGTTCTGCGGGTCTGCTAAATTCGATCCAAACAGGGGATTTCAAGCTGTCGTGATCTATGGATAGTGTCAAGAAATCGTCTTCTTTGGGTTGACATTGTTGCTTTAGTGTGGTGAGCAAAGAATCCCACATCTCGGTGATAAACCCTTCTGCTTTCTCCAATGGTACGTCGGACTTGAAATCTTTAAACTTCACCGTGTAGGTGTAAGTCGTGGTTCTAAATTTTCTAGAGGGTCGCTTTTCCGTCTCTCGAATGTGATAGTACTTTTCAGGGTTAACTGGTGGACTTTGGTTTGGAGTGGGCTCTCTATGTCTGGTCGCAGACGTGGAAGGTGTTGGTTCAGGTTTGCTCATGTCTTCGTTTTGAGCGAACACTTCTTTTCGTGTGTGAGGCGATACGTCACTTCGCTGCCTCTTACGTTCTTCTTCTCTCTCACTGAAATCGTGCGATCGTTTCATCTCGATTGCTGATTCAGAAATGATTTAACCAAGTTCATTCTCTCCATATATACCCTCTCTACCTCTTGTTGTCACAATGACTTGGTATATTTCACAAGGGCAAGTGAAAGCCAAGCATATAGGAGCCCAACGACAGCGGTGCGTCTTAAACACCTCATGCATCTTGATGACCCTTCGATTCAAACCCTACCACGAAAGAAAAAAGTTGCAAGAAAAAAACCCAGACAGTTGGTGTCTTCAAGAGAGCTAGAGACGCCGGCACTGTGTCGCTGGGACACGTACGTACTCCAGAAAACTACGCCACTCGACAACGTTGTCTCCTTCTCTCAGTCACTTCTACTTTGTCGCTGAATACATTCTACCAACCCTGTTTTAACACACGTTTCTTCATCTGATATTTTTAAAAAATATACTAAACGCATTTTTAAAAGAACTACCCTTTTTCGACAGCAGTGACGGCGTCTCCTGCTGCTGTTACCACTGTTGCTGCACAAAGATGATCTTTCCTTAAGATCAAAATATGAGACAGAGCAAGTAAGTTGTGAAGTTGAGCGGAGGTGTCTAAACAACAACTGTCAAGCCCCTATGTTCCATTTCTGTTTGTGATAATAACTTGTGATACTTCACATTTTCTAAAGTGGAAACCTTTACAAACCGTACAAAAGTTATATGACTTTGGCTTCTGACAGTTGTACAGACTCTTCACTTTATAAGTGTCACGAGAAAATAGTGTATCCAAGTTTTACCATTTTCCAAAACACCCACACACTTGCAACGTGACCAGAATCTGTACTTCTTTATTTGTGGATATCCAACAGACCCGTCCCAGCATATATAGCTGGTTAAGAACTGTAGGAATATCACCTCATTTTTTTTTCAGAAATATCAAAGCTTTTATGTGTATCTTCCCTGTTCCACCCTTTATTAGTGCTTAGGTATATTCCCTAAACAACACAAACAATTTGGAACAAAATTAAATTTTGAATTAAGGTTTCTCTCTGTTTATACATTTTTTTTTTCAAGTTGTTGGTACATGGCATATGACATCCAAATAGTTTCTCAAACTGAGAGGCATTTCTACACATGTCATTGCCTTTGTTAAATTCGGTTTTGTTGGTTAGTCATCGTTAATCTTTAATTCTATTTTTATGATGTATTTCTTTTTTGCTAGAAGATTTAATTTATTTATGTTGTTTAGTCTGCTGCTGCAAAAAAGAAAATGCATGTATCTATAGCAAAGTGTTTCAGTTTGTTCAGTTTTTATTTCAAGCTCTACAAAAGGTACCAAGTTTGTCTTGCAAGGGGATTGAAACTTTAAGTTACGCGGACGTGAAGGAAAACATACCTTTGTTACTACAATTTGCTGTCTTTGTGTTCGTTCTAATCATGCTTGCCTTATATCTTTTTGTTTTAGGATCATATTTCTTCTGATGTAAATACATACATCAATGGATAGACAGCTTGGGTTATCATCCTTGAGGTTCACTGTACTTTTAGTTTCTTTACTTCATACAAACCCCAAAATCACTAGCTTGAAGGGAAAAAAATAACAAAAAACTGACACCTGGTACTGTAACACATCTGTCTCTGTTGATGTGAGTGTGCTTGACAAAATGTTTGAGTAAGATTAAAAATGTTTGTCAGTTTCAAAACTCGAACCAGTACTGTGGCCGTTTAATATTTTCATGTGGCAAGAAGAAATGGTACAATACGCAACAAAGGGATTGTACAATTACACTCCAATCTGTCTGCACTGCAATGGTAACAACGCTCTTGCGTTGACTTTATTTTGCCACACTACCTAAGAAAAAACAATTCATCACTCATCATAAACGATTTCATTGGCTATACATATTTTCTTACCGCTTTCGCTTCGAATTGACTTCAGTACCTTTTCGCACAGTGACAAGATCGGACGTGTTTTTTTGCTTTTTTTTTTTTCTGCGGCTGGTCGCTACACTACTTGCTCTGAATTTACAACCAAACATTGTGTTACGCATTGTAAGTGACTTCATTGGGCCAACCGATATTTTACACTTCTGTCTCTATTCATATGAGTGTGCTTGTCAAAATGTTTGAGTAAGATTAAAAATGTTTGTCAGTTTCAAAACGCGAACCAGTACTGTGGCCGTTTAGTATTTGATCTGGCAAGAAGAAATGGTACAATACGCAACAAAGGATTTGTACGTTTACACTCTCCAATCTGTCTGCACTGCAATGGTAACAACGCTCTTGCGCTGGCATTATTTTGCCACACTACCTAAGAAAAAAAAACAATGCATCACTCATCATAAACGATTTCATTCGCTATACTTATTTTCTTACCGCTTTCGCTTCGAACTAACTTCAGTACCGTTTCGCACAGTGACAAGATCGGACGTGTTTTTTTTTTTTTTATTCTGCGGCTGGTCGCTACTCTACTTGCCCTGAATTTACAACCAAACAATGTGTTGCACATTGTAAGTGACTTCATTGGTCAGTCGATATTTTCCACCGCCTTAGCTTCAAATTGGTTTCACTTGTTATTCGCACCGCGAGATAATCAGACGCGTTTTTCTGTACCTGACCATTAGTCACTTCGCAAACAATAAAACTAACACACAAATGATCACGCCATGGGCGACTCATGGAAATTATGTTAGTCATGTTACGAAATATATCACGACTTGTTTGGATGTACTTTTCTGTGGTCACTCTTTAATCACATGCGTCTTCAGTTCACTCTTGTCATGTTTTTTAAAGGGTGTATTTTTTCTATGGATGTGATTGTTATGTTCTATATGTTCTTTTATGTTTTCAGTGATTTTACTTTATGTCTGTATTTTAATTTAGATGTATAGACTATGTAGTCTGAAATAAAGAATTCTTATCTTATCTTATGTAAGTGGAATGAGTGTTTCTTTGAAACTTTTATAAGGCAAATATACCGTAAAAAAACAAACGTACGTGTCGTGATATTTTTAAAGTAGGAATACATGCTTTCTCTCTCTCTCTCTGTGGTTTTGATTTATACCCTAATGAAATATGTTCCCGTTTGAAGATACCTCTCCAAAATTGTGATCAGTGGTCACCATAATTACGCAAACTGTTCCGTTTGTCATCTTATTTTTTTCAAAAGTTTACACTCTAAAAAATTTTGAACGATTTTTTTTTCTTCCATCAGTAAATCTTTGGATAAAATAAAAGCTTGAGTTTGCACAATTCTGGTATCTTAACTTTATCCTATTTTGGAACTGAAACATGTCACGGAATTTTTTTTCTTCTAACATTAGATTTACAGTTTTTCTGAAAAAAGACAATCACACGGCTTTTTCAAGAATGAAGCAAGCGACATTGCACTGTATAACCCTGCCTATGGTTAACTCTGAATTCTAAAGTCAAAACATGGGTTCAGGAAAAAATGTAACAATGTTCGTCTTAGGAGGATAGGACGAACATTGTTACATTTTTTCCTGAACCCATGTTTTGACTTTAGAATTCAGAGTTAACCATAGGCAGGGTTATACAGTGCAATGTCGCTTGCTTCATTCTTGAAGAAGCCGTGTGATTGTCTTTTTTCAGAAAAACTGTAAATCTAATGTTAGAAGAAAAAAAATTCCGTGACATGTTTCAGTTCCAAAATAGGATAAAGTTAAGATACCAGAATTGTGCAAACTCAAGCTTTTATTTTATCCAAAGATTTACTGATGGAAGAAAAAAAAATCGTTCTACAATTTTTTAGAGTGTAAACTTTTGAAAAAAATAAGATGACAAACGGAACAGTTTGCGTAATTATGGTGACCACTGATCACAATTTTGGAGAGGTATCTTCAAACGGGAACATATTTCATTAGGGTATAAATCAAAACCACAGAGAGAGAGAGAGAAAGCATGTATTCCTACTTTAAAAATATCACGACACGTACGTTTGTTTTTTTACGGTATATTTGCCTTATAAAAGTTTCAAAGAAACACTCATTCCACTTACATAAGATAAGATAAGAATTCTTTATTTCAGACTACATAGTCTATACATCTAAATTAAAATACAGACATAAAGTAAAATCACTGAAAACATAAAAGAACATATAGAACATAACAATCACATCCATAGAAAAAATACACCCTTTAAAAAACATGACAAGAGTGAACTGAAGACGCATGTGATTAAAGAGTGACCACAGAAAAGTACATCCAAACAAGTCGTGATATATTTCGTAACATGACTAACATAATTTCCATGAGTCGCCCATGGCGTGATCATTGTGTGTTAGTTTTATTGTTTGCGAAGTGACTAATGGTCAGGTACAGAAAAACGCGTCTGATTATCTCGCGGTGCGAATAACAAGTGAAACCAATTTGAAGCTAAGGCGGTGGAAAATATCGACTGACCAATGAAGTCACTTACAATGTGCAACACATTGTTTGGTTGTAAATTCAGGGCAAGTAGAGTAGCGACCAGCCGCAGAATAAAAAAAAAAAAAACACGTCCGATCTTGTCACTGTGCGAAACGGTACTGAAGTTAGTTCGAAGCGAAAGCGGTAAGAAAATAAGTATAGCGAATGAAATCGTTTATGATGAGTGATGCATTGTTTTTTTTTCTTAGGTAGTGTGGCAAAATGATGCCAGCGCAAGAGCGTTGTTACCATTGCAGTGCAGACAGATTGGAGAGTGTAAACGTACAAATCCTTTGTTGCGTATTGTACCATTTCTTCTTGCCAGATCAAATACTAAACGGCCACAGTACTGGTTCGCGTTTTGAAACTGACAAACATTTTTAATCTTACTCAAACATTTTGACAAGCACACTCATATGAATAGAGACAGAAGTGTAAAATATCGGTTGGCCCAATGAAGTCACTTACAATGCGTAACACAATGTTTGGTTGTAAATTCAGAGCAAGTAGTGTAGCGACCAGCCGCAGAATAAAAAAAAAAGCAAAAAAACACGTCCGATCTTGTCACTGTGCGAAAAGGTACTGAAGTCAATTCGAAGCGAAAGCGGTAAGAAAATATGTATAGCCAATGAAATCGTTTATGATGAGTGATGAATTGTTTTTTCTTAGGTAGTGTGGCAAAATAATGTCAACGCAAGAGCGTTGTTACCATTGCAGTGCAGACAGATTGGAGTGTAATTGTACAATCCCTTTGTTGCGTATTGTACCATTTCTTCTTGCCACATGAAAATATTAAACGGCCACAGTACTGGTTCGAGTTTTGAAACTGACAAACATTTTTAATCTTACTCAAACATTTTGTCAAGCACACTCACATCAACAGAGACAGATGTGTTACAGTACCAGGTGTCAGTTTTTTGTTATTTTTTTCCCTTCAAGCTAGTGATTTTGGGGTTTGTATGAAGTAAAGAAACTAAAAGTACAGTGAACCTCAAGGATGATAACCCAAGCTGTCTATCCATTGATGTATGTATTTACATCAGAAGAAATATGATCCTAAAACAAAAAGATATAAGGCAAGCATGATTAGAACGAACACAAAGACAGCAAATTGTAGTAACAAAGGTATGTTTTCCTTCACGTCCGCGTAACTTAAAGTTTCAATCCCCTTGCAAGACAAACTTGGTACCTTTTGTAGAGCTTGAAATAAAAACTGAACAAACTGAAACACTTTGCTATAGATACATGCATTTTCTTTTTTGCAGCAGCAGACTAAACAACATAAATAAATTAAATCTTCTAGCAAAAAAGAAATACATCATAAAAATAGAATTAAAGATTAACGATGACTAACCAACAAAACCGAATTTAACAAAGGCAATGACATGTGTAGAAATGCCTCTCAGTTTGAGAAACTATTTGGATGTCATATGCCATGTACCAACAACTTGAAAAAAAAATGTATAAACAGAGAGAAACCTTAATTCAAAATTTAATTTTGTTCCAAATTGTTTGTGTTGTTTAGGGAATATACCTAAGCACTAATAAAGGGTGGAACAGGGAAGATACACATAAAAGCTTTGATATTTCTGAAAAAAAAATGAGGTGATATTCCTACAGTTCTTAACCAGCTATATATGCTGGGACGGGTCTGTTGGATATCCACAAATAAAGAAGTACAGATTCTGGTCACGTTGCAAGTGTGTGGGTGTTTTGGAAAATGGTAAAACTTGGATACACTATTTTCTCGTGACACTTATAAAGTGAAGAGTCTGTACAACTGTCAGAAGCCAAAGTCATATAACTTTTGTACGGTTTGTAAAGGTTTCCACTTTAGAAAATGTGAAGTATCACAAGTTATTATCACAAACAGAAATGGAACATAGGGGTTTGACAGTTGTTGTTTAGACACCTCCGCTCAACTTCACAACTTACTTGCTCTGTCTCATATTTTGATCTTAAGGAAAGATCATCTTTGTGCAGCAACAGTGGTAACAGCAGCAGGAGACGCCGTCACTGCTGTCGAAAAAGGGTAGTTCTTTTAAAAATGCGTTTAGTATATTTTTTAAAAATATCAGATGAAGAAACGTGTGTTAAAACAGGGTTGGTAGAATGTATTCAGCGACAAAGTAGAAGTGACTGAGAGAAGGAGACAACGTTGTCGAGTGGCGTAGTTTTCTGGAGTACGTACGTGTCCCAGCGACACAGTGCCGGCGTCTCTAGCTCTCTTGAAGACACCAACTGTCTGGGTTTTTTTCTTGCAACTTTTTTCTTTCGTGGTAGGGTTTGAATCGAAGGGTCATCAAGATGCATGAGGTGTTTAAGACGCACCGCTGTCGTTGGGCTCCTATATGCTTGGCTTTCACTTGCCCTTGTGAAATATACCAAGTCATTGTGACAACAAGAGGTAGAGAGGGTATATATGGAGAGAATGAACTTGGTTAAATCATTTCTGAATCAGCAATCGAGATGAAACGATCGCACGATTTCAGTGAGAGAGAAGAAGAACGTAAGAGGCAGCGAAGTGACGTATCGCCTCACACACGAAAAGAAGTGTTCGCTCAAAACGAAGACATGAGCAAACCTGAACCAACACCTTCCACGTCTGCGACCAGACATAGAGAGCCCACTCCAAACCAAAGTCCACCAGTTAACCCTGAAAAGTACTATCACATTCGAGAGACGGAAAAGCGACCCTCTAGAAAATTTAGAACCACGACTTACACCTACACGGTGAAGTTTAAAGATTTCAAGTCCGACGTACCATTGGAGAAAGCAGAAGGGTTTATCACCGAGATGTGGGATTCTTTGCTCACCACACTAAAGCAACAATGTCAACCCAAAGAAGACGATTTCTTGACACTATCCATAGATCACGACAGCTTGAAATCCCCTGTTTGGATCGAGTTTAGCAGACCCGCAGAACTAACCCCTTCCAAAGTCATGGACAAGATTCAACACGTACAACAATCTAATGATCAGTTTGACATCACCGATGGTAAAGCCACACTGAAAATGGCCCACGTCTCTCCTCCTCAAGGGACTGGACGCAAAAAGGTCTTATTGGTGGACGACCTTCGCGACACCAAAACAAGTCTCGTCCGAATTAACAACCCTCAAGACCAGATGTGTTTAGCCCGTGCCATCGTGGTGGGACGAACCTATGCCAACAAGAACGACACGGTAGAATGGAAAAGAACATGGAAAACTATTCAACGATCCGATCGAGCCAAACAACGAAATGAAGCAGAACTCCTGTTACAACAAGCCGGACTGTCCAAAGACACACCCTGTGGCATTCCTGAGATGCAAAACTTGCAAGATGCCCTAGCTCCACGATACACCTTGAAAGTGCACCCTCAAGAAGTGCGCGGACCTCTGTTGTTTCGAGGCCAAGACTTTAAGGACGGAAAATACATTCATGTCTATTATCACGATGAACATTTCGATACCATTACCGCCATCCCCGGATTCCTGGGATACAGATATTACTGTGAGAAATGTGACCGTGGTTATAATAATCGAGAGCAACACAAACATTGTGGATCGAAATGCCGAGGATGTTTGGCCTCTCCACCCTGTCTGAGCGAAGGGCAAAAACCATTGCATTGTCCTGCTTGTCTGCGCACGTTTTTCAGCCCTGCCTGTTACCAACAACATCTGAAGACGCAAGGTTCACAGCAGAAATGTGCTTGTCAACTCCTGAGATTGTGCCCTACGTGTGGACAAGGCATACGTACCAATAGTACCAAGGCACACGTATGTTCAGGAAAAAAGAAATGTCACATTTGTCATCACATCGTGGACTTGAAACACCAATGCTACGTGCAAAAATACCAACCCCAACCAGAGAAAGAGGATGGTCACAAGAAGAAAAGCAATTTCATCTTTTTCGATTTCGAATGCATGCAAGAGACTGGCATTCACATTCCTAATTTCTGCGTGGCTCATCGAGCGTGCGAGAAGTGCATTCAAGAACCTATCTTCAGTCATTGCCCTCACTGCAGCAAGATTCCTGGAGGACGTGAAAAAATCTTTCGGGGACCGAACACGCTAGCCGATTTCGCTCGATGGGTCTTAGACCCCATCGACAAGACGTGGAGCCAAGAGGACATCGAATGTTACGGAGATTGTCATCGTCATGCCACGGTGATGGCTCACAATTTCTCCGGATACGATGGACAGTTTCTTCTCAGATACTATACGGAACATGGCACCGAACGTCCTAAAGTGACTTTGAACGGAGCCAAAATCATTTTCATGCAAGTGGGACAAGTACAGTTTAAAGATTCGATGAGCTATTTGGCCATGCCTTTGAGTCGAATGCCTAAAACGTTTGGAATGACAGAAATGGCTAAAGGGTACTTTCCACACTTTTTCAATACGGAAGCCAATCAACACGCCGTTCTACCCCATTTACCTGAGGCTCACTATTATGACCCCGACAACATGCGTACCGAAGAACGAGAAGCTTTCTACGCTTGGTACCAGGCTCACGCCTCGGACCCTTTCGACTTTCAGGAAGAAATGCTAAAGTATTGTCGTTCCGACGTGGACATTTTACGGCGTTGCTGTGGAAAATTTCGAGAACTGTTCATGGAACACGGAGGGGTCGATCCTTTGAAAGAAGCTTGCACCATTGCCAAAGCGTGTTCCTTAGTGTATCGACAACGATTCATGCCTGAAAACACCGTGGCTGTCATCAGCCCTCAAACGACCAACTTTGTCAAACGTCAATACTCGGTCAAAGCCCTACGTTGGTTACATTACTTGTGCGACAAGGAAAACAAATGGATTCAGCATGCCCGCAACGGAGGGGGTGAAAAGACCATCGGAACATATTCGGTAGATGGCTGGGACTTAGAAAACCCCAAGATCGTGTACGAGTTTAACGGTTGCTTATTTCACGGATGTCCCGTCTGTTACCCTGATCGTAGCACTAAAAATTAGTTTTTACAACGAACCATGGAAGACTTGTACCAGGGCACTTGTCAGCGACGCCTAAAGTTGGAACAGGAAGGATACCAAGTGGTGGAAATGTGGGAACACGAATACGATCACCGCTTGAAAACCGATCCCGAGTTTAAACGTGTCGTGGAAAGTTACCAGTTCATGGACCCACTGAACCCGAGGGATAGTTTGTACGGAGGAAGGACCAATGCCACCTGTTTGCTGTACCAAGCCGACGAAGAGAAAGGAGAAGACATCAAATACTTGGACGTGTGTTCGCTGTATCCCTACGTGTGCAAATATTGTCGCTTTCCTGTAGGGCACCCGCAATTGTTAACGGAACACATCGACCTGAAAAACATTCGACAATACGAAGGCTTGTTCAAGTGTAAAGTTTTGCCTCCCACGAACCTATACCATCCCGTCTTACCTCACCATTGTCAAGGCAAACTGATGTTTCCATTGTGCCGTACTTGTGCCGAAACGTGCAACCAAGACCAACCTTGTCAGCACACCCAGGAAGAACGTGCCTTGACGGGAACCTGAGTCAGCGTAGAATTGTTCAAAGCTCTGGACATGGGATACCAACTGTTAGAAGTGTACGAAATTTGCCACTTTCCCAAGACACAACAATACCACAAGGGTGATCCCAGTCAGAAAGGCATTTTCGCTGACTACGTGGATGCCTTTTTGAAACTGAAACAAGAAGCCAGCGGCTATCCTTCCTGGTGTCACACTCCCGAAGACCAAATACAATTCAAAGAGAAATACTATGAACAAGAAGGCATCTCTTTAGACCACATCGAGAAAAACGAAGGCAGGCGATCGTTTGCCAAAGTGATGTTAAATTGCTTGTGGGGTAAAATGGCACAACGACCGTGTTTACCCAAGACGGAATATTTGACAGAACCTTCCCGCTACTTCCAGATGATTCACGACAAAACCAAATACATGAAACACGTGGACGTCGTTCGAGAGAATTTGATCTTGGTCAATTACGAAGAAGATCTGGACTTTGTACAAGACGACCCTTTTGGAAATGTCATCATTGCGGCTTACGTGACAGCTCATGCTCGCTTAAAATTGTACGAAGCTTTAGAACTGTTAGGGGAACGCGTCCTGTACTTTGACACGGACAGTTGCATCTACATCGATCGACCGGGTCAGCAACACCCTAACATCGAAGAAAACCGTTTAGGAGCCTGGACAGACGAACATCCCGACGACAAGATTCTAAGTTTCGCGAGTGGAGGTCCTAAAAATTACGGCTACCAATACCGGGACAAACAAGGAGAAGTGCACACGGAGTGCAAAGTGAAAGGACTGACTCTGAATTATCGTACCAGTCGAGTGGTCAACTTTGGGGTATTGAAAGAAGCCTTGCAATCGGGAGAGGATGGAAACTTTAAAGTGACCACTCACCAACCGAACAAGATTGTACGTTTACCCACTCACCACATCGTCAGTCGACCCCTGGAAAAAATCTATCAAATCGTGTACCAGAAGCGAGTGAGACTTCCCAATCACTTTACGTTGCCGTACGGTCACATCGATATTGGTCAGCATATAAAAAGGGACAACGTCCAAGACCAATAGTTCATTGTCACTACCAAGACCAATCGACAAAAATGAATCCTTTCAAACAGCAAGTATAGAGCGTAAGACTCAAGTCCAACGAGAAACTCGGGTGTGATTCTATGCCTCACGATCACATCACCAATGCAATACCACATCTTAGTTGTTATGTACTAATGCCATGACAAACTACGTGCAACCAGTGAAACTTCCAGACCACAAAACTTTACCTTATGGACATGCTGATATCACCCAGTATAAAAAGGGACGACTTCCAAGAACGACACTTCATTGCGAGGACAAGCGACGAGAAAGATGAATAACTCTACGCAGAAGAAAAAAGAGAAGGAACAAACATCATTGACCTCTTTCACCACCATACCGTCACAGCAAAGTGCGTTCAAGAAGGGAAAGGATTCAATAGACCTAAAGGAGTATTTTAGCATCCAAATGACCCAGACAGCGACCTCGAGAAAATTTAGAACGACAACTTACACCTACACGATGAAATTTAAAGACTTCGCGTCTGACGTTCCAGCCGAGGAAGTATCAGGTTTCATTACGGATCTACTTGACTCACTGTTAGAGGAATTCAAATGTCATTGCCAAGTCAAAGATGAAGGTCGTTTGAGCCTATCTATGTATCACGACAGTTTGAACTCGCCTGTATGTCTCGAATTTAGCACACCTGCAGAAATAACTTCTTCCAAACTTTTGAGGGCTATTGAAGACGTGCGGTCGGTGAGAGAAAAATTTGACATCACCGATGGAAAAGTGACTATTCATATGGCATATGTTGCACCTCCATGGGAAGAAGACGATCACTGCTCTTGATCTGCTTACCGATAAGTGTACCTAGCACGATGGACGTAACAGCAGATTTACGACTGACAGGGAATACGAGATCGGAAACATCTATGCTGGGACACAAGTGGTAGCTGACCAGATATTAAACAACGTGTGTAACGGATAGAGAGACAAACACGAACTTTCTCTTATTTGATTGTTTGTTACTTGTTTTGTTTTGACTTTTTCTTATAAACGAACATTTAATGTAAATTCGTTGCATATGAAGTGATTTTAGAAAGGAGTGAACGTTAATTTTAAACATTAGTTTACTAGAGTCAATAACTAAACAACTCGTAAATATGTTTCTTTTATGTTCAAATGTTTATGTATTTAATGGATAGTGCTTAGACCAAAGCACAGGCCAGAGAGCCCATGTATATATGTACTTGAATAAATGTTTTGAACCCATACAACAGACTTTTCTTTATCGAGTCTCTATTCTATCTGTGAGTCTTTCTTTAGAATATTTCTGTCCTCTTTTCTGTGTGTTTCAATGTGTATTTGTTTGTTTCTGTATGTCTATGTTTGTCCCTATCAACCCTTTGTCCCTACAAATACATTTCACCCTATAAAAGGTTTTGACCCTATAAACCTATGACGTTACCAATGTTTAATTCCCACTGATCCCCAGGTGATATTCCCATGTTCAATTTCCATGTTCAATTCGCTAGAGTGACCCAGGGTTTTTCTCCATGTTAAATTTCCCTTGTCGCTAGAGTGGCCCAAGAGGTTTTGTAATGCTAATTCCCATTGTCGCTAGGGTGGCCCCATATACTACTGATATGGTTTACTGGTGAACGAACAATGTGTATACTTGATATATTGAGCGTATTTTAGGAAAATCATAATGTAAATGTACTACCCACAAAGCATAGATACAAACCAGTATTGCTACAAGAAAGCATCGCTCATTGTTCACGTTCAGGACTACAACTAACTAGATCTATCCATCAGAAATCAGTGGTCCAAGTACTCCGTACTATTCACCTATAACAATCGTAGTCCAAGTACTCCGTACTAATCACCTAGAACAATCGTAGTCCAAGTATTCCGTGCTACTCTCCTAGTATAATCGTAGTCTAAGTACTCCGTGTTGCTAATCCTATAATATTCGTAACCCAAGTAATCCGTGCTATTCGCCTAGAAAAATCGTAGTCCAAGAACTCCATGCTACTCTCCTAGTATAATCGTAGTCTAAGTACTCCGTGTTGCTAATCCTATAATATTCGTAGCCCAAGTACTCCGTACTACTCGCCTAGTATAATCGTAGTCCAAGTACTCCGTGCTACTCTCCTAGTATAATCGTAGTCTAAGTACTCCGTGTTGCTAATCCTATAATATTCGTAGCTCAAGTACTCCGTGCTATTCGCCTAGAACAATCGTAGTCCAAGTACTCCGTGCTACTCGCCTAGTATAATCGTAGTCTAATTACTCCGTGTTACTAATCCTATAATATTCGTAGCCCAAGTACTCCGTGCTACTCGCCTAGGATAATCGTAGTCTAAGTACTCTGTGCTACTCACCAATAATAATCGTAGTTCAAGTACTCCGTACTACTCACCTATAACAATTGTAGTCCAAGTACTCCGTAAGTAGTATATGGGGTCACCCTAGCGTCAAGTGGACTTACCATGCAAAAACAGTCGATTCACTCTGGCGTCAAGGGGAATTTAACATGGGAAATTTTAACATGGATGGAACTGTAGAGCGTCAAGGGGAATTGAACATGGAAATTGAACAGGACCAGTACTTTAACGTCAATAGGACTTTAACGTTAAAATATGGGGTTTGCACTTTGTCGTAAATGGAAATTGAACATGGGAATGTCACCTGGATGTCAATGGGAATTGAACTTTGGGTGACGTCATGAGGTTTATAGCGTCAAAACATTTTATAGGGATTTTAATGTATTTGTAAGGACAAAGGGTAGATAGGGACAAACATACAAATACACATTTAAACACACAGAAAAGACGACAGAAATGTTCTAAAACAAACCTCACAGAGAGAATAATGGCTCAAAAAAGAAAAGTCTATTGTATGGGTTCAAAACATTTATTCAAGTATATACATGGGCTCTCTGGCCTGTGCTTTGGTCTAAGCACTATCCATTTAATACATAAACATTTCTACATCAAACAAACCTATTTACTAGTTATTTAGTTCTTGGCTCTAGTAAACCTGTTTACATTTAATGTTCAGTTATAAGAAAAAGCTAACACAAAACAAGTAACATGCAATCAAATAGGACAAAGTTCATGTTTCTCTCTCTCTATTCGTCTCACACGTTGTTAAAAATCTGGTCAACTAGCACTTGTGTCCCAGCGTAGATATTTCCCATCACTTAATCCGTTTCATTCATAAATCGGCTGTTATATCCATCGTGCTAGGTACACTTATCAGTAAGCAGATCAAGTGCAGTCATCGTCTTCTTCCCATCGAGGTACAATGTATACCATATGAATGGTTACTTTTCCTTCGTTGATGTCAAATTTTCCTCTCATCGACTGCACGTCTTCAATAGCCCTAAAAAGTTTGGACGAAGTTATTTCTGCAGGTGTGCTAAATCCGAGACATACAGGTGAGTTCAAACTGTCGCGATACATAGATAGGCTCAAACGACCTCGATCTTTGACTTGGCAATGACATTTGAGTTCCTCTAACAGTGAGTCAAGTAGGTCCGTAATGAAACCTGCTACTTCCTCGGCTGAAATGTCAGACGCGAAGTCTCTAAATTTCACCGTGTAGGTGTAAGTTGTCGTTCTAAATTTTCTTGAGGTCGCTGTCTGAGTCATTTGGATGCTAAAATACTCCTGTAGGTCTACTGAATCCTTTCCCTTCTTGGACGCACTTTGCTGTGACGGTATGGTAGTGAAAGAGGTCAGTGATGTTTGTTCCTTCTCTTTTTTCATCTGCGTAGAGTGATTCATCTTTCTCGTTGCTTGTCCTCGCAATGAAGTGTCGTTCTTGGAAGTCGTCCCTTTTTATACTGGGTGATATCAGTATGTCCATAAGGTAAAGTTTTGTGGTCTGGAAGTTTCACTAGCTGCACGTAGTTTGTCATGGCGTTAGTACATAAATAACTAAGATGTGTTACTGCATTGGTGATGTGATAGTGAGGCAAAGAATCACACCTGAGTTTCTCGTTGGACTTGAGTCTTACGCTCTATACTTGCTGTTTGAAGGGATTCATTTTTTCTCAATTGGTCTTAGTAGTGACAATGAACTGTTGGTCTTGGACGTTGTCCTTTTTTATATGCTGACCAATATTGATGTGACCGTACGGCAAAGTAAAGTGGTTGGGAAGTCGCACTCGCTTCTGGTACACGATTTGATAGGCTTTTTCCAAGGGTCGACTGACGATGTGGTGAGTGGGTAAACGTACAATCTTGTTCGGCTGGTAGGTGGTCACTTTAAAGTTTGCATCCTCTCCAGACTGCAATGCTTCTTTCAATACGCCAAAGTTGACCACACGACTGGTACGATAATTCAGAGTCAATCCTTTCACTTTACACTCTGTGTGCACTTCTCCTTGTGGGTCCCGGTATTCGTAGCCGTAATTTTTAGGACCGTCACTGACGAAACTTAGAATCTTGTCGTCAGGATGTTCGTCTGTCCAGGCTCCTAAACGGTTTCCTTCGATGTTAGGGTGTTGCTGACCCGGTCGATCGATGTAGATGCAACTGTCCGTGTCAAAGTACAGGACGCGTTCCCCTAACAGTTCTAAAGCTTCGTACAATTTTAAGCGAGCATGAGCTGTCACGTAAGCCGCAATGATGACATTTCCAAAAGGGTCGTCTTGTACAAAGTCCAGATCTTCTTCGTAATTGACCAAGATCAAATTCTCTCGAACGACGTCCACGTGTTTCATGTATTTGGTTTTGTCGTGAATCATCTGGAAGTAGCGGGAAGGTTCTGTCAAATATTCCGTCTTGGGTAAACACGGTCGTTGTGCCATTTTACCCCACAAGCAATTTAACATCACTTTGGCAAACGATCGCCTACCTTCGTTTTTCTCGATGTGGTCTAAAGTGATGCCTTCTTGTTCCCGGTATTTCTCTTTGAATTTTATTTGGTCTTCGGGAGTGTGACACCAGGAAGGATAGCCGCTGGCTTCTTGCTTCAGTTTCAAAAAGGCATCCACGTAGTCTGCGAAAATGCCTTTCTGAGTAGGGTCACCCTTGTGGTATTGTTGTGTCTTGGGAAAGTGGCAAATTTCGTACACTTCTAACAGTTGGTATCCCATGTCCATAGCTTTGAACAATTCTACGTTGACCCAGGTTCCCGTCAAGGCACGTTCTTCCTGGGTGTGCTGACAAGGCTGATCTTGGTTGCACGTTTCGGCACAAGTACGGCACAATGGAAACATCAGTTTGCCTTGACAATGGTGAGGTAAGACGGGATGGTATAGGTTCGTGGGAGGCAAAACTTTGCACTTGATCAAGCCTTCGTATTGTCGAATGTTTTTCAGGTCGATGTGTTCCGTCAGCAATCGCGGGTGCCCTGTAGGAAAGCGACAATATTTGCACACGTAGGGATACAGCGAACACACATCCAAGTATCTGATTTCTTCTCCTTTCTCTTCGTCGGCTTGGTACAGCAAACAGGTGGCATTGGTCCTTCCTCCGTACAAACTATCCCTCGGGTTCAACGGGTCCATGAACTGGTAACTTTCCACGACACGTTTAAACTCGGGATCGATTTTCAAACGGTGATCGTATTCGTGTTCCCACATTTCCACCACTTGGTATCCTTGCTGTTCTAACTTCAAGCGTCGCTGACAAGTGTCCTGGTACAGGTCTTCCATGGTCCGTTGTAAAAACTGATTTTTAGTGTCACGGTCAGGGTAGCAGACGGGACATCCGTGAAATAAGCAACCGTTAAACTCATACACGATCTTGGGGTTTTCTAAGTCCCAGCCATCGACCGAATACGTTCCGATGGTCCTTTCGCCTCCTCCGTTGCGGGCATGCTGAATCCATTTGCCTTCCTTGTCGCACAAGTAATGTAACCAGCGTCGGGCTTTGACCGAGTATTGACGCTTGACATAGTTGGTCGTTTGAGGACTGATGACAGCCACGGTCTTTTGAGGCATGAATCGTTGGCGGTACACTAAGGAACACGCTTTGGCAATGGTGCAAGCTTCTTTCAAAGGATCGACCCCTCCGTGTTCCATGAACAGTTCTCGAAATTTTCCACAGCAACGTCGTAAAATGTCCACGTCGGAACGACAATACTTTAACATTTCTTCCTGAAAGTCGAAGGGGTCAGAGGCATGAGCCTGGTACCAAGCGTAGAAATCTTCTCGTTGTTCGGTACGCATGTTGTCGGGGTCGTAATAGTGAGCCTCCGGCAAATGGGGTAGAACGGCATGTTGATTGGCTTCCGTATTGAAAAAGTGTGGAAAGTACCCTTTAGCCATTTCTGTCATTCCAAACGTTTTAGGCATTCGACTCAAAGGCATGGCAAAGTAACTCATCGAATCTTTAAACTGCACTTGTCCCACTTGCATGAAAATGCTTTTGGCTCCGTTCAAAGTGACTTTAGGACGTTCGGTGCCATGTTCCGTATAGTACCTCAAAAGAAACTGTCCATCGTATCCGGAGAAGTTGTGAGCCATCACTGTGGCATGGCGATGACAATCTCGGTAACGTTCGATGTCCTCTTTGCTCCATGTCTTGTCGATGGGGTCTAAGACCCATTTGGCAAAATCGTCTAGCGTCTTTGGTCCTCGAAAGATTTTTTCACGCCCTCCAGGAATTTTGCTGCAGTGAGGGCAATAACTGAAGATAGGTTCTTGAATACACTTCTCGATGAGCCACGCAGAAATTAGGAATGTGAATGCCAGTCTCTTGCATGCATTCGAAATCGAAAAAGATGAAATTGCCTTTCTTCTTGTGACCGTCCTCTTTCTCTGGTGGGGGTTGGTATTTTTGCACGTAACATTGGTGTTCCAAGTCCACGATGTGATGACAAATGTGACATTTTTTCTTTCCTGAACATACGTGTGCCTTGACACTATTGGTACGTATGCCTTGTCCACACGCGGGGCACAATCTCAGCAGTTGACAAGCGCATTTCTTCTGTGAACCATACGTCTTCAAATGTTGTTGGTAACAGGTAGGGCTGACAAACGTGCGCAGACAAGTTGAACAAGGCACTGGTTCTTCGCTCAGACAGGGTGGAGAGGCCAAACATCCTGAGCATTTCCATCCACAATGTTTGTGTTGCTCTCGATTATTATAACCATAGTCACATTTCTCACAATAATAAACATATCCCAGGAATCCAGTGATACTGGTAATGGTATCGAAATGTTCATCGTGATGATAAAGGTGAATGTATTTTCCGTCCTTAAAATGTTGGCCTCGAAACAACAGAGGCCCGCGCATTTCTTGAGGGTGCACTTTCAAGGTGTAGCGTGGAGCTAGGGCATCTTGCAATTTTTGCATCTCAGGAATGCCACAGGGTGTGTCTTTGGACAGTCCGGCTTGTTGTAACAGGAGTTCTGCTTCATTTCGTTGTTTGGCTCGGTCGGATTGTTGAATAGTTTTCCAGGTTCTTTTCCATTCTACCGTGTCGTTCTTGTTGGCATAGGTTCGTCCCACCACGATGGCACGGGCTAAACACATCTGGTCATGAGGGTTGTTAATTCGGACGAAACTTGTTTTGGTGTTGCGAAGGTCGTCCACCAATAAGACCTTTTTGCGTCCTGTCCCTTGAGGAAGAGAGACGTGAGCCATTTTCAGTGTGGCTTTACCTCGGTGATGTCAAACTTGTCATTGGATTGTTGCACCTGTTGTATCTTGTCCATGACTTTGGAAGGGGTCAGTTCTGCGGGTCTGCTAAACTCGATCCAAACAGGGGATTTCAAGCTGTCGTGTTGTATGGATAGTGTCAAGCGATCGTCTTCTTTGGGTTGACATTGTCGCTTGAGTGTGGTGAGCAAAGAATCCCACATCTCGGTGATGAACCCTTCTGCTTTCTCCAACGGTACGTCGGACTTGAAATCTTTAAACTTCACCGTGTAGGTGTAAGCCGTGGTTCTAAATTTTCTAGAGGAGCGCTTTTCCGTCTCTCGAATGTGATAGTACTTTTCAGGGTTGACTGGTGAACTTTGGTTTGGAGTAGACTCTCTCTGTCTGGTCGCAGACGTGGAAGGTGTTGGTTCAGGTTCGCTCATGTCTTCTATTTGAGCGAACACTTCTTTTCGTGTGTGAGGCGATACGTCACTTCGCTGCCTCTTACGTTCTTCTTCTCTCTCACTGAAATCGTGCGATCGTTTCATCTCGATTGCTGATTCAGAAATGATTTAACCAAGTTCATTCTTTCCATATATACCCTCTCTACCTCTCGTTGTGACAATGACTTGGTATATTTCACAAGGCAAGTGAAAGCCAAGCATATAGGAACCCAACGACAGCGTTGCGTCTTAAACACCTCATGCATCTTGACGACCCTTCGATTCAAACCCTACCACGAAAGAAAATAGTTGCAAGAAAAATAAAACAGACAGTTGGTGTCTTTAAGAGAGCTAGAGACGGCACTGTGTCGCTGGGACACGTACGTACGTACTCCAGAAAACTACTCTACTCGACAACGTGAGTGTGCTTGTCAAAATGTTTGAATAAGATTAAAAATGTTTGTCAGTTTCAAACGCGAACCAGTACTGTGGCCGTTTAATATTTGATGTGGCAAGAAGAAATGGTACAATACGCAACAAAGGGTTTGTACGTTTACACTCCAATCTGTCTGTACTGCAATGGTAACAGCGCTCTTGCGTTGGCATTATTTTGCCACACTACCTTTTAAATAAAACAATGCATCACTCGTCATAAACGATTTCATTGGCTATACTTATTTTCTTACCGCTTTCGCTTCGAATTGACTTCAGTACCTTTTCGCACAGCGACAAGATCGGACGTGTTTTTTTATTCTGCGTCTGGTCGCTACACTACTTGCCCTGAATTTACAACCAAACAATGTGTTACACATTGTAATTGACTTCATTGGCTAACCGATATTTTACACTTCTGTCTCTGTTGATGTGAGTGTGCTTGTCAAAATGTTTGAGTAAGATTAAAAATGTTTGTTAGTTTCAAAACGCGAACCAGTACTGTGGCCGTTTAATATTTGATGTGGCAAGAAGAAATGGTACAGTACGCAACAAAGGGTTTGTATGTTTACACTCCAATCTGTCTGTACTGCAATGGTAACAGCGCTCTTGCGTTGGCATTATTTTGCCACACTACCTTAAAAAAAACCCCAGTGCATCACTCATCATAAACGATTTTATTGGCTAAACTTATTTTCTTACCGCTTTCGCTTCGAATTGACTTCAGTACCTTTTTGCACAGCGACAAGATCGGACGTGTTTTTTTTTATTCTGCGGCTGGTCGCTACACTACTGTCAACAAGCCCTGAATTTACAACCAAACAATGTGTTACACATTGTAAGTGACTTCATTGGGCCAACCGATATTTTACAATTCTGTCTCTATTGATGTGAGTGTGCTTGTCAAAATGTTTGAGTAAGATTAAAAATGTTTGTCAGTTTCAAAACGCGAACCAGTACTGTGGCCGTTTAATATTTGACGTGGCAAGAAGAAATGGTACAATACGCAACAAAGGGTTTGTACGTTTACACTCCAATCTGTCTGCACTGCAATGGTAATAGCACACTTGCGTTGGTATTATTTTGCCACACTACCTTTAATAAAACCCCAATGCATCACTCATCATAAACGATTTCATTGGCTATACTTATTTTCTTACCGCTTTCGCTTCGAATTGACTTCAGTACCTTTTCGCACAGCGACAAGATCGGACGTGTTTTTTTATTCTGCGGCTGGTCGCTACTCTACTTGCCCTGAATTTACAATCAAACAATGTGTTACACATTGTAAGTGACTTCATTGGTCAGTCGATATTTTCCACCGCCTTAGCTTCAAATTGGTTTCACTTGTTATTCGCACCGCGAGATGATCAGACGCGTTTTTCTGTACCTGACCATTAGTCACTTCACAAACAATAAAACTAAAACACAAATGATCACGCCATGAGCGGCTCATGGAAATTATGTTAGTCATGTTACGAAATATAGCACGACTTGTTTGGATGTACTTTTCTGTGGTCACTCTTTAATTACATGCGTCTTCAGTTCACTCTTGTGATATTTTTTGTAAAGGGTGTATTTTTTCTATGGATGTGATTGTGTTATGTTCCATATGTTCTTTTATGTTTTCAGTGATTTTACTTTATATCTATATTTTAATTTAGATGTATAGACTATGTAGTCTGAAATAAAGAATTCTTATCTTATCTTATGTAAATGGAATGAGTGTTTCTTTGAAACTTTCATAAGGAAAATGTGCCATAAAAACAAACGTACGTGTCGTCATATTTTTAAAGTAGGAATACATGATCTCTCTCTCTCTCTCTCTCTCTCTCATTGTAGTTTTGATTTATACCCTAATGGAATATGTTCCCGTTTGAAGATACCTCTCCAAAATTGTGATCAGTAGTCACCATAATTACGTGAACTGTTCGTCATGTCATTTTTTTCAAAAGTTTACACTCGAAAAAATTGTAGAACGATTTTTTTTCTTCCATCAGTAAATCTTTGTATGAAATAAAAGCTTGAGTTTGCACTATTCTGGTATCTTAACTTTATCCGGTTTTGGAACTGCAATATGTCACGCAATTTTTTTCTTTTAACGTTAGATTTACAGTTTTTCAGAAAAAAGACAATCACACGGCTTTTTTAAGAATGAAACAAATGACATTGCACTGTATAACCCTGCCTATGGTTAACTCTGAATTCTAAAGTCAAAACATGGGTTCAGGAAAAAATGTAACAATGTTCGTCCTATATTCTCTCAGTTTACACAGAGGATAGGAGTGCACACAGAGTGTAGAGTGAAAGGATTGACTCTGAATTATCGTACCAGTCGTGTGGTCAACTTTGGCGTATTGAAAGAAGCATTGCAGTCTGGAGAGGATGCAAACTTTAAAGTGACCACCTACCAGCCGAACAAGATTGTACGTTTACCCACTCACCACATCGTCAGTCGACCCTTGGAAAAAGTCTATCAAATCGTGTACCAGAAGCGAGTGCGACTTCCCAACCACTTTACTTTGCCGTACGGTCACATCAATATTGGTCAGCATATAAAAAAGGACAACGTCCAAGACCAACAGTTCATTGTCACTACTAAGACCAATTGAGAAAAAATGAATCCCTTCAAACAGCAAGTATAGAGCGTAAGACTCAAGTCCAACGAGAAACTCAGGTGTGATTCTTTGCCTCACTATCACATCACCAATGCAGTAACACATCTTAGTTATTTATGTACTAACGCCATGACAAACTACGTGCAGCTAGTGAAACTTCCAGACCACAAAACTTTACCTTATGGACATACTGATATCACCCAGTATAAAAAGGGACGACTTCCAAGAACGACACTTCATTGCGAGGACAAGCAACGAGAAAGATGAATCACTCTACGCAGATGAAAAAAGAGAAGGAACAAACATCACTGACCTCTTTCACTACCATACCGTCACAGCAAAGTGCGTCCAAGAAGGGAAAGGATTCAGTAGACCTACAGGAGTATTTTAGCATCCAAATGACTCAGACAGCGACCTCAAGAAAATTTAGAACGACAACTTACACCTACACGGTGAAATTTAGAGACTTCGCGTCTGACATTTCAGCCGAGGAAGTAGCAGGTTTCATTACGGACCTACTTGACTCACTGTTAGAGGAACTCAAATGTCATTGCCAAGTCAAAGATCGAGGTCGTTTGAGCCTATCTATGTATCGCGACAGTTTGAACTCACCTGTATGTCTCGGATTTAGCACACCTGCAGAAATAACTTCGTCCAAACTTTTTAGGGCTATTGAAGACGTGCAGTCGATGAGAGGAAAATTTGACATCAACGAAGGAAAAGTAACCATTCATATGGTATACATTGTACCTCGATGGGAAGAAGACGATGACTGCACTTGATCTGCTTACTGATAAGTGTACCTAGCACGATGGATATAACAGCCGATTTATGAATGAAACGGATTAAGTGATGGGAAATATCTACGCTGGGACACAAGTGCTAGTTGACCAGATTTTTAACAACGTGTGAGACGAATAGAGAGAGAGAAACATGAACTTTGTCCTATTTGATTGCATGTTACTTGTTTTGTGTTAGCTTTTTCTTATAACTGAACATTGAATGTAAACAGGTTTACTAGAGCCAAGAACTAAATAACTAGTAAATAGGTTTGTTTGATGTAGAAATGTTTATGTATTAAATGGATAGTGCTTAGACCAAAGCACAGGCCAGAGAGCCCATGTATATACTTGAATAAATGTTTTGAACCCATACAATAGACTTTTCTTTTTTGAGCCATTATTCTCTCTGTGAGGTTTGTTTTAGAACATTTCTGTCGTCTTTTCTGTGTGTTTAAATGTGTATTTGTATGTTTGTCCCTATCTACCCTTTGTCCTTACAAATACATTAAAATCCCTATAAAATGTTTTGACTCTATAAACCTCATGACGTCACCCAAAGTTCAATTCCCGTTGACATCCAGGTGACATTCCCATGTTCAATTTCCATTTACGACAAAGTGCAAACCCCATATTTTAACGTTAAAGTCCCATTGACGTTAAAGTACTGGTCCTGTTCAATTTCCATGTTCAATTCCCCTTGACGCTCTACAGTTCCATCCATGTTAAAATTTCCCATGTTAAATTCCCCTTGACGCCAGAGTGAATCGACTGTTTTTGCATGGTAAGTCCACTTGACACTAGGGTGACCCCATATACTACTTCCGTACTACTCGCCTATAATAATCGTAGTCCAAGTAGTCTGTAATACTCATAATCGTATCCTGTCATGGTAATGGCAGAGATTTTGTACCGATTGCGAGTGCTAAACGTGACTTGAACTACACTGATAAACTGTATTTTGCAAAATCATGCCATCCCTTTGTGAAGTATGTCTTCGTATTCACCTTGAATGAACAAGGCGAGGAGTTCCAACATGATGTTATACGAGTATAAGTGCTCATTTGGGTTCATTGGGCTTATTGATACAAATTAAATATTACTGTGGTACATGATTGTGCATTCCTATTTGGGGGTTTTCTGGGGTGGGGTGGGCTATTTATAGCGTACTTCACTATCCAAAATACTATTAAGTATGCTCCTTGTGCACGTGACCCGAACTTATGTGTTTTGCAAACGTAACCACACATACGAACCGAACTTATGTGTTTTGCAAACGTAACCACACATACAACCCAAACTTATGTGTTTTGCAAACGTAACCACACATACGACCCGAAATTATGTGTTTTGCAAACGTAACCACACATACGACCCATACTTACGTGTTTTGCAAACGTAACCACACATATCTTTATCTGCTGTGCTCTATTTTTCGAACATCCAACTCATTCATGTGTTCATGTTCAAAAGATCAAAGTTAGGTTAATTTACCTAAAGTACGGACTGCTTGCGGCCAAAACTACTCTGTGGCACGGGATCTTGGAGTCTCCTGAGACAAGTACGACGTCGGTTAGAGTTCCGTCCCTGTAAAGTGATACGAGTCCTTCCAGCAGAGTTATCGTATGGGGGTTACTTTTATTTGACATCTGCAGTGATAAGATGGTTAGAATAATATTGCATTCTTGAATGTCTGAAATAGTCTCTTAAAAATATAAATTATGAAATAGTGTAATATACTATAAAATACTTACGTTCCCCACGAGAATTTGGACCAACATATATAAAGAGGGCGAGAAAGGGAATGACCAAAAATTATCTACTTATCTATTCTATAATGCTGATCTATTACTTACGTATCAAATTATCGACCGTGCCGAATCTTCCTTTCCTCCGATACATGAACACGTCACTAGTTTCTAGTGAACGTTTTTGGGGTGTTTTTCGGTCCAACATTTTCACCACGTATTCAGCAACTTCGGTTTAAGTTTGACTAAAATTATTTCCCAGATGTACAGTATCATTAACCTCTGTCTGAACACGTGTTTCTATTATATCAATAACTTCTGTTTAATTTGTCCAACTATGTATGACATCAATAACTTCTGTTTAACTTGTCCATCTTTGTATCACATTCATAACTTCTGTTTAACTTTTCCATTTAACTATCACATCAATAATTTCTGTTTAACTTGTCCATCTATCTATCACATCAATAACTTCTGTTTAAGTTGTCCAACTAGGTATCACATCAATGACTTCTGTTTAACCTGTCCATCTTTGTATCACATTAATAACTTCTGTTTAACTTGCCCATTTATCTATCACATCAATAATTTCTGTTTAACTTGTCCATCAATGTATCACATCAATAACTTCTGTTTAACTTGTCCATTTATCTATCACATCAGTAACTTCTGTTTAACTTGTCCATCACTGTATCACATCAATAACTTCTGTTTAACTTGTCCATCACTGTATCACATCAATAACTTCTGTTTAACTTGTCTATTTATCTATCACATCAATGACTTCTGTTTTGAACATGTGTATCTATCGCATCATGTAAAAGATTTTTCAAATTATTTTGTTTCCTTGCATTTTCTGCAATTTATTCTTGCTTAGAAGCACAATAAAAGCTATACATTAGGAAACACCATTTTATTTCCATAATTTCAATAGTACAAATTTATCTTTGGAAAAAAGGCAACTCCAAAAGCGAATAACTCAGATTTTGGGATAAAACAGTAGCACTTCATTACACGTGCAGAGTACGATCGGGAAACGCGAACAAAGTCTGATCAATTAATCAACATAATCTGAACAGTTTGAAGAAAAACTAAACATAACTAATGCAAATGGAGCAAACAAAGTTGTACATGGGAGCGATTAACTGACAGGTTAGCAAAATTGGATATAAAACAAATCAAGATATAGGAAATCCTTGTTAATTCTGGTGCTGGTAATATTTGCAAATCATTGTCAGGCGTTTTAATATAAAAGAAAGTCCCTTCCAAATGAAAGATTTGACAGTTTGTTGAAAGACGATTAACTGACATCAGCTGAAGAATATATTTCCCTGCACTTTTACCATTCAAACTGGGGTTACCTCTATCAATATTGAGTAAATGTTAGAAATTGAGACTACCTCTATCGGCATTGAGTAAATGTTTGATTACTTTCAAATTGGGATTGCCTCTATCAATATTGAAAACATGTTAGAAATTGAGACTACCTCTATCGGCGTTTGATTGCTTTAAAATTGGGATTACCTCTATCGGCATTAAGTAAATGTTTGATTACTTTCAAATTTTGGTTACCTCTATCAGGATTGAGTAAATGTTTGATTACTTTCAAACTGGGATTACCTCTATCGGCATTGAGTAAATGTTTGATTACTTTCAAATTGGGATTACCTCTATCGGCATTGAGTAAATGTTTGATTACTTTCAAATTGGGATTACCTCTATCAGCGTTGAGTAAATGTTTGATTGCTTTCAAATTGGAATTACCTCTATCATTATTTTGGTATCTTCATCTTTCGTGTTGACATCTTTCGTGCATTTTTTTTTAGTTGTTTGTATTTTGGTGTCTTTTCTTGTCATATGATATTTTTCAAGGTTTACAAAAGCTGATATATCTGTAAAACTCGTTGTTTTTTTTCTACTTGTCCTAACACAAGATATATGATGAAATTCGTCGTTTTATTTATCCAATTAAATTTAAATTATTTTCTACTACTTGAAGTAACACTGAAAGATTCCTTGTCCCTACCATTTTTTAACATCTTGAAATCATATTCAGTTTATTTTGCAAATTTCATTTCAAAGAAACTTAAGCAGAAAATGTAAAATTGAAAATTGGAAACGAAAATCAACAGAGGTTAACATGGCTGATAATTCGGTAAAGCCAAAAGCCAAATCTTTTAAAATGACTCTAAAACACTACAAGATGCTGAATGACAGAAAAAAATGAGGTAAAGTTGTATTATTGATTTATTTTGGTTGTCTAGTCTAAAAGTAAACTCAGTTTCACTTCACAAAGTTTCCACCATTCAATTATAAAGGATGTTAAAAATAACGAATGCTATCCTGAGATGTGGGCTGTTTTTGTTGTTCTGTTTGTTGTTGACATATTGTTGTTGTTCTTGTTGCGTGTGTGTGTTTTCCTTTCGAAACAACAAGAAACTTAACATACAGCAATAAGATTAAAAGAATGTTTGAAAATTACAACGGGTAAACCTGGATGTTGTCCAATCCAGCTGCATAAGCACAAATTGTTACAGGCAATGTTAATAGGCGCAACAAACACAAAAATGAATTATAAACATAATGAATAACCGAAATAAAGGCAAAGATGAACAAATAATAGGATTTCCTATTATGTGTCTAACACATGGTTTTGACAGAAATATCTGTGTGACGTTATTAAGTCGCCTAGGCAGTATGAGTAACGTGTCATGCCCAAGGACGCACCACAAAGTCCCTCCCCCCCCCCCCGCAATTTGTCGAATCCTAACCATTTCGGTAACGAGTTCATTGAACCATCGTGGCTCCTAACGGCATTTAATTTGCGGTATTTCGGAACGTACCGCGATAGCGCGATACGTAACACATAACTAAAAGACGATGTGTGTTGGAGGGGGTCCGAAATTCTATTTCGCCACAGGAGGACATACGTGACTTGTCATTCGTGCCATTAAAGGCTCATACATATAATTATACTTGTAATATTCAATATTACTATAAAACATTTGTGTAAAAACGTATAATTTTTGTAACAATTTTGCCATGAATACTGAAAATAAGCTTTTATATATCCTGGTTGGAAAGTAAGCCATCCCTCCCACACCAAAAAATAAATATTAATTGTCGGTGTCTTAATCGCCACTTACCAGAGTAGACGAACGCATTGGGCCTATTCGACATCCCCTAACTCGAAGAGGTCAGCCAATATGTGACGTTTTGGAGCAGCAATTGGCTATTATAACAGGTCTTGAAATCACGTCGGAAGTAGTTGTAGGAATGTACATTAATACACAGCACACCATTTATGTTTAAACAACAAACGCTGACACTGTTACACTTGACTTTGTCTGCTTTAGACGCCATAATGTTCCATGTGAACAAAAGCAGTTCAGAATACAGAGTGCTCTAAATTTGTCTATCGGAAACAAGGTGCCTAATTTTGAACAATTGATAGAAATCGTTAGTAATTCACCAATTGCATATTTTAAGTAGACGATTTTATCAGAGCGACTAGCTGCTTTACTGTCATAAGTAAGCAACCCAGCTCGTGTAAAGCCGGTGTTTATGTTCATTCTGATGTGTGTGCATGCGTGCATGTGTGTGTATTAGAATGCGTGCATGTGTGTGTGTGTGTGAGAGAGAGAGAGAGAGAGAGAGAGAAGTCTTACTCCTTAACTATTCCAGTGCAAAACATGGATTCCGAAGATGATTATTGTAGTGTCTTACAGTTGTTTTATCCATATGGGGGTCATTTAGGGTATGTGGAGGAAAAAAAGCAGGCTGATAATTTGACTATTGGAAAAGGAAAATACGATATTGACATGTATGTCTTACAAACTGTTTTTCATTATTAAAAAAAAGATTCAATTTGCTTCAGTTCTACAAAAAAAAACGGAATAATCTCATTTACGTTTTCTATGTTTTAATTCTTGTTTATGGATATTAGATCCCTACTTGCACCCCCACAGTGTGAGACTGGCATCAATAAACACTGGTACATCAGTAACATTACGTTCGTTAGACTGACATGTACACATAGACACAAATAGACATGTGTAGTAAACAGTGCAATTAGCTGGGTATATACATCGAACTCACATGAGCCAAGACACACCCCCCCATATGTATGCAGACTAACATGAACTTCGTAATATTTTTGCTTCTGTTTTGTATGTACACATACTATAAACAAACACTTTATATATTTGTTTCTCTCTTGTATGTATATCATATTTTTGTTTCTGTTATGGATGTATATATACTATAAATAAAAACTTCATATATTTGTTTGTTATGGATGTATATATATAATAGAAACAAAAACTTCATATATTTGTTATCTTGAAAGTATTTAAAGATAGGATAAAAATATTTTTTGTAAAAACAATATTTTCGTCTTGTTTCAGTAAAGGCCAAACGTTCCTGTTACATTTTTGTTTACAGGATGAAAAAGTTTAAAAGAAAAGCATGACATGTTGAAACTGATTTTAGTTTTGATTATATGTGTACACTTTGGTTTGGCAATGTTAAATGACGAGCTTTGAATCACTTGGTTGGTTTGTTGAATTAACGTCGATTTCGCCCGTTAAGGCATATTTGACGGTTTATTTAGCACAGCTGGATGTTTAATTACTCCTGGGGAAAGGAATTAGTGCCTCATCCCCAGGCATTTATGTATTCAAGGAACACTGATTAATTTGGTTATCAGATCGTGGGACTAATTAGTCCCTAAAGACCTGAATGTACGGCCGTCATGAGTGGGAATGAACCCAACACGCACTCATGATTAAAAAAGGATTGGAATTCAGTTGCGATTGAACGCACCAGGTGTCAACCCAAGCAATATATAACGTCCGCTACGATTAGTCGGTAGCGATAACGTCACATTAGGACACCTGGTTTTTTAACGGGTGGAAATGGTTCCACATTCCTTCAAGGTACGATGTCCGAGAGAGGTTGGGAAGCAAAGGACTCGGAAAGCCAGCCATGGATGTTGTGTACTCACAGAAACTCCAGCCTGTACTTATTTCAAATCAAGTCCAGTCTTTTTTAATGGACAGAAAAATACCAATAATGCCACCTGTGCAATTAGTTTTTGAAAGATGTTTAAAGTTCTGTTTTCTACTTCTGAATGAGCGGCCATATGTGATGGAATATCGGCACCATTTGTATAAATTTGAAATTCGGGCCAAGATACCTTCTAACAAATTTTTTAAAATTTTTTTGGGAGCTGATTTTGAAAAGGAATTGTTTAAATGTTAATACTTGTTAACGGTGGCCATATTGGTTGGCTACACTGTATCATTTGACTAGATTTCATCACAGGTCGCTTTCGGTAGAAAGAAGTGCAGTGACATTTGATAGGACCGAGTTGAAAATACCCATATTGACTCAGTGCCATGCCAAAATTTAGATTGGTCTTATGGCAGGGAGCTAACAATTCTATCAGTGAAAAATGTTCTTAAAATAGCGAACGGAAATCCTCAGCTCTGGTTGCTTTATTAGACCTAGAAGAGGCAAAATAAATAGGCTCCAACTGCTACACATGGGTAAAACACACGTAAAATTGTATTTTTTTCTTTTTAAATCACAAGAAACTATAGTTATGTTGATGAAATCATGCGGGTTAGCATCAGTGGAAATCTCAGTCACAAAGGTCGTGGGCACGTTTAGCGTCAAGACTAGCAGCAGAGAGGGTGAACAGACCATAGAATTCCGACAAAACAAATAAAACAAACAAATAAATCATCTCGTAGAAAGGTCAAGATTTTACAAATGAACTTTCCTTGAGATGTTTATTTTTGCAATGACCGATTGTACTAATAAAACCTCAGTTTGAAATAGTAGCTGAAAAAATAAAGTACTCTACGTGTTTATTTATTTCTTGTTTATTTTTTTGACGACCAACGTTGGTAGGTACCCTCTCTGCTGCTCCTCTTCTGCTGATATTAATTAAATTATTATGTTATAATAAAATGATACATCCAGAATCTCATACTGCAAGAACAGCACGAGAACGATTAGAAACAATTAAAAAATTTCTTCCTGTCAGAGACTCATTTAGAAAAAATCTGCAAGCGCAGCAAGAATCAAAAGTTGAGTACGAAGAAGACACTAAAAAACTATTTAAACCCGTCACTGCAGCTACTAAGAAAGCTGCAGCGGCTGTTGAAAAAACTATATGGGGAGATATTGCGGAGGAAGATGAGAAGAGGAAAAAGGGTATTTTTCCGGTATTAGAACAAACTGCAGCGCAGGCTGAAAAAATAGCAAGAAGAACCAAACAAACAAAAAAGATTTTACGAGACCTTCCAATTGACATAGCCGCAGCTCAGCCTCCACCTGTTGGTGAGGAAATACTTGAAGGTATTGGAGAACTTCGTACTGAAGTCGCCGATGTGAGAAAAAAACTTGCATCTAAATCCAAACCAGCAGGAGAAAACGTAGAATTAATTGCAAAATTTAACGAAGGAGTTGTTGAGGAAATTAGAAAAACTGAAAGAGAGAGATTACCTGAGATGATATTAGATAATATATCTAATAAATCTAGTATTTTAAAACCCCGTTATGAAAAAACAAATGATGATAATTTCATTAAATGGATATATCGCGTATATTACAACAAAAAACAAGCTAGAGGTCTAGAATACGAAAGACTTAATGAAGAAGTAAAAAGACTTTATAGAGAGAGACGGGAACAACTAGAACAAGGAGAGTCCTACCAGTATCAGCTTCCTCCACCTCTGCAACAAATAGAACAACAACAATCTTCTTCGCCACAGCAAAGGTTGATGTCGGAAATTAAAAAGGCTAAAGAGTCACTTAAAAAAACACCCTCCTCGAAGAAAATTCCTTCACATTTACGTACAATTTCTTCACCGGTTGTAACATTTACACCGACAGGTTCACCACATGGATTTCGAGAAGGTGACTCATCCCCGGACACCACTGAAGTACCTACTCCGGAAATGCAACCACCACCTCAAGATGAACCTAAAACAGGACGTGGTTTATGTCCTGATAATATCATCAATGACGTGTCACGGTTAGAAGTTCTCATAGGAGGAAAACGTGCTGGAAATAATTCACCAGAAATAACCAATGAAGCAGCTGATATTTGTCGGCGACTATTTCAAGGTGGCATCATGGATACTGGCGTTTACCGAGAACTTATTGATGAGCTCGTTGATGACTAGTTGTTAGATAAATGGTAAATAAAATAAGATGATTGTGCATGATAATCATCGTAAACCCACACAGGTTAGAGCGGTAAACTCACGATTACCAATCTATAGTGTTATTTACGGAGATGGACTTGGTGATGTCATTCGGGGATTATTCACGAGGATAGCTCCCAAAGTAGCACCTGTTGCAAAACAATTATCGATGAAGGCTATTGATATTGTTCGTGATAAAGCTCCTGGTGCAATTGTCAATGTTGCTGGTAAGGCGTTCTCGGCGATCAAGGAAAGACTAGCACGATTATTGCGACGAAAACAACAACCACCGGTGAAACTGGCAAGTACTGAGGTGATGCCCTCAGACGTAAGTAAAATAATAAATCAGGCTGCAAATCAAAAACTAGCGGCGATATCTGAAGAAGCAGAAAAAAATATAACAGCAAATTTAATAGCAGGAAGTGGTCTTCGTCGACGATGATCATCATTTGGAAAAATGGTAACTATAATAAAAATGTTCAGGCGCGAATCAGACCCAGCATTTGATATGGAGGCACCTGTCCTTAAGTACGAGTCAGTACGTGATTATCAGTTTTATTCTTATGACGCAAGACAACCAAATCATCAGGGGAGAATCGAATTACAGGTTCATGATACAAGTAGATATTTCTTGCCCGCCGAGGCGTTTATTGAAGTAGAAGGTAGACTTGTAACGAATGTTGTAGCTAATACGCCATATGCTGCTAATTTGCGTGTTGGTTTTGTCAACAACGGGATCATGGCATTATTTAGTGGCGCCACATACATGATTGATGGAAAAAATATTGAATCAATTCAGAATGATGTCGACGTTGCTACAACAATAATTGGTCTGGCGAGATATTCTGACGACTTTACAAGATCGGCTGGTCCAACAATGATGTTTGCTAAGGATATTACCAACAACGCTGATCATGTTCAGTATATTAAGTTACGAGCAGAACAAAATACTGCAGTTGGTCCACAACCAGTTGATTTTGAACACGAAGACGCACCGGGTGCTGCTTTTGATATTATAAAAAGTGTTAGTGCGACTTACAACCTAGGATTTGCAACACGCCGGGCGGCGCTGTCGGGAAATGATAGAAATTTTTCGTGTGCAATTCCATTATCTCACATCTTTGGATTTTGCAGAAATGTTAGAAAAGTCATCTTTGGAGCTAAACACACAATTGTGCTCGTAAGAAAAGGTAATGATAATGATGCAATCTGGCGAGGTGCTGGTGTTGCCGAGGGTAAAGTAAATATATCAAAACTTTCATTGTGGATGCCAGTAATGACTCCATCTATTACTGAGGAACAAAAATTACTATCTTTTATGGATCAAGGCGGTAAATCATTGCTATCATGGTTAACAGTAACCACAGATGCTGCTCAAAGCAATATTAATGGTTTATTTACATGGCATATAGCATCACAACAGGGTGTTTCTGCACCACGACATATTTTTATTGCACTACAAGATAATGCTCGGACGAATAATCAAGAACGTTCACATATGATATTTGATAACCTTGGAGTTAATGAAGTTTCCTTACGGATAAATGGACATCAAGAACCATCCGAGGATATATTGTTAAATTTTGATCAAAATCATGTAGCGCGCGCATATCATCGTTTGATGTCATTTATGGGACGTGATCAAAATATAGATACTGGTTTGCAAATATCACAACTAGATTTTACAGGTCTATATCCGATTTATTATTTTTCACTAGAACATCTTGATTTATCCAAACAATCTGTTGTTGATATACACTTTCGAGCTCATGTTACTAACCCACCAGCTGGTGGTGCCTTTTACAGAGCGATCGCGGTCATACTTAGCGACAAGGCCATGTTACTTGAAGGTGGCAGTGGTCGAATGAGGGTCGTTGATGCACCGGTGGAAAATCTTTAATCGTGTTATTTAGAAAAATATATTTTATATAAAAATGTTGTATAGTCATGTTAATGTTACTCTGACCCCGGGTCAGGTAAAAAAGCTTCAATCAAAAACCGCCAACAAATGCGGAACTAAAATATCACTAAAACGAGATCATATTAGTGGTGGTCCAAACAAATTATCGTTGACAAATAATCAGATTAAACATTTCAATAAAGCCCTAGAATCAAAAACTGGAGTTCAATTCCATCTCTCCCCGAGCGCCATCAAAGACATGGTTAAAACGGGTGGTATATTTCCACTACTTGCGGCCATTCCGGCATTAATAGCTGCAGCTGCTCCAGCCGTAGCAAAAGCAGCCGCGTTAGGTGCTGTTGGAACAGCCGCTGAAATGGCACTAAAGAAGGCAACAGGGCGAGGATACAAAAAAAGGGACGCGGTCTAAGATTACCGGGATCTCGTTGGGGGAGAGGCCTAAGGCTTCCAGGATCATTTCGTTAGACGTTCCAGCATCAAATTTTGATTTACTTGATGCTGCTAAAAAATTAAAAATATCCGCCTTTAGAGGTGTTTTTATGCGAGATCAATTACCGAAACAACCAAACAAACTAGAAACAGGTATTATTAATCTTGACAAACGTTCTGGACCCGGTACTCATTGGGTATCATACGCGATTGATCCGCGTGGAATTGTTTATTTTGATTCGTACGGGTTAGCTCCACCTGTTGAATTTATCAAGTATGTCGCACCACTCCACGCAACAACCAGAGGTTATAAAGTTTGGTATTCAACGCTACCCACACAAACAATGACAGATCCGCCAATATGCGGCCGTGAAGTAATTAATGTACTCGACGCTATATCAAAATCATCCAGGCCGCCACATAAAGTCGTGCACGATTATACAAGCAACCGATATGTTGCGCGTAAAGCATTTTAAACAACGGATCTTATTATAATGGTTGATATTTACGGAAGATCTTCTACTAGTAAGAAAATAAAATCCGACGTTGATCTGTCAAAGTATGCGACTAAAGATGACCTCGCTGATATTATGAACCTTGCTGGAGTTGACCCAGATGAAGTTGTTATTTTTCAAGATCGATATGGTAAACTAAAAACCAGCAATATCAAATGGAATGATATAGTCCGGCGAGTACTTGGTGCAGTTACGGATAATATTCCCGTGTTTACTGACGGTGGTAGAATCAGAGATTCAAGTATGTCACTTAAAACCATCAGAGATGAAATTGCAAAAAGTGTTGCTAATCGCGTGAGAAACACCAGTGACACAATGACAGGTGAACTTAGCATGAACGGGAACAAAATAGTAGCTGTAACAGCTCCAAAATCTGACAACGACGTCGCAAACAAACTATACGTCGACGACGTGGATGGAAAACTATCCACGCTGCGGGCCGAATATGACGTTCACGTAACCGGTTTTACAAGGCTTCGAAGAAATTTTCAGAAAACCGATGATGCCATAAATAAGTTCTTTGGAACTCCTTCCGTCATTGACATGAAACTCGTTGATATCAAAAGTAACCTAGACACGATCAAACGAACACAGCTAGACATCGTAGCGGGAATTCCTGAGATTATCAATAAAACCAATCTGATTAAAATTCCAGCTGAAATATCTCCCGGGCATATCACAAACATCGTATACACGGTATCATCGGGATTTGCAACATGGTCAAAACAAAATAATACCATCAAATATACCGCAACAAGCACTGGCGTGTACAGGCTATCTGTGTTTAGTGCTGCAAAATTTGAAATATTTACAACGTTTCCATGGCGTCATTCCACCGACAGGTTTTCCGGGGTTGTATCTGTTATATTAAATATCGGAGCCGAGGAAATATTTATTCTGGAAGCAGCTGATAAGAAATTAACCGCAACATCCTTCTGGTGGTGTTTGGAATTTGTAGCTGAAACACCTCAATTGGTTACTGCATAAAAATATATATGGACGGTGCACAATACAGATACAATCAAGCGCGTGAATGGCAGGCGGCGCTAAAAGATCAAGTCGATCAATATACAGTAAAAGTAAAAAAAAATCGACGACGATTGGTTATCGTTGATGTGATTGTTTATTCAGTATCCGCTGTTGTTGCTGAAACCGGTGTAATATTATCAGCGTTGACAACGATGGCACCAGTAGCTGTAACTATCTGTATTTCAGCAGCAACAACTATTGCAGGTGTGCTTGGTATCATCACAAAAAAAATATGTACTTGTACGAACGAAAAATTATCCGATTACACAATAAAATTACATACAGCGACGGTAGCATACTCGAAATTATCCTCGTTGTTATCAGCGAGTCTCAGTGATGGAATTATATCTGATTTCGAATTTTCAATGATAACCAAAATATACGACGAAGGTATCGGTATTAAAGATACAAGTATCAATAATGACAGAATTACTCCAGCAGATCGTGACCAACACAACTCCGCCAAAGATAACGATGATCTCGGTAAGTTCAATTAATCCTGAATTTAGTGTTAATTTTCCTACTGCAATTCCAGTAAAAGAAATAGCACTAGCGCAATTACGAGTATATTACAGCTGGCCAAATATCAGATCAAAATCATTTAACGGTACACCAGCAAATAATTCGCTTGTATTTACTAACAAGAACAAACCCGATGGAACACCTGACTGGGTTGTTGTTGGTATACCAACCGGCAGTTATGAGATTGAAGAGATCAGTGAGGAATTTGCGCGTAGAATAAAATCAATAACGGGAAAAGAATCAAAAATATCAATTAATGTTCATGAGCCGACGTTGTCCTCGACGGTTGAAATAAACTCGCCTGATTATGCCGTTGATATTTATCAATCTTCAATCAGATCCGTGCTAGGATGGCCTGAAATATCACCACCGATAACACCGATACCACCTGAACCAACTCGGGCAGATTTTATTACAGCTGAAAGAAAATTTATGACAGTTCCTGAATATAGAGGTAAATATCCGTGGAGATGGGAGGAGAGCGGCAGTATTTCCATTTTTACAAGTGCTCCTGATGGTGAAAACATTCCTAGAATAATAAATAATGTACGTAATGCTCGTACAGGTGCTCTAGCAAAACCACTCGTAGATGAAGAATTTATTAAATCATATTCTGATCCTGTTATTTTTGAATTTAAACAATCAATCAACAAACTACGAAATTTCTTTACTGATAGCTACAGCAATGACGTAAAACAAAAAATCATTGAGACGATAAAACATCTAAATCAGGTCATATCAGATATTATATACGCTAATAAAACTATCATTGTGAACATGGTTAAATACGGTGATGAAATTATTGATAATTATAAAGCTAAACCATGGTTTCTCAATCATTGCAAAATAACTCAACAACAATTACCAACATTTGTAATACCGGGGATTGATGCTAGAGAACTAGTAAAATTATTAAACGATCTTATCAACGAAAACTTTCCTAAAATACTCGATGCATGGAAAAAACTAGCACCACCTCCAACCGTTCTCAGATATGATAATGATCCACACGGCGGCGGAAGACACGTATCCCCGCGGATCGTTAATATAACACCGACGGTCGCGGTCAATCTGGTTTGTGACGTAATCGATGGCAGCTATCAAATAGATCTCGGAAGATCAAATCAAGCTCAACAAGGATACATCCTGTACACGTTCACACCACAAGTCCCCCCTGGAAGTTTAATCGTGCAAGAACCAACTAATCCCGTGTATTTGCGGTGTCACAATAATATGTTAACGCGAATCAATTTTAAACTCACAGACCACCTTAATCGCTTGATTGACATACGTGAAGAAGAGCTTGTAATAAATCTGTATGTAAAGTCGTAAGACTTCCGTCGTAAGACTTTATCGTAGATCTTCATGTAATGGAGGGTTTTTACACGCGAGGATTTCTTAACAGTTAGAAGAACATTTGTAACAGAGATCAGAATCAAATTCGATCAACTTAAAAAAATATTTTATTATTACTGGCACAAATTTGTGTTTGGTACAAATTAATCGGCCCAGGCAACTAAAAAAGCTGGTCGATGAAAGTAAAATTAAAATTTCTATCACAAAAAAATAATATTTATTAATTTTCCTGATTTTTACTGAAATTGTACAAATTACTTGATTTTGACTACCAACTACCCCGTCAGAAAAATAAAAATGCACGAACTACTTGATTTTGACTACCAACTACCCCCTCAGAAACATAAAAATGCACGAACTACTTGATTTTGACTACCAACTACCCCGTCAAAATCAAGAAAGTTCTAACCTTGTCAAATTGTTCCTAACAAATTTTATTTATTATAAATTAATTTTATTTATTAATAATATTATTTTTACTGAGATTTTTATTTTTTTTTTACTAAAATACAACGAAATTGCTCAATTTTCCTGATTTTGACTACCAACTACCCCGTCAGAAATCAAGTAGTTCGTGCATTTTTCTTTGATTTTGACTACCAACTACCCCGTCAGAATCAAGTAATTCGTGCATTTTTCTTGATTTTAGTAAAAAAAAAATAAATCCTCAGTAAAAATAATATTATTAATAAATAAAATTTATAATAAATAAAATTTATAATAAATAAAATTTATAATAAATAAAATTTATTAGGAACAAATTTGACAAGGTTAGAACTTTCTTGATTTTGACTACCAATACACGTGGTCAGCGTTGACGTGGACCCCAGTTACCAAAACTTTCATTTTCATTATCACCAGTAATGAGGTTACTCTGTACCGTTTCACCAGTAACGAGGTTACTCTGGATCGTTTCACCAGTAACGAAGTTACCTTGGATCGTTTCACCAGTAACGAGGTTACCTTGGATCGTTTCACCAGTAACGAAGTTACCTTGGATCGTTTCACCAGTAACGGGGTTACTCTCTGACATTATTTTTCTTAATAGTCTTATACGGGTACTAATCGTTTTCTTTGCCTCATACTCGTGGGATAATAACGACTTAATTCTTTCTACGGCGGTAGAAAGAGGAACGAACTCCTTCACATGATCATCTTCTACGGTAGCTAGCGACTGAAACATTGCCGATTGAATCCGTTTCATGAGCCTGTATTCAGATGATAGTGTGTGTGTACCCATGGTTTTACGTTCTTGTAAAATCTCAAAGTCAGAAACTATTTTTTCAGGATTAAGTTCATCAGATATATTAATTCCATCTTTTTTTAATTTTTTAATAGCGACAATTACATCATTGATATTTTCATGGTTCATTATATAATATATAAATCTTTAAAATTAAAAAAAATATCCCAGAACACCTATCGAGTGTATTAGCGAGTTCGTCGGGATGTTTCAGGGACAGCACAACCAAGAACTCGTAGCTTGCCACCGCAATCTACCAAGTTCATTAGGCAAATATTCCCTCTACGAGAGCCCCTAACCCGCCAAACAACAGTCTAGAGGCCCAAGAGGGAGGACAGCACAATCCTCATTAAACTCGTAGCTTGCCACCACAATCTACCAAGTTTAGAGGATATACACATAACATATAACTTAACTAAGGACAGCACAAGGACAGCACAGTCCTCATTAAACTCGTAGCTTGCCACCGCAATCTACCAAGTTTATAGGATATACACATAACATATAACTTAACTAAGGACAGCACAAGGACAGCACAGTCCTCGTTAAACTCGTAGCTTGCCACCGCAATCTACCAAGTTTATCGGATATACATATAACATATATACAATGAAATGGTTATATACAATGAATGAAGAGCCCCTATCGAGTGTATTAGCGAGCTCAGATTATGAATGAAACGGCACTAACTAAGGACAGCACAAGGACAGCACAGTCCTCATTAAACTCGTAGCTTGCCACCGCAATCTACCAAGTTTATCGGATATACATATATACAATGAATGGATATATACAATGAATGAAGAGCCCCTATCGAGTGTATTAGCGAGCTCAGATTATGAATGAAACGGCACTAACTAAGGACAGTACAAACATGTACGCTCAGCAAAATCCCACCCACAATAATTAATCCAGTGGGTGATACGAAAATATGTATCAACCACAAGTCAATATTGTGGTTGGGAATTTGCTGAGCGGGGAGGTTCTTGCCGTTCCCCCCACTATTATAAAAATCGCAATTATGCGCACCACCGACAAATTGTCAGCCATGGGGATTCGATCCTGGACCGCGAGCGTCACAGTCCAATACCATACTGATCGAGCTATCAAACATTGTTACGAACATATGTTTCGGAAGTTAATATATAGCTAAGGAACCAATATTTACACTAAACAGCGGTTTCTGAATAATAACAGTTTCTGTATTTAACAGTTTCTGAATAATAACAGTTTCTGTATTTAACAGTTTCTGTATTTGTAGCGATTTCTGAATAGTAACAGTTTCTGTATTTATAACAGTTTCTGAATAATAACAGTTTCTGTATTTGTAGCGGTTTCTGAATAATAACAGTTTCTGTATTTATAACAGTTTCTGAATAATAGTTTCTGTATTTGTAGCGGGTTTCCCAAGTAGACTGAGAATCAATAATAATAGTTTCTGTATTTGTAGCGGGTTTCCTAAGTAGACTGAGAATCAATAATAACAGTGGCATTAATGCACCAGTCAAAGAACTTTCCAGAATGTAAGTTCAGTGAACACACAACTGCAGGTCGATTACAATGAGCAACGGTTTCTGTTTCACACACAGCTTCCTACGGATCAATAACATTATCATGTGTTGTATGATGGGGAAATATTTAAAAAACATAAATAATACTTCTACGAGTAATTAGTTACGATGTAATTAGTTACGATGTAATTAGTTAAACTGACTAATTACGATCATAAAAAAACCAACCATCTACGAAGAAAACTATATATTACAAAGTAATCTCCCCTTATATAATCAAAAATTCAGTAGTGTATGGAGGACCTACTGTGACATAAATTAAAAAAATTAATTCAATGTGGTGATGATAGTTATTGATACTTAAAGATAATTTTCTGTTTATATTTTTTCGATAAAGCTGTTTTATATATATTTTCTGCGACTTTTTGTACTGATTGCGGGTGAATATCAAAATATTTCGCAGCAGAAGATATTGAACGAAACATAATTATTTTACCGGTTTCTATGTTTGTAGAAATTACCGCCCTCTTTCCGATTGTCTTACATCTTCCTGTATTACCGCGTGTATTATTCTCGCTGTGAGAGATAGCTTGTAAATTGGATAAATTATTGTTTTGAGTGTCCCCGTCAATATGATCAATAACAAGACCGTCATTGATCAAACCCTTGTGACACTCGTACGTAAATCTATGACATAGATAATGTTTCTTTTCCCCCCCGCATGTGAACATTAGATAACCAGCATTAGTAATATAACCAACTTGTTTCTTCAACTTGCAGTGTCTGATGATACCATTAATATTTGATTCATAGTTTGTTATGACAGGATGTGGGACAAATATATTTTGCTCCATTATAATAATATTATATGTTTAAATCATTGTTTGTCTGAAATCTTGATATATAATCCCTCACGGATTTTATAGCGTTTTCACCGCTATTATTTTTTTTGTCATAATATCTTTTAAGTTCTCTGAACCGTTTCCCGCCACACTTTCCACATAATTCTGTCTTTCCTCGCACTCCAATACCACACCGTAGACATGGTATTGGTCCTAGACTTCCTCGTCGTATGTTTTGTGAGTGCATCCAACAAAATTCCTTTCTACAGGATTTGTTGCATCGATTTACTGAGCCGATCATCAACCATCTACATTGGGACATTGTATATATATATATAATTTTCTTTATTTAAATATTTGTTTTAATTATATGAACGAGTTTGAGAGATTATCCCAAACTAGGCCTGTTAAGTATAAATTCAACCTTGACAGATTATCTTCTGACTTGCCAGTGCGAGATCTGGTTGATCCGAAAAATAAAAGTTTGATCTCGAAAATTCAAGACGCCAAGAAAGAATTTTACACGGATGGTGCATCTCATACATGGTCAACGTTCAAGATTATACGCAACACTGACTTTGTCACGGACGCTACAATGAATGACAAGCGAGCGGCAACTATCATTAACTACATCGCTGAATACGAGGGCAATCAAAAATATTTCTTCAGAGTAAAATTTATTGTATTAACAGAAACAGGTAGTTGGATTATCCGTGACAAATATGATCCTGTCCTTGGTAATAATAAAACTATCATATTAAGTAAAAATTCCAGACCGGGTCTACTGACAGGTATTGACAAACCGTATTATGAACGAGCATATCCTGTAACAGCAGTTATTTATGGAATTTATGAGATAAATAAAAAACCCAACGTTGATAAACTAGCGCCGATGAAATTTTCAAGGTTAAATTGTGTAGCCGAGCGAGTAATAGAACACTTTACAAACGCGATGCGTGGAAATGGATTAACCGATTTAAGGCGTGAAAAAATAAACTCGTGGGCTGATTCAGTTAAGGATACCGGTGCTACAATAAAAGATGTTGCTGGGTTAGGAAAAATATTAAAATTTCCAATAACTGTGGCGACAATAACGGGAGAAGTACTGTACCAGTCGAAATATAAATCGAAGGGAGCTCCAATAAATATTATCGATCACAACGCACACGCATGGACTAACGCAGTAACAATATTTCCACGTGATCGAACTGTTAGATTTTACTCCCCAGATAATTCTGGGGCAGATAATTCTGTGGCAGATAATTCTGGGGCAGATAGTATGTTTGATTTTATCAACGAAATAAGTAAAACCGATCCTGTATCGGTATGGTTATTTAAAAGTAATGAGGAGGGTGAATTTGATCAGTTTGTCAAACCGAACGGTGAAATATATCGCACAGAATCCCTCCATGACGAGATGAAAAATCTTGCGTCGTTTTTACAGTGCAAGCACGCGGAAAATACTGACAAATTACTAACTAATTGTTTTACCGTTCCATCTGTTGCGGCTCATTTCGCCAGAGAACGAAATTCATGGAAACCAACACGATTTGATTTACTCGAGGACGTACGCGCAAGTTGCGTCGAATATGGACATGGAGGATTATGGAATACCAAATACAATTACAATGATGTTATTTCGGTTGATATGGTTGCATGTTATCCAGGAAGTTTTCTGGGATACGGAGATTGTTCTACGTACTTTGAAAGATTTGGTCACCCTACAAACGAGATGACGCGAGTGGCAATTAATGGACCATTACCTGATTTTGATCTGACTGGATTCGCCTGTATTGAGTCGTTCGAGTTTAACGAAAATCTTCACAAGATTTGTTATGTTTGGTTTGGCAGACATTTTTGTGAAAAACGTTGGGCACCTATAGTTTTGTTGCGATATATGCTAGATTGTATGATACTGACATCGTTGGTGGTCAGTGAGGCAATTATATCATATCATGCACAGACCAAAGTTTGGTTGCCCATGTCAGATTCTGAAGTTATTAGCGAGTTTAAGGATATTTCCGAAGATGATATTCCTAATAGACTCAAAACCGCAAAAGATCTCGGTAGAAAAATTATAGGTAAATTTACTCAAGGTGGTGCATATGATTATAAAAGACATCACGCACGATTAATTCTAGATGATGCCGAGTACGATTTTATAATCGCTGATACAACGGCGAAAAATACGTTTGTAAATCGAGAGAGTGTTTATTTATCCGACGGAACAAAATTAGGTACGATCGTTAGTTACATAAATGACGTATCCCAGCAATATACTCATCTAAGATCTTCCATGTTGGCTTATGTTTCTATAAATTTATTATCGATGATTAATAGATTTCCTGAGACCGCAGTCAGAGTCGCAACAGATTCGTTTTATATTTCAAGTAAATATTTAGAACCTGTTATGAAATTTACAAGTAATGATGAACGATGGGGTTCGTGGAGAATAAAAAAGGAACTATTACACAATTACACAGAATCAGCAGATGTTCCAGTGAGAGATTTTTATCGTGAGGGTAATAAAATATCAGAAATGTCGAAGGCACCATCTTTGAGTGATCCAATAACCAGATATAAGACAGTATATCTCAATGGACCTGGTGGATGCGGCAAAACAACTCGAACGATTAATGTTTTTAGAAATTCAGATATAATCGTGCTGACACCCACACATAGACTTGCACGTGAGATGAAACAGCGGCAAGTACAATCGTGTACGTATCATAGTTTCTTTCGGTGGCGCGGAGATACATGGACTCCTGAACGGATGGGAGAAAAATATATACCTAAAATAATTATTTGGGACGAGATATGCACGGTCTCATTGGATACATTGAAAATGTTTCTTGATTGGTTGTTGACGAAAAATACCGCCATAATAATGTGTGGCGATCATGGTCAACCTCCGCCTTTTGTTGGACCATCTCCACATGATTGGTTAAAAAATTTCGTTGATTATTACGAAGAAATAGATGATGATCATAGAGCTCTTGATGCAAATTTGAAGGAGTTTAAAAAATTAATCAGATTACAATCAAACAAAATTCAGTGTGAAATAATACGTGGAGTGATCTCAGAGACATCAATGAGTGATTTTTTGAACTCATGGAGACCCACCGATTTGATCGTAGCAAGTAGAAAAATAATCAGAGACGCTTTACAACAACAGTTATTTCAACTACATAAAGAACAATATTCAGAACTACCCGTTCCGTTATGTTATAGACCATCAGATACACGAAAACAGAATATTAATGTTGATATTCCAGGACCCTTGACAGAGTCAAGGAAACAGATTCTCGTATTAAATGATATTGTCGCCGTTGATATCAGTGTGGTCGAAGATGCATTACGCGCTGACAAATCTCCATGGGTGTTGGGATACGCCATGACAATCCACTCGTCTCAGGGATTAACTATTTCTGATACACGAGTTTGGATTGTAGACGATCGCATCGAGTGGTCAAATTTAGTTTATTTGGCGGTATCGAGGGTCAGAAATATATCTCAATTACGTAGAATCATAATTCCTGAAATCGTTGATAAATTTAACATCATCGATGATGATATAATAAGAAAAAAATTAATCGGATACAAACAATCTGACAAAAAAAATAAACGTGACTTTGATCTTGATGTTGAATTTATTATTGAGTTAAAACAGCAGCAGAACAATCATTGCACCAGTTGTAATTGTATAATGTTATGGCGGTATTCGAGTAATGATTCAAGACAATTTACCGTAGATAGAAAAGATAATAGTCGCGGTCATACACGAGAAAATACCATGTTAACCTGTCTTGAGTGTAATCGACGTAGAGGCGCTAGTTAAGTGATCGAAATCACCGAAGTGATCGCGGCGGTAGTTGTGTATCCGCGGGAATTTTTTGTAGTTGTTCACGTGTAAATCCACGTTGAGGAGCGGCCGAATCTAATCTGTAGATTGCAGGTCTGGAAACGCCTACATTTCTTCCAGTGGATCTTGTCACGGTAGATATTTTGTGTGTGGTAACACTCCAAATAGGATCAGTTGCTCTCGCTTTATCACCTTCAAGTTCACCAGGCTCATATAAATATCTGACTGTAACATCACCTAATATTTTTTGTTTTCCAGCATCTTTTCGTTGTGTTGGTATATTTTTTTTTGTGACCGCGCTAATGGGTTTCATGTTGGTTGTTCGTGTAATCTCATTATTTAATGCAGCTATCACGCCTGGTAATCTTGCAACCCATTCGCGAGATCTTTTATCCTGAATAAATTCCCTCGCGTATTGATATCCAAATAACCGTTCAGCAAGTGTTCGATTAAATCGCTCAACAATTGCTTGATCACGGTGAATTGCAGTATGACCTCGTCGTATTTTGGTATTATGTTGTTTCATCAGCGATGATACTGGACCAAGAAATTCCTTGCCAGGATCAACCTGTAGTAGCTGTGGCCATCGCAGACCACCTCGTGGTCCGAGTCCTCGTTGATAAATTCGTTCAAACGCATCGGCTACTTCAGATGATGTTTTCGCTGATAGCGGCTCTGCTTCTTTATATCTACTTGCAACATCAACTACGGTTAGCGCGTAGTTGTACGTTTTTCCACGCACAGTATCATACGGTAAAAACAGAATATCAGCTTGATGAACTTCATTAGGAACACTGACATCGAAATACGAGTATTGAATTTGTTTAGGACGTGGTAGATAAATTTGCCATATTGCCTGCCTGGACAACCACGCGCTAGCAGTAGAATGTTTAACCGATGCTGCATCAGCGAGTTTACCAATTGCTGCTTTGCCTCTCCAGTATCCTCTCGGTGAATAATAAATTGATTCCATTATTAATTACCAGCCCCAATCGCTAATTTACCTTTCATCGAGGATCTTACTAACCAATTAGCTAATGATTCTCTAATATTTTTATTTTTTATAGAATTTAATGAATGAATTAATTTTACATCTGCAATATGCCTATCTTGTAGATTTTTACTTTTATAAGCTACATCATGAGCATGACAAGCTCGATCAATAGCGTTTATTGGTTCCTCGCCTGGTTTTGGTTGATCTTGATTATCGAGCCTGATATCGAATCGAGTACCAGGACCGCAATAATTATATCCTGGTAGATGTTTTTCTCCGCTGTATTTAGCCCATGGAGCACCTGGAAACTTTGACATCAAATTAGCAATATCACCACCGCGCCTATTAGGTAAAAACGAAAATTTCTTTCTACAGCACATAGAACATTTTCCACCGTACGCTATTTTTTTGTTTTTTGTTGTAACTGTAGCTAAATCAATAGTTGGAGTTTTAACTTTACAGCGTAAACAATATAAATTCATGTTATAATATATATGGATATAATTGATTTCTCAGCAACTCGGCAACGAGAGCCAGTTAAGCATCATCCTGCGCTACCGAATTCCATCAGAATGATTATCATAGGACCATCTGGATCGGGTAAGACGCAATTATTACTTAATCTGATAATGAGATGGTTGAAATGGGATAAGTTGTATTTAGTAGCACCATCCGTTGATGATCAACGATGTTATGATGTACTTAAAGATTTCAATGAAAACGCACGATTACTGGATGAAGATAATGATGTTATAGAGTTTATAACCGATATTGATGAAGCACCATCCGTAGATTCCATAGACGGATTTATTAATAATTTAGTTGTATACGACGATGTGATGCTAGATAAACAATCAAATCCAGCCAGAATATTTTCCCGAGGGAGACATAAAAATACAGACGTGATCTATGTTACTCAACGATATACACAAATTCCGAAGGTGATCAGAGACAACTGCAACATTTTAGTTGTGTTTAATGGCGTAGACACACACACGTTGCGAAATATTCATCAAACTTGGTGTGGTGGTGACATCGATATAATTAAATTCAAAAATTTCTTCTCACGAGCGCAAGCTACCCCGCATGGATTTATAACAATAAATTTACATGATCCAAGAACAAGATATCGTGTGGGTATTGATAAAATATTTGGGTAACAGGGGTGATGATAAAATTAAATTGAATTAAATAGATATCATTAATATAATGAACAACTGTGCGTGGTTACGTCAAGGAACCACTAACAATTGTAATAAAAAATGCCGTGGAGAATATTGCAAGAAACATAATTATCTTATAAAGAAAAACCCTCATGCTGGTCCACGAGGTTGTGTTGGATGTAACAACGGCGTTAGAGGATTATATCAGATTTGCAAAAATTGCGGTGGAGATCGATATCGAAGTTTGATGAACTATTACAGAAAAAGAAAAAACATAAATCCAAAAATAGAAAAACCACCATCAGAACTTGAATATTACTTGAAACATAGAACAAATTCCGAAGATTCAGATGAAGATGAAACAGATGAAGATTCCCATGATTCAGATGATGATTCCCAATATTGATAGCAGCAGAGAGGGGCGTCTACAATTCTGTTTGGGACAAACAATAATCGTAGACGTGGTAATTGACCTCTATGAGTGGTCACTATTTTTTTGGTAAAACACAAGGGTGACCATTCCCCTAAGTGGTCTGTTCACCCTCTCTGCTGCTAGACTTTTACTGCCCTCATTGGCACGTTTAGCGTCAAGGGAAATTGAACTAACTGACAGACGGACATGGTAAACATATCGTAAATAATTACTAGCTGACTACAAACACAGACCGAAACGATTCACTAGTCCGCTATGCTTTTTGCAAGGTATATTTGTAGGCCTACTATTGTAGAAACTTAAAACAGTAAAGTTGGATGGTTGCCTTTTTTAAATAAATATGGTACACTCAGTAGTAGTGAATGGGGGCTGATTAGCGTTAATGGAAATCCCAGTCAAAAAGGTCGTGGGCACGTTTAGCGTCAAGATTTTTACTGACCCCTGGGCAAGTTTTGCGTCAAGGGAAGATGAATATGGGGCATATTATGCCTGTAGTGCGACAAGGAAAAGTTGGGTTGTTGTATACGGATATAATTATTGTGGTCCTGGAACCCGACTTGATATCCGACTCGACGAACGAGACCAGCCAAGACATGGAGAGTATCCAGTACATGCGATTGATCAAGCATGTAACGTTCATGATGTAGGGTATAAAAATAAAGATTGACAACAACTCATATTGCAGACGTGAAATTGATTCACTCGTTAAATTCCATTTTAAAAAAATCTTTCAGAGAACCATTAGCTAAATGGTTGGTAAGATCTGCGATGAAAGGTAAACTAGTGTTAGGGGCCGGTAATTAATCAACCGATTATTAAAATAATGGAATTGATTTATTATAGCCCAAGAGGATATTGGAGGGGTAGATCAGCGGTTAGTAAACGTTTTCATGCAGCAAGTGTCACACGTTGTGTTGCTGAAAATGGTTAGCACAAGAGGCAATATAGCAAATTTATCTATCACCACTTAAACAAATTCAGTACCAACATTTTGATGTCAGTCCTCCTAATGAAGTTCATCAAGCAGATATTTTGTTTTACCACACGATACTATTAAAAGTGGTAGACGTCAATTACGCATATACAAATACGCGTTAACTGTCTTTGACGTTGCAATTAGATATCTTGAATTTATGTTGGGATTTTGACCGAGACAAGGAAATCGCAGTCAAGGGGTTATATTGTTTGTCTCCCAACGAGGCTTACCCTCGTGGGGAGACATATAATGTAACCCCGCGACTGGGATTTCCTTTTTTAGGTCCAAACCCCAATGTAGATTATTTTTCTCACCTAATATTTTCCTTTAAAGTAAAAATAATTATTCACTAGTGTTCTCGTCCAATGTTTATATGCGGTGCATGAATATAAATATGATAATGAGGGCTGTCGTGTTACCGTTATGTCCAAAGTACAGTTTTTATGCGTGAGCAAAGAAAAATAAAACATAAAACGTTGCATAATAATGAGGTGTTATCACATTTAATATATGGATGTTATATAAAATTGACAATAAATAATTAATATTTATTACAATAAACTGATTTTTTTCATCAGTTCCAATTTTGAAAAGTTATATTGTAAATAATAAAACGATTTTATTATTGTCGTTAAACTTAGTACACGCTGTAACGAAGAGTAACATCTTGCTTTATCATTCATGGCTAATTAGAGATCTGTGTCACTATCGTATATAACTATTATTTTCTTTGGAGGAGGTGAAACTGTTTGTGATATGCTTGTGTTGTCGTTAATATTGATTGTAAAATTACCCCCGTATGTAATAGACCCTCCCAAAACGGACTCTAGCGGATTGCCATGTCTTAAACTTTCAAGTTCACAAGTTCTTTGAACATTTATTTTTCTGTCCTGGAAATATGGCAGGTGCTACAGTGAAATTTGCTTATGGATTAATGCAGAGGTGGGCAAACTTTCCAGTACAAGTGCCGCATACACAATTTACACCTTGTCGCGGGCCGCATAGTTCATTAAGTAATATAATTAATATTTGAAATAGAAAAAACAAAAGGTTTTTCTAAATAACATCATAATTAATTTTCAGTTGTTAATAATCTTGTTAATATTTGAAAACTTAAACTTAAACTTCAAAAGAAGCACATTTATTTGATTAACAGAGTAACATAAACAGAGTCAGTGCGAATAATGACTTGCTCCTATGCCGCATGAAAGCCCTTGTCGGGCCGCAAGCGGCCCGCGGGCCGTAGTTTGCCCACCCCTGGATTAATGTATTGACGGATAAATGATTCCTTTTGGCTGGTAAGTGCATTTGTTTTGTCATTAAATAGTGTGGGTATATTTTTGATTCAGTCGGGGCACAACGGAGATGCTTAACAAAATTAGAATAAAGCATGTTTTGTATAACACTTTTCTGGCTGTTACTAAGTTTTCCGTTGTTGTTAAAAGAGTTGGGAGGCTTTGAAGTGTATAGGTCTATAGTCTATGTGCACGGATGAGTGTCTTCTGTCATAGTTCATTTCACACAGCATTGAGAATTTTATCCTATCTGTAACAGTCATTTTTCAGGTCAACGTCATTAAATGTAGCTAACAGTATATAATTTGTTTCACATAAAGTATTTAAAACTAGTTAGGTAGCTTTAGCTACATTACCGACGCTGGCCTGAAAATGTACTGGGCTAGGCCTGTATGTAGGATAAAATTGACCATGCTGTGTGGAACGAACTAGCATAATACCAAAAAGCTCGACATCGTATGCATTTGTGTCTTTGCCTCTCTCGAAATGTTTTTGCATTGTGTGTTCTCAAAGATGGATTTACCTTAAGTTACTATGTTTTTGTTATATATTTGTTGCTGTTGTTGTTGTTTGCTTTTAATACAACTACGTCAGGTACAGCAGAAGACAACAAGGGTTTCTTTTTTTAAAAAGTAGTTCTGAGCGCGTGGAGACCTTGACTGAGATGACTGGTCTGAGATGACTAGACTGAGATAAAAAAAAGTAAGGTTAGCAAAACAGCTAGATTTCTCTGTCGCATGGGTGAGAAATAAAAAAGCAGAACCACTATCAACTAAATCAGCAGTTGAAGTTTTATCTGCTTTTGAACGAATTTATCACCACAGCTGCTACAGGTTGACCCTGGCAAGGAATTTCTCAGACGAAGACACACCGCAGTTCATCGTGATCAGGCAATTGTTAAACGGTTTAATCGAACACTTGCTGAGAGATTGTTTTCATATCAGGATACGAAGGAAATAATCCAGAAAGACAAAAGTTCTCGCCCAAGGCTTGCAAGACTACCGAGTGTAATAGCTGCGTTAAGTAATGAAATAACTCGTGCAATTTCTATGAAACCTACCAATGCGATTAAAAAAAATACATACACCAATACAACGACATGACTTTTCAAAACAACCTGTACTAGGTAATGTGACTGTGAGGTATTTATATGAACCTGGTGAATGTGAAGGTGGTAAAAAAAAGAACGACTGATCCTGTTTCAAGTTTGACGACACATACAATGTTCAGCGTGGTAAGATCCGCGGGTAGACCTGCAATTTACAGAGTAGATTCAACTGCTCCTCAACGTGGATTTGTACGCGAACAATTGCAAGTAATTCCTGAAGATACTCAATTACCACCGCATTCACATTTGCAAACTAGCGCCTCGACGTCGATTACACTCAAGACAGGCCAGCATCACAATTTCGCATGTGTGACCAAGACTACTATTAATTCTATCTACGGTAAACTATCCTGGATTATTATTTGAATATTGCCACATTACTGTGTTACACCTTGCACACTAATTATTCTGTCATTGTTTCAGTATCATGATAAATTCAGCATCGAGACGAAAGTCACGTGTGTTTGTTGTTGGTCACACTGTTTTTTTCTTACTACATCATCGTTAATTTCATGAGCTTGATTATTATTTTCCGTGAATCTATGATAACCCTCCGCAGCTGAAATGTTCTTCTGACTCGAGACACTGCCAGATAAATTAAGTTTGACCATCTCGATACGATCATCAACAATCCAAACATCTGTATCAGAGATGGTTAATCCTTGAGATAAATGAATTGTCATTGCGTATTCTAGCGTCCACGGAGTTTTGTCCATAGTTAATGCGATCTCAACAACATTGACAGAAACTAAAACAATATCATTTAACACAAGATTTTGTTTCATTGACTCTGTCAAGGAGCCTGGAATTTCAACATCGATATTTTGCCGTCGGGTTTCTGATGCACGTTAACATAATGGTACTGGTAGATTTTTAAAATATTCTATATGTAACAGAAATAATTGTTGTTGAAGTGTATCATGAACTATCTTTCTACTTGCAACTATCAAATCATCTGGTCTCCATAAATTCCATAAATTGTTCATATGAGTTTCTGAAATTATCTCACGCATTATTTCACACTGATTTTTATTTGGTTCTGCTTAATTTCTTAAACTCTCTTAATTCTGGATCAAGCACTCTATGATCGTCAGTTATTTCCTCATAATAATCTACAAATTGTTTCAGCTATCCATGTGGAGACAATCCCAACAAAAGGTGGCGGTTGACCATGATCGCCACACAATATTACAGCAGTAATTTTTTATCAACAACCAGTCAATACATATTGATAAGAAAGGCAAAATAAAATATACTGACATCCTGAATTTAGTTTAGGTTTTCAATCTGGATTACATATTTCGAAATTGTGCTGTAATTTCGATGATAAGTGCAATTGCATCCTCCTTACTGCACTCAATAAGAATTAAATTCCATTGCGTCTTTTTGATAATTCAATTGAAAGACTTCATATTTTCCCCACATTATGATTTCCCTCTGAATTCCTCGACAAAGTAAAGGATAAATATTATTACCAGAATTGTAGGTTACTGTATTTGTATGGGAAAATATCAACGAGTTTTGGGATGGAATACTGCACGACCTTGGGAGTACAGTATGTCCTTCCGACAAAACGAGTTCATATTTTCCCATACAAATGCAGTAATATTTTTATTATATGCTCACGAACCAACGTAAATGAATGAATGCCGTATTCCAACTAAATACACAAGAGCAGATTTGTCATTACACAATAACATTATTAATGCGCACATTACTCCGCCCAGATAAATTCTAACTTAGTCGCGCGCTCGACATAACTTTCGAAAGAAAATGGCGTGTCTAGTTAAAATTGAAATTTGCAGTCAACAACTTTTCCATTTGATCTGCAATGAATATATTTTGGTATTTTGTTTCGATTCGACGAAAGTTTGTGATTTTGGACTGGATTCATCTGTGCAAATTATACATGAAATGCATGAGATTTAATAAGCTAGGGAGAAGCGTGTTGACAACTGCAAATGTGTTTCTGTTTCTGTCACTGAATGTTTGAAATCATAATGTGGGAAAAATATGAAGTCTTTCAATTGCAATTATCATAAAGGCGCTGTGGAATTTAATGCTTATTTCATTTTGAGTGCAGTAAGAAGGATGCAATTGCACTTTTCATCGAAATTACAGCACAATTTCGAAATGTGTAATCCAGATTGAAAACCCATGACATGGCTCATGTAATTCGGATTTGCAGAATTAAGAAAATGCATTTTGAGGAAATTCAGGATGTAAAACTGTATGTATATTTTATTTTGCCATTCCTATCATCAGCTAAAGAAGAGAGTATATGACTAGTTACTTGTATGTTATTTTTAAGGACTTTATCTTACGTCTGTTATATACTGTAGCTATCCTAAATCCGTAACATTGTATCAACGCTGAATGTGCCAAAGTAGCTGGTAACTGGCAGTCCACGAAACATCTGTTTTAGTTCATTCAGAAACAAATTTAAACAACCACAACGTAAAGAGCCTCTTACGCGAGTGTACATGATTTGTGTACAAATCAAAGGTGCTGGCGTCTGCGTCCATTGTTTGTTCACAACAGAAAGTAGTTCCTTTATGCATGTGAATGCTATATGTGTATTGTCGCGCGAGTTCAGTATCGGGGAATACTGAACGATTCTGACAATGTAAAGTTAACGGGGGAAAAAATGAGCATATAATAATGTATGTGTCTTTGGAACATAGCATTGACGGACCAGCTGATCTTGAATAATCATCAGAATATCTTGCTAGACCCAATATCGTCGTGGCAACGTCGACGTCATTCTGACATATTTCAATGTTTCTTCCGTCAATTATGTATGTAGCATTGTTGAATAACGACATAATATCATTATTAACAAAATCAGCTCCATATTCACTATTATCTGTTTTTTTTAAATTTTAAATTTCACCTTCTACTTCAATAAATGCTTCAGCGGGTAATATATATCTACTTGTATCCTGAACTTGTAGCTCGTTTCGTCCACTCTGATTTTGCTCTTGGGCGTCATAAGAATAATACTGATAATCGCGCACAGATTCATCTTTGAGAACTAGCGCATCCATGTCAAATGATGGATCGGATACACGTTTGAAATTTTTTTATAATTGTTATCGTCTAACACGAAGACCATTTCCTGCCATTAAACTTGCAGTTATATATTTTTTTTATCTTTTTCTGATAGTGGTACACCAGCCAAATCTGCTAATGTTTGATTAGCAGCTTGATTTATTATGTTACTAACAATTGCAGTCATAACGTCAGTACTAGGCAATTTTACTGACTGTTGTTTTCGTCGTATTAATCGTGTTAGTCTATCCATGATTGCTGAGAATGCTTTACTAGCAACATCAACAACAACACCAATACCTTTATCACGAGCAACGTCAATAACTTTCATTGATAATTGTTTTGCAATCAGTATTGCTTTTGGGGCTATTCTTCTAAATAAACCCTGAACAACATCACTTACTCCATCACCTTATATGTAGGTAATCGCGAATTTATCACCCTGATCAGGTCCACGTTGAGCATTATGTATGATCATCTTATTTTCTTGTCACTGATCTAATTGCATACCCTTGATCACTGTGATATTCATCAACGATTTCATCGATGAGAGACCGATAAACATTAATGTCCATGATACCGCCCGTAAATAATCGTTGACAAATATCAGCTGCTTCGTTAATGTTTTCTGAGGAATTATTACCGGCTCGTTTTCCGTCAATCAGAATTTCTAATCGTTCAATATCAGCAAGGACATTACTTGGGCATGAAGTAATAAGGCCACTCCCCCCTGGTACCTGAATCAATACCACTTCCAATTGCTTCTTCCCCCTGAATACGAGGTGGGCTGATTGGCAAAACTCCGGGTAAGGACGCCATTCTTGCTACATTGGTACCAGCTGTAAGTGTCAGTACATTTTATATAGCGCCTATTCAAACCAAACTGATCAAAATCGAGATCTCTCCCATAAGAGGGATCTAACGAATACTGATACACTGATACAAGAATATATATATATATATATATATATATATATATATATATATATATATATATATATATATATATATATATATATATATATATATATATATATATATGTATATATATATATTCAACATTCTACACTTTACAGGGAATACTATGAAACTCTGAATAAAACGTCCATTGTATACGGCGTGGTCCATAGAACATAATAGTTTATTACTGTAACAGTGGTATTAAAGTTTCCTTTTTGTCTCGTTTTCCTTTCACACAAAAATGGGAGTTTTGAAGTGTGATGTGCTGTGATTTTGATTTTTAACGTAGCTTTAACAATTGTTCAGTCATATCGCTACGATGTCTGCAATGTGGCAGTTTATGTCTAGCACCGGGGCATCATGTCGTAGACATGTAGCATGATGTCCCACCCAGTCACATTATCCTGACACCAGGCTGACCAGTCCTAACACTAACCTCTTAATGCTTAACGCCAAGCGAGGCAGTAATTAGTACCATTTTTGTAAGTCTCTGGTATGACTCGGCCGGGGATCAAACCACGACCTCCCGCGTCCGAGGCGGACGCTTTAAATGCCTATGCCACCGGAGCGGTTGAATATTGAAGTAAATGTTTGAGTCAAGTTAATGTGATTATATATGTGACATGTTAAAAAGTGATTACCGTGAAATGGCCACCATGACAAATTGCACGAGTCAAGTACCTACTTATTAGCCAAGGTAGCCCCGCTGGTAGAGCTTAGGACTCGTAATCCAGTGGTCACGTGGCATCTATGAGAAAGGTTCTTAGTTCCCATTTAATAGACATGATACTTAAAAAAATGTGTTAAACGTACCCTAAAAACCAACAAAAGAGGTAATTACCAATTTGGATAAAAATCTAATTTTGCCTTGTGGGACGGTCTAACACTGCGCATAATACATTTACACATATAATTATATTGACATATGCAACCAAGTTAGGAGTCAAAGGGCTTGCAATCATATTTTTTTAGTAATGTAATTTTCAAATTATTTTCACAACATTGAAATTTTCCTTTGAAAATCTTTGTAAATAGATACTTACAAATCTAATTACAGTTAAGTCAATTAGAATTATCTCCCTTACACTAGCAACTATTTTGTAAGAACAGCTTCAACAATTTTTACACTGCAATTATTCTGCATCCACAGACTTTGACTTTTCAAACATCCAAAAAATATGATGCAGGAACATCATAAACCAGTGTACTAATCTTAAAACAAATTTAAAACAAATGTAAAATAATCCTTTTTCAGTAAGGATGCTTAAAAATTTTGCATGGACTTTTCTTCTCCTGAAAAACAAATAGAAAGTAACAGCAAATGACTCTTTGAGGATTAAATCATAAAATATTGGGGAAAAAACCCCAGATCCATTAGTAAATATTGGGGAAAAACCCAGATCCATTAGTAAATATTGGGGAAAACCCCAGATCCATTAGTAAATATTGGGGAAAAACCCAGATCCATTCACTTATCTTTCAAGATAAATGTTATCTTGATCTACAAAATGTTTGCATATCAGTAATCTGTTTCAATATATTTTTTCTAGCCTCCAATTTTGTTACACAAATTTTCTCTAAATGGGACATGTGAAACGAAATAGAAATGCAATTTAATGGAAATAGAAATAAAATTTAATAGAAATAGAAATAAAATTTAATAGAAATAGAAAAATGATTATCTGTAATAAGAGGGTTGCTATAAGGCAAAACTATAGTGAGCTAATTTTCTCTATCAAAAATAAATTCTTTAGTGTGTGAATACAATCTTAATAAATAAATATAAAAATATGTTCATCCGGCCTGAATGTAAACGTTATATATTTGTGCGAATTGTATTTTTAGTCATATCGCTACGATGTCTGCAGCGTGGCAGTTTATAGTGATGTCTAGCAACGGCGCATCATGCCCCGCCCAGTCACATTATCATGACACCAGGCCGACCAGTCATAACACTAACCTCTTAAAGGCTATACATGGCGGCCAGTATTAATGATGGAGGAAGAACCCGGGAAAACTCCGGAAAGAACCACCGAACCAAGAGAAGCTCCTGGCAAGCTTTCTCACATACCCACATTGACTGAATCCGAGACTCGAACCCACTCAGACAGAGGTGAGATGGCAGTGATCCGTAACGGAGAGCGCTTTAGACCACTCGGCCACTCGGGGCCCCACATCAGATTTGCATTACATAATTAAAAGTAGTTATACTTGCACAAAAAGAACAAACAAACAAAAAAAATTTAATTACTCGAAATAGAAGTATACAACGCTGTTACTTCCCCTTAGTTACGATTTTCCACCTATAGAGGACGCCAACATAAAATAATTACTTTTTATTTGCGAGATACCGTCTTATAGTCAACCTGGATACAATACAGTCTGGATCAGTTTGCAACAAGTAACTTATCTTTCGTAAATGGCAGGTGCCTTCAAGCAATCGGGTGATATTTTCGTCTTATTTGCGATTTTTTTATTTGACATTAGCGATGCACACTACACTAAGGATGCATACGCAAGCCGGCATCCGCTACATATACGGAGTTCGTGAATATATATATATATATATATATATATATATATATATATATATATATATATATATATATATATATATATATATATATATTTTTTAAAATAATTTTCGCATGATGAAAAAGAAGGAATATATGATAACAATGCAAGGTTAATTTCTTTCATTTTTTTCTTCAACCAATTGTATGTTTATCAATATCTTTTGTACCGTGTGTGTGTGCGTATGGGGGGGGGGGGCACAAATTGAACACAAAATTATTTCCTTCCTAATTTGTACGGAAAAATGGAGCAAATATGATTGACGATATTGACCAGTAATGACAAGCTTTAAATTTACGCGCGCAAACACTAAGACAACTTGAAAAATAAAAACAATAAAATTAACTGGTAAGAGCTTCATATTGCAGCAACTAAATACTGACAAAATGCTCAACATTATTCTCTCTCGCCCTCCCTCTCTCTCTCTCTCTCTCATGTGTAATCGAGTATGTATTGTATGCATCAGTGTTACAAAGTGAATCCTAAAATTAAGTATGTTTGTTATAATATCTCATGTACACTACCCTTAGCAAAATGTATACGTATTATGTAGAATATTATCTGTTAAGTATTATTGTTTTATAAATGATTATTGATAATTTGACCTGAAGACTTAAAATGAGAATGTCGTTGTGCAGATGCATTTATTTTTAGGATAAAAATGTATATAAATATTTTAATTAGAACGAGCAAGATATGTCAGTTTGTGTTTTCTCTCATAAATATGTACCTTACGAAGTATGATTATTTTCTTTCAAAAAATATCAAAATAGTTTGTTTGAATTTAGTTTTTTTCCTAAAACCTATCTTACATAGTATCTACTTGTTTGTTGAAGAAAAAGAACGTACAAACTATTGTTAAGTTTGGCCGAATTGTCTTTCGAGCTGGATCGAATTGTCTTTGGGCCAAATTCACTATAATCCGGCATAAATGATACAATTTTCCCATCCCTCCCCATTTCGATCCCACATATTAAATCAACTTTTTTAATGGTAAACATGGACTTTCGGAGAAAGAAAGAACCCTTTTCCCGCATCATCACTCTTTTCGTTACATTCGTATGCAACACAGTGCACCATATTTGCTGTTCAAAAGCACGATCGTACGATATATCACATAGACATTTACGTGTGGAAATTAAATACTTGAATGGCTAGGTTGAATAGAAGGGATACATCTACGTCATATCCGGTTTTGGCACGCGGAAACTACCGATTGTTTACGAAGATTGCCGAATAATTTTTTCATTTAAAAACGCGGAGTTTTAAGTCTACTTAAATATTTTTATGGTGTGCATACATAACCAATGCGTTTTTTAAAACTATAATAATATCACACGTTTGTAGAATATAGGTGGCCAGTGACCTTTAATGCTGAGCGACAAGCGAGGCATCTGTTTGTACTATTTTTACAAGCACTTAGGACACCGATCGGTGTAAGCGTAATGTTAGCTATGATATATAGGAACAAACAAAGACCTAACAATGTTCCATACCTTAAATATTTCAGAACGTTGTTTATGTTCTTTTTTACTTTCATGGTGTTGTTTTATTGCTGGTAATAATATCATTAGGGCCTATATGTTTTTTATTTTATAGGTGTTGTCTAATGTTGTAAAGCGCTTAGAGCTTCTAAAGATTAGGCGCTTTTACAAAGTCATTATTATTATTATTATTATTATTATTATTATTATTAAACTTAATCAACCTTCTTGGATGGGCACCAGTTATCAAACAGTTGTCATGTTTTCTTGCAAATTCGACATGGTTGTGTCCATTTTCTTCTCACACTTCTTAAACCCTTGTCGAAATGCCTCAGCTACCAATCCGTAGCCCTCAACTATAGTTTTCCTACAAACATCATAATCAGCACTTTATTGTAACGCCAGTGAAGTGTTGATTTTGCGACCTTTGCTAGTAAGTACACTTTGTAACAATAAAGTTTAATGTTCTCTTGGCCTATGCAGGCATTCGGCAATTTTCTCAAAGTGAAGCATGTATTCATAAATTTCTTTTCTTGAAAAGGGGATAATAACCAAATATTTCTGATAGTATTTGCCAAATATTTCTGATAGTGTCAAAGCAGGAACTTGTATGTCGGTTGGGGAAGCGCAGGTGCTCAGCTTGCCAGTTTTAATTCGTGAAATCTACACTGCATTTTCATTTCATCTCTCCTTTCATATTTATTTCTCTCTCCTCTCTTTTTATTTGCATTTCCTTCTCTTCTTTTTCTTTCTCTTCCTATACTCTCTCTCCTCTACATTTGCTTTTCTGCCGTTTTCTTCTGAAGCTTTCTTAAACGCCTTCTTAAACGCACAGCATATTAGACCTAATGTAACACAAAATACACAGCACAGAAGACATAATGTAAGACAAAATGCACAGCACAGAAAACATAACGAAACAAATGAACATCATAGAATCTGTGTATGTGTGTTATCTGGATAATTAACGTAGCTTTAAAAAAAATTCAGTCATATCGCTACGATGTCTGCAGTGTGGCATTTTTTAGAGATGTCTAGCACTGGGGCATCATGCCGCAGACATGTAGCATGATGTCCCATCTAGTCACATTATCCTGACAAGGCCGACCAGTCCTAATACAAACCTTATAATGCTGAGCGCCAAGCGAAGCAGCTGTTGGTACCATTTTTATAAATCTTTGAAATTACTCGTTCGGTGCTCGAACCCGCGACCTCACGCATCCGAGACGGACGCTCTAACCACTTCGCCATCGGAGCGGTCCATACACAAAGCATAAAAGACATGATTTAGCATTAACTTCACAGCATACACGAAAACATACACCACATAATGACGTTTGCAGAACATATAAGAGCAAATGAAATAGACAAAAAATATATTTTAAAAGTACACATCATATAAAACCATACAAAATAAACAAAAAGAAATTCGCATCATATAATAAACAATATGATAGTAAGTATATAATGTGTAAAAAGGAATGAACAACATACAACATAGTTTCCAAGTCATGCATTTGAAACGGACCTCTTAAGAGTTGTCACGTTCCATAGTGATAACTTCCGTTTCCAGTGTATTCTCTGGTCATCAGGAACTGAAAGCGGTACCGTATTCCGTCATACATAAACACAATAAACGTTCGAATAATGGATTTTATTTCTTCATATCATGTAGACTGATGTTTTACAAATGGTTTATGCCCATCTGAGGGACTATATAGTGGTAACTTCCGTTTCGGATGCACTTTACTGTTTTCCTTAGAATCTTAAAAGGTTTTACGGTATTTCATCATACATCGACAACACACAAAAAATAACGTTAGAATATATATCCCCAGATCACGAGTTCCGTGATAAAAAACAAACTCTAATACCTTCGTTCAATTTAGTTGAAATTCTGCTGAAAAAGATAAAGTTTTCTATATTGTTTTTTATGATCTTAAACGAAACATCTTTTCTGAGTTTTTGAGACGTCATTCAAACGGGTGCCTTTTCCCTAGTTTTAACAACAACGGTTGTATCTAACGGTAAATATGCATTATTTTGCATAATCTGAAAGTCATTTGAGCGCGGAAATTTGTTAGCAATTTTATCAAATTCTGTTGAAGTTTTTTTTTTTTTTTTTGAGGTCGTTCTATCGATTTTCTATTGTTAGTAATGACTACCATATCTGATCCAGAATTTCCACTATTTGTAAAATTCTAACAAGAAGTTGAAATGACACAACTGAGGTAGTACCATACCAAACGTTTTAACTTGGTCTTATGTCAGATGGATAACAATCCGATCAGTCAAACTTTTCTTTAAAATGGAGAATGGAAATCCACATTTTCAGGTCATGTGACTTTGATCTTGGACACAGCAGCCGAAAATTCAATTGTTTAGATTAAATATGGTATAATTTGACTGTGGTGTCATTCGGATTCAGTCTGACTCTGAATTTGGCATGATTCACTCATAACCATATTTAGTATGATATACTCGGATTCAGATTCGGCTGCATTACGTCTCTTGTTGTTTAGTTTAATGTGATGCGATTATAAAAGGCAACTTATATAAATAGTTTCATGTTTTCAGTTCACGTTAACAGGGAATTCTTTTGTTAGATAAAACTTTGTTCCATGAAACTTCAGCACAAGGACTAAATCCAATCACTTCTACATAGAAGAATAAAGACATTAAAGGTAAGAAACCACTATAATACGGTGCGTTCCGTGAACGTTGGTCAAATTCCGTTATGCGGTCTTTGTAGATAAAGTTGTTGAAATATTTTTCTATTTCTACAAATGGTGGCCATACATTATAGCAGATTGGCATCTTTTTTCTGAAAGTACTTCTGGGTAAAAACCTTTCCGCCAACTTTAGTTAAACCCAGAGAAGCGTAGTTTGCGAATTTCTTATATTTCATAACAGAGGCCATATTTATTAACGGGTAGATATCGTCTGTTCGGACTAATATGACCTTCACTCGGGATGCCTTCTCATAAATTCGGCAATATTCTCAAGATTGTTTTCTAGTAATGGTAGCCATATTTGACACACTTACAAATTTTTCAAAGTCTTTCATGTCTGGATGATGTCTGTTAAATGGTAAACTTCTTTTGAGACGAATTTTAGTAAAAGTTCATTTAAAGGTTTCAATATTTTAAGTACAGTGTCCATATTTTATTTCAAATCGGTATGATTTTGAACAAGCTTGACACGATATTGCATTTTGCAGATAAGTAAAAAACATAATTCGTTTTACGTTTTAGTAAAAAGTAATTTAATTTTTGCTCTGATTTTAGAAACAGTAGTTAATTTATTGGAGAATCATCAAATATGTACAAACTTGAGAGTTCTTTGAGCCAGGATGATTTGTCAAACATGGTCAAATCCTGTTTGTCAGTTCTCTTTAAGAATGCATTCAAGTATTTTTCTATTTTCCTTCTGAATTATTATTATTTATAGCAGATACGTTGAAAATAGTAAACGTTGACAGACTCGCGCACAAGGTTGAAGGTCTATACCACTAGATCTCAAACCTTCGCTCAGTTTATATTTTTTCTTTTCAGGTATTGAATGTTTGTGATACGAAGAAACTGAGTCTACGGCAAGTATTAATCATAAGAGAAGCCAACCCAAGGATTGTATAATTATATCTGATATCAAAGAAAACTGGTGACATCAATTCAAAAGGGATCCAAGTTTTATTAACTGGAGCTTTCTACTATCTTCGTAGGAGTTAACAAGGACGAATTCAGTTGAGATGGCCCAGTGTAAAGCTACCTTTGATTACAAAGGTGAAGCAGAGGGATATATCAGTCTTAAGAGAGGTGATCTCTTGATGAATACAGAGAAACATGATAATGGTTGGTATATGGGTAAAAACATGTCGACAGGAAAGGTAGGATTATTCCCTGGGTCCCATGTCACCCAATGCACTGTCTCTGAGCCAACCAAGACCCTGAAACAATATGAACCTTTGCCTTCAAAGCTTATCACAGCAAATTCATCACAAAGTGACTCCTTATTAGTCCTTGAGAGTGCTAAAGGACAAACTAGTGATATCACAATGAAGGAAAGTACAGGAGATACCACGAAAGGGCCTCCACCAAGACCTCTTTTACCTGCACGGGTAAGATGGAAGAATACATCAAGTGAAAGAAATGGCAATGAAGAAACACCATCAGTAGATAATAAGAAAGAAAACACAAGACACAAACCACCTGAACTACTTGGCAAACTCTCTTCGAGCAAAGAAATTCTGACCCAGACAGGTAGAAAACTATTCCTAACTGACAAAGACCAAAACAGAACCCCAAAAGCAATATTAGGAGCGATGACTGGTGTTTTCCTGGGTGGACTGATATTTCTTGTCCTGAGGTATTCATTTGGGTATTCCGATTTGGAAGCTGGTATCACAGTTGCCATTGTAACAGTTTTAATATCAGTCGGTCTAGCCTTGTCCATGCTTTTTCGCTGTGTTGTTGCACTCGTAGTTCCAAATTTTTTCACAGGGAAGGGACGTGCGGTCATCTTGTCCATTATATTTGGCTTTATGCTGTCTCATACTGTTCAAAACATCAAACACAACATGGAGGAGGTGGCGATAAGTATGTCCTGTATTGCAGATCTTGCCCTAAATCAGGCACGAGACCTTCAGGGGCAACTGAAAAAGCCATTGGTACAAGCTGCAGAATACATTGACAGGCAGAAAATTGTCCTCAGAGAGTTACAGGATGAGATGGGTAAAGCGATTTTACCCGTCAAGAATGGTCTGACGATAATGTATACAGAAATAAAAAAAATACAAAATGATGTGGATTCCATTGAAAAGGTGAGATTAATATTTTCATTCTCCTGGGTAATCGGGAGTTTGACATTACATGTCTTTTTTATCAACTGTTAGCAATTTCGACAGATTAGTGAAAGACATTTTTGAAGACGGTAAACAAAATATAAGTTGGAAAAGAGAACTTCACACGATAGTGCTATCGTTCAATACATTTTATACCAACTGTAAGTGTCTGTTGTTCATTTGGTACCAACTGTAAATGCTTGTTCATTTGGTACAAAATGTAAGTGTCTGTACTTTTGATACCAATTGTAAGTGCCTGTACATTTGGTTCCAATTGTAAGAGACTGTACATTTTATGTAGCACCTCTAAAAACCTCTCACGAATACTTATATATGTTGACCTTCAGAATCACCAATCAAATTACAGCTATCTCATTTATGAAATGAAACACTTTATTCGGAACGTTTCTAACATTACCAACATTTGGAACATGACTTTTCTGAAGATAACTCTTACTAATAATAAATACAACACTTTATCTGATATTTTCCGAAAGAAAAAGTAGAAACAAAAGAGTGGAAAGCTAATTTCAAATGTTGGCAGAACACAGACCTTTCTCTGTGCATGGCAGGTGTACGATTCAAATTTTGAAAAGATTACTTAAATACGTGTCTGATATTTAGCTTAGCCTATATTTACTATTACAATTATTACTATAATTACTACTACAATTACTACTACCAGCTTCATAACAATATGAATTTAAAGTTATTCAATTTCAGAACTGTTCTCAAAATACAACACCTTTTATTGACAAGTGCTTAACAATATGCGACACAATCCCGGATCCAGAGTAAGTGTCAAATTTATGCAAACTGGTCATAATGCTATTTGTAAATCGGCATGTATTTTGATCTGGGAATAATGTTATTTGTAAGTAGGCAACTGTGCATTGTATTTGTTCTGGGAATGGTGATGTCTGTACCTTGGCATGATGTTATCTGTAAATGAGCATGAAATTTGTATCTAGGACATGATGTTATCTGTTACAGGTATGCACTTTGTATCCAGACATGATGTTATTTCTCTGGGTATGATGTTTTTTCTCTGGACATGATGTTATTTCTCTGGGCATGATGTTTTTTCTCTGGGCATGATGTTATTTCTCTGAGCATGATGTTATTTCTCTGGGCATGTTGTTATTTCTCTGGGCATGATGGTATTTGCAACTGGATATACTATCTGTATCTAAGCATGTTGTTTTTTGTAACTGATCATGATGCTGCTTGCATTTAGGCATACTATACTATGAAACTAGGTATTCTGTTACTTGAACTGGGCATAATGCTGTTTGGGACTTGGTATACTATTGTAACTGGGCATTTTATGTTGTTTGTAACTTAGCATGTTATGTGGAACTGGCATAACTTATGTTATTTGGAACTGGTAATAGTATTATTTGTAACAGGTCCAACTAGTTGTAAAACTATTGCTAAACACTGTCAATGGTCATATAATTATACACTTACAGGTAAAATTGTTTCTGCATTGTTCAAGTCCGATCTTCTGGCAATCAGACTGAATATGCATACTATATTGTCTTGCCCTTCTCTGTCTTTTGACACAATTGCTATATGCTGATAAATGGTCACATTACTTTCCACTGTCAATGGTCATATTGATATGCACTGTCAATGGTCATATTGATATACACTGTCAATCGTCATATAATTGTACACGTGTAATAGTAATATTACTATACACTGTCAATAGTCATATAATCATACACGTGCAATGGTAATATCACTATTCACTATCAATGGTCATATTACTACATAATATCAATGGTCATATTGTTAATGGTCATATTGCTATGCACTGTCAATGGTCATATTGATATACACTGTCAATGGTCATATAATTATACATATTGTTAATGGTCATATTGCTATGCACTGTCAATGGTCATATTGATATACACTGTCAATGGTCATATAATTATACACTGTCAATGGTCATATTGCTATGCACTGTCAATGGTCATATTGATATACACTGTCAATGGTCATGTTGTTATACACTGTCAATGGTAATATTGCTATGCGCTGTCAATGGTTATATTACTATACTCTGTCAACGATTATATTGCTATACACTGTAAATGGTCATATTGCTAAACACTGTCGATGGTCATATTTCTAAACTCTGCCAATGGTCATATTGCTATACACTGTCAACGATCATATTGCTATACACTGTAAATGGTCATATTGCTATACACTGTCGATGGTCATATTTCTATACTCTGCCAATGGTCATATTGCTATACACTGTCGATGGTCACTTTACTAAACACTGTATATGGTCATATTAATATGTACTATAAATGAATCATATATCTAAGTTCATATAATGGAAATTGGTCATATTGTTATACACTGTTAGCGATCATATTACCATACAATTTTAATGGTCATAGTACTATATGCTGGTAATGGGGATATTTATTTAAATATCTGAAGAAAGCTTGGTTGGTTGCTAATTTTATTCGTTTATTTCTATCTGAGCAATTTTAATCCACAGCCGATTTATTAATAACATATTAGCTAATTGGCATGAATATATTTCTCGTTTTTAGTTCGCTTTTGTAGTTTAAATGTTACGAATTATTACCTGGTTTAAATACAATTTATTAACAGAGTTTAATTTCCGGATCGGACTCTGCAAGAGCGTTTCATATTAGAAGATCAATATAATAACTTAATCATATACATGTTATAGTTAACAAACTGTACACCAGTTTTAGAACTTAACTAATGAGTAGACTTGCATGAGTTATTATGTAACATTCAAAATAAGGTAACGATTATATTTAAAAATTGTGTTCTAAAGTTAGATTTTACTAGTGTATGGAAATATTACACTTTCAGTGAATCATGTATGTCTTAGATGTGACGCTTGCTCAAATGATACACATAGTGTTTAAGCACATGTAACATAATGACAGTTTACTTAACTAGTTTTCCTATAGATCTGTCTTTGGACTAATGGACAAATGCAAAGGCGCATGCTGGGAAGTAAGGAAGGTATTCCAAGATAGTTGTAAATTCCTAACACTTGCAGATGATGAGCTAAGAAAGGCAATGAACACAACTGAACAAGACTTGAACGCTGTGGTCAATTATTTCACGGTTAACCTGTCCACAACCAAAGACTTTAATGCCGATGTTAATTCAAGTCAATCCGCAGAAAGCATTCGAAAAGAGGTGAAGGAAGAATTAGAAGCTAAAACTGGTGCTTTTGTTAACTTTATAAGAATCCTGGAGAAAGTTCTATCCCTGACATTGATTCTTTTATTTCTGCAATCCTTTTGGTATGTACGAAATTATCTGGCACGTGATTCCTATGACAACATATACATTACCAAACGTTTCAAGGATCTGGATCAAGAAAGAAAAGATTGTGGATTGAGTTGTGTATTGCCACTGAAGAAAAAGGAGAAAAATTTGTACATTGACACCAGTTCTTGGCGTATCACATTAGTGGAAATAGGTCACGGCAAGTTTGGCCTGGCTCAGATTGGTATGCATTTGTTGCTGTGTCTTAGTGTACTTTTATTTGACTATCTTCTCTACTATATCCTTGATCTCCTGAAACGGCACGGGAACGTCAATATTCAGTACAAGGGCAATTCCAAATTTCAGCTTAACGTCGATGGAACTGGATTTGTTGCCAAATTTTATCGAGAACTCATTCAGGGATTAAACATCAATGAGAGCTATATTGGTGAAATGAATTTGACAGATTGTCTGCCGCACCCCTCCATGCCAGACTCATCGAACATTCCCGTCTACATAGTCCTTTATCTTATTGCCGTCCTCTTCGTTCTCATGAAGGAATGTGCATCACGAGCTCGCAGAAAAATCACTGCTTACTACTATCCAAGACAGGAAGAAGCACGAACTCAATATCTCCATAAATTAATTCGACACAAGCGAATCAGTTTTTGGAAATTCTTGCGCCAAAAGATCAAATCATCTTATAAGGAAAACTGTGTCAATGAGCAACTACAGCTGATAACGTGGCTGTCATTCAAAATCCCATGTCTTGCAAGATGTCTTTCACAAAAAGACAAAGTATGCCTAAGCTGTGAGACAGCTGAGGGGGGATTCCATGACATTGGTCTGGTGAAATGTTCCGGTGACCAATGCAATGCCTATTACTGTACAGATTGTTATGAAACTCTGAATAAAACGTGTCCATTGTGTTCAGTGGACGATGTGGTCCATAGAGAATAATAGTTCATTACTGTAACAGTGGAATCGTACAAGTTTCTAGAACTATTCTTTGTTAGTAATGTCCACCACCGTATGGAATACGGATCATGGAAATGGGCCTGAATTAGAGTTCTTTGTTTCAAACAATACTTTTTTTATATTAATATTGCATGCTTTCTTTGAAAATGTTTGATCTACATCTTCTACTACTGTTGCAGACTTATCGTCCGAATTTATTACATAGCTTTGACAGTGCTCAGACGTTTCATAAGAATACATTATATTGCAATGACAGGGATCAGGTTTTTCATACGTAAGCATAATATTGCAGTAACATTGGTCAGGTTCTTCATACGTATGTATTACATTGCTTTGACAGTGATCAGGTTTTTCATACGAAAGAATTACATTGCTTTGGCAGTGATCAGACTTTTCATACGTATGCATTATATTGCAGTGACAGTGATCAGGTTTTCCACACGTATGCATTACATTGCAATTACAGTGATCAGGTTTTTCATATGCAGGCATTGATATTGACAGTGAGCAAACTTAGGATACGAATGCATTGCATTGCGTTGACAGTGATCAGACTTTTCATACGTATGCATTATATTGCGTTGACAGTGATCAGGTTTTTCATACGAATGCATTGCATTGCGTTGACAGTGATCAGGTTTTTCATACGAATGCATTGCATTGCTTTGGCAGTGATTATGCTTTTCATACGAATGCATTGCATTGCTTTGACGATGATCAGGTTTTTCATACGAATGCATTACAATGCTTTGCCAGTAATCAGACCTTTCATACGTACGCATTATATTGCAGTGACAGTGATCAGGTTTTCCATACGTATGCATTATATTGCAATTACAGTGATCAGGTTTTTCACATGCGAGTATTACATTGCTTTGACAGTGATCAGGTGTTTCATACGTATACATTATATTGTAATGAATGTGATCAGGTTTTTCCTATCTATGCATAACATTGCAATCAGACTTTTCATACGTATGCATTATATTGCAATAACAGTGATCACGTTTTCCATACGAATCCAATTACATTGATATTGACAGTGAGAAAACTTAGGATACGAATGCATGGCATTGCTTTGACAGTGATCAGGTTTTTCATACCAATGCATTGTATTGCTTTGATAGTGATCAGTATTTTTTGTTTTCACTTTTAGATTGGTTGATTCGAGTTCATGCATATGTACTTATTTTTCAATAGCAATTGGTGTTACGGCTAAAGCTTCATTTTGTGTCCACAGGAAAGGCTTGTAGTTCCCTTTTCTCCGACATGATACAGATTTTAATGTGTTTAACGTTCTGTTAAAACCTGCAAAAAGAATACCTTCTCATTAGCATACAAACCAAATTTTGTCTTTTGAAACTACCTAATATTGCATATATTCACCTTTACAAATATACTTATATTTGCATATACTTATATTTACATATACTTATATTTACATATACTTATGTTTGCATATACGTATATTTACATATACTTCTATTTACATATACTTATGTTTACATATACTTATATTTACATTTACTTATATTTACATATACTTATATTTACATATACTTATATTTACATATACTTATGTTTACATATACTTATATTTACATATACTTATATTCACATTTACTTATGTTTACATATACTTATATTTGCATATACTTATATTTACATATACTTATATTCACATATACTTATATTCATATATACTTATATTCACATATACTTATATTTACATATACTTATATTTACATATACTTAAATTTACATATACTTATATTTGCATATACTTATATTCACATATACTTATGTTTGCATATACGTATATTTACATATACTTATATTCACATATACTTATATTTACATATACTTATATTTACATATACTTAAATTTACATATACTTATATTTACATATACTTATATTTACATATACTTATGTTTACATATACTTATATTTACATATACTTATATTCACATATACTTATATTCATATATACTTATATTTACATATACTTAAATTTACATATACTTATATTTACATTTACTTACACGTATATAACCTTATACTTATATATGTACTCCAGGAGCCAAATATATTCAGAATATAATGTTTTCAAAAATCACAGTTTGCACTGAAATTGTTACAGCTTTGCACAAATGAGGTACTAACAGTTTGCAAACAACCAATTTGGGCGTTAAAGGATTCGCAAATAATTATTTAGGAATTCATTTTGCAGATACCATCATCGCCTAAATTTTCGTCTGAAAATCTTTGTAAATAGGTACTTATACAAATATTTACAGTTAATTTAATTAGACGTACCTGCCTTACACAAGCAATAATTTTCAAAACGTTTCTGTGTCTGTGTGTGTCTGTGTGTGTGTGTCTGTGTGTGCGTGTGTGTATTTCCAAATATAAAATAATCCTCTTCCAATTAGTTTAAGGAGTTTAGATTACTTGGAAAACCGCGTCTAAATAGCAGAAAATTATACTTTGAGAATGAAACGAAACCCGTTTGAAAACACAGATCCAGTCTTTCAATGAAACGAATGACCGTATTATTGCATATCAATACAGCATATCTAAGCAATGTTTTGTAGCCTCCATTTTAGTTTTCTCTGTGACACGTCAACAGATTATTATTGTAATATGTGGATAGATAAGAAATAAAAATATATCTAATTTTCTCTGCAGTGTATGAATAATATTTTAATGAATAATTGAATAAATACCCGAAATGTAAACGTTATATATATATATATATATATATATATATATATATATATATATATATATATATATATATATATATATATATATATATATATATATAATGTGTGTGCCTAAGTACTGAGTGTTTATATCTATCGTTCATTAGTATATGTTATATATCTGTTGTTCCTACAGACGGATCATCCCAGATGTCCGGATACAGACCACTTAACTCTTAACTCTGGTAAATTGAACCATGTGGAGATTTCCTATCGTCGTCAACATCATGTGATATACGAATAAATCCCTGCATTAACACCGATTTTGGAGACTATATTATTCACAGCCCGAAATAAAATGTTTAATATCTTTTTTTAGATCGAAAATCAAACTGCCTGGTGAATCGAAATCTCCTTTGAAATTAAGTATTCAGCATACAAGACATGATGATGGCTACTTCTGCTAGAGTAAGCATGTTTTTAAACAATTATCAATTAATTTTGGCTTATGACAATTAGTTTTTCGTTTAATTCAACTAGGAAATTTGATATTGAGGAAACCGTTTCTAATGCGATGATTGAAAGCGGGCATTTCCAGTAAGTATAAAATAAAAGAGTTCTTGAATCACTTTATCTGCTTGTCAGGTAGATGGAAGTCTGTGAGATTTTTCTTCTGTAAAACTTGATGATAAAAATGGAAAGCTGTAGCGTTTTATATGTTCACAGAGGTACAAATGTGCCCGTCCAGAGGTACAAATGTGACCGTCCAGAGGTACAAATGTTAAACTCCAACAACTTGGATAAGACGATAATGTGATCCTGATCGACAAAGCGGAGTTACTAATATTTTGTTTCTAACTGATAATTGTGGAACTGATAACAAAGTGACAAAGAAATCAAATCCTGTAATCAAGCAAGCTATCAGTGGTAGTTATTTTGAAATATCAGTATGAGTGATAAGTACAACTCCATAATACAATATTTCAGAGAGCTAACAAAAGAAACACTTGATACCAGATACAATACAAATAGACAATGCAGAAAAAGAACCTTAAAGAAACTTTAAATGAGACCAGAGTTTCCCATCTTCGGTAGCCAAGGTTCCGATATGATAACCCTACCTACACTTTGGCGTATCGAGCAAATATTAATGTGCTTCGGGTCTGTGAATTTCACTGGATGCGGCGACAAGCCACCGCCTCCAATCAAAATAAGTTGGTCAAATATTGAACACTGTTTCTACATGATCGACAAGGGAAACTTGAATCGACTGATAAATAAGCAATTTTCAACTGTCGGTCCGTGTTTGTAGAAACACCTTTCACTCAAATACATCTGTAATGGCTTCCCTCTGGTACGTAGTCATACTTTCGATGTTAAACTTACAAAGTATCCTTTTGAAGTCAATTATCTCCACTATTTTTGGTGATGTATAATGTTCCGCTTGGTGAGATGGCATTACCTACTAAGGGAGGCAACTCATGAAATCCAATAGATATCGCTAGGACAAAGCACTAAAATATCTCTTCGATCCGCGAAGGTGTAGATAGCGTTATCATATTGGAACCTTGGCTTGCGAAGATGAGAGTTTCCTTTTCAATTCAAGGTATTGATTTCACCGTAAGATTAAGTTACCGTCTCAAAAAAAATAGATAGAATGTTTGTCCACAGGTATACAATGCTACATTGAACATTTTCATGATCCGTATCTGATCCGAATCAATTCATTTTCTGGCAATTTTACCTCTGTTCGATAAAGAAAGATAAGTGCTTTTCAAATATTAAATTCTTTTGTATTCTATATTTTGTAAAATATTATTTTCCAAACTTGCTTTTCATTATAATCAATGATTGATGAATAAAGTGTTGCTTTTATCCACAGAACTTTATCTTCATACACCTGTTGATAATTTGCTACGTTTCTCCCTGGTATCCCACGAGCTTGCATCATATCACCGCTGCATTATATGCCATCTTGACGTATGAGTCCCTAACCCTCCACCTTTATTTGCTACTAAGAGAAACCTCCGTATGATAAATAGAACCAAACTAATGCATGACATCCAAGCAAACCTGTCAACTTGCATACCTCCTCCAGCTACCTTCTCTCTAGCCGACCTTCCGGAAATGTTAGCAAATTTCTTCCGTGACAAAGTATAAACCATTAGAGATAAGCTTGACAACACAATTTCAGTTGATTCGTCGTCACCATTCAGTGGGATACAGAATTTCAGCGGCAATCAATATCAGCATTTGAACCTGTCTCTATGGATTTAGTACGTACAATCGTGATGAAGAGTGCACCAAAGTCATGTGAATTTGATCCAATTCCAACATCACTGCTGCTTGAGTGCTTAGATCCAGTATTGCCTTCACTAACTGATGTTATTAATACCTCTCATCCGGGAAATTCCCATCATTTTTCAAAACTGCCATTGTAAAGCCTCTGCTGAAGAAACCAACATCCAACCGTAACGATTTAAATAACTATCGCCCAGTTTCTAATCTCCCATTCATATAAAAAATCTGAGAAAAGTTTCTTCTATCCCAGCTTGTATCTCATATGAATTCAAGCAGTCGTTTTATCCATGTACAAACTGCATATCGCCATTGCCACATTACTGAAACTACTCTTATAAAAGTAGTTAATGACATTCTCTCTGCTTTGGATGGGGAAAGATTACAGTCCTTACCCTCCTTAATCTGTCTGCAGCATTTGACAAAAGAAACCATGATATATTACTTCACCGTTTCCAGCATGTATTTGACATTCGTGATACAGCCTTACTGCGGTTCAAGTTCTAATTGGTCAACAGGACACAAATTGTGTCTGCAGATGGAATACACTCCAGCCCAGTTAATCTGTGTTGTGGTGTTCCACAGGGTTCTGTTCTTGGACCTGTTCTCTTCATTCTATACACTCAGCCGCTCTCAAGTGTCATGGATCATTATCCAGTGTCTCATGAATTGTACGCTGACGGCACCCAAATATACAAATCTAGCCACTCAACTGAAGTTGATGCTACCATCCAAGGTGTAGAGAGGTTCATTTCTGATGTGAAATCATGGATGACATGTAACAAGTTGCAGATGAATGATGATAAAGCTGAGGCCATTCTGATTACAACACAAAGACTTTCTCAGCCACATCCTTTACCTCAAACAATAAATATCAGTAACACCAACATTGAATTCACACAGTTAGTATGAAACCTAGGTGTCACTCTGGACAGTACTCTCACGTTACACCACCATGTCATGAACACATACAAGGCTGCATATATTGAGCTGAGACGCATCAGTTCCATTCGCAAATATCTTTTTCAGTTGATGCCACTAAACACTTGTATGTTCATTTGTACTTTCAAGACCGGACTATTGTAACTTAATTCTGTCTAGTTCACCTCAATATCTACTTCAGAAACTTCAAAAAGTTCAAACCACAGCTGCTCGGATCATACTTAGAGTACCACGATCAGAGCACACCTCCCTGCTGCTCTGTACCCTACACTGACTATCCATTCGATCCAGGATCAAACACAAAATTTGTTATCTGTGCTACGTTTCACTGACGGACTCCAGTCCAACATACCTATCCGACCTCACCCAAGTGTACACACCATCAAGATACTTACGCTCCTCTTTATTCCCACTACAAAAACGGAGTCATATGGACAACGTCCTTTTGCATACCAGGGCCCAGCAACGTGGAATGAATTGTCAACTGAACTTAGACACAAAGACACAGTGATCCCATTCAAGAGTGCTCTTAAAACTCACTTATTTCGACCGCAAGAACAAAGTTAAAGACCTAATAATGTTCCCTACCTTAAATATTTTCAGAGTGTTTTTTTATAATGTTTTTTATTATTATGGTGTTTTTGTTGTTGTTGTTGTTGTTGTAATAATATCATTATATGTCTTTTATGTTATAGGTGTTGTTTAATGTTGTAAAGCGCTTAGAGCTTCGAAAGATTAGGCTCTGTACAAAGTCCTCATTATTATTATTATTATTAGTAGTAGTAGTAGTAGTGGTACACCGGCTAACATATCTTTACCCACAGAACTTTCTCATTAGTACATGTATACCGATAATTTGTCTTTGACCTTGACCTACATTATTCTCTCATTTGTATACCGTTTACCTTATCTTTGACCTTGAACTTCATACTAGCACATCAAATAGCTTATCTTTGAAAATTCCCGTAACGTGCTTGTTCACTTGAGGATGTAACTGTTGTTGTGGTTAGAGAAGTCACACAAGTAGTATCTAGCGATTTTAGATATTTGATACTGATCGAAGTTAAAGCTTCTCATCCACCCCCACCCAATAACTTTGTCCTCACATCAGGGCAACACGCATGCGAACCCACGCACAAAACTGCGATTGTAAACCGCGAACGTTACCAACAGTCCTCGTGCAGGAGCATAGTTATGTGGGGTAGAAGACTTCAATCTAGATCAGTGACAAAAATTACTATTGCACTATAGTTACATGTCGGTAGTAAAATGGGGCACCATAGCGTCGGAAAGGACTCTACAACGTTAAGGGAAATTTAACATGAGTGACGTCATTTCACTAGGGAAAATGGCAACAGTGTTGAATTAGGCTGACCTCAATGGAGCGGGGACTTAGTAACAGTGTTCGAATTGACCTCAATACGCTCTGCTCTAGGTAGATATGGAAAATCCTATGTTAAATTAACCCGTAGGTTTAACATGGGAATGCTACTTGAGCGTGAGAAGGGGCAATCGAGCGTCAAGGGAAATGTAACATGAGAGGTGCACTTCAGCATCAAGGTGAATTTAACAGGGGAGAGTCTCTTGAGCGACGAGGAAAATTTAATAGGGGAGGTCCTATCCGGGTATAAGAGGAAAGAGGAATTTAACATGAGAATGACACTTGAGGGACAAACAGGTTTATGAAGATGGGCAGTCAAGAGTTGAAAACATAAATATATACAAATACACAAAGACACAACACAGAGACAAGAAGAGGCATTTTTGGCAAGATTGAAAGTGGGTCATTTCGAGGCATGGGAAGGGCCCTGAAAATGGCCGTTGGGGTTTATTAACCAAAGCGAGTTATTATACATCGCATCTCATCAATCTTCTTCTCTTCTTCAAACTTCGGCTCACGGCGGGACCGTACGGCAAGATTATATTCTGACAGCCTTGCCTCTCCACATAAATCATTCTTTTCCAAATATCAGTTCGTCAACTTGGTGATAGCACATTATGATTTCACATTCACCAGATACTTCAGTTTGAACAGCATCCCCGAAATAAGCGTCGATACCTACACGCTTGCTAACATGGTATACAGTTTTGAATCTCCAATGTTCAGCATTATATAAATCTTAAGCGTAAGAAAAAGTGAAACTATGAGACGAGTTGCTGACATTTATAGTCTAAGGTCCAATCTGAACGGGTTGACATGTTTCCCCAATCCAAGGCCGCGTTACAAAATTCAGTCAGAGCGCGAAGTCTCTCTTCCAATTAAAAGAGAGCAAGGCGTGATGACGCGTGTAGTATATAGGTGTGTTAGTGTTCGTACGCAGTGAATCTATGAGAAATACTTTGAGTATGGCTGAAACTACGAAGACGATGTATTTAGATGCACCTGCTGTGGCTACTAAAACCGTGGTCCAGCTTACAGAAGTGAATAATTTCAATTGGGATTTACGGGATTTCCTTTCGCAAGAATTGTTACTGACACCACAGCCTTCCCCGACTTCTCCCTCCTTACCATAGGTAGAGAATTCTAGATTGATACAGAAAGGAAGAATTGGAGACATTTTTACAACAGCAGAAAGAAGTAGAAAAGTCTTTTTGATGCAACCACAGCCAGAGGAGGAAAGAAGAAAACGAGAAGAAGAGAAGAGAAAGAAGGAAGGAGCAGCAATCGAACGACGAGTTTCACATCACCAATGGAAAAGCTACACTTTACATGACCCACGTTTCCCGTCCGAAAGGAAGAGGATGCAGTAAAGCGTTATTTGTGGACGGCATTCTCAGCACCAAACTCAGCATTTTTCACATTAACAACGACCAAGACGAGATGAGTATAGCCCTAATAATTGTCGTGGGAGGCATGTATACTGATAAGAACGACACCGCAGAAGGGACAAGAGACTGACAATCGGACCGACCCAAACAAAGAAAAGGCACAGAACTCCTGTTACAGCAGGCAGATATATCGAGAGAACCTGCCTGTGCCGTTCCTGAAATGCACCAGGTTCAAGACGTCTTTGATAATGTATCATCAAATTGTTAGCGGACCTCTTGTGTTTCAATGACCCGATTTCCCAGACAAAAAGTACATTCACGTTTATAATTACAAGGAACATTTCGACGCCATTACCATCACCGGATTTCCCAGATGCTCTTATCACTGCAGGAAATGTGACTAAGGATTTAACAGTCGAGAGCAGTACATTCAATGCGGAGAATTATGCAGGGATGGTTTAGCCTCTAAACCCCGCATTCCCGAAGGCAAAGACGAATTCCTTGTTCTTCTTGTCAGCGAACCTTTGTCAGTCGTACGTACAACGAACAACATCGCATGGTGCAAGGTTGACAACAAAAAGTGCTCTACATGTAGACATCTCATTTGCGCCAACAACCCCAGGGTCTACGTTTGTCATTGGAAGAATCGATGACCTTTTGTCACCAAATCGTTGACTTTGGACATGCATGTGTGTTTGGATTTTAACGTAGCACCGGGGTTTCATGCCGCAGTCATGTGGCACCATGTCCCACATAGTCATATTATCTTGACACCAGGCCAACCAGTAGCGTCTTGAGTGGGGTATTAATCACCACCGAGAGTCTTAAGGTGATACAGACTTTATCACGATCAGCATGTGTGTGGTACAATTCCCACTCAACTTATGTCCCGTGGGGCTTAGTTGTCCCGGAATCCGACGAAATTGAAAAGTATACTTTGTATGTGTAAACGGGTGTGGGGTGTGTGGCTCTGAATCCACCCACACACCCACACACACCCACACACACCAGCAAATAAGAATCCCATTTTGTAGACAGTAACTAGTCGCACATGCCTTTATTTGCGAAATCAAAATTCAGTACGTAAGTCCGGCCACTCATCGTTGACTCCTCAAAAAGAAAACATGACTGCAAAGACTGGTAAGTTGAATGAGGCTCACATATATTGGCACCCACTGAATCGGGAAGAACCTGTTCGAGAAGCCAGAGGAACAAGAGAACGCGGGGATGTTACAAGTAGCGCAAGAAATAATAGAAAAGATCATTAGTAAAATAATAAAGGAGGATAGAGAAAAGTGGATGAAAGGATCTAGACAAATCAAACAGCAGAGACTTCAGCAGCAAGAGTGAAGCGTTGTAGGCTGTAGGGAAGACACAAAGAAATTCTCCTTCTTCAGAAGAAGCAGGTCTTATCTAGTGGAAACGCCAACAGCGACTGTGAAGTGGCAAACTTCTGTCGCCCTAAGAAAAACACATTAGTTTGGGCCAGAGAACAATTAATTAGATTGATGGGGACAGGCGCTTGTTAAATCGCTATACTGCAGTGATTAAATATGTCTGGTCGGTAGTAGAAGTGATTTTTAAATTAAGCATTCGTTTACTTAACCGCCAGACGGACTGTTAGGGATACGGCTAACTTCAGTTTCATAGTGGGATCGTTAAACTTGAAAATTTCTAGGAACAGTTATTCGAAGACATTGGTCACGTTGACGCCCAATTTTGGCGCCTAGATAAAAGGCGGTAAATATATTTCATCCTAATTGGTTGCGCTGAACAGGGGCGTGTTTAAAGGTACAGGGGACTACGAGAGTCAATTTGGACGAACTTGTCTCGTAAAACATTTGTCCAATGTATCGGATGTGAAAGATTATTCCAAAAAGAAGTGTATCTTCCTAATGTATTGTATTATCACCATTGTTTATGTAATTGATTAGATTTTGATTTTCTGTGTACGGGGGCTCGAGTCACTCTATTTTATATATCTGCTCAGATCTCTATTTATTCTATCTATAAGTTTACTCGATCAGGGCAATAACACCGAGGGTGATCATCTCTTAGATAACGTGAACCAAGGTACAATCCGCCAATCAACCCTCACCCTTTACAAAAGGGGGGGGGGAGGGGGTGTTTTACAGCGACACGAGGCCGTCCTCCCAGACGTTAAGAGAGGAATTTCCAAAACAAAAGAACCCTTTTCATGGCTTCACAGATCTCCAGGAAAGAGACCGTCAATTTGCCCAAAATACTTTGTATGTACTTATGTTTGTATGTTTGTGTGTCTTTTATCTCTAACAATAAATCCTTTCCTTCTCAAAAATGTGTTTGTATGTAAGGGTATAATAGTGTGCCTATAAACACTTCCTATCCATGCTTTTGTGATAGTAAGTGTTTTATATGTGTATGTATGTGTTTGTCTTTTTTGTTCTTCCCCAACAACAAAATGCCTTCCCTTTTCTAGTGTGTGCTTGTATGTCAGGGTATAGTGTGCTTGGTTTTTGTAGTATACTGTGTTTGTATGTAAAATGTTGAGAGAGTTTCTTTGAGGTTAGCGGAATACATATTTTCCATATTAGGGTCTTGTATGTGGTATGTAGTTTGTGTGGAGGATGTTTTGTTTCATGTCCGTGCTTCTCGCATATAAAGCGGCGTGTTGGACAGTCTGACTCTAAGACTGCAACTTTCCAAATTCCGGCAAGAGGATACATTTTAGTTTTGGTCTAAAGAAGGCGAAATTCCCCCATGGATATTGGAGGTATCTGAGTATTGGGAGGGACTTTCCGTGCCCCCTCTCCCTCCCTTCAGTGGCCTGATATAGTAATTAAGACGTGTGGTGTGCACACTTTATTGCACGTGGAAGGAGGCTCGGATTTCCTGCCACATGATAAATTAAATAAACCAGGGTGTGGGTATTATTTGGTCGCATTCGGCCTTGCAGGAAAAAATGATCCTTTTCAGACCCAACGAGATCTTTAGAAGGAGACCCATACTTTTGCCATAAGAGTTTTTGTGTGTATGTGTGTGTATTTTCCCAAACAAAATGCCATTTCCTTTTCAAAAAGTTTGTTTTTATGTGAAGGTTTTTGGGTGTGTCTATAAATATTTACTACACTTGCTTGTGTGTTAGTCTTCGTTTTGTAGGTTTGGTGTATGTAGTGTTTGTCTTTAAAAACTTGTTCCCCCTGTCCAATACGAATTTGTATGGATTCTAGTGTTTTTGAATCTAAAACGTTGAGAGCGGTTCTTTTATGTTAAGTGTCATTCACATATTAAACCCTACGGGTTCATTTAACATAAGATTTTCCAAATCTACATAGAGTAGAGCGTATTGAAGTCAGCTCGAACACAGTTATCAAGTACCCACTCACTGAGGTCAGCCCTTCGTAACACTGTTGGCATTTTCCTCCATTGTTGTTACGTAACCCATGCAAAATTTCCCATGACGCTGAAGAGGCCTTCTCTGACATTATGGTGCCTCATATTACTATTCACATCGAAGAATTGATAGGCTTGTGAGCGGGCTATTGAAGCAACGTTTCTTCCCCGATTTCATTTACAATGTCTTCTGCCATCTGTTTGCCATCTTTTCCATATAAAATGCTCATTAAGATTTACAATAAAGCGTCAAAATACTGTTCAAATATTTGCAAGTATTATAAGTTTATTTAATTTCTCTCCTCTTTTATCCGGATCTCATAATTTTATATCCATGTAATCGAATCCAAGCATCACTAACAGAATACTCTCACTTACTGGCTGTAAAGCTATTTTGTCGATATGAGACATTTGTATTAAGTTAATGCTTTCTATTATTGGCTGTATGTCTTTTTGTCTTTAATTATATTTTACAGCAGGGAAGTATTTGAGACCATTCAATATCTGACATAATCTTTGTTACGGCTATATGGTCTTAAACTAAGTCTAAAGTCATTGTTGGAACTCTTTCCCACCCGGATTAAATTAGCAGCAACTTCACGTGGAGGTGCAAGCCCGTACGATTCAAAATATAACATAACTGGGTATCCTCATGTATGCGATCAATGAGTCAGGTCCTGTCACATGTATGCTATACAATGAGTCACCGGTCCTGATGTCAAATGCCAGTATGATGCCAGTAAACTGTACGCTGTTCACAATTTTCGTAGACTGCATAAGCTAGATGCTGCAATAAATACACTTCAGCAACAACAGAAATACTACGAGGAAACTCCACAGGTGTCAACAGATAGACAAGAATGCTTCAAAAAATCCACTCTGCCTTGCGCAATAATATCATGACGATCTAAAACAAAATATGCCAGTTCATCAATCAGTTACTATTGTCTAGCTAGATCTACATTTTGACAACCTGAAGCAGACAAGCTACATCATGAAGGGGAAAAGCCACAACCTGAAGCAGAGAAGCTACAGTATTAAGGGGAAAAGCCACAACCTGAAGCAGACAATCTACAACATGAAGGGGAAAAGCCACAACCTGAAGCAGACAAGCTACAGCATGAAGGGGAAAAGCCACAACCTGAAGGAGACAAGCTACAGCATGAAGGGGAACAGCCACAACCTGAATCAGACAAGCTACAGTATGAAGGGGAAAAGCCACAACCTGAAGCAGACAATCTACAACATGAAGGGGAAAAGCCACAACCTGAAGCAGACAAGCTACAGCATGAAGGGGAAAAGCCACAACCTGAAGCAGACAAGCTACAGCATGAGGGGAAAAGCCACAACCTGAAGCAGACAAGCTACAGCATGAAGGACACACGGTACTAATTCAACTCCAATAGTAAACATATGGAAACACCATCATATTCAAAATTCAATAACTTAAAATATCTGAGTGCTGATGATGAGACCTATAATTCTCCATGCACATCTAACCTTGGTGCAAGCTTATGTGTGGAGAACACCATATGAGCCGCGGCATTTTGTTTACATACATGTGCATGAAACACATGTTATTGATTCTGCACCAAATGAATCAGGTGGTAATTTTATTATTGAGTACTCCTATTTCAAGCATGTAAGAATGCTAAAATTGCATCAATAGAAATTTGTCTATATTTTTTTAAAATAACATATTGGATAAGCTCTCAAAAGATATTTTTACTAAAATTTTAATTTTCATTATTAACCAATTATGGACCACCAAATCCGTAAATACTCTATTATTTCTTAACCCATTTCTAGACTGCTTCACAGTTCTTCCGTATAATTAGTACCGTGTGTCCTACAACCAGATTTAAATTTTTTAGAAAAAGTTGTATTTTACTCATTGACATTGGAGCATAATTGTAAGAAATAATTGGACATGCTTGTGCATGGATAATAGTGCAATAACATTTCATGTGATACCAATGTCTATAGCTAAATTGCATCCGCATTACATGTTGCTGTGTTGTATTGTACTTATTAGTGGCTTATTCTTGTTATTAAAATAATTGTTTTCTGCCTTTGTATCTTCATGTTATCTTTCTATGGCATGCATGCTACAAGAAAGAAATAAAAGCATGCTGACATCAGCAAGTATGACATCACAGGGTATCAAATTACATGACGCATTGTATTTTCATCGCTCAATGGCTATTAGACAAGTTTTAAATGTTTTAAATTTCAAAATTGCATTTCTTTTCTTGCTGACTCTCACAGAAATAAGATGCAATGCATCCCTATTCACATCAATCAAACAAAACAAATAAGTGTGCCACATGACAGGTCAAAATGATAAGAAGCCATTGCCCTTTTGTGATTAAAACAAATACACACACCCATGAAGCATCAAGAGATGCTGACATTCCAAACTTATTTAAACTATCATCACATGTGATTCATCAGCCCCCGCCCAAATCTTAATAAAAAGGTATAAAAGCCAAAGAAAAGTTCCATAAGCTTTATTATACTGAATAATTAAATAACAGAGTGCTACTTTTTAGTATAAAACTATGGGGAAGGGTGAGGAAGCAAAGAATAGACAGAGTAATTTCTTCAAGCCTGGTAATGTTCCCCACAACAAGGGGGAAAATATGCATCAACCCAAAAGACACAGCAACATGAGGTCTGTTACATAAGGACAACAAGAGACAAATTTGAAAAAGCTATCCAAAGTTCCTATAATGCTGACATTGATGTTGGAGAGAGAAAGTGTATGTACAAACTGTTGTGGATCAAGCTATTAAGTAAGCTGAAGGTGGAGAAATGTGTGAAAAACTTTGCGATGCCAAGAAAAGTCCGTGTCTCTATGCAATATTCAGACACTGATAAAACTTATCACTGCAAAAACTACTTGTTAAATTTAAGTAATATAATTGAATTGCATATTAAAGTTGTCTAATACATAAATCTATACCTACATTTACCTCAAACTCATAAAAAGTTAAGAAAAAGTCTCAAAATCATTACTGTGGCTACTTTCCACTATAAGCAGTGTTAAATTACGTACTTTTTAATATAAAGCTGAATAAAATGCATAAATTATTGTACAAAAGAGAAACAAAGCAAACCTTGCAATCACTCAATTACAGTCAAAGGGGAGGTAATACACCTTTCTTTGGCAAACCAAATAGCAAGCTTTAATTTACAGCTAAATGATTCCTTACTATTACTTGATAGCAAGTGGAGAGAGAGCAATGTTGGCTTTATAAATAGCTTTTGTGTCAAATATGCTAGCACGCATCTGGATTTGTATGATTTTTGGTGATCTCATACTTAAAACGCAAAGTGGTCAACATTTTCTTTCTACGTCTGATAAGTTATTTTAAGAGCGTCCTTAAATTTTATTGCGCTAATTAAACAACTTGACATCATGTACCATGCCTATCGCTTCTTCTAGGTTCATGGTATTAAAGATTTTTACTTTAACATTGTGTGCGCGCCCGTGTGCTGCCATTATTCGTTCTCAGAGAAAATCATACATTTATAAGTATACGTGATCTTAACCTTCCACGGCAACTAGCTTTACTTCGGGATGCTTCTTAGTGCGGTCACCTATCGCAGTCTCAGATACTTTTCATATAGACCGTAGTGTCTCTTATGAAATTTGTGGACATATTCTGGACAAAATCCAAGCTGTCTCAGCGAGCAATTTCGAAAAATTGGCCCTACGATAAGACTTATGATACTATCGCTGAAACCTTTAAGCCAATTAGCACTTGCTGCAAATAATAATTAAGCAACTTGTTACCGTCTCTGAAAAAAGGACACTTCAATTCTAGAAACAACGTTTGATCGCCGTCTACTACGTAGTCATCTGAACTCAATTTAAAGACGTCAATATTTCTAATGTAGATATCATTTTCTCGACTATAGTGATCTGAATATAATTTATGATAACCTGCTCAAATAATGTTCCTCGGGGACAAGGAATGGTTGGATAAACTTGCTGCTTGGCGATCTTTTGTCTAGCTATGTATTCAGATGATGCAAACGGATGCAAAGAACTGTTTACAACTCAATAGCTACCAACCGTGGTCGGCATAACAGAATACCACTCTGCCAACTTTTATTTCATCTTATGTGATCTCACGAAATTTTCCAAGATAGACGCCAAGACCATTATTATACTGTATCGTCCCTTCAATTCTAGCATAAAAATCTCAAAATAAATGCGAGCAAGGGACGTAACTCTTGTCACCAGCACGCAAGGGTGATATCTCTGACAATCAGTTTTGTCCAAAATCATTGTATAAACATCATCCGCCATCATTTGTGTGTATAATTATTGTATAAACATCATCCGCCACATTCCGATATAATTTTCGTCTAAAATCATTGTACAATCATCTCTGCAATCATTTTCGATTAAACAATAATATAGGCAGCTTTAATAGGTGCTTTAGTTAGAGGCGAATGCTAAGATCACTCTTGGAGTTTTTTCAGAGTTGATCCAAGCATTTTCTCATAACGGGGTATTCTGTCAAAATTCGTTTACCTAGCTACGCCATGGCGACTCGTCAAGAAAACGACCATTGTTTGCTCTCATGTTATACCTGAGAAAGCTAGGAGCTCTTGAAAATAACGGTACTGGTGAGCTCATATACGCCTTTCTCTCTACTACTGCTGCGTCACGTTTGTTTTTGTTGTCGGTTTAACGCCATTTTTCAGCACATAATTGTCTATGCATGGAGGCCAGTGTAACTATTGGTGCAAAAAACCTGTTAACCCCCAGAAAGAACGACCTACCCATGGGAAGCTACTGTCAAACTTTCTCACATACCCAAGTGTAGTGTTTCATGAATATATTTCTGAACTCTCAAAAGTGTCACATAGCGTAAGTATGTCCTTCTTGATGTAGTTATCAGGGGTGGGCAAACTACGGCCCGCCGCCGCATGCGGCCCTCCAAGGGTTTTCATGCGGCCTATGAACAAGTCATCTGTTTATTAAATAAATTTGCTTCTTTTGAAGTTTAAGTTTAAGTTTTAAAATATTAACAACTGAAAATTCATTAGATCTTATTTAGATAAACCTTTTGTTTTTGCTATTTCAAATATTAATTATTTTATTTAAAGAACTATGCGACCCGCGACAAGGTGTAAATTTGTGTATGCGGCACTTGCACTGGAATGTTTGCCCACCTCTGAGCTGTCGTGAAAGTCACCGAGTGCATTCAGTTTGAAATGAGCCATGACATTATGTACTCGCTGGCAACCATCATCCGTAATGTTTGAATCACGGAGCCTTAAAGAAAAGTCTTACACAGGAAGACACTCGGTTTGTACTTAACAGCATGGCCTTACTATCAATCAATATAATAGTTTGTGAGAAAAAGTTTAAATACAGGATGTCAAAATAAATGTAAATATGTTATTGTCAACTATAGTAAATATATTTAAGTATATATTATGAATAATTGAACAAAATTAAATCCATTTGCAAATCAATTTGTGCATCTCAAAATCTTTAGGACTCTATTTTGTATTATCCTACGGACTTCTCCGGTGGCTTAGTGTTTAGAGCGTCCGCCTCGGATGTGGGAGGTCGTGGGATCGATCCCCGGCTGAGTCATACAAAATACATACAAAAAGGGTACCTACAGCTGCCTAGCTTGGCGCTCAGCATTAGGAGGTTAGTGCTAGGACTGGTCAGCCTGGTGTCAGGATAATGTGACATGGTGGGACACCATGCTACATGTCTGCGGCATGATGCCCCAGTGCTAGACATCACTATAAACTTTCACACTGCAGACATCGAAGCGATATGAATGAAAAATTGTTAAGGGTACGTTAAAAATCCAAATAACACACACACACACACACACACACACACACACATTATCTTACGATTAGACTGGTTTTGTATTCCCCAGCCAGTAGACTGGTTCACTGGCTGCGACATAATTAGTTTTCAGATACCGATATACCTCTTCGTGCAATCTATCGTAAGTTTCATGTCACCAAAATGTTTCATTGTGTCAATTAAATTGCCATCTTTTACATTTTCAAGCATTTTCTAGAGGCTGGCACCTGAAAGTAATGGTTCTACTTAAATATCATTGTCTTGCCATTTCTTTTCCTTCTAAACCTATCGAATATGAAATACGTGCTAAATGAAATATCCTTTTGGACGTTTATACAGTGAGATATATTTAGGTATCTTAAATTTAACTTATATTAGCTAGACGCCCGCATATTCGAGCTAGACGTCCGTATTTTCGAGCTAGACGCCCGCATATTCGAGCTAGACGTCAGTATATTCTAGCTAAACGTCCGTATATTCGAGTTAGACGTCAGTATATTCGAGGTAGACGTCCGTATATTCGAGTCAAATGATCATGATCATGCACTTTTGATGAATTAAAATGTTTTTCACCTTCATCTGTAATGTCATGGTGTTTCTTTCTCAGTTCTTCCTACTCGAGTCTCGCTATCCTACGCAAGCAGATGTAAAACACCTGAATGCATTCATTACCATTGAAAACTATTCGCGTCCTGCATTTATGAGTTAACATGAGTTACAAACAAATTATGACTGAATGTACTTACTGGATGTAATGAATTAGTATAGAACATTTTCTCGAACTAATAAATAACTCGAACCAAAGCGTACCTTGAAGATTTGGGGTAAATAGACTCACCGACATACAGACAACGTTTGTAGCAAGTTTGTTTGCTTTTAACCCATTTAGGCAATTATGTTTTAGCACATTATTGACTATATGATCCCGAGGAAATGGGATCGAGATGTTTTTCCTTCGGAGAGAGAGAGAGAGAGAGAGAGCCTGGGCGGGTGTCGAACCCGCGACCGCTAGATGAAAAGTCAGATGTTTTATCCACCCAGATATTCCGGCTCTCTAACCTATATACGAGATTTTTCTGTGCGGCTGATGAATATGTCGCAGTGAAAAATGTTAGTTTATTTTAAACACATATTTCTTAATGAAGTCTGTGCAGAGGTTTAGGGAATCTGTCATTTTTTAATTTATAGTCATTATTATTGATGTGTTTAATTTATGGGAGTGGTTTTGAATGTATCTACTGGAATGTATTTAACGAAGTGTGCATGTGGTCATTTTTCATTTGGAATATTTTTTATCTGGATTTTGTGCCTTGCAAATGCATTAGTCATGAAAAAGTTCATAGTAGCATAGCTCGAATGTACATGGCATAACGATCATCCTGTTGTGAATGAATTTTCAAAACTGACCAATCAAAATAATTCCCATGATTAACGCCGTAGGCTGTATCAGTCAGTTCAAGCCGTTGGACTGTTCGTATAGAGTCACAATTCATACAAATAACGTACTGGATTACCAGCTGTCACAGTTCATACAAATAACGTATTGGATTACCAGCTGTCACAGTTCATACAAGTAACGTATTGGATTACCAGCTGTCACAGTTCATACAAATACCGTATTGGATTATCAGCTGTCACAGTTCATACAAATAACGTATTGGATTACCAGCTGTCACAGTTCATACAAATAACTTGTTGGATACCAGCTGTCACAGTTCATACAAATAACGTATTGGATTACCAGCTGTCACAGTTCATACAAATAACGTATTGGATTACCAGCTGTCATGACATCCTTATTGTTATATTTTCAATATAATGTACATTTATGGTATGACACTTTTCATATAAAAGTATATTGATCGTTATATTTTCGGTATAATGTACCTTTATGGTATAACAACTTTCATATCAAAGTATATTGATTGTTATTTTTCAATAAATTATGTACCTATACGTATGACAATTTTCATATAAAAGTATATTGATGGTTATTTTTTCACTGTATTGTACCTGTATTGTATGACAATTTTCATATAAAAGTATATTGATGGTTATTTTTTTATTGTAATGTACCTATAAGGTATGACAATTTTCATTTAGTTGCTCCATAAGACCATACATGGACAAGGGAAATAACTCGTACAAAAATAACCAAAACCGTAAGATTTAATTCCCACGACCATTTTGTTTTGTATTATGATTTCTTGATTTTTGCAAAAATTACTATTGATTTTGTGTCGGTTGCACATTGTGTCATTTATTTCCCTGGTAATGTTTCATTAACACAAGGAGTTTTCATGAGTCGATGGTATTTTTCTTAGTTTGTAAATTGAGTTTTGTCAGGAGTAGGTTTTATTTATTTATTTATTTATTTATTTATTTATTTATTTGATTATTTATTTATTTATTTATTTATTTATTTATTTAATGAGTGTTCCACGCATCGTTCTCTTAAGTGAGATCAGAAACAATACATATTTGTTCTCTCCCTTTTTGTTTTGATTGATATCGTTATTGTATTTCTGCCATTATTCACTCAGATCCCTCATTTTCATGCACCAAGTCTGTCTTTGTTTTAACATGCCAGTGGAATATCTGTATTGAATGGTTTTGCCAAAAAAAACATTTAAATGCGTAATCATAAAACTCATTCATCAGGTAGAAATATGTTTTTCTTATTACCCAATCAAGATGCTTCCAAAATTTGAAATATATCCTTCCATTTCGTTTGGTGATTTGGCAGTATCACAATTGGAGCATTTTATCAACTCCATTATTTCAGTAGTAAAATTTCGTTAGTAAAATAGTAGAAAAGCCGCGTGAGAATAGATGTAAGGAGAGATTGATAATTTGAATTAATCATTGCATAATGTGTTACTTTAGTTTTTGTGCCTGAGTGACATTCCACGCCAAAAATATTGTATATTTTTAAAATTTAATTTTTCTGCTATCCTATTATTTCTGTGGCTACCATTTATTATGGAAAAGTTTTAGTGTACACAACAACCCACTTTAAATTACATGGGGCAAGTGTCAACATACAACATTCTAATTATATATGTTATGCTAATTGATAGGCGTTTTATCTGTACACTGGTGATAGGTATATGTACACTGGTGATATTTATATGTACACTGATGATAGGTATATCTGTACTGGTGACAGATACATCTGGACTGATGACAGGTGCCTGTGCACTGGTGTTATGTATCTGTACACCGCTGATAGGTATCTGTACACTGGCGATAGGTATCGGTACACTGGTGATAGGTATCTCTACAAAGGCTATAGGTATATGTAAATTTGTGATAGGTAACTCTGCACTGGTGACAGGTGCATGTTGACTGGTGATAACTATGTGTACACCCGTGATAAGTATATGTACACTGGTGATAGGTATATGTACACTTGTGATATATATCTGTACAGTGGTGATAGGTATCTTTGCACTGGTGAGACGTGCTTGTGCACTGGTGATATGTATATGTACACTGATGATAGGTAAATGTACACTGGTGATAGGTATATGTACACTGGTGATAGGTATATGTACACTGGTGATAGGTATGTTTACCCTGCTGATAGGTAAATGTACACTGGAGATATGTATATGTACACTGATGATAGGTATCCTTGCACTGGTGATATGTATATGTACACTGTGATACGTATCTTTGCAGTAGTGATATGTATATGTACACTGGTGATAGGTATCTTTGCACTGGTGGTATGAATATGTACACTGGCGATATGCATATGTACACTGTTGATATGTATATGTACACTGGTGATAGGTATATGTACACTGGTGATAGGTATATGTACACTAGTGATAGGTATATGTACACTGGTGATAGGTATATGTACACTGGTAATAACTGTTATAGAACGATTCAGGCTCTCATGATTATTGAACAGGTAAATATATCCTGAGTAAATGCCTCAGATAAATCTCCCAAAATGCAAGCAAATTCACGATAAATCCATAAATTTAGATAGGGACTATAGCGGGAAATATCCAAATTTTGTTTAACGGTCTAGTGAAAAAAAAATGGTTCTATAACTTAACTCTGGACAAAAATGCCAAACCGTATGCCTTATCTTCCCCAAGAAAGGCTCCTATCCCTTTACTGAATAATGTTCAAGAGAAGTTGGATAGAATGAGAAAAATGGGTGTTATTTCAAAAGTAGAGCCCATTGAGTGGTATGCGGCAATGGTTGTTGTTCCGAAACCAAACGGTACGGTAACAATTTGCCTGGATCTAACTAAACTAAATTAATCAGTTAAAAGAGAGAACCACGCACTACCATCAGTTGAATTTTCCCTTGCAAAACTAGCAGGTGCAAAGTTTTTCACCAAACTTGATGGAATCTCAGGCTTTTGGCAGATAAACCTGTCAGACGATTCACGCCGCCTTACAACTTTTATTACTCCTTTTATTTTAATCGATTTCATTCGGAAACAATTCGCGCCTGAATTTTTTTCAGGAAAGGATGTCAGAAACTCTGAAGCGACTGGACGGAACACACTGTCACATGGACTATGTTCTTGTTTTTGGGGGAAACCCAGAAACACCATGACGAAAGACTAGAAATGGTCATGAAATCAATTCAAAGGACCGGCGTCATTTTGAATGCTGAAAAGTGTGAATTTTCGAGACGATCCATTAGGTTTCTTGGGCATGTTGTTGACGAAAATGGTTGCCGACCGGATCCGAAAAATGTTAAAGCTATAACTGAAATGGAAACAGCGAAATGCGTAACAGAGATACGACGATTTCTCGGTATGGCAAATCAGCTTGGCAAATTTAGTTTATATTTGGCAGAAAAATCAAAACCATTACGTGAGCTTTTGAAAGTTAAAAATACGTGGATTTGGGGTCCAGATGAAGAACTAGCTTTTAGAGATTTCAAGCAAGAAATGATATCTTCACCAACTTTAGCACATTATGTTCCAAATAGAGAAATAGTTGTATCTGTAGATGCATCTTCATTTGGACTAGGTGCTGTGCTACGGCAGAAGCACGGTAGCACTCTGAAACCGGTGGCGTTCGCATCGCGAGGTATGTCAGCTAAGCTAAAGCAGAGAAAGAGGCCCTTGCAATCACTTGGGTTTGTGAACGCTTCAGTAGCTATTTAATTGGGTCACAATTCAAACTTTAAACTGACCATAAGCCATTAGTACCACTAATGAGCACAAAAATCTTGGGAGATTTACCCCCTAGAATTCAATGCTTTAGAATGCGTTTGATGAGATTCAACTTTTGCATAGTCCATGTTGCTGGCAAAAATCTATTAACTGCTGATGCTCTATCCAGAGCACCTTTAACTTGTCACTCTGAGACTGACAGAGAATTTCGGGCTGAAACTAACGCCTTAGTTGATTTCTTAGTTAGTAATTTGCCTTCATCGAATACTCGACTTGAGCAAATAAAGTATGAATATCGAAATGATTCGATCTGTAAACAACTTGTACAGTTCTGTGAAAAGGGGTGGCCAGAGAAATCCGCTATTGATGGAAAACGTCAATCGTATTGGGCAGACAGAGGTGAATTTACAATCCAAAATGGTCTTTTAATGAAAGATTTTTGTTTTAGGGTTTAACGCCATTTTTCAGCACACGATAGGCTATACATGGCGGCTAGTATTGATGGTGGAGGAAGAACCCTGGAAAACCCCGGGAAGAACCACTGACCCACGAGAAGCTACTGGCAAGCTTTCTCACATACCCACATTAACCGAATCCGAGACTCGAACCTACGCAGACAGAGGTGAGATGGCAGTGATCCGTAACGGAGAGCGCTTTAGACCACTCGGCCACTCGGTGCTCCTTAATGAAAGGTACACGCCTGGTCGTACCAGAACCACTTCAAAGAGAAATCCTAGAGAGAATTCACGATGGTCACCAAGGCATAGTTAAATGCCGAGAATGCGCCAAAACGTCAGTTTGGTGGAAAGGACTAAGTACTCAGCTAGAACACTTGGTAAAGTCTTACCAAAATTGCATCGAAAACTCAAGAGATCAAGCTGAACCAATGATGCCAAATGAATTTCCAAGACCATCTTGGCAAAGAGTCGCTTTAGACTTGTTTGAACTGAATGGTCAAGCACATCTCTTGGTGATTGGTTATTTCTCACGATACATCGAAATAGTAAAATTGCAAGACACAGGTTCAAAAGCAATTGTAAATCATCTCAGATCAATATTTGCGCTACATGGTATGCCATAAGTATTAGTTTCAGATAATGGTCCGCAATACACATCCGCAATACTCAAAGACAAATTATGGGTTCAGGCATATTGCAAGTAGTCCGAAATATCCACAGAGCAATGGTCTCGCCGAAAGAGCAGTTCAACCAATTCAAAGAATGCTTAAAAATCCAAACGATCCTTACGTAGCTGTTTTAACATATCTGGCAACACCTTTACCAGTTGAATACAGCCCTGCCGAATTATTGATGGGAAAAAATTAGAAACTACTTTGCCAATGGCACCAAACAACTTAGATCCGAAATGACCAGATTTAATGAAACTGAAGAAATCGGAAAACTATCAAAAGCAAATTTAAAAGAGAAATTATGATCGTCGACATCGCGCCCAAAATATGAAAAAACTTCAGGTAGGGAATAAATTATGGATTAAAGATCATTTTTGTTCAGGAATGATTAAATCTGAGACATCTACACCTCCTTCAGACAAGGCAGTAACTGACAAGGGAGAGATAATAAGAGAAACGTAAATTTTTCCATCATTCTTTTGTCCTTAGGTTAATATTTCAAGGAAGATGTTTACTGGGGTGGGGTGGGGGTTACGGGGGTTATTGTCACTTGTGTGGAGGAAGACTACTAATAGCTTGACTTTTCACCGAGGGGGGCGAGGACTCTAGAGTGGTTCTTCCACAGGGAAACATGGCTCTATACCAGAATTTCTGGGGGGAGAATGTCTACTTTATGGCAGTTTGTCTTGGGGGAAACTCGGATCGGTGGGAATTTCACAAAGATAGAGACTGAATTGCCAGACAATCAGACAGGGGTATTTTAAAGTTATTGGCCAAATAGTTCTTCAAAGTTTCTGTGGCATTTTACTTCTTTATTTACAGTAGAATATATTTATTATATTCAGCTCTGTGGTCTCTCACATTCACGCATAACAAATCTCGATTTTTTTCACTGCTTTATCGTCTCTGTTGTAAAGTATATTATAGTACACGGAAGCCTTTGGTGAAATCAACGTCATATACATTTTATACTACCTTAACTGACAAGACATTTCCTAGTACTCGTATTACAACCCTTGCAGACATTGGAGGACTCATCTGTTCAAAAAGCTTTATTTTCACAGCTTTTAAAAATAGCTTCTGCTATGTTCGCATTGATAATAATAATAATGATAATAATAATAATACTTATTATTATTATTATTATTATTATTATATAAAAAACAAGAAACGAATTCCTTGTATTTGTAAAGTTACTTTCTTCTCTGCTAATCGTGACATTTACTAGAGATTCCCTCAGAAGAATAAATCAATTACAAATGTGTTCACGTCAATTAGCTGGAATTGAAATTGGTCTCTCTAATTATGCTTGTTTTTTCCTGTTGTCGCATAATACAGCCAGAGCCCATTACGTTTAGCTTACAGTACTATAACTCTAAGATGATAAATTAATGGACTATAACGTCAAATACTTTATCTTCTTCAGATTTTTTATATTTTCCGTCATCACTGGAGTCCAAATTTTTACATCAGATTGGTCAAAGTATGGACATAAACAATAAGAAAGCAAAAAGGTCATTTAGACTGGGATAATTATCAATTTATAGATAGTTCAATGGGTGTAATTACGGATCGGGGGCCATTCATCTGACCAGAAAACTCAAATTTGAAAATGTAACCATTCATTAAGTTTTCATGAAAATTTATAATCATCAAAATACAATGGTATGTTAGTGCAAACACACGCTAAATGAGGCCCCGAGTGTCCGAGTGGTCTAAAGCGCTCACCCATTCCAGATCACCGCCATTTCACCTCTCTATGCGTGTTTTCGAATCTCGGAATCGACTAATGTGCCTACGTTAGACAACTTACCAGTTATGCTGAAAATATCGTTAAACACCATAGCAACAACCACAATTCATTTGACATAACTCCACCTAAAATCACTGAACGACCGCTGAAATCATACGTTCGAAGCATGTCGCCAGCCGAGTTTGGCATGCTAACCATAATCTCAGAAGGTTACCTTGTTAAATAAACTTGCAATTCTTGCTGTCACACATTCTTGCATATGATCTACTGTCTTCATTTATATTTGTATAGTGTCAAATATATTACCTAGTATTAAAGGAAATCCCCATTACTCATTCTATTTAGCACAATAAATCATGCCAGAATAGTGTTGATATGGTCTGTGTAACGCTGACAGTAGTTGTGGAAACATATGGCAGTTCCAGATTCCATTATCAAAGAAACATAAGATTAAGAAAAACATGCGAGTTGACCCATGTCTGTAATCAACCACATTCAAAACAATGTCAGCTAGATTATCGAGAATACGTATATTTGTTCTAAGGGTACGAAAGACTTATGTTAACATCAAAATACTATAGACTGGGATTCATTTCTTCATCTTCACACGTAGTCAACCAGTCTACACGTAGCTCCACTCATTTTCACTGCCCAGGTTTTGCATCAGTAGCATCCTGTTTGGCAATATTTAATCAAGATCATCTTGTTTGGCAGTAATTAATCAACATCATTTTGTTTGGCAATATATAATCTGTAGCATACTGTCTCGCAATATTTAATCAGTAGCATCCTGTCTGGCAATATTTAATTAACAGCATACTATTTGGCAATATTTGAACAACATCGTCTTGCTTGGCAATATTTAATCAACAGCATACTTTTTGGCAATATTTAATCAGTAGCATCGTGCTTGGCAATATTTAATCAACGTCATCTTGTTTGGCAATATTTAATCAACATTATCTTGTTTGGCAATAATTAATCAACATCATCTTGTTTGGCAATATTTAATCGGTAGCATACTGTTTGGCAATATTTAATAAGTAGCATTCTGTCTGACAATATTTAATCAGTAGCATACTGTCTGGCAATATTTATCAGTAGCATACTGTCTCTCAATATCTAATCAGTAGTATTCTGTTTGGCAATATTTAATCAGTAGCGTAAATTTTGGCGACATTTAATCAGTAGCATACTGTTTGGCGATATTTAATGAGTAGCATACTGTTTGGCAATATTTAATCAGCAGCATCATGTCTGGCAATATTTAATCAGCAGCATCATGTTTGGCGATATTTAATCAGTAGCATACTGTTTGGCGATATTTAATGAGTAGCATCCTGTTTGGGAATATTTAATGAGTGGCATACTGTCTGGCGATATTTAATCAGCAGCATCATGTTTGGCGATATTTAATCAGCAGCATCCTGTTTGGCAATATTTAATCAGTAGCATCCTGTTTGGCAATATTTAATCAGTAGCATACTGTCTGGCAATATTTAATCAACAGCATCCTGTTTGGTGATATTTATTCAGTTGCCTACTGTTTGGCGATATTTACCAGCAGCATCCTGTTTGGCAATATTAAATCAGTAGCATACTGTTTGGCGATATTTAATCAGTAGCATCCTGTCTGGCAATATTTATCAGTAGCATACTTTCTCTCAATATCTAATCAGTAGTATTCTGTTTGGCAATATTTAATCAGTAGCGTAAATTTTGGCGACATTTAATCAGTAGCATACTGTTTGGCGATATTTAATGAGTAGCATACTGTTTGGCAATATTTAATCAGCAGCATCATGTCTGGCAATATTTAATCAGCAGCATCATGTTTGGCAATATTTAATCAGCAGCATACATTTTGGCGACATTTAATCAGTAGCATACTGTTTGGCGATATTTAATGAGTAGCATATTGTCTGGCGATATTTAATCAGCAGCATCATGTTTGGCGATATTTAATCAGCAGCATCATGTTTGGCGATATTTAATGAGTAGCATCCTGTTTGGCAATATTTAATGAGTAGCATACTGTTTGGCAATATTTAATCAGTATCAAACTGTCTGGCAATATTTAATCAACAACATCCTGTTTGGTGATATTTAATCAGTAGCCTACTATTTCGCGATATTTAGCAGCAGCATCCTGTTTGGCAATATTAAATCAGTAGCATACTGTTTGGCGATATTTAATCAGTAGCATACTGTCTGGCGATATTTAATCAGTAGCATACTGTTTGGGATTATTTAATGAGTAGCATCCTGTTTGGCAATATTTGATCAGTAGCATCCTGTTTGGCAATATTTAATCAGTAGCATACTGTTTGGCATTATTTAATCAGTAGCATACTGTCTGGCAATATTTAATCAACAGCATCCTGTTTGGTGATATTTAATCAGTAGCATACTGTCTGGCGATATTTAATGAGTAGCATCCTGTTTGGGAATATTTAATGAGTTGCATATTGTCTGGCGATATTTAATCAGCAGCATCCTGTTTGGCGATATTTAACCAGTAGCATCCTGTTTGGCAATATTTAATCAGTAGCATACTGTTTGGCAATATTTAATCAGTAGCAAACTGTCTGGCAATATTTAATCAACAACATCCTGTTTGGTGATATTTAATCAGTAGCCTACTGTTTGGCGATATTTACCAGCAGCATCCTGTTTGGCAATCTTAAATCAGTAGCATACTGTTTGGCGATATTTAATCAGTAGCATACTGTCTGGCGATTTTTAATCAGTAGCATCCTGTCTGGCAATATATATCAGTAGCATACTGTCTGGCGAAATTTAATCAGTAGTATAATTTCTGGGAATATTTAATCTCATTACACCAATCTGTCATGAGCATATGTAAGGCTTTCTATCTGGAACTGAGATGCATCAGCTTCATTTGCAATTTTCTTTCAGTTGATGCCATGAAAATATTTGTGTGTTCTTTAGTACTTTCAAGACTTGACTATTGTAATTCACTTGTAACTGGTTCATCTCAGTATCTACTACTGAAACATCGAATATTTCAATACACAGCAACTTTGATTCTCTTTAGAGCACAAAGAACTAAGCATATCTCCCCCTGCTCTGTAACCTCCAGTGGCTACCTGTTCAATCCAGAATCAAACACAAAATCTATCCACTATGTTATATTCTGTTGAATGACTTCAGTCCAGTATACCCATCTGACCTCATCCATGTGTATACCCCATTTAGAAACTTACGCTCCTCTTCCAGTACTCGTATTCTCATTGTTCCTAATGTTAAAATGAAGTCATACAGATGATGTTCTTTTGCGTGCCAAGGCCAAGCTAAGTGAAACGAATTATCCACTGAACACAAGGACACTGTGATCTCATTTATGAGTGCACTTATAACTCACATATTTATACTAAAATAACAGACTTAAATGCATAAAAATGTTTATTTCCTTAATTATTGTGAGCATACTTTTGTTTTGTAATTTGATGGTGTTTGTTTTTGTAATCCTTTCACTGCATTATGTTTTTATGTGCTATGTAATGATGCAAAGTGCTTTGAGCTTCAATAGACTAGGCGGTGTAGTTATTATCATTATTATTATATCATTATTATTAAATTAAACAAAGAAGGAATGAAGAAATATACCAAACACCATATGTACATATTAAGCTAATTCAGAACAAATATGTTAATTACTAAAAAGTGCTAAATGCCTCAATAGTTGATCCTAAGGAATAAATATGTGTTAAATGTGGGCTCTTTAGAAATAGAAGAAGAAAAAGGTAACCTTGGTACATGTATGGTACCTAAATACATGTAGCTATAGATTGCAGATCGGATCTTCTGTTAAGATGGATTCACATAGCTTTAGGTACTGATACTCAAATATTGATAAAAAAATGGAATTTTCACCTTTTGTTTTTGTCTTCCTTCTGTTGGCTCATTTTCATAAAAAGTCCATTTTCTAAAATATGAAAACAGACCTCGCCAACTGATTGTAACGAGTCAACATAATTTTCTGCACTCTTTTTAAAAGCCTCATGTATACTGTAGAAATCACAGATACTTAAACAACTCATTATTATGGAATACTGATCATGTGACAATACTGAGATAGTCTCTGAGAAAAATTTGATTACACTTATGATCAATATACACTTCATCACCAATTTAATTTAAACATCATTACAACAGAATTAGGCATCGTTTATTTGCCAATCAGTTGCAGGTGCTTACAAACACTCAAAAGAACATGGTTTCTTTGAAGTATGTCAGAGTGGTATTTGGAAGGTCAGTCCTTTATGGAAGATAAGGATTAATTGTTAATCTGTCATACTACCTTCATGAATGTTTTCTTATATCTAGTCTTTACCTATTCTTCAAATTGGATACGACTCACCTGAATATGAAAAGGAGGAGCATCATGGGGGAAAATGAGATGCATCACAAAGATGCATTACAGGGAGAAAGCATGTACTTTGAGAATTCCATGTATATTAGGCCCAGATACTCGGGTCCCAGAGAGCTCTGATCACTGTTATCTCTTACATTCTGCTAGACTGTAAAGTATATATCAACGTAGTCATGTAGGCGCTATTACTAACAATCAACAAAAAATACTAAAGTAGCTTTATTCATTTTTGATTGTTGAGTAATTTACACTTTGGATGTCATCACAAAACATCCAAATTAAAATAATCAATTGCTATAGACTTTTACAATGGCAGGCTGGCACTAAATTGGGTTTTAAAAAAATGCAGACTTTTGGTATACTTATTATCAGTAGAGCCTCGAGCAGTTACTTTTCTCCAACATGCAATGCTTTCAATGTGACATCATTAATTACAACATTCAATCTGGTTCCCAGTGGATCATACTTTATGGTTATCTTCATCTCATAATATTGAAATACTTAATTGCGAGGGCAATTATATAATGATCTTCCAAAGAATACTGACTGATGAGGAATGACAAAAAAGTGAATAACCTCCACTTTTAAAAGTATGTGTAAGCAAATTCTCAAAAATGCCAACTATAGCTTAAATATTACAGAATACCCACATTATAAACGACATGTATGACTTGTACTTTAGGCCTGTGTTGGGTTACACCATTCATAGGTACATGCAGAAAAATATAACTATATTTTAAGCTCAAACAATGGAATGGATTGGTTTCTTTTTGCCCAATATTAACAATTATACCCACCCCTCCCCAAGTATGACATAAGGCAGAGGTTCTACATCAGCTGCTACATGGAACCAGTTACTGCACAATGGTTATTTATCCCTATTTCTGTTGAGAATGTTCATATTCTGCAGATATAAAAAGTTGTCTCCTTAAATGTAAACATCGGTACCCAATTTATTACGCTACGCGAAGTGTAGCTTGAAATATCAGCGTTGAAATTAAATAGGTCGCACAAAAAGAGACAGAAATGTACTTTCTTGAAGAATTATACAGTACATGTATGATTTATTTTTCTTCTGTCAACTGTAAGCAATACGAGCCCAGGTACAGAAAAAAATCCCAAGCAAATGTGACAGGGGGACATAGAGAAAACACTTTGCGATTGAGAATATATATATCTCTCATAGGGTATATATATATATATATATATATATATATATATATATATATATATATATATATATATATATATATATATATCCGTGAGCCACTTGTGAAACTTGCAACGCAGTGACCATGCGTTTCCTTATTTCAAACCTACAATTTAATGAAAGCTACAATTTTGTTACAGTACCTCGTTTTCTAATTGCTGTAATACTAATGTTCCAAGCTTCATTTTGATCTGCATTAGAAATAATTGCAACAAAACGCAATTTTCAAGCCAAACTTCATTATTAACTTCAGGAAACTATCTAACGGATGATATCCTTGACGCCATCTTAGAATATTCGGCTAACCTTCCATCTTGACCCTTTTGCATCATTTCATCGAAACAAGTAACTACAAGCTTTGCGCTGTTGTCGCCCCATTGGTTAACAAATCATTTAAGTGATCATGTGACTCGGTCTCTGACTTGGGCAATATATGTTTAATTCAGGCAATTAAATTATCAGCAGAGGCAATTAAATTATCAGCAGGTGCATACTGTTCAGCTGTATCAATACTTCTTCTTCCAAAAATGTTTTTGTTTGAGTGCAGAGGTGTAGTCAATGTTCTTAAATTAGCGTTCAAATATGTACCACGACCTGAACTATCATGATTGTTAAAAATAGTGTCATGATTCATCATCATCATCATCATCATCATCATCCCCACCATCATCAAAAAACGACAAAGAAGACAAAATAAAAACCCAGCAACAACAACTACTGATGCAACCACTATTCCTTTTATTATATTATTCCTATTACTGCAGTAACGTTTAGCTTCAATCTTAATTCGGCATGTTGTAGCCAAGTGAGACAAAATGTAAACTTAGATAATTTCACCTTCATACAGCTTTTCTAAAAGCAAAAATCATAATCGATTTGAGGGCAGCAAAATTCCAAACCAAATTAGATTGCTTTGAACGATCATACTTAAACGACACAAGTGTCTCTAATAAACATGTATTTTCCTGCTGAATTTTGTATTCTTCCGTCTGAGTAGTTAGAAAACCGTATGTCCTGACACACTCACGTCCAAACCAATAACCATGATGTGACTGGCTGCCTGATTCATGAACTATAGTCCCTAATACAAATGTGTAACATAATATACCACGGTGATATTAAATGTTACCTCCCCATCCAATTAACGAACTTGATATTTATTTTCCTATTGATGATATGTAAATTAAACAAATTGTCAAAATTGATTTTGAAGAGAGCATTGTTATTGAACTTATTGCTATTGAACTGTTATTGAACTTAAACTGAACTGATACTATAAACAGATTTTTTTTACTGTGGTATAAAAGCTATGTAATTTCTACAATTATATATATATATATATATATATATATATATATATATATATATATATATATATATATATATATATATATATAAAACTGAGGCTCACAATAGTATGTGTAGGTATGTGATACACTGAATATGTGATATTATAAAATGCTGAATACAAATAATATAGAATTCTTATCATTTCTTCCGCTTGGAATTCTTGATTATATTACATATTCCGTGTCTTCAAGATAAAGCTAAGTATTCTTGTAAAAAAAAAAAATCGCAACACTATTCAGACAATGTAGTTGGCAGAGGCGTAGCTATGATATTTTGCGCCCGGGGACGAACTATAAAGTTGGCGCCCCAGCCCCCTCCCCGTTTAATCACATTTTTGAATATTACCCTTGTTTACTTATTATAATGTAACGTTGTAAGCCTCATTTTGGCGCCCCTGTACCTTGGCGCCCGGGGACATATGTACCCCCCTGTACCCCCCCCCCGCTACGCCTCTGGTAGTTGGAGTGCCTGTCAATCAAACACATCACAATAACAGTCAGCTAATCTTATTTTGGTACAAAATATCACCTACAATCTATTATGCACAATACCATATAGAAATCCCATATTTAAAGCTAGCTTTCAAACACAGGGAACTGAAATAGGGGCATCCTAACTGGACAGTTAGCTGGGAGTCTAAAAGCAATTAATTTTGACATGAATGAAATTCACACTTGCTAATAACAAGTTGATGACAGATTCGTGTTACTTTGATGTTGTATTCCGGCGGCAGCTATCGGCCATCTCATTATAATGAAGTTTCGTATAAAGAAGTTTGCACATTATATAAAGAAGAAAGCACAGCATATAATGAAGTTTGCACATCATGTAAGTACAAAAGCACAGCATATAATGAAGTTTGCACAGCACATAAAGAAGTTTGCACATCATATAAGGACAAATGCACAGCATATAATGAAGTTTGCACATCATATAAGTACAAAAGCACAGCATATAAAGAAGTTTGCACATCATATAAGTACAAATGCACGGCATATAAAGAAGTTTGCACATCATATAAGTACAAAAGCACAGCATATAATGAAGTTTGCACATCATATAAGTACAAAAGCACAGCATATAAAGACGTTTGCACAGCATATAAGTACAAAAGCACAGCAAATAATACATATTCTCATCTTAAGACAGTTCCATACATATGCAATCAGTTCTGTCTGATGAAATTATCGACCACAGTAGACTTTTATACCTGAGAGTGCAAGTCCCTGAAAAATTCAGACTGGTAATTTTTCGTTCGCTTCAGAAATTAAAGAATCGACTAATACAATTAATAAAACGGAAAGACGATGTCTTAGCATAACCGCTGAGCGAGCGAAGTGGACTTTGCAAAGACCCGCATGTAGCTAATGCGAGATGAACTGGTGTCAGGATAATATGACTGGATGGGACATCATGCTACATGTCTGCGGCATGATGCCCCAGTGCCAGACATCAGTATAAAGTGTCACATTGCAAACATCGTGGCGATATGACTGATCTTTTTTTGTTAAGGTAATCACATTACATCACATCACATCACAAAAGTGTATATATTTATAATTTATAACGTTATTGTTTAAAGCACATGGTAGTTTTTTATTATAACTATATAGTTAATGATTTTTTTCGATCTTAGCTTCAATTTATAGATTTCATTAATAGTTTTCAATAAATGTTGGTTTGCATCCGCATATATATATTTTAGACTGAGTAACTCGATAATAAAATTCTATGAAAAAAATATATATAGCTGACGATTAATAGATATCGTTAATTTCTTTCAGTATTTCTTTTTAAAGGCAGTAGCCATTGATGATGACTTGTTAATTGGTGCTGCATTTCCTCTGTGGGACAAGAAGATCGCTCGTGGAACGACAGGGCCTGCCGCAAGTGACGAAACTGCTTTGTGATAGGTAGTATTCAGCTGGCATGCTACTTCCTGTGTTGACCCTGGCATGCTACTTCCGGTGTTGACCCTGGCATGCTGCTTCCTGTGTTGACCCTGGCATGCTACTTCCGGTGTTGACGCTGGATGTGCCGTTGGTCCAACCACAATTCGTCATGGTTTTGCACTCCAACCTGGAAATTGCGGCGCCAGTTATTTCTTATGTTTGCCTATTTCACCCATTAACCCATGTTGAAATCTTTCATATCATGTTTTCAGACATCTTTGAAGAGGACATTTGGTAGTTCTGCTGGTTTTTTGGAATTTTTCTGCAAAGCATGTCCTTTCGAATACGGCCATTTTGTATCCGTTCAAGTGTTTGAGGTAGTGCAATTGTCTCTGTTTAAGGAGTGCTAAGATACATGATATATTCACTGGGCATACACGTCAGCGCAGGTGGCATTGTCATTCGATGTAGTACCAACTATGTGATGTATGCAGTTGAGATAGAAGCTGTGACGTTTCTTCTCTTGGCAATTGTAGGACGTTTTGCGGCCATACATCAGGATACTGAGAACGCCAGGCCTGATAGGTCAACATCTTAGTCGTGATGGCAAGTCTGTCGTTATGCAAGACACGCTTGAAAATCTGCATTTTCGGTGACCGCCCTTCCTATGCGAGTGTTGCTCTCCTCGTCAAGCAACAGGTTGTCTGTCAATGTAGATCCTATATATCGGAGTTTGCTTACTTCCATCCTGCATAGACTGGCACAGTACTCATTTTTGCGGCTCCAGGCTGTCGTCTGCACTGCACACTTTGCCGGCTTGAAAATGAGAAGTGTTTCTGTGTAGGATTTAGTTTGTGCTTTAGGTAGACGTTTCTTCTATTTCTGGCACTACTTTATGTGAGTAGCTCTTGAACCAGTCGTTGTCTTTAGTTCTAATTTTACCAAATGTGATCGTGGCTGACTTATAGTTCACTGAGCTCAGTATTTTCCAGACTTCTTAAGCATTACACTGTAATCTCAACAAAATGTTTATGAGGTGGATTTAATGTCATAGATATCCATTGCCCACAACTAATGTAAAATAAATATTTTCTGAATATTTCTGATTTTACAGTATTCTTAGTGGCGCGCCACGGGAATGATGCAAAGCATCTAGTGTAGTTGCTCATAGCTACTACCACTAGCATAAGAAAGAGCCGAGCCGAGTGTCTAAGCCTCTCCCGCATGTACATAGCAGTTACACGGACAGACTCCTGCATTGCCTCCTTCTGTCACACATGGAACTAGGCCATTGTGGCCCCAGGCTAAATTGATGTGGATATGGGATCTTAGTCTAGTAGATTCTTTGCTGTTATGACGCCAGATTGATGCCAAGGGAAGGAGAAGATGCAGCCACCCACATTAATAAAATATCGGGCACTTTAAATGACCATGACTAAGAGGTTGCAGAAAATCTTTTATGCTTTTTTTGAAAACGAATATTGATAAAATTACTATTGTTTTTCAGGAGGTATCACAATAACATCGTACGCAAAAAAAAACCAAAAAAAAAAAACCGTAAAAAAGAACTACTTACTTTCCTCGTTAAATGCAATGTGCAATGTAAACATCAATACGTAATTATATTTCTTGTCTAAATTTGACAGACAAAATATCGAATAATGTTCAATGATATTATCCATTTCGCATCTGTTAAATGTATTTAAAGACATAATTCTGTTTTAAAAAGTTATAATTCAGCTTGTTCTTCCTGAATGAACCAAATTGTCTACGTTTTCAAATGATGCTCAGCAAATATCGTTAAAGTCATTGCAACTTTCATCCAAATCTTTATTATTGCCCTGTAAAATCTATACTCGTGTATGTTCTTCTTAAGTGAATCTTGAGTTCTTTCCTTACGATACTAGTTAAATTATGTCCGTTCGTACGTATTAATTCCTATAAAGCTGTTAAACGTATTAAAATGGATTAGTTTTTCCTCGCGTAATTTGGCGTTGGTGCGTCAAGTATATAAGTCTTACTTTTTTATTTCCATAGAAATATTTCAATATCTTCAACTTCTAATTTTAGAGATGCAAAAGTATCGATATTTAACCCATGTGACCTTTAACATATTAGCCTCTAACCTTTGGCATAATTTTTTTTATACAAAAGCTCAAGCTGTCTTTTAGAATCTTGGCCCTTCTTTTTTTTTCTAATTTCATGGTGTTTGTTTTTGTAATAATATTATTATATGTTTTTTTTATCTTATAGGTGTTGTCTAATGTTGTAAAGCGCTTAGAGCTTCTAAAGATTAGGTGCTATACAAAGTCCTCATTATTATTATTATTATTATTGTACGTACCCAACATCGACGAAACATCTCTCCGACTCCTCCGTCTTCTTTTAGTTCCCTGGTACTAAGGCACTTGCACCTAGTCAGTAGTGCCACACCTTATGAGCGGATTTACCTGACCCTTTAATTGCCTGTAACCATTCAGGTAATGACGAAAACATATGTGAGGTCTCACCCTCTAAATGTAAAGTAATGTCTGGAGACTTCGCATCATTTATATCAATTGATGGCCATTTCTATAAATACACGAAGTGCTGCCTAATGGCCAAATGCATATTATCTCTTCAATTCATTTATACGGCTGAGTTGAGTTATTTGTTTACTTTGAATTTTGTTTATAATAAGACACAAATACATGAGTGGGATAGTAGTATTGAATGAATTTCAAAATTCCCCAAGTGGTTTTGGTTATTTAATTTTGTTTTTGATTTTTATATGTTCGCGTATCCCTTACGCGGAATGTAAAAACACTAAATTAAGAATGCTGTAATAATTTGTCATGATTTTCAAAACAACTCCTATTCTTGCCGGTCTAGTCAGATTTGTTTGATAAATTTTACTTTTAATGTTCTTGTATTGATATACAAGATGAAAAATACAACAATAGGTGTAGTCCACAGCTGTCCAAATAAATAATACTAATGATGACGTAGTGCATACGATCATGTGTGTTTTTGTTCATATCAGAGATAGTACACAGCAAGTACTTAGTGCAAGCTGTGTCCATTGTCCTTTTAGGAACTCTTGTGAGTGAAGTTAAACTCAAGTCACGTGCCTCCGTTGAATGAGATTACATTTTTACAGTTCAAGAAGATTAGACAAAAAATGTGTTTCTTGGTAAACTTTTGATATTCATCCCGATCTGAGATTGATGTACTTTAGTGAATGAAGGAAAAAGGTAATAACGAAAAGGCTTGCGGAGCATCGGCATTTTGCGAGTAAACAACAATCGACTCTAAGCTTGCCAGTAGCTTCTCGTGGGTCGGTGGTTCTTTCCGGGGTTTTCTCGGGTTCTTCCTCCACCATTAATACTTGCCGCCATGTATAGCCTATCGTGTGCTGAAAAATGGCGTTAAACCCCACAACAACAACAACAACAATCGACTCTCAGTGCAACATGTGTAATAACGAAAAGGCTTGCGGAGCATTGGCATTCTGCGAGTAAACAACAATCGACTGGTAGCTGATAGTAAGGTGGGCGGAGTATGGGGATTAGGCATCTGGAAAGAATGGTTTCTGGTAGGAATATAAGTGTACAGCATGATGAGACGGTCTCGTGACACAAACAGATCTGGATGAGACTAGTGAACAGTCCTGATCGGGGTGGGTGGGGTGGAGTGGGGTGGGTGGACTATTAATATGAAAGCAGTAGCATATCCTTTGAGATCTGGATTCAGAACGAACTCTTCGGGATGTCACTAATGACGAAGCTACGAAGGAAATGAATTGAAATCCATATTAATATTGCCATAAGATTTTGGTGTACATATTACAAAGTCTGCCAAGAAAAGTCTTTAACAGTAACAATGCCAAAAAATAGCGTCAACTGAAACTTAATGACACAATCAGTTTGAAAAAATTTGCATACTTATCAGTAATATCATCAATAATGAATATTACTTAGCGTGCAATTCATGTAAACAACTTGTCTACTTATACGTGACTCAAGAAAGCTAACAGTTTTGAGGTCACACACACACACACACACACACACACACACACATATATATATATATATATATATATATATATATATATATATATATATATATATATATATATATATATATATATATATACAAAGACAGCTTGAGAGAGAAGGAGATAGCTTTGCTCAGACCTTGGACAGTTTTATGGTTACAATCGAAACCATAACCATCAATTCACGAGTCAAACGCCTTAATCATCAGACCACCTCAGCTACCGGCAAATCAGAGTTTACTCTATGAGCCAACAACGGATACATTATTCAGCATACAGGTTATGTTGCTCGCAGTTGAGTAAATACGAGTAATTATGGCACAAAAAGAGTAAAACGACACAAATATTAACTAGTATTAACATTCTGGCAGACAACGGTTCATTATATCATGCATAAATCTGAAAGTTTTCTGATGTTGGACAAAATAAGGAACCTTTATTCAGAAACACTAAAAAGATTTATCATTAGTTGTACAAGACGCAGAATATAGAACACAAGTGAGACGTTTATGGCCAATTTCGTCGATTCCATAACAGATGGTTTTGAGTCTACAAGCAACATAATTTTCTCAAGAACCCTTAGACAGTAGACCAGCCTAGTACTTCACATGCTGGATATAACGGATACTGAAGCATACAAGAACATTCTCGTCTAAAACAACAGCACACGTTAATAAGGAAAAGTGATGTTTATTCCTTACTTTTCTGATATAGTGATTTTTACTTGCATACTTTGGGTGAAATATGTCGAAGCCGAATCAAACTGAACTGACCACGTCACTCTTTTGAAGAAACTTCACATTTAAGTTCGCTACTGTACATATTTGATACATCCCGAATTGAACCAGTCTCACTTCCTTGATCCATTTATTCTTTTCTATGTCATATCGGTACAAATCCCTGCTTTCCACCTGACGAGATTTACGTCCTCGAACAGGTCCTAGATGCCGAACACCTCCACACACATAAATAGAATCGTCCATAAGTACTGCCCAGAAGTTCTTTCTCTCCTCTGGAAATTCTTCTCCGTAGGTCCATCGGTTTTGATCAGGGTGGTAGATTTCTACAGAGACACTGTTCTGATGCTCAGATGCCCCACCAACAAGATAAATCTTGTCTTCAAATGCTACAGCTGCAAAGTCTGCCCTGGTGTTGACCATTTCCGTTTTGACCAAAGTCCACTCATCTGACTGTATACTGTACCTAAGAACCGTATCCATATATTGCTCTTCGCATATACCTCCAAAAACGAATATGCAGTCTTTGTAAATGGTTGCTGAATGACGATACAAAGATACAGGAGCAGACGACAGTTGTTGCCAGACGTCCTTTTCCTGTATATAGCATTCGAGACTGTCAAGAGGTTGTCCTCTCGGATATGAAGCCTTTCCACCCAAAACGTAAATCCGACTTCCAGTACAGGAGGCGGAAAAACAACATCTTGGAGAATTCATTCTGGATCTTTTAAGCCAATTGACATCCTTCATGCTGTACTGAAAGACGTCTGCTAACGCTGGCCCAGAGTCCTGGAAATGATAACTCTCAAAGAAAATGCCTCCAATAAAAAAGATTTCATTTTCCTCTGTGGTAACTAGCTGGTAAAATTCGATCTTGTACTTAAAATCGAAAGTGGGATGAGGTTTGATACTGAAATAGTTAAACTTCGTTTTGGGGTCAAATGCTCCAAAGGATCTTTCGTCTGGACCGAACACCCCTCCCGCGAAAACAATCATCTTCCTATTATACATTCCGAGCCGCGGTCTGTTGCAGAATTCCTCGCCTACTGCGTCCTCTTCCGGATTCGTTAAAGATTCTATGCAATCAAGACTTGATCTTTTTAAAAGATTGCGATGTTCTGTAAATCTGGTATTCCTGTCTCGGCAACGCGTGTCGTTCATCAAAAGACTTTTAGTCTTCATTGTTCCTTCTATGAACTCATCTGAAATCAACGGAAGTAGAACTTCATGGAAGAGATCAGGTAAATATTGTTTTCTGTTTTCTACATCTTGCTGAACCCAACGTATAACGGCTTCATATACAACCTCCTCTCTGGAAACACAAAGCATGTCGTTGGCAACAACTTCTAGGAATTGCTGCATGGGCAAATTAAACAGCCGGTCATTGTCACAAACTATTTCAGAGAAATGATCTAGAATGAAAGACTTTGATGTTTCCATAAGTACGTGACATAGAAAATGTGACGCGAACGAAAACACGTCAACACAGTTAGAAAGACACAACTCTTGAGACATGTGCTCTCCGCACATGTTAACAATGGACGGTAACTCCCACATTGTTGCAACCACGAAGATGTCCTGCACATTCTCGTTTGTTAGGGTTATTTCCCCTGTATATAAGTAGTTCACAATTGCTTGGAGAGTTTGTGGCCCCACGTCGTGTATTTCGACCTCACCGCCGATGCTTTCCTTCACCGGTATTGTGAACATAGCTCTGAAAATAAATATATTATTTATATGAGTTCAGTGTATTCAAGTATAATTAGTATCAACATTAAAAAGCTTATTATTTAATATATTAGAAGAACAGTTTTAAAAGAAATCGACATTAAATATTTTTATACCCTTTATGGACCAAATTTGATTTCATTATTGCTTTATTACGTCACTGGATAATATTGCCTGCCGTACGATCAGGGCCGACAAAGGGGGGGGGGGCAACCGGGGATATATCCCCGAACAACACATTTTAATGTTATAAAAGAAATTTTTTGTTTGAACAAGAACTAGGAGAGGCCCGGATGTTTCTTACAGCGGGGCCCGTGATCGCTCTCTACGATTAAATAGTACGTAATAAGAAGAAAGCCGTGACGACTTAGATCCTTCTAATATGTAAGAAGGTTTTTGCCTTGGCTGTTTTGGATGTTAAAATGTCAAAGGTTACAGTGGTTTCAGACGTTAAAGACAGGTGTTTGGTATTTATATAATATACCAGTTAAATATATTCAAACATTTCTAGTTAGATAAAGAAAATGAAGGCGTCGATACTCGATGCATTAATATAAAAACAAATGTGAAGTAATTTAATTACTAGATAAGATTCATTTCATGAATCTATTAACGAGTACAATTTTATGGTGGCCACAGTCAAAATTTACACAGATTCTTAATTGGCACTGCACTTTCTACAATTTCGATTATCTGTACGTACATGTCCATAAATGGCATTACTTGATATTTTGCATACAGCACTATGCACCATCTACAGGTAATTTGTCAAAACTGCGGTTGCATATTGCAATTGCAGGGTCGGATCAGGTTAAATGTGTGTGTATGTGTGTGTGGGTGTTCAAAATTTCAAAAAGGACCAGACATTTCTCGAAAGGGCACCAAAGTAAAGGTTTATGTGTCTATTTACTCATAGTGTGCGTAACAACCAATAAACGTACGCAATAATAGAACGATGGTCAAATTTCAAGTGACAAGCGATTGTACATCTGTGTGTATGTTTGTGTACGTTGTTTTTTATAGCCGGGGGGAGGGGGCCGGAAACCCCACCTCCCATCCGGCCCTGATGTGCTTCTCCTCCAAGCAATATTATATAGACGTAAATGTCATTGGTAGTATGGTAAATGAAATAAAATGCATTACGCTCTTTATTCCCAAAACGTAAAACGTTGCACATAAGGCAGAAAAGACATTAAAAAATACTCAATGATAGATGTGTTTTAACTCCGACCACACTTTTATCTGGCAACAAACTGTGCAAAATTAAAAATCTAACAAGCAGATTCAAGATCTCTATCGAGAGAATTTAAACATGACCAACTTTTATTGCCTACCCATTTGTGTCACACAATAATTTATGAAACTGTTAAATCTGTGTAAATTTAATTGTCTTTCTCTTTTGTTATTTTTCAAATTTATTTTTGTAATTTTTAGAACTTTTTTATAGTTTCAAACGTGAAAGATGTCGGATTGAGGTCAATGAACATATTTTCAATTTCGAACAAATCTGTGTAGATAATGTAACGTGTTATGCGCTTTAATGCCGCCATAATATATATACTCTTTCAAAGACTTACGAAGTGAATATCCAAGTCATTAAGTGCCAGTTCTGTTCAAATTCGGTTTATTCGTACGTATTAATTCTCTGCAAGTTGTGGGACCTATTAATGGCGATCTTATTTTTCTTTTCTATCTTGTTTTGATTTTGGCGTTTAACTAGAAATATTTGAGTATATTTAAACATTATGTTGTAGACATGTCAAAAAAGAACCGTTAACCATTGTAAATTTAACATTTAACCTTTAACCTTTACTTTTTGCATGCAATTTGACTAAAGGTCAAGGATTTCATCGGGTGTTTGACCTTGCCGATTATATTACGGCCTTGTGACCATGGAAACCAAGATGAAAACGGGGGTCAAGAATTACCATCTAACCGTTAGTAAGTCCAGAGACTTCGCATCAACCGCATTAGTGGGTGACTACCATCATTAATACAGTCAGTGCATCCAAACGCCCACTTTCATATATATGTGACTTATGCATAGATTATATAGACAGTGAGGTATATTTATACAATGTACAGCTGCTAATCAAGGGAACAAACTCATAATAACAGGATCAACAAGACTTTTGATTCGTCTTCCCATGGATATGACATCTTTATTTTATTGATACCTTGACTCATCCGGTAATATTTTTTTAAACTTGGGAATGAAAAAGTCCGCAAGTTTGACTGGTTAAGACAATTTTAGAGTAGGTAAATGCCGATCACTGTTGTTGGTTTTAAATCGACAAATGCACCGAAACCCTTAAAATTATTGTGATGAACACCGTTAATTCAATATTCGACCAAACGGTCTAGACTGCTTAGTATTTTTCTACCGTCGACGTATTAATATCGAGTTTTCATTATATCATTGCATGCTTCACAGTATCGGTTGATCAGGCTTGCATGAACAATTTATTTTAAATTTGACCACAAGGTCAGATGATTATACAACATTCGCACACTCAAAACTCGGACTCGGCTTAAGGAACTCTGATAATTTGACGCTAGCCCATCATACGTCATAATTTTGAATTCAGTCCGTATCTGACGTGGGGGGGGGGATTGGACGGGCTTGTAATCTTGAGGCCAGATGTACTAGTTTAAAACTAGTGATTTTGAATATATCATCACTTACCGCTTAGTAGTAAACGTATTGATTGCTCTCTACTGGCTTCAGACTAGCTACGATGTCGTAGCCTCAGCTTGATTTGTTGTGGTTGAGGCTACGAACTGATCCCATATCATGTAATGGAGCAAAACAAATCATCACTAAAGTCAGAAAAACGAACAGTGTAGAATCAACTACATAAGTATAATCATGTTGTGAAAGACGTTTGGCTTATTTTGAATTTATTAAGCCCTTACACGATAAAATAAATTGGCATGGTTACACTAACCTCATTCTGTCCGCCATGACAGATAACGCGAGACTCTCACCGTTACCTCTTTTCTACGTAAAGCTTGCCAGACCATATTTGGATATTCTACGCTATGTTATTATCAATCAAGTGGTGAATAATGGCTTCTTTGTGAAATTTCAAAGTTGCCGATAAACCGTATTTACTTTTAATGCGAAGAATTTCTGACCTAAACGGCGCCATATTTTTACTACGATTTGTTAAACTTTCCAAATAAGTTGTCAATGTCCTTATATGGCACATAAACAAACTAGGCTGAGAACGGAAGTAATCATTATTTGAAATAATATGGCGGACGATCTAAACGAAAATATCGGCTAAAAAAGGTAAACGAGATTTTACAACTATTTCTACAATGATTTTCGATACTTCCTGTATTAAATAAGAGGACTACTCAATTTATTGGATTATATGCAAGGAATATGTTTAAACTGTTATTGTTAGGCTAAAAGAGCGCCGGGTGTGAATCACACCCGGCTTGCTCCATTAACACGTATATGCTCATGTTAGTACGCTGTCCACGAGGAACGAGTAAGGGCACTAATATTAGTACTAGCTTCAGACGGGAACAGTTATATAGTTTATTAGCAGAGTAAGCGTATGTCAAGCAATTCTCATTGTTTGCTCGAAATATAACCTCCATGTAGCGCTCTCTTTTGTTGAACAGTCACCTTTTTCTAAGTCCTTATAGCGAAATAATCATATCAGTGATTCTTCATCGAGCAAATACTTGTCTCGAAGGGCCATGTTTAAATATATGTAAAGGAACGTAAATTGACGACTGCTAATGAGACACAAATAGGCGTTTACCAACCACTCACAGATTGGCGACTGTCGATGCACAACAGCTAACCAACCAACGATGTTATATTGCAAGCCGACTGCAGATAGGCAACCGCTAACCAACCAAGCATGCCAACGAAACACATCTGAGAGACTGCATGTCGACCACAGATAGACGACTGCTTAACGACCATACATGAGAAACTACAGATCCGCCACTGATGGACGACTTCTTGACGACCATAGGTGGGAGACTTAAAGCCTACCGGAAATGGGCAACTGTTACCCGACTAGAGAGTGAGTAACACTAAACAACCACATGTTGACGACTGCAAACCGACCGGAAATGGGCAATTGAAAGCCATTTACATTTTTAGATGATGACATGAAATCAGTTTAAAGGGTGATATGGTTTACTGGTGAACGAACAATGTGTATACTTGATATATTGAGCGTATTTTAGGAAAATCATAATGTAAATGTACTACCCACAAAGCATAGATACAAACCAGTATTGCTACAAGAAAGCATCGCTCATTGCTCACGTTCAGGACTACAACTAACTAGATCTATCCATCAGAAATCAGTGGTCCAAGTACTCCGTACTACTCACCTAGAACATTCGTAGTCCAAGTACTCGTGCTACTCTCCTAGTATAATCGTAGTCTAAGTACTCCGTGTTGCTAATCCTATAATATTCGTAGCCCAAGTACTCCGTGCTACTCGCCTAGAATAATCGTAGTCCAAGTACTCCGTACTACTCGCCTATAATAATCGTAGTCCAAGTACTCTGTAATACTCATAATCGTATCCTGTCATGGTAATGGTGAGATTTTGTACCGATTGCGAGTGCTAAACGTGACTTGAACTACACTGATAAACTATATTTCGCAAAATCATGCCATCCCCTTGTGAAGTATGTCTTCGTATTCACCTTGAATGAACAAGGCGAGGAGTTCCAACATGATGTTATACGAGTATATGTTGCTCATTTGGGTTCATTGGGCTTATTGATACAAATTAAATATTACTGTGGTACATGATTGTGTATTCCTATTTGGGGGTTTTCTGGGGTGGGGTGGGCTATTTATAGCGCACTTCACTATCCAAAATACTATTAAGTACGCTCCTTGTGCACGTGATCCGAACTTATGTGTTTTGGAAACGTAACCACACATACGAACCGAACTTATGTGTTTTGCAAGCGTAACCGCACATACGACCCAAACTTATGTGTTTTGCAAACGTAACCACACATGCGACCCAAACTTATGTGTTTTGCAAACGTAACCACACATACGACCCGAAATTATGTGTTTTGCAAACGTAACCACACATACGACCCAAACTTATGTGTTTTCAAAAGTAACCACACATACGACCCAAACTTATGTGTTTTGCTAACGTAGCCACACATACGACCCGAACTTATGTATTTCCAAACGTAACCACACATACGACCCAAACTTATGTGTTTTGCAAACGTAACCACACATACGACCCAAACTTATGTGTTTTGCAAACGTAACCACATACGACCCGAAATTGTGTTTTGCAAACGTAACCACACATACGACCCAAACTTATGTTTTCAAAAGTAACCACACATACGACCCAAACTTATGTGTTTTGCTAACGTAGCCACACATACGACCTGAACTTATGTATTTCCATACGTAACCACACATACGACCCAAACTTATATGTTTTGCAAACGTAACCACACATACAACCCAAACTTATGTGTTTTGTAAACGTAACCACACATACAACCCATACTTACGTGTTTTGCAAACGTAACCACACATACCTTTATCTGCTGTGCTCTATTTTTCGAACATCCAACTCATTCATGTGTTCATGTTCAAAAGATCAAAGTTAGGTTAATTTACCTAAAGTACGGACTGCTTGCGGCCAAAACTACTCTGTGGCACGGGATCTTGGAGTCTCCTGAGACAAGTACGACGTCGGTTAGAGTTCCGTCCCTGTAAAGTGATACGAGTCCTTCCAGCAGAGTTATCGTATGGGGGTTACTTTTATTTGACATCTGCAGTGATAAGATGGTTAGAATAATATTGCATTCTTGAATGTCTGAAATAGTCTCTTAAAAATATAAATTATGAAATAGTGTAATATACTATAATATACTTACGTTCCCCACGAGAATTTGGACCAACATATATAAAGAGGGCGAGAAAGGGAATGACCAAAAATTATCTACTTATCTATTCTATAATGCTGATCTATTACTTACGTATTAAATTATCGACCGTGCCGAATCTTCCTTTCCTCCGATACATGAACACGTCATTAGTTTCTAGTGAAAGTTTTTGGGGTGTTTTTCGGTCCAACATTTTCACTACGTATTCAGCAACTTCGGTTTAAGTTTGACTAAAATTATTTCCCAGATGTACAGTATCATTAACCTCTGTCTGAACACGTGTTTCTATTATATCAATAACTTCTGTTTAATTTGTCCAACTATGTATGACATCAATAACTTCTGTTTAACTTGTCCATCTTTGTATCACATTCATAACTTCTGTTTAACTTTTCCATTTACCTTTCACATCAATAATTTCTGTTTAACTTGTCCATCTATCTATCACATCAATAACTTCTGTTTAAGTTGTCCAACTAGGTATCACATCAATGACTTCTGTTTAACCTGTCCATCTTTGTATCACATTAATAACTTCTGTTTAACTTGCCCATTTATCTATCACATCAATAATTTCTGTTTAACTTGTCCATCAATGTATCACATCAATAACTTCTGTTTAACTTGTCCATTTATCTATCACATCAATAACTTCTGTTTAACTTGTCCATTTATCTATCACATCAATAACTTCTGTTTAACTTGTCCATTTATCTATCACATCAATAACTTCTGTTTAACTTATCCATCACTGTATCACATCAATAACTTCTGTTTAACTTGTCTATTTATCTATCACATCAATGACTTCTGTTTTGAACATGTGTATCTATCGCATCATGTAAAAGATTTTTCAAATTATTTTGTTTCCTTGCATTTTCTGCAATTTATTCTTGCTTAGAAGCACAATAAAAGCTATACATTAGGAAACACCATTTTATTTCCATAATTTCAATAGCACAAATTTATCTTTGGAAAAAGGCAACTCCAAAAGCGAATAACTCAGATTTTGGTATAAAACAGTAGCACTTCGTTACACGCGCAGAGTACGATCGGGAAACGCGAACAAAGTCTGATCAATTAATCAACATAATCTGAACAGTTTGAAGAAAAACTAAACATAACTAATGCAAATGGAGCAAACAAAGTTATACGTGGGAGCGATTAACTGATAGGTTAGCAAAATTGGATATAAAACAAATCAAGATATATGAAATCCTTGTTAATTCTGGTGCTGGTAATATTTGCAAATCATTGTCAGGCGTTTTAATATAAAAGAAAGTCCCTTCCAAATGAAAGATTTGACAGTTTGTTGAAAGACGATTAACTGACATCAGCTGAAGAATATATTTCCCTGCACTTTTACCATTCAAACTGGGATTACCTCTATCAATACTGACTAAATGTTAGAAATTGAGACTACCTCTATCGGCATTGAGTAAATGTTTGATTACTTTCAAATTGGGATTGCCTCTATCAATATTGAAAACATCTTAGAAATTGAGACTACCTCTATCGGCGTTTGATTGCTTTAAAATTGGGATTACCTCTATCGGCATTAAGTAAATGTTTGATTACTTTCAAATTTTGGTTACCTCTATCAGGATTGAGTAAATGTTTGATTACTTTCAAACTGGGATTACCTCTATCGGCATTGAGTAAATGTTTGATTACTTTCAAATTGGGATTACCTCTATCGGCATTGAGTAAATGTTTGATTACTTTCAAATTGGGATTACCTCTATCAGCGTTGAGTAAATGTTTGATTGCTTTAAAATTGGTATTACCTCTATTGGCATTGAGTAAATGTTTGATTACTTTCAAATTGGGATTACCTCTATGATTATTTTGGTATCTTCATCTTTCGTGTTGACATCTTTCGTGCATTTTTTTTTAGTTGTTTGTATTTTGGTGTCTTTTCTTGTCATATGATATTTTTCAAGGTTTACAAAAGCTGATATATCTGTAAAACTCATTGTTGTTTTTTTTTTTTTACTTGTCCTAACACAAGATATATGATGAAATTCGTCGTTTTATTTATCCAATTAAATTTAAATTATTTTCTACTACTTGAAGTAACACTGAAAGATTCCTTGTCCCTACCATTTTTTAACATCTTGAAATCATATTCAGTTTATTTTGCAAATTTCATTGCAAAGAAACTTAAGCAGAAAATGTAAAATTGAAAATTGGAAACGAAAATCAACAGAGGTTAACATGGCTGATAATTCGGTAAAGCCAAAAGCCAAATCTTTTAAAATGACTCTAAAACTCTACAAGATGCTGAATGACAGAAAAATGAGGTAAAGTTGTATTATTGATTTATTTTGGTTGTCTAGTCTAAAAGTAAACTCAGTTTCACTTCACAAAGTTTCCACCATTCAATTATAAAGGATGTTAAAAATAACGAATGCTATCCTGAGATGTGGGCTGTTTTTGTTGTTCTGTTTGTTGTTGACATATTGTTGTTGTTCTTGTTGCGTGTGTGTGTTTTCCTTTCGAAACAACAAGAAACTTAACATACAGCAATAAGATTAAAAGAATGTTTGAAAATTACAACGGGTAAACCTGGATTTTGTCCAATCCAGCTGCATAAGCACAAATTGTTACAGGCAATGTTAATAGCCGCAACAAACACAAAAATGAATTATAAACAGAATGAATAACCGAAATAAAGGCAAATAGGAACAAATAATAGGATTTCCTATCATGTGTCTAACACATGGTTTTGACAGAAATATCTGTGTGACGTTATTAAGTCGCCTAGGCAGTATGAGTAACGTGTCATGCCCAAGGACGCACCACAAAGTACCCCCACCCGCAATTTGTCGAATCCTAACCATTTCGGTAACGAGTTCATTGAACCATCGTGGCTCCTAACGGCATTTAATTTTATTTCGGAACGTACCGCGATAGCGCGATACGTAACACATAACTAAAAGACGATGTGTGTTGGAGGGGGTCCGAAATTCTATTTCGCCACAGCGAGGACATACGTGACTTGTCATTCGTGCCATTAAAGGCTCATACATATAATTATACTTGTAATATTCAATATTAATATAAAACATTTGTGTAAAAACGTATAATTTTTGTAACAATTTTGCCATGAATACTGAAAATACGCTTTTAATATATCCTGGTTGGAAAGTAAGCCATCCCTCCCACACCAAAAAATAAATATTAATTGTCAACGTCTTAATCGCCACTTACCGGAGTAGACGAACGCATTGGGCCTATTCGACATCCCCTAACTCGAAGAGGTCAGTCAATATGTGACGTTTTGGAGCAGCAATTGGCCGTTATAACAGGTCTTGAAATCACGTCGGAAGTAGTTGTAGGAATGTACATTAATACACAGCACACCATTTATGTTAAAACAACAAACGCTGACACTGTTACACTTGACTTTATCTGCTTTAGACGCCATAATGTTCCATGTGAACAAAAGCAGTTCAGAATACAGAGTGCTCTAAATTTGTCTATCGGAAACAAGGTGCCTAATTTTGAACAATTGATAGAAATCGTTAGTAATTCACCAATTGCATATTTTAAGTAGACGATTTTATCAGAGCGACTAGCTGCTTTACTGTCATAAGTAAGCTACTCAGCTCTTGTAAAGCCGGTGTTTATGTGCATTCTGATGTGTGTGCATGCGTGCATGTGTGTGTGTATTAGAATGCTTGCATGTGTGTGTGTGTGTGTATGAGAGAGAGAGAGAGAGAGAAGTCTTACTCCTTAACTATTCCAGTGCAAAACATGGATTCCGAAGATGATTATTGTAGTGTCTTACAGTTGTTTTATCCATATGGGGGTCATTTAGGGTATGTGGAGGAAAAAACGCACACTGATAATTTGGCTATTGGAAAAGGAAAATACGATATTGACATGTATGTCTTACAAACTGTTTTTCATTATTAAAAAAAAGATTCAATTTGCTTCAGTTCTACAAAAAAACGGAATAATCTCATTTGCGTTTTCTATGTTTTAATTCTTGTTTATGGATATTAGATCCCTACTTGCACCCCCACAGTGTGAGACTGGCATCAATAAACACTGGTACATCAGTAACATTACGTTCGTTAGACTGACATGTACACATAGACACAAATAGACATGTGTAGTAAACAGTGCAATTAGCTGGGTATATACATCGAACTCACATGAGCCAAGACACCCCCCCCCCAAATATGTATGCAGACTAACATGAACTTCGTAATATTTTTGCTTCTGTTTTGTATGTACACATACTATAAACAAACACTTTATATATTTGTTTCTCTCTTGTATGTATATAATATTTTTGTTTCTGTTATGGATGTATATATACTATAAATAAAAACTTCATATATTTGTTTGTTATGGATGTATATATAATAGAAACAAAAACTTCATATATTGATTCACTCGTTAAATTCCATTAAAAAAAATCTTTCAGAGAACCATTAGCTAAATGGTTGGTAAGATCTGCGATGAAAGGTAAACTAGTGTTAGGGGCCGGTAATTAATCAACCGATTATTAAAATAATGGAATTGATTTATTATAGCCCAAGAGGATATTGGAGGGGTAGATCAGCGGTTAGTAAACGTTTTCATGCAGCAAGTGTCACACGTTGTGTTGCTGAAAATGGTTAGCACAAGAGGCAATATAGCAAATTTATCTATCACCACTTAAACAAATTCAGTACCAACATTTTGATGTCAGTCCTCCTAATGAAGTTCATCAAGCAGATATTTTGTTTTACCACACGATACTATTAAAAGTGGTAGACGTCAATTACGCATATACAAATACGCGTTAACTGTCTTTGACGTTGCAATTAGATATCTTGAATTTATGTTGGGATTTTGACCGAGACAAGGAAATTGCAGTCAAGAGGTTATATTGTTTGTCTCCCAACGAGGTTTACCCTCGTGGGGAGACATATAATGTAACCCCGCGACTGGGATTTCCTTTTTTAGGTCCAAACCCCAATGTAGATTATTTTTCTCACCTAATATTTTCCTTTAAAGTAAAAATAATTATTCACTAGTGTTCTCGTCCAATGTTTATATGCGGTGCATGAATATAAATATGATAATGAGGGCTGTCGTGTTACCGTTACGTCCACAGTACAGTTTTTATGCGTGAGCAAAGAAAAATAAAACATAAAACGTTGCATAATAATGAGGTGTTATCACATTTAATATATGGATGTTATATAAAATTGACAATAAATAATTAATATTTATTACAATAAACTGATTTTTTTTATCAGTTCCAATTTTGAAAAGTTATATTGTAAATAATAAAACGATTTTATTATTGTCGTTAAACTTAGTACACGCTGTAACGAAGAGTAACATCTTGCTTTATCATTCATGGCTAATTAGAGATCTGTGTCACTATCGTATATAACTATTCTTTTCTTTGGAGGAGGTGAAACTGTTTGTGATATGCTTGTGTTGTCGTTAATATTGATTGTAAAATTACCCCCGTATGTAATAGACCCTCCCAAAACGGACTCTAGCGGATTGCCATGTCTTAGACCCTCCCAAAACGGACTCTAGCGGATTGCCATGTCTTAAACTTTCAAGTTCACAAGTTCTTTGAACATTTATTTTTCTGTCCTGGAAATATGGCAGGTGCTACAGTGAAATTTGCTTATGGATTAATGCAGAGGTGGGCAAACTTTCCAGTGCAAGTGCCTCATACACAATTTACACCTTGTCGCGGGCCGCATAGTTCATTAAGTAATATAATTAATATTTGAAATAGAAAAAACAAAAGGTTTTTCTAAATAACATCATAATTAATTTTCAGTTGTTAATAATCTTGTTAATATTTGAAAACTTAAACTTAAACTTCAAAAGAAGCACATTTATTTGATTAACAGAGTAACATAAACAGAGTCAGTCCGAACGATGACTTGCTCCTATGCCGCATGAAAGCCCTTGTCGGGCCGCAAGCGGCCCGCGGGCCGTAGTTTGCCCACCCCTGGATTAATGTATTGACGGATAAATGATTCCTTTTGGCTGGTAAGTACATTTGTTTTGTCATTAAATAGTGTGGGTATATTTTTGATTCAGTCGGGGCACAACGGAGATACTTAACATAATTATAATAAAGCATGTTTTGTATAACACTTTTCTGGCTGTTACTAAGTTTTCCGTTGTTGTTAAAAGAGTTGGGAGGCTATGAAGTGTATAGGTCTATAGTCTATGTGGACGGATGAGTGTCTTCTGTCATAGTTCATTTCACACAGCATTGAGAATTTTATCCTATCTGTAACAGTCATTTTTCAGGTCAACGTCATTAAATGTAGCTAACAGTATATAATTTGTTTCACATAAAGTATTTAAAACTAGTTAGGTAGCTTTAGCTACATTACCGACGCTGGCCTGAAAATGTACTGGGCTAGGCCTGTATGTAGGATAAAATTGACCATGCTGTGTGGAACGAACTAGCATAATACCAAAAAGCTCGACATCGTATGCATTTGTGTCTTTGCCTCTCTCGAAATATTTTTGCATTGTGTGTTCTCAAAGATGGATTCACCTTAAGTTACTATGTTTTTGTTATATATTTGTTGCTGTTGTTGTTGTTGTTTGCTTTTAATACAACTACGTCAGGTACAGCAGAAGACAACAAGGGTTTCTTTTTTTAAAAAGTAGTTTTGAGCGCGCGGAGACCTTGACTGAGATGACTGGTCTGAGATGACTAGACTGAGATAAAAAAAAGTAAGGTTAGCAAAACAGCTAGATTTCTCTGTCGCATGGGTGAGAAATAAAGAAGCAGAACCACTATCAACTAAATCAGCAGCTGAAGTTTTATCTGCTTTTGAACGAATTTATCACCACAGCTGCTACAGGTTGACCCTGGCAAGGAATTTCTCAGACGAAGACACACCGCAGTTCATCGTGATCAGGCAATTGTTAAACGGTTTAATCGAACACTTGCTGAGAGATTGTTTTCATATCAGGATACGAAGAAAATAATCCAGAAAGACAAAAGATCTCGCCCAAGGCTTGCAAGACTACCGAGTGTAATAGCTGCGTTAAGTAATGAAATAACTCGTACAATTTCTATGAAACCTACCAATGCGATTAAAAAAAATACATACACCAATACAACGACATGACTTTTCAAAACAACCTGTACTAGGTAATGTGACTGTGAGGTATTTATATGAACCTGGTGAATGTGAAGGTGGTAAAAAAAAGAACGACTGATCCCGTTTCAAGTTTGACGACGCATACAATGTTCAGCGTGGTAAGATCCGCGGGTAGACCTGCAATTTACAGATTAGATTCAACTGCTCCTCAACGTGGATTTGTACGCGAACAATTGCAAGTAATTCCTGAAGATACTCAATTACCACCGCATTCACATTTGCAAACTAGCGCCTCGACGTCGATTACACTCAAGACAGGTCAGCATCACAATTTCGCATGTGTGACCAAGACTACTATTAATTCTATCTACGGTAAACTATCCTGGATTATTATTTGAATATTGCCACATTACTGTGTTACACCTTGTACACTAATTATTCTGTCATTGTTTCAGTATCATGATAAATTCAGCATCGAGACGAAAGTCACGTGTGTTTGTTGTTGGTCACTATTTTTTTCTTGCTACATCATCGTTAATTTCATGAGCTTGATTATTATTTTCCGTGAAGTCTATGATAACCCTCCGCAGCTGAAATGTTCTTCTGACTCGAGACACTGCCAGATAAATTAAGTTTGACCATCTCGATACGATCATCAACAATCCAAACATCTGTATCAGAGATGGTTAATCCTTGAGATAAATGAATTGTCATTGCGTATTCTAGCGTCCACGGAGTTTTGTCCATAGTTAATGCGATCTCAACAACACTGACAGGAACTAAAACAATATCATTTAACACAAGATTTTGTTTCATTGACTCTGTCAAGGAGCCTGGAATTTCAACATCGATATTTTGCCGTCGGGTTTCTGATGCGCGTTAACATAATGGTACTGGTAGATTTTTAAAACATTCTGTATGTAACAGAAATAATTGTTGTTGAAGTGTATCATGAACTATCTTTCTACTTGCAACTATCAAATCATCTGGTCTCCATAAATTCCATAAATTGTTCATATGAGTTTCTGAAATTATCTCACGCATTATTTCACACTGAATTTTATTTGGTTCTGCTTAATTTCTTAAACTCTCTTAATTCTGGATCAAGCACTCTATGATCGTCAGTTATTTCCTCATAATAATCTACAAATTGTTTCAGCTATCCATGTGGAGACAATCCCAACAAAAGGTGGCGGTTGACCATGATCGCCACACAATATTACAGCGTAATTTTTTATCAACAACCAGTCAATACATATTGATAAGAATGGCAAAATAAAATATACTGACATCCTGAATTTAGTTTAGGTTTTCAATCTGGATTACATATTTCGAAATTGTGCTGTAATTTCGATGATAAGTGCAATTGCATCCTCCTTACTGCACTCAATAAGCATTAAATTGCATGGCGTCTTTTTGATAATTACAATTGAAAGACTTCATATTTTCCCCACATTATGATTTCCCTCTGAATTACTCGAGAAAGTAAAGGATAAATATTATTATCAGAATACTGCACGACCTTGGGAGTGCAGTATGTCCTTCCGACAAAACGAGTTCATATTTTCCCATACAAATGCAGTTATATTTTTATTATATGCTCACGAACCAACGTAAATGAATGAATGCCGTATTCCAACTAAATACACAAGAGCAGATTTGTCATTACACAATAACATCATTATTAATGCGCACATTACTCCGCCCAGATAAATTCTAACTTATTCGCACGCTCGACATAACTTTCGAAAGAAAATGGCGTGTCTAGTTAAAATTGAAATTTGCAGTCAACAACTTTTCCATTTGATCTGGAATGAGTATATTTTGGTATTTTGTTTCGATTCGACGAAAGTTTGTGATTTTGGACTGGATTCATCTGTGCAAATTATACATGAAATACATGAAATTTAATAAGCTAGGGAGAAGGGTGTTGACAACTGCCAATGTGTTTCTGTTTCTGTCACTGAATATTTGAAATCATAATGTGGGAAAAATATGAAGTCTTTCAATTGCAATTATCAAAATGACGCTATGGAATTTAATGCGTATTTCATTTTGAGTGCAGTAAGAAGGATGCAATTGCACTTTTCATCGAAATTACAGCACAATTTCGAAATGTGTAATCCAGATTGAAAACCCATGACATGGCTCATGTAATTCGGATTTGCAGAATTAAGAAAATACATTTTGAGGAAATTCAGGATGTAAAACTGTATGTATATTTTATTTGGCCATTCCTATCATCAGCTAAAGAAGAGAGTATATGACTAGTTACTTGTATGTTATTTTTAAGGACTTTATCTTGCGTCTGTTATATACTGTAGCTATCCTAAATCCGTAACATTGTATCAACGCTGAATGTGCCAAAGCAGCTGGTAACTGGCAGTCCACGAAACATCTGTTTTAGTTCATTCAGAAACAAATTTAAACAACCACAACGTAAAGAGCCTCTTACGCGAGTGTACATGATTTGTGTACAAATCAAAGGTGCTGGCGTCTGCGTCCATTGTTTGTTCACAACAGAAAGTAGTTCCTTTATGCATGTGAATGCTATATGTGTATTGTCGCGCGAGTTCAGTATCGGGGAATACTGAACGATTCTGACAATGTAAAGTTAACGGGGGAAAAAATGAGCATATAATAATGTATGTGTCTTTGGAACATAGCATTGACGGACCAGCTGATCTTGAATAATCATCAGAATATCTTGCTAGACCCAATATCGTCGTGGCAACGTCGACGTCGTTCTGACATATTTCAATGTTTCTTCCGTCAATTATGTATGTAGCATTGTTGAATAACGACATAATATCATTATTAACAAAATCAGCTCCATATTCACTATTATCTGGGTTTTTTTTTAATTTTAAATTTCACCTTCTACTTCAATAAATGCTTCAGCGGGTAAGATATATCTACTTGTATCCTGAACTTGTAGCTCGTTTCGTCCACTCTGATTTTGCTCTTGGGCGTCATAAGAATAATACCGATAATCGCGCACAGATTCATCTTTGAGAACTAGTGCATCCATGTCAAATGCTGGATCGGATACACGTTTGAAATTTTATTATAATTGTTATCGTCTAACACGAAGACCATTTCCTGCCATTAAACTTGCAGTTATATCTTTTTTTTTTATCTTTTTCTGATAGTGGTACACCAGCCAAATCTGCTAATGTTTGATTAGCAGCTTGATTTATTATGTTACTAACAATTGCAGTCATAACGTCAGTACAAGGCAACTTTACTGACTGTTGTTTTCGTCGTATTAATCGTGTTAGTCTATCCATGATTGCTGAGAATGCTTTACTAGCAACATCAACAACAACACCAATACCTTTATCACGAGCAACGTCAATAACTTTCATTGATAATTGTTTTGCAATCAGTATTGCTTTTGGGGCTATTCTTCTAAATAAACCCTGAACAACATCACTTACTCCATCACCTTATATGTAGGTAATCGCGAATTTATCACCCTGATCAGGTCCACGTTGAGCATTATGTATGATCATCTTATTTTCTTGTCACTGATCTAATTGCATACCCTTGATCAGTGTGATATTCATCAACGATTTCATCGATGAGAGACCGATAAACATTAATGTCCATGATACCGCCCGTAAATAATCGTTGACAAATATCAGCTGCTTCGTTAATGTATTCTGAGGAATTATTACCGGCTCGTTTTCCGACAATCAGAATTTCTAATCGTTCAATATCAGCAAGGACATTACTTGGGCATGAAGTAATAAGGCCACTCCCCCCTGGTACCTGAATCAATACCACTTCCAATTGCTTCCAATTGCTTCTTCCCCCTCAATACGAGGTGGGCTGATTGGCAAAACTCCGGGTAAGGACGCCATTCTTGCTACATTGGTACCAGCTGTAAGTGTCAGTACATTTTATATAGCGCCTATTCAAACCAAACTGATCAAAATCGAGATCTCTCCCATAAGAGGGATCTAACGAATACTGATACACTGATAGAAGAATATATATATATATATATATATATATATATATATATATATATATATATATATATATATATATATATATATATATATATATATATATATATATATATATATTCAAAATTCTACACTTTACATCGAATACTATGAAACTCTGAATAAAACGTGTCCATTGTATACAGTGTGGTCCATAGAAAATAATAGTTTATTACTGTAACAGTGGTATTAAAGTTTCCTTTTTGTCTCGTTTTCCTTTCACACAAAAATGGGAATTTTGAAGTGTGATGTGATGTGATTTTGATTTTTAACGTAGCTTTAACAATTGTTCAGTCATATCGCTACGATGTCTGCAATGTGGCAGTTTATGTCTAGCACCGGGGCATCATGCCGTAGACATGTAGCATGATGTCCCACCCAGTCACATTATCCTGACACCAGGCTGACCAGTCCTAACACTAACCTCTTAATGCTTAACGCCAAGCGAGGCAGTAGTTAGTACCATTTTTGTAAGTCTCAGTTGAATTTTGAAGTAAATGTTTGAGTCAAGTTAATGTGATTATATATGTGACATGTTAAAAAGTGATTACCGTGAAATGGCCACCATGACAAATTGCACGAGTCAAGTACCTACTTATTAGCCAAGGTAGCCCCGCTGGTAGAGCTTAGGACTCGTAATCCAGTGGTCACGTGGCATCTATGAGAAAGGTTCTTAGTTCCCATTTCATAGACATGATACTTAAAAAATGTGTTAAACGTACCCTAAAAACCAACAAAAGAGGTAATTACCAGTTTGGATAAGAATCTAATTTTGCCTCGTGGGACGGTCTAACACTGCGCATAATACATTTACACATATAATTATATTGACATATGCAACCAAGTTAGGAGTCAAAGGGTTTGCAATCATAATTTTTTAGTAATGTAATTTTCAAATTATTTTTACACCATTGAAATTTTCCTTTGAAAATCTTTGTAAATAGATACTTACAAATCTAATTACAGTTAAGTCAATTAGAATTATCTCCCTTACACTAGCAAATATTTTGTAAAAACAGCTTCAACAATTTTTACACTGCAATTATTCTGCATCCACAGACTTTGACTTTTCAAACATCCAAAAAATATGATGCAGGAACATCATAAACCAGTGTACTAATCTTAAAACAAATTTAAAACAAATGTAAAATAATCCTTTTTCAATAAGGTTGCTTAAAAATTTTGCATGGACTTTTCTTCTCCTGAAAAACAAATAGAAAGTAACCGCAAATGACTCTTTGAGGATTAAATCATAAAATATTGGGGAAAAACCCCCAGATCCATTAGTAAATATTGGGGAAAAACCCAGACCCATTAGTAAATATTGGGGAAAAACCCAGATCCATTAGTAAATATTGGGGAAAACCCCAGATCCATTAGTAAATATTGGGGAAAAACCCAGATACATTAGTAAATATTGGGGAAAAACCCAGATCCATTCATTTATCTTTCAAGATAAATGTTATCTTGATCTACAAAATGTTTGCATATCAATAATCTGTTTCAATATACTCTTTCTAGCCTCCAATTTTGTTACACAAATTTTCTCTAAATGGGACATGTGAAACGAAATAGAAATGTAATTTAATGGAAATAGAAATAAATTTAATAGAAATAGAAATAAAATTTAATAGAAATAGAAAAATGATTATCTGTAATAAGAGGGTTGCTATAAGGCAAAACTATAGTGCGCTAATTTTCTCTATCAAAAATAAATTCTTTAGTGTGTGAATACAATCTTAATAAATAAATATAAAAATATGTTCATCCGGCCTGAATGTAAACGTTATATATTTGTGCGAATTGTATTTTTAGTCATATCGCTACGATGTCTGCAGCGTGGCAGTTTATAGTGATGTCTAGCAACGGCGCATCATGCCCCGCCCAGTCACATTATCATGACACCAGGCCGAACAATCATAACACTAACCTCTTAAAGGCTATACATGGCGGCCAGTATTAATGATGGAGGAAGAACCCAGGAAAACTCCGGAAAGAACCACCGACCCACGAGAAGCTCCTGGCAAGCTTTCTCACATACCCACATTGGCTGAATCCGAGACTCGAACCCACTCAGACAGAGGCGAGATGGCAGTGATCCGTAACGGAGAGCGCTTTAGACCACTCGGCCACTCGGGGCCCCACATCAGATTTGCATTACATGATTAAAAGTAGTTATACTTGCACAAAAAGAACAAACAAACAAAAAAATTTTAATTACTCGAAATAGAAGTATACAACGCTGTTACTTCCCCTTAGTTACGATTTCCCACCTATAGAGGACGCCAACCTAAAATAATTACTTTTTATTTGCGAGATACCGTCTTATAGTTAACCTGGATACAATACAGTCTGGATCAGTTTGCAACAAGTAACTTATCTTGCGTAAATGGCAGGTGCCTTCAAGCAATCGGGTGATATTTTCGTCTTATTTGCGATTTTTTTATTTGACATTAGCGATGCGCACTACACTAAGGATGCATACGCAAGCCGGCATCCGCTACATATACGGAGTTCGTGAATATATATATATATATATATATATATATATATATATATATATATATATATATATATATATATATATATATATATATTAAATAATTTTCGCATGATGAAAAAAGAAGGAATATATGATAACAATGCAAGGTTAATTTCTTTCATTTTTTCTTCTTCAACCAATTGTATGTTTATCAATATCTTTTGTACCGTGTGTGTGTGTATGGGGGGGGGGGGAGCACAAATTGAACAGAAAATTATTTCCTTCCTAATTTGTACGGAATAATGGAGCAAATATGATTGACGATATTGACCAGTAATGACAAGCTTTCAATTTACGCGCGCAAACACTAAGACAACTTGAAAAATAAAAACAATAAAATTAACTGGTAAGAGCTTCATATTGCAGCAACTAAATACTGACAAAATGCTCAACATTATTCTCTCTCTCCCTCCCTCACTCTCTCTCTCTCTCTCATGTGTAATCGAGTATGTATTGTATGTATCAGTGTTACAAAGTGAAGCCTAAAATTAAGTATATTTGTTATAATATCTCATGTACACTACCCTTAGCAAAATGTATACGTATTATGTAGAATATTATCTGTTAAGCATTATTGTTTTATAAATGATTATTGATAATTTGACCGGAAGACTTAAAATGAGAATGTCGTTGTGCAGATGCATTTATTTTTAGCATAAAAATGTATATAAATATTTTAATTAGAACGAGCAAGATATGTCAGTTTGTGTTTTCTCTCATAAATATGTACCTTACGAAGTATGATTATTTTCTTTCAAAAAATATCAAAATAGTTTGTTTGAATTTAGTTTTTTTCCTAAAACCTATCTTACATAGTATCTACTTTATTGCTGAAGAAAAAGAACGTACAAACTATTGTTAAGCTTGGCCGAATTGTCTTTCGAGTTGGACCGAATTGTCTTTGGGCCAAATTCACTATAATCCGGCATAAATGATACAATTTTCCCATCCCTCCCCATTTCGATCCCACATATTGAATCAACTTTTTTAATGGTAAACATGGACTTTCGGAGAAAGAAATTACCCTTTTCCCGCATCATCACTCTTTTCGTTACATTCGTATGCAACACAGTGCACCATATTTGCTGTTCAAAAGCACGATCGTACGATATATCACATAGATATTTACGTGTGGAAATTAAATACTTGAATGGCTAGGTTGAATAGAAGGGATACATCGACGTCATATCCGGTTTTGGCACGCGGAAACTACCGATTGTTTACGAAGATTGTCGAATAAGTTTTTCATTTAAAAACGCGGAGTTTTAAGTCTACAGTGACCTTTAATGCTGAGCGACAAGCGAGGCATCTGTTTGTACTATTTTTACAAGCACTTAGGACACCCGATCGGTGTAAACGTAATGTTAGCTATGATATATAGGAACAAACTTAAAGACCTAATAATGTTCCATACCTTAAATATTTCAGAACGTTGTTTATGTTCTTTTTTACTTTCATGGTGTTGTTTTATTGCTGGTAATAATATCATTAGGGCCTATATGTTGTTTATTTTATAGGTGTTGTCTAATGTTGTAAAGCGCTTAGAGCTTCTAAAGATTAGGCGCTTTTGCAAAGTCATTATTATTATTATTATTATTATTAAACTTAATCAACCTTCTTGGATGGGCACCAGTTATCAACCAGTTGTCATTTTTTCTTGCAAATTCGACATGGTTGTGTCCATTTTCTTCTCACACTTCTTAAACCCTTGTCGAAATGCCTCAGCTGCCAATTCGTAGCCCTCAACTATAGTTTTCCTACAAACATCATAATCAGCACTTTATTGTAACGCCAGTGAAGTGTTGATTTTGCGACCTTTGCTAGTAAGTACACTTTGTAACAATAAAGTCTACTGTTTTCTTGGCCTATGCAGGCATTCGGCAATTTTCTCAAAGTGAAGCATGTATTCATAAATTTCTTTTCTTGAAAAGGGGATAATAACCAAATATTTCTGATAGTATTTGCCAAATATTTCTGATAGTATCAAAGCAGGAACTTGTATGTCGGTTGGGGAAGCGCAGGTGCTCAGCTTGCCAGTTTTAATTCGTGAAATCTACACTGCATTTTCATTTCATCTCTCCTTTCATATTTATTTCTCTCTCCTCTCTTTTTATTTGCATTTCCTTCTCTTCTTTTTCTTTCTCTTCCTATACTCTCTCTCTCCTCTACATTTGCTTTTCTGCCGTTTTCTTCTGAAGCTTTCTTAAACGCCTTCTTAAACGCACAGCATATTAGACCTAATGTAACACAAAATACACAGCACAGAAGACATAATGTAAGACAAAATACACAGCACAGAAAACATAATGAAACAAATGAACATCATAGAATCTGTGTATGTGTGTTATCTGGATAATTAACGTAGCTTTAAAAAAAATTCAGTCATATCGCTACGATGTCTGCAGTGTGGCATTTTTTAGAGATGTCTAGCACTGGGGCATCATGCCGCAGACATGTAGCATGATGTCCCATCCAGTCACATTATCCTGACAAGGCCGACCAGTCCTAATACAAACCTTATAATTACTCGTTCGGGGCTCGAACCCGCGACCTCACGCATCTAAGACGGACGCTCTAACCACTTCGCCACCGGAGCGGTCCATACACAAAGCATAAAAGACATGATTTAGCACTAACTTCACAGCATACACGAAAACATACATCACATAATGACGTTTGCAGAACATATAAGAGCAAATGAAATAGACATAAATATATTTTAAAAGTACACATCATATAAAACCATACAAAATAAACAAAAAGAAATTCGCATCATATAATAAACAATATGATAGTAAGTATATAATGTGTAAAAATGAATGAACAACATACAACATAGTTTCCAAGTCATGCATTTGAAACGGACCTCTTAAGAGTTGTCACGTTCCATAGTGATAACTTCCGTTTCCAGTGTATTCTCTGGTCATCAGGAACTGAAACCGGTACCGTATTCCGTCATACATAAACACAATAAACGTTCGAATAATGGATTTTATTTCTTCATATCTTGTAGACTGATGTTTTACAAATGGTTTATGCCCATCTGAGGGACTATATAGTGGTAACTTCCGTTTCGGATGCACTTTACTGTTTTCCTTAGAATCTTAAAAGGTTTTACGGTATTTCATCATACATCGACAACACACAAAAAATAACGTTAGAATATATATCCCCAGATCACGAGTTCCGTGATAAAAAACAAACTCTAATACCTTCGTTCAATTTAGTTGAAATTCTGCTGAAAAAGATAAAGTTTTCTATATTGTTTTTTATGATCTTAAACGAAACATCTTTTCTGAGTTTTTGAGACGTCATTCAAACGGGTGCCTTTTCCCTAGTTTTAACAACAACGGTTGTATCTAATGGTAAATATGCATTATTTTGCACAATCTGAAAGTCATTTGAGCGCGGAAATTTGTTAGCAATTTTATCAAATTCTGTTGAAGTTTTTTTTTTTTTTTGAGGTCGTTCTATCGATTTTCTATTGTTAGTAATGACTACCATATCTGATCCCGAATTTCCACTATTTGTAAAATTCTAACAAGAAGTTGAAATGACACAACTGAGGTAGTACCATGCCAAACGTTTTAGCTTGGTCTTATGTCAGATGGATAACAATCCGATCAGTCAAACTTTTCTTTAAAATGGAGAATGGAAATCCACATTTTCAGGTCATGTGACTTTGATCTTGGACACAGCAGCCGAAAATTCAATTGTTTAGATTAAATATGGTATAATTTGACTGTGGTGTCATTCGGATTCAGTCTGACTCTGAATTTGGCATGATTCACTCACAACCATATTTAGTATGATATACTCGGATTCAGATTCGGCTGCATTACGTCTCTTGTTGTTTAGTTTAATGTGATGCGATTATAAAAGGCAACTTATATAAATAGTTTCATGTTTTCAGTTCACGTTAACAGGGAATTCTTTTGTTAGATAAAACTTTGTTCCATGAAACTTCAGCACAAGGACTAAATCCAATCACTTCTACATAGAAGAATAAAGACATTAAAGGTAAGAAACCACTATAATACGGTGCGTTCCGTGAACGTTGGTCAAATTCCGTTATGCGGTCTTTGTAGATAAAGTTGTTTAAATATTTTTCTATTTCTACAAATGGTGGCCATACATTATAGCAGATTGGCATCTTTTTTCTGAAAGTACTTCTGGGTAAAAACCTTTCCGCCAACTTTAGTTAAACCCAGAGAAGCGTAGTTTGCGAATTTCTTATATTTCATAACAGAGGCCATATTTATTAACGGGTAGATATCGTCTGTTCGGACTAATATGACCTTCAATCTTGATGCCTTCTCATAAATTCGGCAATATTCTCAAGATTGTTTTCTAGTAATGGTAGCCATATTTGACACACTTACAAATTTTTCAAAGTCTTTCATGTCTGGATGATGTCTGTTAAATGGTAAACTTCTTTTGAGACGAATTTTAGTAAAAGTTCATTTAAAGGTTTCAATATTTTAAGTACAGTGTCCATATTTTATTTCAAATCGGTATGATTTTGAACAAGCTTTACACGATATTGCATTTTGCAGATAAGTAAAAAACATAATTCGTTTTACGTTTTAGTAAAAAGTAATTTAATTTTTGCTCTGATTTTAGAAACAGTAGTTAATTTATTGGAGAATCATCAAATATGTACAAACTTGAGAGTTCTTTGAGCCAGGATGATTTGTCAAACATGGTCAAATCCTGTTTGTCAGTTCTCTTTAAGAATGCATTCAAGTATTTTTCTATTTTCCTTCTGAATTATTATTATTTATAGCAGATACGTTGAAAATAGCAAACGTTGACAGACTCGCGCAGAAGGTTGAAGATCTATACCACTAGATCTCAAACCTTCGCTCAGTTTATCTTTTTTCTTTTCAGGTATTGAATGTTTGTGATACGAAGAAACTGAGTCTACGGCAAGTATTAATCATAAGAGAAGCCAACCCAAGGATTGTATAATTATATCTGATATCAAAGAAAACTGGTGACATCAATTCAAAAGGGATCCAAGTTTTATTAACTGGAGCTTTCTACTATCTTCGTAGGAGTTAACAAGGACGAATTCAGTTGAGATGGCCCAGTGTAAAGCTACCTTTGATTACAAAGGTGAAGCAGAGGGATATATCAGTCTTAAGAGAGGTGATCTCTTGATGAATACAGAGAAACATGATAATGGTTGGTATATGGGTAAAAACATGTCGACAGGAAAGGTAGGATTATTCCCTGGGTCCCATGTCACCCAATGCACTGTCTCTGAGCCAACCAAGACTCTGAAACAATATGAACCTTTGCCTTCAAAGCTTATCACAGCAAATTCATCACAAAGTGACTCCTTATTAGTCCATGAGAGTGCTAAAGGACAAACTAGTGATATCACAATGAAGGAAAGTACAGGAGATACCAGGAAAGGGCCTCCACCAAGACCTCTTTTACCTGCACGGGTAAGATGGAAGAATACATCAAGTGAAAGAAATGGCAATGAAGAAACACCATCAGTAGATAATAAGAAAGAAAACACAAGACACAAACCACCTGAACTACTTGGCAAACTCTCTTCGAGCAAAGAAATTCTGACCCAGACAGGTAGAAAACTATTCCTAACTGACAAAGACCAAAACAGAACCCCAAAAGCAATATTAGGAGCGATGACTGGTGTTTTCCTGGGTGGACTGATATTTCTTGTCCTGAGGTATTCATTTGGGTATTCCGATTTGGAAGCTGGTATCACAGTTGCCATTGTAACAGTTTTAATATCAGTCGGTCTAGCCTTGTCCATGCTTTTTCGCTGTGTTGTTGCACTCGTAGTTCCAAATTTTTTCACAGGGAAGGGACGTGCGGTCATCTTGTCCATTATATTTGGCTTTATGCTGTCTCATACTGTTCAAAACATCAAACACAACATGGAGGAGGTGGCGATAAGTATGTCCTGTATTGCAGATCTTGCCCTAAATCAGGCACGAGACCTTCAGGGGCAACTGAAAAAGCCATTGGTACAAGCTGCAGAATACATTGACAGGCAGAAAATTGTCCTCAGACAGTTACAGGATGAGATGGGTCAAGCGATTTTACCCGTCAACAGGGGTCTGACGATAATGTATACAGAAATAAAAAAAATACAAAATGAGGTGGATTCCATTGAAAAGGTGAGATTAATATTTTCATTCTCCTGGGTAATCGGGAGTTTGACATTACATGTCTTTTTTATCAACTGTTAGCAATTTCGACAGATTAGTGAAAGACATTTTTGAAGACGGTAAACAAAATATAAGTTGGAAAAGAGAACTTCACACGATAGTGCTATCGTTCAATACATTTTATACCAGCTGTAAGTGTCTGTTGTTCATTTGGTACCAAGTGTAAATGCTTGTTCATTTGGTACAAAATGTAAGTGTCTGTACTTTTGATACCAATTGTAAGTGCCTGTACATTTGGTTCCAATTGTAAGAGACTGTACATTTTATGTAGCACCTCTAAAAACCTCTCACGAATACTTATATATGTTGACCTTCAGAATCACCAATCAAATTACAGCTATCTCATTTATGAAATGAAACACTTTATTCGGAACGTTTCTAACATTACCAACATTTGGAACATGACTTTTCTGAAGATAACTCTTACTAATAATAAATACAACACTTTATCTGATATTTTCCGAAAGAAAAAGTAGAAACAAAAGAGTGGAAAGCTAATTTCAAATGTTGGCAGAACACAGACCTTTCTCTGTGCATGGCAGGTGTACGATTCAAATTTTGAAAAGATTGCTTAAATACGTGTCTGATATTTAGCTTAGCCTATATTTACTATTACAATTATTACTATAATTACTACTACAATTAATACTACCAGCTTCATAACAATATGAATTTAAAGTTATTCAATTTCAGAACTGTTCTCAAAATGCAAAACCTTTTATTGACAAGTGCTTAACAATATGCGACACAATCCCGGATCCAGAGTAAGTGTCAAATTTATGCAAACTGGTCATAATGCTATTTGTAAATCGGCATGTATTTTGATCTGGGAATAATGTTATTTGTAAGTAGGCAACTGTGCATTGTATTTGTTCTGGGAATGGTGATGTCTGTACCTTGGCATGATGTTATCTGTAAATGAGCATGAAATTTGTATCTAGGACATGATGTTATCTGTTACAGGTATGCACTTTGTATCCAGACATGATGTTATTTCTCTGGGTATGGTGTTTTTTCTCTGGACATGATGTTATTTCTCTGGGTATGATGTTTTTTTACTCTGTTGTTATTTCTCTGGGCATGATGTTTTTTCTCTGGGCATGATGTTATTTCTCTGGGCATGATGGTATTTGCAACTGGATATACTATCTGTATCTGAGCATGTTGTTTTTTGTAACTGGGCATGATGCTGTTTGCATTTAGGCATATTGTACTATGAAACTAGGTATTCTGTTACTTGAACTGGGCATAATGCTGTTTGGGACTGGATATACTATTGTAACTGGGCATTTTATGTTGTTTGTAACTTAGCATGTTATGTGGAACTGGCATAACTTATCATGTTATTTGGAACTGGTAATAGTATTATTTGTAACAGGTCCAACTAGTTGTAAAACTATTGCTAAACACTGTCAATGGTCATATAATTATACACTTACAGGTAAAATTGTTTCTACATTGTTCAAGTCCGATCTTCTGGCAATCAGACTGAATATGCATACTATATTGTCTTGCCCTTCTCTGTCTTTTGACACAATTGCTATATGCTGATAAATGGTCACATTACTTTCCACTGTCAATGGTCATATTGATATGCACTGTCAATGGTCATATTGATATACACTGTCAATCGTCATATAATTATACACGTGTAATAGTAATATTACTATACACTGTCAATAGTCATATAATCATACACGTGCAATGGTAATATCACTATTCACTATCAATGGTCATATTACTACATAATATCAATGGTCATATTGTTAATGGTCATATTGCTATGCACTGTCAATGGTCATATTGATATACACTGTCAATGGTCATATAATTATACACTGTCAATGGTCATATTGCTATGCACTGTCAATGGTCATATTGATATACGCTGTCAATGGTCATGTTGTTATACACTGTCAATGGTAATATTGCTATGCGCTGTCAATGGTTATATTACTATACTCTGTCAACGATTATATTGCTATACACTGTAAATGGTCATATTGCTAAACACTGTCGATGGTCATATTTCTAAACTCTGCCAATGGTCATATTGCTATACACTGTCAACGATCATATTGCTATACACTGTAAATGGTCATATTGCTATACACTGTCGATGGTCACTTTACTAAACACTGTATATGGTCATATTAATATGTACTATAAATGAATCATATATCTAAGTGCATATAATGGAAATTGGTCATATTGTTATACACTGTTAGCGATCATATTACCATACAATTTTAATGGTCATAGTACTATATGCTGGTAATGGCGATATTTATTTAAATATCTGAAGAAAGCTTGGTTGGTTGCTAATTTTATTCGTTTATTTCTATCTGAGCAATTTTAATCCACAGCCGATTTATTAATAACATATTAGCTAATTGGCATGAATATATTTTTCGCTTTTAGTTCGCTTTTGTAGTTTAAATGTTACGAATTATTACCTGGTTTAAATACAATTTATTAACAGAGTTTAATTTCCGGATCGGACTCTGCAAGAGCGTTTCATATTAGAAGATCAATATAATAACTTAATCATATACATGTTATAGTTAACAAACTGTACACCAGTTTTAGAACTTAACTAATGAGTAGACTTGCATGAGTTATTATGTAACATTCAAAATAAGGTAACGATTATATTTAAAAATTGTGTTCTAAAGTTTGATTTTACTAGTGTATGGAAATATTACACTTTCAGTGAATCATGTATGTCTTAGATGTGACGCTTGCTCAAATGATACACATAGTGTTTAAGCACATGTAACATAATGACAGTTTACTTAACTAGTTTTCCTATAGATCTGTCTTTGGACTAATGGACAAATGCAAAGGCGCATGCTGGGAAGTAAGGAAGGTATTCCAAGATAGTTGTAAATTCCTAACACTTGCAGATGATGAGCTAAGAAAGGCAATGAACACAACTGAACAAGACTTGAACGCTGTGGTCAATTATTTCACGGTTAACCTGTCCACAACCAAAGAGTTTAATGCCGATGTTAATTCAAGTCAATCCGCAGAAAGCATTCGAAAAGAGGTGAAGGAAGAATTAGAAGCTAAAACTGGTGCTTTTGTTAACTTTATAAGAATCCTGGAGAAAGTTCTATCCCTGACATTGATTCTTTTATTTCTGCAATCCTTTTGGTATGTACGAAATTATCTGGCACGTGATTCCTATGACAACATATACATTACCAAACGTTTCAAGGATCTGGATCAAGAAAGAAAAGATTGTGGATTGAGTTGTGTATTGCCACTGAAGAAAAAGGAGAAAAATTTGTACATTGACACCAGTTCTTGGCGTATCACATTAGTGGAAATAGGTCACGGCAAGTTTGGCCTGGCTCAGATTGGTATGCATTTGTTGCTGTGTCTTAGTGTACTTTTATTTGACTATCTTCTCTACTATATCCTTGATCTCCTGAAACGGCACGGGAACGTCAATATTCAGTACAAGGGCAATTCCAAATTTCAGCTTAACGTCGATGGAACTGGATTTGTTGCCAAATTTTATCGAGAACTCATTCAGGGATTAAACATCAATGAGAGCTATATTGGTGAAATGAATTTGACAGATTGTCTGCCGCACCCCTCCATGCCAGACTCATCGAACATTCCCGTCTACATAGTCCTTTATCTTATTGCCGTCCTCTTCGTTCTCATGAAGGAATGTGCATCACGAGCTCGCAGAAAAATCACTGCTTACTACTATCCAAGACAGGAAGAAGCACGAACTCAATATCTCCATAAATTAATTCGACACAAGCGAATCAGTTTTTGGAAATTCTTGCGCCAAAAGATCAAATCATCTTATAAGGAAAACTGTGTCAATGAGCAACTACAGCTGATAACGTGGCTGTCATTCAAAATCCCATGTCTTGCAAGATGTCTTTCACAAAAAGACAAAATATGCCTAAGCTGTGAGACAGCTGAGGGGGGATTCCATGACATTGGTCTGGTGAAATGTTCCGGTGACCAATGCAATGCCTATTACTGTACAGATTGTTATGAAACTCTGAATAAAACGTGTCCATTGTGTTCAGTGGACGATGTGGTCCATAGAGAATAATAGTTCATTACTGTAACAGTGGAATCGTACAAGTTTCTAGAACTATTCTTTGTTAGTAATGTCCACCACCGTATGGAATACGGATCATGGAAATGGGCCTGAATTAGAGTTCTTTGTTTCAAACAATACTTTTTTTATATTAATATTGCATGCTTTCTTTGAAAATGTTTGATCTACATCTTCTACTACTGTTGCAGACTTATCGTCCGAATTTATTACATAGCTTTGACAGTGCTCAGACGTTTCATAAGAATACATTATATTGCAATGACAGGGATCAGGTTTTTCATACGTAAGCATAATATTGCAGTAACATTGATCAGGTTTTTCATACGTATGTATTACATTGCTTTGACAGTGATCAGGTTTTTCATACGAAAGAATTACATTGCTTTGGCAGTGATCAGACTTTTCATACGTATGCATTATATTGCAGTGACAGTGATCAGGTTTTCCACACGTATGCATTACATTGCAATTACAGTGATCAGGTTTTCCACACGTATGCATTACATTGCAATTACAGTGATCAGGTTTTTCATATGCAGGCATTGATATTGACAATGAGCAAACTTAGGATACGAATGCATTGCATTGCGTTGACAGTGATCAGGTTTTTCATACGAATGCATTGCATTGCGTTGACAGTGATCAGGTTTTTCATACGAATGCATTGCATTGCTTTGGCAGTGATTATGTTTTTCATACGAATGCATTGCATTGCTTTGACGATGATCAGGTTTTTCATACGAATGCATTACAATGCTTTGCCAGTAATCAGACCTTTCATACGTATGCATTATATTGCAGTGACAGTGATCAGGTTTTCCATACGTATGCATTATATTGCAATTACAGTGATCAGGTTTTTCACATGCGAGTATTACATTGCTTTGACAGTGATCAGGTGTTTCATACGTATACATTATATTGTAATGAATGTGATCAGGTTTTTCCTATCTATGCATAACATTGCAATCAGACTTTTCATACGTATGCATTATATTGCAATAACAGTGATCACGTTTTCCATACGAATCCATTACATTGATATTGACAGTGAGAAAACTTAGGATACGAATGCATGGCATTGCTTTGACAGTGATCAGGTTTTTCATACCAATGCATTGTATTGCTTTGATAGTGATCAGTATTTTTTGTTTTCACTTTTTGATTGGTTGATTCGAGTTCATGCATATGTACTTATTTTTCAATAGCAATTGGTGTTACGGCTAAAGCTTCATTTTGTGTCCACAGGAAAGGCTTGTAGCTCCCTTTTCCCCGACATGATATAGATTTTAATGTGTTTAACGTACTGTTAAAACCTGCAAAAAGAATACCTTCTCATTAGCATACAAACCAAATTTTGTCTTTTGAAACTACCTAATATTGCATATATTCACCTTTACAAATATACTTATATTTGCATATACTTATATTTACATATACTCATATTTACATATACTTATATTTGCATATACTTATATTTACATATACTTATATTTACATATACTTATGTTTGCATATACGTATATTTACATATACTTATATTTACATATACTTATGTTTACATATACTTATATTTACATTTACTTATATTTACATATACTTATATTTACATATACTTATGTTTACATATACTTATATTTACATATACTTATGTTTGCATATACGTATATTTACATATACTTATGTTTGCATATACTTACGTTTACATTTACTTATATTCACATTTACTTATGTTTACATATACTTATATTCACATATACTTATATTTGCATATACTTATATTTACATATACTTATATTTACATATACTTATGTTTGCATATACGTATATTTACATTTACTTATATTTACATATACTTATGTTTACATATACTTATATTTACATATACTTATATTTACATTTACTTATATTTACATTTACTTATATTTACATATACTTATGTTTACATATACTTATATTTACATATACTTATGTTTACATATACTTATATTTACATTTACTTATATTTACATATACTTATGTTTACATATACTTATATTTACATATACTTATATTTACATATACTTATATTTACATATACTTATATTTACATATACTTATGTTTGCATATACTTATATTCACATATACTTATATTCACATATACTTATATTTACATATACTTATATTCACATATACTTATGTTCACATATACTTATGTTTACATATTCTTATGTTTACATATACTTATGTTTACATATACTTATATTTACATATACTTATATTCACATATACTTATATTCACATATACTTATATTCAGAAATACTTATATTTGCATATAGTTAGATTTACATATACTTATGTTTACATTTACTTACACGTATATAGCCTTATATATGTAATCCAGGAGCCAAATATATTCAAAATATAATGTTTTCAAAAATCTGTGTGTGTGTGTGTGTGTGTATTTCCAAATATAAAATAATCCTCTTCCAATTTGTTTAAGGGGTTTTAGTTTACTTGGAAAGCCGCTTCTAAATAACAGAAAATTATATTTTGAGAATGAAACGAAACCCGTTTGAAAACACAGATCCAGTCTTTTAATGAAACGAATGACTGTATTATTGCTTATCAATACAGCATATCTAAGCAATGTTTTGTAGCCTCCATTTTAGTTTTCTCTGTGACACGTCAACAGATTATTATTGTAATATGTGGATTGATAAGAAATAAAAATATATCTAATTTTCTCTGCAGTGTATGAATAATATTTAAATGAATAATTTAATAAATACCCGAAATGTAAACGTTATATATATATATATATATATATATATATATATATATATATATATATATATATATATATATATATTTATATGTATATTTAATGTGTGTGCCTAATGAATGAGTGTTCATATCTATCGTTCATTAGTACATATTATATATCTGTTGTTCCTACAGACGGATCATCCCAGATGTCCGGATACAGACCACTTAACTCTTAACTCTGGTAAATTGAACCATGTGGAGATTTCCTATCGTCTTCAACATCATGTGATATACGAATAAATCCCTGCATTAACACCGATTGTGGAGACTATATTATTCACAGCCCGAAATAAAATGTTTGATATATTTTTTTTAGATCGAAAATCAAATTGCCTGGTGAATCGAAATCTCCTTTGAAATTAACTATTCAGCACACAAGACATGATGATGGCTACTTCTGCTAGAGTAAGCATGTTTTTAAACAATTATCAATTAATTTTGGCTTATGACAATTAGTTTTTCGTTTAATTCAACTAGGAAATTTGATACTGAGGAAACTGTTTCTAATGCGGTGATTGAAAGAGGGTATTTCCAGGAAGTATAAAATAATATTAGAATTCTTGAAGCACTTTATCTGCTTCTCATGTAGATGGAAGTCTGTGAGATTTTTCTTCTGTGAAACTTGATGATAAAAATGGAAAGCTGTAGCGTTTTTTGATTTTCGCAGAAACAAATGTGCCCGTCCAGAGGTACAAATGTTAAACTCCAACAACTTGGATAAGACGAAAATGTGATCCTGATCGAAAAAGCGGAGTTACTAATATTTTGTTTCTAACTGATAACTGTGGAACTGATAACAGAGTGACAAAGACATCAAATCTTGTAATCAAGCAAGCTATCAGTGGTATTTTGAAATATCAGTATGGGTGATAAGTACAACTCCATAATACAATATTTCAGAGAGCTAACAAAAGAAACACTTGATACCGGATACAATACAAATAGACAATGCAAATGAGACCAGAGTTTCCCATCTTCGGTAGCCAAGGTTCCGATATGATAACCCTATCTACACTTTGGCGTATCGAGCAAATATTAATGTGCTTCGGGTCTGTGAATTTCACTGGATGTGACGACACGCCATCGCTTCCAATCAAAATAAGTTGGTCAAATATTGAACACTGTTTCTACATGATGGACAAGGAAAACTTGAATGGAATGATAAATAAGGAATTTTCAACTGTCGGTCCGTGTTTGTAGAAATACCTTTCACTCAAATACATCTGTAATGGCTTCCCTCTGGTACGTAGTCATACTTTCGATGTTAAACTTACAAAGTATCCTTTTGAAGTCAATTATCTCCACTATTTTTGGTGATGTACAATGTTCCGCTTGGTTAGATGGCATTACCTACAAAGGGAGGCAACTTATGAAATCCAATAGATATCGCTAGGACAAAGAACTAAAATATCTCTTCGATCCGCCAAGGTGTAGATAGGGTTATCATATCGGAACCTTGGCTTGCGAAGATGAGAGTTTCCTTTTCAATTCAAGGTATTGATTTCACCGTAAGATTAAGTTACCTTCTCAAAAAAATTAGATAGAAAGAATGTTTGTCAACAGGTATACAATGCTACATTGAACATTTTCATGATCCATATCTGATCCGAATCAATTCATTTTCTGGCAATTTTACCTCTGTTCGATAAAGAAAGATAAGTGCTTTTCAAATATTAAATTCTTTTGTATTCTATATTTTTTAAAATATTATTTTCCAAACTTGCTTTCATTATAATCAATGATTGATGAATAAAGTGTTGCTTTTATCCACAGGACTTTATCTTCATACACCTGTTAATAATTTTCTACGTTTCTCCCTGGTATCCCACGAGCTTGCATCAGATCACCGCTGCATTATATGCCATCTTGACGTATTAGTCCCTAACCCTCCACCTTTATTTGCTACTAAGAGAAACCTCCGTATGATAAATAGAACCAAACTAATGCATGACATCAAAGCAATCCTGACAACTTGCATACCTCCTCCAGCTACCTTCTCTCTAGTCGACCTTCCGGAAATGTTTGCAAATTTCTTCCGTGACAAAGTATAAACCATTAGAGATAAGCTTGACAACACAATTTCAGTTGATTCGTCGTCACCATTCAGTGGGATACAGAATTTCAGCGGCAATCAATATCAGCATTTGAACCTGTCTCTATGGATTTAGTACGTACAATCGTGATGAAGAGTGCACCAAAGTCATGTGAACTTGATCCAATTCCAACATCACTGCTGCTTGAGTGCTTAGATCCAGCATTGCCTTCACTAACTGATGTCATTAATATCTCTCATCCGGGCAATTCCCATCATTTTTCAACACTGCCATTGTAAAGCCTCTGCTGAAGAAACCAACATCCAACCGTAACGGTTTAAATAACTACCGCCCAGTTTCTAATCTCCCATTCATATAAAAAATCTGAGAAAAGTTTGTTCTATCCCAGCTTGTATGTCATATGAATTCAAGCAGTCGTTTTATCCATGTACAAACTGCATATCGCCCTTGCCACATTACTGAAACTACTCTTATAAAAGTAGTTAATGACATTCTCTCTGCTTTGGATGGGGAAAGATTACAGTCCTTACCCTCCTTAATCTGTCTGCAGCATTTGACAAAAGAAACCATGATATATTACTTCACCGTTTCCAGCATGTATTTGACATTCGTGATACAGCCTTACTGCGGTTCAAGTTCTAATTGGTCAACAGGACACAAATTGTGTCTGCAGATGGATTACACTCCAGCCCAGTTAATCTATGTTGTGGTGTTCCACAGGGTTCTGTTCTTGGACCTGTTCTATTCATTCTATACACTCAGCCGCTCTCAAGTGTCATGGATCATCATCCAGTGTCTCATGAATTGTACGCTGACGGCACCCAAATATACAAATCTAGCCTCTCAACTGAAGTTGATGCTACCATCCAAGGTGTAGAGAGGTTCATTTCTGATGTGAAATCATGGATGACATGTAACAAGTTGCAGATGAATGATGATAAAGCTGAGGCCATTCTGATCACAACACAAAGACTTTCTCAGTCACATCCTTTACCTCAAACAATAAATATCAGTAACACCAACATTGAATTCACATAGTTAGTATGAAACCTAGGTGTCACTCTGGACAGTACTCTCACGTTACACCACCATGTCATGAACACATACAAGGCTGCATATATTGAGCTGAGACGCATCAGTTCCATTCGCAAATATCTTTTTCAGTTGATGTCACTAAAACACTTGTATGTTCATTTGTACTTTCAAGACTGGACTATTGTAACTTAATTCTGTCTAGTTCACCTCAATATCTACTTCAGAAACTTCAAAACGTTCAAACCACAGCTGCTCGGATCATACTTAGAGTACCACGATCAGAGCACACCTCCCCGCTGCTCTGTACCCTACACTGACTATCCATTCCATCCAGGATCAAACACAAAATTTGTTCTCTGTGCTACGTTTCACTGACGGACTCCAGTCCAACATACCTATCCGACCTCACCCATGTGCACACACCATCAAGATACTTACGCTCCTCTTTATTCCCACTACAAAAACGGAGTCATGTGGACAACGTCCTTTTGCATACCAGGGCACAGCAACGTGGAATGAATTGTCAACTGAACTTAGACACAAAGACACACTGATCCCATTCAAGAGTGCTCTTAAAACTCACTTATTTCGGCCGCAAGAACAAAGTTAAAGACCTAATAATGTTCCCTACCTTAATATTTTCAGAGTGTTTTTTTTATAATGATTCTTTTATTATTATGGTGTTTTTGTTGTTGTTGTTGTAATAATATCATTATATGTCTTTTATTTTATAGGTGTCGTTTAATGTTGTAAAGCGCTTAGAGCTTCTAAAGATTAGGCACTATACAAAGTCCTCCTTATTATCATTATTATTATTATTATTATTATTATTATTAGTAGTAGTAGTAGTAGTAATAGTAGTAGTAGTAGTAGAAGTGGTACACCGGCTAACATATCTTTACCCACAGAAGTTTCTCATTAGTACATGTATACCGATAATTTGTTTTTGACCATGACCTACATTACTCTCATTTGTATACCGTTCACCTTATCTTTGACCTTGAACTTCATACTAGCACATCAAATAGCTTATCTTTGAAAATTCCCGTAACTTGCTTGTTCACTTGAGGATGTAACTGTTGTTGTGGTTAGAGAAGTCACACAAGTAGTATCTAGCGATTTTAGACATTTGATACTGATCGAAGTTAAAGCTTCTCATCCACCCCCACCCAATAACTTTGTCCTCACATCAGGGCAACACGCATGCGAACCCATGCACAAAACTGCGATTGTAAACCGCGAACGTTACCAACAGCCCTCGTGCAGGAGCATAGTTATGTGGGGCAGAAGACTTCAATCTAGATCAGTGACAAAAATTACTATTGCACTATAGTTACATGTCGGTAGTAAAATGGGGCACCATAGCGTCGGAAAGGACTCTACAACGTTAAGGGAAATTTAACATGAGTGACGTCATTTCACTAAGGAAAATGGCAACAGTGTTGAATTAGGCTGACCTCAATGGAGCGGGGACTTAGTAACAGTGTTCGAATTGACCTCAATACGCTCTGCTCTAGGTAGATATGGAAAATCCTATGTAAATTAACACGTAGGTTTAACATGGGAATGCTACTTGAGCGTCAGAAGGGGCAATCGAGCGTCAAGGGAAATGTAACATGAGAGGTGCACTTCAGCATCAAGGTGAATTTAACAGGGGAGAGTCTCTTGAGCGACGAGGAAAATTTAATAGGGGAGGTCCTATCCGGGTACAAGAGGAATTTAACATGGGAATGACACTTGAGGGACAAACAGGTTTATGAAGATGGGCAGTCAAGAGTTGAAAACATAAATATATACAAATAGACAAGGACACAACACAGAGACAAGAAGAGGCATTTTTGGCAAGACTGAAAGTGGGTCATTTCGAGGCATGGGAAGGGCCCTGAAAATGGCCGTTGGGGTTTATTAACCAAAGTTATTATACATCGCATCTCATCAATCTTCTTCTCTTCTTCAAACTTCGGCTCACGGCGGGACCGTACGGCAAGATTATATTCTGACAGCCTTGTCTCTCCACATAAATCATTCTTTTCCAAATATCAGTTCGTCAACTTGGTGATAGCACATTATGATTTCACACACACCAGATACTTCAGTTTGAACAGCATCCCCGAAATAAGCATCGATACCTACACGCTTGCTAACATGGTATACAGTTTGGAATCTCCAATGTTTAGCGTTATATAAATCTTAAGCGTAAGAAAAAGTGAAACTATGAGACGAGTTACTGACATTTATAGTCTAAGGTCGAATCTGAACGGGTTGACATGTTTCCCCAATCCAAGGCCGCGTTACAAAATTCAGTCAGAGCGCGGAGTCTCTCTTCCAATTAAAAGAGAGCAAGGCGTGATGACGCGTGCAGTATATAGGTGTGTTAGTGTTCGTACGCAGTGAATCTATGAGAAATACTTTGAATATGGCTGAAACTACGAAGACGATGTATTTAGATGCACCTGCTGTGGCTACTAAAACCGTGGTCCAGCTTCCAAAAGTGAATGATTTCAATTGGGATTTACGGGATTTCCTTTCGCAAGAATTGTTACTGACACCACAGCCTTCCCCGACTTCTCCCTCCTTACCATAGGTAGAGAATTCTAGATTGATACAGAAAGGAAGAATTGGAGACATTTTTACAACAGCAGAAAGAAGTAGAAAGGTCTTTTTGATGCAACCACAGCCAGAGGAGGAAAGAAGAAAACGAGAAGAAGAGAAGAGAAAGAAGGAAGGAGCAGCAATCGAACGACGAGTTTCACATCACCGATGGAAAAGCTACACTTTACATGACCCACGTTTCCCGTCCGAAAGGAAGAGGATGCAGTAAAGCGTTATTTGTGGACGGCATTCTCAGCACTAAACTCGGCATTTTTCACATTAACAACGACCAAGACTAGATGAGTTTAGCCCGGATAATTGTCGTGGGAGGCATGTATACTGATAAGAACGACACCGCAGAAGGGACAAGAGACTGAAAAATGATTCAACAATCCGACCGACCCAAACAAAGAAAAGGCACAGAACTCCTGTTACAGCAGGCAGATATATCGAGAGAACCTGCCTGTGCCGTTCCTGAAATGCACCAGGTTCAAGACGTCTTTGATAATGTATCATCAAGTTGTTAGCGGACCTCTGGTGTTTCAATGACCCGATTTCCCAGACAAAAAGTACATTCACGTTTATAATTACAAGGAACATTTCGATGCCATTACCATCACCGGATTTCCCAGATGCTCTTATCACTGCAGGAAATGTGACTAAGGATTTAACAGTCGAGAGCAGCACATTCAATGCGGAGAATTATGCAGGGATGGTTTAGCCTCTAAACCCCGCATTCCCGAAGGCAAAGACGAATTCCTTGTTCTTCTTGTCAGCGAACCTTTGTCAGTCGTACGTACAACGAACAACATCGCATGGTGCAAGGTTGACAACAAAAAGTGCTCTACATGTGGTCATCTCATTCGCGTCAACAACCCCAGGATCTACGTTTGTCATTGGAAGAATTGATGACCTTTTGTCACCAAATCGTTGACTCTGGACATGCATGTGTGTTTGGATTTTAACGTAGCACCGGGGTTTCATGCCGCAGTCATGTGGCACCATATCCCACATAGTCATATTATCTTGACACCAGGCCAACCAGTAGCGTCTTGAGTGGGGTATTAATCACCACCGAGAGTCTTAAGGTGATACAGACTTTATCACGATCAGCATGTGTGTGGTACAATTCCCACTCATCTTATGTCCCGTGGGGCTTAGTTGTCCCGGAATCCGACGAAATTGAAAAGTATACTTTGTATGTGTAAACGGGTGTGGGGTGTGTGGCTCTGAATCCACCCACACACCCACACACACCCACACACACCAGCAAATAAGAATCCCATTTTGTAGACAGTAACTAGTCGCACATGCCTTTATTTGCGAATTCAAAATTCAGTACGTAAGTCCGGCCACTCATCGTTGACTCCTCAAAAAGAAAACATGACTGCAAAGACTGGTAAGTTGAATGAGGCTCACATATATTGGCACCCACTGAATCGGGCAGAACCTGTTCGAGAAGCCAGAGGAACAAGAGAACGCGGGGATGTTACAAGTAGCGCAAGAAATAATAGAAAAGATAGTTAGTAAAATAATAAAGGAGGATAGAGAAAAGTGGATGAAAGGATATAGACAAATCAAACAGCAGAGACTTCAGCAGCAAGAGTGAAGCGTTGTAGGCTGTAGGGAAGACACAAAGAAATTCTCCTTCTCCTTCAGAAGAAGCAGGTCTTATCTAGTGGAAACGCCAATAGCGACTGTGAAGGGGCAAACTTCTGTCGCTCTAAGAAAAACACATTACTTTGGGCCAGAGAACAATTAATTAGATTTATGGGGACAGGTGCTTGTTAAATCGCTATACTGCAGTGATTAAAAATGTCTGGTCGGTAGTAGAAGTGATTTTTAAATTAAGCATTCGTTTACTTAACCGCCAGACGGACTGTTAGGGACACGGCTAACTTCAGTTTCATAGTGGGATCGTTAAACTTGAAAATTTCTAGGAACAGTTATTCGAAGACATTGGTCACGTTGACGCCCAATTTTGGCGCCTAGATAAAAGGCGGTAAATATATTTCATCCTAATTGGTTGCGCTGAACAGGGGCGTGTTTAAAGGTACAGGGGACTACGAGAGTCAATTTGGACGAACTTGTCTCGTAAAACATTTGTCCAATGTATCGGATGTGAAAGATTATTCCAAAAAGAAGTGTATCTTCCTAATGTATTGTATTATCACCATTGTTTATGTAATTGATTAGATTTTGATTTTCTGTGTACGGGGGCTCGAGTCACTCTATTTTATATATCTGCTCAGATCTCTATTTATTCTATCTATAAGTTTACTCGATCAGGGCAATAACACCGAGGGTGATCACCTTTTAGATAACGTGAACCAAGGTACAATCCGCCAATCAACCCTCACCCTTTACAAAGGGGGTGGAGTGTTTTACAGCGACACGAGGCCGTCCTCCCAGACGTTAAGAGAGGAATTTCCAAAACAAAACCCTTTTCATGGCTTCACAGATCTCCAGGAAAGAGACCGTCAATTTGCCCAAAATACTTTATATGTACTTATGTTTGTGTGTTTGTGTGTCTTTTATCTCTAACAACAAATCCTTTCCTTCTCAAAAATGTGTTTGTATGTAAGGGTATAATAGTGTGCCTATAAACACTTCCTATCCATGCTTTTGTGATAGTGAGTGTTTTATATGTGTATGTATGTGTTTTTGTTCTTCCCCAACAACAAAATGCCTTCCCTTTTCTAATGTGTGCTTGTATGTAAGGGTATAGTGTGCTTGGTTTTTGTAGTATACTGTGTTTGTATGTAAAATGTTGAGAGAGTTTCTTTGAGGTTAGCGGAATACATATTTTCCATATTAAGGTCTTGTATGTGGTATGTAGTTTGTGTGGGGGATGTTTTGTTTCATGTCCGTGCTTCTCGCATATAAAGCGGCGTGTTGGACAGTCTGACTCTAAGACTGCAACTTTCCAAATTCCGGCAAGAGGATACATTTTAGTTTTGGTCTAAAGAAGGCGAAATTCCCCCATGGATATTGGAGGTATCTGAGTATTGGGAGGGACTTTACGTGCCCCCTCTCCCTCCCTTCAGTGGCCTGATATAGTAATTAAGACGTGTGGTGTGCACACTTTATTGCACGTGGAAGGAGGCTCGGATTTCCTGCCACATGATAAATTAAATAAACTAGGGTGTGGGTATTATTTGGTCGCATTCGGCCTTGCAGGAAAAAATTATCTATTTTAGACCCAACGAGATCTCTAGAAGGAGACCCATACTTTTGCCATAAGAGTTTTTGTGTGTATGTGTGTGTATTTTCCCAAACAAAAAGCCATTTCCTTTTCAAAAGGTTTGTTTTTATGTGAAGGTTTTTGGGTGTGTCTATAAACATTTACTACCCTTGCTTGTGTGTTAGTCTTCGTTTTGTAGGTTTGGTGTATGTAGTGTTTGTCTTTGTCTTTAAAAACTTGTTCCCCCTGTCCAATACGAATTTGTATGGATTCAAGTGTTTTTGAATCTAAAACGTTGAGAGCGGTTCTTTTATGCTAAGTGTCATTCACATATTGAACCTCACGGGTTCATTTAACATAAGATTTTCCAAATCTGCATAGAGTAGAGCGTATTGAAGTCAGCTCGAACACAGTTACCACGTACCCACCCACTGAGGTCAGCCCTTCGTAACATTGTTGGCATTTTCCTCCATTGTTGTTACGTAACCCATGCAAAATTTCCCATGACGCTGAAGAGGCCTGTCTGACATTATGTTGCCTCATTACTATTCGCATCGTAGAATTGATAGGCTTGTGAGCGGGCTATTAAAGCAACGTTTCTTCCACGATTTCATTTACAATGTCTTCTGCCATCTGTTTGCCATCTTTTCCATATAAAATGCTCATTGAAATTTACAATAAAGCGTCAAAATACTGTTCAAATATTTGCAAGTATTATAAGTTTATTTAATTTCTCTCCTCTTTTATCCGGATCTCATAATTTTATATCCATGTAATCGAATCCAAGCATCACTAACTGAATACTCTCACTTACAGACTGTAAAGCTATTTGGTCGAAATCAGACATTTGTATTAAGTTAATACTTTCTATTATTGGCTGTATGTCGTTTTGTCTTTAATTATATTTTACAGCAGGGAAGTATTTGAGACCATTCAATATATGATATAATCTTTGTTACGGCTATATGGTCTTAAACCAAGTCTAAAGTCATTGTTGGAACTCTTTCCCACCCGGGTTAAATTAGCAGCAACTTCACGTGAAGGTGCAAGCCCGTACGATTCAAAATATAACATAACTGGGTATCCTCATGTATGAGATTCAGTGAGTCACAGGTCCTGTCACATGTATGAGATTCAATGAATCACAGGTCCTGTCACGTGTATGCTATACAATGAGACACAGGTCCTGATGTCAGTAAACTGTATGCTGTTCACAATTTTCGTAGACTGCATAAGCTAGATGCTGCAATAAATACACTTCAGCAACAACATAAATACTACGAGGAAACTCCACAGGTGTCAACAGATAGACAAGAATGCTTCAAAGAATCCATTCTGCCTTGCGCAATAATATCATGACGATCTAAAACAAAATATGCCAGTTCATCAATCAGTTACTATTGTCTAGCTAGATCTACATTTTGACAACCTGAAGCAGACAAGCTACGTTATGAAGGGGAAAAGCCACAACCTGAAGCAGACAAGCTACAGGACGAACGGGAAAAGCCACAACCTGAAGCAGACAATCTACAACATGAAGGGGAAAAGCCACAACCTGAAGCAGACAAGCTACAGCATGAAGGACACACGGTACTAATTCAACTCCAATAGTAAACATATGGAAACACCATCATATTCAAAATTCAATAACTTAAAATATCTGAGTGCTGATGATGAGACCTATAATTCTCCATGCACATCTAACCTTGGTGCAAGCTTATGTGTGGAGAACACCATATGAGCCGCGGCATTTTGTTTACATACATGTGCATGAAACACATGTTATTGATTCTGCACCAAATGAATCAGGTGGAAATTTTATTATTGAGTACTCCTATTTCAAGCATGTAAGAATGCTAAAATTGCGTCAATAGAAATTTGTCTATATTTTTTGTAAAATTACATATTGGATAAGCTCTCAAAAGATATTTTTACTAAAATTTTAATTTTCATTATTAACCAATTATGAACCACCAAACCCGTAAATACTCTATTATTTCTTAACCCATTTCTAGACTGGTTCACAGTTCTTCCGTATAATTAGTACCGTGTGTCCTATAACCAGATTTAAATTTTTTAGAAAAAGTTGTAATTTACTCATTGACATTGGAGCATAATTGTAAGAAATAATTGGCCATGCTTGTGCATGGATAATAGTGCAATAGCATTTCATGTGATACCAAGGTCTATAGCTAAATTGCATCCGCATTACATGTTGCTGTGTTGTATTGTACTTATTAGTGTCTTATTCTTGTTATTAAAATAATTGTTTTCTGCCTTTGTATCTTCATGTTATCTTTTGTTATCTTTCTATGGCATGCATGCTACAAAAAAGAAATAAAAGCATGCTGACATCAGCAAGTATGACATCACAGGGTATCAAATTACATGACGCATTGTATTTTCATCTCTCAATCTCTATTAGACAAGTTTTAAATGTTTTAAATTTCAAAATTGCATTTCTTTTCTTGCTGACTCTCACAGAAATAAGATGCAGTGCATCCCTATTCACAACAATCAAGAAAAACAAATAAGTGTGCCACATGACAGGTCAAAATGATAAGAAGCCATTGCCCTTTTGTGACTAAAACAAATACACACACCCATGAAGCATCAAGAGATGCTGACATTCCAAACTTATTTAAACTATCATCACATGTGATTCATCACCCCCCGCACAAATCTTAATAAAAAAGTATAAAAGCCAAAGAAAAGTTCCATAAGCTTTATTATACTGAATAATTAAATAACAGAGTGCTACTTTTTAGTATAAAACTATGGGGAAGGGTGAGGAAGCAAAGAATAGACAGAGTAATTTCTTCAAGCCTGGTAATGTTCCCCACAACAAGGGGGAAAATATGCATCAACCCAAAAGACACAGCAACATGAGGTCTGTTACATAAGGACAACAAGAGACAAATTTGAAAAAGCTATCCAAAGTTCCTATAATGCTGACATTGATGTTGGAGAGAGAAAGTGTATGTACAAACTGTTGTGGATCAAGCTATTAAGTAAGCTGGAGGTGGAGAAATGTGTGAAAAACTTTGCTATGCCAAGAAAAGTCCGTGTCTCTATGCAATATTCAGACACTGATAAATCTTATCACTGCAAAAACTACTTGTTAAATTTAAGTAATATAATTGAATTGCATATTAAAGTTGTCTAATACATAAATCTATACCTACATTTACCTCAAACTCATAAAAAGTTAAGAAAAAGTCTCAAAATCATTACTGTGGCTACTTTCCACTATAAGCAGTGTTAAATTACGTACTTTTTAATATAAAGCTGAATAAAATGCATAAATTATTGTACAAAAGAGAAACGATGCAAACCTTGCAATCACTCAATTACAGTCAAAGGGGAGGTAATACACCTTGATTTGGCAAACCAAATAGCAAGCTTTAATTTACAGCTAAATGATTCCTTACTATTACTTGATAGCAAGTGGAGAGAGAGCAATGTTGGGTTTATAAATAGCTTTTGTGTCAAATATGCCTGCACGCATCTGGATTTGTATGATTTTTGGTGATCTCATACTTAAAACGCAAAGTGGTCAACATTTTCTTTCTACGTCTGATAAATTATTTTAAGAGCGTCCTTAAATTTTATTGCGCTAATTAAACGACTTGACATCATGTACCATGCCAATCCCTTCTTCTAGGTTCATGCTATTAAAGATTTTAACTTTAACATTGAGTGCGCGCCCGTGTGCTGCCATTATTCGTTCTCAGAGAAAATCATACATTTATAAGTATACGTGATCCTAACCTTCCACGGCAACTAGCTTTACTTCGGGATGCTTCTTAGTGCGGTCATCTATCGCAGTCTCAGATACTTTTCATATAGACCGTAGTGTCTCTTATGAAATTTGTGGACATATTCTGGACAAAATCCGAGCTGTCTCAGCGAGTACTTTCGAAAAATTGGCTGCAAATAATAATTAAGCAACTTGTTACCGTCTCTGAAAAAGGACACTTCAATTCTAGAAACAACGTTTGATCGCCATCTACCACGTAGTCATCTGAACCCAATTTAAAGACGTCAATATTTCTAATGTAGATATCATTTTCTCGCCTATAGTGATCTGAATATAATTTCTGATAACCTGCTCAAATAATGTTCCTCGGGGACAAGGAATGGTTGGATAAACTTGCTGCTTGGCGATCTTTTGTCTAGCTATGTATTCAGATGATGCAAACGGATGCAAAAAAATGTTTACAACTCAATAGCTACCAACCGTGGTCGGCATAACAGAATACCATTCTGCCAACTTTTGTTTCATCTTATGTGATCTCACGAAATTTTCCAAGATAGACGCCAAGACCATTATTATACTGTATCGTCCCTTCAATTCTAGCATAAAAATCTCAAAATAAATGCGAGCAAGGGATGTAACAACCACCACGCAAGGGTGATATCTCTGACAATCAGTTTTGTCCAAAATCATTGTATAAACATCATCCGCCATCATTTGTGTGTATAATTATTGTATAAACATCATCCGCCACATTCCGATATAATTTTCGTCTAAAATCATTGTACAATCATCTCTGCAATCATTTTCGATTAAACAATAATATAGGCAGCTTTAATAGGTGCTTTAGTTAGAGGCGAATGCTAAGATCACTCTTGGAGTTTTTTCAGAGTTCATCCAAGCATTTTCTCATAACGGGGTATTCTGTCAAAATTCGTTTACCTAGCTACGCCATGGCGACTCGTCAAGAAAACGACCATTGTTTGCTCTCATGTTATACCTGAGAAAGCTAGGAGCTCTTGAAAATAACGGTACTGGTGAGCTCATATACGCCTTTCTCTCTACTACTGCTGCGTCACGTTTGTTTTTGTTGTCGGTTTAACGCCATTTTTCAGCACATAATTGTCTATGCATGGAGGCCAGTGTAACTATTGGTGCAAAAAACCGGTTAACCCCCAGAAAGAACGACCTACCCATGGGAAGCTACTGTCAAACTTTCTCACATACCCAAGTGTAGTGTTTCATGAATATATTTCTGAACTCTCAAAAGTGTCACATAGCGTAAGTATGTCCTTCTTGATGTAGCTATCAGGGGTGGGCAAACTACGGCCCGCCTCCGCATGCGGCCCTCCAAGGGTTTCATGCGGCCTATGAACAAGTCATCTGTTTATTAAATAAATTTGCTTCTTTTGAAGTTTAAGTTTAAGTTTTAAAATATTAACAACTGAAAATTCATTAGATCTTATTTAGATAAACCTTTTGTTTTTGCTATTTCAAATATTAATTATTTTATTTAAAGAACTATGCGACCCGCGACAAGGTGTAAATTTGTGTATGCGGCACTTGCACTGGAATGTTTGCCCACCTCTGAGCTGTCGTGAAAGTCACCGAGTGCATTCAGTTTGAAATGAGCCATGACATTATGTACTCGCTGGCAACCATCATCCGTAATGTTTGAATCACGGAGCCTTAAAGAAAAGTCTTACACAGGAAGACACTCGGTTTGTACTTAACAGCATGGCCTTACTATCAATCAATATAATAGTTTGTGAGAAAAAGTTTAAATACAGGATGTCAAAATAAATGTAAATATGTTGTTGTCAACTATAGTAAATATATTTAAGCATATATTATGAATAATTGAACAAAATTAAATCCATTTGCAAATCAATTTGTGCATCTCAAAATCTTTAGGACTCTATTTTGTATTATCCTACGGACTTCTCCGGTGGCTTAGTGTTTAGAGCGTCCGCCTCGGATGTGGGAGGTCGTGGGATCGATCCCCGGCTGAGTCATACCAAATACATCCAAAAAGGGTACCTACAGCTGCCTAGCTTGGCGCTCAGCATTAGGAGGTTAGTGCTAGGACTGGTCAGTCTGGTGTCAGGATAATGTGACATGGTGGGATATCATGCTACATGTCTGCGGCATGATGCCCCAGTGCTAGACATCACTATAAACTTTCACACTGCAGACATCGAAGCGATATGAATGAAAAATTGTTAAGGGTACGTTAAAAATCCAAATAACACACACACACACACACACACACACACACACACACATTATCTTACGATTAGACTGGTTTTGTATTCCCCAGCCATTAGACTGGTTCACTGGCTGTGACATAATTAGTTTTCAGATACCGATATACCTCTTCATGTAATCTCGTAAGTTTCATGTCACCCAAATGTTTCATTGTGTCAATTAAATTGCCATCTTTTACATTTTCAAGCATTTTCTAGAGGCTGGCACCTGAAAGTAATGGTTCTACTTAAATATCATTGTCTTGCCATTTCTTTTCCTTCTAAACCTATCGAATATGAAATACGTGCTAAATGAAATATCCTTTTGGACGTTTATACAGTGAGATATATTTAGGCATCTTAAATTTAACTTATATTAGCTAGACGCCCGCATATTCGAGCTAGACGTCAGTATATTCTAGCTAAACGTCCGTATATTCGAGTTAGACGTCAGTATATTCGAGGTAGACGTCCGTATATTCGAGTCAAATGATCATGATCATGCACTTTTGATGAATTAAAATGTTTTTCACCTTCATCTGTAATGTCATGCTGTTTCTTTCTCAGTTCTTCCTACTCGAGTCTCGCTATCCTACGCAAGCAGATGTAAAACACCTGAATGCATTCATTACCATTGAAAACTATTCGCGTCCTGCATTTATGAGTTAACATGAGTTACAAACAAATTATGACTGAATGTACTTACTGGATGTAATGAATTAGTATAGAACATTTTCTCGAACTAATAAATAACTCGAACCAAAGCGTATCTTGAAGATTTGGGGTAAATAGACTCACCGACATACAGACAACGTTTGTAGCAAGTTTGTTTGCTTTTAACCCATTTAGGCAATTATGTTTTAACACATTATTGACTATATGATCCCGAGGAAATGGGATCGAGATATTTTTCCTTCGGATAGAGAGAGAGAGAGAGAGAGAGAGAGAGAGAGAGAGAGAGAGAGAGAGAGAGAGAGAAGTAGTAAATGGGGGCACCCTAGCGACAATGGGAATTAGCATTACAAGACCCCTTGGGCAACTCTAGCGACAATGGAAAATTAACATGGAGAAAAATCGTGGGTCAGATTAGCGTCAAGGGAAATTAACATGGAGAAAAATCGTGGGTCACTCTAGCGACAAGGGGAATTTAACATGGAACTATAGTGTGGGTTTGTCTAGCGAAAAGGGGAAATTAACATGGGAATAGAGTTTGGGTTTGTCTAGGGACAAGGGGAATTGAATATGGGATTTTTTTTTTAAATTTAAATTTGAATTTAAATTTAAAAAAAGGGGTAGGCAATGGAAAGGCTATCTCTTTTCGAGAAATATGGCTGGCCCTGAAAAGGGCCTTTGGGTTTTCTTCTTCTTCTGCTTCTAATTTCTTCTTTTTCTCCACCAAGTTCTTATTTTATCTCCAACACTCTTTCTCTTCTTCTCTTTCTTTTTCTCCTGCTCTTCTTTCTTCTTCTTCTCTTCCTCCTCTTCTTTCTTCCTCTTCTCATTTTCTTCTTCTTTTTCAATCTTTTCGTTCCATTTGCTTATTCTTATTCTTTCCTCTTCATCCTCCTTCTCCTCCTTTATCTCTTTCATGACACCACTAATCTTGTCCTTTACCTTTTTTAAGTTATTAATTTCCATCTTTACACGATGGGGACTATAGGAATAATGGTCTTCAACCAGTCTTATTAACATCTGCTCCATCATTCCTAAGTTGTCTAAAACGTCTTGTAATGTTTGTATTTTGTCCATTTGGTTAGAAGCCATCTTCTTTTTTTATTCTTTGCAGAATGGTTTGAACGACGAATACTGTGGGTTCTTATACTTAAAGCGCGTACGTGAAGGAAAACATCCCCCTAAAACGTAAAATTGATCTTACCTAGATCATGACCAAACAACGCGCAAACGTGAAGGAAAACATCCCCCTACTTTTTCATTTCATATAATAAAACCCAAACTATACTTTCTCATTTCATATAATAAAAACCCAAACTATACTCTCCACATACGCTAAGAAACAATAAACAAAATCCATAATCTACTATCCACACAATCTTACGTGAGCGCTTACAAAACCCAAACTATACTCTTCACATACGCTAAGAACAATAAACAAATCCATAATCTACTATTCACACAATCGTACGTGAGCGGGTACAAACACAAACACAAACACACAAACACAAACACACAAACACACAAACACATACGCTAAGAACAATAAACTAATCCATAATCTACTATCCACACAATCTTACGTGAGCGCTTACAAAACCCAAACTATACTCTTCACATACGCTAAGAACAATAAACAAATCCATAATCTACTATTCACACAATCGTACGTGAGCGGGTACAAACACAACACACAAACACAAACACACAAACACATACGCTAAGAACAATAAACTAATCCATAATCTACTATCCACACAATCTTACGTGAGCGCTTACAAAACCCAAACTATACTCTTCACATACGCTAAGAACAATAAACAAATCCATAATCTACTATTCACACAATCGTACGTGAGCGGGTACAAACACACAAACACAAACACACAAACACAAACACACAAACACATACGCTAAGAACAATAAACTAATCCATAATCTACTATCCACACAATCTTACGTGAGCGCTTACAAAACCCAAACTATACTCTTCACATACGCTAAGAACAATAAACAAATCCATAATCTACTATTCACACAATCGTACGTGAGCGGGTACAAACACAAACACAAACACACAGACACAAACACACAAACACAAACACACAAACACATACGCTAAAAACAATAAACTAATCCATAATCTACTATCCACACAATCGTACGTGAGCGCTTACAGAACCCTAATTATACTCTTCACCTACGCTAAGAAACAATAAAGAAACCCATAATCTACTATTCCCACAAACATACCTGAGCTCTTACAAGCACCAACACACAAACACATACCCTCACACTATCTTAAAAAAGAGTTAGTGTTTATAATCACACTACTCTACCTACACACATTGGCAAATCGATCGTTATTTCTTTTCTAGAGTATTGGGTAGCCCTGAAAAGGGCTGTTTTTTTTTTGTTTTTTTTTTTGGAACTTCATGGACACCTGGTTAATGGTGGCACCTTCCAGGCCTAGCGCCACATACACATCTTGTTCCCCAGTTACTTTTTACCTTTTGGGGGGAGAGAGCAGAGGCAGGATATGTCGCTTCAGAATCCCAATTTTCGCTCTCTGGGATTCTGAAATTTCTTCTTCTTCTCTCCTTTTCCTCCTCCTCCTCTTCTTTGTATCTTCTCTCCTGCTCTTTGTATCTTCTTTCCTCTTCTTCTTTATATCTTCTCTCCTCCTCTTCTTTGTTTCTTCTTTCCTCCTCCTCTCTTATCCTTCCCTCTTCCACAATGGCTTCCGCGGCCAGTTCATTTAATATGCGCCTGGCATATTCCAGATGCACATGAAGTTCCAACAGTTTCTCCAGTCTCGTGTTCATTTTTGGTGTTGATCAATCAACAAGGGTAGCTGGACTGCCGAACGAGTTTCAATTTATAGTGAAAGCGCGGACGTGAAGAAAAACATCCCCTAAAAACATAAAATTGATCTTACCTACATCATGACCAAAAAACAACAACGCGCGGACCTAAAAGAAACACTCACTCACTTTTTATGCTACCCATCACTATTTTAAAATTTTTTATAAATCACTTCAATAGACTATCCACATACGCAAAGCAATCCAATCTAACCCCAAATTTACACCTCAAACACCAACAAAAAAAAAGACATCATTTTAATCTACTATCCATACCAACTTACTTAACCACTTACAAACACAAACACACAAACACATACCCTCACATTTTTTTTTAAAAAAGAGTTAGTGTTTATTTTCACACTACTCTACCTACACACATTGGCAAATCGATTGTTATTTCTTTTCTAGAGTATTGGGTAGCCCTGAAAAGGGCTGTTTTTTTTTGTTTGCTATGGCATTCTTTTTAGTTTCTAAGAATGCGATGTCCTCTGAGGATAGACTTTCTGGCGATAGGTCTGCTTCTTCGGAAAGAGAAGAAGAACTCTTTGGTGTCGATACGACAATCGACAAAGCCTCTGTCAGCTTCAGGCTGCTGCTGCTGCTCTTGTTGTTGTTGTTGCTGCTGTCTCTGAAGTCTGTACTTCTCTGTCCATTCTTCTTTTTCCCTGTTCATTTCTTCTCTGAAGAGCTCTTCTATCAGGTCTCCAGTGATTTTTAACATTCTCACATTCTCTATTTCTTCTGGCTTCGGTATCAGACTGTGTCTGACCCTATGCAAATTCACGTAGGCTTCGTTGAGTTTAGCTAGTTTGGAGCACATCTTCTTAGGAGGATGAGTCGACAATGGATGGTTAGACTGGAAACAACCCGGTTCTTAAAGTCAAAACGCGGACGTGAAGGAAAACATCCCCCACACGGTTTTTGAGTCGCAACGTTCAGTGAGTGTCATGAGAGGGATAGTAAGAAATGAAAGAGCATCAATCCAACATTCTTATAGCTAAACAAAAGACAAAGGCATTTTTTTTCAAAACACAACATTTTTTATTCAAAAATCACTTAACACTAAACAACAACTCTAACATTTTTAACAATAATCCAACAATATAACATCAAAAATTTTTTTCAAAACACAACATTTTTTATTCAAAAATCACTTAACACTAAACAACAACAACTCTAACATTTTTTAACAACAATGCAACACTAAAAGTTTCTCCACTAGGTAAAGAGGGATAACAGTCTTCCATGGTTTCTAGTAATCTAGGATGACTTCTCTCAAGCTGTTGATTTCTATGGTATTATCGAATTCTGCATACAGGATGACGTTCACCGTTTCATCAGGGTCTCGGTCTTTAAACTGAATTTCCACACGAATCTGGCCGGATTTTATAGGGTGGAAATGTCCCTCGTCGCTGCCTTGGTCTGGAGTGAAATCGAAAGCCCACAAAGCGTAGCCTCCTGCATAATCCTCGTACGTAATACCGGTGGCTTCGTACAAGGACAAGTACAATCTCAAGTAATTCTTCTTTTTAAAGTCAGGTTCGAAAGGTCGGGTACACAAGGTCTTGCCATCGCGACTGACTTCGATTTTGGACACGCCAAAGTGTTGAAAGTAGAAAGGATTTTTTTCGTCAGCTCCGTTGAAGGCTGTATTCTCGACGATACCAACGATCAAACGTTTGGGTAACTGTCCTTGGAACAGATGATCTTCGATCATGGATCGCTGTCCCTTGGGAATGGTGAAGGTTTTCACTTCCACGCGTCGTATGGGATACTTGGCGGTCGTTCTGCTCAACGTCTGACTGATGTCGTTTCCCACTTTAGGTAACACTTCCACACGGCGTACGTAGAGTCTGGCTTCTAGGATTTTGGTTTTGTAACCGTCACTATCAGCCATCAAATGGAAAGTGGCACTGCTACGATTCAGTCTCAGGCGGACATCCACCCCGTTCAGCAAATACTTTTCTTGCAACCACATGTCCAAATGCAAACGATCCATCAGTTCTAAACTTGTGTCGGCTCCCGTGATTCTCTTTCTTCGTTCTACAAATCCATCATTGTTGTCTTTCTTTTCATCAGTTTCCAATATTTCAAACTTGGTAGGTTCGTCAGCTTCCCATACCACACAGGCATTGAGATGAGTGTTCTTGGCATCTATTCCGTACGTCAAGAGATTTTCCAGGTAGGCACGATAAGGGTAAGTATCCATGCTGCTACTGACCAGTTTGTTATTCAAATACAAGTCCACTCCACTGAACAAGGAATGCATGAAATTGTTGACGGGAGCTACTGCTTCATCGTCTATAGCACCTCCAGTCTTATCTAGAATTTTGACTTTCAGGTACAAGTAACTGCTATTCAGATCGATGTAATCTTCGGGCTGTCCTTTGATTTCAAACTCGATGGGAGCGGAATCGGTCAGTGAGGAGACGGGGTGAAATTCCACCCACTGGGATTCTTGCATCGTCATCATCGTGGGGGGCATGGCAAACAGATCCAGTTCCGTCTCGGAACAAGCGCAAGATTCTCGGTGCATCATTTTTTTGTCTCTTTTCTCAATAATCGAAAACGTCTAAGTCTCGAACGGTTCTTCTTTTCTTGGCCTTTCTCGCTTGAAGTCTGGTGAAAGGGTGTTTTCTTCGTCGTCTCTTTCTGCCTTGTCCTTGCTGAATGCCTGACTCGGTAGCGTGCAGGGCATTTATAGGTGTTTCTCGTTGGCCTAAAATGTCTTTGCCCGTTTGCAGCAAGACATTTTTGCCAGCCCTCATGAAGGCTTCTTTAGGGTTTTGTTTGTCGATGATGACATTTTGGAGAAATTCTTTGCCTTGCGTCAGTGCCGCATCTTTCAAGGCGTGCAATCCGCGTGTCACCATCGGTTTCAACACCGGGGCCACCGAACGAAAGGCCGATTTTAACATATCTCCTAAGCCGTGTCCTCGCTGTTGAGCAACCCCTCGGTACACTGGATACATGACTTAAGAGTCGTGAGAGAACCGTTTTCGCAAATGGAGTTTCACCGTGACTTTTCCTTTGGTGAATGGAATATTTTGTCCCAGATCTCCTTTTATAGCAATGTTGACCGTGTCCAAATACGACTTACTGACAGGCAAATAGTGAGGATGGAGAAATTCGCGGTGGACGTGGTAAGTGTTTCCACCTTCCTCGTCAGTGTTCGTGGCAGAATCCACTTTGAAAGGAATGACACGCAGTAACGGTACGGAGGTGTGTCCCACCACGTTGTACTCCACCACATCGGAATACACGAACATCAAATTCAGTCCTTGGTTCAGTTCTACCGGGGCACAAAATAACTTGCTAAAAGACTCGTTGTCGTAAACGATGGGTAATTCGTTTTTCTTGATCATGGTCTTTCTCATGTCCATGTCTCCGCCCAACATGTCATACAATTCAGGACAAAATAAAATGGACAGGATTTTACTCCGTTCAAATTTCATCAAGAAGCGACGAGCTGCTTTGTGGTACTCCATGGTGACATTTTTGTTGACATGCTCCAAAGCTTTCAGAAACACGACATTAAACCTGGAGGTTATGGTGCTGACCAAATGTTGACCACTAAAATAATAGCCTGTGGGAATGAACAAGTGATAGGTGGTGTACTTTTGTGTACGGGTTTTCTTGTCATATTTGACATTGCTATCCATCCACTGTTGCATTTGCTCGTCATGAACTTCCACATCAAAAAAATTTTGATTGGGAAGGACATTGAGGACTTGGGTCGGGTGAATCATTTCTACTAAAGCCACTTCCCAATGGGCTTCGTGATCTAACTGGATGGCCTGAGGTAATTTGGCCGTGTAACAGCACAACGTGTTCTTGGGAAACACCTCCATGGAACTGTCACTGGGTAAAGTTAAGTAAAATTGGTTTTGGTGACTCATAATTCCAGAGTTCTGTGGCTGTCCGAGGGGTTACTGGACGTCAGAGGCGTGTCTCCGTCTAAAATGGGGTTCTGGTTGTGATTGAAGTGGTGACTGGCACTGGCACTGGACACAAGGTTCCCGGGGTTCCCGTTCGAGGTGAATTTCAGGGAGGGATTAGGAAGCAGGTAACCGATGCAACTGCTCAATAAAATGGTCCACAATTGTTTGTCTCCTTGTTGCAAACTCAAATTGGCGATGGCTGCCCCGATGACACAATACACCACGAAGATTTGGCAGAAAAAGACGATTTGCGTTTTAGGCACACGTTCTCCACACCACACCCACAAGGGTTGTTTTTGTAAATCTTGCACAGAAGAACTAGGTGAAGGAGGAGTGGTCGACGTAGCTGCGTCTGCTGTGTGAAAGGGCATGATGGTCACTTCTTTTTATAGTCGATGACTTGCGAAGCGTCGATCCAAGAATCGAAACTGGGTGGATATCCTTTCCAACGTACTTTGACTTCTTTGACACGTCGTTTGCCCACTTTACGGGTTCTGCGTTCGAGAATGCTTTCGATGTCGTACACGTCGTCTTCTTTTTTGGTGACACGTTGTAACTCGGGCAAATAAAACGTTCCTTTGAGCACTTCTCCGTTCATGTCTTCCAATTTATAGACGGCAGGATGAGGGCCATGCACTCGTCCAGTGACGCGAAACAGTTCGGTCGTCCAGTTAGGTAAGTAACCTTTGTCGAAAGTGCGTTTGGTTTTGCCAATGCGCACCCAATCTCCTACGGCCAAGTCTCCACTTTTCTTGGGGACAGCCCTCGTCGGGGACGTACCAAACAGGCGCTCAAACACCAACACTTCGTTGTCGGGAGTCACGTCTTGCGGGGCACGTCCGATGCTTCGATGGTAAGATTGGTTGTACGCTTGCACCAGGTGCGGTAAGATGTCGATGTACTTCAGAGTGTGGTGATGCGTAAAATATTTCCACATGCGTTCTTTCAAATTGCGTTGAAAACGTTCCACAATGCTAGCTTTGGTTTCGGGATTCTCGGTGGTAAAAAAATGAATGTCACGTTTCTTTAATTCTTTTTGGAAAGCTTGGTTCAGAAATTCGGTGCCTTTGTCCGTTTGCCATCGAAGAGGGTGACGACCGCTTTGTTTCAACACCCGTTGCAGGGCTCGCACTAACTCGCTGCTCGATTTGGAAGTCAAGGGTACGACCCAGGCAAATTTGGAAAAGACGTCGATGACACAAAACAAATATTTGTAGCCACGATTGTAGCTGGCCAAATGAGAGACATCGGCTAAATCGGCTTGCCATTGATGATCGATGCCTTCCACTCGGGTGCGACTTCTGGCAAACTTGCGTCGAATGGGTTTGTGTAAAGTGTAGGTAGCTTGTTCTTGTAACCATCGTTGCACTTGAGGTAAACGGAGACTTTTCAGTCGCGTTTTGGCAGCACGATACAATTTTTGAACTCCTGCGTAACCTGCAGGATGGGAGGGATCGTAGTAAATGCTGGCTAAGACTTTTTCCATTTTTTTGTGTTGGTTGGTGTGTTAATAAGACACCCACTCTTGGAGGATGCTACTCTTTTTCTCTTGGGGTATTTTCTTGGATTGCAATGCTTTGCGTGTGCGGCCAGGAATAGGTGTCGAAGAGGAGAAGGATGTCTGAGCGGGAGATATCGGTTCTTGTTTCACTTCTGTCTTCACTTCTGTCTTCACTTTCTTTTTCTCTTGCGATGAAGAAGGGGTGGCCATCATCTTTTTAATCCATCCAATTCTGGAGGTAGGTGGTGTTGTTAACTTGCGTACTTTTTCTGGTGGAGTTTGAAACCCTTCCTCTTCTTCTCCTTTTTCTGTCTTGGTCACGGGTACTGGTGGTACTGGTACTGGTACTGGTGATGGTGCTGGACTTTTCATCAAGGTCTTAAAATCTTTCAGAGTGGGTAGAGCTGTTTCGTCTAAAGCTTTCTGGTGAAAGAGTTGCAGTCGTTGCAAGAGTTGACCGTACTTTTGCGATTTTTCTGTTTCGGACAAATCTTGGCGATCCATCAAGGACTGCAATTCGTGTTGTAACTGGGACATCTCGCTCAAATTGGGATTGGGAGGTAAATGCGGGGTGTGTTGTTCTTGCCACCGATGGTATTCCATCCATCGTTTGTAAGGCACTAAAGCTAGTTTTCGTCCTTCCATGGGGTTGTCAGGGGTCGATTCTGAGATCTTGGAGCTTCCGAGGCCTTTTTATCTTGCTCCCACCAGTCCTCCCAACATGGTTCCCAAGACTCCTTTCAGTATGGGGCCTAACAAGAGAGGTAAAATACCTCCACGTTGCACTAACATCTTCTTTTTTTGACGAATGGGAATTTTCTTTTGAACCATTTGGCGAAGAACGTGACGATGTTTGCCTAAGCATTGTTTCTGGTGTTTGGACAAAGGGATCGTGCCTTTCAAAACGTTCAAACAACATTCGCACACGGTATCGATGACCTCTTTGGAGGCTGTTTGAATGAGTTTTTTTCGTAGGGGTGGAGAAGCTTTGGACAGGACAGATAACATGTCCCCATGTTTGGCTAAACGTGGTGGCAGTCCTTTCCTTTTCTTTCCTTGGGGTTTTCTGGAGGGTGACATCTTTGAGTCTTCAGGAGCACCAAAAAACACTGATACCCGACTTGGTCACAGGCCTTTTTTATACTGGAACGCGTCGCCACTGATTGTCTTTACGTCGTATTAGTTTGAGGACAGGCATGACACGTCGTGCAGGGGTACGTAACGGACTAAATCGAGCCAGTTCTTGCTTGGACAAATCCAGTAAACTTTGTAACATGCCCGATCTTTCTTGAACTTTGATTTTGGGAGAAGGTTCTTTGTGAGCAGCAGCCACTGCCACTAAATTGGAAGGTCCTGCCACTGGGGAAGTTCTTTTGGGTGTCATCAACGGAGAAGTTCTTGGTGTGATCAACGTCTCCAAGTACTCTTCAGTTCTGGGTGTCATTAACGGAGAAGTGGACAAACGTGAAGCTGCCGGAGACGCAGTCACCGCCGTGGCAGGTCGTGGTTTGCGAGTGTAAGGTTGCGTCCTGGCCGAAGTGCCTCTCTTGCGACTAGTTTTCTGTGGACTTTTCTTTTTCTGGGAGCTTCTTTTCTTTTTCCGGGGTGGTGGTGTCTGGTCAGAGGAGGGTCCTGCCACTGGAGAAGTTCTCCTTGGGGACCTGGTCTTTATCTTCTTGGGGCTTCGTTGGACTTTTGTCTTAGGTATAACTTTGGGGGCATTAGGATCCCATCTTAAGAGTGAGCGAATGATGACCCCTCCTAGAGTACCGCTCCCTCCAGGTTTCAAAATGATTTGTTTTTTGGTTTGAGTGTCGATGCGGGGATCGGCCAGTTGGACCAAAGCGACTTTGTTTCGATCAAAAAAAGCGTTTGGTTTGATGAGGAATCTGAATGATTCCTTGGAGTAATTGACGTGCCGTCACCGTGAACCATCGTAAGACTTCTTTGAGACTAGCTTCTAAGACACGAGCTCGTGTTTGTGGATTTTTTTCTCGACTGATGCCATACAAGGCACGAATCAATTTGACGGGAAGATGCGACTGAAGGGACGTCATGTTCGCACTGTGTGAGACAGACGAACAAGGGTCTGAGGTTTTTATAGATTTTTTCATGGGGAGTGAAATGAAGTCGAGGACGGAGACGTGTACAGGACAGGCCCTCCGTCTTGGCACCAGTGGTGAAACAAGTGGGTACGAAATCGCAAATCCTCGGGAGTCGTAGGTTTCAAATCGACGAGTAAATAGGCGTGTGGCGTTTGAGTGGCATCGTCGTACGCCTGAGTCAGCCAAGGCGTTCCTAACTGTTTGGCTAAGACTTGCACTTGCGATTTATCTCGAGGGCTTTTAAACAAGACGACGTAATGCGCATTGAGACTGATGGTGCGATGGGCTTTACTTTGTTGAAACAAATTTTGGGTGATGTAAACGACACTGGCATTACGGTGATGCCCTTTGCGCGTGAACCACAGTTTAATTTCTTCTTCGTCTTCTCCTAACATGTCGTCGAAAATGACCAAATGGGTTTGACGGGAGTCAGAGACGATGCCGTCGTCTTCTTTAGGAATGCCTTCCACAAACACGATGGAATCGCCTTGACTTTCTCGCAAGAGGCTGTACGCCGATTGCCACTCTTTGTAACACCACACGATCCGTTGAGGGGGTCGATCGATCAAATGATATTTATGTTCGATCAAACGTTTGACGAATTCAGTTTTGCCAGAACCGCTAGGTCCAGCAATGAGCATGTTAAAGGGATGGCGAAGATACAAAGCCTCCCAACTGGCACGATCTAAGTGTTCGTCGATGACTTTGACAGTAGAGGAAGAGGGAGCAGAGACAGTAGAGGTAGCCATGGTGTGAGGAATGTCACTTGTGACACGAAAAAACAAACAAGACAAGAGTTTATATACTTTTTCAGAACACGTTTATTGAATGTTTTTTTCAAACATGAATACGAAAGACAAAAATACATAAAAGCCAAAGGCTTAAGTACAAGAATAAAAGGCACATGAACGTGGAATAAAAAACAAGTGTCTGTACAACAACCACATGTTTTGGGTAAAGTTCTAACCAGTTCTATAGTAGGGGGTAAGGTCACACAAGTGTCCTCCCGAAAGGGTCTTTCAGGCCTGTCCACGACAGTCCTGTCCTGGGTGACGGGTTCTTCTGGCACCGTCACTAACACAGGTTGAAAAGTAACTTTTTTCCTTGAATAACTCTCGTGCATACTGGGCCACCTCTTGTGTCCAAGCCTCAAAACCCTGGTCTCGGTGATGTCCAACATTTGACTCCTAACCAATCTGGTTTCTTCTTCGTCAACGACATGGTAAGTTACTTCAATGAACAATGAACTATTGGTCTTGGACGTTGTCCCTTTTTATATGCTGACCAATATCGATGTGACCGTACGGCAACGTAAAGTGATTGGGAAGTCTCACTCGCTTCTGGTACACGATTTGATAGATTTTTTCCAGGGGCCGACTGACGATGTGGTGAGTGGGTAAACGTACAATCTTGTTCGGTTGAAAAGTGGTCACTTTAAAGTTTCCATCCTCTCCCGATTGCAAGGCTTCTTTCAATACCCCGAAGTTGACCACTCGACTGGTACGATGATTCAGAGTCAGTCCTTTCACTTTGCACGTCGTGTGCACTTCTCCTTGTTTGTCCCGGTATTCGTAGCCGTAATTTTTGGGACCACCACTGACGAAACTTAGAATCTTGTCGTCGGGATGCTCGTCTGTCCAGGCTCCTAAACGGTCTCCTTCGATGTCAGGGTGCTGTTGAATCGGGTGATGGATGTAAATGCAACTGTCCGTGTCAAAGTACAGGACGCGTTCTTCTAACAGTTCTAAAGCTTCGTACAATTTTAAGCGAGCATGAGCTGTCACGTAAGCCGCAATGATGACATTTCCAAAAGGGTCGTCTTGTACAAAGTCCAGATCTTCTTCGTAATTGACCAAGATCAAATCCTCTCGAACGACGTCCACGTGTTTCATGTATTTGGTTTTGTCGTGAATCATCTGGAAGTAGCGGGAAGGTTCTGTCAAATATTCCGTCTTGGGTAAACACGGTCGTTGTGCCATTTTACCCCACAAGCAATTTAACATCACTTTGGCAAACGATCGCCTGCCTTCGTTTTTTTCGATGTGGTCTAAAGAGATGCCTTCTTGGGCGTAGTATTTCTCTTTGAATTGTATTTGGTCTTCGGGAGTGTGACACCAGGAAGGATGGCCGCTGGCTTCTTGTTTCAGTTTTAAAAAGGCATCCACGTAGTCGGCGAAAATGCCTTTCTGAGTAGGGTCACCCTTGTGGTACTGTTGTGTCTTGGGAAAGTGGCAAATTTCGTACACTTCTAACAGTTGGTATCCCATGTCCAGAGCTTTGAACAATTCCACGCTGACCCAGGTTCCCGTCAAGGCACGTTCTTCCTGGCTGTGATGGCAAGGTTGGTCCTGGTTGCACGTTTCGGCACAAGTACGGCACAAGGGAAACATCAGTTTGCCTTGACAATGGTGAGGTAAGACGGGATGGTATAGGTTCGTGGGAGGCAAAACTTTACACTTGATCAAGCCTTCGTATTGTCGAATGTTTTTCAGGTCGATGTGTTCCGTCAACAATTGCGGGTGCCCTACAGGAAAGCGACAATATTTGCACACGTAGGGATACAGCGAACACACGTCCAAGTATTTGATTTCTTCTCCTTTCTCTTCGTCGGCTTGGTACAGCAAACAGGTGGCATTGGTCCTTCCTCCGTACAAACTATCCCTCGGGTTCAGCGGGTCCATGAACTGGTAACTTTCCACGAGGCGTTTAAACTCGGGATCGGTTTTCAAACGGTGATCGTACTCGTGTTCCCACATTTCCACCACTTGGTATCCTTGCTGTTCTAACTTTAGGCGTCGCTGACAAGTGTCCTGGTACAAGTCTTCCATGGTTCGTTGCAAAAACTGATTTTTAGTGTCACGGTCAGGGTAACAGATGGGACATCCGTGAAATAAGCAACCGTTAAACTCGTACACGATCTTGGGGTTTTCTAAGTCCCAGCCATCTACCGAATACGTTCCGATGGTCTTTTCGCCTCCTCCGTTGCGGGCATGCTGAATCCATTTGTCTTCCTTGTCGCACAAGTAATGTAACCAACGTAGTATTGACCGAGTATTGACGCTTGACATAGTGAGTCGTTTGAGGGCTGATGACAGCCACGGTGTTTTCAGGCATGAATCGTTGGCGGTACACTAAGGAACACGCTTTGGCAATGGTGCAAGCTTCTTTCAAAGGACGAACTCCTCCGTGTTCCATGAACAGTTCTCGAAATTTTCCACAGCAACGTCGTAAAATGTCCACGTCGGAACGACAATACTTTAACATTTCTTCCTGAAAGTCGAAGGGGTCAGAGGCATGAGCCTGGTACCAAGCGTAGAAAGCTTCTCGTTGTTCGGTACGCATGTTGTCGGGGTCGTAATAGTGAGCCTCAGGTAAATGGGGTAGAACGGCATGTTGATTGGCTTCCGTATTGAAAAAGTGTGGAAAGTACCCTTTAGCCATTTCTGTCATTCCAAACGTTTTAGGCATTCGACTCAAAGGCATGCCCAAGTAACTCATCGAATCTTTAAACTGTACTTGTCCCACTTGCATGAAAATGATTTTGGCTCCGTTCAAAGTGACTTTAGGACGTTCGGTGCCTTGTTCCGTATAGTATCTGAGAAGAAACTGTCCGTCGTATCCGGAGAAATTGTGAGCCATCACCGTGGCATGACGATGACAATCTCCGTAACGTTCGATGTCCTCTTTGCTCCATGTCTTGTCGATGGGGTCTAAGACCCATTGGGCAAAATCGGCTAACGTGTTTGGTCCTCGAAAGATTTTTTCACGTCCTCCAGGAATCTTGCTGCAGTGAGGGCAATGACTGAAGATAGGTTCTTGAATGCACTTCTCGCACGCTCGATGAGCCACGCAGAAATTAGGAATGTGAATGCCGGTCTCTTGCATGCATTCGAAATCGAAAAAGATGAAATTGCCTTTCTTCTTGTGACCGTCCTCTTCCTCTGGTGGGGGTTGGTATTTTTGCACGTAACATTCGTGTTCCAAGTCCACGATGTGGTGACAAATGTGACATTTTTTCTTTCCTCGACATACGTGTGCCTTGGTACTATTGGTACGTATGCCTTGACAAGCACATTTCTTCTGTGAACCTTGTGTTTTCAAATGTTGCTGGTAACAGGTAGGGCTGACAAACGTGCGCAGACAAGTTGAACAAGGAACTGGTTCTTCGCTCAGACAGGGTGGAGAGGCCAAACATCCTGGGCATTTCCATCCACAAGACTTGTGGTGCTCTCGATTGTTATAACCATAATCACATTTCTCACAATAATAACTGTATCCCAGGAATCCAGTGATACTGGTAATGGTATCGAAATGTTCATCGTGATAATAGACATGACTGTATTTTCCGTCCTTAAAATCTTGGCCTCGAAACAACAGAGTTCCACGGATTTCTTGAGGGTGCATTTTCAAGGTGTAGCGTGGAGCTAGGGCATCTTGCAATTTTTGCATCTCAGGAATGCCACAGGGTGTGTCTTTGGACAGTCCGGGTTGTTGTAACAGGAGTTCTGCTTCATTTCGTTGTGTGGCTCGATCGGATCGTTGAATAGTTTTCCAGGTTCTTTTCCATTCTACCGTGTCGTTCTTGTTGGCATAGGTTCGTCCCACCACGATGGCACGGGCTAAACAGATCTGGTCTTGAGGGTTGTGAATTCGGACGAGACTTGTTTTGGTGTTGCGAAGGTTGTCCACCAGTAACATCTTTTTGCGTCCTGTCCCTTGAGGAAGAGAGACGTGGGCCATTTTCAGTGTGGCTTTACCATCGGTGATGTCAAACTGGTCATTAGATTGTTGTACGTGTTGAATCTTGTCCATGATTTTGGAAGGGGTTAGTTCTGCGGGTCTGCTAAACTCGATCCAAACAGGAGATTTCAAACCGTCGTGATCTACGGATAGTGTCAAGCGATCGTCTTCTTTGGCTTGAGATTGTCGCTTGAGTGAGGTGAGCAAAGAATCCCACATCTCGGTGATAAACCCTTCTGCTTTCTCCAAGGGTACGTCGGCCTTGAAATCTTTAAACTTCATCGTGTAGGTGTAAGCCGTGGTTCTAAATTTTCTAGAGGAGCGCTTTTCCGTCTCTCGAATGGAATAGTACTTTTCAGGGTTGACTAAGGGTGGTGAACTTGGTTTAGAGGGTTCGGATTCTGGTTCACTCATGTCCTCTTCAAAATCACTGGCATGAATTTGTGCCAAGATTTCAGCCCTGGTACGAGGCGATAGATCACGTTTCTGCCTCTTACTTTCTTCTTCTTCTTTCTTCTCGAATGAATAGGATCGTTTCATCTTGAGTGCAAAACGTCAAATGACTCAAGTTCAAACACCATAGACTAATTTATAGTCATGGCAAACCAGCGTATATAAAAAGGGTGTGTCTTGTCCTTTCACTATTCATTTCACTCTCAAACCGAGCACAACGATGGAAGAGACTAGCCAAATCGAACGTTTCGTCAGAGCTTTGCGAGGGGTCATTAGAAAATTCTCTTCAGACCAGCCGACAGACTACTCTCCTTCCTTTCGAGATAAGAGTCGGGATACTTGCTATATCTGTCAGAAGAAAGGGCATTGGTCTTCAGAGTGTCCAGACCGTCAAAAAAGAAAAAAAACAGGGGCTAAAAAAGACAAAAGTCAAGATACCTGTTATTATTGTAAAGAAAAAGGACATTGGTCTCCAGATTGCCCAAAAAAGAAACAAGAGGAGTCAGAAGAAAAGAAGGATTCTTCAGAAGAAGAGAGGGATTCTTCGGAAGAAGAGAGGGATTCTTCGAAAGAAGAGAGGGATTCTTCAGAGGAAGAAAGAAGACAATTCTATTTAAAAGAAGCAAAGAAACAGGAGAAGAAAAGAAGAAGGGAAGAAAATGAGGAAAAAACGGTGAAGAAATTCAAGAAACAGAGAGACTAAACAAGGAGAAAGAAGAAGTCAATGAACTTTTAATTAAAGTGTTGTGCTGTGAATTGGATTGTAAAAAATGGATAAAAGAATACATGAATGATATAAGGTAAGTGTCTTTGAGTTTTGATTTTAAAATAAGAAGCTACACTCACGCACTCATACACAGACACGTACTATAAGGGTAAAATGGGTGGGGTTTATTTTTGAGTTATTGGCAAATTGAAATTGTATTTCTTTTCGAGAAATGTGGGTGGCCCTGAAAAGGGCCTTTTTATTTTGGTGTAGGGGTGAGTTTAACCAATCAACTTTAACTGCCTTAAGCCTTTGCCACGGCCAAGGCCTACTTCTGATGATTGGGTTGAAATCACTAAGGGTGGTACGATAGGCTTAGTCACAGGGTTGGCGTGTTTAGCTCGGGAAGGTTGTATTCTCTTCGGTCGTGATAAAGAAGTCTGATACATTTGTTTCAGACTTCTTAACTCCGCTAAAATGTCCAACAGTACCGTAGCCGTTTGATTTTCACCCTCTTGTTTCTTTGCTGCTACTTCTTCTTGCTGTTGTTGCTGTTGTTTTTTTCTTACCTCTTCTTGTTGCTGTTGCTGTTGCTGTAGGAGAAAAGCTTGTTCCGCTTCCTTTTGTCGTTGCATAAATTTCTCCAATTCTTCTTTCTGTCTCTGTCTAAAATTCTCCACTTGCGGTAATGAAGAAGGTAACGAAGGTTCCGGAACAAATTCTTGCGAGGTAAGAAAATCCACAAAATCCCAATGTACCTCTTCTGAAAGTAAGTCCGGGTTCCCTTGGGCAGTCTCCCCTGCTGGTGCACCCCAATGGATCGTTTTCTGAGTTTCCGTCATGTTGAATCACTGTCGCATAGATTGACTGCACACAAGCGCTAACGAATCTATATAGACCACGTGACGTCACAGACTGCTCTCTTCGGATTGGATGCGAGCTGACTGAATTTTGTAACGCGTGTTCGGATTGGTGAATGAATTCAATCCGTTTCAATCCTTCCTGTACCTATAAATAAGCGCAGTTCACTGCATTGATTCACCTATTCTCGTCGCTTCAAGATGTGGACCACAGTTGAGTCATCCACCCTTGTGTCTTCCATGATGTTCAGGACGGACATGCTCATGTATGTCAGGTCCAAGTGGATTGTTGTTGATAGGACAGATACTAGTCAATGGATGAGGAGAGTTTACATAGAAAGACAAGGATGTCTCAAGAGGGTACTTGTGTATGGACCGGCAGTTAGAAGGAGTTTAAGAAGAAGAAGAAGAAGATGTGACAGATGCCATCTATGTTAATATTAATATTAACATAAACCCAAAGGCCCTTTTCAGGGCCAGCCATATTTCTCGAAAAGAGATAGCCTTTCCATTGCCTACCCCTTTTTTTAAATTTAAATTTAAATTTAAATTTAAAAAAAAATCCCATATTCAATTTCCCTTGTCCCTAGACAAACCCAAACTCTATTCCCATGTTAATTTCCCCTTGTCGCTAGACAGACCCACACTATAGTTCCATGTTAAATTCCCCTTGTCGCTAGAGTGACCCACGATTTTTCTCCATGTTAATTTCCCTTGACGCTAATCTGACACACGATTTTTCTCCATGTTAATTTTCCATTGTCGCTAGAGTTGCCCATGGGGTCTTGTAATGCTAATTCCCATTGTCGCTAGGGTGCCCCTATTTACTACTGAGAGAGCCTGGGCGGGTGTCGAGCCCGCGACCGCTAGATGAAAAGTCAGATGTTTTATCCACCCAGATATTCCGGCTCTCTAACCTATATACGAGATTTTTCTGTGCGGCTGATGAATATGTCGCAGTGAAAAATGTTGGTTTATTTTAAACACATATTTCTTAATGACGTCTGTGCAGAGGTTTAGGGAATCTGTCATTTTTTAATTTATAGTCATTATTATTGATGTGTTTAATTTATGGGAGTGGTTTTGAATGTATCTACTGGAATGTATTTAACGAAGTGTGCATGTGGACATTTTTCATTTGGAATATTTTTTATCTGGATGTTGTGCCTTGCAAATGCATTGGTCATGAAAAAGTTCATGGTAGCATAGCTCGAATGTACATGGCATAACGATTAGAAGTTTCATCCTGTTGTGAATGAATTTTCAAAACTGACCAATCCAAATAATTCCCACGATTAACGCCGTAGACTGTATCAGTCAGTTCAAGCTGTTGGACTGTTCGTACAGAGTCACAATTCATACAAATAACGTATTGGATTACCAGCTGTCACAGTTCATACAAATAACGTATTGGATTACCAGCTGTCACAGTTCATACAAATAACGTATTGGATTACCAGCTGTCATGACATCCTTATTGTTATATTTTCAATATAATGTGCATTTATGGTATGACACTTTTCATATAAAAGTATATTGATCGTTATATTTTCGGTATAATGTACCTTTATGGTATAACAACTTTCATATCAAAGTATATTGATTGTTATTTTTCAATAAATTATGTACCTATACGTATGACAATTTTCATATAAAAGTATATTGATGGTTATTTTTTCACTGTATTGTACCTGTATTGTATGACAATTTTCATATAAAAGTATATTGATGGTTATTTTTCAGTGTAATGTACCTATACGGTATGAAAATTTTCATATAAAAGCATAATGATGGTTATTTTTTTACTGTAATGTATCTATAAGGTATGACAATTTTCATTTAGTTGCTCCAGAAGACCATACATGGACAAGGGAAATAACTCGTACAAAAATAACCAAAACCGTAAGATTTAATTCCCACGACCATTTTGTTTTGTATTATGATTTCTTGATTTTTGCAAAAATTACTATTGATTTTGTGTCGGTTGCACATTATGTCATTTATTTCCCTGGTAATGTTTCATTAACACAAGGAGTTTTCATGAGTCGATGGTATTTTTCTTAGTTTTTATATTGAGTTTTGTCAGGAGTAGGTTTTATTTATTTATTTATTTATTTATTTATTTATTTATCTATTTATTTATTTGATTATTTATTTATTTATTTATTTATTTATTTAATGAGTGTTCCACGCATCGTTCTCTTAAGTGAGATCAGAGGCAATACATATTTGTTCTCTCCTTTTTTGTTTTGATTGATATCGTTATTGTATTTCTGCCATTATTCACTCAGATCCCTCATTTTCATGCACCAAGTCTGTCTTTGTTTTAACATGCCAGTGGAATATCTGTATTTAATGGTTTTGTCAAAAAAAAAAAACATTTAAATGCGTATTCATAAAACTCATTCATCAGGTAGAAATATGTTTTTCTTATTACCCAATCAAGATGCTTCCAAAATTTGAAATATATCCTTCCATTTCGTTTGGTGATTTGGCAGTATCACAATTGGAGCATTTTATCAACTCCATTATTTCAGTAGTAAAATTTCGTTAGTACAATAGTAGAAAAGCCGCGTGAGAATAGATGTAAGGAGAGATTGATAATTTGAATTAATCATTGCATAATGTGTTACTTTAGTTTTTGTGCCTGAGTGACATTCCACGCCAAAAATATTGTATATTTTTAAAATTTAATTTTTCTGCTATCCTATTATTTCTGTGGCTACCATTTATTATGGAAAAGTTTTAGTGTACACAACAACCCACTTTAAATTACATGGGGCAAGTGTCAACATACAAAATTCTAATTAGCTATGTTATGCTAATTGATAGGCGTTTTATCTGTACACTGGTGATAAGTATATGTACACTGGTGATAATTATATGTACACTGATGATAGGTATCTCTGTACTGGTGACAGATATATCTAGACTGATGACAGGTGCCTGTGCACTGGTGTTATGTATCTGTACACCGCTGATAGGTATCTGTACACTGGCGATAGGTATCGGTACACTGGTGATAGGTATCTCTACAACGGCTATAGGTATATGTAAATTTGTGATAGGTAACTCTGCACTGGTGACAGGTGCATGTTGACTGGTGATAACTATGTGTACGCCGGTGATAAGTATATGTACACTGGTGATAGGTATATGTACACTGGTGATATATATCTGTACAGTGGTGATATGTATCTTTGCACTGGTGACACGTGCTTGTGCACTGGTGATATGTATATGTACACTGATGATAGGTATATGTACACTGGTGATAGGTATATGTACACTGGTGATAGGTATGTTTACCCTGCTGATAGGTAAATGTACACTGGAGATATGTATATGTACACTGTCGATAGGTATATGTACACTGATGATAGGTATCTTTGCACTGGTGATATGTATATGTACACTGGTGATATGTATCTTTGCACTAGTGATATGTATATGTACACTGGTGATAGGTATCCTTGCACTGGTGGTATGAATATGTACACTGGCGATATGTATATGTACACTGTTGATATGTATATGTACACTGGTGATAGGTATATGTACACTGGAGATATGTATATGTACACTGGTGATAGGTATATGTACACTGGTGATAGGTATATGTACACTGGTGATAGGTATATGTACACTGGTAATAACTATTATAGAACGATTCAGGCTCTCAAGATTATTGAACAGGTAAATATATCCTGAGTAAATGCCTCAGATAAATCTCCCAAAATGCAAGCAAATTCACGATAAATCCATAAATTTAGATAGGGACTATAGCGGGAAATATCCAAATTTGTTTAACGGTCTAGTGAAAAAAAATGGTTCTATAACATAACTCTGGACAAAAATGCCAAACCGTATGCCTTATCTTCCCCAAGAAAGGCTCCTATCCCTTTACTGAATAATGTTCAAGAGAAGTTGGATAGAATGGGAAAAATGGGTGTTATTTCAAAAGTAGAGCCCATTGAGTGGTATGCGGCAATGGTTGTTGTTCCGAAACCAAACGGTACGGTAACAATTTGCCTGGATCTAACAAAACTAAATTAATCAGTTAAAAGAGAGAACCACGCACTACCATCAGTTGAATTTTCCCTTGCAAAACTAGCAGGTGCAAAGTTTTTCACCAAACTTGATGGAATCTCAGGCTTTTGGCAGATAAACCTGTCAGACGATTCACGCCGCCTTACAACTTTTATTACTCCTTTTATTTTAATCGATTTCATTCGGAAACAATTCGCGCCTGAATTTTTTTCAGAAAAGGATGTCAGAAACTCTGAAGCGACTTGACGGAACACACTGTCACATGGACTATGTTCTTGTTTTTGGGGGAAACCCAGAAACACCATGACGAAAGACTAGAAATGGTCATGAAATCAATTCAAAGGACCGGCGTCATTTTGAATGCTGAAAAGTGTGAATTTTCGAGACGATCCATTAGGTTTCTTGGGCATGTTATTGACGAAAATGGTTGCCGACCGGATCCGAAAAATGTTAAAGCTATAACTGAAATGGAAACAGCGAAATGCGTAACAGAGATACGACGATTTCTCGGTATGGCAAATCAGCTTGGCAAATTTAGTTTATATTTGGCAGAAAAATCAAAACCATTACGTGAGCTTTTGAAAGTTAAAAATACGTGGATTTGGGGTCCAGATGAAGAACTAGCTTTTAGAGATTTCAAGCAAGAAATGAAATCTTCACCAACTTTAGCACATTATGTTCCAAATAGAGAAATAGTTGTATCTGTAGATGCATCTTCATTTGGACTATTTGCTGTGCTACGGCAGAAGCACGGTAGCACTCTGAAACCGGTGGCGTTCGCATCGCGAGGTATGTCAGCTAAGCTAAAGCAGAGAAAGAGGCCCTTGCAATCACTTGGGTTTGTGAACGCTTCAGTAGCTATTTAATTGGGTCACAATTCAAACTTTAAACTGACCATAAGCCATTAGTACCACTAATGAGCACAAAAATCTTGGGAGATTTACCCCCTAGAATTCAATGCTTTAGAATGCGTTTGATGAGATTCAACTTTTGCATAGTCCATGTTGCTGGCAAAAATCTATTAACTGCTGATGCTCTATCCAGAGCACCTTTAACTTGTCACTCTGAGAGTGACAGAGAATTTCGGGCTGAAACTAACGCCTTAGTTGATTTCTTAGTTAGTAATTTGCCTTCATCGAATACTCGACTTGAGCAAATAAAGTATGAATATCGAAATGATTCGATCTGTAAACAACTTGTACAGTTCTGTGAAAAGGGGTGGCCAGAGAAATCCGCTATTGATGGAAAACGTCAATCGTATTGGGCAGACAGAGGTGAATTTACAATCCAAAATGGTCTTTTAATGAAAGATTTTTGTTTTAGGGTTTAACGCAATTTTTCAGCACACGATAGGCTGTACATGGCGGCTAGTATTGATGGTGGAGGAAGAACCCTGGAAAACCCCGGGAAGAACCACTGACCCACGAGAAGCTACTGGCAAGCTTTCTCACATACCCACATTAACCGAATCCGAGACTCGAACCTACGCAGACAGAGGTGAGATGGCAGTGATCCGTAACGGAGAGCGCTTTAGACCACTCGGCCACTCGGTGCTCCTTAATGAAAGGTACACGCCTGGTCGTACCAGAACCACTTCAAAGAGAAATCCTAGAGAGAATTCACGATGGTCACCAAGGCATAGTTAAATGCCGAGAATGCGCCAAAACGTCAGTTTGGTAGAAAGGACTAAGTACTCAGCTAGAACACTTGGTAAAGTCTTACCAAAATTGCATCGAAAACTCAAGAGATCAAGCTGAACCAATGATGCCAAATGAATTTCCAAGTCCATCTTGGCAAAGAGTCGCTTTAGACTTGTTTGAACTGAATGGTCAAGCACATCTCTTGGTGATTGGTTATTTCTCACGATACATCGAAATAGTAAAATTGCAAGACACAGGTTCAAAAGCAATTGTAAATCATCTCAGATCAATATTTGCGCTACATGGTATGCCATAAGTATTAGTTTCAGATAATGGTCCGCAATACACATCCGCAATACTCAAAGACAAATTATGGGTTCAGGCATATTGCAAGTAGTCCGAAATATCCACAGAGCAATGGTCTCGCCGAAAGAGCTGTTCAACCAATTCAAAGAATGCTTAAAAATCCAAACGATCCTTACGTAGCTGTTTTAACATATCTGGCAACACCTTTACCAGTTGAATACAGCCCTGCCGAATTATTGATGGGAAAAAATTAGAAACTACTTTGCCAATGGCACCAAACAACTTAGATCCGAAATGACCAGATTTAATGAAACTGAAGAAATCGGAAAACTATCAAAAGCAAATTTAAAAGAGAAATTATGATCGTCGACATCGCGCCCAAAATATAAAAAAACTTCAGGTAGGGAATAAATTATGGATTAAAGATCATTTTTGTTCAGGAATGATTAAATCTGAGACATCTACACCTCCTTCAGACAAGGCAGTAACTGACAAGGGAGAGATAATAAGAGAAACGTAAATTTTTCCATCATTCTTTTGTCCTTAGGTTAATATTTCAAGGAAGATGTTTACTGGGGTGGGGTGGGGGTTACGGGGGTTATTGTCCCTTGTGTGGAGGAAGACTACTAATAGCTTGACTTTTCACCGAGGGGGCGAGGACTCTAGAGTGGTTCTTCCACAGGGAAACATGGCTCTATACTAGAATTTCTGGCGGGAGAATGTCTACTTTATCGCAATTTGTCTTGGGGGAAACTCGGATCGGTGGGAATTTCACAAAGATAGAGACTGAATTGCCAGACAATCAGACAGGGGTATTTTAAAGTTATTGGCCAAATAGCTCTTCAAAGTTTCTGTGGCATTTTACTTCTTTATTTACAGTAGAATATATTTATTATATTCAGCTCTGTAGTCTCTCACATTCACGCATAACAAATCTCGATTTTTTTCACTGCTTTATCATCTCTGTTGTAAAGTATATTATAGTACACGGAAGCCTTTGGTGAAATCAACGTCATATACATTTTATACTACCTTAACTGACAAGACATTTCCTTGTACTCGTATTACAACCCTTGCAGACATTGGAGGACTCATCTGTTCAAAAAGCTTTATTTTCACAGCTTTTAAAAATAGCTTCTGCTATGTTCGCATTGATAATAATAATAATAATAATAATACTTATTATTATTATTATTATATAAAAAACAAGAAACGAATTCCTTGTATTTGTAAAGTTACTTTCTTCTCTGCTAATCGTGACATTTACTAGAGATTCCCTCAGAAGAATAAATCAATTACAAATGTGTTCACGTCAATTAGCTGGAATTGAAATCGGTCTCTCTAATTAAGCTTGTTTTTTCCTGTTGTCGCATAATACAGCCAGAGCCCATTACGTTTAGCTTACAGTACTATAACTCTAAGATGATAAATTAATGGACTACAATGTCAAATACTTTATCTTCTTCAGATTTTTCTATTTTCCGTCATCACTGGAGTCCAAATTTTTACATCAGATTGGTCAAAGTATGGACATAAACAATAAGAAAGCAAAAAGGTCATTTAGACTGGGATAATTATCAATTTATAGATAGTTCAATGGGTGTAATTACGGATCGGGGGCCATTCATCTGACCAGAAAACTCAAATTTGAAAATGTAACCATTCATTAAGTTTTCATGAAAATTTATAATCATCAAAATACAATGGTATGTTAGTGCAAACACACGCTAAATGAGGCACCGAGTGTCCGAGTGGTCTAAAGCGCTCACCCATTCCAGATCACCGCCATCTCACCTCTCTATGCGTGTTTTCGAATCTCGGAATCGACTAATGTGCCTACGTTAGACAACTTACCAGTTGTGCTGAAAATATCGTTAAACACCATAGCAACAACCACAATACATTTGACCTAACTCCACCTAAAATCACTGAACGACCGCTGAAATCATACGTTCGAAGCATGTCGCCAGCCGAGTTTGGCATGCTAACCATAATCTCAGAAGGTTACCTTGTTAAATAAACTTGCAATTCTTGCTGTCACACATTCTTGCATATGATCTACTGTCTTCATTTATATTTGTATAGTGTCAAATATATTACCTAGTATTAAAGGAAATCCCCATTACTCATTCTATTTAGCACAATAAATCATGCCAGAATAGTGTTGATATGGTCTGTGTAACACTGACAGTAGTTGTGGAAACATATGGCAGTTCCAGATTCCATTATCAAAGAAACATAAGATTAAGAAAAACATGCGAGTTGACCCATGTCTGTAATCAACCACATTCAGAACAATGTCAACTAGATTATCGAGAATACGTATATTTGTTCTAAGGGTACGAAAGACTTATGTTAACATCAAAATACTATAGACTGGGATTCATTTCTTCATCTTCACACGTAGTCAACCAGTCTACACGTAGCTCCACTCATTTTCACTGCCCAGGTTTTGCATCAGTAGCATCCTGTTTGGCAATATTTAATCAAGATCATCTTGTTTGGCAGTAATTAATCAACATCATTTTGTTTGGCAATATATAATCTGTAGCATACTGTCTCGCAATATCTAATCAGCAGCATCCTGTTTGGCAATATTTAATCAGTAGCATTATTATTATTTTTGGCGATATTTAATCAGTAGCATCCTGTCTGGCAATATTTAATCAACAGCATACTATTTGGCAATATTTGAACAACATCGTCTTGCTTGGCAATATTTAATCAACAGCATACTTTTTGGCAATATTTAATCAACATCATTTTGTTTGGCAATATTTAATCAACATTATCTTGTTTGGCAATAATAAATCAACATCATCTTGTTTGGCAATATTTAATCGGTAGCATACTGTTTGGCAATATTTAATCAGTAGCATTCTGTCTGACAATATTTAATCAGTAGCATACTGTCTGGCAATATTTATCAGTAGCATACTGTCTCTCAATATCTAATCAGTAGTATTCTGTTTGGCAATATTTAATCAGTAGCGTAAATTTTGGCGACATTTAATCAGTAGCATACTGTTTGGCGATATTTAATGAGTAGCATACTGTTTGGCAATATTTAATCAGCAGCATCATGTCTGGCAATATTTAATCAGCAGCATCATGTTTGGCGATATTTAATCAGTAGCATACTGTTTGGCGATATTTAATGAGTAGCATCCTGTTTGAGAATATTAAATGAGTGGCATACTGTCTGGCGATATTTAATCAGCAGCATCATGTTTGGCGATATTTAATCAGCAGCATCCTGTTTGGCAATATTTAATCAGTAGCATCCTGTTTGGCAATATTTAATCAGTAGAATACTGTCTGGCAATATTTAATCAACAGCATCCTGTTTGGTGATATTTAATCAGTAGCCTACTGTTTGGCGATATTTACCAGCAGCATCCTGTTTGGCAATATTAAATCAGTAGCATACTGTTTGGCGATATTTAATCAGTAGCATCCTGTCTGGCAATATTTATCAGTAGCATACTGTCTGGCGAAATTTAATCAGTAGCATAATTTCTGGCAATATTTAATCAGCAGCATACTGTTTGGCAATATTTAATCAGCAGCATACACTCTGGCGATATTTAATCAGTGGCATACTGTCTGGCAGTATCTAATTAGTAACATCCTGTTTGGCAATATTTAATCAGTAGCATACTGTCTGGCAATATTTGTCAGTAGCATACTGTCTCTCAATATCTAATCAGTAGTATTCTGTTTGGCAATATTTAATCAGTAGCATAAATTTTGGCGACATTTAATCAGTAGCATACTGTTTGGCGATATTTAATCAGTAGCATCCTGTTTGGGATTATTTAATGAGTAGCATACTGTTTGGCGATATTTAATCAGCAGCATCTTGTTTGGCGATATTTAATCAGTAGCATCCTGTTTCGGAATATTTAATCAGTAGCATACTGTTTGGCAATATTTAATCAGTAGCAAACTGTCTGGCAATATTTAATCAACAGCATCCTGTTTGGCAATATCTAATGAGTAGCATCCTGTTTGGGAATATTTAATGAGTAGCATATTGTCTGGCGATATTTAATCAGCAGCATCATGTTTGGCGATATTTAATCAGCAGCATCCTGTTTGGCGATATTTAATCAGTAGCATCCTGTTTGGCAATATTTAATCAGTAGCATACTGTTTGGCAATATTTAATCAGTATCAAACTGTCTGGCAATATTTAATCAACAACATCCTGTTTGGTGATATTTAATCAGTAGCCTACTATTTGGCGATATTTACCAGCAGCATCCTGTTTGGCAATATTAAATCAGTAGCATACTGTTTGGCGATATTTAATCAGTAGCATACTGTCTGGCGATATTTAATCAGTAGCATACTGTTTGGGATTATTTAATGAGTAGCATCCTGTTTGGCAATATTTAATCAGTAGCATCCTGTTTGGCAATATTTAATCAGTAGCATACTGTTTGGCATTATTTAATCAGTAGCATACTGTCTGGCAATATTTAATCAACAGCATCCTGTTTGGTGATATTTAATCAGTAGCATACTGTCTGGCGATATTTAATGAGTAGCATCCTGTTTGGGAATATTTAATGAGTTGCATATTGTCTGGCGATATTTAATCAGCAGCATCCTGTTTGGCGATATTTAATCAGTAGCATCCTGTTTGGCAATATTTAATCAGTAGCATACTGTTTGGCAATATTTAATCAGTAGCAAACTGTCTGGCAATATTTAATCAACAACATCCTGTTTGGTGATATTTAATCAGTAGCCTACTGTTTGGCGATATTTACCAGCAGCATCCTGTTTGGCAATCTTAAATCAGTAGCATACTGTTTGGCGATATTTAATCAGTAGCATACTGTCTGGCGATATTTAATCAGTAGCATCCTGTCTGGCAATATATATCAGTAGCATACTGTCTGGCGAAATTTAATCAGTAGTATAATTTCTGGGAATATTTAATCTCATTACACCAATCCGTCATGAGCATATGTAAGGCTTTCTATCTGGAACTGAGATGCATCAGCTTCATTTGCAATTTTCTTTGAGTTGATGCCATGAAAACATTTGTGTGTTCTTTAGTACTTTCAAGACTTGACTATTGTAATTCACTTGTAACTGGTTCATCTCAGTATCTACTACTGAAACATCAAATATTTCAATACACAGCAACTTTGATTCTCTTTAGAGTACAAAGAACTAAGCATATCTCCCCCTGCTCTGTAACCTCCAGTGGCTACCTGTTCAATCCAGAATCAAACACAAAATCTATCCACTCTGTTATATTCTGTTGAATGACTTCAGTCCAGTATACCCATCTGACCTCATCCATGTGTATACCCCATTTAGAAACTTACACCCCTCTTCCAGTACTCGTATTCTCATTGTTCCCAATGTTAAAATGAAGTCATACAGATAATGTTCTTTTGCGTGCCAAGGCCAAGCTAAGTGAAACGAATTATCCACTGAACACAAGGACACTGTGATCTCATTTATGAATGTACTTATAACTCACATATTTATACTAAAATAACAGACTTAAATGCTTAAAAATGTTTATTTCCTTAATTATTGTGAGCATACTTTTGTTCTGTAATTTCATGGTGTTTGTTTTTGTAATCCTCTCATTGCATTATGTTTTTATGTGCTATGTAATGATGCAAAGTGCTTTGAGCTTCAATAGACTAGGCGGTGTAGTTATTATCATTATTATTATATCATTATTATTAAATTAAACAAAGAAGGAATGAAGAAATATACCAAACACCATATGTACAAATTAAGCTAATTCAGAACAAATATGTTAATTACTAAAAAGTGCTAAATGCCTCAATAGTTGATCCTAAGGAATAAATATGTGTTAAATGTGGGGTCTTTAGAAATAGAAGAAGAAAAAGGTAACCTTGGTACATGTATGGTACCTAAATACATGTAGCTATAGACTGCAGATCGGATCTTCTGTTAAGATGGATTCACACAGCTTTAGGTACTGATACTCAAATATTGATAAAAAAATGGAATTTTCACCTTTTGTTTTTCTCTTCCTTCTGTTGGCTCATTTTCATAAAAAGTCCATTTTCTAAAATATGAAAACAGACCTCGCCAACTGATTGTAACGAGTCAACATAATTTTCTGCACTCTTTTTAAAAGCCTCATGTATACTGTAGAAATCACAGATACTTAAACAACTCATTATTATGGAATACTGATCATGTGACAATACTGAGATAGTCTCTGAGAAAAATTTGATTACACTTATGATCAATATACACTTCATCACCAATTTAATTTAAACATCATTACAACAGAATTAGGCATCGTTTATTTGCCAATCAGTTGCAGGTGCTTACAAACACTCAAAAGAACATGGTTTCTTTGAAGTATGTCAGAGTGGTATTTGGAAGGTCAGTCCTTTATGGAAGATAAGGATTAATTGTTAATCTGTCATACTACCTTCATGAATGTTTTCTTATATCTAGTCTTTACCTATTCTTCAAATTGGATACGACTCACCTGAATATGAAAAGGAGGAGCATCATGGGGGAAAATGAGATGCATCACAAAGATGCATTACAGGGAGAAAGCATGTACTTTGAGAATTCCATGTATATTAGGCCCAGATACTCGGGTCCCAGAGAGCTCTGATCACTGTTATCTCTTACATTCTGCTAGACTGTAAAGTATATATCAACGTAGTCATGTAGGCGCTATTACTAACAATCAACAAAAAATACTAAAGTAGCTTTATTCATTTTTGATTGTTGAGTAATTTACACTTTGGATGTCATCACAAAACATCCAAATGAAAATAATCAATTGCTATAGACTTTTACAATGGCAGGCTGGCACTAAATTGGGTTTTAAAAAAATGCAGACTTTTGGTATACTTATTATCAGTAGAGCCTCGAGCAGTTACTTTTCTCCAACATGCAATGCTTTCAATGTGACATCATTAATTACAACATTCAATCTGGTTCCCAGTGGATCATACTTTATGGTTATCTTCATCTCATAATATTGAAATACTTAATTGCGAGGGCAATTATATAATGATCTTCCAAAGAATACTGACTGATGAGGAATGACAAAAAAGTGAATAACCTCCACTTTTAAAAGTATGTGTAAGCAAATTCTCAAAAATGCCAACTATAGCTTAAATATTACAGAATACCCACATTATAAACGACATGTATGACTTGTACTTTAGGCCTGTGTTGGGTTACACCATTCATAGGTACATGCAGAAAAATATAACTATATTTTAAGCTCAAACAATGGAATGGATTGGTTTCTTTTTGCCCAATATTAACAATTATACCCACCCCTCCCCAAGTATGACATAAGGCAGAGGTTCTACATCAGCTGCTACATGGAACCAGTTACTGCACAATGGTTATTTATCCCTATTTCTGTTGAGAATGTTCATATTCTGCAGATATAAAAAGTTGTCTCCTTAAATGTAAACATCGGTACCCAATTTATTACGCTACGCGAAGTGTAGCTTGAAATATCAGCGTTGAAATTAAATAGGTCGCACAAAAAGAGACAGAAATGTACTTTCTTGAAGAATTATACAGTACATGTATGATTTATTTTTCTTCTGTCAACTGTAAGCAATACGAGCCCAGGTACAGAAAAAAATCCCAAGCAAATGTGACAGGGGGACATAGAGAAAACACTTTGCGATTGAGAATATATATATCTCTCATAGGGTATATATATATATATATATATATATATATATATATATATATATATATATATATATATATATATATATATATATATATATATATCCGTGAGCCACTTGTGAAACTTGCAACGCAGTGACCATGCGTTTCCTTATTTCAAACCTACAATTTAATGAAAGCTACAATTTTGTTACAGTACCTCGTTTTCTAATTGCTGTAATACTAATGTTCCAAGCTTCATTTTGATCTGCATTAGAAATAATTGCAACAAAACGCAATTTTCAAGCCAAACTTCATTATTAACTTCAGGAAACTATCTAACGGATGATATCCTTGACGCCATCTTAGAATATTCGGCTAACCTTCCATCTTGACCCTTTTGCATCATTTCATCGAAACAAGTAACTACAAGCTTTGCGCTGTTGTCGCCCCATTGGTTAACAAATCATTTAAGTGATCATGTGACTCGGTCTCTGACTTGGGCAATATATGTTTAATTCAGGCAATTAAATTATCAGCAGAGGCAATTAAATTATCAGCAGGTGCATACTGTTCAGCTGTATCAATACTTCTTCTTCCAAAAATGTTTTTGTTTGAGTGCAGAGGTGTAGTCAATGTTCTTAAATTAGCGTTCAAATATGTACCACGACCTGAACTATCATGATTGTTAAAAATAGTGTCATGATTCATCATCATCATCATCATCATCATCATCCCCACCATCATCAAAAAACGACAAAGAAGACAAAATAAAAACCCAGCAACAACAACTACTGATGCAACCACTATTCCTTTTATTATATTATTCCTATTACTGCAGTAACGTTTAGCTTCAATCTTAATTCGGCATGTTGTAGCCAAGTGAGACAAAATGTAAACTTAGATAATTTCACCTTCATACAGCTTTTCTAAAAGCAAAAATCATAATCGATTTGAGGGCAGCAAAATTCCAAACCAAATTAGATTGCTTTGAACGATCATACTTAAACGACACAAGTGTCTCTAATAAACATGTATTTTCCTGCTGAATTTTGTATTCTTCCGTCTGAGTAGTTAGAAAACCGTATGTCCTGACACACTCACGTCCAAACCAATAACCATGATGTGACTGGCTGCCTGATTCATGAACTATAGTCCCTAATACAAATGTGTAACATAATATACCACGGTGATATTAAATGTTACCTCCCCATCCAATTAACGAACTTGATATTTATTTTCCTATTGATGATATGTAAATTAAACAAATTGTCAAAATTGATTTTGAAGAGAGCATTGTTATTGAACTTATTGCTATTGAACTGTTATTGAACTTAAACTGAACTGATACTATAAACAGATTTTTTTTACTGTGGTATAAAAGCTATGTAATTTCTACAATTATATATATATATATATATATATATATATATATATATATATATATAAAACTGAGGCTCACAATAGTATGTGTAGGTATGTGATACACTGAATATGTGATATTATAAAATGCTGAATACAAATAATATAGAATTCTTATCATTTCTTCCGCTTGGAATTCTTGATTATATTACATATTCCGTGTCTTCAAGATAAAGCTAAGTATTCTTGTAAAAAAAAAAAATCGCAACACTATTCAGACAATGTAGTTGGCAGAGGCGTAGCTATGATATTTTGCGCCCGGGGACGAACTATAAAGTTGGCGCCCCAGCCCCCTCCCCGTTTAATCACATTTTTGAATATTACCCTTGTTTACTTATTATAATGTAACGTTGTAAGCCTCATTTTGGCGCCCCTGTACCTTGGCGCCCGGGGACATATGTACCCCCCTGCCCCCCCCCCCCCCGCTACGCCTCTGGTAGTTGGAGTGCCTGTCAATCAAACACATCACAATAACAGTCAGCTAATCTTATTTTGGTACAAAATATCACCTACAATCTATTATGCACAATACCATATAGAAATCCCATATTTAAAGCTAGCTTTCAAACACAGGGAACTGAAATAGGGGCATCCTAACTGGACAGTTAGCTGGGAGTCTAAAAGCAATTAATTTTGACATGAATGAAATTCACACTTGCTAATAACAAGTTGATGACAGATTCGTGTTACTTTGATGTTGTATTCTGGCGGCAGCTATCGGCCATCTCATTATAATGAAGTTTCGTATAAAGAAGTTTGCACATTATATAAAGAAGAAAGCACAGCATATAATGAAGTTTGCACATCATGTAAGTACAAAAGCACAGCATATAATGAAGTTTGCACAGCACATAAAGAAGTTTGCACATCATATAAGGACAAATGCACAGCATATAATGAAGTTTGCACATCATATAAGTACAAAAGCACAGCATATAAAGAAGTTTGCACATCATATAAGTACAAATGCACGGCATATAAAGAAGTTTGCACATCATATAAGTACAAAAGCACAGCATATAATGAAGTTTGCACATCATATAAGTACAAAAGCACAGCATATAAAGACGTTTGCACAGCATATAAGTACAAAAGCACAGCAAATAATACATATTCTCATCTTAAGACAGTTCCATACATATGCAATCAGTTCTGTCTGATGAAATTATCGACCACAGTAGACTTTTATACCTGAGAGTGCAAGTCCCTGAAAAATTCAGACTGGTAATTTTTCGTTCGCTTCAGAAATTAAAGAATCGACTAATACAATTAATAAAACGGAAAGACGATGTCTTAGCATAACCGCTGAGCGAGCGAAGTGGACTTTGCAAAGACCCGCATGTAGCTAATGCGAGATGAACTGGTGTCAGGATAATATGACTGGATGGGACATCATGCTACATGTCTGCGGCATGATGCCCCAGTGCCAGACATCAGTATAAAGTGTCACATTGCAAACATCGTGGCGATATGACTGATCTTTTTTTGTTAAGGTAATCACATTACATCACATCACATCACAAAAGTGTATATATTTATAATTTATAACGTTATTGTTTAAAGCACATGGTAGTTTTTTATTATAACTATATAGTTAATGATTTTTTTCGATCTTAGCTTCAATTTATAGATTTCATTAATAGTTTTCAATAAATGTTGGTTTGCATCCGCATATATATATTTTAGACTGAGTAACTCGATAATAAAATTCTATGAAAAAAATATATATAGCTGACGATTAATAGATATCGTTAATTTCTTTCAGTATTTCTTTTTAAAGGCAGTAGCCATTGATGATGACTTGTTAATTGGTGCTGCATTTCCTCTGTGGGACAAGAAGATCGCTCGTGGAACGACAGGGCCTGCCGCAAGTGACGAAACTGCTTTGTGATAGGTAGTATTCAGCTGGCATGCTACTTCCTGTGTTGACCCTGGCATGCTACTTCCGGTGTTGACCCTGGCATGCTGCTTCCTGTATTGACCCTGGCATGCTACTTCCGGTGTTGACGCTGGATGTGCCGTTGGTCCAACCACAATTCGTCATGGTTTTGCACTCCAACCTGGAAATTGCGGCGCCAGTTATTTCTTATGTTTGCCTATTTCACCCATTAACCCATGTTGAAATCTTTCATATCATGTTTTCAGACATCTTTGAAGAGGACATTTGGTAGTTCTGCTGGTTTTTTGGAATTTTTCTGCAAAGCATGTCCTTTCGAATACGGCCATTTTGTATCCGTTCAAGTGTTTGAGGTAGTGCAATTGTCTCTGTTTAAGGAGTGCTAAGATACATGATATATTCACTGGGCATACACGTCAGCGCAGGTGGCATTGTCATTCGATGTAGTACCAACTATGTGATGTATGCAGTTGAGATAGAAGCTGTGACGTTTCTTCTCTTGGCAATTGTAGGACGTTTTGCGGCCATACATCAGGATACTGAGAACGCCAGGCCTGATAGGTCAACATCTTAGTCGTGATGGCAAGTCTGTCGTTATGCAAGACACGCTTGAAAATCTGCATTTTCGGTGACCGCCCTTCCTATGCGAGTGTTGCTCTCCTCGTCAAGCAACAGGTTGTCTGTCAATGTAGATCCTATATATCGGAGTTTGCTTACTTCCATCCTGCATAGACTGGCACAGTACTCATTTTTGCGGCTCCAGGCTGTCGTCTGCACTGCACACTTTGCCGGCTTGAAAATGAGAAGTGTTTCTGTGTAGGATTTAGTTTGTGCTTTAGGTAGACGTTTCTTCTATTTCTGGCACTACTTTATGTGAGTAGCTCTTGAACCAGTCGTTGTCTTTAGTTCTAATTTTACCAAATGTGATCGTGGCTGACTTATAGTTCACTGAGCTCAGTATTTTCCAGACTTCTTAAGCATTACACTGTAATCTCAACAAAATGTTTATGAGGTGGATTTAATGTCATAGATATCCATTGCCCACAACTAATGTAAAATAAATATTTTCTGAATATTTCTGATTTTACAGTATTCTTAGTGGCGCGCCACGGGAATGATGCAAAGCATCTAGTGTAGTTGCTCATAGCTACTACCACTAGCATAAGAAAGAGCCGAGCCGAGTGTCTAAGCCTCTCCCGCATGTACATAGCAGTTACACGGACAGACTCCTGCATTGCCTCCTTCTGTCACACATGGAACTAGGCCATTGTGGCCCCAGGCTAAATTGATGTGGATATGGGATCTTAGTCTAGTAGATTCTTTGCTGTTATGACGCCAGATTGATGCCAAGGGAAGGAGAAGATGCAGCCACCCACATTAATAAAATATCGGGCACTTTAAATGACCATGACTAAGAGGTTGCAGAAAATCTTTTATGCTTTTTTTGAAAACGAATATTGATAAAATTACTATTGTTTTTCAGGAGGTATCACAATAACATCGTACGCAAAAAAAAACCAAAAAAAAAAAACCGTAAAAAAGAACTACTTACTTTCCTCGTTAAATGCAATGTGCAATGTAAACATCAATACGTAATTATATTTCTTGTCTAAATTTGACAGACAAAATATCGAATAATGTTCAATGATATTATCCATTTCGCATCTGTTAAATGTATTTAAAGACATAATTCTGTTTTAAAAAGTTATAATTCAGCTTGTTCTTCCTGAATGAACCAAATTGTCTACGTTTTCAAATGATGCTCAGCAAATATCGTTAAAGTCATTGCAACTTTCATCCAAATCTTTATTATTGCCCTGTAAAATCTATACTCGTGTATGTTCTTCTTAAGTGAATCTTGAGTTCTTTCCTTACGATACTAGTTAAATTATGTCCGTTCGTACGTATTAATTCCTATAAAGCTGTTAAACGTATTAAAATGGATTAGTTTTTCCTCGCGTAATTTGGCGTTGGTGCGTCAAGTATATAAGTCTTACTTTTTTATTTCCATAGAAATATTTCAATATCTTCAACTTCTAATTTTAGAGATGCAAAAGTATCGATATTTAACCCATGTGACCTTTAACATATTAGCCTCTAACCTTTGGCATAATTTTTTTTATACAAAAGCTCAAGCTGTCTTTTAGAATCTTGGCCCTTCTTTTTTTTTCTAATTTCATGGTGTTTGTTTTTGTAATAATATTATTATATGTTTTTTTTATCTTATAGGTGTTGTCTAATGTTGTAAAGCGCTTAGAGCTTCTAAAGATTAGGTGCTATACAAAGTCCTCATTATTATTATTATTATTATTGTACGTACCCAACATCGACGAAACATCTCTCCGACTCCTCCGTCTTCTTTTAGTTCCCTGGTACTAAGGCACTTGCACCTAGTCAGTAGTGCCACACCTTATGAGCGGATTTACCTGACCCTTTAATTGCCTGTAACCATTCAGGTAATGACGAAAACATATGTGAGGTCTCACCCTCTAAATGTAAAGTAATGTCTGGAGACTTCGCATCATTTATATCAATTGATGGCCATTTCTATAAATACACGTAGTGCTGCCTAATGGCCAAATGCATATTATCTCTTCAATTCATTTATACGGCTGAGTTGAGTTATTTGTTTACTTTGAATTTTGTTTATAATAAGACACAAATACATGAGTGGGATAGTAGTATTGAATGAATTTCAAAATTCCCCAAGTGGTTTTGGTTATTTAATTTTGTTTTTGATTTTTATATGTTCGCGTATCCCTTACGCGGAATGTAAAAACACTAAATTAAGAATGCTGTAATAATTTGTCATGATTTTCAAAACAACTCCTATTCTTGCCGGTCTAGTCAGATTTGTTTGATAAATTTTACTTTTAATGTTCTTGTATTGATATACAAGATGAAAAATACAACAATAGGTGTAGTCCACAGCTGTCCAAATAAATAATACTAATGATGACGTAGTGCATACGATCATGTGTGTTTTTGTTCATATCAGAGATAGTACACAGCAAGTACTTAGTGCAAGCTGTGTCCATTGTCCTTTTAGGAACTCTTGTGAGTGAAGTTAAACTCAAGTCACGTGCCTCCGTTGAATGAGATTACATTTTTACAGTTGAAGAAGATTAGACAAAAAATGTGTTTCTTGGTAAACTTTTGATATTCATCCCGATCTGAGATTGATGTACTTTAGTGAATGAAGGAAAAAGGTAATAACGAAAAGGCTTGCGGAGCATCGGCATTTTGCGAGTAAACAACAATCGACTCTAAGCTTGCCAGTAGCTTCTCGTGGGTCGGTGGTTCTTTCCGGGGTTTTCTCGGGTTCTTCCTCCACCATTAATACTTGCCGCCATGTATAGCCTATCGTGTGCTGAAAAATGGCGTTAAACCCCACAACAACAACAACAACAATCGACTCTCAGTGCAACATGTGTAATAACGAAAAGGCTTGCGGAGCATTGGCATTCTGCGAGTAAACAACAATCGACTGGTAGCTGATAGTAAGGTGGGCGGAGTATGGGGATTAGGCATCTGGAAAGAATGGTTTCTGGTAGGAATATAAGTGTACAGCATGATGAGACGGTCTCGTGACACAAACAGATCTGGATGAGACTAGTGAACAGTCCTGATCGGGGTGGGTGGGGTGGAGTGGGGTGGGTGGACTATTAATATGAAAGCAGTAGCATATCCTTTGAGATCTGGATTCAGAACGAACTCTTCGGGATGTCACTAATGACGAAGCTACGAAGGAAATGAATTGAAATCCATATTAATATTGCCATAAGATTTTGGTGTACATATTACAAAGTCTGCCAAGAAAAGTCTTTAACAGTAACAATGCCAAAAAATAGCGTCAACTGAAACTTAATGACACAATCAGTTTGAAAAAATTTGCATACTTATCAGTAATATCATCAATAATGAATATTACTTAGCGTGCAATTCATGTAAACAACTTGTCTACTTATACGTGACTCAAGAAAGCTAACAGTTTTGAGGTCACACACACACACACACACACACACACACACATATATATATATATATATATATATATATATATATATATATATATATATATATATATATATATATATATATATATATATATATATATATATATATACAAAGACAGCTTGAGAGAGAAGGAGATAGCTTTGCTCAGACCTTGGACAGTTTTATGGTTACAATCGAAACCATAACCATCAATTCACGAGTCAAACGCCTTAATCATCAGACCACCTCAGCTACCGGCAAATCAGAGTTTACTCTATGAGCCAACAACGGATACATTATTCAGCATACAGGTTATGTTGCTCGCAGTTGAGTAAATACGAGTAATTATGGCACAAAAAGAGTAAAACGACACAAATATTAACTAGTATTAACATTCTGGCAGACAACGGTTCATTATATCATGCATAAATCTGAAAGTTTTCTGATGCTGGACAAAATAAGGAACCTTTATTCAGAAACACTAAAAAGATTTATCATTAGTTGTACAAGACGCAGAATATAGAACACAAGTGAGACGTTTATGGCCAATTTCGTCGATTCCATAACAGATGGTTTTGAGTCTACAAGCAACATAATTTTCTCAAGAACCCTTAGACAGTAGACCAGCCTAGTACTTCACATGCTGGATATAACGGATACTGAAGCATACAAGAACATTCTCGTCTAAAACAGCACACGTTAATAAGGAAAAGTGATGTTTATTCCTTACTTTTCTGATATAGTGATTTTTACTTGCATACTTTGGGTGAAATATGTCGAAGCCGAATCAAACTGAACTGACCATGTCACTCTTTTGAAGAAACTTCACATTTAAGTTCGCTACTGTACATATTTGATACATCCCGAATTGAACCAGTCTCACTTCCTTGATCCATTTATTCTTTTCTATGTCATATCGGTACAAATCCCTGCTTTCCACCTGACGAGATTTACGTCCTCGAACAGGTCCTAGATGCCGAACACCTCCACACACATAAATAGAATCGTCCATAAGTACTGCCCAGAAGTTCTTTCTCTCCTCTGGAAATTCTTCTCCGTAGGTCCATCGGTTTTGATCAGGGTGGTAGATTTCTACAGAGACACTGTTCTGATGCTCAGATGCCCCACCAACAAGATAAATCTTGTCTTCAAATGCTACAGCTGCAAAGTCTGCCCTGGTGTTGACCATTTCCGTTTTGACCAAAGTCCACTCATCTGACTGTATACTGTACCTAAGAACCGTATCCATATATTGCTCTTCGCATATACCTCCAAAAACGAATATGCAGTCTTTGTAAATGGTTGCTGAATGACGATACAAAGATACAGGAGCAGACGACAGTTGTTGCCAGACGTCCTTTTCCTGTATATAGCATTCGAGACTGTCAAGAGGTTGTCCTCTCGGATATGAAGCCTTTCCACCCAAAACGTAAATCCGACTTCCAGTACAGGAGGCGGAAAAACAACATCTTGGAGAATTCATTCTGGATCTTTTAAGCCAATTGACATCCTTCATGCTGTACTGAAAGACGTCTGCTAACGCTGGCCCAGAGTCCTGGAAATGATAACTCTCAAAGAAAATGCCTCCAATAAAAAAGATTTCATTTTCCTCTGTGGTAACTAGCTGGTAAAATTCGATCTTGTACTTAAAATCGAAAGTGGGATGAGGTTTGATACTGAAATAGTTAAACTTCGTTTTGGGGTCAAATGCTCCAAAGGATCTTTCGTCTGGACCGAACACCCCTCCCGCGAAAACAATCATCTTCCTATTATACATTCCGAGCCGCGGTCTGTTGCAGAATTCCTCGCCTACTGCGTCCTCTTCCGGATTCGTTAAAGATTCTATGCAATCAAGACTTGATCTTTTTAAAAGATTGCGATGTTCTGTAAATCTGGTATTCCTGTCTCGGCAACGCGTGTCGTTCATCAAAAGACTTTTAGTCTTCATTGTTCCTTCTATGAACTCATCTGAAATCAACGGAAGTCGAACTTCATGGAAGAGATCAGGTAAATATTGTTTTCTGTTTTCTACATCTTGCTGAACCCAACGTATAACGGCTTCATATACAACCTCCTCTCTGGAAACACAAAGCATGTCGTTGGCAACAACTTCTAGGAATTGCTGCATGGGCAAATTAAACAGCCGGTCATTGTCACAAACTATTTCAGAGAAATGATCTAGAATGAAAGACTTTGATGTTTCCATAAGTACGTGACATAGAAAATGTGACGCGAACGAAAACACGTCAACACAGTTAGAAAGACACAACTCTTGAGACATGTGCTCTCCGCACATGTTAACAATGGACGGTAACTCCCACATTGTTGCAACCACGAAGATGTCCTGCACATTCTCGTTTGTTAGGGTTATTTCCCCTGTATATAAGTAGTTCACAATTGCTTGGAGAGTTTGTGGCCCCACGTCGTGTATTTCGACCTCACCGCCGATGCTTTCCTTCACCGGTATTGTGAACATAGCTCTGAAAATAAATATATTATTTATATGAGTTCAGTGTATTCAAGTATAATTAGTATCAACATTAAAAAGCTTATTATTTAATATATTAGAAGAACAGTTTTAAAAGAAATCGACATTAAATATTTTTATACCCTTTATGGACCAAATTTGATTTCATTATTGCTTTATTACGTCACTGGATAATATTGCCTGCCGTACGATCAGGGCCGACAAAGGGGGGGGGGGGGCAACCGGGGATATATCCCCGAACAACACATTTTAATGTTATAAAAGAAATTTTTTGTTTGAACAAGAACTAGGAGAGGCCCGGATGTTTCTTACAGCGGGGCCCGTGATCGCTCTCTACGATTAAATAGTACGTAATAAGAAGAAAGCCGTGACGACTTAGATCCTTCTAATATGTAAGAAGGTTTTTGCCTTGGCTGTTTTGGATGTTAAAATGTCAAAGGTTACAGTGGTTTCAGACGTTAAAGACAGGTGTTTGGTATTTATATAATATACCAGTTAAATATATTCAAACATTTCTAGTTAGATAAAGAAAATGAAGGCGTCGATACTCGATGCATTAATATAAAAACAAATGTGAAGTAATTTAATTACTAGATAAGATTCATTTCATGAATCTATTAACGAGTACAATTTTATGGTGGCCACAGTCAAAATTTACACAGATTCTTAATTGGCACTGCACTTTCTACAATTTCGATTATCTGTACGTACATGTCCATAAATGGCATTACTTGATATTTTGCATACAGCACTATGCACCATCTACAGGTAATTTGTCAAAACTGCGGTTGCATATTGCAATTGCAGGGTCGGATCAGGTTAAATGTGTGTGTATGTGTGTGTGGGTGTTCAAAATTTCAAAAAGGACCAGACATTTCTCGAAAGGGCACCAAAGTAAAGGTTTATGTGTCTATTTACTCATAGTGTGCGTAACAACCAATAAACGTACGCAATAATAGAACGATGGTCAAATTTCAAGTGACAAGCGATTGTACATCTGTGTGTATGTTTGTGTACGTTGTTTTTTATAGCCGGGGGGAGGGGGCCGGAAACCCCACCTCCCATCCGGCCCTGATGTGCTTCTCCTCCAAGCAATATTATATAGACGTAAATGTCATTGGTAGTATGGTAAATGAAATAAAATGCATTACGCTCTTTATTCCCAAAACGTAAAACGTTGCACATAAGGCAGAAAAGACATTAAAAAATACTCAATGATAGATGTGTTTTAACTCCGACCACACTTTTATCTGGCAACAAACTGTGCAAAATTAAAAATCTAACAAGCAGATTCAAGATCTCTATCGAGAGAATTTAAACATGACCAACTTTTATTGCCTACCCATTTGTGTCACACAATAATTTATGAAACTGTTAAATCTGTGTAAATTTAATTGTCTTTCTCTTTTGTTATTTTTCAAATTTATTTTTGTAATTTTTAGAACTTTTTTATAGTTTCAAACGTGAAAGATGTCGGATTGAGGTCAATGAACATATTTTCAATTTCGAACAAATCTGTGTAGATAATGTAACGTGTTATGCGCTTTAATGCCGCCATAATATATATACTCTTTCAAAGACTTACGAAGTGAATATCCAAGTCATTAAGTGCCAGTTCTGTTCAAATTCGGTTTATTCGTACGTATTAATTCTCTGCAAGTTGTGGGACCTATTAATGGCGATCTTATTTTTCTTTTCTATCTTGTTTTGATTTTGGCGTTTAACTAGAAATATTTGAGTATATTTAAACATTATGTTGTAGACATGTCAAAAAAGAACCGTTAACCATTGTAAATTTAACATTTAACCTTTAACCTTTACTTTTTGCATGCAATTTGACTAAAGGTCAAGGATTTCATCGGGTGTTTGACCTTGCCGATTATATTACGGCCTTGTGACCATGGAAACCAAGATGAAAACGGGGGTCAAGAATTACCATCTAACCGTTAGTAAGTCCAGAGACTTCGCATCAACCGCATTAGTGGGTGACTACCATCATTAATACAGTCAGTGCATCCAAACGCCCACTTTCATATATATGTGACTTATGCATAGATTATATAGACAGTGAGGTATATTTATACAATGTACAGCTGCTAATCAAGGGAACAAACTCATAATAACAGGATCAACAAGACTTTTGATTCGTCTTCCCATGGATATGACATCTTTATTTTATTGATACCTTGACTCATCCGGTAATATTTTTTTAAACTTGGGAATGAAAAAGTCCGCAAGTTTGACTGGTTAAGACAATTTTAGAGTAGGTAAATGCCGATCACTGTTGTTGGTTTTAAATCGACAAATGCACCGAAACCCTTAAAATTATTGTGATGAACACCGTTAATTCAATATTCGACCAAACGGTCTAGACTGCTTAGTATTTTTCTACCGTCGACGTATTAATATCGAGTTTTCATTATATCATTGCATGCTCCACAGTATCGGTTGATCAGGCTTGCATGAACAATTTATTTTAAATTTGACCACAAGGTCAGATGATTATACAACATTCGCACACTCAAAACTCGGACTCGGCTTAAGGAACTCTGATAATTTGACGCTAGCCCATCATACGTCATAATTTTGAATTCAGTCCGTATCTGACGTGGGGGGGGGGATTGGACGGGCTTGTAATCTTGAGGCCAGATGTACTAGTTTAAAACTAGTGATTTTGAATATATCATCACTTACCGCTTAGTGGTAAACGTATTGATTGCTCTCTACTGGCTTCAGACTAGCTACGATGTCGTAGCCTCAGCTTGATTTGTTGTGGTTGAGGCTACGAACTGATCCCATATCATGTAATGGAGCAAAACAAATCATCACTAAAGTCAGAAAAACGAACAGTGTAGAATCAACTACATAAGTATAATCATGTTGTGAAAGACGTTTGGCTTATTTTGAATTTATTAAGCCCTTACACGATAAAATAAATTGGCATGGTTACACTAACCTCATTCTGTCCGCCATGACAGATAACGCGAGACTCTCACCGTTACCTCTTTTCTACGTAAAGCTTGCCAGACCATATTTGGATATTCTACGCTATGTTATTATCAATCAAGTGGTGAATAATGGCTTCTTTGTGAAATTTCAAAGTTGCCGATAAACCGTATTTACTTTTAATGCGAAGAATTTCTGACCTAAACGGCGCCATATTTTTACTACGATTTGTTAAACTTTCCAAATAAGGCGTCAATGTCCTTATATGGCACATAAACAAACGAGGCTGAGAACGGAAGTAATCATTATTTGAAATAATATGGCGGACGATCTAAACGAAAATATCGGCTAAAAAAGGTAAACGAGATTTTACAACTATTTCTACAATGATTTTCGATACTTCCTGTATTAAATAAGAGGACTACTCAATTTATTGGATTATATGCAAGGAATATGTTTAAACTGTTATTGTTAGGCTAAAAGAGCGCCGGGTGTGAATCACACCCGGCTTGCTCCATTAACACGTATATGCTCATGTTAGTACGCTGTCCACGAGGAACGAGTAAGGGCACTAATATTAGTACTAGCTTCAGACGGGAACAGTTATATAGTTTATTAGCAGAGTAAGCGTATGTCAAGCAATTCTCATTGTTTGCTCGAAATATAACCTCCATGTAGCGCTCTCTTTTGTTGAACAGTCACCTTTTTCTAAGTCCTTATAGCGAAATAATCATATCAGTGATTCTTCATCGAGCAAATACTTGTCTCGAAGGGCCATGTTTAAATATATGTAAAGGAACGTAAATTGACGACTGCTAATGAGACACAAATAGGCGTTTACCAACCACTCACAGATTGGCGACTGTCGATGCACAACAGCTAACCAACCAACGATGTTATATTGCAAGCCGACTGCAGATAGGCAACCGCTAACCAACCAAGCATGCCAACGAAACACATCTGAGAGACTGCATGTCGACCACAGATAGACGACTGCTTAACGACCATACATGAGAAACTACAGATCCGCCACTGATGGACGACTTCTTGACGACCATAGGTGGGAGACTTAAAGCCTACCGGAAATGGGCAACTGTTACCCGACTAGAGAGTGAGTAACACTAAACAACCACATGTTGACGACTGCAAACCGACCGGAAATGGGCAATTGAAAGCCATTTACATTTTTAGATGATGACATGAAATCAGTTTAAAGGGTGATATGGTTTACTGGTGAACGAACAATGTGTATACTTGATATATTGAGCGTATTTTAGGAAAATCATAATGTAAATGTACTACCCACAAAGCATAGATACAAACCAGTATTGCTACAAGAAAGCATCGCTCATTGCTCACGTTCAGGACTACAACTAACTAGATCTATCCATCAGAAATCAGTGGTCCAAGTACTCCGTACTACTCACCTAGAACATTCGTAGTCCAAGTACTCGTGCTACTCTCCTAGTATAATCGTAGTCTAAGTACTCCGTGTTGCTAATCCTATAATATTCGTAGCCCAAGTACTCCGTGCTACTCGCCTAGAATAATCGTAGTCCAAGTACTCCGTACTACTCGCCTATAATAATCGTAGTCCAAGTACTCTGTAATACTCATAATCGTATCCTGTCATGGTAATGGTGAGATTTTGTACCGATTGCGAGTGCTAAACGTGACTTGAACTACACTGATAAACTATATTTCGCAAAATCATGCCATCCCCTTGTGAAGTATGTCTTCGTATTCACCTTGAATGAACAAGGCGAGGAGTTCCAACATGATGTTATACGAGTATATGTTGCTCATTTGGGTTCATTGGGCTTATTGATACAAATTAAATATTACTGTGGTACATGATTGTGTATTCCTATTTGGGGGTTTTCTGGGGTGGGGTGGGCTATTTATAGCGCACTTCACTATCCAAAATACTATTAAGTACGCTCCTTGTGCACGTGATCCGAACTTATGTGTTTTGGAAACGTAACCACACATACGAACCGAACTTATGTGTTTTGCAAGCGTAACCGCACATACGACCCAAACTTATGTGTTTTGCAAACGTAACCACACATGCGACCCAAACTTATGTGTTTTGCAAACGTAACCACACATACGACCCGAAATTATGTGTTTTGCAAACGTAACCACACATACGACCCAAACTTATGTGTTTTCAAAAGTAACCACACATACGACCCAAACTTATGTGTTTTGCTAACGTAGCCACACATACGACCCGAACTTATGTATTTCCAAACGTAACCACACATACGACCCAAACTTATGTGTTTTGCAAACGTAACCACACATACGACCCAAACTTATGTGTTTTGCAAACGTAACCACATACGACCCGAAATTGTGTTTTGCAAACGTAACCACACATACGACCCAAACTTATGTTTTCAAAAGTAACCACACATACGACCCAAACTTATGTGTTTTGCTAACGTAGCCACACATACGACCTGAACTTATGTATTTCCATACGTAACCACACATACGACCCAAACTTATATGTTTTGCAAACGTAACCACACATACAACCCAAACTTATGTGTTTTGTAAACGTAACCACACATACAACCCATACTTACGTGTTTTGCAAACGTAACCACACATACCTTTATCTGCTGTGCTCTATTTTTCGAACATCCAACTCATTCATGTGTTCATGTTCAAAAGATCAAAGTTAGGTTAATTTACCTAAAGTACGGACTGCTTGCGGCCAAAACTACTCTGTGGCACGGGATCTTGGAGTCTCCTGAGACAAGTACGACGTCGGTTAGAGTTCCGTCCCTGTAAAGTGATACGAGTCCTTCCAGCAGAGTTATCGTATGGGGGTTACTTTTATTTGACATCTGCAGTGATAAGATGGTTAGAATAATATTGCATTCTTGAATGTCTGAAATAGTCTCTTAAAAATATAAATTATGAAATAGTGTAATATACTATAATATACTTACGTTCCCCACGAGAATTTGGACCAACATATATAAAGAGGGCGAGAAAGGGAATGACCAAAAATTATCTACTTATCTATTCTATAATGCTGATCTATTACTTACGTATTAAATTATCGACCGTGCCGAATCTTCCTTTCCTCCGATACATGAACACGTCATTAGTTTCTAGTGAATGTTTTTGGGGTGTTTTTCGGTCCAACATTTTCACTACGTATTCAGCAACTTCGGTTTAAGTTTGACTAAAATTATTTCCCAGATGTACAGTATCATTAACCTCTGTCTGAACACGTGTTTCTATTATATCAATAACTTCTGTTTAATTTGTCCAACTATGTATGACATCAATAACTTCTGTTTAACTTGTCCATCTTTGTATCACATTCATAACTTCTGTTTAACTTTTCCATTTACCTTTCACATCAATAATTTCTGTTTAACTTGTCCATCTATCTATCACATCAATAACTTCTGTTTAAGTTGTCCAACTAGGTATCACATCAATGACTTCTGTTTAACCTGTCCATCTTTGTATCACATTAATAACTTCTGTTTAACTTGCCCATTTATCTATCACATCAATAATTTCTGTTTAACTTGTCCATCAATGTATCACATCAATAACTTCTGTTTAACTTGTCCATTTATCTATCACATCAATAACTTCTGTTTAACTTGTCCATTTATCTATCACATCAATAACTTCTGTTTAACTTGTCCATTTATCTATCACATCAATAACTTCTGTTTAACTTATCCATCACTGTATCACATCAATAACTTCTGTTTAACTTGTCTATTTATCTATCACATCAATGACTTCTGTTTTGAACATGTGTATCTATCGCATCATGTAAAAGATTTTTCAAATTATTTTGTTTCCTTGCATTTTCTGCAATTTATTCTTGCTTAGAAGCACAATAAAAGCTATACATTAGGAAACACCATTTTATTTCCATAATTTCAATAGCACAAATTTATCTTTGGAAAAAGGCAACTCCAAAAGCGAATAACTCAGATTTTGGTATAAAACAGTAGCACTTCGTTACACGCGCAGAGTACGATCGGGAAACGCGAACAAAGTCTGATCAATTAATCAACATAATCTGAACAGTTTGAAGAAAAACTAAACATAACTAATGCAAATGGAGCAAACAAAGTTATACATGGGAGCGATTAACTGATAGGTTAGCAAAATTGGATATAAAACAAATCAAGATATATGAAATCCTTGTTAATTCTGGTGCTGGTAATATTTGCAAATCATTGTCAGGCGTTTTAATATAAAAGAAAGTCCCTTCCAAATGAAAGATTTGACAGTTTGTTGAAAGACGATTAACTGACATCAGCTGAAGAATATATTTCCCTGCACTTTTACCATTCAAACTGGGATTACCTCTATCAATACTGACTAAATGTTAGAAATTGAGACTACCTCTATCGGCATTGAGTAAATGTTTGATTACTTTCAAATTGGGATTGCCTCTATCAATATTGAAAACATCTTAGAAATTGAGACTACCTCTATCGGCGTTTGATTGCTTTAAAATTGGGATTACCTCTATCGGCATTAAGTAAATGTTTGATTACTTTCAAATTTTGGTTACCTCTATCAGGATTGAGTAAATGTTTGATTACTTTCAAACTGGGATTACCTCTATCGGCATTGAGTAAATGTTTGATTACTTTCAAATTGGGATTACCTCTATCGGCATTGAGTAAATGTTTGATTACTTTCAAATTGGGATTACCTCTATCAGCGTTGAGTAAATGTTTGATTGCTTTAAAATTGGTATTACCTCTATTGGCATTGAGTAAATGTTTGATTACTTTCAAATTGGGATTACCTCTATGATTATTTTGGTATCTTCATCTTTCGTGTTGACATCTTTCGTGCATTTTTTTTTAGTTGTTTGTATTTTGGTGTCTTTTCTTGTCATATGATATTTTTCAAGGTTTACAAAAGCTGATATATCTGTAAAACTCATTGTTGTTTTTTTTTTTTTACTTGTCCTAACACAAGATATATGATGAAATTCGTCGTTTTATTTATCCAATTAAATTTAAATTATTTTCTACTACTTGAAGTAACACTGAAAGATTCCTTGTCCCTACCATTTTTTAACATCTTGAAATCATATTCAGTTTATTTTGCAAATTTCATTGCAAAGAAACTTAAGCAGAAAATGTAAAATTGAAAATTGGAAACGAAAATCAACAGAGGTTAACATGGCTGATAATTCGGTAAAGCCAAAAGCCAAATCTTTTAAAATGACTCTAAAACTCTACAAGATGCTGAATGACAGAAAAATGAGGTAAAGTTGTATTATTGATTTATTTTGGTTGTCTAGTCTAAAAGTAAACTCAGTTTCACTTCACAAAGTTTCCACCATTCAATTATAAAGGATGTTAAAAATAACGAATGCTATCCTGAGATGTGGGCTGTTTTTGTTGTTCTGTTTGTTGTTGACATATTGTTGTTGTTCTTGTTGCGTGTGTGTGTTTTCCTTTCGAAACAACAAGAAACTTAACATACAGCAATAAGATTAAAAGAATGTTTGAAAATTACAACGGGTAAACCTGGATTTTGTCCAATCCAGCTGCATAAGCACAAATTGTTACAGGCAATGTTAATAGCCGCAACAAACACAAAAATGAATTATAAACAGAATGAATAACCGAAATAAAGGCAAATAGGAACAAATAATAGGATTTCCTATCATGTGTCTAACACATGGTTTTGACAGAAATATCTGTGTGACGTTATTAAGTCGCCTAGGCAGTATGAGTAACGTGTCATGCCCAAGGACGCACCACAAAGTACCCCCCCCCCCGCAATTTGTCGAATCCTAACCATTTCGGTAACGAGTTCATTGAACCATCGTGGCTCCTAACGGCATTTAATTTTATTTCGGAACGTACCGCGATAGCGCGATACGTAACACATAACTAAAAGACGATGTGTGTTGGAGGGGGTCCGAAATTCTATTTCGCCACAGCGAGGACATACGTGACTTGTCATTCGTGCCATTAAAGGCTCATACATATAATTATACTAGTAATATTCAATATTAATATAAAACATTTGTGTAAAAACGTATAATTTTTGTAACAATTTTGCCATGAATACTGAAAATACGCTTTTAATATATCCTGGTTGGAAAGTAAGCCATCCCTCCCACACCAAAAAATAAATATTAATTGTCAACGTCTTAATCGCCACTTACCGGAGTAGACGAACGCATTGGGCCTATTCGACATCCCCTAACTCGAAGAGGTCAGTCAATATGTGACGTTTTGGAGCAGCAATTGGCCGTTATAACAGGTCTTGAAATCACGTCGGAAGTAGTTGTAGGAATGTACATTAATACACAGCACACCATTTATGTTAAAACAACAAACGCTGACACTGTTACACTTGACTTTGTCTGCTTTAGACGCCATAATGTTCCATGTGAACAAAAGCAGTTCAGAATACAGAGTGCTCTAAATTTGTCTATCGGAAACAAGGTGCCTAATTTTGAACAATTGATAGAAATCGTTAGTAATTCACCAATTGCATATTTTAAGTAGACGATTTTATCAGAGCGACTAGCTGCTTTACTGTCATAAGTAAGCTACTCAGCTCTTGTAAAGCCGGTGTTTATGTGCATTCTGATGTGTGTGCATGCGTGCATGTGTGTGTGTATTAGAATGCTTGCATGTGTGTGTGTGTGTATGAGAGAGAGAGAGAGAGAGAAGTCTTACTCCTTAACTATTCCAGTGCAAAACATGGATTCCGAAGATGATTATTGTAGTGTCTTACAGTTGTTTTATCCATATGGGGGTCATTTAGGGTATGTGGAGGAAAAAACGCACACTGATAATTTGGCTATTGGAAAAGGAAAATACGATATTGACATGTATGTCTTACAAACTGTTTTTCATTATTAAAAAAAAGATTCAATTTGCTTCAGTTCTACAAAAAAACGGAATAATCTCATTTGCGTTTTCTATGTTTTAATTCTTGTTTATGGATATTAGATCCCTACTTGCACCCCCACAGTGTGAGACTGGCATCAATAAACACTGGTACATCAGTAACATTACGTTCGTTAGACTGACATGTACACATAGACACAAATAGACATGTGTAGTAAACAGTGCAATTAGCTGGGTATATACATCGAACTCACATGAGCCAAGACACCCCCCCCACCAAATATGTATGCAGACTAACATGAACTTCGTAATATTTTTGCTTCTGTTTTGTATGTACACATACTATAAACAAACACTTTATATATTTGTTTCTCTCTTGTATGTATATAATATTTTTGTTTCTGTTATGGATGTATATATACTATAAATAAAAACTTCATATATTTGTTTGTTATGGATGTATATATAATAGAAACAAAAACTTCATATATTGATTCACTCGTTAAATTCCATTAAAAAAAATCTTTCAGAGAACCATTAGCTAAATGGTTGGTAAGATCTGCGATGAAAGGTAAACTAGTGTTAGGGGCCGGTAATTAATCAACCGATTATTAAAATAATGGAATTGATTTATTATAGCCCAAGAGGATATTGGAGGGGTAGATCAGCGGTTAGTAAACGTTTTCATGCAGCAAGTGTCACACGTTGTGTTGCTGAAAATGGTTAGCACAAGAGGCAATATAGCAAATTTATCTATCACCACTTAAACAAATTCAGTACCAACATTTTGATGTCAGTCCTCCTAATGAAGTTCATCAAGCAGATATTTTGTTTTACCACACGATACTATTAAAAGTGGTAGACGTCAATTACGCATATACAAATACGCGTTAACTGTCTTTGACGTTGCAATTAGATATCTTGAATTTATGTTGGGATTTTGACCGAGACAAGGAAATTGCAGTCAAGAGGTTATATTGTTTGTCTCCCAACGAGGTTTACCCTCGTGGGGAGACATATAATGTAACCCCGCGACTGGGATTTCCTTTTTTAGGTCCAAACCCCAATGTAGATTATTTTTCTCACCTAATATTTTCCTTTAAAGTAAAAATAATTATTCACTAGTGTTCTCGTCCAATGTTTATATGCGGTGCATGAATATAAATATGATAATGAGGGCTGTCGTGTTACCGTTACGTCCACAGTACAGTTTTTATGCGTGAGCAAAGAAAAATAAAACATAAAACGTTGCATAATAATGAGGTGTTATCACATTTAATATATGGATGTTATATAAAATTGACAATAAATAATTAATATTTATTACAATAAACTGATTTTTTTTATCAGTTCCAATTTTGAAAAGTTATATTGTAAATAATAAAACGATTTTATTATTGTCGTTAAACTTAGTACACGCTGTAACGAAGAGTAACATCTTGCTTTATCATTCATGGCTAATTAGAGATCTGTGTCACTATCGTATATAACTATTCTTTTCTTTGGAGGAGGTGAAACTGTTTGTGATATGCTTGTGTTGTCGTTAATATTGATTGTAAAATTACCCCCGTATGTAATAGACCCTCCCAAAACGGACTCTAGCGGATTGCCATGTCTTAGACCCTCCCAAAACGGACTCTAGCGGATTGCCATGTCTTAAACTTTCAAGTTCACAAGTTCTTTGAACATTTATTTTTCTGTCCTGGAAATATGGCAGGTGCTACAGTGAAATTTGCTTATGGATTAATGCAGAGGTGGGCAAACTTTCCAGTGCAAGTGCCTCATACACAATTTACACCTTGTCGCGGGCCGCATAGTTCATTAAGTAATATAATTAATATTTGAAATAGAAAAAACAAAAGGTTTTTCTAAATAACATCATAATTAATTTTCAGTTGTTAATAATCTTGTTAATATTTGAAAACTTAAACTTAAACTTCAAAAGAAGCACATTTATTTGATTAACAGAGTAACATAAACAGAGTCAGTCCGAACGATGACTTGCTCCTATGCCGCATGAAAGCCCTTGTCGGGCCGCAAGCGGCCCGCGGGCCGTAGTTTGCCCACCCCTGGATTAATGTATTGACGGATAAATGATTCCTTTTGGCTGGTAAGTACATTTGTTTTGTCATTAAATAGTGTGGGTATATTTTTGATTCAGTCGGGGCACAACGGAGATACTTAACATAATTATAATAAAGCATGTTTTGTATAACACTTTTCTGGCTGTTACTAAGTTTTGCGTTGTTGTTAAAAGAGTTGGGAGGCTATGAAGTGTATATGTCTATAGTCTATGTGCACGGATGAGTGTCTTCTGTCATAGTTCATTTCACACAGCATTGAGAATTTTATCCTATCTGTAACAGTCATTTTTCAGGTCAACGTCATTAAATGTAGCTAACAGTATATAATTTGTTTCACATAAAGTATTTAAAACTAGTTAGGTAGCTTTAGCTACATTACCGACGCTGGCCTGAAAATGTACTGGGCTAGGCCTGTATGTAGGATAAAATTGACCATGCTGTGTGGAACGAACTAGCATAATACCAAAAAGCTCGACATCGTATGCATTTGTGTCTTTGCCTCTCTCGAAATATTTTTGCATTGTGTGTTCTCAAAGATGGATTCACCTTAAGTTACTATGTTTTTGTTATATATTTGTTGCTGTTGTTGTTGTTGTTTGCTTTCAATACAACTACGTCAGGTACAGCAGAAGACAACAAGGGTTTCTTTTTTTAAAAAGTAGTTTTGAGCGCGCGGAGACCTTGACTGAGATGACTGGTCTGAGATGACTAGACTGAGATAAAAAAAAGTAAGGTTAGCAAAACAGCTAGATTTCTGTCGCATGGGTGAGAAATAAAGAAGCAGAACCACTATCAACTAAATCAGCAGCTGAAGTTTTATCAGCTTTTGAACGAATTTATCACCACAGCTGCTACAGGTTGACCCTGGCAAGGAATTTCTCAGACGAAGACACACCGCAGTTCATCGTGATCAGGCAATTGTTAAACGGTTTAATCGAACACTTGCTGAGAGATTGTTTTCATATCAGGATACGAAGAAAATAATCCAGAAAGACAAAAGATCTCGCCCAAGGCTTGCAAGACTACCGAGTGTAATAGCTGCGTTAAGTAATGAAATAACTCGTACAATTTCTATGAAACCTACCAATGCGATTAAAAAAAATACATACACCAATACAACGACATGACTTTTCAAAACAACCTGTACTAGGTAATGTGACTGTGAAGTATTTATATGAACCTGGTTAATGTGAAGGTGGTGAAAAAAAGAACGACTGATCCTGTTTCAAGTTTGACGACACATACAATGTTCAGCGTGGTAAGATCCGCGGGTAGACCTGCAATTTACAGATTAGATTCAACTGCTCCTCAACGTGGATTTGTACGCGAACAATTGCAAGTAATTCCTGAAGATACTCAGTTACCACCGCATTCACATTTGCAAACTAGCGCCTCGACGTCGATTACACTCAAGACAGGCCAGCATCACAATTTCGCATGTGTGACCAAGACTACTATTAATTCTATCTACGGTAAACTATCCTGGATTATTATTTGAATATTGCCACATTACTGTGTTACACCTTGCACACTAATTATTCTGTCATTGTTTCAGTATCATGATAAATTCAGCATCGAGACAAAGTCACGTGTGTTTGTTGTTGGTCACACTGTTTTTTTCTTACTACATCATCGTTAATTTCATGAGCTTGATTATTATTTTCCGTGAAGTCTATGATAACCCTCCGCAGCTGAAATGTTCTTCTGACTCGAGACACTGCCAGATGAATTAAGTTTGACCATCTCGATACGATCATCAACAATCCAAACATCTGTATCAGAGATGGTTAATCCTTGAGATAAATGAATTGTCATTGCGTATTCTAGCGTCCACGGAGTTTTGTCCATAGTTAATGCGATCTCAACAACACTGACAGGAACTAAAACAATATCATTTAACACAAGATTTTGTTTCATTGACTCTGTCAAGGAGCCTGGAATTTCAACATCGATATTTTGCCGTCGGGTTTCTGATGCGCGTTAACATAATGGTACTGGTAGATTTTTAAAACATTCTGTATGTAACAGAAATAATTGTTGTTGAAGTGTATCATGAACTATCTTTCTACTTGCAACTATCAAATCATCTGGTCTCCATAAATTCCATAAATTGTTCATATGAGTTTCTGAAATTATCTCACGCATTATTTCACACTGAATTTTATTTGGTTCTGCTTAATTTCTTAAACTCTCTTAATTCTGGATCAAGCACTCTATGATCGTCAGTTATTTCCTCATAATAATCTACAAATTGTTTCAGCTATCCATGTGGAGACAATCCCAACAAAAGGTGGCGGTTGACCATGATCGCCACACAATATTACAGCAGTAATTTTTTTATCAACAACCAGTCAATACATATTGATAAGAATGGCAAAATAAAATATACTGACATCCTGAATTTAGTTTAGGTTTTCAATCTGGATTACATATTTCGAAATTGTGCTGTAATTTCGATGATAAGTGCAATTGCATCCTCCTTACTGCACTCAATAAGCATTAAATTGGATGGCGTCTTTTTGATAATTACAATTGAAAGACTTCATATTTTCCCCACATTATGATTTCCCTCTGAATTCCTCGACAAAGTAAAGGATAAATATTATTATCAGAATTGTAGGTTACTGTATTTGTATGGGAAAATATGAACGAGTTTTGGGATGGAATACTGCACGACCTTGGGAGTGCAGTATGTCCTTCCGACAAAACGAGTTCATATTTTCCCATACAAATGCAGTAATATTTTTATTATATGCTCACGAACTAACGTAAATGAATGAATGCCGTATTCCAACTAAATACACAAGAGCAGATTTGTCATTACACAATAACATCATTATTAATGCGCACATTACTCCGCCCAGATAAATTCTAACTTAGTCGCGCGCTCGACATAACTTTCGAAAGAAAATGGCGTGTCTAGTTAAAATTGAAATTTGCAGTCAACAACTTTTCCATTTGATCTGGAATGAATATATTTTGGTATTTTGTTTCGATTCGACGAAAGTTTGTGATTTTGGACTGGATTTATCTGTGCAAATTATACATGAAATACATGAAATTTAATAAGCTAGGGAGAAGCGTGTTGACAACTGCAAATGTGTTTCTGTTTCTGTCACTGAATGTTTGAAATCATAATGTGGGAAAAATATGAAGTCTTTCAATTGCAATTATCAAAATGACGCTATGGAATTTAATGCGTATTTCATTTTGAGTGCAGTAAGAAGGATGCAGTTGCACTTATCATCGAAATTACAGCACAATTTCGAAATGTGTAATCCAGATTGAAAACCCATGACATGGCTCATGTAATTCGGATTTGCAGAATTAAGAAAATACATTTTGAGGAAATTCAGGATGTAAAACTGTATGTATATTTTATTTTGACATTCCTATCATCAGCTAAAGAAGAGAGTATATGACTAGTTACTTGTATGTTATTTTTAAGGACTTTATCTTGCGTCTGTTATATACTGTAGGTATCCTAAATCCGTAACATTGTATCAACGCTGAATGTGCCAAAGTAGCTGGTAACTGGCAGTCCACGAAACATCTGTTTTAGTTCATTCAGAAACAAATTTAAACAACCACAACGTAAAGAGCCTCTTACGCGAGTGTACATGATTTGTGTACAAATCAAAGGTGCTGGCGTCTGCGTCCATTGTTTGTTCACAACAGAAAGTAGTTCCTTTATGCATGTGAATGCTATATGTGTATTGTCGCGCGAGTTCAGTATCGGGGAATACTGAACGATTCTGACAATGTAAAGTTAACGGGGGAAAAAATGAGCATATAATAATGTATGTGTCTTTGGAACATAGCATTGACGGACCAGCTGATCTTGAATAATCATCAGAATATCTTGCTAGACCCAATATCGTCGTGGCAACGTCGACGTCGTTCTGACATATTTCAATGTTTCTTCCGTCAATTATGTATGTAGCATTGTTGAATAACGACATAATATCATTATTAACAAAATCAGCTCCATATTCACTATTATCTGTTTTTCTTTAATTTTAAATTTCACCTTCTACTTCAATAAATGCTTCAGCGGGTAAGATATATCTACTTGTATCCTGAACTTGTAGCTCGTTTCGTCCACTCTGATTTTGCTCTTGGGCGTCATAAGAATAATACTGATAATCGCGCACAGATTCATCTTTGAGAACTAGCGCATCCATGTCAAATGCTGGATCGGATACACGTTTGAAATTTTATTATAATTGTTATCGTTTAACACGAAGACCATTTCCTGCCATTAAACTTGCAGTTATATATTTTTTTATATCTTTTTCTGATAGTGGTACACCAGCCAAATCTGCTAATGTTTGATTAGCAGCTTGATTTATTATGTTACTAACAATTGCAGTCATAACGTCAGTACTAGGCAATTTTACTGACTGTTGTTTTCGTCGTATTAATCGTGTTAGTCTATCCATGATTGCTGAGAATGCTTTACTAGCAACATCAACAACAACACCAATACCTTTATCACGAGCAACGTCAATAACTTTCATTGATAATTGTTTTGCAATCAGTATTGCTTTTGGGGCTGTTCTTCTAAATAAACCCGGAACAACATTAATTACTCCATCACCTTATATGTAGGTAATCGCGAATTTATCACCCTGATCAGGTCCACGTTGAGCATTATGTATGATCATCTTATTTTCTTGTCACTGATCTAATTGCATACCCTTGATCAGTGTGATATTCATCAACGATTTCATCGATGAGAGACCGATAAACATTAATGTCCATGATACCGCCCGTAAATAATCGTTGACAAATATCAGCTGCTTCGTTAATGTTTTCTGAGGAATTATTACCGGCTCGTTTTCCGACAATCAGAATTTCTAATCGTTCAATATCAGCAAGGACATTACTTGGGCATGAAGTAATAAAGCCACTCCCCCCTGGTACCTGAATCAATACCACTTCCAATTGCTTCCAATTGCTTCTTCCCCCTCAATACGAGGTGGGCTGATTGGCAAAACTCCGGGTAAGGACGCCATTCTTGCTACATTGGTACCAGCTGTAAGTGTCAGTACATTTTATATAGCGCCTATTCAAACCAAACTGATCAAAATCGAGATTTAACGAATACTGATACACTGATACAAGAAACTCTGAATAAAACGTGTCCATTGTATACAGTGTGGTCCATAGAAAAAAATAGTTTATTACTGTAACAGCGGTATTAAAGTTTCCTTTTTGTCTCGTTTTCCTTTCACACAAAAATGGGAAGTTTTAAGTGTGATGTGATGTGATTCTGATTTTTAACGTAGCTTTAACAATTGTTCAGTCATATCGCTACGATGTCTGCAATGTGGCAATTTATGTCTAGCACCGGGGCATCATGCCGTAGACATGTAGCATGATGTCCCACCCAGTCACATTATCCTGACACCAGGCTGACCAGTCCTAACACTAACCTCTTAATGCTTAACGCCAAGCGAGGCAGTAGTTAGTACCATTTTTGTAAGTCTCTGGTATGACTCGGCCGGGGATCAAACCCACGACCTCCCGCATCCGAGGCGGACGCTTTAAATGCCTATGCCATCGGAGCGGTTGAATTTTGAAGTAAATGTTTGAGTCAAGTTAATGTGATTATATATGTGACATGTTAAAAAGTGATTACCGTGAAATGGCCACCATGACAAATTGCACGAGTCAAGTACCTACTTATTAGCCAAGGTAGCCCCGCTGGTAGAGCTTAGGACTCGTAATCCAGTGGTCACGTGGCATCTATGAGAAAGGTTCTTAGTTCCCATTTCATAGACATGATACTTAAAAAAATGTGTTAAACGTACCCTAAAAACCAACAAAAGAGGTAATTACCAATTTGGATAAAAATCTAATTTTGCCTTGTGGGACGGCCTAACACTGCGCATAATACATTTACACGTATACTTATATTGACATATGCAACCAAGTTAGGAGTCAAAGGGCTTGCAATCATATTTTTTTAGTAATGTAATTTTCATATTATTTTCGCACCATTGAAATTTTCCTTTGAAAATCTTTGTAAATAGATACTTACAAATCTAATTACAGTTAAGTCAATTAGAATTATCTCCCTTACACAAACAAATATTTTGTAAGAACAGCTTCAACAATTTTTACACTGCAATTATTCTGCATCCACAGACTTTGACTTTTCAAACATCCCAAAATATGATGCAGGAACATCATAAACCAGTGTACTAATCTTAAAACAAATTTAAAACAACTGTAAAATAATCCTTTTTCAATAAGGATGCTTAAAAATTTTGCATGGACTTTTCTTCTCCTGAAAAACAAATAGAAAGTAACAGCAAATGACTCTTTGAGGATTAAGTCATAAAATATTGGGGAAAAAAACCCAGATCCATTAGTAAATATTGGGGAAAACCCCCCAGATCCATTAGTAAATATTGGGGAAAATCCCAGATCCATTAGTAAATATTGGGGAAAAACCCCAGATCCATTAGTAAATATTGGGGAAAAACCCCAGATCCATTAGTAAATAATGGGGAAAAACCCAGATCCATTAGTAAATATTTTGGAAAAACCCCAGATCCATTAGTAAGTATTGGGGAAAAACCCAGATCCATTAGTAAATATTTTGGAAAAACCCAGATCCATTAGTAAATATTGGGGAAAAACCCAGATCCATTAGTAAATATTGGGGAAAAACCCAGATCCATTCACTTATCTTTCAAGATAAATGTTATGTTGATCTACAAAATGTTTGCATATCAATAATCTGTTTCAATATATTTTTTCTAGCCTCCAATTTTGTTACACAAATTTTCTCTAAATGGGACATTTGAAACGAAATAGAAATGCAATTTAATGGAAATAGAAATAAAATTTAATAGAAATAGAAAAATGATTATCTGTAACAAGAGGGTTGCTATAAGGCAAAACTATAGTGCGCTAATTTTCTCTATCAAAAATAAATTCTTTAGTGTGTGAATACAATCTTAATAAATAAATATAAAAATATGTTCATCCGGCCTGAATGTAAACGTTATATATTTGTGCGAATTGTATTTTTAGTCACATCGCTACGATGTCTGCAGCGTGGCAGTTTATAGTGATGTCTAGCAATGGCGCATCATGCCCCGCCCAGTCACATTATCATGACACCAGGCCGACCAGTCATAACACTAACCTCTTAAAGGCTATACATGGCGGCCAGTATTAATGATGGAGGAAGAACCCGGTAAAACTCCGGAAAGAACCACCGACCCACGAGAAGCTCCTGGCAAGCTTTCTCACATACCCACATTGGCTGAATCCGAGACTCGGACCCACTCAGACAGAGGTGAGATGGCAGTGATCCGTAACGGAGAGCGCTTTAGACCACTCGGCCACTCGGGGCCCCACATCAGATTTGCATTACATGATTAAAAGTAGTTATACTTGCACAAAAAGAACAAACCAACAAAAAAAAATTAATTACTCGAAATAGAAGTATACAACGCTGTTACTTCCCCTTAGTTACGATTTCCCACCTATAGAGGACGCCAACCTAAAATAATTACTTTTTATTTGCGAGATACCGTCTAATAGTTAACCTGGATACAATACAATCTGGATCAGTTTGCAACAAGTAACTTATCTTGCGTAAATGGCAGGTGCCTTCAAGCAATCGGGTGATATTTTCGTCTTATTTGCGATTTTTTTATTTGACATTAGCGATGCACACTACACTAAGGATGCATACGCAAGCCGGCATCCGCTACATATACGGAGTTCGTTTATATATATATATATATATATATATATATATATATATATATATATATATATATATATATATATATATATATATATATATATATATATATATATATATATAATAATAATAATAATAATAATTTTCGCATGATGAAAAAGAAGGAATATATGATAACAATGCAAGGTTAATTTCTTTCATTTTTTTTCTTCAACCAATTGTATGTTTATCAATATCTTTTGTACCGTGTGTGTGTGTATGGGGGGGGGGGGAGCACAAATTGAACACAAAATTATTTCCTTCCTAATTTGTACGGAATAATGGAGCAAATATGATTGACGATATTGACCAGTAATGACAAGCTTTCAATTTACGCGCGCAAACACTAAGACAACTTGAAAAATAAAAACAATAAAATTAACTGGTAAGAGCTTCATATTGCAGCAACTAAATACTGATAAAAAATGCTCAACATTATTCTCTCTCTCCCTCCCTCTCTCTCTCTCTCTCTCTCTCATGTGTAATCGAGTATGTATTGTATGCATCAGTGTTACAAAGTGAAACCTAAAATTAAGTATATTTGTTATAATATCTCATGTACACTACCCTTAGCAAAATGTATACGTATCATGTAGAATATTATCTGTTAAGTATTATTGTTTTATAAATGATTATTGATAATTTGACCGGAAGACTTAAAATGAGAATGTCGTTGTGCAGATGCATTTATTTTTAGCATAAAAATGTATATAAATATTTTAATTAGAACGAGCAAGATATGTCAGTTTGTGTTTTCTCTCATAAATATGTACCTTACGAAGTATGATTATTTTCTTTCAAAAAATATCAAAATAGTTTGTTTGAATTTAGTTTTTTTCCTAAAACCTATCTTACATAGTATCTACTTGTTTGTTGAAGAAAAAGAACGTACAAACTATTGTTAAGTTTGGCCGAATTGTCTTTCGAGGTGGACCGAATTGTCTTTGGGCCAAATTCACTATAATCCGGCATAAATGATACAATTTTCCCATCCCTCCCCATTTCGATCCCACATATTAAATCAACTTTTTTAATGGTAAACATGGACTTTCGGAGAAAGAAAGAACCCTTTTCCCGCATCATCACTCTTTTCGTTACATTCGTATGCAACACAGTGCACCATATTTGCTGTTCAAAAGCACGATCGTACGATATATCACATAGACATTTACGTGTGGAAATTAAATACTTGAATGGCTAGGTTGAATAGAAGGGATACATCGACGTCATATCCGGTTTTGGCACGCGGAAACTACCGATTGTTTACCAAGATTGCCGAATAATTTTTTCATTTAAAAACGCGGAGTTTTAAGTCTACTTAAATATTTTTATGGTGTGCATACATAACCAATGGGTTTTTTTAAACTATAATAATATCACACGTTTGTAGAATATAGGTGGCCAGTGACCTTTAATGCTGAGCAACAAACGAGGCATCTGTTTGTACTATTTTTACAAGCACTTAGGACACCCGATCGGTGTAAACGTAATGTTAGCTATGATATATAGGAACAAACTTAAAGACCTAATAATGTTCAATACCTTAAATATTTCAGAATGTTGTTTATGTTCTTTTTTACTTTCATGGTGTTGTTTTATTGCTGGTAATAATATCATTAGGGCCTATATGTTGTTTATTTTATAGGTGTTGTCTAATGTTGTAAAGCGCTTAGAGCTTCTAAAGATTAGGCGCTTTTACAAAGTCATTATTATTATTATTATTATTATTATTATTAAACTTAATCAACCTTCTTGGATGGGCACCAGTTATCAACCAGTTGTCATTTTTTCTTGCAAATTCGACATGGTTGTGTCCATTTTCTTCTCACACTTCTTAAACCCTTGTCGAAATGCCTCAGCTACCAATTCGTAGCCCTCAACTATAGTTTTCCTACAAACATCATAATCAGCACTTTATTGTAACGCCAGTGAAGTGTTGATTTTGCGACCTTTGCTAGTAAGTACACTTTGTAACAATAAAGTCTAATGTTCTCTTGGCCTATGCAGGCATTCGGCAATTTTCTCAAAGTGAAGCATATTTTCATAAAATTCTTTTCTTGAAAAGGGGATAATAACCAAATATTTCTGATAGTATTTGCCAAATATTTCTGATAGTATCAAAGCAGGAACTTGTATGTCGGTTGGGGAAGCGCAGGTGCTCAGCTTGCCAGTTTTAATTCGTGAAATCTACACTGCATTTTCATTTCATCTCTCCTTTCATATTTATTTCTCTCTCCTCTCCTTTTATTTGCATTTCCTTCTCTTCTTTTTCTTTCTCTTCCTATACTCTCTCTCCTCTACATTTGCTTTTCTGCCGTTTTCTTCTGAAGCTTTCTTAAACACCTTCTTAAACGCACAGCATATTAGACCTAATGTAACACAAAATACACAGCACAGAAGACATAATGTAAGACAAAATGCACAGCACAGAAAACATAACGAAACAAATGAACATCATAGAATCTGTGTATGTGTGTTATCTGGATAATTAACGTAGCTTTAAAAAAAATTCAGTCATATCGCTACGATGTCTGCAGTGTGGCATTTTTTAGAGATGTCTAGCACTGGGGCATCATGCCGCAGACATGTAGCATGATGTCCCATCTAGTCACATTATCCTGACAAGGCCGACCAGTCCTAATACAAACCTTATAATGCTGAGCGCCAAGCGAAGCAGCTGTTGGTACCATTTTTATAAATCTTTGAAATTACTCGTTCGGTGCTCGAACCCGCGACCTCACGCATCCGAGACGGACGCTCTAACCACTTCGCCATCGGAGCGGTCCATACACAAAGCATAAAAGACATGATTTAGCATTAACTTCACAGCATACACGAAAACATACACCACATAATGACGTTTGCAGAACATATACGAGCAAATGAAATAGACAAAAAATATATTTTAAAAGTACACATCATATAAAACCATACAAAATAAACAAAAAGAAATTCGCATCATATAATAAACAATATGATAGTAAGTATATAATGTGTAAAAAGGAATGAACAACATACAACATAGTTTCCAAGTCATGCATTTGAAACGGACCTCTTAAGAGTTGTCACGTTCCATAGTGATAACTTCCGTTTCCAGTGTATTCTCTGGTCATCAGGAACTGAAAGCGGTACCGTATTCCGTCATACATAAACACAATAAACGTTCGAATAATGGATTTTATTTCTTCATATCTTGTAGACTGATGTTTTACAAATGGTGTATGCCCATCTGAGGGACTATATAGTGGTAACTTCCGTTTCGGATGCACTTTACTGTTTTCCTTAGAATCTTAAAAGGTTTTACGGTATTTCATCATACATCGACAACACACAAAAAATAACGTTAGAATATATATCCCCAGATCACGAGTTCCGTGATAAAAAACAAACTCTAATACCTTCGTTCAATTTAGTTGAAATTCTGCTGAAAAAGATAAAGTTTTCTATATTGTTTTTTTATGATCTTAAACGAAACATCTTTTCTGAGTTTTTGAGACGTCATTCAAACGGGTGCCTTTTCCCTAGTTTTAACAACAACGGTTGTATCTAACGGTAAATATGCATTATTTTGCATAATCTGAAAGTCATTTGAGCGCGGAAATTTGTTAGCAATTTTATCAAATTCTGTTGAAGTTTTTTTTTTTTTTTTTTTTTGAGGTCGTTCTATTGATTTTCTATTGTTAGTAATGACTACCATATCTGATCCAGAATTTCCACTATTTGTAAAATTCTAACAAGAAGTTGAAATGACACAACTGAGGTAGTACCATACCAAACGTTTTAACTTGGTCTTATGTCAGATGGATAACAATCCGATCAGTCAAACTTTTCTTTAAAATGGAGAATGGAAATCCACATTTTCAGGTCATGTGACTTTGATCTTGGACACAGCAGCCGAAAATTCAATTGTTTAGATTAAATATGGTATAATTTGACTGTGGTGTCATTCGGATTCAGTCTGACTCTGAATTTGGCATGATTCACTCATAACCATATTTAGTATGATATACTCGGATTCAGATTCGGCTGCATTACGTCTCTTGTTGTTTAGTTTAATGTGATGCGATTATAAAAGGCAACTTATATAAATAGTTTCATGTTTTCAGTTCACGTTAACAGGGAATTCTTTTGTTAGGTAAAACTTTGTTCCATGAAACTTCAGCACAAGGACTAAATCCAATCACTTCTACATAGAAGAATAAAGACATTAAAGGTAAGAAACCACTATAATACGGTGCGTTCCGTGAACGTTGGTCAAATTCCGTTATGCGGTCTTTGTAGATAAAGTTGTTGAAATATTTTTCTATTTCTACAAATGGTGGCCATACATTATAGCAGATTGGCATCTTTTTTCTGAAAGTACTTCTGGGTAAAAACCTTTCCGCCAACTTTAGTTAAACCCAGAGAAGCGTATTTTGCGAATTTCTTATATTTCATAACAGAGGCCATATTTATTAACGGGTAGATATCGTCTGTTCGGACTAATATGACCTTCACTCGGGATGCCTTCTCATAAATTCGGCAATATTCTCAAGATTGTTTTCTAGTAATGGTAGCCATATTTGACACACTTACAAATTTTTCAAAGTCTTTCATGTCTGGATGATGTCTGTTAAATGGTAAACTTCTTTTGAGACGAATTTTAGTAAAAGTTCATTTAAAGGTTTCAATATTTTAAGTACAGTGTCCATATTTTATTTCAAATCGGTATGATTTTGAACAAGCTTGACACGATATTGCATTTTGCAGATAAGTAAAAAACATAATTCGTTTTACGTTTTAGTAAAAAGTAATTTAATTTTTGCTCTGATTTTAGAAACAGTAGTTAATTTATTGGAGAATCATCAAATATGTACAAACTTGAGAGTTCTTTGAGCCAGGATGATTTGTCAAACATGGTCAAATCCTGTTTTCAGTTCTCTTTAAGAATGCATTCAAGTATTTTTCTATTTTCCTTCTGAATTATTATTATTTATAGCAGATACGTTGAAAATAGTAAACGTTGACAGACTCGCGCACAAGGTTGAAGGTCTATACCACTAGATCTCAAACCTTCGCTCAGTTTATATTTTTTCTTTTCAGGTATTGAATGTTTGTGATACGAAGAAACTGAGTCTACGGCAAGTATTAATCATAAGAGAAGCCAACCCAAGGATTGTATAATTATATCTGATATCAAAGAAAACTGGTGACATCAATTCAAAAGGGATCCAAGTTTTATTAACTGGAGCTTTCTACTATCTTCGTAGGAGTTAACAAGGACGAATTCAGTTGAGATGGCCCAGTGTAAAGCTACCTTTGATTACAAAGGTGAAGCAGAGGGATATATCAGTCTTAAGAGAGGTGATCTCTTGATGAATACAGAGAAACATGATAATGGTTGGTATATGGGTAAAAACATGTCGACAGGAAAGGTAGGATTATTCCCTGGGTCCCATGTCACCCAATGCACTGTCTCTGAGCCAACCAAGACCCTGAAACAATATGAACCTTTGCCTTCAAAGCTTATCACAGCAAATTCATCACAAAGTGACTCCTTATTAGTCCACGAGAGTGCTAAAGGACAAACTAGTGATATCACAATGAAGGAAAGTACAGGAGATACCACGAAAGGGCCTCCACCAAGACCTCTTTTACCTGCACGGGTAAGATGGAAGAATACATCAAGTGAAAGAAATGGCAATGAAGAAACACCATCAGTAGATAATAAGAAAGAAAACGCAAGACACAAACCACCTGAACTACTTGGCAAACTCTCTTCGAGCAAAGAAATTCTGACCCAGACAGGTAGAAAACTATTCCTAACTGACAAAGACCAAAACAGAACCCCAAAAGCAATATTAGGAGCGATGACTGGTGTTTTCCTGGGTGGACTGATATTTCTTGTCCTGAGGTATTCATTTGGGTATTCCGATTTGGAAGCTGGTATCACAGTTGCCATTGTAACAGTTTTAATATCAGTCGGTCTAGCCTTGTCCATGCTTTTTCGCTGTGTTGTTGCACTCGTAGTTCCAAATTTTTTCACAGGGAAGGGACGTGCGGTCATCTTGTCCATTATATTTGGCTTTATGCTGTCTCATACTGTTCAAAACATCAAACACAACATGGAGGAGGTGGCGATAAGTATGTCCTGTATTGCAGATCTTGCCCTAAATCAGGCACGAGACCTTCAGGGGCAACTGAAAAAGCCATTGGTACAAGCTGCAGAATACATTGACAGGCAGAAAATTGTCCTCAGAGAGTTACAGGATGAGATGGGTAAAGCGATTTTACCCGTCAAGAATGGTCTGACGATAATGTATACAGAAATAAAAAAAATACAAAATGATGTGGATTCCATTGAAAAGGTGAGATTAATATTTTCATTCTCCTGGGTAATCGGGAGTTTGACATTACATGTCTTTTTTATCAACTGTTAGCAATTTCGACAGATTAGTGAAAGACATTTTTGAAGACGGTAAACAAAATATAAGTTGGAAAAGAGAACTTCACACGATAGTGCTATCGTTCAATACATTTTATACCAACTGTAAGTGTCTGTTGTTCATTTGGTACCAACTGTAAATGCTTGTTCATTTGGTACAAAATGTAAGTGTCTGTACTTTTGATACCAATTGTAAGTGCCTGTACATTTGGTTCCAATTGTAAGAGACTGTACATTTTATGTAGCACCTCTAAAAACCTCTCACGAATACTTATATATGTTGACCTTCAGAATCACCAATCAAATTACAGCTATCTCATTTATGAAATGAAACACTTTATTCGGAACGTTTCTAACATTACCAACATTTGGAACATGACTTTTCTGAAGATAACTCTTACTAATAATAAATACAACACTTTATCTGATATTTTCCGAAAGAAAAAGTAGAAACAAAAGAGTGGAAAGCTAATTTCAAATGTTGGCAGAACACAGACCTTTCTCTGTGCATGGCAGGTGTACGATTCAAATTTTGAAAAGATTACTTAAATACGTGTCTGATATTTAGCTTAGCCTATATTTACTATTACAATTATTACTATAATTACTACTACAATTAATACTACCAGCTTCATAACAATATGAATTTAAAGTTATTCAATTTCAGAACTGTTCTCAAAATGCAACACCTTTTATTGACAAGTGCTTAACAATATGCGACACAATCCCGGATCCAGAGTAAGTGTCAAATTTATGCAAACTGGTCATAATGCTATTTGTAAATCGGCATGTATTTTGATCTGGGAATAATGTTATTTGTAAGTAGGCAACTGTGCATTGTATTTGTTCTGGGAATGGTGATGTCTGTACCTTGGCATGATGTTATCTGTAAATGAGCATGAAATTTGTATCTAGGACATGATGTTATCTGTTACAGGTATGCACTTTGTATCCAGACATGATGTTATTTCTCTGGGTATGGTGTTTTTTCTCTGGACATGATGTTATTTCTCTGGGTATGATGTTTTTTTACTCTGTTGTTATTTCTCTGGGCATGATGTTTTTTCTCTGGGCATGATGTTATTTCTCTGGGCATGATGTTATTTCTCTGGGCATGATGGTATTTGCAACTGGATATACTATCTGTATCTGAGCATGTTGTTTTTTGTAACTGGGCATGATGCTGTTTGCATTTAGGCATATTGTACTATGAAACTAGGTATTCTGTTACTTGAACTGGGCATAATGCTGTTTGGGACTGGATATACTATTGTAACTGGGCATTTTATGTTGTTTGTAACTTGGCATGTTATGTGGAACTGGCATAACTTATCATGTTATTTGGAACTGGTAATAGTATTATTTGTAACAGGTCCAACTAGTTGTAAAACTATTGCTAAACACTGTCAATGGTCATATAATTATACACTTACAGGTAAAATTGTTTCTGCATTGTTCAAGTCCGATCTTCTGGCAATCAGACTGAATATGCATACTATATTGTCTTGCCCTTCTCTGTCTTTTGACACAATTGCTATATGCTGATAAATGGTCACATTACTTTCCACTGTCAATGGTCATATTGATATGCACTGTCAATGGTCATATTGATATACACTGTCAATCGTCATATAATTATACACGTGTAATAGTAATATTACTATACACTGTCAATAGTCATATAATCATACACGTGCAATGGTAATATCACTATTCACTATCAATGGTCATATTACTACATAATATCAATGGTCATATTGTTAATGGTCATATTGCTATGCACTGTCAATGGTCATATTGATATACACTGTCAATGGTCATATAATTATACACTGTCAATGGTCATATTGCTATGCACTGTCAATGGTCATATTGATATACACTGTCAATGGTCATGTTGTTATACACTGTCAATGGTAATATTGCTATGCGCTGTCAATGGTTATATTACTATACTCTGTCAACGATTATATTGCTATACACTGTAAATGGTCATATTGCTAAACACTGTCGATGGTCATATTTCTAAACTCTGCCAATGGTCATATTGCTATACACTGTCAACGATCATATTGCTATACACTGTAAATGGTCATATTGCTATACACTGTCGATGGTCATATTTCTATACTCTGCCAATGGTCATATTGCTATACACTGTCGATGGTCACTTTACTAAACACTGTATATGGTCATATTAATATGTACTATAAATGAATCATATATCTAAGTGCATATAATGGAAATTGGTCATATTGTTATACACTGTTAGCGATCATATTACCATACAATTTTAATGGTCATAGTACTATATGCTGGTAATGGCGATATTTATTTAAATATCTGAAGAAAGCTTGGTTGGTTGCTAATTTTATTCGTTTATTTCTATCTGAGCAATTTTAATCCACAGCCGATTTATTAAAAACATATTAGCTAATTGGCATGAATATATTTCTCGCTTTTAGTTCGCTTTTGTAGTTTAAATGTTACGAATTTATACCTGGTTTAAATACAATTTATTAACAGAGTTTAATTTCCGGATCGGACTCTGCAAGAGCGTTTCATATTAGAAGATCAATATAATAACTTAATCATATACATGTTATAGTTAACAAACTGTACACCAGTTTTAGAACTTAACTAATGAGTAGACTTGCATGAGTTATTATGTAACATTCAAAATAAGGTAACGATTATATTTAAAAATTGTGTTCTAAAGTTTGATTTTACTAGTGTATGGAAATATTACACTTTCAGTGAATCATGTATGTCTTAGATGTGACGCTTGCTCAAATGATACACATAGTGTTTAAGCACATGTAACATAATGACAGTTTACTTAACTAGTTTTCCTATAGATCTGTCTTTGGACTAATGGACAAATGCAAAGGCGCATGCTGGGAAGTAAGGAAGGTATTCCAAGATAGTTGTAAATTCCTAACACTTGCAGATGATGAGCTAAGAAAGGCAATGAACACAACTGAACAAGACTTGAACGCTGTGGTCAATTATTTCACGGTTAACCTGTCCACAACCAAAGAGTTTAATGCCGATGTTAATTCAAGTCAATCCGCAGAAAGCATTCGAAAAGAGGTGAAGGAAGAATTAGAAGCTAAAACTGGTGCTTTTGTTAACTTTATAAGAATCCTGGAGAAAGTTCTATCCCTGACATTGATTCTTTTATTTCTGCAATCCTTTTGGTATGTACGAAATTATCTGGCACGTGATTCCTATGACAACATATACATTACCAAACGTTTCAAGGATCTGGATCAAGAAAGAAAAGATTGTGGATTGAGTTGTGTATTGCCACTGAAGAAAAAGGAGAAAAATTTGTACATTGACACCAGTTCTTGGCGTATCACATTAGTGGAAATAGGTCACGGCAAGTTTGGCCTGGCTCAGATTGGTATGCATTTGTTGCTGTGTCTTAGTGTACTTTTATTTGACTATCTTCTCTACTATATCCTTGATCTCCTGAAACGGCACGGGAACGTCAATATTCAGTACAAGGGCAATTCCAAATTTCAGCTTAACGTCGATGGAACTGGATTTGTTGCCAAATTTTATCGAGAACTCATTCAGGGATTAAACATCAATGAGAGCTATATTGGTGAAATGAATTTGACAGATTGTCTGCCGCACCCCTCCATGCCAGACTCATCGAACATTCCCGTCTACATAGTCCTTTATCTTATTGCCGTCCTCTTCGTTCTCATGAAGGAATGTGCATCACGAGCTCGCAGAAAAATCACTGCTTACTACTATCCAAGACAGGAAGAAGCACGAACTCAATATCTCCATAAATTAATTCGACACAAGCGAATCAGTTTTTGGAAATTCTTGCGCCAAAAGATCAAATCATCTTATAAGGAAAACTGTGTCAATGAGCAACTACAGCTGATAACGTGGCTGTCATTCAAAATCCCATGTCTTGCAAGATGTCTTTCACAGAAAGACAAAATATGCCTAAGCTGTGAGACAGCTGAGGGGGGATTCCATGACATTGGTCTGGTGAAATGTTCCGGTGACCAATGCAATGCCTATTACTGTACAGATTGTTATGAAACTCTGAATAAAACGTGTCCATTGTGTTCAGTGGACGATGTGGTCCATAGAGAATAATAGTTCATTACTGTAACAGTGGAATCGTACAAGTTTCTAGAACTATTCTTTGTTAGTAATGTCCACCACCGTATGGAATACGGATCATGGAAATGGGCCTGAATTAGAGTTCTTCGTTTCAAACAATACTTTTTTTATATTAATATTGCATGCTTTCTTTGAAAATGTTTGATCTACATCTTCTACTACTGTTGCAGACTTATCGTCCGAATTTATTACATAGCTTTGACAGTGCTCAGACGTTTCATAAGAATACATTATATTGCAATGACAGGGATCAGGTTTTTCATACGTAAGCATAATATTGCAGTAACATTGATCAGGTTTTTCATACGTATGTATTACATTGCTTTGACAGTGATCAGGTTTTTCATACGAAAGAATTACATTGCTTTGGCAGTGATCAGACTTTTCATACGTATGCATTATATTGCAGTGACAGTGATCAGGTTTTCCACACGTATGCATTACATTGCAATTACAGTGATCAGGTTTTTCATATGCAGGCACTGATATTGACAGTGAGCAAACTTAGGATACGAATGCATTGCATTGCGTTGACAGTGATCAGGTTTTTCATACGAATGCATTGCATTGCGTTGACAGTGATCAGGTTTTTCATACGAATGCATTGCATTGCGTTGACAGTGATCAGGTTTTTCATACGAATGCATTGCATTGCTTTGACAGTGATCAGGTTTTTCATACGAATGCATTGCATTGCGTTGACAGTGATCAGGTTTTTCATACGAATGCATTGCATTGCGTTGACAGTGATCAGGTTTTTCATACGAATGCATTGCATTGCTTTGGCAGTGATTATGTTTTTCATACGAATGCATTGCATTGCTTTGACGATGATCAGGTTTTTCATACGAATGCATTACAATGCTTTGCCAGTAATCAGACCTTTCATACGTATGCATTATATTGCAGTGACAGTGATCAGGTTTTCCATACGTATGCATTATATTGCAATTACAGTGATCAGGTTTTTCACATGCGAGTATTGCATTGCTTTGACAGTGATCAGGTGTTTCATACGTATACATTATATTGTAATGAATGTGATCAGGTTTTTCCTATCTATGCATAACATTGCAATTAGACTTTTCATACGTATGCATTATATTGCAATAACAGTGATCACGTTTTCCATACGAATCCAATTACATTGATATTGACAGTGAGAAAACTTAGGATACGAATGCATGGCATTGCTTTGACAGTGATCAGGTTTTTCATACCAATGCATTGTATTGCTTTGATAGTGATCAGTATTTTTTGTTTTCACTTTTTGATTGGTTGATTCGATTTCATGCATATGTACTTATTTTTCAATAGCAATTGGTGTTACGGCTAAAGCTTCATTTTGTGTCCACAGGAAAGGCTTGTAGCTCCCTTTTCCCCGACATGATATAGATTTTAATGTGTTAACGTACTGTTAAAACCTGCAAAAAGAATACCTTCTCATTAGCATACAAACCAAATTTTGTCTTTTGAAACTACCTAATATTGCACATATTCACCTTTACAAATATACTTATATTCACATATACTTATGTTTACATATACTTATATTTACATATACTTATATTTACATATACTTAAATTTACATATACTTATATTTGCATATACGTACATTTGCATATACTTATATTTACATATACTTATGTTTGCATATACGTATATTTACATATACTTATATTTACATTTACTTATATTTACATATACTTATATTTACATATACTTAAATTTACATATACTTATATTTGCATATACGTACATTTGCATATACTTATATTTACATATACTTATGTTTGCATATACGTATATTTACATATACTTATATTCACATATACTTATATTTACATTTACTTATATTTACATATACTTATATTTACATATACTTATATTTACATATACTTAAATTTACATATACTTATATTTGCATATACTTATATTCACATATACTTATATTTACATTTACTTACACGTATATAACCTTATACTTATATATGTACTCCAGGAGCCAAATATATTCAGAATATAATGTTTTCAAAAATCACAGTTTGCACTGAAATTGTTACAGCTTTGCACAAATGAGGTACTAACAGTTTGCAAACAACCAATTTGGGCGTTAAAGGGTTCGCAAATAATTATTTAGGAATTCATTTTGCAGATACCATCATCGCCTAAATTTTCGTCTGAAAATCTTTGTAAATAGGTACTTATACAAATATTTACAGTTAATTTAATTAGACGTACCTGCCTTACACGAGCAATAATTTTCAAAACGTGTCTGTGTCTGTGTGTGTGTGTGTGTGTATTTCCAAATATAAAATAATCCTCTTCCAATTAGTTTAAGGAGTTTAGATTACTTGGAAAACCGCGTCTAAATAGCAGAAAATTATACTTTGAGAATGAAACGAAACCCGTTTGAAAACACAGATCCAGTCTTTCAATGAAACCAATGACTGTATTATTGCATATCAATACAGCATATCTAAGCAATGTTTTGTAGCCTCCATTTTAGTTTTCTCTGTGACACGTCAACAGATTATTATTGTAATATGTGGATAGATAAGAAATAAAAATATATCTAATTTTCTCTGCAGTGTATGAATAATATTTTAATGAATAATTGAATAAATACCCGAAATGTAAACGTTATATATATATATATATATATATATATATATATATATATATATATATATATATATATAATGTGTGTGCCTAAGTACTGAGTGTTTATATCTATCGTTCATTAGTATATGTTATATATCTGTTGTTCCTACAGACGGATCATCCCAGATGTCCGGATACAGACCACTTAACTCTTAACTCTGGTAAATTGAACCATGTGGAGATTTCCTATCGTCGTCAACATCATGTGATATACGAATAAATCCCTGCATTAACACTGATTTTGGAGACTATATTATTCACAGCCCGAAATAAAATGTTTAATATCTTTTTTTAGATCGAAAATCAAACTGCCTGGTGAATCGAAATCTCCTTTGAAATTAAGTATTCAGCATACAAGACATGATGATGGCTACTTCTGCTAGAGTAAGCATGTTTTTAAACAATTATCAATTAATTTTGGCTTATGACAATTAGTTTTTCGTTTAATTCAACTAGGAAATTTGATATTGAGGAAACCGTTTCTAATGCGATGATTGAAAGCGGGCATTTCCAGTAAGTATAAAATAAAAGAGTTCTTGAATCACTTTATCTGCTTGTCAGGTAGATGGAAGTCTGTGAGATTTTTCTTCTGTAAAACTTGATGATAAAAATGGAAAGCTGTAGCGTTTTATATGTTCGCAGAGGTACAAATGTGCCCGTCCAGAGGTACAAATGTGACCGTCCAGAGGTGCAAATGTTAAACTCCAACAACTTGGATAAGACGATAATGTGATCCTGATCGACAAAGCGGAGTTACTAATATTTTGTTTCTAACTGATAATTGTGGAACTGATAACAAAGTGACAAAGAAATCAAATCCTGTAATCAAGCAAGCTATCAGTGGTAGTTATTTTGAAATATCAGTATGAGTGATAAGTACAACTCCATAATACAATATTTCAGAGAGCTAACAAAAGAAACACTTGATACCAGATACAATACAAATAGACAATGCAGAAAAAGAACCTTAAAGAAACTTTAAATGAGACCAGAGTTTCCCATCTTCGGTAGCCAAGGTTCCGATATGATAACCCTACCTACACTTTGGCGTATCGAGCAAATATTAATGTGCTTCGGGTCTGTGAATTTCACTGGATGCGGCGACAAGCCACCGCCTGCAATCAAAATAAGTTGGTCAAATATTGAACACTGTTTCTACATGATCGACAAGGGAAACTTGAATCGACTGATAAATAAGCAATTTTCAACTGTCGGTCCGTGTTTGTAGAAACACCTTTCACTCAAATACATCTGTAATGGCTTCCCTCTGGTACGTAGTCATACTTTCGATGTTAAACTTACAAAGTATCCTTTTGAAGTCAATTATCTCCACTATTTTTGGTGATGTATAATGTTCCGCTTGGTGAGATGGCATTACCTACTAAGGGAGGCAACTCATGAAATCCAATAGATATCGCTAGGACAAAGCACTAAAATATCTCTTCGATCCGCGAAGGTGTAGATAGCGTTATCATATTGGAACCTTGGCTTGCGAAGATGAGAGTTTCCTTTTCAATTCAAGGTATTGATTTCACCGTAAGATTAAGTTACCGTCTCAAAAAAAATAGATAGAATGTTTGTCCACAGGTATACAATGCTACATTGAACATTTTCATGATCCGTATCTGATCCGAATCAATTCATTTTCTGGCAAATTTTACCTCTGTTCGATAAAGAAAGATAAGTGCTTTTCAAATATTAAATTCTTTTGTATTCTATATTTTGTAAAATATTATTTTCCAAACTTGCTTTTCATTATAATCAATGATTGATGAATAAAGTGTTGCTTTTATCCACAGAACTTTATCTTCATACACCTGTTGATAATTTGCTACGTTTCTCCCTGGTATCCCACGAGCATGCATCATATCACCGCTGCATTATATGCCATCTTGACGTATGAGTCCCTAACCCTCCACCTTTATTTGCTACTTAGAGAAACCTCCGTATGATAAATAGAACCAAACTAATGCATGACATCCAAGCAAACCTGACAACTTGCATACCTCCTCCAGCTACCTTCTCTCTAGTCGACCTTCCGGAAATGTTTGCAAATTTCTTCCGTGACAAAGTATAAACCATTAGAGATAAGCTTGACAACACAATTTCAGTTGATTCGTCGTCACCATTCAGTGGGATACAGAATTTCAGCGGCAATCAATATCAGCATTTGAACCTGTCTCTATGGATTTAGTACGTACAATCCTGATGAAGAGTGCACCAAAGTCATGTGAATTTGATCCAATTCCAACATCACTGCTGCTTGAGTGCTTAGATCCAGTATTGCCTTCACTAACTGATGTTATTAATACCTCTCATCCGGGAAATTCCCATCATTTTTCAAAACTGCCATTGTAAAGCCTCTGCTGAAGAAACCAACATCCAACCGTAACGATTTAAATAACTACCGCCCAGTTTCTAATCTCCCATTCATATAAAAAATCTGAGAAAAGTTTCTTCTATCCCAGCTTGTATCTCATATGAATTCAAGCAGTCGTTTTATCCATGTACAAACTGCATATCGCCATTGCCACATTACTGAAACTACTCTTATAAAAGTAGTTAATGACATTCTCTCTGCTTTGGATGGGGAAAGATTACAGTCCATACCCTCCTTAATCTGTCTGCAGCATTTGACAAAAGAAACCATGATATATTACTTCACCGTTTCCAGCATGTATTTGACATTCGTGATACAGCCTTACTGCGGTTCAAGTTCTAATTGGTCAACAGGACACAAATTGTGTCTGCAGATGGAATACACTCCAGCCCAGTTAATCTGTGTTGTGGTGTTCCACAGGGTTCTGTTCTTGGACCTGTTCTCTTCATTCTATACACTCAGCCGCTTTCAAGTGTCATGGATCATTATCCAGTGTCTCATGAATTGTACGCTGACGGCACCCAAATATACAAATCTAGCCACTCAACTGAAGTTGATGCTACCATCCAAGGTGTAGAGAGGTTCATTTCTGATGTGAAATCATGGATGACATGTAACAAGTTGCAGATGAATGATGATAAAGCTGAGGCCATTCTGATTACAACACAAAGACTTTCTCAGCCACATCCTTTACCTCAAACAATAAATATCAGTAACACCAACATTGAATTCACACAGTTAGTATGAAACCTAGGTGTCACTCTGGACAGTACTCTCACGTTACACCACCATGTCATGAACACATACAAGGCTGCATATATTGAGCTGAGACGCATCAGTTCCATTCGCAAATATCTTTTTCAGTTGATGCCACTAAACACTTGTATGTTCATTTGTACTTTCAAGACTGGACTATTGTAACTTAATTCTGTCTAGTTCACCTCAATATCTACTTCAGAAACTTCAAAAAGTTCAAACCACAGCTGCTCGGATCATACTTAGAGTACCACGATCAGAGCACACCTCCCTGCTGCTCTGTACCCTACACTGACTATCCATTCGATCCAGGATCAAACACAAAATTTGTTATCTGTGCTACGTTTCACTGACGGACTCCAGTCCAACATACCTATCCGACCTCACCCAAGTGTACACACCATCAAGATACTTACGCTCCTCTTTATTCCCACTACAAAAACGGAGTCATATGGACAACGTCCTTTTGCATACCAGGGCCCAGCAACGTGGAATGAATTGTCAACTGAACTTAGACACAAAGACACAGTGATCCCATTCAAGAGTGCTCTTAAAACTCACTTATTTCGACCGCAAGAACAAAGTTAAAGACCTAATAATGTTCCCTACCTTAAATATTTTCAGAGTGTTTTTTTATAATGTTTTTTATTATTATGGTGTTTTTGTTGTTGTTGTTGTTGTTGTAATAATATCATTATATGTCTTATATGTTATAGGTGTTGTTTAATGTTGTAAAGCGCTTAGAGCTTCGAAAGATTAGGCTCTGTACAAAGTCCTCATTATTATTATTATTATTAGTAGTAGTAGTAGTAGTGGTACACCGGCTAACATATCTTTACCCACAGAACTTTCTCATTAGTACATGTATACCGATAATTTGTCTTTGACCTTGACCTACATTATTCTCTCATTTGTATACCGTTTACCTTATCTTTGACCTTGAACTTCATACTAGCACATCAAATAGCTTATCTTTGAAAATTCCCGTAACGTGCTTGTTCACTTGAGGATGTAACTGTTGTTGTGGTTAGAGAAGTCACACAAGTAGTATCTAGCGATTTTAGATATTTGATACTGATCGAAGTTAAAGCTTCTCATCCACCCCCACCCAATAACTTTGTCCTCACATCAGGGCAACACGCATGCGAACCCACGCACAAAACTGCGATTGTAAACCGCGAACGTTACCAACAGTCCTCGTGCAGGAGCATAGTTATGTGGGGTAGAAGACTTCAATCTAGATCAGTGATAAAAATTACTATTGCACTATAGTTACATGTCGGTAGTAAAATGGGGCACCATAGCGTCGGAAAGGACTCTACAACGTTAAGGGAAATTTAACATGAGTGACGTCATTTCACTAGGGAAAATGGCAACAGTGTTGAATTAGGCTGACCTCAATGGAGCGGGGACTTAGTAACAGTGTTCGAATTGACCTCAATACGCTCTGCTCTAGGTAGATATGGAAAATCCTATGTTAAATTAACCCGTAGGTTTAACATGGGAATGCTACTTGAGCGTGAGAAGGGGCAATCGAGCGTCAAGGGAAATGTAACATGAGAGGTGCACTTCAGCATCAAGGTGAATTTAACAGGGGAGAGTCTCTTGAGCGACGAGGAAAATTTAATAGGGGAGGTCCTATCCGGGTATAAGAGGAAAGAGGAATTTAACATGAGAATGACACTTGAGGGACAAACAGGTTTATGAAGATGGGCAGTCAAGAGTTGAAAACTATAATATATTCAAATACACAAAGACACAACACAGAGACAAGAAGAGGCATTTTTGGCAAGATTGAAAGTGGGTCATTTCGAGGCATGGGAAGGGCCCTGAAAATGGCCGTTGGGGTTTATTAACCAAAGCGAGTTATTATACATCGCATCTCATCAATCTTCTTCTCTTCTTCAAACTTCGGCTCACGGCGGGACCGTACGGCAAGATTATATTCTGACAGCCTTGCCTCTCCACATAAATCATTCTTTTCCAAATATCAGTTCGTCAACTTGGTGATAGCACATTATGATTTCACATTCACCAGATACTTCAGTTTGAACAGCATCCCCGAAATAAGCATCGATACCTACACGCTTGCTAACATGGTATACAGTTTTGAATCTCCAATGTTCAGCATTATATAAATCTTAAGCGTAAGAAAAAGTGAAACTATGAGACGAGTTGCTGACATTTATAGTCTAAGGTCCAATCTGAACGGGTTGACATGTTTCCCCAATCCAAGGCCGCGTTACAAAATTCAGTCAGAGCGCGGAGTCTCTCTTCCAATTAAAAGAGAGCAAGGCGTGATGACGCGTGTAGTATATAGGTGTGTTAGTGTTCGTACGCAGTGAATCTATGAGAAATACTTTGAGTATGGCTGAAACTACGAAGACGATGTATTTAGATGCACCTGCTGTGGCTACTAAAACCGTGGTCCAGCTTACAGAAGTGAATGATTTCAATTGGGATTTACGGGATTTCCTTTCGCAAGAATTGTTACTGACACCACAGCCTTCCCCGACTTCTCCCTCCTTACCATAGGTAGAGAATTCTAGATTGATACAGAAAGGAAGAATTGGAGACATTTTTACAACAGCAGAAAGAAGTAGAAAAGTCTTTTTGATGCAACCACAGCCAGAGGAGGAAAGAAGAAAACGAGAAGAAGAGAAGAGAAAGAAGGAAGGAGCAGCAATCGAACGACGAGTTTCACATCACCAATGGAAAAGCTACACTTTACATGACCCACGTTTCCCGTCCGAAAGGAAGAGGATGCAGTAAAGCGTTATTTGTGGACGGCATTCTCAGCACCAAACTCAGCATTTTTCACATTAACAACGACCAAGACTAGATGAGTTTAGCCCGGATAATTGTCGTGGGAGGCATGTATACTGATAAGAACGACACCGCAGAAGGGACAAGAGACTGAAAAATGATTCAACAATCCGACCGACCCAAACAAAGAAAAGGCACAGAACTCCTGTTACAGCAGGCAGATATATCGAGAGAACCTGCCTGTGCCGTTCCTGAAATGCACCAGGTTCAAGACGTCTTTGATAATGTATCATCAAGTTGTTAGCGGACCTATGGTGTTTCAATGACCCGATATCCCAGACAAAAAGTACATTCACGTTTATAATTACAAGGAACATTTCGACGCCATTACCATCACCGGATTTCCCAGATGCTCTTATCACTGCAGGAAATGTGACTAAGGATTTAACAGTCGAGAGCAGCACATTCAATGCGGAGAGTTATGCAGGGATGGTTTAGCCTCTAAACCCCGCATTCCCGAAGGCAAAGACGAATTCCTTGTTCTTCTTGTCAGCGAACCTTTGTCAGTCGTACGTACAACGAACAACATCGCATGGTGCAAGGTTGACAACAAAAAGTGCTCTACATGTGGTCATCTCATTCGCGCCAACAACCCCAGGGTCTACGTTTGTCATTGGAAGAATCGATGACCTTTTGTCACCAAATCGTTGACTTTGGACATGCATGTGTGTTTGGATTTTAACGTAGCACCGGGGTTTCATGCCGCAGTTATGTGGCACCATGTCCCACATAGTCATATTATCTTGACACCAGGCCAACCAGTAGCGTCTTGAGTGGGGTATTAATCACCACCGAGAGTCTTAAGGTGATACAGACTTTATCACGATCAGCATGTGTGTGGTACAATTCCCACTCATCTTATGTCCCGTGGGGCTTAGTTGTCCCGGAATCCGACGAAATTGAAAAGTATACTTTGTATGTGTAAACGGGTGTGGGGTGTGTGGCTCTGAATCCACCCACACACACCCACACACACCAGCAAATAAGAATCCCATTTTGTAGACAGTAACTAGTCGCACATGCCTTTATTTGCGAAATCAAAATTCAGTACGTAAGTCCGGCCACTCATCGTTGACTCCTCAAAAAGAAAACATGACTGCAAAGACTGGTAAGTTGAATGAGGCTCACATATATTGGCACCCACTGAATCGGGCAGAACCTGTTCGAGAAGCCAGAGGAACAAGAGAACGCGGGGATGTTACAAGTAGCGCAAGAAATAATAGAAAAGATAATTAGTAAAATAATAAAGGAGGATAGAGAAAAGTGGATGAAAGGATCTAGACAAATCAAACAGCAGAGACTTCAGCAGCAAGAGTGAAGCGTTGTAGGCTGTAGGGAAGACACAAAGAAATTCTCCTTCTTCAGAAGAAGCAGGTCTTATCTAGTGGAAACGCCAACAGCGACTGTGAAGTGGCAAACTTCTGTCGCTCTAAGAAAAACACATTAGTTTGGGCCAGAGAACAATTAATTAGATTGATGGGGACAGGCGCTTGTTAAATCGCTATACTGCAGTGATTAAATATGTCTGGTCGGTAGTAGAAGTGATTTTTAAATTAAGCATTCGTTTACTTAACCGCCAGACGGACTGTTAGGGACACGGCTAACTTCAGTTTCATAGTGGGATCGTTAAACTTGAAAATTTCTAGGAACAGTTATTCGAAGACATTGGTCACGTTGACGCCCAATTTTGGCGCCTAGATAAAAGGCGGTAAATATATTTCATCCTAATTGGTTGCGCTGAACAGGGGCGTGTTTAAAGGTACAGGGGACTACGAGAGTCAATTTGGACTAACTTGTCTCGTAAAACATTTGTCCAATGTATCGGATGTGAAAGATTATTCCAAAAAGAAGTGTATCTTCCTAATGTATTGTATTATCACCATTGTTTATGTAATTGATTAGATTTTGATTTTCTGTGTACGGGGGCTCGAGTCACTCTTTTTTATATATCTGCTCAGATCTCTATTTATTCTATCTATAAGTTTACTCGATCAGGGCAATAACACCGAGGGTGATCATCTCTTAGATAACGTGAACCAAGGTACAATCCGCCAATCAACCCTCACCCTTTACAAAGGGGGGGAGGGGGTGTTTTACAGCGACACGAGGCCGTCCTCCCAGACGTTAAGAGAGGAATTTCCAAAACAAAAGAACCCTTTTCATGGCTTCACAGATCTCCAGGAAAGAGACCGTCAATTTGCCCAAAATACTTTGTATGTACTTATGTTTGTATGTTTGTGTGTCTTTTATCTCTAACAACAAATCCTTTCCTTCTCAAAAATGTGTTTGTATGTAAGGGTATAATAGTGTGCCTATAAACACTTCCTATCCATGCTTTTGTGATAGTAAGTGTTTTATATGTGTATGTATGTGTTTGTCTTTTTTGTTCTTCCCCAACAACAAAATGCCTTCCCTTTTCTAGTGTGTGCTTGTATGTCAGGGTATAGTGTGCTTGGTTTTTGTAGTATACTGTGTTTGTATGTAAAATGTTGAGAGAGTTTCTTTGAGGTTAGCGGAATACATATTTTCCATATTAGGGTCTTGTATGTGGTATGTAGTTTGTGTGGGGGATGTTTTGTTTCATGTCCGTGCTTCTCGCATATAAAGCGGCGTGTTGGACAGTCTGACTCTAAGACTGCAACTTTCCAAATTCCGGCAAGAGGATACATTTTAGTTTTGGTCTAAAGAAGGCGAAATTCCCCCATGGATATTGGAGGTATCTGAGTATTGGGAGGGACTTTCCGTGCCCCCTCTCCCTCCCTTCAGTGGCCTGATATAGTAATTAAGACGTGTGGTGTGCACACTTTATTGCACGTGGAAGGAGGCTCGGATTTCCTGCCACATGATAAATTAAATAAACCAGGGTGTGGGTATTATTTGGTCGCATTCGGCCTTGCAGGAAAAAATGATCCTTTTCAGACCCAACGAGATCTTTAGAAGGAGACCCATACTTTTGCCATAAGAGTTTTTGTGTGTATGTGTGTGTATTTTCCCAAACAAAATGCCATTTCCTTTTCAAAAAGTTTGTTTTTATGTGAAGGTTTTTGGGTGTGTCTATAAATATTTACTACACTTGCTTGTGTGTTAGTCTTCGTTTTGTAGGTTTGGTGTATGTAGTGTTTGTCTTTAAAAACTTGTTCCCCCTGTCCAATACGAATTTGTATGGATTCTAGTGTTTTTGAATCTAAAACGTTGAGAGCGGTTCTTTTATGTTAAGTGTCATTCACATATTAAACCCTACGGGTTCATTTAACATAAGATTTTCCAAATCTACATAGAGTAGAGCGTATTGAAGTCAGCTCGAACACAGTTACCAAGTACCCACTCACTGAGGTCAGCCCTTCGTAACACTGTTGGCATTTTCCTCCATTGTTGTTACGTAACCCATGCAAAATTTCCCATGACGCTGAAGAGGCCTTCTCTGACATTATGGTGCCTCATATTACTATTCACATCGAAGAATTGATAGGCTTGTGAGCGGGCTATTGAAGCAACGTTTCTTCCCCGATTTCATTTACAATGTCTTCTGCCATCTGTTTGCCATCTTTTCCATATAAAATGCTCATTAAGATTTACAATAAAGCGTCAAAATACTGTTCAAATATTTGCAAGTATTATAAGTTTATTTAATTTTTCTCCTCTTTTATCCGGATCTCATAATTTTATATCCATGTAATCGAATCCAAGCATCACTAACAGAATACTCTCACTTACTGGCTGTAAAGCTATTTTGTCGATATGAGACATTTGTATTAAGTTAATGCTTTCTATTATTGGCTGTATGTCTTTTTGTCTTTAATTATATTTTACAGCAGGGAAGTATTTGAGACCATTCAATATCTGACATAATCTTTGTTACGGCTTTATGGTCTTAAACTAAGTCTAAAGTCATTGTTGGAACTCTTTCCCACCCGGATTAAATTAGCAGCAACTTCACGTGGAGGTGCAAGCCCGTACGATTCAAAATATAACATAACTGGGTATCCTCATGTATGCGATCCAATGAGTCACAGGTCCTGTCACATGTATGCTATACAATGAGTCACCGGTCCTGATGTCAAATGCCAGTATGATGCCAGTAAACTGTACGCTGTTCACAATTTTCGTAGACTGCATAAGCTAGATGCTGCAATAAATACACTTCAGCAACAACAGAAATACTACGAGGAAACTCCACAGGTGTCAACAGATAGACAAGAATGCTTCAAAAAATCCACTCTGCCTTGCGCAATAATATCATGACGATCTAAAACAAAATATGCCAGTTCATCAATCAGTTACTATTGTCTAGCTAGATCTACATTTTGACAACCCGAAGCAGACAAGCTACATCATGAAGGGGAAAAGCCACAACCTGAAGCAGACAAGCTACAGCATGAAGGGGAAAAGCCACAACCTGAAGCAGACAAGCTACAGTATGAATGGGAAAAGCCACAACCTGAAGCAGACAATCTACAACATGAAGGGGAAAAGCCACAACCTGAAGCAGACAAGCTACAGCATGAAGGGAAAAGCCACAACCTGAATCAGACAAGCTACAGCATGAGGGGAAAAGCCATGTGGGGGTGTAGTGGTTGTCTAGGGGTGGGGTTCTTCTTATAGACTTTAACGAATTATGAGAAGTTCCCCTGGTCCTTATTCAGAAGGTTAATTCTGGACACTATATTATTTATTGACTAAATATATTTATGGCTACGAGCCCCCAGTCAGCTATGCCGACAGTTAAATTAAAAGAAATACAAAGATGAAATTTAAACAATAACAATTTAATAAATGAAATTTAAAAGAATTTAAAGTAATCAATGTCTCTCTTTCACCCAATGATCCCTTTGATCATCATTTGAGTTCACAGTGTGAGGAGATTTTTCCCTTCTTGAGTGCTACTCATCTAAATCTCTTCGTTCCCTTGTCTTTCTCTCCTTTCGTGATCTCCACTTCCGCTTCCTCTTCTATTATCCTTGTTCCTTGCCGTTATCTTGACTTCCGGTTCCTCTTCTAGTATCCGGAACCCTTGACGGTATCCCTTGAGGTCACCCGAAATTCACTCGGTATCTCTCACCGTCACCCGAAATTCTCTGAACTTCTCTCGTCCCCCGAAATTCTCTGAAATTCTTTCGTCCCCCGAAAGCTTCCTGATTGAAAGGTATAATGCATTAGCATAGGGTTATAAAAATCTTCCCTCACACTACGTCACTGAACTGAACCATCAGTTTAAGGCGGGACATTTGGGTCGCGCATGCGCACACATCGAAATTCCCATACACTTCCGCCGCTTACAAAAATGGCGCCATAACACAATCACACAAAGGATTCAAATATCTACATACTGAGCCCTATCAGTATATACATACAAAATATTTCAAATATGATTGTACTAAAATATTACTACGATTAGTAATATGACTATCTATATATTTATATATATTTATATATTTCCTACACAAGCGTACCAAATCCACAATATTCACATTCAAATGGTGATAAACGGCAATCCGTTACTCAATGGCAAAATCTATCATGACGTAAACAAATTTCTTGTCTACCAAAATATAACTACGCAAAGAAATATTAATTCTTATAGCGGCTAGCGAGCAATACAATTCTTCACAAATACAAATCGTCCTTTCAAAAGGGCGTAAACGTAATAATCCACGAAATAATATGCACACATATTACTAGCGAAAGAAGAGAACATTTTCGCCTCACAAAATAAGGTGTACATAGTAACATTAGGAATAATGATGCAACGAATCAACATCGTAATCAATCGTAAACAAAAGTACTAGCTAAAGTCATGAAAAAAATGCAAAATATTAAGGTCATAATTAACTATTCATACTTCAATACAAGTAAAATGTATACATACGACAAATTCTCTTCAATTAACAGCAGTCGTATCAAGCAGAATCAACGTAACATCAAACTTACCTGATCGAAGCTATTTCATGAATTTCCTAAATTCCGCCAATTTTTACGAATGGCTAACGGAGTGTGTGTCACGGCGACTCTTAAACACCAACTGACGAATTTCAGGCTTGTACAAGTCTTATTCCAGCTTCTCGAATCAAGTCCCACCTACAACGCATCCCGATTGGATGGCGACGGACTCTGGTCATTTGATCGAACTGTCAATCATAAAAATGTCAGTCTGTGTGTCCCCATGTACTGTCCAGCCTACCATTGTCGGCTTCCGGCTCTTTGAAGTTGTCTACGTCACGTGTTCCCATGTACAAAGATTCCCGCCAGATTTCCACTCAAGAGCTCAAACAAAGACTGGGTTACGTAAGAGGATTAGCCAACTTAGGCACTTGGAAAAACAAAGCTTACCTGGCTCCACTTACAGACCTATAAATACATGTATAATACAAGGGGTTGGGGTAAAACATCACATCCCCCCACGCTTGAGAATAAAATCAGGATTTTATTCACTCAAACTAAAAAAGCAAAAGTGTTACACGATATAAAGAACAAAATCAGCAAAATGAACTAAATGCTAAACTGAGTATGAACACGAAAATATAACAAATGATCTATATCATTTCGGCGCTTCTACTCATGAAATCTGCGCCTACGTTTTCAGATCCTTTCACGTATCTGATCTGCATCTGGTACTGCTGTAAAAACAGCGACCATCGCATCAATCGACCATTGGACAACTTTGCCTGCGCCAGATAGGCGAGTGGTTGGTGGTCGGTCTCCAATATGAACTTACGTCCATATAGGTATCGCTCGAACCGTGATATGCCGAACACGATTCCGAGACATTCCCTCTCCGATACTGAGTAATTCTTCTCGGCAGCAGACAACTTCCGGCTGCCGTATGCGACAGGAAAAAGCGTCTTGTCATGCTCCTGGAGCAGTACTGCTCCCAGTCCCGTGTCGCATGCATCGGTGCGCAGAACGAATTCTTTATCCAAGTCCGGTAGACGAACAACTGCGTCGGATGTAAGTCTATCCTTTAGCGTTTGGAATGCGTGCTCACACGCATCTGTCCAAACGAACTTACTCGGGGTCCGTTTCTTGGTTAGGTCAGACAACGGGCCCGCAATCGCGCTGAAATTAGCGACATACCTCCGGTAATATCCGGCCAGTCCCAGGAATGACCTCACTTCCGTTTTCGTGGTGGGGCGTGCGGCGTTTCTCAACTGCTCCACCTTCGACTTCTCTGGAGACAGCGTGCCTTGGCTCAGGGTATGTCCTAAATAGTCTAATGTCCTGAAACCAAGGTGACATTTGGAAGGGCGGGCTGTCAAGCCCTCCTGACGTAGCCGCTCCAAAACGTCAGCTAACAGAGCGAGGTGTTCACCCCATGTCTCTGTAGCTAACAAGAGGTCATCCATGAAGTTGTGGACACCCCTATCGCGCAAGGGCTCCAACAACTTCCGCATCATTCTGGTAAAGACGCTGGGCGCGTTTTGTACCCCGAACGGCATCACCAACCATTGGTATGTCCCGTCGGGAGTAGCAAAAGCAAGCTTCGGTCGGTCTTCTTTCCTTACCGGAATTTGCCAATACCCCTTGGACAAATCCAGTTTGGAAAAATATTTCGCTTTCGAGACCGAAGCGAAGATATGTTCGGGGTCAGGTAGCATTTCAACTTGAAATTCTGTCACCTGATTCAGCTTCCGGTAGTCGACGCAGAACCGATGGGTGCCGTCCTTCTTCTGCACTAAGACTACTGGTGAGCTGTACGGAGAGTCGGCAGGTTCGATTACTCCCAGAGCAATCATCTGCTCGATTTCTTCCCTTACAACTTGTCGTTTCGCGTGGGGCAAGGGGTAGGGTTTACGCTGAACTGGTCGGTCGTCCACCATCTTTAACCCGAACTCGACAAGCGTCGTCCTCCCGGGTTTTTCTGTTAGCACGTCGGAATATCCGGCCAGCAAGGTCTCTATCTCGTTCCGCTGCCCTTCAGTTAACATGGGGTCACACTCCACGTCCGACGGAGTCTCGGCCCTCGTTAATGGACAGCTCGGGACAGTGTTAGCACCTTCCGTATCGCCTTCGATATCCTCGGTGACTATCGCTGCGACAACAAAATCGCTGGCGGTCTCCCTTTCCCGGTACCTCTTGAGCAAATTGGCATGGTACAATTTCTCTTTCGTCGGTAGCTGTATCCGGTAGGTTTGACCTCCGACCTTCTTGGTGACGACGTATGGACCCCTCCAGGAAACTTGCAACTTGTTGTGTTCCTGGGGCAACAACAACAACACTTTGTCCCCTACCTCAAACTGACGTGGTTTTGCGCGCTTATTGTAATTTTTCGCCTGTTGCGCCCTAGCTCGTTTGAGATTTTCTTGCGCGAGAGAACAAACCTCTTCCAGTTTGTTGCGCAAGTCCGCGACGTACTGGTAGGTAGTGCGTACTTCCTCTACAGCGTGGTCGTCTGTCCACAGCTGTCTCAGTACGGCGATTGGGCCGCGTACGGTTCTCCCGTACAAGAGTTCAAAGGGAGAGAACCCCAAACTCGCTTGCGGTACTTCCCGGTATGCAAAAAGCATGGCCGGAATATACCGGTCCCAATCCTTGGGGCGGCCTTCGCACAATTTCTTGAGCGTGTTTTTCAAGGTCCCATTAAACCGTTCGACCAATCCGTTACATTGGGGGTGATACGGTGTAGTCGTGAGGTGTTTAATCGACATGAGACGATTCACCTCCGCCGTCACACGACTCATAAATTGTGTTCCTTGATCGGTCAAGATCTCGTCGGGCACTCCGACTCTTGACCAGATCGCAAACAGAGCTTCCGCGACGGTTTCCGTGTCAATGTTACGCAACGCAACGGCCTCCGGATAGCGTGTAGCATAATCGACAACCGTTAAAATATATCGATTTCCGTGCGCAGACGCGGGTTTTATCGGTCCGATTAAATCCATGGCAACACGTCTAAATGGTTCATCGATAAGGGGCGTACTCCCCAAAGGGATGGGTCGCTGATCCGTTTTCGGTGCCATTCTCTGGCATTTGTCACAGGAGAGACAGAACCGTTTTACGTCTCCCTGGACCCCTGGCCAGTAAAACTCTTTTACAAGACGGTCACGCGTCTTAGCAATTCCCATGTGTCCACCCATGAGACTCTCGTGTGCAAGTTTCAGTACTTCGCAACGCTTTTCCTTTGGCACGACGACTTGCTTGAAGTGTTCGTTGTGTTTCCTGGCGTGGCGATACAAGATTCCCTTCTTGTAGACAAACTTCACCGCGCCGTTCGGAGTTTCCCTTTCTGTTCCCGCTTCTGCGTGTTTGTGCAACTGCGCCAGAGTTGCGTCCTCCTGTTGCAGCTTCCTTAACTCCGCTGGAATAACATTACTAACCGGTGTCGATGTAACTTGGATTGGCTTTTGTTTCGGCTGTCGACTCATGGCCCTGGTTTCAACAGCACTCACTGGCATAGGTGTGCAGGTTTCGGGGTTCGGCTGGGGTAACACATAACGGCAACCCAATATGACGTCATGTGATAGCCCCTCCAGGCAAGCAGCTTCAATTTTCCCCTTCACGTATGGTGAATCGAGGTCAATGACAGCTACTGGTAATGAGTCACGCGCGCAGTTCGCGTACTGAACTTCTATTACCTCCCCTGTATAGTCCTCCGGCTTGACATATTTCTTGTCGACAAGCGCGGGGACGCTGCACCCAGTGTCATACAAGATGGTGGCGCCTTCACCATTGACAGTTGCGGCCGCAAGGTTGGCTGGGTTGCGACTCGCTTCCGGCACACATTCCTTCTTAGCTACGACATTCACCTGGGTCTGCCTGCCCTTGGGACAGTCCCTGGCAAAATGCCCCAGGCGCTTGCAATTAAAACATGTCGGCGGCCCTCGCCGACTTGCAAGTCCTGGTTTCGTGGGTGAGGCCTGTCCAGGTCGATAGGCGGCAGCCCTACCTGTAGGTGCCCCTCCGACCTTCCCGTCGCCCTGACGGTTACGGACAGCCGGCTCAACCTCCCCCATACGACGCGACTCAGAGGGTCGGGGTCGGTCAGCAACCCCGGAACCTCCACTCTTCGAGTGCGCCTGCTCGTATCGCTCCGCCATGTTAGCGATCTCTTCGAGCGTCCGGTGTTCTCTTTCTGCTAAGAAAACTGTCAACTCGCGACGGTAAGTACCCAGGACATGTTCCTTGAGTATTACCTCGCGTAGCCCTTCGTACGTGCGTTCGACTTCGGCCATTTTCATCCACTTCTCAAATAAACCTCGAACACGGTTGTGGAATTGAGAGTGGGTCTCTGTTACCTTTTTCACCGAGTCCCGGAAAAGTTTCCGGTAAGTCTCGGCGGTCAGCCGATAATGGCAGAGAAGCGCCTTCTTGAGGGCAGTGTAGTCATCAGCCTCTTCTGCAGTTAAGCCGTGGTAGACTTCCCGAGCTGCACCTTGCAAAAAGGCTGAGACATTAATGGCCCAGTGCTGTTCAGGGACCTGATGAACGCGTGCGAGTTTCTCAAACTGGACGAGAAAATCGTCAATAGCCTCCTCCCTATCATTGAAGCGTGACATGTTGATCTGGATTATCCGGTGGTCGATGAAAGGTCGGCCGGTTGTTCCAGAGCTTGTACTGGCGTCGTCCCGTCCGTTGGTCCTAGCTTCAACTCTGACCTTTTCCATCTCCAGAGTGTGAGCGAGTCTGGCTAGCTCCAGCTCTTTCTGGGCGTCTCGGTCCGCTGCTATCTTGGCTAACTCTTGGTCCGCTGCTATCTTGGCTAGTTCTCTCTGGGCTTCTCGGTCCGCTGCTATCTTGGCTAGTTCTCTCTGGGCTTCTCGGTCCGCGGCTATCTTGGCTAACTCTTGGTCCGCTGCTATCTTGGCTAGTTCTCTCTGGGCTTCTCTTTCCGCTGCTTTTTCGGCCTTCCATTCCTTGATCCTTTCTTCTACAAAGGTTGCCAGGCGATCTCCCTCGTATCCAAGATCTTCCGACCCCATGGCGCGGTATTCCTTTATCATTTGTCGTTCGGTAGCCATTATACTAATGTAAAGTGATACCTTGTCTCAAAATTCAAACAATATACAGATATTTGTAATACCAGTTTAAATACTTACCTGTCGACAACAACTAGTTTCGTTCAGGTAAGATATTTGTTCGATATCTGCTTCACACGTACTGCTATGAATGGAAGATCTACAAAGCCTGCACATATGACAATAAAAATACAAGATGAGAAAATCACAAAATTTCAAATACAAAGAATGGAAAATATCTCACACTGTTCACTAATACTTCTACCAATAACTTTAAGTCCCAAAATAATATATATGTCTAATTCATATCCCGGACGAAGCGCCCACTGTGGGGGTGTAGTGGTTGTCTAGGGGTGGGGTTCTTCTTATAGACTTTAACGAATTATGAGAAGTTCCCCTGGTCCTTATTCAGAAGGTTAATTCTGGACACTATATTATTTATTGACTAAATATATTTATGGCTACGAGCCCCCAGTCAGCTATGCCGACAGTTAAATTAAAAGAAATACAAAGATGAAATTTAAACAATAACAATTTAATAAATGAAATTTAAAAGAATTTAAAGTAATCAATGTCTCTCTTTCACCCAATGATCCCTTTGATCATCATTTGAGTTCACAGTGTGAGGAGATTTTTCCCTTCTTGAGTGCTACTCATCTAAATCTCTTCGTTCCCTTGTCTTTCTCTCCTTTCGTGATCTCCACTTCCGCTTCCTCTTCTATTATCCTTGTTCCTTGCCGTTATCTTGACTTCCGGTTCCTCTTCTAGTATCCGGAACCCTTGACGGTATCCCTTGAGGTCACCCGAAATTCACTCGGTATCTCTCACCGTCACCCGAAATTCTCTGAACTTCTCTCGTCCCCCGAAATTCTCTGAAATTCTTTCGTCCCCCGAAAGCTTCCTGATTGAAAGGTATAATGCATTAGCATAGGGTTATAAAAATCTTCCCTCACACTACGTCACTGAACTGAACCATCAGTTTAAGGCGGGACATTTGGGTCGCGCATGCGCACACATCGAAATTCCCATACACTTCCGCCGCTTACAAAAATGGCGCCATAACACAATCACACAAAGGATTCAAATATCTACATACTGAGCCCTATCAGTATATACATACAAAATATTTCAAATATGATTGTACTAAAATATTACTACGATTAGTAATATGACTATCTATATATTTATATATATTTATATATTTCCTACACAAGCGTACCAAATCCACAATATTCACATTCAAATGGTGATAAACGGCAATCCGTTACTCAATGGCAAAATCTATCATGACGTAAACAAATTTCTTGTCTACCAAAATATAACTACGCAAAGAAATATTAATTCTTATAGCGGCTAGCGAGCAATACAATTCTTCACAAATACAAATCGTCCTTTCAAAAGGGCGTAAACGTAATAATCCACGAAATAATATGCACACATATTACTAGCGAAAGAAGAGAACATTTTCGCCTCACAAAATAAGGTGTACATAGTAACATTAGGAATAATGATGCAACGAATCAACATCGTAATCAATCGTAAACAAAAGTACTAGCTAAAGTCATGAAAAAAATGCAAAATATTAAGGTCATAATTAACTATTCATACTTCAATACAAGTAAAATGTATACATACGACAAATTCTCTTCAATTAACAGCAGTCGTATCAAGCAGAATCAACGTAACATCAAACTTACCTGATCGAAGCTATTTCATGAATTTCCTAAATTCCGCCAATTTTTACGAATGGCTAACGGAGTGTGTGTCACGGCGACTCTTAAACACCAACTGACGAATTTCAGGCTTGTACAAGTCTTATTCCAGCTTCTCGAATCAAGTCCCACCTACAACGCATCCCGATTGGATGGCGACGGACTCTGGTCATTTGATCGAACTGTCAATCATAAAAATGTCAGTCTGTGTGTCCCCATGTACTGTCCAGCCTACCATTGTCGGCTTCCGGCTCTTTGAAGTTGTCTACGTCACGTGTTCCCATGTACAAAGATTCCCGCCAGATTTCCACTCAAGAGCTCAAACAAAGACTGGGTTACGTAAGAGGATTAGCCAACTTAGGCACTTGGAAAAACAAAGCTTACCTGGCTCCACTTACAGACTTATAAATACATGTATAATACAAGGGGTTGGGGTAAAACATCACAAGCCACAACCTGAAGCAGACAAGCTACAGCATGAAGGGGAAAAGCCACAACCAAAAGCAGACAAGCTACTGTATGAAGGGGAAAAGCCACAACCTGAAGCAGACAATCTACAACATGAAGGGGAAAAGCCACAACCTGAAGCAGACAAGCCACAGCATGAAGGGGAAAAGCCACAACCTGAAGGAGACAAGCTACAGCATGAAGGGGAACAGCCACAACCTGAATCAGACAAGCTACAGTATGAAGGGGAAAAGCCACAACCTGAAGCAGACAATCTACAACATGAAGGGGAAAAGCCACAACCTGAAGCAGACAAGCTACAGCATGAAGGGGAAAAGCCACAACCTGAAGCAGACAAGCTACAGCATGAAGGACACACGGTACTAATTCAACTCCAATAGTAAACATATGGAAACACCATCATATTCAAAATTCAATAACTTAAAATATCTGAGTGCTGATGATGAGACCTATAATTCTCCATGCACATCTAACCTTGGTGCAAGCTTATGTGTGGAGAACACCATATGAGCCGCGGCACTTTGTTTACATACATGTACATGAAACACATGTTATTGATTCTGCACCAAATGAATCAGGTGGTAATTTTATTATTGAGTACTCCTATTTCAAGCATGTAAGAATGCTAAAATTGCATCAATAGAAATTTGTCTATATTTTTTTAAAATAACATATTGGATAAGCTCTCAAAAGATATTTTTACTAAAATTTTAATTTTCATTATTAACCAATTATGGACCACCAAATCCGTAAATACTCTATTATTTCTTAACCCATTTCTAGACTGGTTCACAGTTCTTCCGTATAATTAGTACCGTGTGTCCTATAACCAGATTTAAATTTTTTAGAAAAAGTTGTATTTTACTCATTGACATTGGAGCATAATTGTAAGAAATAATTGGACATGCTTGTGCATGGATAATAGTGCAATAGCATTTCATGTGATACCAATGTCTATAGCTAAATTGCATCCGCATTACATGTTGCTGTGTTGTATTGTACTTATTAGTGGCTTATTCTTGTTATTAAAATAATCGTTTTCTGCCTTTGTATCTTCATGTTATCTTTCTATGGCATGCATGCTACAAGAAAGAAATAAAAGCATGCTGACATCAGCAAGTATGACATCACAGGGTATCAAATTACATGACGCATTGTATTTTCATCGCTCAATGGCTATTAGACAAGTTTTAAATGTTTTAAATTTCAAAATTGCATTTCTTTTCTTGCTGACTCTCACAGAAATAAGATGCAATGCATCCCTATTCACATCAATCAAACAAAACAAATAAGTGTGCCACATGACAGGTCAAAATGATAAGAAGCCATTGCCCTTTTGTGATTAAAACAAATACACACACCCATGAAGCATCAAGAGATGCTGACATTCCAAACTTATTTAAACTATCATCACATGTGATTCATCAGCCCCCGCCCAAATCTTAATAAAAAGGTATAAAAGCCAAAGAAAAGTTCCATAAGCTTTATTATACTGAATAATTAAATAACAGAGTGCAACTTTTTAGTATAAAACTATGGGGAAGGGTGAGGAAGCAAAGAATAGACAGAGTAATTTCTTCAAGCCTGGTAATGTTCCCCACAACAAGGGGGAAAATATGCATCAACCCAAAAGACACAGCAACATGAGGTCTGTTACATAAGGACAACAAGAGACAAATTTGAAAAAGCTATCCAAAGTTCCTATAATGCTGACATTGATGTTGGAGAGAGAAAGTGTATGTACAAACTGTTGTGGATCAAGCTATTAAGTATGCTGGAGGTGGAGAAATGTGTGAAAAACTTTGCGATGCCAAGACAAGTCCGTGTCTCTATGCAATATTCAGACACTGATAAAACTTATCACTGCAAAAACTACTTGTTAAATTTAAGTAATATAATTGAATTGCATATTAAAGTTGTCTAATACATAAATCTATACCTACATTTACCTCAAACTCATAAAAAGTTAAGAAAAAGTCTCAAAATCATTACTGTGGCTACTTTCCACTATAAGCAGTGTTAAATTACGTACTTTTTAATATAAAGCTGAATAAAATGCATAAATTATTGTACAAAAGAGAAACAAAGCAAACCTTGCAATCACTCAATTACAGTCAAAGGGGAGGTAATACACCTTTCTTTGGCAAACCAAATAGCAAGCTTTAATTTACAGCTAAATGATTCCTTACTATTACTTGATAGCAAGTGGAGAGAGAGCAATGTTGGCTTTATAAATAGCTTTTGTGTCAAATATGCTAGCACGCATCTGGATTTGTATGATTTTTGGTGATCTCATACTTAAAACGCAAAGTGGTCAACATTTTCTTTCTACGTCTGATAAGTTATTTTAAGAGCGTCCTTAAATTTTATTGCGCTAATTAAACAACTTGACATCATGTACCATGCCTATCGCTTCTTCTAGGTTCATGCTATTAAAGATTTTTACTTTAACATTGTGTGCGCGCCCGTGTGCTGCCATTATTCGTTCTCAGAGAAAATCATACATTTATAAGTATACGTGATCTTAACCTTCCACGGCAACTAGCTTTACTTCGGGATGCTTCTTAGTGCGGTCACCTATCGCAGTCTCAGATACTTTTCATATAGACCGTAGTGTCTCTTATGAAATTTGTGGACATATTCTGGACAAAATCCAAGCTGTCTCAGCGAGCAATTTCGAAAAATTGGCCCTACGATAAGACTTATGATACTATCGCTGAAACCTTTAAGCCAATTAGCACTTGCTGCAAATAATAATTAAGCAACTTGTTACCGTCTCTGAAAAAAGGACACTTCAATTCTAGAAACAACGTTTGATCGCCGTCTACTACGTAGTCATCTGAACTCAATTTAAAGACGTCAATATTTCTAATGTAGATATCATTTTCTCGCCTATAGTGATCTGAATATAATTTCTGATAACCTGCTCAAATAATGTTCCTCGGGGACAAGGAATGGTTGGATAAACTTGCTGCTTGGCGATCTTTTGTCTAGCTATGTATTCAGATTGATGCAAACGGATGCAAAGAACTGTTTACAACTCAATAGCTACCAACCGTGGTCGGCATAACAGAATACCACTCTGCCAACTTTTGATTCATCTTATGTGATCTCACGAAATTTTCCAAGATAGACGCCAAGACCATTATTATACTGTATCGTCCCTTCAATTCTAGCATAAAAATCTCAAAATAAATGCGAGCAAGGGACGTAACTCTTGTCACCAGCACGCAAGGGTGATATCTCTGACAATCAGTTTTGTCCAAAATCATTGTATAAACATCATCCGCCATCATTTGTGTGTATAATTATTGTATAAACATCAACCGCCACAGTCCGATATAATTTTCGTCTAAAATCATTGTACAATCATCTCTGCAATCATTTTCGATTAAACAACAATAATACGGGTAGCTTTAATAGGTGCTTTAGTTTGAGGCGAATGATAAGATCACTTTTGCAGTTTTTTCAGAGTTCATCCAAGCATTTTCTCATAACGGGGTATTCTGTCAAAATTCGTTTACCTAGCTACGCCATGGCGACTCGTCAAGAAAACGACCATTGTTTGCTCTCATGTTATACCTGAGAAAGCTAGGAGCTCTTGAAAATAACGGTACTGGTGAGCTCACATACGCCTTTCTCTCTACTACTGCTGCGTCACGTTTGTTTTTGTTGTCGGTTTAACGCCATTTTTCAGCACATAATTGTCTATGCATGGAGGCCAGTGTAACTATTGGTGCAAAAAACCGGTTAACCCCCAGAAAGAACGACCTACCCATGGGAAGCTACTGTCAAACTTTCTCACATACCCACGTGTAGTAGTTTCATGAATATATTTCTGAACTCTCAAAAGTGTCACATAGCGTAAGTATGTCCTTCTTCATGTAGCTATCAGGGGTGGGCAAAGTACGGCCCGCCGCCGCATGCGGCCCTCCAAGGGTTTTCATGCGGCCTATGAACAAGTCATCTGTTTATTAAATAAATTTGCTTCTTTTGAAGTTTAAATTTAAGTTTTAAAATATTAACAACTGGAAATTCATTAGATCTTATTGAGATAAACCTTTTGTTTTTGCTATTTCAAATATTAATTATTTTACTTAAAGAACTATGCGACCCGCGACAAGGTGTAAATTTGTGTATGCGGCACTTGCACTGGAATGTTTGCCCACCTCTGAGCTGTCGTGAAAGTCACCGAGTGCGTTCAGTTTGAAATGAGCCATGACATTATGTACTCGCTGGCAACCATCATCCGTAATGTTTGAATCACGGAGCCTTAAAGAAAAGTCTTACACAGGAAGACACTCGGTTTGCACTTAACAGCATGGCCTTACTATCAATCAATAGAATAGTTTGTGAGAAAAAGTTTAAATACAGGATATCAAAATAAATGTAAATATGTTGTTGTCAACTATAGTAAATATATTTAAGTATATATTATGAATAATTGAACAAAATTAAATCCATTTGCAAATCAATTTGTGCATCTCAAAACCTTTAGGACTCTATTTTGTATTATCCTACGGACTTCTCCGGTGGCTTAGTGGTTAGAGCGTCCGCCTCGGATGTGGGAGGTCGTGGGATCGATCCCCGGCTGAGTCATACCAAATACATACAAAAATGATACATACAGCTGCCTAGCTTGGCGCTCAGCATTAGGAGGTTAGTGCTAGGACTGGTCAGCCTGGTGTCAGGATAATGTGACATGGTGGGACATCATGCTACATGTCTGCGGCATGATGCCCCAGTGCTAGACATCACTATAAACTTTCACACTGCAGATATCGAAGCGATATGAATGAAAAATTGTTAAGGGTACGTTAAAAATCCAAATAACACACACACACACACACACACACATTATCTTACGATTAGACTGGTTTTGTATTCCCCAGCCAGTAGACTGGTTCACTGGCTGTGACATAATTAGTTTTCAGATACCGATATACCTCTTCGTGCAATCTATCGTAAGTTTCATGTCACCAAAATGTTTCATTGTGTCAATTAAATTGCCATCTTTTACATTTTCAAGCATTTTCTAGAGGCTGGCGCCTGAAAGTAATGGTTCTACTTAAATATCATTGTCTTGCCATTTCTTTTCCTTCTAAACCTATCGAATATGAAATACGTGCTGAATGAAATATCCTTTTGGACGTTTATACAGTGAGATATATTTAGGTATCTTAAATTTAACTTATATTAGCTAGACGCCCGCATATTCGAGCTAGACGTCCGTATTTTCGAGCTAGACGCCCGCATTTTCGAGCTAGACGTCAGTATATTCTAGCTAAACGTCCGTATATTCGAGTTGGACGTCAGTATATTCGAGGTATACGTCCGTATATTCGAGCTAGACGTCCGTATATTCGAGTCAAATGATCATGATCATGCACTTTTGATGAATTAAAATGTTTTTCACCTTCGTCTGTAATGTCATGCTGTTTCTTTCTCAGTTCTTCCTACTCGAGTCTCGCTATCCTACGCAAGCAGATGTAAAACACCTGAATGCATTCATTACCATTAAAAACTATTCGCATCCTGCATTTATGAGTTAGCATGAGTTACAAACACATTATGACTGAATGTACTTACTGGATGTAATGAATTAGTATAGAACATTTTCTCGAACTAATAAATAACTCGAACCAAAGCGTATCTTGAAGATTTGGGGTAAATAGACTCACCGACATACAGACAACGTTTGTAGCAAGTTTGTTTGCTTTTAACCCATTTAGGCAATTATGTTTTAACACATTATTGACTATATGATCCCAGGAAATGGGATTGAGATGTTTTTCCTTCGGATAGAGAGAGAGACAGCCTGGGCGGGTGTCGAACCCGCGACCGCTAGATGAAAAGTCAGATGTTTTATCCACCCAGATATTCCGGCTCTCAAACCTATATACGACATTCTTCTGTGCGGCTGATGAATATGTAGCAGTGAAAAATGTTAGTTTATTTTAAACACATATTTCTTAATGAAGTCTGTGCAGAGGTTTAGGGAATCTGTCATTTTTTTAATTTATAGTCATTATTATTGATGTGTTTAATTTATGGGAGTGGTTTTTTATGTATCTACTGGAATGTATTTAACGAAGTGTGCGTGTGGACATTTTTCATTTGGAATATTTTTTATCTGGATTTTGTGCCTTGCAAATGCATTAGTCATGAAAAAGTTCATGGTAGCATAGCTTGAATGTACATGGCATAACGATTAGAAGTTTCATCCTGTTGTGAATGCATTTTCAAAACTGACCAATCCAAGTAATTCCCACGATTAACGCCGTAGACTGTATCAGTCAGTTCAAGCCGTTGGACTGTTCGTATAGAGTCACAATTCATACAAATAACGTATTGGATTACCAGCTGTCACAATTCATACAAATAACGTATTGGATACCAGCTGTCACAGTTCATACAAATAACGTATTGGATTACCAGCTGTCACAGTTCATACAAATAACGTATTGGATACCAGCTGTCACAGTTCATACAAATAACGTATTGGATTACCAGCTGTCACAGTTCATACAAATAACGTATTGGATTATCAGCTGTCACAGTTCATACAAATAACGTATTGGATTATCAGCTGTCACAGTTCATACAAATAACGTATTGGATACCAGCTGTCACAGTTCATACAAATAACGTATTGGATTACCGGCTGTCACAGTTCATACGAATAACGTATTGGATTACCAGCTGTCACAGTTCATACAGATAACGTATTGGATTACCAGCTGTCATGACATACTTATTGTTATATTTTCAATATAATGTACTTTATGGTATGACACTTTTCATATAAAAGTATATTAATCGTTATATTTTCGGTATAATGTACCTTTATGGTATAACAACTTTCATATAAAAGTATATTGATTGTTATTTTTCAGTAAATTATGTACCTATCCGTATGACAATTTTCATATAAAAGTATATTGATGGTTATTTTTTCACTGTATTGTACCTGTATTGTATGACAATTCTCATATAAAAGTATATTGATTGTTATTTTTTCAGTGTATTGTACCTATATTGTATGAAAATTTTCATATAAAAGCATAATGATGGTTATATTTTTACTGTAATGTACCTATAAGGTATGACAATTTTCATTTAGTTGCTCCAGAAGACCATACATGGACAAGGGAAATAACTCGTACAAAATAACCAAAACCGTAAGATTTAATTCCCACGACCATTTTGTTTTTGTATTATGATTTCTTGATTTTTGCAAAAATTACTATTGATTTTGTGTCGGTTGCACATTGTCTCATTTATTTCCCTGGTAATGTTTCATTAACACAAGGAGTTTTAATGAGTCGATGGTATTTTTCTTAGTTTTTAAATTGAGTTTTGTCAGGAGTAGGTTTTATTTATTTATTTATTTATTTATTTATTTATTTATTTATTTGATTATTTATTTATTTATTTATTTATTTAATGAGTGTTCCACGCATCGTTCTCTTAACTGAGATCAGAGGCAATACACATTTGTTTTCTCCTTTTTTGTTTTGATTGATATCGTTATTGTATTTCTGCCATTATTCACTCAGATCCCTCATTTTCATGCACCAAGTCTGTCTTTGTTTTAACATGCCAGTGGAATATCTGTATTTAATGATTTTGACAAAAAAAAAAAAACATTTAATGCGTAATTTAATGCCTAATCATAAAACTCATTCATCAGGTAGAAATATGTTTTTCATATTACCCAATCAAGATGCTTCCAAAATTTGAAATATATCCTTCCATTTCGTTTGGTGATTTGGCAGTATCACAATTGGAGCATTTTATCAACTCCATTATTTCAGTAGTAAAATTTCATTAGTACAATAGTAGAAAAGCCGCGTGAGAATAGATGTGAGGAGAGATTGATAATTTGAATTAATCATTGCATAATGTGTTACTTTAGTTTTTGTGCCTGAGTGACATTCCACGCCAAAAATATTGTATATTTTTAAAATTTAATTTTTCTGCTATCCTATTATTTCTGTGACTACCATTTATTATGGAAAAGTTTTAGTGTACACAACAACCCACTTTAAATTACATGGGGCAAGTGGCAACATACAACATTCTAATTAGATATGTTATGCTAATTGATAGGCGTTTTATCTGTACACTGGTGATAGGTATATGTACACTGGTGATATTTATATGTACACTGATGATAGGTATATCTGTACTATTGACAGATATATCTTGACTGATGACAGGTGCCTGTGCACTGGTGTTATGTATCTGTACACCGCTGATAGGTATCTGTACACTGGCGATAGGTATCGGTACACTGGTGAAAGGTATCTCTACAAAGGCTATAGGTATATGTAAATTTGTGATAGGTAACTCTGCACTGGTGACAGGTGCATGTTGACTGGTGATAACTATGTGTACGCCGGTGATAAGTATATGTACACTGGTGATAGGTATATGTACACTGGTGATATATATCTGTACAGTGGTGATATGTATCTTTGCACTGGTGACACGTGCTTGTGCACTGGTGATATGTATATGTACACTGGTGATAGGTATATGTACACTGGTGATAGGTATGTTTACCCTGCTGATAGGTAAATGTACACTGGAGATATGTATATGTACAATGGCGATAGGTATATGTACACTGGTGATAGGTATCTTTGCACTGGTGATATGTATATGTACACTGGTGATATGTATCTTTGCACTAGTGATATGTATATGTACACTGGTGATAGGTATCTTTGCACTGGTGGTATGAATATGTACACTGGCGATACGTATATGTACACTGTTGATAGGTATATGTACACTGGTGATAGGTATATGTACACTGGAGATATGTATATGTACACTGGTGATAGGTATATGTACACTGGTAATAACTATTATAGAACGATTCAGGCTCTCAAGATTATTGAACAGGTAAATATATCCTGAGTAAATGCCTCAGATAAAACTCCCAAAATGCAAGCAAATTCACGATAAATCCATAAATTTAGATAGGTATTATAGCGGGAAATATCCAAATTTGTTTAACGGTCTAGTGAAAAAAAAAAATGTTCTATAACATAACTCTGGACAAAAATGCCAAACCGTATGCCTTATCTACCCCAAGAAAGGCTCCTATCCCTTTACTGAATAATGTTCAAGACAAGTTGGATAGAATGGGAAAAATGGGTGTTATTTCAAAAGTAGAGCCCATTGAGTGGTACGCGGCAATGGTTGTTGTTCGGAAACCAAACGGTACGGTAACAATTTGCCTGGATCTAACTAAACTAAATTAATCAGTTAAAAGAGAGAACCACGCACTACCATCAGTTGAATTTTCCCTTGCAAAACTAGCAGGTGCAAAGTTTTTCACCAAACTTGATGGAATCTCAGGCTTTTGGCAGATAAACCTGTCAGAAGATTCACGCCGCCTTACAAGTTTTATTACTCCTTTTATTTTAATCGCCTTTCATTCGGAATCAGTTCGCGCCTGAATTTTTTTCAGAGAAGGATGTCAGAAACTCAGAAGCGACTTGACGGAACACACTGTCACATGGACGATGTTCTTGTTCTTGGGGGAAACCCAGAAACACCATGACGAAAGACTAGAAATGGTCATGAAATCAATTCAAAGGACCGGCGTCATTTTGAATGCTGAAAAATGTGAATTTTCGAGACGATCCATTAGGTTTCTTGGGCATGTTGTTGACGAAAATGGTTGCCGACCGGATCCGAAAAATGTTAAAGCTATAACTGAAATGGAAACAGCGAAATGCGTAACAGAGATACGACGATTTCTCGGTATGGCAAATCAGCTTGGCAAATTTAGTTTATATTTGGCAGAAAAATCAAAACCATTACGTGAGCTTTTGAAAGTTAAAAATACGTGGACTTGGGGTCCAGATCAAGAACTAGCTTTTAGAGATATCAAGCAAGAAATGAAATCTTCACCAACTTTAGCACATTATGATCCAAATAGAGAAATAGTTGTATCTGCAGATGCATCTTCGTTTGGACTAGGTGCTGTGCTACGGCAGAAGCACGGTAGCACTCTGAGACCGATGGCGTTCGCATCGCGAGGTATGTCAGAAACTGATCAACGCTAAGCTCAAGTAGAGAAAGAGGCCCTTGCAATCACTTGGGAATGTTAACGCTTCAGTAGCTATTTAATTGGGTCACAATTCAAACTTTAAACTGACCATAAGCCATTAGTACCACTAATGAGCACGAAAATCTTGGGAGATTTACCCCCTAGAATTCAACGCTTTAGAATGCGTTTGATGAGATTCAACTTTTGCATACTTCATGTTGCTGGCAAAAATCTATTAACTGCTGATGCTCTATCCAGAGCACCTTTAACTTATCACTCTTGGACTGACAGAGAATTTCAGGCTGAAATTAACGCCTTAGTTGATTTCTTAGTTAGTAATTTGCCTTCATCAAATACTCGACTTGAGCAAATAAAGTCTGAATATCGAAATGATTCGATTTGCAAACAACTTGTACAATAGTAGTTAAGTGGGATACATTAGGGACAATGGGACTTAGCATTAAAAAGACCCCTGGGACACTTTAGGGACAATGGAAATTTAACATGGAGAAAAATTGTGGGTCACTTTAGGGACAATGGGAATTTAACATAGAGTTTGGGTCTGTCTAGGGACAAGGGAAATTAACATGGGGAATAGAGTTTGGGCTTTTGGGATTTTTTTTTTTTTTTAAAAAGTTTTTTTAAATTTAAATTTAAATTTAAATTTAAATTTAGAAAAGGGGTAGGCAATGGAAAGGCTATCTCTTTTCGAGAAATATGGCTGGCCCTGAAAAGGGCCTTTGGGTTTTCTTCTGCTTCTAGTTTCTTCTTTTTCTCCACCAAGTTCTTATTTTATCTCCAACACTCTTTCTCTTCTTTTCTTTCTTTTTTTCTCCTGCTCTTCTTTCTTCTTCTCTTCCTCCTCTTCTTTCTTCCTCTTCTCATTTTCTTCTTCTTTTTCAATCTTTTCGTTCCATTTGCTTATTCTTATTCTTTCCTCTTCATCCTCCTTCTCCTCCTTTATCTCTTTCATGACACCACTAATCTTGTCCTTTACCTTTTTTAAGTTATTAATTTCCATCTTTACACGATGGGGACTATAGGAATAATGGTCTTCAACCAGTCTTATCAACATCTGCTCCATCATTCCTAAGTTGTCTAAAACGTCTTGTAATGTTTGTATTTTGTCCATTTGGTTAGAAGCCATCTTCTTTTTTTATTCTTTGCAGAATGGTTTGAACGACGAATACTGTGGGTTCTTATACTTAAAGCGCGTACGTAAAGGAAAACATCCCCCTAAAACGTAAAATTGATCTTACCTACATCATGACCAAACAACGCGCGGATGTGAAGGAAAACATCCCCTACTTTTTCATTTCATATAATAAAACCCAAACTATACTCTCCACATACGCTAAGAAACAATAAACAAATCCATAATCTACTATCCACACAATCGTACGTGAGCGGGTACAAACACAAACACACAAACACAAACACACGAACACATACGCTAAGAAACAATAAACAAAATCCATAATCTACTATCCTCACAATCGTACGTGAGCGCTTACAAAACCCAAACTATACTCGTCACATACGCTAAGAAACAATAAACAAATCCATAATCTACTATCCACACAATTGTACGTGAGCGGGTACAAACACAAACACACAAACACAAACACACAAACACAAATACACAAACACATACGCTAAGAAACAATAAACAAATCCATAATCTACTATCCACACAATCTTACGTGAGCGGGTACAAACACAAACACACAAACACAAACACACAAACACATACGCTAAGAAACGATAAACAAATCCATAATCTACTATCCACACAATCGTACGTGAGCGGGTACAAACACAAACACACAAACACATACGCTAAGAAACGATAAACAAATCCATAATCTACTATCCACACAATCGTACGTGAGCGGGTACAAACACAAACACACAAACACAAACACACAAACACATACCCTCACACTATCTTAAAAAAGAGTTAGTGTTTATATTCACACTACTCTACCTACACATTGGCAAATTGATGGTTATTTCTTTTCTAGAGTATTGGGTAGCCCTGAAAAGGGCTGTTTTTTTGGAACTTCATGGACACCTGGTTAATGGTGGCACCTTCCAGGCCTGGCGCCACATACACATCTTATCCCCCAGTTACTTTTTACTTTTTTGGGGGAGAGAGCAGAGGCAGGATATGTCGCTTCAGAATCCCAATTTTACTCTCTGGGATTCTGAAATTTATTCTTCTTCTCTTCTTTTCCTTCTCGTCCTCCTCTTCTTTGTTTCTTCTCTCCTCCTCTTTGTATCTTCTTTCCTCTTCTTCTTCTTCTTTATATCTTCTCTCCTCCTCTTCTTTTTTTCTTCTTTCCTCCTCCTCTCTTATCCTTCCCTCCTCCACAATGGCTTCCGCGGCCAGTTCATTCAACAGGCGCCTGGCATATTCCAGATGCACATGAAGTTCCAACAGTTTAGACAGTCTCGTGTTCATTTTTGGTGTTGATCAATCAACAAGGGTAGCTAGACTGCCCAGCGAGTTTCAATTTATAGTGAAAACGCGGACGTGAAGGAAAACATCCCCCTAAAAAAACATAAAATTGATGTTACCTACATCATGACCAAAAACAACAACGCGCGGACCTAAAAGAAACACTCACTCACTTTTTTATGCTACCCATCACTATTTTAAATTTTTTTATAAATCACTTCAATAGACTATCCACATACGCAAAGCAATCCAATCTAACTCCAAATATACACCTCAAACACAAAAAAACATGATTTTAATCTACTATTCATACCAACTTACTTAAGCACTTACTAACACACAAACACATACCCTCACATTTTTTAAAAAAGAGTTAGTGTTTATTTTCACACTACTCTACCTACACACATTGGCAAATCGATCGTTATTTCTTTTCTAGAGTATTGGGGTAGCCCTGAAAAGGGCTGTTTTTTTTGTTTGCTATGGCATTGTTTTTTTAGTTTCTAAGAATGCGATGTCCTCTGAGGATAGACTTTCTGGCGATAGGTCTGCTTCTTCGGAAAGAAAAGAAGAACTCTTTGGTGTCGATACGGCAATCGACAAAGCCTCTGTCAGGTTCAGGTTGCTGCTGCTGCTGTTGTTGCTGCTGTTGCTGCTGTCTCTGAAGTCTGTACTTCTCTGTCCATTCTTCTTTCTCCCTGTTCATTTCTTCTCTGAAGAGCTCTTCTATCAGGTCTTCAGTGATTTTTAACATTCTCACATTCTCTATTTCTTCTGGCGTCGGTATCAGACTGTGTCTGACCCTATGCAAATTCACGTAGGCTTCGTTGAGTTTAGCTAGTTTGGAGCACATCTTCTTAGGAGGATGAGTCGACAATGGATGGTTAGACTGGAAACAACCCGGTTCTTAAAGTCAAAGTGCGGACGTGAAGGAAAACATCCCCCACACGGTTTATGAGTCGCAACGTTTAGTGAGTGTCATGAGAGGGATAGTAAGAAATGAAAGAGCATCAATCCAACATTCTTATAGCTAAACAAAAGACAAAGGCATTTTTTTCAAAACACAACATTTTTTATTCAAAAATCACTTAACACTAAACAACAACTCTAACATTTTTAACAATAATCCAACATCATAACATCAAACAATTTTTTTCAAAACACAACATTTTTTTCCATAGTCTCATCACGTTCCATCTTTAAAGTTTCTCCACTAGGTAAAGAGGGATAACAGTCTTCCATGGTTTCTAGTAATCTAGGATGACTTCTCTCAAACTGTTGATTTCTATGGTATTATCGAATTCTGCATACAGGATGACGTTCACCGTTTCATCAGGGTCTCGGTCTTTAAACTGAATTTCCACACGAATCTGGCCGGATTTTATAGGGTGGAAATGTCCCTCGTCGCTGCCTTGGTCTGGAGTGAAATCGAAAGCCCACAAAGCGTAGCCTCCTGCATAATCCTCGTACGTAATGCCGTGACTGGTATTGTTTCCTAACTGTCCGGTGGCTTCGTACAGGGACAAGTACGATCTCAAGTAATTCTTCTTGGTAAAGTCAGGTTCGAAAGGTCGGGTACACAAGGTCTTGCCATCGCGACTGACTTCGATTTTGGACACGCCAAAGTGTTGAAAATAGAAAGGATTTTTTTCGGCAGCTCCGTTGAAGGCTGTATTCTCGACGATACCAACAATCAAACGTTTGGGTAACTGTCCTTGGAACAGATGATCTTCGATCATGGATCGCTGTCCCTTGGGAATGGTGAAGGTTTTCACTTCCACGCGTCGTATGGGATACTTGGCGGTCGTTCTGCTCAACGTCTGACTGATGTCGTTTCCCACTTTAGGTAACACTTCCACACGGCGTACGTAGAGTCTGGCTTCTAGGATTTTGGTTTTGTAACCGTCACTATCAGCCATCAAATGGAAAGCGGCACTGCTACGATTCAGTCTCAGGCGGACATCCACCCCGTTCAGCAAATACTTTTCTTGCAACCACATGTCCAAATGCAAACGATCCATCAGTTCTAAACTTGTGTCGGCTCCCGTGATTCTCTTTCTTCGTTCTACAAATCCATCATTGTTGTCTTTCTTTTCATCAGTTTCCAATATTTCAAACTTGGTAGGTTCGTCAGCTTCCCATACCACACAGGCATTGAGATGAGTGTTCTTGGCATCTATTCCGTACGTCAAGAGATTTTCCAGGTAAGCACGATAAGGGTAAGTATCCATGCTGCTACTGACCAGTTTGTTATTCAAGTACAAGTCCACTCCACTGAACAAGGAATGCATGAAATTGTTGACGGGAGCTACTGCTTCATCGTCTATAGCACCTCCAGTCTTATCTAGAATTTTGACTTTCAGGTACAAGTAACTGCTATTCAGATCGATGTAATCTTCGGGCTGTCCTTTGATTTCAAACTCGATGGGAGCGGAATCGGTCAGTGAGGAGACGGGGTGAAATTCCACCCACTGGGATTCTTGCATGGTCATCATGGTAGGGGGCATGGCAAACAGATCCAGTTCCGTCTTGGAACAAGCGCAAGATTCTCGGTGCATCATTTTTTTGTCTCTTTTCTCAATAATCGAAAACGTCTAAGTCTCGAACGGTTCTTCTTTTCTTGGCCTTTCTCGCTTGAAGTCTGGTGAAAGGGTGTTTTCTTCGTCGTCTCTTTCTGCCTTGTCCTTGCTGAATGCCTGACTCGGTAGCGTGCAGGGCATTTATAGGTGTCTCTCGTTGGCCTAAAATGTCTTCGCCCGTTTGCAGCAAGACATTTTTGCCTGCCCTCATGAAGGCTTCTTTAGGGTTTTGTTTGTCGATGATGACATTTTGGAGAAATTCTTTGCCTTGCGTCAGTGCCGCATCTTTCAAGGCGTGCAATCCGCGTGTCACCATCGGTTTCAACACCGGGGCCACCGAACGAAAGGCCGATTTTAACATGTCTCCTAAGCCGTGTCCTCGCTGTCGAGCAACCCCTCGGTACACTGGATACATGACTTAAGAGTTGTGAGAGAACCGTTTTCGAAAATGGAGTTTCACCGTGACTTTTCCTTTGGTGAATGGAATATTTTGTCCCAAATCTCCTTTTATAGCAATGTTGACCGTGTCCAAATACGAGTTGCTGACCGGCAAATAGTGAGGATGGACAAATTCGCGGTGGACGTGGTAAGTGTTTCCACCTTCCTCGTCAGTGTTCGTGGCAGAATCCACTTTGAAAGGAATGACACGCAGTAACGGTACGGAGGTGTGTCCCACCACGTTGTACTCCACCACATCGGAATACACGAACATCAAATTCAGTCCTTGGATCAGTTCTACCGGGTCTCGAAATAACTTGCTAAAAGACTCGTTGTCGTAAACGATGGGTAATTCGTTTTTCTTGAGCATGGTCTTTCTCATGTCCATGTCTCCTCCCAACATGTCAAACAATTCAGGACAAAATAAAATGGACAGGATTTTACTCCGTTCAAATTTCATCAAGAAGCGACGAGCTGCTTTGTGGTACTCCATGGTGACTCTTTTGTTGACATGCTCCAAAGCTTTCAGAAACACGACATTAAACCTGGAGGCTATGGTGCTGACCAAATGTTGACCACTAAAATAATAGCCTGGGGGAATGAACAAGTGATAGGTGGTGTACTTTTGTGTACGGGTTTTCTTGTCATATTTGACATTGCTATCCATCCACTGTTGCATTTGCTCGTCATGAACTTCCACATCAAAAAAATTTTGATTGGGAAGGACATTGAGGACTTGGGTCGGGTGAATCATTTCTACTAAAGCCACTTCCCAATGGGCTTCGTGATCTAACTGGATGGCTTGAGGTAATTTGGCCGTGTAACAGCACAACGTGTTCTTGAGAAACACCTCCATGGAACTGTCACTGGGTAAAGTTAAGTAAAATTGGTTTTGGTGACTCATAATTCCAGAGTTCTGTGGCTGTCCGAGGGGTTACTGGACGTCAGAGGCGTGTCTCCTTCTAAAATGGGGTTCTGGTTGTGATTGAAGTGGTGACTGGCACTGGCACTGGACACAAGGTTCCCGGGGTTCCCGTTCGAGGTAAATTTCAGGGAGGGATTAGGAAGCAGGTAACCGATGCAACTGCTCAATAAAATGGTCCACAATTGTTTGTCTCCTTGTTGCAAACTCAAATTGGCGATGGCTGCCCCGATGACACAATACACCACGAAGATTTGGCAGAAAAAGACGATTTGCGTTTTAGGCACACGTTCTCCACACCACACCCACAAGGATTGTTTTTGTAAATCTTGCACAGAAGAACTAGGTGAAGGAGGAGTGGTCGACGTAGCTGCGTCTGCTGTGTGAAAGGGCATGATGGTCACTTCTTTTTATAGTCGATGACTTGCGAAGCGTCGATCCAAGAATCGAAACTGGGTGGATATCCTTTCCAACGTACTTTGACTTCTTTGACACGTCGTTTGCCCACTTTACGGGTTCTGCGTTCGAGAATGCTTTCGATGTCGTACACGTCGTCTTCTTTTTTGGTGACACGTTGTAACTCGGGCAAATAAAACGTTCCTTTGAGCACTTCTCCGTTCATGTCTTCCAATTTATAGACGGTAGGATGACGGCCATGCACTCGTCCAGTGACGCGAAACAATTCGGTCGTCCAGTTAGGTAAGTAACCTTTGTCGAAAGTGCGTTTGGTTTTGCCAATGCGCACCCAATCTCCTACAACCAACATTCCACTTTTCTCGGGGACAGCCCTCGTCGGAGACGTACCAAACAGACGCTCAAACACCAACACTTCGTTGTCGGGAGTCACGTCTTGCGGGGCACGTCCGATGCTTCGATGGTAAGATTGGTTGTACGCTTGCACCAGGTGCGGTAAGATGTCGATGTACTTCAGAGTGTGGTGATGCGTAAAATATTTTGACATGCGTTCTTTCAAAGTGCGTTGAAACGTTCCACGATGCTGGCTTTGGTTTCGGGATTCTCGGTGGTAAAAAAATGAATGTCACGTTTCTTTAATTCTTTTTGGAAAGCTTGGTTCAGAAATTCGGTGCCTTTGTCCGTTTGCCATCGAAGAGGGTGACGACCGCTTTGTTTCAACACCCGTTGCAGGGCTTGCACTAACTCGCTGCTCGATTTGGAAGTCAAGAGCACGACCCAGGCAAATTTGGAAAAGACGTCGATGACACAAAACAAATATTTGTAGCCACGATTGTAGCTGGCCAAATGAGAGACATCGGCTAAATCGGCTTGCCATTGATGATCGATGCCTTCCACTCGGGTGCGACTTCTGGCAAACTTGCGTCGAATGGGTTTGTGTAAAGTGTAGGTAGCTTGTTCTTGTAACCATCGTTGCACTTGAGGTAAACGGAGACTTTTCAGTCGCGTTTTGGCAGCACGATACAATTTTTGAACTCCTGCGTAACCTGCAGGATGGGAGGGATCGTAGTAAATGCTGGCTAAGACTTTTTCCATTTTTTTGTGTTGATTGGTGTGTTAATAAGACACCCACTCTTGGAGGATGCTACTCTTTTTCTCTTGGGGTATTTTCTTGGATTGCAATGCTTTGCGTGTGCGGCCAGCAATAGGTGTCGAAGAGGAGAAGGATGTCTGAGCGGGGGATATCGGTTCTTGTTTCACTTCTGTCTTCACTTCTGTCTTCACTTTCTTTTTCTCTTGTGAGGAAGAAGGGGTGGCCATCATCTTTTTAATCCATCCAATTCTGGAGGTAGGTGGTGTTGTTAACTTGCGTACTTTTTCTGGCGGAGTTTGAAACCATTCCTCTTCTTCTCCTTTTTCTGTCTTGGTCACGGGTACTGGTGGTACTGGTACTGGTACTGGTACTGGTGATGGTGCTGGACCTTTCATCAAGGTCTTAAAATCTTTCAGAGTGGGTAGAGCTGTTTCGTCTAAAGCTTTCTGGTGAAAGAGTTGCAGTCGTTGCAAGAGTTGACCGTACTTTTGCGATTTTTCTGTTTCGGACAAATCTTGGCGATCCATCAAGGACTGCAATTCGTGTTGTAACTTGGACATCTCGCTCAAATGGGGATTGGGAGGTAAATGCGGGGTGTGTTGTTCTTGCCACCGATGGTATTCCATCCATCGTTTGTAAGGCACTAAAGCTAGTTTTCGTCCTTCCATGGGGTTGTCAGGGGTCGATTCTGAGATCTTGGAACTTCCGAGGCCTTTTTATCTTGCTCCCACCAGTCCTCCCAACATGGTTCCCAAGACTCCTTTGAGTATGGGGCCTAACAAGAGAGGTAAAATACCTCCACGTTGCACTAACATCTTCTTTTTTTGACGAATGGGAATTTTCTTTTGAACCATTTGGCGAAGAACGTGACGATGTTTGCCTAAGCATTGTTTCTGGTGTTTGGACAAAGGGATCGTGCCTTTCAAAACGTTCAAACAACATTCGCACATAGTATCGATGACCTCTTTGGAGGCTGTTTGAATGAGTTTTTTTTGTAGGGGTGGAGAAGCTTTGGACAGGACAGATAACATGTCCCCATGTTTGGCTAAACGTGGTGGCAGTCCTTTCCTTTTCTTTCCTTGGGGTTTTCTGGAGGGTGACATCTTTGAGTCTTCAGGAGCACCAAAAAAACACTGATACCCGACTTGGTCACAGGCCTTTTTTATACTGGAACGCGTCGCCACTGATTGTCTTGACGTCGTATCAGTTTGAGGACAGGCATGACACGTCGTGCAGGGGTACGTAACGGACTAAATCGAGCCAGTTCTTGCTTGGACAAATCCAGTAAACTTTGTAACATGCCCGATCTTTCTTGAACTTTGATTTTGGGAGAAGGTACTTTGTAAGCAGCAGCCACTGCCACTAAATTGGAAGGTCCTGCCACTGGGGAAGTTCTTTTGGGGGTCATCAACGGAGAAGTTCTTGGTGTGATCAACGTCTCCAAGTACTCTTCAGTTCTGGGTGTCATTAACGGAGAAGTGGACAAACGTGAAGCTGCCGGAGACGCAGTCACCGCCGTGGCAGGTCGTGTTTTGCGAGTGTAAGGTTGCGTCCTGGCCGAAGTGCCTCTCTTGCGACTAGTTTTCTGTGGACTTTTCTTTTTCTGGGGGCTTCTTTTCTTTTTCCGGGGTGGTGGTGGTGTCTGGTCAGAGGAGGGTCCTGCCACTGGAGAAGTTCTTCTCTTTGGGGACCTGGTCTTTTTCTTCTTGGGGCTTCGTTGGACTTTTGTCTTGGGGATAACTTTGGGGGTATTAGGATCCCATCTTAAGAGTGAGCGAATGATGACCCCTCCTAGAGTACCGCTCCCTCCAGGTTTCAAAATGATTTGTTTTTTGGTTTGAGTGTCGATGCGGGGATCGGCCAGTTGGACCAAAGCGACTTTGTTTCGATCGAAAAAGCGTTTGGTTTGATGAGGAATCTGAATGATTCCTTGGAGTAATTGACGTGCCGTCACCGTGAACCATCGTAAGACTTCCTTGAGACTAGCTTCGAAGACACGAGCTCGTGTTTGTGGATCTTTTTCTCGACTGATGCCATACAAGGCACGAATCAATTTGACGGGAAGATGCGACTGAAGGGACGTCATGTTCGCACTGAGAGTGAGACAGACGAAAAAGGATCTGAGGTTTTTATAGATTTTTTTATGGGGAGTGAAATGAAGTCGAGGACGGAGACGTGTACAGGACAGGCCCTCCGTCTTGGCACCAGTGGTGAAACAAGTGGGTACGAAATCGCAAATCCTCAGGAGTCGTAGGTTTCAAATCGACGAGTAAATAGGCGTGTGGCGTTTGAGTGGCATCGTCGTACGCCTGAGTCAGCCAAGGCGTTCCTAACTGTTTGGCTAAGACTTGCACTTGCGATTTATCTCGAGGGCTTTTAAACAAGACCACGTAATGCGCATTGAGACTGATGGTGCGATGGGCTTTACTTTGTTGAAACAAATTTTGGGTGATGTAAACGACACTGACATTACGGTGATGCCCTTTGCGCGTGAACCACAGTTTAATTTCTTCTTCGTCTTCTCCTAACATGTCGTCGAAAATGACCAAATGGGTTAGACGGCAGTCAGAGACGATGCCATCGTCTTCTTTAGGAATGCCTTCCACAAACACGATGGAATCGCCTTGACTTTCTCGCAAGAGGCTGTACGCCGATTGCCACTCTTTGTAACACCACACGATTCGTTGAGGGAGTCGATCGATCAAATGATGTTTATGTTCGATCAAACGTTTGACGAATTCGGTTTTGCCTGAACCGCTAGGTCCAGCAATGAGCATGTTAAAGGGATGGCGAAGACACAAAGCCTCCCAACTGGCACGATCTAAGTGTTCGTCGATGACTTTGACAGTAGAGGAAGAGGGAGCAGAGACAGCAGAGGTAGCCATGGTGTGAGAAATGTCACTTGTGACACGAAAAACAAACAAGACAAGAGTTTATATACTTTTTCAGAACACGTTTATTGAATGTTTCAAACATGAATACGAAAGACAAAAATGCATAAAAGCCAAAAGCTTAAGTACAAGAATAAAAGGCACATGATAACCATGAACGTGGAATAAACACAAGTGTCTGTACAACATGTTTTGGGTAAAGTTCTAACCAGTTCTATAGTAGGGGTAAGGTCACACAAGTGTCCTCCCGAAAGGGTCTTTCAGGCCTGTCCACGACAGTCCTGTCCTGGATGACGGGTTTTTCTGGCACCGTCACTAACACAGGTTGAAAAGTAACTTTTTTCCTTGAATAACTCTCGTGCATACTGGGCCACCTCTTGTGTCCAAGCCTCAAAACCCTGGTCTCGGTGATGTCCAACATTTGACTCCTAACCAATCTGGTTTCTTCTTCGTCAACGACATGGTAAGTTACTTCAATGAACAATGAACTATCGATCTTGCCTAGGGTTCCTTTTCATATACAGACCAATACCAACGTGACCGTACGGTAAGGTGAAGTGATTGGGAAGTCGCACTCGCTTCTGGTATACAATTTGATAGACTTTTTCCAAGGGTCGACTGACGATGTGGTGAGTGGGTAAACGTACAATCTTGTTCGGTTGATAGGTGGTCACTTTAAAGTTTCCATCCTCTCCCGATTGCAAGGCTTCTTTCAATACCCCAAAGTTGACCACTCGACTGGTACGATGATTCAGAGTCAGTCCTTTCACTTTGCACGTCGTGTGCACTTCTCCTTGTTTGTCCCGGTTTTCGTAGCCGTAATTTTTGGGACCACCACTGACGAAACTTAGAATCTTGTCGTCGGGATGCTCGTCTGTCCAGGCTCCTAAACGGTCTCCTTCGATGTCAGGGTGCTGTTGAATCGGGTGATGGATGTAAATGCAACTGTCCGTGTCAAAGTACAGGACGCGTTCTTCTAACAGTTCTAAAGCTTCGTACAATTTTAAGAGAGCATGAGCTGTCACGTAAGCCGCAATGATGACGTTTCCAAAAGGGTCGTCTTGTACAAAGTCCAGATCTTCTTCGTAATTGACCAAGATCAAATCCTCTCGAACGACGTCCACGTGTTTCATGTATTTGGTTTTGTCGTGAATCATCTGGAAGTAGCGGGAAGGTTCTGTCAAATATTCCGTCTTGGGTAAACACGGTCGTTGTGCCATTTTACCCCACAAGCAATTTAACATCACTTTGGCAAACGATCGCCTGCCTTCGTTTTTTTCGATGTGGTCTAAAGAGATGCCTTCTTGTGCGTAGTATTTCTCTTTGAATTGTATTTGGTCTTCGGGAGTGTGACACCAGGAAGGATAGCCGCTGGCTTCTTGATTCAGTTTCAAAAAGGCATCCACGTAGTCAGCGAAAATGCCTTTCTGAGTAGGGTCACCCTTGTGGTACTGTTGTGTCTTGGGAAAGTGGCAAATTTCGTACACTACTAACAGTTGGTATCCCATGTCCAGAGCTTTGAACAATTCCACGCTGACCCAGGTTCCCGTCAAGGCACGTTCTTCCTGGCTGTGATGGCAAGGTTGGTCTTGGTTACACGTTTCGGCACAAGTACGGCACAAGGGAAACATCAGTTTGCCTTGACAATGGTGAGGTAAGACGGTATGGTATAGGTTCGTGGGAGGCAAAACTTTACACTTGATCAAGCCTTCGTATTGTCGAATGTTTTTCAGGTCTATGTGTTCCGTGAACAATTGCGGGTGCCCTACAGGAAAGCGACAATATTTGCACACGTAGGGATACAGCGAACACACGTCCAAGTATTTGATTTCTTCCCCTTTCTCTTCGTCGGCTTGGTACAGCAAACAGGTGGCATTGGTCCTTCCTCCGTACAAACTATCCCTCGGGTTCAGCGGGTCCATGAACTGGTAACTTTCCACGAGGCGTTTAAACTCGGGATCGGTTTTCAAACGGTGATCGTACTCGTGTTCCCACATTTCCACCACTTGGTATCCTTGCTGTTCTAACTTTAGGCGTCGCTGACAAGTGTCCTGGTACAAGTCTTCCATGGTTCGTTGTAAAAACTGATTTTTAGTGCCACGGTCAGGGTAACAGACGGGACATCCGTGAAATAAGCAACCGTTAAACTTGAACACGATCTTGTGGTTTTCTAAGTCCCAGCCATCTACCGAATACGTTCCGATGGTCTTTTCGCCTCCTCCGTTGCGGGCATGCTGAATCCATTTGTCTTCCTTGTCGCACAAGTAATGTAACCAACGTAGGGCTTTGACCGAGTATTGACGCTTGACATAGTGGGTCGTTTGAGGACTGATGACAGCCACGGTGTTTTCAGGCATGAATCGTTGGCGGTACACTAAGGAACACGCTTTGGCAATGGTGCAAGCTTCTTTCAAAGGATCGACCCCTCCGTGTTCCATGAACAGTTCTCGAAATTTTCCACAGCAACGCCGTAAAATGTCCACGTCGGAACGACAATACTTTAACATTTCTTCCTGAAAGTCGAAAGGGTCCGAGGCGTGAGCTTGGTACCAAGCGTAGAAAGCTTCTCGTTGTTCGGTACGCATGTTGTCGGGGTCGTAATAGTGAGCCTCAGGCAAATGGGGTAGAACAGCATGTTGATTGGCTTCCGTATTGAAAAAGTGTGGAAAATACCCTTTAGCCATTTCTGTCATTCCAAACGTTTTAGGCATTCGACTCAAAGGCATGGCCAAGTAACTCATCGAATCTTTAAACTGTACTTGTCCCACTTGCATGAAAATGATTTTGGCTCCGTTCAAAATCACTTTAGGACGTTCGGTGCCATGTTCCGTATAGTACCTCAAAAGAAACTGTCCATCGTATCCGGAGAAATTGTGAGCCATCACCGTGGCATGAAGATGACAATCTCCGTAACGTTCGATGTCCTCTTGGCTCCATGTCTTGTCGATGGGGTCTAAGACCCATTGGGCAAAATCGGCTAACGTGTTTGGTCCCCGAAAGATTTTTTCACGCCCTCCAGGAATCTTGCGGCAGTGAGGGCAATGACTGAAGATAGGTTCTTGAATGCACTTCTCGCACGCTCGATGAGCCACGCAGAAATTAGGGATGTGAATGCCAGTCTCTTGCATGCATTCGAAATCGAAAAAGATGAAATTGCCTTTCTTCTTGTGACCGTCCTCTTTCTCTGGTGGGGGTTGGTATTTTTGCACGTAGCATTGGTGTTCCAAGTCCACGATGTGGTGACAAATGTGACATTTTTTCCTGTCCCTTGAGGAAGAGAGACGTGAGCCATTTTCAGTGTGGCTTTATCATCGGTGATGTCAAACTGGTCATTAGATTGTTGTACGTGTTGAATCTTGTCCATGACTTTGGAAGGGGTTAGTTCTGCGGGTCTGCTAAACTTGATCCAAACAGGGGATTTCAAACCGTCGTGATCTATGGATAGTGTCAAGCGATCGTCTTCTTTGGGTTGACATTGTCGCTTGAGTGAGGTGAGCAAAGAATCCCACATCTCGGTGATAAACCCTTCTGCTTTCTCCAAGGGTACGTCGGCCTTGAAATCTTTAAACTTCACCGTGTAGGTGTAAGCCGTGGTTCTAAATTTTCTAGAGGAGCGCTTTTCCGTCTCTCGAATGGAATAGTACTTTTCAGGGTTGACTAAGGGTGGTGAACTTGGTTTAGAGGGTTCGGATTCTGGTTCACTCATGTCCTCTTCAAAATCACTGGCATGAATTTGTGCCAAGATTTCAGCCCTGGTACGAGGCGATAGATCACGTTTCTGCCTCTTACTTTCTTCTTCTTCTTTCTTCTCGAATGAATGGGATCGTTTCATCTTGAGTGCAAAACGTCAAATGACTCAAGTTTAAACACCACAGACTAATTTATAGTCTTGGCAAACCAGCGTATATAAAAAGGGTGTGTGTCTTGTCCTTTCACTATTCATTTCACTCTCAATCCGAGCACAACGATGGAAGAGACTACCCAGATGGAACGTTTCGTCAGAGCTTTGCGAGGAGTCATTAGAAAATTCTCTTCAGACCAGCCGACGGACTACTCTCCTTCCTTTCGAGATAAAAGTCAAGATACTTGCTATATCTGTCAGAAGAAAGGGCATTGGTCTTCAGAGTGTCCAGACCGTCAAAAAAGAAAAAAAACAGGGACTAAAAGAGACAAAAGTCAAGATACCTGTTATTATTGTAAAGAAAAAGGACATTGGTCTCCAGATTGCCCAAAAAAGAAACAAGAGGAGTCAGAAGAAAAGAAGGATTCTTCAGAAGAAGAGAGGGATTATTCGGAAGAAGAGAGGGATTCTTCAGTGGAAGAAGAGGAAGAAAGAAGACAATTCTATTTAAAAGAAGCAAAGAAACAGGAGAAGAAAAGAAGAAGGGAAGAAAATGAGGTAAAAACGGTGAAGAAATTCAAAAAACAGAGAGACTAAACAAGGAGAAAGAAGAAGTCAATGAACTTTTAATTAAAGTGTTCTGTGGTGAATTGTGAATTGGATTGTTAAAAAATGGATAAAAGAATACATGAATGATATAAGGTAAGTGTCTTTGAGTTTTGATTTTAAAATAAGAAAATCACGCACTCATACACAGACACGTACTATAAGGGTAAAATGGGTGGGGTTTATTTTTGAGTTATTGGCAAATTGAAATTGTATTTCTTTTCGAGAAATATGGCTGGCCCTGAAAAGGGCCTTTTTATTTTGGTGTAGGGGTGAGTTTAACCAATCAACTTTAACTGCCTTAAGCCTTTGCCACGGCCAATGCCTACTTCTGATGATTGGGTTGAAATCACTAAGGGTGGTACGACAGGCTTAGTCACAGGGTTGGCGTGTTTAGCTCGGGAATGTCGTATTCTCTTCGGTCGTGATAAAGAAGTCTGATACATTTGTTTCAGACTTCTTAACTCCGCTAAAATGTCCAACAGTACCGTAGCCGTTTAATTTTCACCCTCTTGTTTCTTTGCTGCTACTTCTTCTTGCTGTTGTTGCTGTTGTTTTTTATTTACCTCTTCTTGTTGCTGTTGCTGTTGCTGTAGGAGAAAAGCTTGTTCCGCTTCCTTTTGTCGTTGCATAAATTTCTCCAATTCTTCTTTCTGTCTCTGTCTAAAATTCTCCACTTGCGGTAATGAAGAAGGTAACGAAGGTTCTGGAACAAATTCTTGCGAGGTAAGAAAATCCACAAAATCCCAGTGTACCTCTTCTGAAAGTAAGTCCGGGTTCCCTTGGACAGTCTCCCCTGCTGGTGCACCCCAATGGATCGTTTTCTGAGTTTCCGTCATGTTGAATCACTGTCGCATAGATTGACTGCACACAAGTGCTAGCGAATCTATATAGACCACGTGACGTCACAGACTGCTCTCTTCGGATTGGATGTGGGCTGACTGAATTTTGTAACGCGTGTTTGGATTGGTGAATGAACTCAATCCGTTTCAATCCTGCCTCTACCTATAAATAAGCGCAGTTCAGTGCATTGATTCACCTGTTCTCGTCGCTTCAAGATGTGGACCGATGTGCAGTCTTCTACGCTTGTGTCTTCCATGATGTTCCGGACGGACATACCCATGTATGTCCGATCCAAGTGGGCCGTTGTCCACAGGACAAACACCAGCCTGTGGATACGTAGGATCTACGTAGAAAGACAAGGATGCCTGAAAAGAGTGCTGATTTATGGACCAACAGTGAGACGTAGCCTAAGGACAAGAAGAAGACCAATGCGGTACCATTTATGTTAATGAATACATTAACATAAACCCAAAGGTTTCAGGGCCAGCCATATTTCTCGAAAAGAGATAGCCTTTCCATTGCCTACCCCTTTTCTAAATTTAAATTTAAATTTAAATTTAAATTTAAAAAAACTTTAAAAAAAAAAAAAAAAATCCCAAAAACCCAAACTCTATTCCCCATGTTAATTTCCCTTGTCCCTAGACAGACCCAAACTCTATGTTAAATTCCCATTGTCCCTAAAGTGACCCACGATTTTTCTCCATGTTAAATTTCCATTGTCCCTAAAGTGTCCCAGGGGTCTTTTTAATGCTAAGTCCCATTGTCCCTAATGTATCCCACTTAACTACTTACAATTCTGTGAAAAGGGGTGGCCAGAGAAATCCGCTATTGATGGAATACGTGAATCGTATTGGGCAGACAGAGGTGAATTTACAATTCAAAATGGTCTTTTAATGAAAGATTTTTGTTTTAGGGTTTAACACCATTTTTCAGCACACGATAGGCTATACATGGCGGCCAGTATTGATGGTGGAGGAAGAACCCTGGAAAACCCCGGGAAGAACCACCGACCCACGAGAAGCTACTGACAAGCTTTCTCACATACCCACATTAACCGAATCAGAGACTCGAAGCTACGCAGACAGAGGTGAGATGGCAGTGATCCGTAACGGAGAGCGCTTTAGACTACTCGGCCACTCGGTGCTCCTTAATGAAAGGTACACGCATGGTCGTACCAGAACCACTTCAAAGAGAAATCCATGAGAGAATTCACGATGGTCACCAAGGCATAGTTAAATGCCGAGAATGCGCCAAAACGTCAGTTTGTTGGAAAGGACTAAGTACTGAGCTAGAACACTTGGTAAAGTCTTACCAAAATTGCATCGAAAACTCAAGAGATCAAGCTGAACCAATGATGCCAAATGAATTTCCGAGTCCATCTTGGCAAAGAGTTGCTTTAGACTTGTTTGAACTGAATGGTCAAACAAATCTCTTGGTGATTGATTATTTCTCACGATACATCGAAATAGTAAAATTGCAAGACACAGGTTCAAAAGCAATTGTAAATCATCTCAGATCAATATTTGCGCTACATGGTATACCATAAGTATTAGTTTCAGATAATGGTCCGCAGTACACATCCGCAATACTCAAAGACAAATTATGGGTTCAGGCATATTACAATTAGTCCGAAATATCCACAGAGCAATGTTCTCGCCGAAAGAGCTGTTCAACCAATTCAAAGAATGCTTAAAAAACCAAACGATCCTTACGTAGCTCTTTTAACATATCTGGCAACACCTTTACCAGTTGAATACATCCATGCCGAATTATTGATGGGAAAAAATTAGAAACTACTTTGCCAATGGCACCAAACAACTTAGAGCCGAAATGACCAGATTTAATGAAACTGAAGAAATCGGAAAACTATCAAAAGCAAATTTAAAAGAGAAATTATGATGGTCGACATCGCGCCCAAAATATGAAAAAACTTCAGGTAGTGAATAAATTATGGATTAAAGATCATTTTTGTTCAGGAATGATTAAATCGGAGACATCTACACCTCCTTCAGGCATGGCAGTAACTGACGAGGGAGAGATAATAGGAGAAAGGTAAATTTTTCCATCATTCTTTTGTCCTTAGGTTAATATTTCAAGGAAGATGTTTACTGGGGTGGGGTGGGGGTTACGGGGGTTATTGTCACTTGTGTGGAGGAAGACTACTAATAGCTTGACTTTTCACCCAGGGGGCGAAGACTCTAGAGTGGTTCTTCCACAGGGAAACATGGCTCTATACTAGAATTTCTGGCGGGAGAATGTCTACTTTATCGCAATTTGTCTTGGTGGAAACTCGGATCGGTGGGAATTTCACAGAGATAGAGACTGAATTGCCAGACAATCAGACAGGGGTATTTTAAAGTTATTGGCCAAATAGCTCTTAAAGTTTCTGTGGGTTTTTACTTCTTTATTTACAGTAGAATATATTTATTATATTCAGCTCTGTAGTCTCTCACATTCACGCATAAAAAATCTCGATATTTTTCACTGCTTTGTCATCTCTGTTGTAAAGTTTATTATAGTACACGGAAGCCTTTGGTGAAATCAACGTAATGTACTGGATATACTACCTTAACTGACAAGACATTTCCTTGTATTCGTATTACAAACCTTGCAGCCATTGGAGGACTCATCTGTTCAATAAGCTTTATTTTCACAGCTTTTAAAAATAGCTTCTGCTATGTTCGCATTGATAATATTAATAATAATAATAATTATTATATAAAAAACAAGAAACGAATTCCTTGTATTTGTAAAGTTACTTTCTTCTCTGCTAATCGTGACATTTACTAGAGATTCCCTCAGAAGAATAAATCAATTACAAATGTGTTCACGTCAAATAGCTGGAATTGAAATTGGTCTCTCTAATTAAGCTTATTTTTTCCTGTTGTCGCATAATGCAGCCAGAGCCCATTACGTTTAGCTTACAGTACTATAACTCTAAGATGATAAATTAATGGACTACAATGTCAAATACTTTATCTTCTTCAGATTTTTATATTTTCCGTCATCACTGGAGTCCAAATTTTTACATCAGATTGGTCAAAGTATGGACATAAACAATTAGAAAGCAAAAAGGTCATTTAGACTGGGATAATTATCAATTTATAGATAGTTCGATGGGTGTAATTACGGATCGGGGGCCATTCATCTGACCAGAAAACTCAAATTTGAAAATGTAACCATTCATCAAGTTTTCATGAAAATTTATAATCATCAAAATACAATGGTATGATAGTGTAAACACGCTAAATGAGGCCCCGAGTGTCCAAGTTGTCTAAAATGCTCACCCGTTCCAGATCACCGCCATCTCACCTCTCTATGCGTGTGTTAGAATCTAGGAATCGACTAATGTGCCTACGTTAGACAACTTACCAGTTGTGCTGAAAATAGCGTTAAACACCATAGCAACAACCACAATACATTTGACCTAACTCCACCTAAAATCACTGAACGACCGCTGAAATCATACGTTCGAAGTATGTCGCCAGCCGAGTTTGGCATGCTAACCATGCGAGTTGACCTATGTCTGTAATCAACCACATTCAAAACAATGTCAACTAGATTATCGAGAATACGTATATTTGTTCTAAGGGTACGAAAAGCCTATGTTAACATCAAAATGCTACAGACTGGGATTCATTTCTTCATCTTCACACCAAGTCTACCAGTCTACACGTAGCTCCACTCATTTTCACTGCCCAGGTTTTACATCAGTAGCATCCTGTTTGGCAATATTTAATCAACATCATCTTGTTTGGCAATAATTAATCAACATCATCTTGTTTGGCATTATCTAATCAGCAGCATCCTGTTTGGCAATATTTAATCAGTAGCATTATTTTTGGCGATATTTAATCAGTAGCATCCTGTCTGGCAATATTTAATCAGGAGGATACTGTCTGCCAATATTTAATCAACAGCATACTATTTGGCAAGATTTCAATAAACATCATCTTGCTTGGCAATATTTAATCAACAGCATACTATTTGCCAATGTTTAATCAACATCATCTTGTTTGTTAATATTTAATCAGTAGCATCGTGTTTGGCAATATTTAATCAAAATCATCTTGTTTGGCAATATTTAATCAACATTATCTTGTTTGGCAATAATTAATCAACATCATCTTGTTTGGCAATATTTAATCGGTAGCATACTGTTTGGCAATATTTAATAAGTAGAATTCTGTCTGGCAATATTTAATCAGTAGCATACTTTCTGGAAATATTTATCAGTAGCATACTGTCTCTCAATATCTAATCAGTAGTAATCTGTTTGGCAATATTTAATCAGTAGCATACATTTTGGCGATATTTAATGAGTAGCATACTGTCTGGCGATATTTAATCAGGAGGATACTGTCTGCCAATATTTAATCAACAGCATACTATTTGGCAAGATTTCAATAAACATCATCTTGCTTGGCAATATTTAATCAACAGCATACTATTTGCCAATGTTTAATCAACATCATCTTGTTTGTTAATATTTAATCAGTAGCATCGTGTTTGGCAATATTTAATCAAAATCATCTTGTTTGGCAATATTTAATCAACATTATCTTGTTTGGCAATAATTAATCAACATCATCTTGTTTGGCAATATTTAATCGGTAGCATACTGTTTGGCAATATTTAATAAGTAGAATTCTGTCTGGCAATATTTAATCAGTAGCATACTTTCTGGAAATATTTATCAGTAGCATACTGTCTCTCAATATCTAATCAGTAGTAATCTGTTTGGCAATATTTAATCAGTAGCATACATTTTGGCGATATTTAATGAGTAGCATACTGTCTGGCGATATTTAATCAGCAGCATCCTGTTTGGCGATATTTAATCATTAGCATCCTATTTGGCGATATTTAATCAGTAGCATCCTGTTTGGCAATATTTAATCAGTAGCATACTGTCTGGCAAAATTTAATCAACAGCATCCTGTTTGGTGATATTTAATCAGTAACCTACCGTTTGGCGATATTTACCAGCAGCATCCTGTATGGCAATATTAAATCAGTAGCATACTGTTTGGCGATATTTCATCAGTAGCATCCTGTTTGGCGATATTTAATTAGTAGCATACACTCTGGCGATATTTAATAAGTAGCATAATGTCTGGCAATATCTAATTAGTAGGATCCTGTCTGGCAATATTTAATAAGTAGCATACTGTTTGGCAATATTTAGTCAGCAGCCTACACTCTGGCTATATTTAATAGTAGCATACTGTTTGGCAATATCTAATTAGTAACATCTTGTTTGGCAATATTTAATCAGGAGCATACTGTCTGGCGATATTTAATCAGTAGCATACTGTCTGGCAATATTGAATCAGTAGCATACTGTTTGGCGATATTTAATCAGTAGCATACACTCTGGCGATATATAATCAGTAGTGTACTGTCTGGCGATATTTAATCAGTAGCATCCTGTTTGGCAATATTTAATCAACATCATCTTGTTTGGCAATATTTAATCAATATTATCTTGTTTTTCAATAATTAATCAACATCATCTTGTTTTGCAATATTTAATCGGTAGCATACTGTTTGGCAACATTTAATAAGTAGCATTCTGTCTGGCAATATTTAATCAGTAGCATACTGTCTGGCAATATTTATCAGTAGCATACTTTCTCTCAATATCTAATCAATAGTATTCTGTTTGGCAATATTTAATCAGTAGCATAAATTTTGGCGACATTTAATCAGTAGCATACTGTTTGGCGATATTTAATGAGTAGCATACTGTCTAGCGATATTTAATCATCAGCATCCTGTTTGGCGATCCTGTTTGGCAATATTTAATCAGTAGCATACTATCTGGCAATATTTAATCAACAGCATCCTGTTTGGTGATATTTAATCAGTAGCATACTGTTTGGTGATATTTAATCAGTAGCATACTGTTTGGTGATATTTAATCAGTAGCATACTGTTTGGCGATATTTAATCAGTAGCATCCTGTTTGGCAATATTTAATCAGTAAGATCCTGTTTGGCAATATTTAATCAGTAGCATCCTGTTTGGCAATATTTAATCAGTAAGATCCTGTATGGCAATATTAAATCAGTAGCATACTGTTTGGTGATATTTAATCAGTAGCATACTGTTTGGCGATATTTAATCAGTAGCATCCTGTTTGGCAATATTTAATCAGTAAGATCCTGTTTGGCAATATTTAATCAGTAGCATCCTGTTTGGCAATATTTAATCAGTAAGATCCTGTATGGCAATATTAAATCAGTAGCATACTGTTTGGTGATATTTAATCAGTAGCATACTGTTTGGCGATATTTAATCAGTAGCATCCTGTTTGGCAATATTTAATCAGGAGCATACTGTCTGGCAATATCTAATCAGTAGCATCCTATTTGGCAATATTTAATCAGGAGCGTACTGTCTGGCAATATCTAATCAGTAGCATCCTATTTGGCAATATTTAATCACGAGCGTACTGTCTGGCGATATTTGATCAGTACCATACTGTCTGGTAATATTGAATCAGTAGCATACTGTTTGGCGATATTTAATCAGTAGCATACACTCTGGCGATATTTAATTAGTAGCGTACTGTCTGGCGATATTTAATCAGTAGCATCCTGTTTGGCGATATCTAAGCAGTAGCATACACTCCGGCGATATTTAATTAGTAGCAAACTGTTTGGCGATATTTAATCAGTAGCATACTGTTTGGCGATATTTAATCAGTAGCATACACTCTGGCGATATTTAATCAGTAGCATCCTGTCTGGCAATATTTATCAGTAGCATACTCTTTTTCAATATTTAATCGGTAGCGTCCTGTTTGGCAATATTTAATCAGCAGCATACTGTTTGGCGATATTTAATCAGCAGCATACTGTTTGTCAATATTTAATCAGTAACAGACTGTTTGGCGATATTTAATCAGTAGCATACACTCTGGGTATATTTAATGAGTTGCGTACTGTCTGGCGATATTTAGTCAGTAGCATACAGTTTGGCGATATTTAATCAGTAGCATACTGTTTGGCGATATTTAATCAGTAGCATACTGTTTGACGATATTTAATCAGCAGCATCCTATTTGGGAATATTTAATCAGTAGCATACTGTTTGGCGATATTTAATCGGCAGCATGCTGTTTGGCGATATTTTATCAGCAGCATACTGTTTGGTGATATTTAATCAGCAGAATACTGTTTGGTGATATTTAATCAGTAGCATACTGTTTGGCAATATTTAATCAGTAGCATCTTGTTCGGTTATATTTAACCACGTTCTTTATCCTACGAATAAAATAAAATGTATTTCATATATCATTACCCTCTTCTTCAAAATGCGCATGAATTAATTTCTAGTTGCCATATGAGAGAATCTGTACCCTATTACATGAATTGTCAACGGCTATCTGTGAGAAAATTCAGCCTATTGCATGAATCGCAAATTGCCATCTGTGAGAAACTTCACAATATTACATAAATTGCCAGTTGACATCTGTGAGAAAATGCACAATATTGCATAAATTGCCAGTTGACATCTGTGAGAAAATTCATAATACTGCATAAATTACCAATTGACATCTGTGAGAAAATTCACAATATTGCATAAATTGCCAATTGACATCTATAAGAAAATTCACCCTCTTGCATTTATGTTTCTTAATATTTTAGTAAATTCTAAATGCTATTATTGTGACTTTATACGCAATATGGAACGGCGGATCTGGTCGAACAGTATGACACTTCTCTACCTTGTAAGTAATGATGAAAGGATCTGGTCAAACGGTCAGTCACATTTTGTACATTATGTGCAATATTGAACTAATCTGGTCAAACATTCATTTTTTTTGCACCTTATATGAACGGATCTGGTCATACGGTCAGACACGTTTTTGTACCTTATATGAACGGATCTGGTCATATGGTCAGACACTTTTTTTGAACCTTATATAAGCGGATCTGGTCATACGGTCAGACACGTTTTTGAACCTTATATAAGCGGATCTGGTCATACGGTCAGACACTTTTTTGAACCTTATATGCAATAATGAATTGATCTGGTCAAACGGTTGGACAGTTTATACCTTTGATGCAGCAATGAATGGATCTGGTCAAACCTGAATGCTAGATTTTTTAATATAATATTGTGTTATGAACATTAAAAAGGAAATATATTAATTATACCTTTGCAGGAGACAGGTGACATGTAGAGAAGATTACATACGGATATTGTTAGGTACAGTGTGTAATCTACCGACAGATGACAACTTGAGGAGCAATTAGACACGACAGTTTTATCTCATGCTCCTTTTCCGCTGAGACCGGTGACATTTCGCATCAACATTTGTAGTATTTACTGCAGCACACTCCCATCTCACCCCCCCCACCACCCTTATTACATCATGCACATATCCTTTACGTACATATTCATAGTCTGTTTCTTAAGACCTAAAAATCACGGTGTACCATTTAAAGACTTAAATTAAATTTTTAACTTCAAACTGTTTAAATTAAATTTGTTTGCTGTGTCCATATTGTTCAACTCAATGGATTATTGGAGAGTCTTACAATGGATTAGTGAAGAGTCTTGAGCGGATTATTGAACAGTCTTACAACGGATTATATGCTTTACAACCAGCACATTCTAGAGGTCATTTGTGCTGATAAAATGATTTTGTTGGGGGTTGATGGGTGGCGTGCAATTTTAATATTTATAAAGTCAGCATAATTGCACTTAAATAGACTATTAAAGCGCCTTTATTTTCGTTTCGTTTCTTATAATTTGCCGGAAATGAAATGTCATCATCGACAAAATGTAAACAATATGCAATTTTTGAAAAAGAGACAATTGATGTGCACAGATATTTTAGATTCAAGTGAGAGCTAAAAAGGAAATAATTATAAGCCAAGCTAAAAGGGAAATAATTAAAAGCCAAGCTAAAAGGGAAATAATTAAAAACCAAGCTAAGGGGGCAGGGTCCAGTTTTTATTTACAAATTTAATGCCGCAATCAGCGACCTAGTATAAAAAATCATAAAAAATCAAATACACAAGTGAGGTCAAAAAGGTCCATATTTTTAGATACCTATATTAAAACAAAGCATAAGAATAGTATTCACTTGACCAGAGAAGTCAATGGCAGTTCATAGCAGAAGAGGTTTATGCACCCCAACCCCTATTTTATACCTGCATTTTTCACATCCAAATACCATTTTTGACAGCATGTAGTGCTCACAGTGCAAACGCAAGCCCTTTCCCTGGATGAAAATTTTGAAAAACATTGTCTACTAAATAGTTTGATGCAATTCAGAATAGTTGTCATCCAAGCCGTTTTTGAGATACTCGGCTTGCCTTGAACCCACGTGTCTACTGCTATGGGAGGCTAGCTCTTCTTCCTAGCCAACTATTGGTATTTCACTATCAACACACTGCAGAGCAACTATGGAAGGTGTACATGCCTGACATCAATTTCAAGAACGACACAAGCCCAAAACACCTAGTTCACAAATATATCCATATCTATAAATAGTAAACAATAATAGCTGAAAAAGTCACACCATAGCCTTAAGTTAAGAAATTTGCCAGGGGCCAATTTACGAAACTGGACCCTGCCACCTTAAGGATTTGGCTCAAAATGGTTTATGTCAAAAGTTGTGTACATATCACATATTTAGACATTATCTAGTACAATGGTATAAAGGAAAACTTTTTGTGCACAAAACTAAAATGGTATTATGCTTCTAAAAAAGTTACCTCTTTGCGGCAAAAAGCACTGCATTATTTACATTGTGAATTATGACTGACTGCATTTCTTGAAAGATTTCAAATTGTTTGCAACCTACAATGCTCTTGGTCTTTATTTACCACCATAGCATCAGTACAAAATCAAAATTCCTTTACAATGTTTCAGGAATGTCAAGAAGAGATCTGGAAGTTATAAATTTTAGGAGGGAATAACAGAAATGCTATGTTAGGTGTCAGTGACAGAAGTGAAAAGTTTCTCTAAACTCTTCTAGCAAACTTAAAGAAATCACACATTTAAGTAAATCATGTGCTTTAGAAGTACTCTTAGACTGATATAAAAGAAGTGGTTCCTAACTTTTCATTATCATTCTGGAGATGCTAATAGCAACATCAGTGTTGTGTCAGTGTATATTGGGTGTGGGGGGGGGGTAATCGCAACACAAGTCTAGCTAGTCTGGAAAAGTCAAAGTTTAATCAATTAACATTAGACAATGCTGGAATATTGATATACTGATGTGTAGGACCCTAAAACTTACAAAGAGTGACATATCAAATAAATTCATTGATACATAGCCAATGAAATTGACCATACATATACAAATTACTCAATACAGTTTAACAGAGAAATTTCTTCTCAGACACCAATTTACTTACAACTGACTTTAATGTTTTCTGGAGTTTACAAAATCATAGTAAATAATAAGATAAGGTATAGAACAAATATTTATAGTGGAAAATCCAGTTAAAGGTAAAAAGCATATCACCGGCTTGGCTTTTGATAAGCACATACCATAAAACAACTCCTGCAGAAGCTAAGTCTGTCCGTCAAAGTCACTCTCTTGTGCACTTAGATCAGAATGAGTATCTGGATGAGATTGAAGCTATTGTTTCTTTCAGCATGACTAACCGATTAATCCTAATCTCTTACTATGCAAACTGACACCTGCAAAAAGAAAAGAAACAAGTGATATTGATGTACTTTTAACATTCAGTGAAAACATAAGACTTTCAGAGGAGAAACTGTATGTGCATTGTCAAATGCATGAAGCTGCCACTTAATTTTAAGCTTTTCCCCCTTTCTTAACTGAACCTAGAAATTTCAAGATATATACATAACTTTGAAACATTTTCTATTATCACCCAAGTGTGAGATATGAATCTCTTATGTCAACTTCAGAGTGGGGTCATGAAGGTAGAAGCTATGTCGGTGTGCTAAAACTTTCATTCTTCTCACCAAAATATAGCAAGTAATATGCCATATGCATCATCATTTCTAAGACCGTTCCACTGGTGACATTCAATATTCACAACAGTATGTTTATGTATGATTCCTCTGAATTCTATCTGCTCCTGTGGACTTAAATTACTTTAAAGAATACATGTTGATATGCTATGCAACTGTTTAGGTGTGTCTGTATTGAAATGTGAATAGTATTCATAAAAATAGAGGTGCAAAACCTTGACAGCTACAGAAAGTGCAAGACAATACATTATGGTTACCATTTTGTTCCCATATTTAGTAAGTTATATCCAAAATATGCTATTTTGTCATGATGTAAACAGTTCTCACATGGAGGTACAAAACACAGTTACCTCCCTCTCCAAAGAACATCACATACAACACTAAGTAATATATGGAAAAAGGAAGGAGATATAACAAAGCTAATGCATAAAAATTATTTAAATATACACAAAGAAACAGAAAAGCATAATAGATCTGGCTGACTGCACCATCAAAAAATGATCAATTTTCCTTAAGGGGGCAGGGTCCAGTTTTTATGTACAAATTTAATGCCGCAATCAGCGATCTAGTATAAAAAATCATAAAAAATCAAATACACAAGTGAGGTCAAAAAGGTTCATATTTTTAGATACCTATATTAAAACAAAGCATAAGAATAGTATTCACTTGACCAGAGAAGTCAATGGCAGTTCATAGCAGAAGAGGTTTATGCACCCCAACCCCTATTTTATACCTGCATTTTTCACATCCAAATACCATTTTTGACAGCATGTAGTGCTCACAGTGCAAACGCAAGCCCTTTCCCTGGATGAAAATTTTGAAAAACATTGTCTACTAAATAGTTTGATGCAATTCAGAATAGTTGTCATCCAAGCCGTTTTTGAGATACACGGCTTGCCTTGAACCCACGTGTCTACTGCTATGGGAGGCTAGCTCTTCTTCCTAGCCAACTATTGGTATTTCACTATCAACACACTGCAGAGCAACTATGGAAGGTGTACATGCCTGACATCAATTTCAAGAACAACACAAGCCCAAAACACCTAGTTCACAAATATATCCATATCTATAAATAGTAAACAATAATAGCTGAAAAAGTCACACCATAGCCTTAAGTTAAGAAATTTGCCAGGGGCCAATTTACGAAACTGGACCCTGCCACCTTAAAAGGGAAATAATTAAAAACCAAGCTTTTATATATGACCATAAGTTGTCGTTCCAAACCAATTCGTTATCTGCCAATTAGGAATGACATTACAGCAGCAAAGAACCTGTCACTAACCTCATGCTAAAATATATATTTATATAACTTTGCTTTTAATCGGTACCATATAGCCATTATTGTGCTGACGTGTCGAAGAACCATACCTACCTACCTACATAAATACCTGCCTACCTACCTAAAGACCTATCTATCAAACTAGCTAGCTACCTACCTAAATAGCTACCTACAAACATACAAATCTACCTACATACGTACCTACCTACCTACACACACACACACACACACACACACACACAAACACACACATACATACATACATACATACATACATACATACATACATACATACATACATACATACATACAAAAATGGTACAACAGTTTCCTCGCTTGGCGCACATCATTAAGAGGCTAGTGTTAAGACTGGTCTGGCTGGTGTCAGGATAATGTGACTGGGTGGGACATCATGCTACATGTCTGCGGCATGATGCCCCAGTGCTAGACATCACTATAAACTGTCACACTGTAGACATCGTAGCGATATGACTGAAAAAGTGTTAAAGCTACGTTAAAAATCCAAATCACACAAAACATGCATACATACATACATACATACATACATACATACATACATACATACATACCGTAACGTAACGTAACGTAACGTAACGTAACGTAACGTAACATAACATAACATAACATAACATAACATAACACAACGTAATATTAACATAACGTAATATAAGCTATGTCAATTACGATCTCCATAAAAGGCCAGTCAATGATTATGTTGAAAACATTGAAACAGGCCTGGTGAAAACTTGGAGGTATTTATTCAAGAAAAACAAAACAAAGGAAATCACCAAAAACATCTGTATGGAAATTTAGGAAGAAAACTATTTCTGGTTACAAGAGTAGAAAGACACTCTCGCCTATGACTAATAATTGATAAGCTGTGCAAAGTCTTGCAAAATTCAATTTCCGGAAGATGGTTTGGTTTTGATGTTTTACGTCAGAACAACTTAAGTAGGTTATTTAGTGTCAAGGAAATTAGAATGAAGTGCCTTGCCCAAAGATACACCATGGCAGTCGACCCAGGCTAATCCAATTAAAGGATTCGAACCCTCAACCTTTTGGTCAATAGCCTGGAATGATAACCACCGCGTCAATGCTTCCCCTGCCTCCACTAGTCTCTTTTTACAACATAGTGGAGGGTGCATTAGTCCTCTACTACAGCCCACCCGCTGGGGAATCCTGGAGTGTGAACATTTAGTACGATGATTTTTCTCTCATACGAGATGGATTTTCTCTCTTGCATCACGTGTGATCACGTCTACCAAACGGTTTGCCTCCATATTGACAAAATTCTTCAATATGTGCTACACTTAAATACAAACAGTGCATCTTTAATGAAGAATATACTTTATGCAACTCTCTTGATTTTTCTGTTTTATCGACTAAGAAAATTTTCAACATGTAAATATTACGTATTTAAATGATATTTTGTTCATTCCTATAAACCAAGACTGAGTTTTGTGTGAAGGGATTTTATGAGTACCAGACCAGGTCACGTACCTACATTTTTCAGAGTACCTAATACGATGAGAATAAAAGCCCAAATATTTCGACATTCCCTGTCATTGCTTATGAATAAAGTTTCAAGCAACGTGTTTATTGAATAAAGTTACAACCATGGGACATGGGACTTCCAGAATAAGGTTTCAAGCATTTGACTTCCTGAATACAGTTTCAACCATGGGACTTCCTGAATAAAGTTTCAACCATGGGATTCCCTGACGAACGTTTCAAGCATAGGACTTCCTAAATAAAGTCTCAAACATAGAACTTCCTGAATAAAGTCTCAAGCATAGAACGTCTGGAATAAAGACTCAAACATAGAACTTCCTCAATAAAGTCTCAAGACTAGAACTTCCGGAATAAAATCTCAAATATAGAACTTGCTGAATAGAGTCTCAAGCACAGAACTTCCTGAATAAAGTCTCAAGCATATAAATTCATGAATAAAGTCTCAAACACAGAACTTCCTGAATAATGTCTCAAACATAGAACTTCCTGAATAAAGTCTCAAACATAGAACTTCCTGAATAAAGTCTCAAACATAGAACTTCCTGAATAAAGTCTCAAACATAGAACTTCATGAATAAAATCTCAAACATATAGGACTTGCTGAATAAAGTCTCAGACATAAGACATGCTGAATAAAGTCTCAAACATAGGACTTCCTGGACAAAGTCTTAAACATAGAACTTCCTGAATAAATTCTCAAACATAGAACTTCCTAAATAAAGTCTCAAACATAGGACTTCCTGAACAAAGTCTTAAACATAGAACTTCCTGAATAAAGTCTCAAGCATAGGACTTCCTGAATAAAGTCTCAAACACAGAACTTCCTGAATAAAGTCTCAAACATAGAACTTCCTGAATAAATTCTCAAACATATAACTTCCTAAATAATGTCTCAAACATAGAACTTCCTAAATAAAGTCTCAAACATAGAACTTCCTGAATAAAGTCTCAAACATAGGACTTCCTGAACAAAGTCTTAAACATAGAACTTCCTGAATAAAGTCTCAAGCATAGGACTTCCTGAATAAAGTCTCAAACACAGAACTTCCTGAATAAAGTCTCAAACATAGAACTTCCTGAATAAATTCTCAAACATATAACTTCCTAAATAATGTCTCAAACATAGAACTTCCTAAATAAAGTCTCAAACATAGAACTTCCTGAATAAAGTCTCAAACATAGGACATGCTGATTTAAGTATCAAGGATAGTACTTACTGAAGAAAGTTTTCAGCGTTGGACTCCCTGAATCGTTTTCAACTTAGGTTACTCTGCATGCTGGCTACAGATCAATAGCATAGAGGCACTCAAAATAGCAACAGTTGTTTTTTGTTAAGATTGATACTGAGCTTCGTGTTCTATAAAGGTATGAAAACAATTTCATATCATTTATTTTTGGTTGCGTTATGTATATCTATATTGTGCTTAACTTTTATCCTTGATTGTAGAATGTATGTTAAAATATAGGTCATTTGTAAACATATTTACATGGCCTTTTGACTTTGAAATTGTTTTATATAAGGTTCTGATAAAAGAATATGTCATATTTTAATAGCTGTTTATTGGAATCGCATTTTTTTGGATTGAAATATAATTTGAGAGTTAAATATTTATTTAAATTATTATTGGAATTCCAAAGTGCTCATATAACTTTTGAACCAATGCACTACTTTGGGACTATTGTGAATTCATTCAAACATATAATGGGTTATATCATTGGGATACATCAAGACTATTTCTACATCAGCACGTTCAAGACCTGCAATTCATTTGGAATGTTCTATAATTTCGGACTTGTGATAAAACATTTGGGATTATTTCAAATTTAATTCACAACAGTGTCAGTTCCTTGTAAAATTTCACTTTTTACTCTGTGGAAATAAAAGTTTGCTGAACTTTACAAATTTGCTAGTTTTGCTATTTATGATGCTTAGTTTCAGACCATAGAGTCGTGCTTGGTGAAATCCTACTTTTTCACAAATCTATTGTTAACCCTTTTTCGGTAAGCTAAATTTTCTGCATGAAGTAAAAGATATTTTATACGATGGTGCCAAAAAAAGTATAAATTTTAAAACGATTTAGAAGATTCATATTCAAGCACACCATCCTTTCAAGTAATTCAGAAGTTTATTCTAAGATATATATATTTTTAAAGCATGACTTAACAATGGGAAAAATACAAGTATTAGCTTTTGATGCTTCACTGAAATAGTGTTTTAAAAATAAAAACGAAAGGCCAGGGACTGCCTATGATTGAAGCACTGCTGTGAAATAAGACCATGAATATAAGGTCGGAAGGTTAAGAGAGAATGTTGCAGAATCATTTGTTGTACGCCATGATGATTCTTGAAATGTATAAATTTATATAACCTTGACCTTGACATTTGGGTCAAATAGAGGATCGAGTGTGTAACAGAATCAATTGTCTCAGTTTTATGTGAATTTAGATGAACAGAATCCGTCAAGGAGTTTAGGAAATATATCAAAATGAAAAATATTTTAACCGAAATGTTAAGGCATATTTTTATGACTGTGACATTGATCCAAGGTCGAACAAGCGAACAGATGTGACGCAGAAATGATTGACTTAACTTCGTAATGAATTCCATCAAGAACAATCAAGGGGTTTGTGAGGTATAAACAAAGGGAAAACGTTCAAACACCAAACCTTCAGATACAGTTTAAATGACTGTGACCTTGACTTCAATGTAAAAATGACAAGTAAGCGTATCGCAGACTAAATTGTCTTCATGCGCATTCATGCGAGGTATAAAGAGAACACGCCAAGAGGTGCAGGAAGTATATGGTAATGAAAACATTTAGCAAAACTTTAGCAAACTTTTGAAGACGGCGCCGTCGCCTCCAGATATGTAACTGCTTTGTCTTGCTTCCCCCAGTCAGTGGTTCGAAAAGAAATTGGTGACCTGGCAAAAGAAAAACTGTGTGGTATTTGTTTTCAAAATTCATAAAATTCTGGAAAGTGCTCACTCCATCTCCAGGAGTTTTGGAATTGATGACCATGTTTTGTTTTTTTAAAGCATATGGTCCTACAAGAGTTATGCATGCGGGTTGACCCCACATGTCAGCTTTTTAAAACAAATTTAAGGATGCATCTTGCAGACTTATAGTGACAATCCATTCTTATGGTAATTTAGATATCTAATTTTATGGTAATTTAGATATCCAATCTTATGGTAATTTAGATATCCAATCTTATGGTAATTTAGATATCCAATCTTATGGTAATTTAGATATAACTGACCTACGTTGTATTTCGTTCTTTTGTGCATTTTTTGTTTAAATGTATCTGCACCAACATAGTTAATTTAATCGCCATATATATAATTCATTTATATTTTCTAAACGAACCCTTCCTTGTTTTAGACAAGATATTGCATACAAAGCTCTCGTTCCACTGACGTCTTTCTTGACTGGCAGTAGCCTGAATCAAAACTGTTGAATTCGAGTAGTTTTCCCATGGTTGTCTTTTTCATACAATTTATTTCCTGTCTGTGATCATTTATGTTTCACTTATCACAGTTCTACTTGGAGTGTCACTTTCCTTTCTTGTATTTATTTATTATGAGAAGGGTGTAAAGGTTACTCTATAAATACCAACTATAATTCATTTTCATTTAGTATTCATAGTGTCAAGATGGCACATATCTCGTTGGCTCAAGCTTTACATGTGTCTTGTGCAAATTAAAGCAAAAGGTTAAACAATTATTTGGTATTTGTAATACCAAAATATAGCTTTGCAATGATCTATGGTCATGCATTAAGACATGAACAACGAATTATAGAAGTGCCTTATAACGGGTAAACAAATTATATTCATGCCTTATAAGAGGAACAACGACTTAAAGTCGTGCCTTAAAATAGGTACAACGAATTATAGCCATGCCTTATAACAGGTACAACGAATCATAGTCATGCCTTATAACAGGTACAAGTAATTATAGTCATCCCTTTTAACAGGTACAACGAATTATAGACATCCATTATAACAGGAACAACGAATTATATACATGCCTAATAACAGGTACAACTAATTATAATCATGCCTTACAAAAGGTACAATGACCTATAGTCATGCCTTATAACAGGTACAACGAGATATAGACATGCTTAAAAGAGGCAAACAAATTATAATCATGCCTTACAACAGGAATAACGACATATAGTCGTGCCTTAAAATAGGTGCAATGAATTATAGCCGTGCCTTATAACAGATAAAACGACTCATAGTCATGCCTTACAACATATACAACTAATTATAATCATGCCTTACAACTGGTACAATGACATATATTCATGCCTTACAACAGGTACAATGAATTATGATCAAGCTTTATAACAGGTACAACGAGATATAGCCATGCTTAAAACAGGTAAACAAATTATAATCATGCCCTATAACAGGTACAACGAATTATAGAAACGCATTATAAAAGGTACAACGAATTACAGACATTCTTTAAACAGGTACAATTAATTATCGTCATGCCTTACAACAGGTATAACGAATTATATACATGCCTTATAACAGGAACAAGGACCTATATAGTTTTGCTTTATAATAGGTACAACGAATTATAGTCATGTCTTATGTACAACGACTTATATTATCATGCCTTATAATAGGTAGAACGAGTTATAGACATGCCTTATAACAGGAACAACGACTTATATAGTCATGCCTTATAATAGGTACAACGAATTATAGACATCCATTATAACAGGAACAACGAATTATGGGCATGCCTTTTAACAGGAACAACGACCTATATAGTCATGCCTTATAATAGATACAACGAATTATAGTCATGACTTATAACAGGTACAACGAGTTATAGACATGCCTTATAACAGGAACAACGACATATATAGTCATGCCTTATAATAGGTACAACGAATTATAGTCATGCCTTATAACAGGTACAACGAATTATAGACATACCTTATAACAGGTACAACGAATTATAGACATGCCTTATAATCGGTACAACTAATTATAATCATGCCTAACAAATGGTACGATGACCTATAGTCATGCCTTGCAACAGGTACAATGAATTATGATCAAGCCTTATAACAGGTACAACGAGATATAGACATGCTTAAAACAGGTAAACAAATTATAATCATGCCCTATAACAGGTACAACGAATTATAGAAACGCATTATAAAATGTACAACGAATTACAGACATGCCTTAAACAGGTACAAGTAATTATAGTCATGCCTTATACAATGCAGAACGAATTATATACATGTCTTATAACAGGAACAACGACCTATATAGTCATGCTTTATAATAGGTACAACGAATTATAGTCATCCCTTATAACAGGAAAAACGAATTATAGAAATGCCTTTTAACAGGAACAACGACCTATATAGTCATGCCTTATAATAGGTACAACGAATTATAGTCATGCCTTATAACAGGTACAACGAATTAAAGACATGCCTTAAAACAGGTACAACGAATTAAAGACATGCCTTATAACAGGTAGAACTAATTATAATCATGCCTTACAATTGGTACAATGACCTATGGTCATGTCTTATAACAGGCACAATTAATTATGATCAAGTCTTATAACAGGTACAACGAATTATAGACATGCTTAAAAGAGGTAAAAAATTATAGTCATGCCTTATAACAGGTATAACGAATTATAGAAACGCATTATACAAGGTACAACAAATTACAGGCATGCTTTAAACAGGTACAAGTAATTATAGTCATCTTATAATAGGTACAACGAATTATAGACATGCCTTATAACAGGAACAACGAATTATAGTCATGCCTTATAACAGGTACAATGAATTATAGACATGCCTTATAACAGGAACAACGAATTATAATCATGCCTTATAACAGGTACAACTAATCATAATCATGCCTTACAACTGGTACAATGACCTATAGTCATCCCTTACAACAGGCACAATGAATTATGATCAAGCCTTATAACAAGTACAACGAGATATAGACATGTTTAAAACAGGTAAACAAATTATAATCATGCCTTATAACAGGATAAGACCGCAATGACCTGTTCAAAAACGCTACCGATAAATGTTTGTTCATTAAACTTTCTGTCATATATATTTTCTTTTTGCAGTGGTGTAGACACCGTATGAAAAATTCAAATAATTCCCATTGGCAGTACAATCTGAACGAGGTACCTACCCTTTGTATTGAGATTGCAAACATGTTTTTAAACATCCGTTTAAAACTCCTTGTAGAGCTATATTACACACGAAAGTCATTTCTCACATTTCTCCATTAAAACAATGCTAATAAATCATCCATGGTAACTAAGAATAGAATGCAAAACAAAGTGGCACTAATTAAATGACCACGACCTAAATATAATATATATAAAGTTTGCTTACAATTATCATGTTGGATCTTACTCTGGTATATGCAATTTTTTCTTATTCCGTATCTTTTGGGAATGAAAAATAAGGGCAACATTACTTTGTATACTACAACCCGTAAAACAATAATTCGTCTTGCCAGATGTACTTAATAGAGTAAAACATCGATTATCCATTCATTTGTTGTGTGAATACCTGGTAAATTTACGCCCAATAAATTATGTCTACGCGGACACTCACTTAGTCCCAATGTTCGAGAAGTTCCAACAACCAGACTCCGGACATCAATGTTCCACTGCAGTATGTATTTCCCAATGCTGCTATCAACTAGTTCATTTCCCCAGTGGATTGGTTTGGATTGGTAATTTACGTTACAAAATCACATTGAAGGGTATCTCGTGTCGAGACATGTAAAGTGCCTTGCCGAAGGACACACTATGGAAGCCTATCCAGTTTGATGATGGGAATTGAATCCTCGCCTTTCTGGTCACATGTCCAACCCCTTACCTTGGCGTCACTTTGTCAAATTATAATTCATCAACATTGACATCTGTCTTTCAGGATGACGAGGACCATTCATATACATGTAATAGTCACTTATTTCAGTGGAGGTTATATCATCTTATATCATCTTCGCTAGCCATGGTTCCGATATGTTAAACCTATCTACAACTTGGCGGATCGAGCAGATACTTTAGTGCTTTGTTCTAGCGACATCTTTTAGATTTTATTAGTTGCTTCCCTTAGTATGTAATGCCAACTAACCAACAGAGTGTAGCAGATGTGCAGTGGACATCGGCAGAAAATGGTGGATGCAATTAACTTCGAAAAGGATACTTTGTAAGTTCAACATCTAAAGAAAGACTACGTAAAAAAGAGAAGCCATTACAGGTGTATTTGAGTGAAGGGTACTTGTACAAACACGTGTCGGCAGTGGACAATTCAAGTTGTGTTCTTCCCTTTGTTAGATTATGTAGGAACGGCGATGAAACTGACCAACTTAAATTTGATTGGATACCAAACGAAATTTAAGCCACAAAGGTCTACCAACATTTCTCAGCCGTGCATTTTGCGACTGCAAACAATTTCACCTTACACACTTTATCTCTGTTACCCTCTCAGAAGTATATACCTGAGCAAAATCTGGTATACTGAAACTGTGACTGATCTATCTAAACACTATGAGATTTTAATAAAGTTAGTATCTTCACACTTTAGTGGAATTCTAAATTTGAAGCTGTTGCTCGAACCGTGTGAATTAACCCTCCCCCTCCATGATGGGAGTTTAGACATCACCCATTTGAAATGTAAAATCACCACTACGTATACAACATGTACAAAAAAACTACTCGATGACGTGTATTCAGCTCAACGGAAAGATATTGCAAGGTAGTGGATCGGTTTACAATTAAGACATTACAACCCTAATTTAGGCCTTAACAAATTTACGCATACGCTGTGTGTATGATTATGATTTTTAACGTAGCTTTAGCAATTTTTCAGTCATATCGCTACGATGTCTGCAGTGCGGCAGTTTATAGTGATGTCTAGTACTGGGGCATGATGCCGCAGACATGTAGCACGATGTCCCACCCAGTCACATTATCCTGACACCAAGCCGACCTGTCCTAACGCTAACCTCTTAACGCTGAGCGCCTAGCGAGGCAGCTGTTAGTACCAGTTTTTTAAGTTTTTGGTATGACTCAGCCGGGGATCGAACCCATGACCTGAAAGATGACTTCACCGGCATTTTTCGAGAGGTTGGACTGTTAACAACCCAGCGTGCAATGGAACACAGATTTCACTTCCGGATCATCACCATAACCTTAATACTCACTGTACACTGTCGCCGAAACATACACAGGCAACCACACCGTAAGCTCATATTATATAGAATAAATAATTGCCTTTGTATCCATACAAAGAATGCCTAAATCTAACTCTTGTATCACCCCCATAAGGAGACGGGAAAAGATGCTCTAAAAATAGACCGGGACTACATTCGAGTACTGAACCGGAATTATTAATTGTGGTCTGATTCCACATTGTTCAGAGACATGATATTGCATTTGGAACATCTCAGCTCTTTCTGAGAAACACATATATGCCTCTAATGTTTGTAAGCGTAGTAATTTGCAGAAAAGAATACTCATACATTTTGTTCGCCGGAAATTTCTCAAAAGAACACAAAGGAAACTACAATCTATTAGGGCCACATTGGCTATTTCTAGGATTGGCTTTAATGTGGGAATGGCCGAGAATCTTTCCAAAAGGAACATAATTCAAAGTTATTCGAAACGTTCACGGTCAATCCTTGTTACGTAAATAGCTGAAGTGGTCCGAATGGCAGCTATCGACATACATTCGAGGTATGATCGGTAGGATTCACCCAGAAGTTTCGAATGATGATTACTGTGTAAATGGCTACAAATGGATAATCACATATACCTTGCGAAGTGTTACAAACTCCTGAGATAATAGTGGCCGAGTTACATGGGTAATTTTTGTGTCCGAAGTTTATTGTTTAGGACTGGCACTGTCTGGATTTCTCAACATGTCGTCAATATTAAACATATTATACAGGAATGTTCTCAGGGTAAAAATAAAATGTTTTAAATTTGGCATAAAAATTTAAATTAATCAACAGAATTGTAGTATTCAAGTGATAAAAATAATTACTGAATGATGAGAAATGTCAGAAACACTTTCTGACATTCTTAGTGAATTTTCAATATTTAAATGTTCAAGCCATAAACTAAGATATGAAATCTCATTTCTTCGAACGCTCTTGCATCTTAAAACTCTAACATTTATATCTATTTAATTTCGATTTCTGCTTGTAGATCTTGACGTTGTAACCATCGTTGCAGTTGTACCAAAAAGTGACTCTTGTGACAGGTTTCGTGGCAACCTATCACCCGGAACATATCCTTCTTTCACTATCTGACCGTGGGATCAAAGCAATGTTCATATCGGCTATCTTTAAGTATGAAATAGTATGAGTATACAATAGCTGAAGAAAGGAATAGCAAGGGACAGATTTACATACACATGCTTCTCAAAGCAAACCGGGGCCCCGAGTGGCCGAGTGGTCTAAAGCGCTCTCCGTTACGGATCACTGCCATCTCACCTCTGTCTGCGTGGGTTCGAGTCTCGGATTCGGCCAATGTGGGTTTGTGAGAAAGCTTGCCAGTAGCTTTTCGTGGGTCGGTGGTTCTTTCCTGGGTTTTCCCGGGTTCTTCCTCCACCATTAATACTGGCCACCATGTATAGCCTATCGTGTGCTGAAAAATGGCGTTAAACCCTACAACAACAACAACAAAGCAAACCAAGCAAGCACGGACGCGATAGAAATATTTCTACACTGTTTAGAGTCGGAACGCTAGAATAGCTTGATTTGAGGGATAGAGAGAAGTCAAAGAGCATAGATCATGTTAAAAATGGCGAACAGACTCACGCATTTTTTCAAAACACAACCTTTGTTATTCAAATAACCAACAATCAACAATTAACAATGAGCAAATTTTTAAATCAACAATCTAATAAACTAACAAACATTTTTTCTAACTATTTCGGACAAGGTTGACAAGGTTGTGAAGTGAAACTAGACTTCCACTGTTGGAAGTCATTGGGCCATTGATTACACTACCTTTTCTAGCTAAAGACAAAATATAACCATAATGTTCACAAAACCATCGATCTACTTTCTCATCGTTTCTAGAAGAATGACGATCAAAATAAGTCACTAAATGTTCTAAAGAATATCCCAGACTGCGTTGGTGAAGGAAATACACACAATATTGTCCACACGCCATGGAATCTGTGCCTTGTAATTCACGTTATTGAATCATGTTGTCTGGGCATTTCTTCTCATAAAGTCGATGATATCGTCTTCCAAAGGGGGTAAGCCATACGAATCAAAATATTCCACACAACCTTCTTTAGGAAAGTAGACAGCTACCCAGTGGGTTCCTGGGAGATGACTATCGTTCGTGTTGATGACATAAGCTTGATGGTCTTGAGGTTTACGATGAGGCCTTTCATCTTTTCCACACGCAACAGGATTCCAAGAAGCAGTGTACGAACTGTGGTTCAAAAGGTAATAAAGTTCCCTGTTATCAATTCTTGGGAAGTTTTTTTTTCTTGTTATTTTTCTTCACAGATAATGATAAGTGATCAATTCAGTACTGACATTTTGCTTGAAAATGTTTTGAAAATGTCTGACAAGTAACCGTTTCTTCGTTTCGTCTCTGCACTCTGAGCCAAGAGATCTTCGATGTGATGGATCTCCAAAGTTATCAATGGAGGAGAGGAATGATCACGGAAGTCTTTATATCACTGATGCAACACGGCTTCTTCCGAGATGAGACTCAAAGCTTCGTCCAGATACTCGTCCGTGTTGAATTTGACTGGGATAATCATTTTGACATCCATATCAATCTTTCTTGATCAGTTCTGTAATGTTTTCTGCCAGATGTTTGGCAAAACAGGAGACTAAATGTTGTTCTTGTTCTGGACATCTGGACTTTATCACTATGTCATTTTCTTCTCTGTCTTCAGGTTCTGCTTCCATGATATCCTTCCATGCCATTTCCACATATTCTCCACTATTCGCAGAAGGATTACAAACTTCCATAATTTCTAATAGCATAGAATGACTTTTCTCAAACTGTTGATTTCTATGATATTATCAGGATGACTTTCACTGTCTTCTACAGCTCGGTTGCAAACTGAAGTTCCACACGAATTTGCCCAGATAGGGCGGAAATGTCCCTCATCGCTGCTTTGGTCTGGAGTGAAATCAAAAGCTCACAAAGCATAGCCTATTGCGTAATCTCTGTACGTAATACCGTGACTGGTGTTGGTTTCTAACTGTTCGGTAGCTTCGTACAGGGACAGAAATGATCTCAAGCATTTATTCTGGGCAAAGTTAAGTTCCAAAGGTCTGTTACATAAGGTTTTGCCATCGCGACTGACTTCGATCTTGGATACATAAAAGTGCTGAAAGTTGAAAGGATTTTTATTGGCAACTCCGTTGAAGGCTTCATTCTCGACGTTGCCAAGGATTAAATGTTTGGGTAACTGTCCTTGGAACAGATGATCTTCGATGATGGATCGCTGACCATTGGGAATGGTGAAATTTTTCACTTCCACGAGTCGTATCGGATACTTGAGAGTCGTTCTGCTCAAAGTGTGACAGATGTCGTTTCCCACATTAGGTAACACTTCCACTCGTCTTACGTAGAGTCGAGCTTCTTGGATAATGGTTTTGTATTTGGTAGCATCATCAGTTATCAAATGGAAAGCGGTACTGCTACGATTCAGTCTCAGGCAGACATCCACACCGTTCAGCAAATACTTCTCTTGCAACCATATATCCAAATGTAAATGACGCATCAGTTCTAAACTGCTGTTCTATGGTGTGAATTTCTTTTTACAGGCGACAAATCCCTCATTTTGAACATTTATATCGTCTAAAATTGTCGTGTCAGGTTTTCATAGCAAGCAGGCATCCAGATGGGTGTTCATGGTTTCTGTTTTTCTCCAGGTACGCTCTGTAAGGGTAAGTATCCATGCTGTTGATGACCAGTTTGTTATTCAAATACAAATCCACTTCGCCGAACAAGGAATGCATGAAATAAATTGTTGACGGGGGCTACTTTATCCTCTTCCTCTGGATTTGAATTGTCTTTTTTATCACTCTGACTTTCAGGTACAAGTACCTGTTATTCAGATCGATGTAATCTTCAGGCTGTCCTTTCATTTCAAACTCGATGGGTGCTGAATCTGTCAATGAGGAGACGGGATGTAATTCGATCTATTGGGATTCTTGCATCGTCATCATAGTTGGTGGCATGGCAAACAGATCTAGTTACGACTTGGAACAGGTAGAAGACTCGGTGCGTCATTTCTTTGTCTCTATGATTTACTAATCAAAATCGTCTACGTCTCGGACAGTTCTTCTTTTCTTAGTCTTTCTAGATTTATTAGTATGAAATCCTTTGAAGTTTTGTGAAGGTGTGTTTTCTTCTTCGTCTCTTTCTGCCTTGTCCTTGATGTGGCGTCAGGAAAGTAGGTATGCTTGACTCGGCAGCGCCCAGGGTATTTATACGTGTCTCTCTTTGGTTCAAAATGTCCAAAATGTCCTTGCCCGTTTGCAGCAAAACATTTATGCATGCTCTCAAGAATGCTTCTTTAGGGTTTTGTTTGTCGATGATGATAATTTGGAGAATTTTTTTCCCTTCCGTTAACGCGGCATCTTTCAAAGCGTGTAATCCTCGTGTCACCATCGGTTTCAAAACTGGGGCCACCTAACGAAAGGCTGATTTCAGCATATCTCCTAAACCTTGTCCTCGTTGTCGAGCGACGCTTCGGTACACAGGATACATAACTTACGATTCGTTAGAGAATCTTTTCTCGAAAATGGAGCTTCACCGTGACCTTCCCTTTGGTGAATGGAATATTTTGTCCCAGATCTCCTTTTATAGCAATGTTGACAGGGTCAAAATATGACTTACTGACGGACAAATAATAAGGATTTAGAAATTCGCGGTGAATGTGATAGGTGTTTCCACCTTCCTCTTCAGCGTTCGTGGCAGATTCTGCTTTGAAAGGAATGACACGTAGTACCGACATGGATGTGTGTCTCATCACGTTGTACGCCACCACATCGGAGTACACAAAGATCAAATCCAGTCCTTGGTTCATTTCAACCATGACTGTATTGTCATGAAGGCAGTGGTTGTCCTCGGTGACGGGTTTTTCTAGCACTGTCACTAACACAGGTTTAAAAATGACATTTTTCCTTGGACGTTGGAATGGAGGATCACATCTCTTCAGCATAATGGGCCACTTCTTTGGTCCAAGCCTCAAAGCCTCATTTTGTCCAATCACGTACATCTGTTCAATGAGGGTGTAAGTCACAAGCTACACACACATGGTCATACACATCATCTGTGTTGTTGATATGATAACCAATATGGCCACTAGAGTGGTCATTTTGAAAATATTGCTATCGCTACGGTTTTTCACCAGATGACTTCTTGTGATGTATTATTGGTCCCAAATGAAATCGTACCAATGTGATGTCCTCTGTGGCTATGACAGTGACCTTCCTTTTTTCTTCTTCAATTTTCCTAATCCTCATATGTGAAGGTAATATCGCAATAGGATTTTCAATCGATTTCTCATGATGTATCCTCATATATGAAGGTAATATCGCAATAGGATTTTCAATCGATTTCTCATGATGTATCCTCATATATGAAGGTAATATCGCAATAGGATTTTCAATCGATTTCTCATGATGTATCCTCATATATGAAGGTAATATCGCAATAGGATTTTCAATCGATTTCTCAAGATGTATCCCGAATCCAAAAGGAAAATGGTGTCGAGGCCATCTTGAATTTTTTCTATCACTACTCCTTCTGAATGGACAGTTGCATCAACATGGGGTTTATACTAAACAACTGCTGGTGCTGTCAAGTTGGTCCTCATTGTTCCATTCACACATTCAGTATGTCTGCCAGTAGCCATCATTAAAAACTGACCACTATTCAGCATGGTGTTTTCACTGAAAAACTTCCTCTGAGGTCTTGTTGGTCGTGCATGAAACTGTTGTCGATCCCAAGAAGGTTACCATGTTGTGGCCATCTTGAAAATCATGTTATCGTTGCTCCTCCAAAACGGAAAGTCAGCATGGGGTTTCCGCCTTAAGACTTCGTATAATGAATTCTTGGTCGTAAATGAACATGGTGATTGACATCAAATACGTCCACCAAAGCAGCTAATTTGAAAATCTTGACGTTGCTGAAGAATATCAAATATGTTTCAAGACTCGTCCGTTAAAATGAAGATTGGTCTTATCTTTAATTCCTGGAAATTATTGTAATGCATTAGAGCATCAGTTCTTTCAAGGGACTCTTGTTTACGGGCATTTTAAGGGTTAGTACCATGCACTAGCAGTGATTAACTACGTGTGAATTATATTAATTATTATTAAATTTCAATGAACTATTATATTATTTATTATTAAATTGCAATTAACTATTATATTAGATATTTTAAATTGCAATCAACTGCATCTTTCCAATTAAAAAATATTTGCTGTATCGTAGAATATTTATAGATGTAATAACCACGGAAGGAAAATTCAGAAAATAATGTTTCAAAAATGCAGGAGACTTCATAAAATACAAAGGAACTTTTCAAATACAAAATGTCAAAAACCAGTTGTCTTCTTTAATGTATATATCGTAAATTGGCCGACCAATTTCAAAGAAGGAAACCAAACACGAGAAAGCATTATACGAGCGTAGATATGTTTTAAAACAAGAATAATTCCATTCATTCGAAAACAAGAAGGTTAACAAATTATCATTAGAAATTTTACATATATTGTCTTATATAACAATAAATTATTACAATATAATAATTCATGTCAAATATGGTCACATTCTAAAGGACGATTGATGAAGACAAAAAGAATAATTTAAATTTGATTTTTTGGGACAAAATTTTGATTTTATATATATAATTAGCACAAAGTTTAAAAGCCTTTTTCATGCACTAACTGCTTTTTTAAAATGTGATAAAATTATTTAAGGTTTTTAGTTACAGTGGAAATATCTGATAGGCATCATTTGTAAAAATAAAAAGCAAAAAAAAGCAAATTAAGAAAATACAAAACCTGAAAAGTCCGTCATACCAAAATACTTTCTGTAAAATTAAATCAAGTTGTGTTGTGCAGCTTTTGACAAGTCATTTAAAAGATGCTCTTTTGTGCAGCTTTTGACAAGTCATTTAAAATATGCTCTATTTTTAGTAGCAAAGGTCGTAGTTGACGTCATTTGTATAAACCGAATAGGTCTTCATACAGGAACGTTTGATGAAACAGTCAAATTCTTTAGACTGGTTTCTTCGAATACATTTTTAATGCTTCTGTAATTTGAGTAACAGCAGCTGGTTGATGGAGGATTGGCATTATTTGTAAAATTTAATAGACTTGTAAACTTTCATTATTCAGCGTTTTTATTTTTAGAAGAAGGGGTTAAGGGGTTGTTAATATTTTTAGTAACTGTCAGTAGTTAAGTGGGATACTATAGGGACAACGGGACTATGCATTAAAAAGACCACTGGGACACTTTAGGGACAATGGAAATTTAACATGGAGAAAAATCGTGGGTCACTTTAGGGACAATGGGAATTTAACATAGAGTTTGGGTCTGTCTAGGGACAAGGGAAATTAACATGGGAATAGAGTTTGGGTTTGTCTAGGGACAAGGGGAATTGAATATGGGATTTTTTTAATTTTTTTTTAAAAAGTTTTTTTTAAATTTAAATTTAAATTTAAATTTAGAAAAGGGGTAGGCAATGGAAAGGCTATCTCTTTTCGAGAAATATGGCTGGCCCTGAAAAGGGCCTTTGGGTTTATGTTAATATTAATATTAACATAGATGGCATCTGTCACATCTTCTTCTTCTTCTTCTTAAACTCCTTCTAACTACCGGTCCATACACAAGTACCCTCTTGAGACATCCTTGTCTTTCTATGTAAACTCTCCTCATCCATTGACTAGTATCTGTCCTATCAACAACAGTCCACTTTGACCTGACATACATGAGCATGTCCGTCCTAAACATCATGGAAGACACAAGGGTGGATGACTCAACTGTGGTCCACATCTTGAAGCGACGAGAATAGGTGAATCAATGCAGTGAACTGTGCTTATTTATAGGTACAGGAAGGATTGAAACGGATTGAATTCATTCACCAATCCGAACACGCGTTACAAAATTCAGTCAGCTCGCATCCAATCCGAAGAGAGCAGTCTGTGACGTCACGTGGTCTATATAGATTCGTTAGCGCTTGTGTGCAGTCAATCTATGCGACAGTGATTCAACATGACGGAAACTCAGAAAACGATCCATTGGGGTGCACCAGCAGGGGAGACCGCCCAAGGGAACCCGGACTTACTTTCAGAAGAGGTACACTGGGATTTTGTGGATTTTCTTACCTCGCAAGAATTTGTTCCAGAACCTTCGTTACCTTCTTCATTACCGCAAGTGGAGAATTTTAGACAGAGACAGAAAGAAGAATTGGAGAAATTTATGCAACGACAAAAGGAAGCGGAACAAGCTTTTCTCCTACAGCAACAGCAACAGCAACAAGAAGAGGTAAGAAAAAAACAACAGCAACAACAGCAAGAAGAAGTAGCAGCAAAGAAACAAGAGGGTGAAAATCAAACGGCTACGGTACTGTTGGACATTTTAGCGGAGTTAAGAAGTCTGAAACAAATGTATCAGACTTCTTTATCACGACCGAAGAGAATACGACCTTCCCGAGCTAAACACGCCAACCCTGTGACTAAGCCTGTCGTACCACCCTTAGTGATTTCAACCCAATCATCAGAAGTAGGCCTTGGCCGTGGCAAAGGCTTAAGGCAGTTAAAGTTGATTGGTTAAACTCACTCCTACACCAAAATAAAAAGGCCCTTTTCAGGGCCACCCACATTTCTCGAAAAGAAATACAATTTCAATTTGCCAATAACTCAAAAATAAACCCCACCCATTTTACCCTTATAGTACGTGTCTGTGTATGAGTGCGTGAGTGTAGCTTCTTATTTTAAAATCAAAACTCAAAGACACTTACCTTATATCATTCATGTATTCTTTTATCCATTTTTTTACAATCCAATTCACAATTCACCACAGAACACTTTAATTAAAAGTTCATTGACTTCTTCTTTCTCCTTGTTTAGTCTCTCTGTTTTTTGAATTTCTTCACCGTTTTTACCTCATTTACTTCCCTTCTTCTTTTCTTCTCCTGTTTCTTTGCTTCTTTTAAATAGAATTGTCTTCTTTCTTCCTCTTCTTCCTCTGAAGAATCCCTCTCTTCTTCCGAAGAATCCCTCTCTTCTTTTGAAGAATCCTTCTTTTCTTCTGACTCCTCTTGTTTCTTTTTTGGGCAATCTGGAGACCAATGTCCTTTTTCTTTACAATAATAACAGGTATCTTGACTTTTGTCTCTTTTAGTCCCTGTTTTTCTTCTTTTTTGACGGTCTGGACACTCTGAAGACCAATGCCCTTTCTTCTGACAGATATAGCAAGTATCTTGACTTTTATCTCGAAAGGAAGGAGAGTAGTCCGTCGGCTGGTCTGAAGAGAATTTTCTAATGACCCCTCGCAAAGCTCTGACGAAACGTTCCATCTGGGTAGTCTCTTCCATCGTTGTGCTCGGCTTGAGAGTGAAATGAATAGTGAAAGGACAAGACACACACCCTTTTTATATACGCTGGTTTGCCAAGACTATAAATTAGCCTGTGGTGTTTAAACTTGAGTCATTTGACGTTTTGCACTCAAGATGAAACGATCCTATTCATTCGAGAAGAAAGAAGAAGAAGAAAGTAAGAGGCAGAAACGTGATCTATCGCCTCGTACCAGGGCTGAAATCTTGGCACAAATTCATGCCAGTGATTTTGAAGAGGACATGAGTGAACCAGAATCCGAACCCTCTAAACCAAGTTCACCACCCTTAGTCAACCCTGAAAAGTACTATTCCATTCGAGAGACGGAAAAGCGCTCCTCTAGAAAATTTAGAACCACGGCTTACACCTACACGGTGAAGTTTAAAGATTTCAAGGCCGACGAACCCTTGGAGAAAGCAGAAGGGTTTATCACCGAGATGTGGGATTCTTTGCTCACCTCACTCAAGCGACAATGTCAACCCAAAGAAGACGATCGCTTGACACTATCCATAGATCACGACGGTTTGAAATCCCCTGTTTGGATCGAGTTTAGCAGACCTGCAGAACTAACCCCTTCCAAAGTCATGGACAAGATTCAACACGTACAACAATCTAATGACCAGTTTGACATCACCGATGGTAAAGCCACACTGAAAATGTCTCACGTCTCTCTTCCTCAAGGGACAGGACGCAAAAAGATGTTATTGGTGGACGACCTTCGCAACATTAAGCGTAGTCTTGTCCGAATTAACAACCCTCAAGACCAGATGTGCTTAGCCCGTGCCATCGTGGTGGGACGAACCTATGCCAACAAGAACGACACGGTAGAATGGAAAAGAACCTGGAACACTATTCAACGTTCCTATCGAACCAAACAACGAAACGAAGCAGAACTCCTGTTGCAACAAGCTGGCCTGTCCAAAGACACACCCTGTGGCATTCCTGAGATGCAAAAATTGCAAGATGCCCTAGCTCCACGCTACACCTTGAAAGTGCACCCTCAAGAAATGCGCGAGTCTCTGTTGTTTCGAGGCCAAGACTTTAAGGACGGAAAATACATTCATGTCTATCATCACGATGACCATTTCGATACCATTACCAGTATCACTGGATTCCTGGGATACGGTTATTATTGTGAGAAATGTGATTATGGTTATAACATTCGAGAGCAACACAAGCATTGTGGATTGAAATGCCCAGGATGTTTGGCCTCTCCACCCTGTCTGAGCGAAGAACCAGTGCCTTGTTCAACTTGTCTGCGTACGTTTGTCAGCCCTGCCTGTTACCAGCAACATCTGAAGACGCAAGGTTCACAGCAGAAATGTGCTTGTCAACTCTTGAGATTGTGCCCTACCTGTGGACAAGGCATACATACCAACAATGCCAAGGCACACGTATGTCGAGGAAAGAAAAAATGTCACATTTGTCACCACATCGTGGACTTGGAACACGAATGCTACGTGCAAAAATACCAACCCCCACCAGAGAAAGAGGACGGTCACAAGAAGAAAGGCAATTTCATCTTTTTCGATTTCGAATGCATGCAAGAGACTGGCATTCACATCCCTAATTTCTGCGTGGCTCATCGAGCGTGCGAGAAGTGCATTCAAGAACCTATCTTCAGTCATTGCCCTCACTGCAGCAAGATTCCTGGAGGGCGTGAAAAAATCTTTCGGGGACCAAACACGTTAGCCGATTTTGCCCAATGGGTCTTAGACCCCATCGACAAGACGTGGAGCCAAGAGGACATCGAACGTTACGGAGATTGTCATCGTCATGCCACGGTGATGGCTCACAATTTCTCCGGATACGATGGACAGTTTCTTTTGAGGTACTATACGGAACATGGCACCGAACGTCCTAAAGTGATTTTGAACGGAGCCAAAATCATTTTCATGCAAGTGGGACAAGTACAGTTTAAAGATTCGATGAGTTACTTGGCCATGCCTTTGAGCCGAATGCCTAAAACGTTTGGAATGACAGAAATGGCTAAAGGGTACTTTCCACACTTTTTCAATACGGAAGCCAATCAACATGCTGTTCTACCCCATTTGCCTGAGGCTTACTATTACGACCCCGACAACATGCGTACCGAACAACGAGAAGCTTTCTACGCTTGGTACCAGGCTCACGCCTCGGACCCCTTCGACTTTCAGTAGAGAAATGTTAAAGTATTGTCGTTCCGACGTGGACATTTTACGGCGTTGCTGTGGAAAATTTCGAGAACTGTTCATGGAACACGGAGGGGTCGATCCTTTGAAAGAAGCTTGCACCATTGCCAAAGCGTGTTCCTTAGTGTACCGACAACGATTCATGCCTGAAAACACCGTGGCTGTCATCAGTCCTCAAACGACCCACTATGTCAAGCGTCAATACTCGGTCAAAGCCCTACGTTGGTTACATTACTTGTGCGACAAGGAAGACAAATGGATTCAGCATGCCCGCAACGGAGGAGGCGAAAAGACCATCGGAACGTATTCGGTAGATGGCTGGGACTTAGAAAACCCCAAGATCGTGTACGAGTTTAACGGTTGCTTATTTCACGGATGTCCCGTCTGTTACCCTGACCGTGGCACTAAAAATCAGTTTTTGCAACGAACCATGGAAGACTTGTACCAAGACACTTGTCAGCGACGCCTAAAGTTAGAACAGGAAGGATACCAAGTGGTATAAATGTGGGAATACGAGTACGATCACCGTTTGAAAACCGATCCCGAGTTTAAACGCCTCGTGGAAAGTTACCAGTTCATGGACCCGCTGAACCCGAGGGATAGTTTGTACGGAGGAAGGACCAATGCCACCTGTTTGCTGTACCAAGCCGACGAAGAGAAAGGAGAAGAAATCAAATACTTGGACGTGTGTTCGCTGTATCCCTACGTGTGCAAATATTGTCGCTTTCCTGTAGGGCACCCGCAATTGTTCACGGAACACATCGACCTGAAAAACATTCGACAATACGAAGGCTTGATCAAGTGTAAATTTTGCCTCCCACGAACCTATACCATCCCGTCTTACCTCACCATTGTCAAGGCAAACTGATGTTTCCCTTGTGCCGTACTTGTGCCGAAACGTGCAACCAGGACCAACCTTGCCATCACAGCCAGGAAGAACGTGCCTTGACGGGAACCTGGGTCAGCGTGGAATTGTTCAAAGCTCTGGACATGGGATACCAACTGTTAGAAGTGTACGAAATTTGCCACTTTCCCAAGACACAACAGTACCACAAGGGTGACCCTACTCAGAAAGGCATTTTCGCTGACTACGTGGATGCCTTTTTGAAACTGAATCAAGAAGCCAGCGGCTATCCTTCCTGGTGTCACACTCCCGAAGACCAAATACAATTCAAAGAGAACTACTATGCACAAGAAGGCATCTCCTTAGACCACATCGATAAAAACGAAGGTAGGCGATCGTTTGCCAAAGTGATGTTAAATTGCTTGTGGGGTAAAATGGCACAACGACCGTGTTTACCCAAGACGGAATATTTGACAGAACCTTCCCGCTACTTCCAGATGATTCACGACAAAACCAAATACATGAAACACGTGGACGTCGTTCGAGAGGATTTGATCTTGGTCAATTACGAAGAAGATCTGGACTTTGTACAAGACGACCCTTTTGGAAACGTCATCATTGCGGCTTACGTGACAGCTCATGCTCGCTTAAAATTGTACGAAGCTTTAGAACTGTTAGAAGAACGCGTCCTGTACTTTGACACGGACAGTTGCATTTACATCCATCACCCGAGTCAACAGCACCCTGACATCGAAGGAGACCGTTTAGGAGCCTGGACAGACGAGCATCCCGACGACAAGATTCTAAGTTTCGTCAGTGGTGGTCCCAAAAATTACGGCTACGAATACCGGGACAAACAAGGAGAAGTGCACACGACGTGCAAAGTGAAAGGACTGACTCTGAATCATCGTACCAGTCGAGTGGTCAACTTTGGGGTATTGAAAGAAGCCTTGCAATCGGGAGAGGATGGAAACTTTAAAGTGACCACCTATCAACCGAACAAGATTGTACGTTTACCCCCTCACCACATCGTCAGTCGACCCTTGGAAAAAGTCTATCAAATTGTATACCAGAAGCGAGTGCGACTTCCCAATCACTTCACCTTACCGTACGGTCACGTTGGTATTGGCCTGTATATGAAAAGGAACCCTAGGCAAGATCGATAGTTCATTGTTCATTGAAGTAACTTACCATATCGTTGACGAAGAAGAAACCAGATTGGTTAGGAGTCAAATGTTGGACATCACCGAGACCAGGGTTTTGAGGCTTGGACACAAGAGGTGGCCCAGTATGCACGAGAGTTATTCAAGGAAAAAAGTTACTTTTCAACCTGTGTTAGTGACGGTGCCAGAAGAACCCATCACCCAGGACAGGACTGTCGTGGACAGGCCTGAAAGACCCTTTCGGGAGGACACTTGTGTGACCTTACCCCTACTATAGAACTGGTTAGAACTTTACCCAAAACATGTTGTACAGACACTTGTGTTTATTCCACGTTCATGGTTATCATGTGCCTTTTATTCTTGTACTTAAGCCTTTGGCTTTTATGCATTTTTGTCTTTCGTATTCATGTTTGAAACATTCAATAAACGTGTTCTGAAAAAGTATATAAACTCTTGTCTTGTTTGTTTTTCGTGTCACAAGTGACATTTCTCACACCATGGCTACCTCTGCTGTCTCTGCTCCCTCTTCCTCTACTGTCAAAGTCATCGACGAACACTTAGATCGTGCCAGTTGGGAGGCTTTGTATCTTCGCCATCCCTTTAACATGCTCATTGCTGGACCTAGCGGTTCAGGCAAAACCGAATTCGTCAAACGTTTGATCGAACATAAACATCATTTGATCGATCGACCCCCTCAACGAATCGTGTGGTGTTACAAAGAGTGGCAATCGGCGTACAGCCTCTTGCGAGAAAGTCAAGGCGATTCCATCGTGTTTGTGGAAGGCATTCCTAAAGAAGACGATGGCATCGTCTCTGACTGCCGTCTAACCCATTTGGTCATTTTCGACGACATGTTAGGAGAAGACGAAGAAGAAATTAAACTGTGGTTCACGCGCAAAGGGCATCACCGTAATGCCAGTGTCGTTTACATCACCCAAAATTTGTTTCAACAAAGTAAAGCCCATCGCACCATCAGTCTCAATGCGCATTACGTGGTCTTGTTTAAAAGCTCTCCAGATAAATCGCAAGTGCAAGTCTTAGCCAAACAGTTAGGAACGCCTTGGTGGCTCAGGAGTACGACGATGCCACTCAAACGCCACACGCCTATTTACTCGTCGATTTGAAACCTACGACTCCCGAGGATTTGCGATTTCGTACCCACTTGTTTCACCACTAGTGCCAAGACGGAGGGCCTGTCCTGTGCACGTCTCCGTCCTCGACTTCATTTCACTCCCCATAAAAAAATCTATAAAAACCTCAGACCCTTTTTCGTCTGTCTCACTCTCAGTGCGAACATGACGTCCCTTCAGTCGCATCTTCCCGTCAAATTGATTCGTGCCTTGTATGGCATCAGTCGAGAAAAAGATCCACAAACACGAGCTCGTGTCTTAGAAGCTAGTCTCAAAGAAGTCTTACGATGGTTCACGGTGACGGCACGTCAATTACTCCAAGGAATCATTCAGATTCCTCATCAAACCAAACGCTTTTTCGATCGAAACAAAGTCGCTTTGGTCCAACTGGCCGATCCCCGCATCGACACTCAAACCAAAAATCAAATCATTTTGAAACCTGGAGGGAGCGGTACTCTAGGAGGGGTCATCATTCGCTCACTCTTAAGATGGGATCCTAATGTCCCCAAAGTTATCCCCAAGACAAAAGTCCAACGAAGCCCCAAGAAGAAAAAGACCAGGTCCCCAAGGAGAACTTCTCCAGTGGCAGGACCCTCCTCTGACCAGACACCACCACCACCCCGGAAAAAGAAAAGAAGTCCCCAGAAAAAGAAAAGTCCACAGAAAACTAGTCGCAAGAGAGGCACTTCGGCCAGGACGCAACCTTACACTCGCAAACCACCACCTGCCACGGCGGTGACTGCGTCTCCGGCAGCTTCACGTTTGTCCACTTCTCCGTTAATGACACCCAGAACTGAAGAGTACTTGGAGACGTTGATCACACCAAGAACTTCTCCGTTGATGACCCCCAAAAGAACTTCCCCAGTGGCAGGACCTTCCAATTTAGTGGCAGTGGCTGCTGCTCACAAAGTACCTTCTCCCAAAATCAAAGTTCAAGAAAGATCGGGCATGTTACAAAGTTTACTGGATTTGTCCAAGCAAGAACTGGCTCGATTTAGTCCGTTACGTACCCCTGCACGACGTGTCATGCCTGTCCTCAAACTGATACGACGTAAAGACAATCAGTGGCGACGCGTTCCAGTATAAAAAAGGCCTGTGACCAAGTCGGGTATCAGTGTTTTTTTGGTGCTCCTGAAGACTCAAAGATGTCACCCTCCAGAAAACCCCAAGGAAAGAAAAGGAAAGGACTGACACCACGTTTAGCCAAACATGGGGACATGTTATCTGTCCTGTCCAAAGCTTCTCCACCCCTACGAAAAAAACTCATTCAAACAGCCTCCAAAGAGGTCATCGATACCATGTGCGAATGTTGTTTGAACGTTTTGAAAGGCACGATCCCTTTGTCCAAACACCAGAAACAATGCTTAGGCAAACATCGTCACGTTCTTCGCCAAATGGTTCAAAAGAAAATTCCCATTCGTCAAAAAAAGAAGATGTTAGTGCAACGTGGAGGTATTTTACCTCTCTTGTTAGGCCCCATACTGAAAGGAGTCTTGGGAACCATGTTGGGAGGACTGGTGGGAGCAAGATAAAAAGGCCTCGGAAGTTCCAAGATCTCAGAATCGACCCCTGACAACCCCATGGAAGGACGAAAACTAGCTTTAGTGCCTTACAAACGATGGATGGAATACTATCGCTGGCAAGAACAACACACCCCGGATTTACCTCCCAATCCCCATTTGAGCGAGATGTCCCAGTTACAACACGAATTGCAGTCCTTAATGGATCGCCAAGATTTGTCCGAAACAGAAAAATCGCAAAAGTACGGTCAACTCTTGCAACGACTGCAACTCTTTCACCAGAAAGCTTTAGACGAAACAGCTCTACCCACTCTGAAAGATTTTAAGACCTTGATCAAAAGTCCAGCACCATCACCAGTACCAGTACCAGTACCAGTACCACCAGTACCCGTGACCAAGACAGAAAAAGGAGAAGAAGAGGAAGGGTTTCAAACTCCACCAGAAAAAGTACGCAAGTTAACAACACCACCTACCTCCAGAATTGGATGGATTAAAAAGATGATGGTCACCCCTTCTTCATCACAAGAGAAAAAGAAAGTGAAGACAGAAGTGAAACAAGAACCGATATCCCCCGCTCAGACATCCTTCTCCTCTTCGACACCTATTGCTGGCCGCACACGCAAAGCATTGCAATCCAAGAAAATACCCCAAGAGAAAAAGAGTAGCATCCTCCAAGAGTGGGTGTCTTATTAACACACCAATCAACACAAAAAATGGAAAAAGTCTTAGCCAGCATTTACTACGATCCCTCCCATCCTGCAGGTTACGCAGGAGTTCAAAAATTGTATCGTGCTGCCAAAACGCGACTGAAAAGTCTCCGTTTACCTCAAGTGAAACGATGGTTACAAGAACAAGCTACCTACACTTTACACAAACCCATTCGACGCAAGTTTGCCAGAAGTCGCACCCGAGTGGAAGGCATCGATCATCAATGGCATGCCGATTTAGCCGATGTCTCTCATTTGGCCAGCTACAATCGTGGCTACAAATATTTGTTTTGTGTCATCGACGTCTTTTCCAAATTTGCCTGGGTCGTACCCTTGACTTCCAAATCGAGCAGCGAGTTAGTGCGAGCCCTGCAACGGGTGTTGAAACAAAGCGGTCGTCACCCTCTTCGATGGCAAACGGACAAAGGCACCGAATTTCTGAACCAAGCTTTCCAAAAAGAATTAAAGAAACGTGACATTCATTTTTTTACCACCGAGAATCCCGAAACCAAAGCCAGCATCGTGGAACGTTCTCAACGCACTTTGAAAGAACGCATGTGGAAATATTTTACGCATCACCACACTCTGAAGTACATCGACATCTTACCGCACCTGGTGCAAGCGTACAACCAATCTTACCATCGAAGCATCATACGTGCCCCGCAAGATGTGACTCCCGAGAACGAAGTGTTGGTGTTTGAGCGCCTGTTTGGTACGTCCCCGACGAGGGCTGTCCCCGAGAAAAGTGGAATGTTGGCCGTAGGAGATTGGGTGCGCATTGGCAAAACCAAACGCACTTTCGACAAAGGTTACTTACCTAACTGGACGACCGAATTGTTTCGCGTCACTGGACGAGTGCATGGCCGTCATCCTGTCGTCTATAAATTGGAAGACATGAACGGAGAAGTGCTCAAAGGAACGTTTTATTTGCCCGAGTTACAACGTGTCACCAAAAAAGAAGACGACGTGTACGACATCGAAAGCATTCTCGAACGCAGAACCCGTAAAGTGGGCAAACGACGTGTCAAAGAAGTCAAAGTACGTTGGAAAGGATATCCACCCAGTTTCGATTCTTGGATCGACGCTTCGCAAGTCATCGACTATAAAAAGAAGTGACCATCATGCCCTTTCACACAGCAGACGCAGCTACGTCGACCACTCCTCCTTCACCTAGTTCTTCTGTGCAAGATTTACAAAAACATCCCTTGTGGGTGTGGTGTGGAGAACGTGTGCCTAAAACGCAAATCGTCTTTTTCTGCCAAATCTTCGTGGTGTATTGTGTCATCGGGGCAGCCATCGCCAATTTGAGTTTGCAACAAGGAGACAAACAATTGTGGACCATTTTATTGAGCAGTTGCATCGGTTACCTGCTTCCTAATCCCTCCATGAAATTCACCTCGAACGGGAACCCCGGGAACCTTGTGTCCAGTGCCAGTGCCAGTCACCACTTCAATCACAACCAGAACCCCATTTTAGAAGGAGACACGCCTCTGACGTCCAGTAACCCCTCGGACAGCCACAGAACTCTGGAATTATGAGTCACCAAAACCAATTTTACTTAACTTTACCCAGTGACAGTTCCATGGAGGTGTTTCCCAAGAACACGTTGTGCTGTTACACGGCCAAATTACCTCAAGCCATCCAGTTAGATCACGAAGCCCATTGGGAAGTGGCTTTAGTAGAAATGATTCACCCGACCCAAGTCCTCAATGTCCTTCCCAATCAAAATTTTTTTTGATGTGGAAGTTCATGAGGAGCAAATGCAACAGTGGATGGATAGCAATGTCAAATATGACAAAAAAACCCGTACATAAAATCAAAATTACACCACCTATCACTTGTTCATTCCCCCAGGCTATTATTTTAGTGGTCAACATTTGGTCAGCACCATAACCTCCAGGTTTAATGTCGTGTTTCTGAAAGCTTTGGAGCATGTCAACAAAAGTGTCACCATGGAGTACCACAAAACAGCTCGTCGCTTCTTGATGAAATTTGAACGGAGTAAAATCCTGTCCATTTTATTTTGTCCTGAATTGTTTGACATGTTGGGCGGAGACATGGACATGAGAAAGACCATGATCAAGAAAAACGAATTACCCATCGTTTACGACAACGAGTCTTTTAGCAAGTTATTTTGTGCCCCGGTAGAACTGAACCAAGGACTGAATTTGATGTTTGTGTACTCCGATGTGGTGGAGTATAACGTGGTGGGACACACCTCCGTACCGTTACTGCGTGTCATTCCTTTCAAAGTGGATTCTTCCACGAACACTGACGAGGAAGGTGGAAACACTTACCACGTCCACCGCGAATTTATACATCCTCACTATTTGCCTGTCAGTAAGTCGTATTTGGACACGGTCAACATTACTATAAAAGGAGATTTGGGACAAAATATTCCATTCACCAAAGGAAAAGTCACGGTGAAACTCCATTTTCGAAAACGGTTTTCTCACGATTCGTAAGTCATGTATCCAGTGTACCGAGGGGTTGCTCGACAGCGAGGAAACGGTTTAGGAGATATGTTAAAATCGGCCTTTCGTTCGGTGGCCCCGGTGTTGAAACCGATGGTGACACGCGGATTGCACGCCTTGAAAGATGCGGCACTGACGCAAGGCAAAGAATTTCTCCAAAATGTCATCATCGACAAACAAAACCCTAAAGAAGCCTTCATGAGGGCAGGCAAAAATGTCTTGCTGCAAACGGGCAAAGACATTTTAGGCCAACGAGAAACACCTATAAATGCCCTGCACGCTACCGAGTCAGGCATTCAGCAAGGACAAGGCAGAAAGAGACGACAAAGAAAACACCCTTTCACCAGACTTCAAGCGAGAAAGGCCAAGAAAAGAAGAACCGTTCGAGACTTAGACGTTTTCGATTATTGAGAAAAGAGACCAAAAAAAAAAATGATGCACCGAGAATCTTGCGCTTGTTCCAAGACGGAACTGGATCTGTTTGCCATGCCCCCCACGATGATGACGATGGAAGAATCCCAGTGGGTGGAATTTCACCCCGTCTCCTCACTGACCGATTCCGCTCCCATCGAGTTTGAAATCAAAGGACAGCCCGAAGATTACATCGATCTGAATAGCAGTTACTTGTACCTGAAAGTCAAAATTCTAGATAAGACTGGAGGTGCTATAGACGATGAAGCAGTAGCTCCCGTCAACAATTTCATGCATTCCTTGTTCAGTGGAGTGGACTTGTACTTGAATAACAAACTGGTCAGTAGCAGCATGGATACTTACCCTTATCGTGCCTACCTGGAAAATCTCTTGACGTACGGAATAGATGCCAAGAACACTCATCTCAATGCCTGTGTGGTATGGGAAGCTGACGAACCTACCAAGTTTGAAATATTGGAAACTGATGAAAAGAAAGACAACAATGATGGATTTGTAGAACGAAGAAAGAGAATCACGGGAGCCGACACAAGTTTAGAACTGATGGATCGTTTGCATTTGGACATGTGGTTGCAAGAAAAGTATTTGCTGAACGGGGTGGATGTCCGTCTGAGACTGAATCGTAGCAGTGCCGCTTTCCATTTGATGGCTGATAGTGACGGTTACAAAACCAAAATCCTAGAAGCCAGACTCTACGTACGCCGTGTGGAAGTGTTACCTAAAGTGGGAAACGACATCAGTCAGACGTTGAGCAGAACGACCGCCAAGTATCCCATACGACGCGTGGAAGTGAAAACCTTCACCATTCCCAAGGGACAGCGATCCATGATCGAAGATCATCTGTTCCAAGGACAGTTACCCAAACGTTTGATCGTTGGTATCGTCGAGAATACAGCCTTCAACGGAGCTGCCGAAAAAAATCCTTTCTACTTTCAACACTTTGGCGTGTCCAAAATCGAAGTCAGTCGCGATGGCAAGACCTTGTGTACCCGACCTTTCGAACCTGACTTTACCAAGAAGAATTACTTGAGATCGTACTTGTCCCTGTACGAAGCCACCGGACAGTTAGGAACCAATACCAGTCACGGTATTACGTACGAGGATTATGCAGGAGGCTACGCTTTGTGGGCTTTCGATTTCACTCCGGACCAAGGCAGCGACGAGGGACATTTCCACCCTATAAAATCCGGCCAGATTCGTGTGGAAATTCAGTTTCAAGACCGAGACCCTGATGAAACGGTGAACGTCATCCTGTATGCAGAATTCGATAATGCCATAGAAATCAACAGTTTGAGAGAAGTCATCCTAGATTACTAGAAACCATGGAAGACTGTTATCCCTCTTTACCTAGTGGAGAAACTTTTAGTGTTGCATTGTTGTTAAAAAAATGTTAGAGTTGTTGTTTAGTGTTAAGTGATTTTTGAATAAAAAATGTTGTGTTTTGAAAAAAATGCCTTTGTCTTTTGTTTAGCTATAAGAATGTTGGATTGATGCTCTTTCATTTCTTACTATCCCTCTCATGACACTCACTAAACGTTGCGACTCAAAAACCGTGTGGGGGATGTTTTCCTTCACGTCCGCGCTTTGACTTTAACAACCGGGTTGTTTCCAGTCTAACCATCCATTGTCGACTCATCCTCCTAAGAAGATGTGCTCCAAACTAGCTAAACTCAACGAAGCCTACGTGAATTTGCATAGGGTCAGACACAGTCTGATGCCGAAGCCAGAAGAAATAGAGAATGTGAGAATGTTAAAAATCACTGAAGACCTGATAGAAGAGCTCTTCAGAGAAGAAATGAACAGGGAGAAAGAAGAATGGACAGAGAAGTACAGACTTCAGAGACAGCAGCAACAGCAGCAACAACAGCAGCAGCAGCAGCAACCTGAACCTGACAGAGGCTTTGTCGATTGCCGTATCGACACCAAAGAGTTCTTCTTTTCTTTCCGAAGAAGCAGACCTATCGCCAGAAAGTCTATCCTCAGAGGACATCGCATTCTTAGAAACTAAAAAAAGAATGCCATAGCAAACAAAAAAAAAACAGCCCTTTTCAGGGCTACCCCAATACTCTAGAAAAGAAATAACGATCGATTTGCCAATGTGTGTAGGTAGAGTAGTGTGAAAATAAACACTAACTCTTTTTTAAAAAATGTGAGGGTATGTGTTTGTGTGTTAGTAAGTGCTTAAGTAAGTTGGTATGAATAGTAGATTAAAATCATGTTTTTTTTGGTGTTTGAGGTGTATATTTGGAGTTAGATTGGATTGCTTTGCGTATGTGGATAGTCTATTGAAGTGATTTATAAAAAAATTTAAAATAGTGATGGGTAGCATAAAAAAGTGAGTGAGTGTTTCTTTTAGGTCCGCGCGTTGTTGTTTTTGGTCATGATGTAGGTAACATCAATTTTATGTTTTTTTAGGGGGATGTTTTCCTTCACGTCCGCGCTTTCACTATAAATTGAAACTCGCTGGGCAGTCTAGCTACCCTTGTTGATTGATCAACACCAAAAATGAACACGAGACTGTCTAAACTGTTGGAACTTCATGTGCATCTGGAATATGCCAGGCGCCTGTTGAATGAACTGGCCGCGGAAGCCATTGTGGAGGAGGGAAGGATAAGAGAGGAGGAGGAAAGAAGAAAAAAAGAAGAGGAGGAGAGAAGATATAAAGAAGAAGAAGAGGAAAGAAGATACAAAGAGGAGGAGAGAAGAAACAAAGAAGAGGAGGACGAGAAGGAAAAGAAGAGAAGAAGAATAAATTTCAGAATCCCAGAGAGCGAAAATTGGGATTCTGAAGCGACATATCCTGCCTCTGCTCTCTCCCCCAAAAAAGTAAAAAGTAACTGGGGGATAAGATGTGTATGTGGCGCCAGGCCTGGAAGGTGCCACCATTAACCAGGTGTCCATGAAGTTCCAAAAACAACAGCCCTTTTCAGGGCTACCCAATACTCTAGAAAAGAAATAACCATCAATTTGATAATGTGTAGGTAGAGTAGTGTGAATATAAACACTAACTCTTTTTTAAGATAGTGTGAGGGTATGTGTTTGTGTGTTTGTGTTTGTGTGTTTGTGTTTGTACCCGCTCACGTACGATTGTGTGGATAGTAGATTATGGATTTGTTTATCGTTTCTTAGCGTATGTGTTTGTGTGTTTGTGTTTGTGTGTTTGTGTTTGTACCCGCTCACGTACGATTGTGTGGATAGTAGATTATGGATTTGTTTATCGTTTCTTAGCGTATGTGTTTGTGTGTTTGTGTTTGTGTGTTTGTGTTTGTACCCGCTCACGTAAGATTGTGTGGATAGTAGATTATGGATTTGTTTATTGTTTCTTAGCGTATGTGTTTGTGTATTTGTGTTTGTGTGTTTGTGTTTGTGTGTTTGTGTTTGTACCCGCTCACGTACAATTGTGTGGATAGTAGATTATGGATTTGTTTATTGTTTCTTAGCGTATGTGTTTGTGTGCTTGTGTTTGTGTGTTTGTGTTTGTACCCGCTCACGTACGATTGTGTGGATAGTAGATTATGGATTTGTTTATTGTTTCTTAGCGTATGTGTTTGTGTATTTGTGTTTGTGTATTTGTGTTTGTGTGTTTGTGTTTGTGTGTTTGTGTTTGTACCCGCTCACGTACGATTGTGTGGATAGTAGATTATGGATTTGTTTATTGTTTCTTAGCGTATGTGTTTGTGTATTTGTGTTTGTGTGTTTGTGTTTGTGTGTTTGTGTTTGTACCCGCTCATTGAGTCATCCACCCTTGTGTCTTCCATGATGTTTAGGACGGACATGCTCATGTATGTCAGGTCAAAGTGGACTGTTGTTGATAGGACAGATACTAGTCAATGGATGAGGAGAGTTTACATAGAAAGACAAGGATGTCTCAAGAGGGTACTTGTGTATGGACCGGTAGTTAGAAGGAGTTTAAGAAGAAGAACAAGAAGATGTGACAGATGCCATCTATGTTAATATTAATATTAACATAAACCCAAAGGCCCTTTTCAGGGCCAGCCATATTTCTCGAAAAGAGATAGCCTTTCCATTGCCTACCCCTTTTCTAAATTTAAATTTAAATTTAAATTTAAAAAAAACTTTTTAAAAAAAAATAAAAAAAATCCCATATTCAATTCCCCTTGTCCCTAGACAAACCCAAACTCTATTCCCATGTTAATTTCCCTTGTCCCTATACAGACCCAAACTCTATGTTAAATTCCCATTGTCCCTAAAGTGACCCACGATTTTTCTCCATGTTAAATTTTCATTGTCCCTAAAGTGTCCCAGGGGTCTTTTTAATGCTAAGTCCCATTGTCCCTATAGTATCCCACTTAACTACTACTGTGCCAATATGTGTGGCAGATCATCACTTGTTCAAAAAAAAAATGATAAGTAAATTTTGTAAAATTATGTGGAACGGTTTTGGACAAGTTCTTTTATATGTTTTTTTTCTATAAGCAAAAGTGGATTTATTTGATGACCGTTCAGCATTATGTGTTTAAATATTTTTTCAAACAACTTTTTTATTGGCAGAATGTTCTTTATCAAATTTGCTTGAAACGTAAAATGTTTGTACGCTTTACCCGACAGCATGACCATTATAACGACATAATTCATGTTTCAGAAGAAGTTGAAAATAAAAGATTTTGACTGACACACAAGAAACGATGGACAACGCATGACGGACACACAGCGTCGAAAGCCACGGGTGATAATCCGCTACACTCCTGTATCACCCCCACCCCCACCCCCGCTGAGATTTCCTCGCTTCTCATCAATTTGACTAAAATCAGATCTATGCTGTTATACATGAAGATCTGACAGCGACCGCTTAGGGGTCATGTTCTGGGAACCTATGTTATTACCATATTACAATTTGTTTCATAAATCGTCTTTAATTTATCATGTAGCTACAATGAAATAGTTGTCAGTCCAACTATATCGCCGTAGTGCACTTTCAATACTTGTTACATTTTTCAGACAGAATACAAATAATGCAAATCAAATAAAAGTTCATTTTTTTAAAATTTGAAAGGTCATGTGCATGTTGGTCTTTTCTCCTCTTAATGTACTATTGATTTTCTCGCTAATATAATTAGGTTAATTGCTTCTAATTACTCTGCGTTATATATATATATATATATATATATATATATATATATATATATATATATATATTCCATTTGCAAGTGTTTTCCGAATGTGTACATAGTCTTGACTCTCTTGTATATTTAACTTTTTCTGCTTGTATAACTGTCTCCTAAGTGTGTATTTATCGTTACAGCTGTATATCTTAAATTTGCATGTGCTTTTATATATAATTTATTTGTTTGCATGGAATTTTTAGAGCAAAAATTGATTTTGTATATAAATAAGACTTGAAAATCTAGTAACATAATTAGATTAGTATGCATGCACGACTGTCTGTCTGTATGTCTGTATGTCTGTCTGAATGTCTGTCTGTCTGTCTGTCTGTATGTATGTATGTCTGTATGTGTGTATGTATGTATGTGTCACGAAATTATGTCATTTAAGCTGTCATTGAATTACATTCTGAAGTGAATACAGCATGTCCTGTTGCCAGTTTCGTTACCGATTATCTATTTTTGGTCTTATGAAACTCTCATGATGTATATAAATTTACTCAATAAACAGATCACAACGAACTACTGTCACGTGCACGCTGAACTTGAGTACTAAGCTTGAATCAGTATAGGCGCATGGAATGATACCTTGTCAAGATGGTGTTTTTTCACGATAGTGGATATCTTTCAGTTGTAGTGGTACATAATAATCACACCTTCCCTGTTTCTTTCCATCGGTTGAGTTTAACACAGTATATTCCTTTGTTAGATGACTTGCATTTTTTTTAGACGTCAGTTATGTCAGTCAAATTGGACATAATACAGTGCTGTCAGATTTAACAGTGTCTATTTTAAGTTTGCCATCATCGTTTAACCGAGTTGACAACCTGGTACGAATTACGAACGTTTTTAGTAAATGAGGAAAAGGATTTCATCTTCTTATGGTCCCTTTTCTTGTATAAGAAATCGCTTATGATATTGGCTATCACGTTTTATTTGTTTAAGTGTAGTCTTATATTTTGGACGCGTACATACAATGTATAGTAGGCATGTAGCCCAGAACAATGGTTGTGTTGGCCTATTCATGCGTGACCCAATCGTACAATGTCGTGATTTTGCTCGACTTGATTATATTCCAGTGTTCTCCCACAGTTTGTGTGTGTGTGTGTGTGCATTTTCATTTCCTTTCTCCTTTCATATTAATTTCTTTCTCCTCTCTTTTTATTTGCATTTCCTTCTCTTCTTTTTCTTTCTCTTCCTATGCTCTCTCCGCTACATTTTCTTTTCTGCCATTTCCTTCTGAAGCTTTCTTAAACGCCTTCTAAAACGCATATAAGACCTAATGTAAGACCAAATACACAGCACAGAAGACATAACGTAAGACAAAATGCACAGCACAGAAAACATAACGAAACAAATGAACAGCATATAATCTGTGTATGTGTTTGATCTGGATAATTAACCTAGCTTTAAAAAAATTCAGTCATATCGCAACGATGTCTGCAGTGTGGCATTTTATAGAGATGTCTAGCACTGGGGGTGGGGGGGCATCATGCCGCAGACATGTAGCATGATGTCCCACCCAGTCACATTATCCTGACAAGGCTGACCAGTCCTAATGCAAACCGTATAATGCTGAGCGCCAAGCGAGGCAACTGTTGGTACCATTTTTATAAGTCTTTGAAATGAATCGTTCGGGTTTCGAACCCGCGACCTCACGCTTCCGAGGCAGACGCTCCATAAACAAAGATATGATGTAGCACTAAATTCACAGCATACAATAAAACATACACCACATAATGACGTTTGCAGAACATATAACAGCAAATGAAATAAACATAAATATATTTTAAAAGTACACATCATATAAAACCATACAAAATAAACAATACGAAATTCACATCATATAATAAACAATATAATAGTAAGTATATAATGTGTAAAAAGGAATGAACAACATACAACATTGTTTCCAAGTCATGCATTTGAAACGGGCCTCTTAACATTTGTCACGTTCCATAGTGATAACTTCCGTTTGCAGTGTACTCTCCGTCTATCAGGGACTGAAAGCGGTACCGTTTTCCGTCATACATAAACACAATAAACGTTCAAATAATTGATTTTATTTCTTCATATCTTGTAGACTGATGTTTTACTAATGTTTTATGCCCATCTGAGGGACTATATGTTGGTAACTTCCGTTTGCGATGCACTTTACCTTAAAAACTTAAAAGGTTTTACGGTATTTCATTCTTTTTGAGGTCGTTCTATGGATTTTCTATTGTTAGTAATGACTACCAAATCTGATCTCGAATCTCCACTATTTGTAAAATTCTGATGAGTGTATTGCTTTAAGTCGCAAAATACAGATTTGGTATGATTCAGACTGACTCTGAATTTGGCATGATTCACTCATAACCATATTTAGTATGATATACTCGGATTCAGATTCGGCTACATTACGTCTCTTGTGGTTTAGTTTAATGTGATGCGACTATAAAAGGCAACCGTATAGAAATAGTTTCATGTTTTCAGTTCACGTTAACAAGGAATCCTTTTGTTCGATAAAACTTTGTTCCATGAAACTTCAGCACAAGGACTAAATCCAATCACCTCTACCTAGAAGAATAAAGACATTAAAGGTAAGAAACCACTATACTACGGTGCGTTCCGTGAACGTAGGTCAAATTCCGTTATGCGATTTTTGTAGATAAAGTTGTTTAAATATTTTTTTATTTCTACAAATGGTGGCCATACTTTATAGCAGATCGGCATCATTTTTCTGAAAGTACTTCTGGGTAAGAAGCTTTCCGCCAACTTTAGTTGAACCCAGAGAAGCGTATTTTGCGAATTTCTTATATTTCATAACAGAGGCCATATTTGATAACGGGTAGATATCGTTTGTTCGGACTAATATTACCTTCATTCGGGATGCCTTCTCATAAATTCGACAATATTCTCAAGATGGTTTTGTAGTAATGGTAGCCATATTTGACGCAAATCTGCGCCACTTACAAATTTTTCAAAGTCTTTCATGTCTGGATGATGTCTGTTAAATTTGGTAAATTTCTTTGAGACGAATTTTAGTAAATGTTCATTTAAAGGTTTCAATATTTTAAGTACAGTGTCCATATTTTATTTCAAATCGGTATGATTTTGAACAAGCTTTACACGATATTGCATTTTGCAGAGTAAAAAACATAAATCGTTTTACGTTTTAGTAAAAAGTAATTTATTTTGTGCTCTGATTTTAGAAACAGTGATTAATTTATTGGAGAATCATCAAATATGTACAAACGTGAGAGTTCTTTGAGCCAGGATGCTTTGTCAAACATGGTCAAATCCTGTTTGTCAGTTCTCTTTAAGAATGCATTCAAGTATTTTTCTATTTTCCTTCTGAATTATTATTATTTATAGCAGATACGTTGAAAATAGCAAACGTTGACAGACTCACGCACAAGAATGAAGGTCTATACCACTAAATCTCAAACTTTCGCTCAGTTTATCTTTTCACTTTTCAGGTATTGAATAATTGTGATACGAAGAAACTGAGTCTACGGACAGGTATTATTTATAAGAGAAGCCCAAGGATTGTATAATTATATCTGATATCAAAGAAAACTTGTGACATCAATTCAAACGGGATCCAAGTTTTATTAACTGGAGCTTTCTATTATCTTCGTAGAAGTTAACAAGGACGAATTCAGTTCAGATGGCCCAGTGTAAAGCTAACTTTGATTACAAAGGTGAAGCAGAGGGATATATCAGTCTCATGATAGGTGATCTGTTGATGAATACAGAGAAACATGATAATGGTTGGTATATGGGTAAAAACATGTCGACAGGAAAGGTAGGATTTTTCCCTGGGTCCCATGTCACCCAATGCACTGACTCTGAGCCAACCAAGACCTTGAAACAATGTGAACCTTTGCCTTCAAAGCTAATCACAGCAAATTCATCACAAAGTGACACCTTGGTAGTCCATGAGAGTGCTAAAGGACAAACTAGTGATATCACAATGAAGGAAAGTACAGGAGATATCAGGAAGTGGCCTCCACCAAGACCTCTTGTACCAGCACAGGTAAGATGGAAGAATATATCAAATGAAAGAAATGGCAATGAAGAAACTCCATCAGTTGATAATAAAAAAGAAAACACAAGACACAAACCACCTGAACTACTTGGCAAATTCTCCTCGAGCAAAGAAATTCTGACCCAGACAGGTAGAAAACTATTCCTAACTGACAAAGACCAAAACAGAACCCTAAAAGCAATATTTGGAGCGATAACTGGGGTTTTCCTGGGTGGACTGATATTTCTTGTCCTGAGGTATTCATTTGGGTATTCCGATTTGGAAGCTGGTATCACATTTGCCATTGTAACAGTTTTAATATCAGTCGGTCTAGCCTTGTCCATGCTTTTCCGCTGTGTTGTTGCACTCGTAGTTCCAAATTTTTTCACAGGGAAGGTACGTGCGGTCATCTTGTCCATTATATTTGGCTTTATGCTGTCTCATACTGTTCAAAACATCAAAAACAACATGGAGGAGGTGGCAATAAGTATGTCCTGTATTGCAGATCTTGCCCTAAATCAGACACGAGACCTTCAGGGGCAACTGAAAAAGCCATTGGTACAAGCTGCAGAATACATTGACAGGCAGAAAAATGTCCTCAGACAGTTACAGTATGAGATGGGTAAAGGGATTTTACCCGTCAACACGAGTCTGACGAAAATGGATGAGGAAATTATAAAAATACAAAATACTGTGGATTCCTTTAAAGAGGTGAGATTATTATTTTCAATCTCCTGGGTGATCGAGAGCTCGACTTTACATATCTTTTTTATTAACTGTTAGCAATTTCGACAGATTAGTGAAAGACATTTTTGAAGACGGTAAACAAAATATAAGTTGGAAAAGTGAACTTCACACGATAGTGCTATCGTTCAATACATTTTATACCAACTGTAAGTGTCTGTTCATTTGGTACCAAATGTGTGTCTGTACTTTTGATACCAATTGTAGGTACCTGTTCATTTGGTACCAACTGTAAATGTCTGTTCGTTTGGTGCCAATTGTAAGTGACTGTACATTTGGTCCCAAGCGTAAGTGTCTGCACATGTTATGTAGCACCTCTAAAACCCAAACTGATTCAAATCGAGATCTCCGCCATAACAGAAATCTCACGAATACTGATATAAGATTATATATGTTGACCTTCAGAATCACGAGTCAAATTACAGCTATCTCAATTATGAAAGTGAAAAACTTTAAACGTTTCTAACATTATTAACATTCGGAACATAACGTTTCTAACGATTACTAATAATAAATACAACGCTTTATCTGATATTTTCCACAAAAAAAGAAGAAACAAAAGAGGGGAAAGCAAATTCTAAATGTTGGCAGAACAAAACTCTTTCTCGGTGCATGGCAGGTGGATGATTCAAATTTTGAAAACATTTCTTAAATACGTGTTTGATTTTTAGTTTAACCTATATTTACTACTACAATTACTACTACTACTACCTTTTTCAATGGTGATGGTGGAAGTAACGGTAATTATGGTAGTGATTTTTGTTTAATACTTAAAAATTTGGAGTTTGCCTAAGTGTATACAATTCAGATCTACTTTATCGATAAAGCTGGCAAGCAAGATAACGCTACACGTTTCCATTGGATTAATTTTCGTATGGCTCTTTCTCTGGCGATCTTAGCATTAGACAGTAATGACTATTTAGATGATACCAATATGAATTTAAAGTTATCCAATTTCAGAACTGTTTTCCAAATATATCAGCTTTTGATGAGTGCAAACAAGAATGCGTCAAAACTCTAAAGATATCGTAAGTGTCAAATTTATGCGAACTGGGCATAATGCTTTTTTGTAAATCGGTATGTATTTTGATCTGGACATGATGCCATTTGTAACTGGGCATGATATCTCTATGTGGGCTTGCTATTTCCATCTGAGTTTGATGTCATATGCATCTGTACATAATGTTGTTTGAAATTTAGCATGCTATTTGCATGTGGGCAAGATACAAGTTATAACGGGGCATACTATTATTTATATATGTGCATGATGTTACTTCTAACTCGGCATACTATGTGAAACTGGGCAGGATGTTTTTAGTAACTGGGCATGATATTCGTATCTGGGCATCATGTTGTTTGTAACTGGCCATACTTTTGTGACCGAGCATGATTTTATTTGCAACTGTGCATTATATTTGGTTTGGGAATGGTGTTCTCTGTACCTTGGCATGATGTCATCTGTTACAGAGTATGCACTTGGTATCCAGGCATGAAGTTATTTCTCTGGTCATGATGTGTTTTCTCTGGGCATGATGGTATTTGCAACTGGATATACTATCTGTATCTGAGCATGATGTTTTTTGTAACTGGGCACGATGCTGCTTGCATATAGGCATACTGTAACATGAAACTAGGTATTCTGTTACTTGAACTGGGCATAATGCAGTTTGGGACTGGGTATACTATTGTAACTGGGCATTTTATGTTATTTATAACTTAGCATGCTATTTGGAACTGACATAACTTATCGTTTTATTTGGAATTGGGAATAGTGTTATTTGTATGCACTAGTTTTAACTGATTATGATGTTACTTGTATCTGGGTATATTATCTCTATCTGGGTATACTAATTTTATATGGGCACATTGATATTTGTACCTAGGCATGTTGGTATTTGTATTTAACATATTACATAAAAGGAGTACATCAATAATTCGTTAGTGACACTTAAAGGTAAAAGTGTTTCTGCATTGTTCAAGTCCAGTCTTCTGGCAGTCAGACTGAATATGCATACTATATTGTCTTGCCCTTCTCTGTCTTTTGGTGATAAAATTGTTATAACTGATAAATGATCACATTACTATACACTGTCAATGGTCATATTGATATGCACTGTCAATGGTCATATTGATATACACTGTCAATGGTCATATCACTATACACGTGTAACAGTAATATTACTATGCACTGTCAATGGTCATATAATCATACACGTGCAATGGTAATATTACTATTCACTATCAATGGTCATATTACTACATAATATCAATGGTCATATTGTTATACACTGTCAATGGTCATATTGCTATGCGCTGTCAATGGTTATATTACTATACTCTGTCAACGATCATATTGCTATACACTGTCAATGGTCATATTGCTAAACACTGCCAATGGTCATATTACTAAACACTGTCTATGGTCATTTTAATATGTACTGGAAATGAATCATATAACTAAGTGCATATAATGGAAATTGGTCATATTGTTATACACTGTCAATGGTTATATTACCCTACAATTTTAATGGTCATAGTTCTATATGCTGGTAATAGTGATATTTTTTTAAATATATGAAGAAAGCTTGGTTATTTGCTAATTTTATTCGTTTATTTCTTTCTGAGCAATTTTGTTCCACAGCCGATTTATTAATAACATATTAGCTAATTGGCATGAATAAATTTCTCGCTTTTAGTTCACTTTCGTGGTTTAAATGTTACGAATTATTACCTGGTTTAAATACAATTTATTAACCGAGTTTAATTTACGGATCGGTCTCTGCAAGAGCGTTTCATATTAGAAGATCAATATAATAGCTTCAGTCATATACATGTTATTGTTAACAAACTGTACACCAGTTTTAGAACTTAACTAATGAGTAGACGTGCATGAGTTATTATGTAACATTCAAAATAAGGTAACGATTATATTTAAAAATTGTGTTCTAAAGTTTGATTTTGCGAGTGTATGGAAATATTACACTTTCAGTGAATCATGTACATCTTAGATGTGACGCTTGCTCAAATGATAGATAGTCATAGTGTTTAAGCACACGTAACATAATGACAGTTCACTTAACTACTTTTCCTATAGATCTGTCACTCGCCTGCTACCGGCAGAGGTCCCGGACCCATGCGAACAGATATGCCAGAAAGTAATGGACGCAATCAAAGATAGTTGTAGATTCCTAACACTTTCAGATGATGAGCTAAGGAAGGCAATAAACACAACTGAACAAGCCTTGAACGGTGTGGTCAATTATTTCACCGTTAACCTGTCCACAACCATGGATTGTAATGCCGATGTTAATTCAAGTCGATCCGCAGAAAGCATTCAAAAAGAGGTGAAGGAAGAATTAGAAGCTAAAACTGGTGCTTTTCTTCACTTTATAAAAATCCTGGAGAAAGTTCTATCCCTGACATTGATTCTTTTATTTCTGCAATCCTTTTGGTATGTACGAAATTATCTGGCACGTGATTCCTATGACAACATATACATTACCAAACGTTTCAAGGATCTGGATCAAGAAAGAAAAGATTGTGGATTGAGTTGTGTATTGCCACTGAAGAAAAAGGAGAAAAAGTTGTACATTGACACCAGTTCTTGGCGTATCACATTAGTGGAAATAGATCACGGCAGATTTGGCCTGGCTCAGATTGGTATGCATTTCTTGCTGTGTCTTAGTGTGCTCTTGTTTGACTATCTTCTCTACTATATCCTTGATCTTTTGAAACGGCACGGGAACGTCAATATTCAGTACAAGGGCAGTTCCGAATTTCAGCTTAACGTCGATGGAACTGGATTTGTTGCCAATTTTTATCGAGAACTCATTCAGGAATTAAACATCAATGAGAGCTATATTGGTGAACTGAATTTGACAGATTGTCTGCCGGACCCCTCCATGCCAGACTCATCGAACATTCCCGTCTACATAGTCCTTTATCTTGTAGCCGTTCTCTTCGTTCTCATGAAAGAATGTGCATTACGAGCTCGCAGAAAAATCACTGCTTACTACTATCCAAGACAGGACGAAGCACGAACTCAATATCTCCACAAATTAATTCGACACAAGCGAATCAGTGTTCGGAAATTCTTGCGCCAAAAGATCAAATCATCTTATAAGGAAAAATGTGTCAATGAGCAACTACAGCTGATAACGTGGCTGTCATTCAAAATCCCATGTCTTGCAAGATGTCTTTCACAAAAAGACAAAATATGCCTAAGCTGTGAGACAGCTGAGGGGGGATTCCAAGACGTTGGTCTGGTGAAATGTTCCGGTGACCAATGCAATGCCTATTACTGTACAGATTGTTATGAAACTCTGAATAAAACGTGTCCATTGTGTTCAGTGGACGATGTGGTCCATAGAGAATAATAGTTCATTACTGTAACATTGGAATCGTACAAGTGTATACAACTATTCTTTGTTAGTAATGTCCACTACCGTATGGAATACGGATTATGAAAATGGGCCTGAATTAGAGTTTTTTGTTTCAACTAATACTTTTTCTTTTATTGATATTGCATGCTTTCTTTGAAAATGTTTTATCTACATCTTCTACTACTGTTGCAGACTTATCATCGGAATATATTACAATGACAGTGCTCAGACGTTTCATACGTATGCATTATATTGAAATGACAGGGATCAGGTTTTTCATACGTAGGCATTATATTGCAATGACAGGGATAAGCTTTTTCATACGCAGGCATTTATATTGAAAGTGAGCTAACTTAGGATCACTGTCATTGCTTTGACAGTGATCAGGTTTTTCATACGAATGTATTGCATTGCTTTGACAGTGATCATGTTTTTCATACGAATGCAATGCATTGCTTAGACAGTGATCAGGTTTTATATACGTATAGATATCATTGATATTGACAATGAGCAAACTTAGGATACGAATGTATTGCATTGCTTTGACAGTGATCAGGTTTTTCATACGAATGCGTTGCATTACTTTGACAGTGATCCGTATTAGTACAAAGGAAAACAATATTTTTTGTTTTCATTTTCACATTTAGATTGGTTGATTCGAGTTGATGCATATGTACTTATTTTTCTATAGCAATTGGTGTTACGGCTAAAGCTTCACTTTGTGTCCATTGGAAAGGCTTGTAGCTCCCTTTTTCCCGACATGATAAAGAATTTAATGTGTTAAACGTACTGTTAAAACCAACAAAAATGTTACCTTCTCATTAGCATACAAACCAAATTTTGTCATTTGAAACTACCTAATATTGCATATATTCACCTTTACAAATATACTTATATTTGCATATACTTATATTTACATATACTTATATTTATATATACTTATATTCATATATACTTACACGTATATAACCTTATAGTTATATTTGTATATTCAGAATATAATGTTTTCAAAAATCACAGTTTACACTGAAATTGTTACAGCTTTGCACAAATGAGGTACTAACAGTTTGCAAACAACCAATTTGGGCGTTAAAGGGTTCGCAAATAATTATTTAGGAATGCATTTTGCAAATACCATCATCGCCTAAATTTTCTTCTGACAATCTTTGCAGATAGGTACTTATACAAATATTTACAGTTAATTTAATTAGACGTACCTGTCTTACATGAGCAATAATTTTCAAGACGGGTTTTATTAATTTTTACACTGCAGTTAGTTTGCAAGCACAGACCTTGATTTTTAAATATCAACAAATATTATGACATTGTGATCCGTATATTTAGTCAAACACTGGGCTAGAAATCTGAGTTCTAAGTTACTAATTTTAAAGCATATACCAATTATAAAATAATGCATGTTACTGTTGTATGTGTGTCTGTGTGTGTGTGTGTGTTTCCAAATATAAAATAATAATTTTCACATGCGTGTGTGTGTGTGTGTGTGTGTGTGTGTGTTTCCAAATATAAAATAATCCTCTTCTAATTAGTTTATGGAGTTTAGTTTACTTGGAAAACCGCGTCTAAATAACAGAAAATGATACTTTGAGAATTAAACGAAACCCGTTTGAAAACACAGAACCAATCTTTCAAGAATACCAATGACTGTATTATTGCATATCAATACAGCATTTCCAAGCAATATTTTGTAGCCTCCATTTTAGTTTTCTCTGTGACACGTCAACAGATTATTATTGTAATATGTGGATTGATAAGAAATAAATATATGTCTAATTTTCTCGACAGAGTGTATGAATAATATTTAAATGAATAATTGAATAAATACCCAAAATGTAAACGTTGTGTGTATGTGTGTGTGTGTGTGTGTGTGTGCCTAATGACTGAGTGTTTATATCTATCGTTCATTAGTGTATATTATATATCTATTGTTCCTACAGACGTATCATCCCAGATGTCCGGATACAGACCACTTGACTCTTAACTCTGGTAAATTGAACAATGTGGAGATTTCCAATCGTCGTCAACATCATGTGATATATGAATAAATCCCTGCATTAACACTGATTTTGGAAATGATATTATTCACAGCCCGAAATAAAATGTTTAATATCTTTTTTTAGATAGAAAATCAAACTGGCGGGTGACTCGAAACCTGCTTTCAAATTCAGTATTCAGTATACAATACATGCTGATGGCTAATTCTGCTAGAGTAAGCATGTTTTTAAACAATTATCAATTAATTTTGGCTTATGACAATTAGTTTTTCGTTTAACTCAACTAGGAAATTTGATCCTGAGGAAACTGTTTCTAATGCGATGATTGAAAGCGGGCATTTCCAGTAAGTATAAAATAAGAGAGTTTTTGAATCACTTTATCTGCTTCTCAGGTAGATGGAAGTCTGTGAGATTTTTCTTCTGTAAAACTTGATGATAAAAATGGAAAGCTGTAGCGTTTTATATGTTCGCAGAGGTACAAATGTGCCCGTCCAGAGGTACAAATGTTAAACTCCAACAACTTGGATAAGACGAAAATGTGGTCCTGGTCGACAAAGCGGAGTTACTAGACGATATGTACCAAAAAACTAATATTTTGTTTCTAACTGATAACTGTGGGACTCATGACAAAGTAACAAAGAAATCAAATCTTGTAATCAAGCAAGCTATCAGTGGTAGTTATTTTGAAATATCAGTATGGGTGATAAGTACAACTCCATAATACAATAGTTCAGAGAGCTACCACAAAAGAATCATTTAATACCAGATACAATACAAATAGACAATGCAGAAAAAGAACCTTAAAGAAACTTTAAATGAGACCAGAGTTTCCCATCTTCGCTAGCCAAGGTTGCGATATGATAACCCTATCTACACTTTGGAGTATCGAGCAGATATTAATGTGCTTCGGGTCTGAGAATTTCACTGGATGCGGCGACAAGCCACCGCCTCCAATCAAAATTAATTTGGTAAAATATTGAACACTGTTTCTACATGATCGACAAGGGAAACTTGAATGGACTGGTAAATAAGGAATTTACAACTGTCGGTCCGTGTTTGCAGAAATACCTTTCACTGAAATAAATATGTAATGGCTTCCCTATGGTACGTAGTCATACTTTCGATGTTAAACTTACAAAGTATCCTTTTGTGATGTACAATGTTCCGCTTGTTTAGATGGCATTACTTCCTAAGGGAGGCAACTCATGAAATCCAATAGTTATCGCTAGGACAAAGCACTAAAATATCTCTTCGATCCGCCAAGGTGTAGATATGGTTGTCATATCGGAACCTTGGCTTGCGAATATGAGAGTTTCCTTTCAAATTCAAGGTATTGATTTCACCGTAAGATAAAGTTACCTTCCAACAAAAAATAGAAAAAAGCGTTACCCACAAATATACAATGCTACATTGAACATTTTGATGATCTATATATTATCCGAGTCAACACATTTTCTGGCAATTTTACCTCTGCTCGAAAATGAAAGATAAGTACTTTTCAAATATTAAATTCTTTTTTATTCTATATTTTTAAATATTATTTTCAAAATTTGCTTTTCATTATAATCAATGATTAATGAATAAAGTGTTGCTTTTATCCACAGGACTCTATCTTCATTCATCTGATGATAATATTGTGCGTTCCCCGTATCTCACGAACTTGCATCAGATCACCTCTGCATTATATGCCATCTTGACATATCACTCCCTAACCCTTCACCTTTATTTGCTACTAAGAGAAAGCTCCGAATGATAAATAGAACCAAACTAATGCATGACATGCAAGCAAACTTACCAACTTGCATACCTCCTACAGCAGAACAACTCGATAACTGCCTGCGTTCATTGCGCGACAAACATGCCCCAGCCACCAAGTGCAGAGTATCTATTCAAAAGTTTTCTCCGTGATATAGCAGTGAGAGGTTTTGGCTTTCCACCAGACTCACTATTCCTAAGCAAATCTATGAAGCCGCTAAGAACAACGTCAAAACCATTGTCCATGCAGCGAAATCAGCCCACTACAGTACTAAGATCATGGAAAGTCCAAGCTTCAAAGGGCTCTTGTTTGCAAATTTCTTCGGTGACAAAGTACAAACCATTAGAGATAAGCTTGACAACACTTGAGAGCGGCTGTGTGTATAGGATGACATATAACCCACATAACTTTCTCATTAGTACATGTATACCAATTACCTTGTCTTTGACCTTGACCTACATAACTCATTTATATACCGGTTACTTCATTTTTGACCTTGACCTACATATTTCTATCATTAGCAAATCGGTTAGCTTATCTTTGAAAATTCCCGTAACTTGATTGTTCACTTGTGGATGTCACTGATGTTGTGGTTAGAGAAGTCACACAAGTAGTATCTAGCGATTTTAGATATTTGATACTGATCGAGGTTAAAGCTTCTCATCCCACCCATCATAATAACTTTGTCCTCACATCAGGGCAACACGCATACGAACCCACACACAAAACTGCGCTTGTATATCGCGAACGTTATCAACAGCCTTCGTGCAGGAGGATAGTTATGTGGGGTAGAAGACTTCAATCTACATTAGTGACAAATATTACTATTGTACTATAGTTACATGTCATTAATAAAATGGGGCACCATAGCGTCAGTAAGGACTCTACTGCATTAAGGGAAATTTAGGCTGCATTAGGCTGACCTCAATGGAGCGGGCACTTAGTAACATTGTTCGAGTTGACCTCAATACGCTCTGGTCTAGGTAGGTATGGAAAATCTCGTTAAATTAACCCGTAGGTTTAACATGGGAATGATATTTCAGCGTCAGAAGGGGCAATCTAGCGTCAAGGGAAATGTAACATGAGAGAAGCGCTTCAGCATCAAGGTGAATTTAACAGGGGAGAGTCTCTTGAGCGACGAGGAAAATTTAATAGGGGAGGTCCTATCCGGATACAAGAGGAATTTAACATGGGAATGACACTTGAGGGATAAACATGTTTATGGGGATGGGCACGGCAAGAGTTGAAAACATAAATATATACAAATACACAAAGACACAAGACAGAGACAAAATGACGCACTTTTGGCAAGATTGAAAGTGGGTCATTTTGAGGTATGGGAAGGGCCCTGAAAAGGGCCGTTGGGGTTTGGTAACCAAAGCGAGTTATGATACATCGCATATCATCGATCTTCTCTTCGTCAAACTTCGGCTCACAGTGGGACCGTACAGCAAATTTATACGCTGACAGCCTTGCCTCTCCACATAAATCATTCTTTTCCAAATATCAGTTCGTCATCTTGGTGATAGCACATGATGATTTCACACACACCAGATACTTCAGGTTGAACAGCATCCCCGAAATAAGCGTCGATACCTACACACTTGCTAACATGGTACACGGTTTGGAATCTCCAATGTTCAGCATTATATCCATCTTAAGAGTAAGAAAAAGTGAAACCATGAGAAGAGTCGCTGATGTTTATAGTCTAAGATCGGATCGAAACGGGTTGACATGTTTCCCCAATTCAAGGCCGCGTTACGAAATTCAGTCAGAGCGCGGAGTCTCTCTTCCAGTTAAAAGTGAGCAAGGCGTGATGATGCGTGCATTATATAGGTACGTCAGTGTTCGTACGCAGTGAATCTGTGAGAAATACTTTTGAGTATGGCTGAAACTACGGAGACGATGTATTTGGATGCGCCTGATGTGGCTACTAAAACTGTGTTCCAGCTTCCAACAATGGATACTTTCAATTGTCTTTAATCATATTTTGACAGCAGGAAACTATTTGAGACTATTCAATATTTGATATAATCTTTGTTACGGCTATATGGTCTTAAACTAAGTAACTGAAAAGACCAAGAAACCAACAAGATTTGTAAAATTCAACAAATAACTATTTTCCCGGGAATGTAAAGTGAATATTTAAGACAAAATTTCAGTATTGTGAGTTAAGTCCCTAGTAATCCTAAAAGTTATATCACAATTCCAAAAGTATAGAGTATTCCGCATGAATTCCAATAGTTTCCAGAATGAATTCCGATATTTAAATGTGCAAATGCACCAATAGCCTGGAATAGTGTTCAAGTGCTAAAGGTCCTGATGGGTTTCATTGATATAATCAAATATGTCATTGAATGAATTCACAATAATTCCAATATAGTAACGTAGTACTGAAGTCAAAAAGTACTTTGTAATTCCAATGAATAATTGTAATAAATAAATTAAATCCTCTCAACTGCGACACAACTAAAATTGATTTCTTTAAATACTGATAGTATGGTGGGATGAGTAATTCTGAAGTAAACAACTTAAAAACTGACACAATAACCGAACAAGGATGAGGGTAATTTTCCTATCAAACTCGTAAACAACATGTTTCTAGAACATTCTTAATTTCTAAGTAAAGTTAGACCTTTATTTCAACATCACTAAACATATATATATCCAAATAATATTGTTCTTAACATAAAATCTAAATCATAGAGATATATTGGCTATGTCGTATGCTGCTTATAAAAACAAGACAAAAAGATGTGAGTAGTCGGGAAGACCTTAAATTCGGTTACTGACCAAGGCCTATCACACAATCTAGATAGACATAACATATAATCACGGAGAAAAGGCAACAGAGAATACAAATTCAATATACATAACATCTGATTCAGCTGATTCCATACATTTCTTGGGCTTCTTTTGCATGAATCAAACATGCAGCGTTTTATGTCCGTGATTGTCTGCGGTGTTACGTCTGTTTGTTTCCTGGCATTGTATACTTTTTATGTTATAAAACAACAAGGTCAACATTGCTCGAGGCGGATACAACCAAACACACACGATTAAATCGTACAAGTAACATGCTTCTTTTCCTAATTTCATTTCGCCGTCGTTGTTTTGCTTCTATTATTTTCTCCCGTCGTTAACATTTAGGGTCACTCCTAGTTATTTTATTAATAATGTGATCTCGTAATATAATTGCCCAACATGTTGGCCGTGATCAGATCCAACGTGCACTTCTAAACAGTTACTCTTTTTACTGATGAAACTGCCATAGAATTATAGAAAACTGCTACCCGAGGAATATTTAAGTCTACGGCAATTATTCGTTTTCGGGGCCAACAAACACATCATTATAAAACCATAATGGTTACGCCATTGAATGGTGTCTGAAACGATCGTTTGCGTCTTTTTCCAAAACCTATTAAGCGGACAAGAGCATCCTTAGTAATAACAATCGGGCTTTTTGTTTCTTTAGTTGAATTAATGCTTCTGTAACATAACCAACGGACAATGCGACTCGGGGTGGATTTATTGGTGAACTCCACTTTATCGTTGTAGAAAATATCCTTTTAAGTCTGGTTGTGCAGTCAACGATGTAGCGCTTTCGCGTGCTATTGCTATAACGCCAAGCCGCCCTCTAGGTGATATTGGTGTATTAGAGTGATCCCAACTGTCAATCTCTATTGGACCTTAGGTTGTATTTCATTGCTTGTAAGCGTATTTCATTACCATACGTTTGAAGCAGATATTTGTCAACAAGTGGAACGAAATTTATATCCATATTAGAATCTGTGTTAGTCGGTGCATCACATCCCGTCGGCAGATTCCGCCACCAGAACCCATTACTTCTATTTAATAATAAATCTAATCTGAAACACAGATACCAACGATAGTAAATACCGCTTCATTACATTTATTCCATATATCTCTATTATTTTGTCCTAATTAATTTGAAACAAATAGGTTTTTAATGATTTGTCATCAAAACCTGACTAAAATAAGAAATTTTAAAGTATAATGTTTTGGATTCAGCACTATGACAATTTCATAATTGTCTTTGTTCTGCTAACAGAATACTAAGACACTCCCATGACGTGTGCACAATAAGAGACCCCCATGGCGTGTGCACAATAAGAGACCCCCATGACGTGTGCGCAATAAGAGACCTCCATGACGTGTGCACAGTAAGGAAATACTATTCAGATCTATCAGCAGCAAGTCTAATGTCATGGTTGCAACTCTTTCCTACCCGGGTTAAATTAGCAGCAACTTCACGTGGAGGTGCAAGCCCGTACGATTCAAAATATAACATAATTGGCTATCGTCGTGTATGCGATTCATTGAGTCACAGGTCCTGTCACATGTATGCGATCAATGAGTCATAGGTCCTGTCACATGTATGCGATTCATTGAGTCACAGGTAATGTCACATGTATGCGATTCTATAAGTCACAGGTCCTGATGTCAAATGCCAGTATGATGCCTGTAAGATGTACGCTGCTCATACTTTTCGTAGACTGTATAAGCTAAATGCTGGAATAAATACACTTCAACAACAACAGAAATACTACGAGGAAACCTCACAGGTGTCAACAGATAGACAAAATGCTTCAAAGAATCCATTCTGCCTTGCGTAATAATATCATGACGATCTAAAACAAAATATGCCAGTTCATCAATCAAGGACTATTGTCTAGCTAGATCTACATTTTCACAACCTGAATCAGACAAGCTACATCATGAAGGGAAAAAGTCACAACTTGAATCAGACAAGATACAGCATGAAGGGGAAAAGCAACAACCTGAAGCAGACAAGCTATAGCATGAAGGGGGAAAAGCCACAACCTGAATCATACAAGCTACAGCATGAAGGTGAAAAGCCACAACCTGAATCAGACAAGCTATAGCATGAAGAGGGAAAAGCCACAACTTGAATCAGACAAACTATAGCATGAAGGGGAGAAGCCACAACCTGAATCAGACAAGCTATAGCATGAAGAGGGAAAAGCCACAACCTGAAGCAGACAAGCTACAGCATGAAGGGGAAAAGTCACAACCTGAAGCAGACAAGCCACTTCATGAAGGGGAAAAGCCACAACCTGAAGCAGACACGATACAGCATGAAGTGGAAAAGCCACAACCTGAAGGAGATAAGCTACAGCATGAAGGGGAAAATCCTCAACAAGAAGCAGACAAGCTACATCATGAAGTGGAAAAGCCACAATCTGAATCAGACAAGCTACAGCATGAAGGGGAAGAGACACAACCTGAATCAAACAAGTTACAGCATGAAGGGGAAAAGCCACAACCTGTAGCAGACAAGCTACAGCATGAAGTGGAAAAGCAACAACCTGATGCAGACAAGATACAGCATGAAGGGGGAAAAGCCACAACCTGAAGCAGACAATCTACAGCATGAAGGGGAAGAGCCACAACCTGAAGCAGACAAGCTACAGCATGAAGGGGAAAAGACACAACCTGATGCAGACAAGCTACAGCATGAAGTGGGAAAGCCACAACCTGAAGCAGAGAAGCTACAGCATGAAGGGGAAGAGACACAACCTGAATCAGACGAGCTACAGCATGAAGGGCGAAAAGCCACAACCTGAATCAGACAAACTACAGCATGAAGGGGAAGAGACACAACCTGAATCAGACAAGCTACAGCATGAAGGGGAAAGGCCACAACCCGAAGCAGACAAGCTATAGCATGAAGGGGAAGAGCCACAACCTGAATCAGACAAGCTACAGCATGAAGGGGAAAAGCCACAACCTGAAGCAGACAAGATACAGCATGAAGGGGAAAAGCCACAACCTGAAGCAGACAATCTACAGCATGAAGGGGAAGAGCCACAACCTGAAGCAGACAAGCTACAGCATGAAGAGAAAAAGCCACAACCTGAAGCAGACAAGCTACAGCATGAAGTGGAAAAGCCACAACCTGAAGCAGAGAAGCTACAGCATGAAGGGGAAGAGACACAACCTGAAGCAGACAAGCTACAGCATGAAGGGGAAGAGACACAACCTGAAGCAGACAAGCTACAGCATGAAGTGGAAAAGTCACAACCTGAAGCAGACAAGCTATAGCATGAAGGGGAAGAGCCACAACCTGAATCAGACAAGATACAGCATGAAAGGGAAAAGCCACAACCGGAAGCAGACAAGCTACAGCATGAAGGGCAAAAAGCCACAACCTGAATCAGACAAGCTACAGCATGAAGGGGAAGAGACACAACCTGAATCAGACAAGCTACAGCATGAAGGGGAAGAGACACAACCTGAAGCAGACAAGCTACAGCATGAAGGGGAAGAGACACAACCTGAAGCAGACAAGCTACAGCATGAAGTGGAAAAGTCACAACCTGAAGCAGACAAGCTATAGCATGAAGGGGAAAAGCCACAACCTGAATCAGACAAGCTACAGCATGAAGGGGAAAAGCCACAACCTGAATCAGACAAGATACAGCATGAAAGGGAAAAGCCACAACCGGAAGCAGACAAGCTACAGCATGAAGGGCAAAAAGCCACAACCTGAATCAGACAAGCTACAGCATGAAGGGGAAGAGACACAACCTGAATCAGACAAGCTACAGCATGAAGGGGAAAAGACACAACCTGAAGCAGACAAGCTATAGCATGAAGAGGAAGAGCCACAACCTGAATCAGACAAGCTACAGCATAAAGAGGAAAAGCCACAACCTGAAGGAGACAAGCTACAGCATGAAAGGGAAAGCCACAACCTGAATCAGACAAGCTACAGCATGAAGGGGAAAAGCTACAACCTGAAGAATGCAAGTTACATCTTGAAGGTGAAGAGCCACAACCTGAAGCAGACAAGATACAGCATGAAGGGGAAAAGCCACAACCTGAACTAGAAAAACTACAGCAAGAAGGGGAAAAGCCACAGCCTGAAATTCTGAAATCACCACCTGAAGCATATGCTACTAAATAAACAAACAAAATTAAAGTTAGACGAGACATGTCGTCTGATGAGTCTTGATGATGATATCAATTCGCTCGATGCAGCTATTAAATTCAGACTTTACTGAGCTAACACGAACTACTTTATTCATGAAATCGCCAGAAGGTGATGCTCATATTAAAAGAGAGAAGAAAGAAAATTTGACGGCAGCTCCTTCAGAAAGTTCTTAGGAGCAAATCCAACTTTGGTCAAACTTATTTACTCAGAACAAGTCGTGCAGCGGTTTTGATATGCAAAATTAATATGTGTATATTATGAAAGATATCAGAGACTTCAGTTATGTTAGCAGCAACCTTAAAAACGAACAACGCAAAGAACTTTTTGCATATTACAGATGCACACACCTCATTGAGAAACGTCAAACATATAATTAAAAATAAGATAGATATGTGCAAGTAAGCCTACGTCACGTTAAAAAAATTAGGAATCAGATGAAAACTTGCTTGCGTGGCGCCGCATTCAACATGGCGGATCTAGGTCAAGAATTCTCAGAATTATAAACAACATCCTGGTCGAACTCTGTCCAATGTGCATTGGCAAAATACTTGAAAATTTTGTGTCATGAATATCAGCTTTCAAAAAAAACGTTGGAATTGAAGCTGGTGGTGGCTTCTAAGCTAGGTAGACCACAGTGAGAAATAAATACATTGATATCACGAGAAAATAAAATGCTGGCTCGGAAATAAAATTTCGTGCCGTCTACACCGGTCTTGACAAAATCACGTCTTGCCACGTCTTATGGTATTCTTCTGCTGTCACGCATCTGTATTTGTATGATCCTTTGGCGATCTCATACTTTAAATGCAAAGTGGTCCACATTTTCTTTCTACGTCTGATAACATATTTTGAGAGCGTCCTTGAACTTGAATGCACTATTAAACAACTTGACATCATGTACCATGTCAATCGCTTCTTCTAGATTCCAGCTATTGAGGATTTTTGTTTTAACACTGCGTGCGCGCCCGTGTGCTGCCATTATTCGTTCTGAGAGAAAATCGTACATTTATTTTAATGTTTTTTTCTTCTTCTTCTCTAATTTGAATGCAATCTGACACAATTTTGATATAGCTCTCCTGATTGTTTTTGTCATAACCTGACACATGAGCAATGTAAGTATACGTGATCTTAACCTTCCACGGCAACTAGCTTTACTTCTGGATACTTCTTAGTGCGGTCACCTATCGCAGTCTCAGATACTTTTCATATAGACCGTAGTGTCTCTTATGAAATTTGTGGACATATTCTGGACAAAATCCAAGCTGTCTCAGCGAGCAATTTCGAAAAATTGGCCCTACGATAAGACTTATGATACTATCGCTGAAACCTCTAAGCCAATTAGCACTTGCTGCAAATACTAATTAAGCAACTTGTTACCGTCTCTGACAAAAGGACACTTCAATTCTAGAAACAACGTTTTATCGCCGTCTACTATGTAGCCATCTGAACTCAATCTGAAGACGTTAATATTTCTAATGCAGATATCATTTTCTCGCCTATAGTGATCTGAATATAATTTCTGATAACCTCATCAAATAATGTTCCACGGGAACAAGGAATGGTTGGATAAACTTGCTGCTTGGCGATCTTTTGTCTAGCTATGTATTCAGATGATGCAAACGGATGCAAAGAACTGTTTCCAACTCAATAGCTACCAACCGTGGTCGGCATAACAGAATACCACTCTGCCAACTTTTATTTCATCTTATGTGATCTCACGAAATTTTCCAAGATAGACGACTCGACCATTATTATACTGTATCGTCCCTTCAATTCTAGCATAAAAATCTCCAAATAAATACGAGCAAGGGACGTAAATCTTGTCACCAGCACGCAAGGGTGATATCTCTGACAATCAGTTTTGTCCAAAATCATTGTATAAACATCATCCGCCATCATTTGTGTGTATAATTATTGTATAAACATCATCCGCCACATTCCGATATAATTTTCGTCTAAAATCATTGTACAATCATCTCTGCAATCATTTTCGATTAAACAATAATACAGGCAGCTTTAGTAGGTGCTTTAGTAAGAGGCGAATGTTAAGATCACTCTTACAGATTTTTCAGAGTTCATCCAAGCATTTTCTCATGACAAGGTATTTTGTCAAAATTCGTTTATCTAGCTACGTCATGGCGACTCGTCAAGAAAACGACTGTTGTTTGCTCTCATGTTATACCCGAGAAAGCAAGGAGAGCTCTTGAAAATAAGGGTACAGGTGAGCTCGTATACGCCATTTTTAGCACATGATTGTCTATGCATGGAGGCCAGTGTAACTACTGGTGTAAAAACCCGGTAAACACCCAGAAAGAACTACCTACCCATGGGAAGCTACTGTCAAACTTTCTCACATACCCACGTGTAGTGTTTCATGAATATATTTCTGAACTCTCAAAAGTGTCACATAGCATAAGTATGTCCTTCTTGATGTAGCTATCGTGAAAGTCACCGAGTGCGTTCAGTTTGAAATGAGCCATGACATTATGTACTCACTGGCAACCATCATCCGTAATGTTTGAAACACGGAGCCTTAAACAAAAGTCCTACACAAGAAGACACATGGTTTACACTTAACATCATACCCTTACTATCAATCAATAGAATAGTTTGTGAGAAAAAGTTTAAATATAGGATATCAAAATAAATGTTAATATGTTGTTGCCAACTATTGTAAATATATTTAAGTATATATTATGAATAATTGAACAAAATTAAATCCATTTGCAAATCAATTTGTGCATCTCAAAATCTTTAGGTCTCTATTTTGTATTATCCTACGGACCTCTCCGGTGGCTTAGTGGTTGGAGCGTCCGCCTCGGATGTGTTAGGTCGTGGGTTTGATCTTCGGCTGAGTCATACAAAAGACATACAAAAATGGTACCAACAGCTGCCTCGCTCGGCGCTCAGCATTAAGAGGTTAGTGCTAGGACTGGTTGGCCTGGTGTCAGGATAATGTGACCTGGTGGAACAACATGCTACATGTCTGCGGCATGATACCCCAGTGCCAGACATCACTATAAACTGCCACATTGCAGACATCGTAGCGAAATGACTGAAAAATTGTTAAAGCTACGTTAAAAATCCAAATCACACACACACACACACACACACACACACACACACGCACACACACTCACACATTATCCTACGAGTAGACTGGTTTTGTATTCCCCAGCCAGTAGACTGGTTCACTGGCTGTGACATAATTAGTTTTCAGATACCGATATACCTCTTCATGCAATCTCGTAAGTTTCATGTCGCCCAAATGTTTCATTGTGTCAATTAAATTGCCATCTTTTACATTTTCAAGCATTTTCTAGGGGGTTGGCACCTGAACGTAATTGTTCTATTTAAATATTATTGGCGTCAATTTTTTTTTCTAAACCTATCGAATATGAAATACGTGCTGAATGAAATATCCTTTGGACGTTATTTGGTATGATTTTAACTTCATTGCCCAGATTATTTTAAAACCTGTTTTGATATTCAGATGACTTCCATTACAGGACAAGTTGTGAATGAATAGTGAGATATATTTTAGGTATCTTAATTTTAACTTCTATTAGCTAGACGCCCGCATATTCGAGGTAGACGTCCGTATATTCGAGCTAGACGTCCGTATATTCGAGCTAGACGTCCGTATATTCGAGTCAAATGATCATGATCATCACTTTTGATGAATTAAAATGCTTTTTTTCACCTTCATCTGTAATGTCATGCTGTTTCTTTCTCAGTTTTTCCTATTCGAGTCTCGCTATCCTACCCAAGCAGATGTAAAGCACCTGAATGCATTCATTACCATTGAAAACTATTCGCGTCCTGCATTTATGAGCTGACTTGAGATACACACAAACCATGACTGAATGTGCTTACTGGATGTAATGAATTAGTATAGAACATTTTCTCGAACCAAAGCGTATCTTGAAGATTTGAGGTAAATAGACTCACCGACATACAGACAAAGTTTGTAGCAAGTTTGTTTGCTTTTAACCCATTTAGGCAAGTCTGTTTTAACACATTATTGACTATATGATCCCGAGGAAATGGGATCGAGATGTCTCTCCTTAGGATAGAGAATACCCCTGGGCGGGTGTCGAACCCGCGACCGCTGGATGAAAAGTCAGACGTTTTATCCACCCAGATATTCCGGCTCTCAAATCTATATACGACATTCTTCTGTGCGGCTGATGAATATGTCTCAGTGAAAAATGTTAGTTTATTTTAAACACATATTTCTTAATGAAGTCTGTGCAGAGGTTTAGGGAATCTGTCATTTTTTTAATTTATAGTCATTATTATTGATGTGTTTAATTTATGGAAGTGGTTTTGTATGTATCTACTGGAATGTATTTAACGAAGTGTGCATGTGGACATTTTTCATTTGGAATATTTTTTATCTGGAATTTGTGCCTTGCAAATTCATTAGTCATGAAAAAGTTCATGGTAGCATAGCTTGAATGTACATGGCATAACTATTAGAAGTCACAGTTCATACAAATAACGTATTGGATTGCCAGCTGTCACAGTTCATACAAATAACGTATTGGATTACCAGCTGTCACAAGTCATACAAATAACTTATTGGATTACCAGCTGTCACAGTTCATACAAATAATGTATTGGATTACCAGCTGTCACAGATCATACAAATAACTTATTGGATTACCAGCTGTCACAGTTCATACAAATAACTTATTTGATTACCAGCTGTCACAGTTAATACAAATAACGTATTAAATTACCGGCTGTCAAAATTCATACAAATAACGTATTGGATTACCAGCTGTCACAGTTCATACAAATAACGTATTCGATACCAGCTGTCACAATTCATACAAATAACGTATTGAATACCAGCTGTAACAGTTCATACAAATAACGTATTGGATGCCAGCTGTCACAGTTCATACAAATAACGTATTGGATTACCAGCTGTCACAATTCATACAAATAACGTATTGAATACCAGCTGTAACAGTTCAAACAAATAACGTATTGGATACCAGCTGTCACAGTTCATACAAATAACGTATTGGATTACCAGCTGTCACAATTCATACAAATAACGTATTGGATTACCAGCTGTCACAATTCATACAAATAACGTATTGAATACCAGCTGTAACAGTTCATACAAATAACGTATTGGATACCAGCTGTCACAGTTCATGCAAATAACGTATTGGATTACCAGCTGTCACAATTCATACAAATAACGTATTGGATTACCAGCTGTCACAGTTCATTCAAATAACGTATTGGATTACCAGCTGTCACAGTTCATTCAAATAACGTATTGGATTACCATCTGTCACAATTCATACAAATAAGGTATTGGATTACCAGCTGTCACAGTTCATTCAAATAACGTATTGGATTACCAGCTGTCACAGTTCATACAAATAACGTGTTGGATTACCAGCTGTCACAGTTCATACAAATAACGTATTGGATTACCAGCTGTCACAATTCATACAAATAACGTATTGGATTACCAGCTGTCACAGTTCATTCAAATAACGTATTGGATTACCAGCTGTCACAGTTCATTCAAATAACGTATTGGATTACCATCTGTCACAATTCATACAAATAACGTATTGGATTACCAGCTGTCACAGTTCATTCAAATAACGTATTGGATTACCAGCTGTCACAGTTCATACAAATAACGTGTTGGATTACCAGCTGTCATAGTTCATACAAATAACGTATTGGATTACCAGCTGTCACAATTCATACAAATAACGTATTGGATTACCAGCTGTCACAATTAATACAAAGAACGTATTGGATTACCAGCTGTCACAGTTCATTCAAATAACGTACTGGATTACCAGCTGTCACAGTTCATACAAATAACTTATTGGATTACCAGCTGTCATGACATACTTATTGTTATATTTTCAGTATAATATACCTTTATGGTATGACAATTTTCATATAAAAGTATATTGATGGTTATATTTTCAGTATAATGTACCTATAAGGTATGACAATTTTCATATAAATGTATATTGATGATTATTTTTTCAGTGTAATGTACCTATACGGTATGACAATTTTCATATAAAAGTATATTGATTGTCGTATGCCACTATTGGATTTGCGTATCATAATTGTCTCTAGTGTCCTTGTTCTATTTATATAAACAAATTACATCTAGTGTTCATGTACTGTGTTTGAACAACTTACTTCTCCACTTATTTACTATTCTGATCTTTATCTCCGTATGGTCCTGTGGGTAAAGCGCTGAATTTATATTCGAAAAGAGAGACGTTCGAGTCTTCTTCTAGCACATGATTCTTATCTTTGTGATAAAGTTATTTATTCGCATTTGTGGTAAGAACTAGTTTTGTCAGAGCATAATGGATTGACAAGTTATTGATTCAATGAGTTTTGACTTGAGAATGTGCACGACACACTTTCCTTACTTACAGTGACTGTTAGTATTTAAAAGTTGCACCAGTGTTAGTATATTTCATTTTGATAGCTGCTGTTAATTACTTAATACCATTTCCTGTGCTTCTGAATTATTTCATGTACACTGTATAACAGATGTTTTCTATCAGCAGTCTAGACTTGTTTGATTCATTGCTATGAAGTCACTGTTCATTGGGACCGAACACTGAGAATGGTTCGTTTTATTTAGATACTTAGCTGCGATGTGAATAATGATAGAAATTAATGTCTTGATGATAAAGAATGTGTCTGGATGATGAAACTGAATATGCAAAAATGATTAGATATAAAGTAATTTTTGTTGCTGTTTATGTTACCTATGTATTGTAAATTACCTAATATAAAGAACTATATAACTTGCAGAAAAAAATCGAATAGATGTTAAGAAATTTGTTTGCTCTTTCCTGTCACCTGCTCCTTGTCAAAGTACAGTGCTAATCGTTCCGTCCAATCAAACATCTACCTCGTGCTTTTGTTTATTTCTTGGTATAATTTCGTATGCAAAGAATTCTCAAATAAAGTTCAGTGATCTCATATATTGCCTTATTCTATGGTAAAAAGAACATTCTCCCCACCCACCCACCCCACCACCACGTGTTTGTGTCTCTTCATAATTAATCAAATCCAGCAGATCTTTACAGAACCAAATTGTTCAATCTATCCAATCCCAAAAGACACAGAAGATGACAGCGCTAAGGACCAGCTGGTGACAGTCAAATTAGAATTAATGAATTAATGGCTGAAATGACATAGTTTTGTACATGATATATATCCTTAATGCTTTTCGTTTTTAAAATCGGTAGACGGGTAGAAATAAATGGGAAGGTAAGAGAACACTATAAATATCTTTTGAAAACATGCAAGAAATTGCTGAGGTCCTTTAAAGTTCAATGAAGTAATTGAGCTTTTTTCCAATTTTTAATTTTCTAATTTTTGTATAAAAAGTTTTTTAATTGCTCCAGAAAATCATATATATATATATATATATATATATATATATATATATATATATATATATATATATATATATATATATATATATATAGATATATATATATATATATATATATATATATAGATATATATATATATATATATATAGATATATATATATATATATATATATATATATATATATATATATATATATATATATATATATATATATGACAAGGGAAATAACTCGTACAAAAATAACCAAAACCGTAAGATTTAATTCCCACCACCATCTTGTTTTTGTATTATGATTTCTGATTTTTGCAAAAAAATTACTATTTATTTTGTGTCGGTTGCACATTGTATCATTTATTTCCCTGGTAATGTTTCATTAGCACAAGGAGTTTTCATGAGTCGATGGCATTTTTCTTAGTTTTAAAATGAGTGTTGTCAGGAGTCGGTTTTATTTATTTATTTATTTATTTATTTATTTAATGAGTGTTCCACGCATCGTTTCCTTAAGTGAGATCAGAGGCAATACACGTTTGTTCTCTCCTCTTTTGTTTTGATTGATATCGTCATAGTATTTCTGCCATTATTCACTCAGATCCCTCATTTTCATGCACCAAGTCTGTGTTTGTTTTAACATGCCAGTGGAATATCGGTATTTAATGATTTTGCCAAAAAACATTTAATGCGTAATTTAATGCGTAATCATAAAACTCATTCATCAGGTAGAAATATTCTTTTCATATTACCCAATCAAGATGCTTCCAAAGTTTGAAATATATCCTTCCATTTCGTTTGGTGATTTGGCAGTATCACAATTGGAGCATTTTATCAACTCCATTATTTCAGTAGTAAAATTTCATTAGTACAATAGTAGAAAAGCCGCGTGAGAATAGATGTAAGGAGTGATTGATAATTTGAATTAATCATTGTATAATGTGTTACTGTAGTTGTTGTGCGTGAGTGACATTCCACGCCAAAAATGTCGTATATTTTTAAAATTTAATTTTTCTGCTATCCCATTATTTTTATGGCTACCATTTATTTTGGACAAGTTTTAGTGTACACAACAACCCACTTTAAATTACATGGGGCAAGTGTCAACATACAACATTCTAATTATATATGTTATGCTAATTGATAGGCGTTTTATCTGTACACTGGTGATAGGTATATGTACACTGGTGATATTTATATGTACACTGATGATAGGTATCTCTGTACTGGTGACAGATATATCTTGACTGATGACAGGTGCCTGTGCACTGGTGTTATGTATCTGTACACCGCTGATAGGTATCTGTACACTAGCGATAGGTATCGGTACACTGGTGATAGGTATCTCTACACAGTCTATAGGTATATATACATTTGTGATAGGTAACTCTGCACTGGTGACAGGTGCATGTTGACTGGTGATAACTATGTGTACACCGGTGATAAGTATATGTACACTGGTGATAGGTATATGTACACTGGTGATATATATCTGTACAGTGGTGATAGGTATCTTTGCACTGGTGACACGTGCTTGTGCACTGGTGATATGTATATGTACACTGGTGATATGTATATGTACACTGGTGATATGTATCTTTGCACTGGTGATAGGTATGTTTACCCTGCTGATAGGTAAATGTACACTGGAGATATGTATATGTACACTGGTGATAGTTATCTTTGCACTGGTGATAGGTATATGTATACTGGTGATATGTATATGTACACTGGAGATATGTATATGTACACTGGCGATAGGTATATGTACACTGGTGATAGGTATCTTTGCACTGGTGATATGTATATGTACACTGGTGATATGTATCTTTGCACTAGTGATATGTATATGTACACTGGTGATAGGTATCTTTGCACTGGTGATATGAATATGTACACTGGCGATATGTATATGTACACTGGTGATAGGTATATGTACACTGGAGATATGTATATGTACACTGGTGATAGGTATATGTACACTGGTAATAACTATTATAGAACGATTCAGGCTCTCAAGATTATTGAACAGGTAAATATATCCTCAGTAAATGCCTCAGATAAAAACTCCCAAAATGCAAGCAAATTCACGACAAATCCATAAATTTAGATAGGGATTATAGCGGCAAATATCCAAATTTGTTTAACGGTCTAGTGAAAACAAAATGGTTCTATAACATAACTCTGGACAAAAATGCCAAACCGTATGCCTTGTCTATCCCAAGAAAGGCTCCTATCCCTTTACTGAATAAAGTTCAAAAGAAGTTGGATAGAATGCGAAAAATGGGTGTTATTTCAAAAGTAGAGCCCACTGAGTGGTGTGCGGCAATGGTTGTTGTTCAGAAAAGAAACGGTACGGTAACAATTTGCCTGGATCTAACTAAACTAAATTAATCGTTAAAAGAGAGAACCAACCACTACCATCAGTTGAAAATTCCCTTGCAAAACTAGCAGGTGCAAAGTGTTTCACCAAACTTCATGCAGTCTCAGGCTTTTGGCAGATAAACCTGTCAGAAGATTCACGCCGCCTTCAACTTTTATTACACCTTTTATTTTAATCGCCTTCCATTCGGAATCAGTTCGCGCCTGAATTTTTTTTCAGGAAAGGATGTCAGAAACTCTGAAGCGACTTGACGGAACACACTGTCACATGGACTATGTTCTTGTTTTTGGGGAAAACCCAGAAACACTATGACGAAAGACTAGAAATGGTCATGAAATCAATTCAAAGGACCGGCGTCATTTTGAATGCTGAAAAATGTGAATTTTCGAAACGATCCATTAGGTTTCTTGGGCATGTTGTTGACGAAAATGGTTGCCGACCTGATCCGAAAAATGTCAAAGCTATAACTGAAATGGAAACAGCGAAATGCGTAACAGAGATACGACGATTTCTCGGTATGGCAAATCAGCGTGGCAAATTTAGTTTATATTTGGCAGAAAAATCAAAACCATTACGTGAGCTTTTGAAAGTTAAAAATACGTGGACTTGGGGTCCAGATCAAGAACTAGCTTTTAGAGATATCTAGCAAGAAATGAAATCTTCACCAACTTTAGCACATTATGATCCAAATAGAGAAATAGTTGTATCTGCAGATGCATCTTCATTTGGACTAGGTACTGTGCTACGGCAGAAGCACGGTAGCACTCTGAGACCGATGGCGTTCGCATCGCGAGGTATGTCAGAAACTGATCAACGCTAAGCTCAAGTAGAGAAAGAGGCCCTTGCAATCACTTGGGAATGTTAACGCTTCAGTAGCTATTTAATTGGGTCACAATTCAAACTTTAAACTGACTATAAGCCATTAGTACCACTAATGAGCACAAAAATCTTGGGAGATTTACCCCCTAGAATTCAATGCTTTAGAATGCGTTTGATGAGATTCAGCTTTTGCATAGTTCATGTTGCTGGCAAAAATCTATTAACTGCTGATGCTCTATCCAGAGCACCTTTAACTTGTCACTCTGAGAGTGACAGAGAATTTCGGGCTGAAACTAACGCCTTAGTTGATTTCTTAGTTAGTAATTTGCCTTAATCAAATACTCGACTTGAGCAAATAAAGTCTGAATATCGAAATGATTCGATTTGCAAACAACTTGTACAATTCTGTGAAAAAGGGTGGCCAGAGAAATCCGCTATTGATGGAATACGTGAATCGTATTGGGCAGACAGAGGTGAATTTACAATTCAAAATGGTCTTTTAATGAAAGATTTTTGTTTTAGGGTTTAACGCCATTTTTCAGCACACGATAGACTATACATAGCGGCCAGTATTGATGGTGGAGGAAGAACCCTGGAAAACCCCGGGAAGAACTACCGACCCACGAGAAGCCACTGGCAAGCTTTCTCAAATACCCACATTAACCGAATCCGAGACTCGAACCTACGCAGACAGAGATGAGATGGCAGTGATCCGTAACGGAGAGCGCTTTAGATCACTCGGCCACTAGGTGCTCCTTAATGAAAGGTACACGCATGGTCGTACCAGAACCACGTCAAAGAGAAATCCTAGAGAGAATTCACGATGGTCACCAAGGCATAGTTAAATGCCGAGAATGCGCCAAAACGTCAGTTTGGTGGAAAGGACTAAGTACTCAGCTAGAACACTTGGTAAAGTCTTACCAAAACTGCATCGAAAACTCAAGAGATCAAGCTGAACCAATGATGCCAAATGAATTTCCAAGTCCATCTTGGCAAAGAGTCACTTTAGACTTGTTTGAACTGAATGGTCAAGCACATCTCTTGGTGATTGATTATTTCTCACGATACATCGAAATAGTAAAATTGCAAGGCACAGGTTCAAAAGCAATTGTAAATCATCTCAGATCAATATTTGCGCCACATGGTATACCATAAGTATTAGTTTCAGATAATGGACCGCAATACACATCCGCAATACTCAAAGACAAATTATGGGTTCAGGCATATTACAAGCAGTCCGAAATATCCACAGAGCAATGGTCTCGCCGAAAGAGCTGTTCAACCAATTCAAAGAATGCTTAAAAAACCAAACGATCCTTACGTAGCTCTTTTAACATATCGCGCAACACCATTACCAGTTGAATACAGCCCTGCCGAATTATTGATTGGAAGAAAATTACAAACTACTTTGCCAATGGCACCAAACAACTTAGAGCCGAAATGACCAGATTCAATGAAACTGAAGAAATCGGAAAATTATCAAAAGCAAATTTAAAAGAGAAATTATGATCGTCGACATCGCGCCCAAAATATGAAAAAACTTCAGGTAGGGAATAAATTATGGATTAAAGATCATTTTTGTTCAGGAATGATTAAATCTGAGACATCTACACCTCCTTCAGGCATGGCAGTAACTGACTAGGGAGAGATAATAAGAGAAACGTAAATTTTTCCATCATTCTTTTGTCCTTAGGTTAATATTTCAAGGAATATGTTTACTGGGGTGGGGTGGGGGTTACGGGGGTTATTGTCACTTGTGTGGAGGAAGACTACTAATAGCTTGACTTTTCACCGAGGGGGCGAAGACTCTAGAGTGGTTCTTCCACAGGGAAACATGGCTCTATACCAGAATTTCTGGCGGGAAGAATGTCTACTTTATCGCAATTTGTCTTGGGGGAAACTCGGCTCGGTGTAAATTTCACAGAGATACAGACTGAATTACCAGACAATCAGACAGGGGTATTTTAAAGTTATTGGCCAAATAGCTCTTCAAAGTTTCTGTGGGTTTTTACTTCTTTATTTACAGTAGAATATATTTATTATATTCAGCTCTGTAGTCTCTCACATTCACGCATAAAAAATCTCGATTTTTTTCACTGCTTTGTCATCCCTTTTGTAAAGTATATTATAGTACACGAAAGCCTTTGGTGAAATCAACGTAATATATTTGTTATACTACCTTAACTGACAAGACATTTCCTTGTACTCGTATTACAACCCTTGCAGCCATTGGAGGACTCATCTGTTCAATAAGCTTTATTTTCACAGCTTTTAAAAATAGCTTCTGCTAAGTTCGCATTGATAATAATAATAATAAAAATTTTTAAAAAAAACAAGAAACTAACTCCTTGTATTTGTAAAGTTACGTTCTTCTCTGCTAATTGTGATATTCACTACAGATTCCATCAGAAGAATAAATCTAATTACAAGTGTGTTCACGTCAATTAGCTGGAGTTGAAATCGGTCTCTCTAATTAAACCTATTATTTCCTGTTGTCGCATAATACAGGCAGAGCGTATTACGTTGAGCTTACAGTACTATAACTCTAATATGATAAATTAATGGACTACAATGTCAAATACTTTATCTTCTTCAGATTTTTATATTTTCCGTCATCACAGGAGTTCAAATTTTTACATCAGATTGGTCAAAGTATGGACATAAACAATTAGAAAGCAAAAAGGTCATTTAGACTGGGATAATTATCAATTTATAGATAGTTCGATGGGTGTATTCATCTGACCAGAAAACTCAAATTTAAAAATGTAACCATTCCTTAAGTTTTCGTGAAAATGTATAATAATCAAAATACAATGGTATATTAGTGTAAACACGCTAAATGAGGCCCCGAGTGGCCGAGTGGTCTAAAACGCTGACCCATTCCAGATCACCGCCATCTCACCTCTCTATGCGTGTGTTCGAATCTCGGAATCGACTAATGTGCCTACGTTAGACAACTTACCAGTTGTGCTGAAAATAGCGTTAAACACCATAGCAACAACCACAATACATTTGACCTAACTCCACCTAAAATCACTGAACGACCGCTGAAATCATACGTTCGAAGTATGTCGCCAGCCGAGCTTGGCATGCTAACCATAATCTCAGAAGGTTACTTTGCTAAATAAACTTGCAATTCTTGCGGTCACACATTCTTGCATATGATCTACTGTCTTCATTCATATTTGTATAGTGTCACATATATTACCTAGTATTAAAGGAAACCACCATTACTCATTCTATATAGCACAATATATCATGTCAGAATAGTGTTGATATGGTCTGTGTAACACTGACAGTTGTTGTGGAAATATATGGCAGTTCCAGATTCCATTATCAAAGAAACGTAAGATTAAGAAAAACATGCGAGTTGACCCATGTCTGTAATCAACCACATTCAAAACAATGTCAACTAGATTATCGAGAATACATATATTTGTTCTAAGGGTACGAAAGACTTATGTTAACATCAAAATACTATAGACTGGGATTCATTTCTTCATCTTCACACCTAGTCAACCAGTCTACACGTAGCTCCACTCATTTTCACTGCCCAGGTTTTGCATCAGGAGCATCCTGTTTGGCAATATTTAATCAGTAGCATCTTGTTTGGCAATATTTAATCAGTAGCATACTGTTTGGCAATATTTAATCAGTAGCATACTGTTTTGCAGTATTTAATCAATATCATACTGTTTGGCGATATTTAATCAGTAGCATACACTCTGGCGATATTTAATCCGTAGCGTACTGTCTGGCGATATTTAATCAGTAGCGTACTGTTTGGCGATATTTAATCAGTAGCATATCGTTTGGCGATATTTATTAACAGCATCCTGTTTGGCAATATTTAATCAGTAGCATACCGTTTGCCGATATTTAATCAGCAGCATACTGTCTGGCGATATTTAATCAGCAGGATCCTGTTTGTCAATATTTAATCAGCAGCATACTGTCTGGCGATATTTTATCAGTGGCATACACTATAGCGATATTTAATCAGTAGCATCCTGTTTGTCAATATTTAATCAGTAGCATCCTGTTTCGCGATGTTTATCAGCAGCATCCTGTTTGGCAATATTTAATCAGTAGCATCCTGTTTGGTAATATTTAATCAGTAGCATACTGTTTGGCGATATTTAATCAGTAGCATCCTGTTTGGCAATATTTAATCAGTAGCATCCTGTTTCGCGATATTTAATCAGTAGCATCCTGTTTGGCAATATTTAATCAGTAGCATCCTGTTTGGCAATATTTATTCAGCAGCATACAGTTTGGCAATATTTAATCAGTAGCATCCTGTTTGGCAATATTTAATCAGTAGCATACTGTTTGGCAATATTTAATCAGTAGCATACTGTTTGGCAATATTTAATCAGTAGCATCCTGTTTCGCGATATTTAATCAGTAGCATCCTGTTTGGCAATATTTAATCAGTAGCATCCTGTTTGGCAATATTTAATCAGTAGCATACAGTTTGGCAATATTTAATCAGCAGCATCCTGTTTGGCAATATTTAATCAGTAGCATCCTGTTCGGTAATATTTAACCACGTTCTTTATCCTACGAATAAAATAAAACTTATTTTATATATCATTACCCTCTTGTTCAAAATGTTCATGAATTAATCTCTAGTTACCATCTGAAAGAATCTGTACCCTATTACATGAACTGTCAACGGCTATCTGTGAGAACATTCAGCATATTGCATGAATTGCAAATTGCCATCTGTGAGAAACTTCACAATATTGCATAAATTGCCAGTTGACATTTGTGAGAAAATTCACAATATTGCATAAATTACCAATTGACATCTGTAAGAAAACTGGCCCTCTTGCATTTATGTTTCTTAATATTTTAGTAAATTCTAAATGTTAAATTATAGAAAGCGGGACTACTTTTTTGTGACTTTGTACGCAATATCGAACGGATCTGGTCAAATTGTAAGACACTTTTCTACCTTGTAAATAATAATGAAAGGATCTGGTCAAACGGTCAGTCACATTTTGTACATTATGTGCAATATTGAACTAATCTGGTCAACCATTCATTTTTTTGTACCTTATATGAACGGATCTGGTCATACGGTCAGACACGTTTTTGAACCTTATATGAACGGATCTGGTCATACGGTCAGACACATTTTGAACTTTATATGAACGGATTTGGTCATACGGTCAGACACGTTTTTGAGCCTTATATAAGCGGATATGGTCATACGGTCAGACACTTTTTTGAACCTTATATGCAGTAATGAATTGATCTGGTCAAACGGTTGGACAGTTTGTACTTTTTATGCAGCAATGAATGGAACTAGTCAAACCTGAATGCTAGATTTTTTAAATATAATATTATGTTATGAACATTAAAAAGGAAATATATCAATTATACCTTTGCAGGAGACAGGTGACATGTAGAGAATATTACATACGGATATTGTTAGGTACAGTGTGTAATCTACCGACAGATGACAACCTGAGGAGCAATTAGACACGACAGTTTTATCTCATGTTCGTTTTCCGCTGAGACCGGTGACATTTCGCATCAACATTTGTAATTTTTACTGCAGCACACTCCCACCTCACACGCCCCCCCCCAACCACCCTCATTACATCATGCACATATCCTTTACGTGCATATTCATAGTCTGTTTGTTAAGACCTCAAAATCACGATTTACCATTTAAAGATTTAAATTAAAAAAATTAACTTCAAACTGTTTAAATTAAATTTATTTGCTGTGTCCATATTGGTCTCCTCGATGGATTACTGGAGAGTCTTACAATGGATTAGTGAACAGTCTTACAAAGGATTATATGCTTTACGACCAGCACATTCTAGAGGTCATTTGTGCTGATAAAATGATTTTGTTGGGGTGGGTGGGTGGCGTGTTATTTTAATGTTTATAAAGTCAGCATAATTGCACTTAAATAGACTATTAAAGCGCCTTTATTTTCGTTTCGTTTCTTATAATTTGCCTGAAATGAAATGTCATCATCGACAAAATGTAACCAATATGCAATTTTTGAAAAAGAGACAGTTGATGTGCACAGATATTTTAGGTTCAAGTGAGAGCTAAAAGAGAAATAATTAAAAGCCAAGCTAAAAGGGAAATAATTAAAAGCCAAGCTAAATGGGAAATAATTAAAAGCCAAGCTAAAAGGGAAATAATTAAAAGCCAAGCTAAAAGGGAAATAATTAAATGCCAAGCTAAATGGGAAATAATTAAAAGCCAACCTAAAAGGGAAATAATTAAAAGCCAAGCTAAAAGGGAAATAATTAAATGCCTAGCTAAAAGGGAAATAATTAAAAACCAAGCTAAAAGGGAAATAATTAAAAGCCAAGCTAAAAGGGAAATAATTAAAAACCAAGCTAAAGGGAAATAATTAAATGCCAAGCTAAATGGGAAATAATTAAAAGCCAACCTAAAAGGGAAATAATTAAAAGGCAAGCTAAAAGGGAAATAATTAAATGCCTAGCTAAAAGGGAAATAATTAAAAACCAAGCTAAAAGGGAAATAATTAAAAGGCAAGCTAAAAGGGAAATAATTAAAAGGCAAGCTCAAAGGGAAATAATTAAAAACCAAGCTTTTATATATGTACGTAAATTGTCGTTCCAAACCAATTTGTTATCTGCCAATTATGAATGACATTACAGCAGTAAAGAACTTGTCACTAACTTCATGCTCAAATATATATTTATAGAACTTTGCTTCTAATCGGTACCATATAGCCATTATTGTGATCATGTGTCGAATAACCATACCTACCTACCTACATAAATACCTTCCTACCTACCTAACAACCTACCTATCAACCTAGCTACCTACCTACCTACCTAGCAACCTACCTACATACATAGCTACCTACCTGCTACACACACACATACACACACAAACACGCACGCACGCACGCACACACACACATACATACATACATACATACATACATACATACATACATACATACATACATACATACATACATACATTCATACATACCAAAGACTTACAAAAATGGTACTAACAGTTTCCTCGCTTAGTGCACAGCATTAAGAGGCTAGTGGTAAGACTGGTCGGCCTGGTTTCAGGATAATGTGACTGGGTGGGACATCATGCTACATGTCTGCCTCATGATGCCCCAAGGCTAGACATCACTATAAACTGTCACACTGCAAACATCGTAGCGATATGACTGAAAAATTGTTAAAGCTCCGTTAAAAATCCAAATCACACAAAACATACATAGATACATACATACATACTTACATACCGTAACGTAACGTAACGTAACGTAACGTAACGTAACATAACATAACATAACATAACATAACATAACATAACGTAATATTAATATAACGTAATATAAGCTATGTCAATTACGATCTCCATAAAAGGCCAGTCAATGATTATGTTGAAAACATTGAAAAAGGCCTGGTGAAAACTTGCAAGTATTAATTGAAGAAAAACAACACAAAGGAAATCACCAAAAACATCTGTATGGAAATTTAGGAAAAAAACTATTTCTGGTTACAAGAGTAGAAACACACTCTCGCCTATGACTAATAATTGATAAGCTGTGCAAAGTCTTGCGAGATTCAATTTCCGGAAGATGGTTTGGTTTTGATGTTTTACGTCAGAACAACTTAAGTAGGTTATTTAGTGTCAAGTAAATTAGAATGAAGTGCCTTGCCCAAAGATACACCATGGCAGTCGACCCAGGCTAATCCAATAATAGGATTCGATCCCGCAACCTTTAGGTCACTAGTCTGGAATGATAACCACCACGTCAATGCATCCCCTGCCTCCACTAGTCTCTTTTTACAACATAGTGGAGGGTGCATTTGTCCTCTACTACAGCCCAGTCGCTGGGGAATCCTGGAGTGTGAACATTTAGTACGATGATTTTTCTCTCATACGAGATGGATTTTCTCTCTTGCATCACGTGAGATCACGTCCACCAAACGGTTGCCTCCATATTCACAAAATTCCTCAATCTGTGCTACACTTAAATACAAATAGTGCATCTTTAGTGAAGAATATACTTTATGAAACTCTCTCGATGTTTCTGTTTTATCGACCAAGAAAATTTTCAATATGTAAATATTACGTATTTAAGTGATATTTTGTTCATTCCTATAAACCAAGACTGAGTTTTGTGTGGAGGGATTTTATGAGTACCGGACCAGGTCACGTACCAAGATTTTTCAGAGTAAATACGATGAGAATAAAAGCCCAAATATTTCGGCATTCGATGTCGTTGCTTATGCATAACGTTTCAAGCAACGGGTTTATTGAATAAAGTGTCAACCATGGGACGTGGGACTTCCAGGGTAAGGTTTCAAGTAGGGGAATTCCTGAATAAAGGTTCAACTATGGGAATTCCTAAATAAAGTTTCAAGTATGGAAATTCCTGAATAAAGTTTCAAGTATGGGAATCCCTGAATAAAGTTTAAAGCATGGGAATTCCTGAATAAGGTTTCAAGTATGGGAATTCCTGAATAAAGTTTCAAATATGGGATTTCATGAGTAAAGTTTCAAGCATAGAACATCATGAATAAAGTCTCAAACATAAATCATCCTGAATAAAGTCTCAAACATAGAACTTCAAGAATAAAGTCTCAAGCATAGAACTTCATGAATAAAATCTCAAACATAGAACTTCCTGAATAAAGTCTCAAACATAGAACTTCCTGAATAAAGACTCAAACATAGAACTTCATGAATAAAGGCTCAAACATAGAACTTGCTGAATAAAGTCTCAAGCATAGGACTTCCTGAATAAAGTCTCAAGCATTGAACTTCCTGAATAAAGTCTCATACATAGAACATGCTGATTTAAGTATCAAGGGTAGTACTGAAGAAAATTTTCAGCGTAGGACTCCCTGAAAATCGTTTTCAACTTAGGTTACTCTGCATGTTGACTGCATATCAATAGCACAGAGGCACTCAATATATCAAACGTTGTTTTTTTTCTAAGATTGGCACTGAGCTTCGTGCTCTATAAAAGAATGAAACTGATTTCATATCATTTATTCTTGGTAAAATGCCTCACAGAAGCGAGTGACATTGCAGAAAGATGGACTGAGTATTGCAAAGAACTCTACAACCATCAGTCCACAGGAGACCCAGAGGTGCTTGAAGTTCCAAACTCCACAAGTGATGATGACTTCCCCATTCTCAGGGAAGAGGTGGAGTCAGCAATAAGAGCACTGAAGAATGGGCAGGCAGCTGGAGTAGACAACATCCCAGATGAACTTATCAAGAATGGGGGAGAATCAGTGAAAGAGCTACTAACAAAAATCTGCAACAAGATCTGGCAGACAGGTGAATGGCCAACACAATGGACCCAGTCACTGATTATAACACTTCCCAAAAAAGGCAATCTCCAGCTGTGCCAAAATTACAGAACTATCAGTTTGATCAGCCATGCTAGTAAGGTAATGCTGAAGATCATCTTGAACAGACTGAAACCACAAGCAGAAGAAATAATCGCTGAAGAACAGGCCGAGTTCCGGAGTGGAAGAAGCACAACAGAACAAATATTCAATCTCAGGGTTCTGTGCGAAAAGTACTCGCAACACCAACAAGACATCTATCATGTGTTCATAGATTTCAGAAAGGCCTTTGACAGAGTGTGGCATGAGGAATTGTGGGCCACAATAAAGAAGTATAAAATGGGTCAAAAGTTAACCAATACCATCAAGCAGCTGTACGCCAAGGCTACCAGTGCAGTAATTGCCCAAGGTGCTGTGGGGGACTGGTTCCAGACAACAGTGGGAGTGCGTCAAGGCTGTCTCCTGTCACCCACGCTTTTCAACATCTTCTTAGAGCGCATCATGAGCGAAGCCCTGGAAAACCACTGTGGGACAGTTAGCATTGGAGGGCGTAACATCACCAACCTCCGCTTTGCAGACGACATTGATGGGCTGGCAGGCAGTGAAGACGATCTAGCCACCTTAGTGAAGAACCTGAATGAAACATCTTCCAGATTTGACATGGAGATAAGCGCTGAGAAGACAAAACTGATGACAAATAGTGGTAAACAAATCTCAGCCAAGATTAAAGTCAGAGGACATGAACTGGAAACAGTGAGCCAGTTCAAATATCTTGGTTCCATAATCACTGAAGAGGGATCAAGAGCAGAAATTTTGTCAAGAGCAGCACAAACAATGGCAGCTATGTCAAAGCTAAGACCCATCTGGAGAGACAAGAATATCTGTCTGAAAACTAAAATGAGACTATTGCGAGCTCTAGTCATCTCAGTCTTTTTGTATTCATGTGAGGCATGGACCCTGCGAGCATAATTACAACGAAGAATCCAGTCACTTGAAATGAGATGCTACAGAACCATCCTTGGCATCTCTTACATGGACTACATCACAAATGAAGAAGTGCGTAACACCATCAGGCGTGAAGTAGGCCAATATGAGGACCTCCTCACCACCTTCAAAAAGAGAAAGCTGAAATGGTATGGCCATGTCACTAGAGCCAACAGTCTATCCACAACAGTCCTGCAGGGCAGCGTACAGAGTGGCAGAAGGAGAGGTAGACAGAGAAAAAAGTGGACTGACAACATCACAGAATGGACGAGGAAAAGTTTTGCGGAGACACAGGCATTGGCACATGATCGAGACAAGTGGAGGGACTGGTCAGATGTTCAGCAGCACAGTGCCTCAACGACCACACTAGGTCATGAGACTGATGATGATGATAATGATTCTTGATTGCGTTGTTTATATCTATATTGTGCTTAACTTTTATCCATGATTGTACATTGTATGTTAAAATATAGGTCATTTGTAAACATATTCACATGGCCTTTGGACCTTGAAGTTGTTTTATATAAGGTTCTGATAAAATAATTATGAAGTGATATTTTAATAGCAGTCTATTGGAATTTTTTGCATTCAAATATAATTTGAGAGGAAACATTTATTTAAATTATTATTGGAATTCCAAAGTGTTAATAGACCTTTTGGACTAATACACTACTTTGGGACTATTGTAAATTCATTCAAACATATTCTGGGTTATATCATTGGGATACATCAATACTAGTTGTACATCAGCACATTCAAGACCTGCATTACATTTGGATTGTTCTATACTTTTGGAATTGTGATACAACATTTGAGATCATTTCAAATTTAATTCACAAAAGTGTCAGTTCCTTGCAAAATTTCACTTTGTATTCTGAGGAAATAAAAGTTTGCTGAACTTTACAAGTTTGCTAGTTTTGCTATTTATGATGCTTAGTTTCAGACCATAGAGTCGTAGTTGGTGAAATCCTACTTTTTCACAAATCTATTATTAACCCATTTTCGGTAAGCTAAATTTTCTGCATCATATAAAATATATTTTATACGATGGTGCCAAAAAAGTATAAATTTTAAAACGATTTAGAAGATTCCTATTCAAACACATCACGCTTTCAAGTAAGTCAGAAGTTTATTCTAAGATGGATATATTTTTAAAGCATGACTTAACAATGGGAAAATTACAAGTATTAGCTTTTGATGCTTCACTGAAATAATGTTTTAAACATAAAAACGAAAGGTCAGGGACTGGCTATGATTGAAGCACTGCTGTGAAATAAGACCATGAATATAAGGTCGGAAGGTTAAGAGAGAATGTTGCAGAATCATTTGTTGTAGCGCCATGATGATTCTTGAAATGTATAAATTTATATAACCTTGACCTTGACCTTTGGGTCAAATAGAGGATCGAGTGTGTAACAGAATCAATTGTCTCAGTTTTATGTGAATTTAGATTAACAGAATCCGTCAAGGAGTTTAGAAAATATATCAAAATGAAAAATATTTTAACCGAAATTTAAGGCATAGTTTTATGACTGTGACATTGCTCCAAAGTCGAAAAAGCGAACAGAATGCAGTAATGATTGACTTAACTTCGTAATGAATTCCATAAAGAACAACCAAGGGGTTTGGGAGGTATAAACAAAGGGAAAACGTTCAAACACCAAACCTTCAGATAACGTTTAAATGAATGTGACCTTGACTTCAATGTCAAAATGACAAGTAAGCGTATCGCAGACTAAATTGTCTTCATGCATATTCATGCCAGGTATAAAGAGAACACGCCAAGAGGTGCAGGAAGTATATGCTAATGAAAACATTTAGCAAAACTTTAGCAAACTTTAGAAGACGCACCGTCGCCTCCAGAAATGTAATTGCTTTGTCTTGTTTCCCGCAATCACTGGTTCGAAAACAAATTGGTGACCTGGCAAAAGAAAAACTGTGTAGTAATTGTTTTCAAAATTCATAAAATTCTGGAAAGTGCTCACTCCATCTCCAGGAGTTTTCGAATTGATGATCATGTTGGTTTTTTTTAAAGCATACGGTCCTACAAGAGTTATGCATGCGGGTTGACCCCACATGTCAACATTATAAAACAAATTTAAGGATGCATTTTGCAGACTTATAGTGACAATCCAATCTTATGGTAATTTAGACATCCAATCTTATGGTAATTTAGATATTTAGGTTTGTGGTAATTTATATATCCAATTTTATGGTAATTTAGATATTCAATTTTATGGTAATATAGATATCCAATCTTATGGTAATTTAGATATCCAATCTTATGGTAATTTGGATATCCAATCTTATGGTAATTTAGATATCCAATCTAATGGTAATTTAAATATCCAATCTTATGGTAATTTAGATATCCAATCTTATGGTAATTTAGATATAACTGACCTACGTTGTAATTTGCTCTTTTGTGCGGTTTTTTTTTTGTTTAAATGTATGTGCACCAACATACTTAATTTAATCGCCATAGATATAATTCAATGATATTTTCTAAACGAACCATTCCTTGTTTTAGACAAGATATTGCATACAAAGCTCTCGTTCCACTGACGTCTTTCTTGACTGGCAGTAGCCTGAATCAGAACTTTTGAATTCGAGTAGTTTTCCCATGGTTGTCTTTTGCATACAATTTATTTCATGTCTGTGATAATTTGTTTCACTTATCACAGATCTACTTGGAGTGTCACTTTCCTTTCTTGTATTTATTTATTGCGGGAAGGGTGGCAAGGTTACTCTACAAATACCAACTATAATTCATTTTCATTTAGTATTCATAGTGTCAAGATGGCACATATCTCGTTGGCTCAAGCTTTAAATGTGTATTGTGCAAATAAAAGTAAAAGGTTAAAGTGTTATGTGATATTTAATATCAAAATATAGCTTTGCAACAATCTATCGTCATGCATTAAGACATGTACAACGAATTATAGACATGCCTTATAACGGGTAAACAAATTATATTCATGCCTTATAACAGGAATAACGACCTATAGTCGTGCCTTAAAAATAGGTACAACGAATTATAGTCATGCTTTAGAACAGGTACAACGAGATATAGACATGCTTAAAACAGGTCAACAAGTTATAATCATGCCTTATAACAGGTACAACGAATTATAAAAACGCATTATAAAAGGTACAACGAATTACATACATGCTTTAAACAGGTACAAGTAATTATAGTCATGCCTTGTAACAAGTACAACGAATTATAGACATGCCTTATAACAGGAACAACGAAATACATAGTCATGCTTTATAATAGGTACAACGAATTATAGTCATGCCTTATAACAAGTACAACGACTTATATAGTCATGCCTTATAATAGGTACAACGAATTATAGACATGCCTTTTAACAGGAACAACGACTTATATAGTCATGCCTTATAATAGGTACAACGAATTATAGTCATGCCTTATCCTTATAACAGGAACAACGAATAATAGGCATGCCTTTTAACAGGAACAACGATATATATAGCCATGTCTTATAATAGGTACAACGAATTATAGTCATGCCTTATAACAGGTACAACGAATTATAGACACTCCTTATAACAGGTACAACGAATTATAGTCATCCCTTATCCTTATAACAGGAACAACGAATAATAGGCGTGCCTTTTAACAGGAACAACGACATATATAGCCATGTCTTATAATAGGTACAACGAATTATTTTCATGCCTTATAATAGGTACAACGAATTATAGACACTCCTTACAACAGGTACAACGAATTATAGACGTGCCTTATAACAGGTACAACTAATTATAATCATGCCTTACAACTGGTACAATGACCTATATTCATGCCTTACAACAGGTACAATAAATTATGATCAAGCCTTAAAACAGGTACAACGAATTATAGACATGCTTGAAACAGGTAAACAAATTATAATCATGTCCTATAACAGGTACAACGAATTATAGAAACGCATTATAAAAGGTACAACGAATTATATACATGCTTGAAATAGGTACACAAATTATAACCATGCCCTATCACAGGTACAACTAGTTACAAAACGCATTATGCAAGGTACAACGAATTATAGACATGCTTTTAAAAGGTAAACAAATTATAATCATGCCTCGGATAAAACCGCAATGACCTGTTCAAAAAACGCTACCGATAAATGTTTGTTCATTAAAATTTATGTCATATATATTTTCTTTTTGCAGTGGTGTAGACACCGTATGAAAAATTCAAATAATTCCCATTGGCTGTACAATTTGAACGAGGTACCTACCCTTTGTATTGAGATTGCAAACATGTTTTTAAAGATCCGTTTAAAACTCCTTGTAGAGCTATATTACACACGAAAGTCATTTCTCACATTTCTCCATTAAAACAATGCTAATAAATCATCCATGGTAACTAAGAATAGAATGCAAAACAAAGTGGCACTAATTAAATGACCACGACCTAAATATAATATATATAAAGTTTGCTTACAATTATCATGTTGGATCTTACTCTGGTATTCGCAATTTTTTCTTATTCCGTATCTTTTGGGAATGAAAAATAAGGGCAACATTACTTTGTATACTACCACCCGTAAAACAATAATTCGTCTTGCCAGATGTACTTAATAGAGTAAAACATCGATTATCCATTCATTTGTTCTGTGCATACCTGGTAAATTTACGCCCAATAAATTATGTCTACGCGGACACTCACTTAGTCCCAGTGTTCGAGAAGTTCCAACAACCAGACTCCGGACATCAATGTTTTACTGCAGTATGTATTTCCCAATGCTGCTGTCAACTAGTTCATTCCCCCAGTGGATTGGTTTGGATTGGTAATTTACGTTACAATATCACCTTGAAGGGTATCTCGTGTCGAGACATGTAAAGTGCCTTGCCGAAGGACACACTATGGAAGCCTATCCAGTTTGATGCTGGGAATTGAATTCTCGCCTTTCTGGTCACATGTCCAACCCCTTACCTTGGCGTCACTTTGTCAAATTATAATTCATCAACATTGACATCTGTCTTTCAGGATGACGAGGACCATTCATATACATGTAATAGTCACTTATTTCAGTGGAGGTTATATCATCTTATATCATCTTCGCTAGACATGGTTCCGATATGTTAACCCTATCTACAACTTGGCGGATCGAGCAGATACTTTAGTGCTTTGTTCTAGCGACATCTTTTAGATTTTATAAGTTGCTTCCCTTAGTATGTAATGCCAACTAACCAACAGAGTGTAGCAGATGTGCAGTGGACATCGGCCGAAAATGGTGGATGCAATTAACTTCGAAAAGGATACTTTGTAAGTTCAACATCTAAAGAATGACTACGTAAAAAAGAGAAGCCATTACAGGTGTATTTGAGTGAAGGGTACTTGTACAAACACGTGTCGACAGTGGACAATTCAAGTTGTGTTCTTCCCTTTGTTAGATTATGTAGGAACGGCGATGAAACTGACCAACTTAAATTTGATTGGATACCAAATGAAATTTAAGCCACAAAGGTCTACCAACATTTCTCAGCCGTGCATTTTGCGACTGCAAACAATTTCACCTTACACACTTTATCTCTGTCACCCTCTCAGAAGTATATACCTGAACAAAATCTGGTATACTGAAACTGTGACTGATCTACCTAAACACTATGAGATTTTAATAATGTTAGTATCTTCATACCTTAGTGGAATTCTAAATTTGAAGCTGTTGCTAGAACCGTGTGAATTAACCCTCCCCCTCCATGATGGGAGTTTAGACATCACCCATTTGAAATGTAAAATCAGCACTACGTATACAACATGTACAAAAAACTACTCGATGACGTCTTTTCAGCTCAACGGAAAGATATTGCAAGGTAGTGGATCGGTTTACAATTAAGACATTACAACCCTAATTTAGGCCTTAACAAATTTACGCATACGCTGTGTGTATGATTATGATTTTTAACGTAGCTTTAGCAATTTTTCAGTCATATCGCTACGATGTCTGCAGTGCGGCAGTTTATAGTGATGTCTAGAACTGGGGCATCATGCCGCAGACATGTAGCACGATGTCCCACCCAGTCACATTATCCTGACACCAAGCCGACCAGTCCTAACGCTAACTTCTTAATGCTGAGCGCCTAGCGAGGCAGCTGTTAGTACCATCTTTTCAAGTTTTTGGTATGACTCGGCCGGGGATCGAACCCACGACCTGAAAGATGACTTCACCGGCATTTTTAGAGAGGTTGGACTGTTAACAACCCAGCGTGCAATGGAACACAGATTTCACTTCCGGATCATCACCATAACCTTATTACTCACTGTACACTGTCGCCGAAACATACACAGGCAACCACACCATAAGCTCATATTATATAGAATAAATAATTGCCTTTGTATCCATACAAAGAAGGCCTAAATCTAACTCTTGTGTCAACCCCATAAGGAGACGGGAAAAGATGCTCTAAAAATAGACCGGGACTACATTCGGGTACTGAACCGGAATTATTAATTGTGGTCTGATTCCACATTGTTCAGAGACATGATATTGCATTTGGAACATCTCAGCCCTTTCTGAGAAACACATATATGCCTCGAATGTTTGTAAGCGTAGTAATTTGCAGAAAAGAATACTCATACATTTTGTTCGCCGGAAATTTCTCAAAAGAACACAAAGGAAACTACAATCTATTAGGGCCACATTGGCTATTTCTAGGATTGGCTTTAATGTGGGAATGGCCGAGAATCTTTCCAAAAGGAACATAATTCAAAGCTATTCGAAACGTTCACGGTCAATCCTTGTTACGTAAATAGCTGAAGTGGTCCGAATGGCAGCTATCGACATACATTCGAGGTATGATCGGTAGGATTCACCCAGAAGTTTCGAATGATGATTACTGTGTAAATGGCTACAAATGGATAATCACATATACCTTGCGAAGTGTTACAAACTCCTGAGATAATAGTGGCCGAGTTACATGGGTAATTTTTGTGTCCGAAGTTTATTGTTTAGGACTGGCACTGTCTGGATTTCTCAACATGTCGTCAATATTAAACATTTTATTCAGGAATGTTCTCAGGGTAAAAATAAAATGTTTTAAAATTGGCATAAAAAGTTAAATTAATCAACAGAATTGTAGTGATAAAAATAATTACTGAATGATGAGAAATGTCAGAGACACTTTCTGTCATTCTTAGAGAATTTTCAATATTTAGATGTTCAAGCCATAAAGTAAGATATGAAATCTCATTTCTTCGAACGCTCTTGCATCTTAAAACTCTAACATTTATATCTATTTACTTTCGATTTCTGCTTGTATATCTTGACAGTGTAACCAACGTTGCAGTTCTACCAAAAAGTGACTCTTGTGACAGGTTTCGTGGCAACCTATCACTCGGAACATATCCTTCTTTCACTATCTGACTGTGGGATCAAAGCAATGTTCATGCCGGCTATTTTTAAGTATGAAATAGTATGAGTATACAATAGCTGAAGAAAGGAATAGCAAGGGACAGATTTACATACACATGCTTCTCAAAGCAAACCGGGGCCCCGAGTGGCCGAGTCGTCTAAAGCGCTCTCCGTTACGGATCACTGCCATCTCACCTCTGTCTGCGTGGGTTCGAGTCTCGGAATCGGCCAATGTGGGTTTGTGAGAAAGCTTGCCAGTAGCTTCTCGTGGGTCGGTGGTTCTTTCCTGGGTTTTCCCGGGTTCTTCCTCCACCATTAATACTGGCCACCATGTATAGCCTATCGTGTGCTGAAAAATGGCGTTAAACCCTACAACAACAACAACAAAGCAAACCAAGCAAGCACGGACGCGATAGAAATATTTCTACACTGTTTAGAGTCGGAACGCTAGAATAGCTTGATTTGAGGGATAGAGAGAAGTCAAAGAGCATAGATCATGTTAAAAATGGCGAACAGACTCACGCATTTTTTCAAAACACAACCTTTGTTATTCAAATCACCAACAATCAACAATTAACAATGAGCAAATTTTTAAATCAACAATCTAATAAACTAACAAACATTTTTTCTAACTATTTCGGACAAGGTTGACAAGGTTGTGAAGTGAAACTAGACTTCCACTGTTGGAAGTCATTGGGCCATTGATTACACTACCTTTTCTAGCTAAAGACAAAATATAACCATAATGTTCACAAAACCATCGATCTACTTTCTCATCGTTTCTAGAAGAATGACGATCAAAATAAGTCACTAAATGTTCTAAAGAATATCCCAGACTGCGTTGGTGAAGGAAATACACACAATATTGTCCACACGCCATGGAATCTGTGCCTTGTAATTCACGTTATTGAATCATGTTGTCTGGGCATTTCTTCTCATAAAGTCGATGATATCGTCTTCCAAAGGGGGTAAGCCATACGAATCAAAATATTCCACACAACCTTCTTTAGGAAAGTAGACAGCTACCCAGTGGGTTCCTGGGAGATGACTATCGTTCGTGTTGATGACATAAGCTTGATGGTCTTGAGGTTTACGATGAGGCCTTTCATCTTTTCCACACGCAACAGGATTCCAAGAAGCAGTGTACGAACTGTGGTTCAAAAGGTAATAAAGTTCCCTGTTATCAATTCTTGGGAAGTTTTTTTTTCTTGTTATTTTTCTTCACAGATAAAGATAAGTGATCAATTCAGTACTGACATTTTGCTTGAAAATGTTTTGAAAATGTCTTACAAGTAACCGTTTCTTCGTTTCGTCTCTGCACTCTGAGCCAAGAGATCTTCGATGTGATGGATCTCCAAAGTTATCAATGGAGGAGAGGAATGATCACGGAAGTCTTTATATCACTGATGCAACACGGCTTCTTCCGAGATGAGACTCAAAGCTTCGTCCAGATACTCGTCCGTGTTGAATTTGACTGGGATAATCATTTTGACATCCATATCAATCTTTCTTGATCAGTTCTGTAATGTTTTCTGCCAGATGTTTGGCAAAACAGGAGACTAAATGTTGTTCTTGTTCTGGACATCTGGACTTTATCACTATGTCATTTTCTTCTCTGTCTTCAGGTTCTGCTTCCATGAAATCCTTCCATGCCATTTCCACATATTCTCCACTATTCGCAGAAGGATTACAAACTTCCATAATTTCTAATAGTATAGAATGACTTTTCTCAAACTGTTGATTTCTATGATATTATCAGGATGACTTTCACTGTCTTCTACAGCTCGGTTGCAAACTGAAGTTCCACACGAATTTGCCCAGATAGGGCGGAAATGTCCCTCATCGCTGCTTTGGTCTGGAGTGAAATCAAAAGCTCACAAAGCATAACCTATTGCGTAATCTTTGTACGTAATACCGTGACTGGTGTTGGTTTCTAACTGTTCGGTAGCTTCGTACAGGGACAGAAATGATCTCAAGCATTTATTCTTGGCAAAGTTAAGTTCCAAAGGTCTGTTACATAAGGTTTTGCCATCGCGACTGACTTCGATCTTGGACACATAAAAGTGCTGAAAGTTGAAAGGATTTTTATTGGCAACTCCGTTGAAGGCTTCATTCTCGACGTTGCCAAGGATTAAATGTTTGGGTAACTGTCCTTGGAACAGATGATCTTCGATGATGGATCGCTGACCATTGGGAATGGTGAAATTTTTCACTTCCACGAGTCGTATCGGATACTTGAGAGTCGTTCTGCTCAAAGTGTGACTGATGTCGTTTCCCACTTTAGGTAACACTTCCACTCGTCTTACGTAGAGTCGAACTTCTTGGATAATGGTTTTGTATTTGGTAGCATCATCAGTTATCAAATGGAAAGCGGTACTGCTACGATTCAGTCTCAGGCAGACATCCACACCGTTCAGCAAATACTTCTCTTGCAACCATATATCCAAATGTAAATGACGCATCAGTTCTAAACTGCTGTTCTATGGTGTGAATTTCTTTTTACAGGCGACAAATCCCTCATTTTGAACATTTATATCGTCTAAAATTGTCGTGTCAGGTTTTCATAGCAAGCAGGCATCCAGATGGGTGTTCATGGTTTCTGTTTTTCTCCAGGTACGCTCTGTAAGGGTAAGTATCCATGCTGTTGATGACCAGTTTGTTATTCAAATACAAATCCACTTCGCCGAACAAGGAATGCATGAAATAAATTGTTGACGGGGGCTACTTTATCCTCTTCCTCTGGATTTGAATTGTCTTTTTTATCACTCTGACTTTCAGGTACAAGTAACTGTTATTCAGATCGATGTAATCTTCAGGCTGTCCTTTCATTTCAAACTCGATGGGTGCTGAATCTGTCAATGAGGAGACGGGATGTAATTCGATCTATTGGGATTCTTGCATCGTCATCATAGTTGGTGGCATGGCAAACAGATCTAGTTACGACTTGGAACAGGCAGAAGACTCGGTGCGTCATTTCTTTGTCTCTATGATTTACTAATCAAAATCGTCTACGTCTCGGACAGTTCTTCTTTTCTTAGTCTTTCTAGATTTATTAGTATGAAATCCTTTGAAGTTTTGTGAAGGTGTGTTTTCTTCTTCGTCTCTTTCTGCCTTGTCCTTGATGTGGCGTCAGGAAAGTAGGTATGCTTGACTCGGCAGCGCCCAGGGTATTTATACGTGTCTCTCTTTGGTTCAAAATGTCCAAAATGTCCTTGCCCGTTTGCAGCAAAACATTTATGCATGCTCTCAAGAATGCTTCTTTAGGGTTTTGTTTGTCGATGATGATAATTTGGAGAATTTTTTTTCCCTTCCGTTAACGCGGCATCTTTCAAAGCGTGTAATCCTCGTGTCACCATCGGTTTCAAAACTGGGGCCACCTAACGAAAGGCTGATTTCAGCATATCTCCTAAACCTTGTCCTCGTTGTCGAGCGACCCCTCGGTAAACAGGATACATAACTTACGATTCGTTAGAGAATCTTTTCTCGAAAATGGAGCTTCACCATGACCTTCCCTTTGGTGAATGGAATATTTTGTCCCAGATCTCCTTTCATAGCAATGTTGACAGGGTCAAAATATGACTTACTGACGGACAAATAATAAGGATTTAGAAATTCGCGGTGAATGTGATAGGTGTTTCCACCTTCCTCTTCAGCGTTCGTGGCAGAATCTGCTTTGAAAGGAATGACACGTAGTACCGACATGGATGTGTGTCTCATCACGTTGTACGCCACCACATCGGAGTACACAAAAATCAAATCCAGTCCTTGGTTCATTTCAACCATGACTGTATTGTCATGAAGGCAGTGGTTGTCCTCGGTGACGAGTTTTTCTAGCACTGTCACTAACACAGGTTTAAAAACGACATTTTTCCTTGGACGTTTGAATGGAGGATCACATCTCTTCAGCATAATGGGCCACTTCTTTGGTCTAAGCCTCAAAGCCTCATTTTGTCCAATCACGTACATCTGTTCAATGAGGGTGTAAGTCACAAGCTACACACACATGGTCATACACATCATCTGTGTTGTTGATATGATAACCAATATGGCCACCAGAGTCGTCATTTTGAAAATATTGCTATCGCTACGGTTTTTCACCAGATGACTTCTTGTGATGTATTATTGGTCCCAAATGAAATCGTACCAATGTGATGTCCTCTGTGGCTATGACAGTGACCTTCCTTTTTTCTTCTTCAATTTTCCTAATCCTCATATGTGAAGGTAATATCGCAATAGGATTTTCAATCGATTTCTCATGATGTATCCTGATTCCAAAAGCAAAATGGTGTCGAGCTGATGTTCAGTATGGTCACAACTGAGGCCATCTTGAATTTTTTCTATCACTACTCCTTCTGAATGGATAGTTGCATCAACATGGGGTTTATACTAAACAACTGCTGGTGCTGTCAAGTTGGTCCTCATTGTTCCATTCACACATTCAGTATGTCTGCCAGTAGCCATCATTAAAAACTGACCACTATTCAGCATGGTGTTTTCACTGAAAAACTTCCTCTGAGGTCTTGTTGGTCGTGCATGAAACTGTTGTCGATCCCAAGAAGGTTACCATGTTGTGGCCATCTTGAAAATCATGTTATCGTTGCTCCTCCAAAACGGAAAGTCAGCATGGGGTTTCCGCCTTAAGACTTCGTATAATGAATTCTTGGTCGTAAATGAACATGGTGATTGACATCAAATACGTCCACCAAAGCAGCTAATTTGAAAATCTTGACGTTGCTGAAGAATATCAAATATGTTTCAAGACTCGTCCGTTAAAATGAAGATTGGTCTTATCTTTAATTCCTGGAAATTATTGTAATGCATTAGAGCATCAGTTCTTTCAAGAGACTCTTGTTTACGGGCATTTTAAGGGTTAGTACCATGCACTAGCAGTGATTAACTACGTGTGGATTATATTAATTATTATTAAATTTCAATGAACTATTATATTATTTATTATTAAATTGCAATTAACTATTATATTAGATATTTTAAATTGCAATCAACTGCATCTTTCCAATTAAAAAATATTTGCTGTATCGTAGAATATTTATAGATGTAATAACCACGGAAGGAAAATTCAGAAAATAATGTTTCAAAAATGCAGGAGACTTCATAAAATACAAAGGAACTTTTCAAATACAAAATGTCAAAAACCAGTTGTCTTCTTTAATGTATATATCGTAAATTGGCCGACCAATTTCAAAGAAGGAAACCAAACACGAGAAAGCATTATACGAGCGTAGATATGTTTTAAAACAAGAATAATTCCATTCATTCGAAAACAAGAAGGTTAACAAATTATCATTAGAAATTTTACATATATTGTCTTATATAACAATAAATTATTACAATATAATAATTCATGTCAAATATGGTCACATTCTAAAGGACGATTGATGAAGACAAAAAGAATAATTTAAATTTGATTTTTTGGGACAAAATTTTGATTTTATATATATAATTAGCACAAAGTTTAAAAGCCTTTTTCATGCACTAACTGCTTTTTTAAAATGTGATAAAATTATTTAAGGTTTTTAGTTACAGTGGAAATATCTGATAGGCATCATTTGTAAAAATAAAAAGCAAAAAAAAGCAAATTCAAGAAAATATAAAACCTGAAAAGTCCGTCATACCAAAATACTTTCTGTAAAATTAAATCAAGTTGTGTTGTGCAGCTTTTGACAAGTCATTTAAAATATGCTCTATTTTTAGTAGCAAAGGTCGTAGTTGACGTCATTTGTATAAACCGAATAGGTCTTCATACAGGAACGTTTGATGAAACAGTCAAATTCTTTAGACTGGTTTCTTCGAATACATTTTTAATGCTTCTGTAATTTGAGTAACAGCAGCTGGTTGATGGAGGATTGGCATTATTTGTAAAATTTAATAGACTTGTAAACTTTCATTATTCAGCGTTTTTATTTTTAGAAGAAGGGGTTAAGGGGTTGTTAATATTTTTAGTAACTGTGCCAATATGTGTGGCAGATCATCACTTGTTCAAAAAAAAAATAATAAGTAAATTTTGTAAAATTATGTGGAACGGTTTTGGACAAGTTCTTTTATATGTTTTTTTTCTATAAGCAAAAGTGGATTTATTTGATGACCGTTCAGCATTATGTGTTTAAATATTTTTTCAAACAACTTTTTTATTGGCAGAATGTTCTTTATCAAATTTGCTTGAAACGTAAAATGTTTGTACGCTTTACCCGACAGCATGACCATTATAACGACATAATTCATGTTTCAGAAGAAGTTGAAAATAAAAGATTTTGACTGACACACAAGAAACGATGGACAACGCATGACGGACACACAGCGTCGAAAGCCACGGGTGATAATCCGCTACACTCCTGTATCACCCCCACCCCCACCCCCGCTGAGATTTCCTCGCTTCTCATCAATTTGACTAAAATCAGATCTATGCTGTTATACATGAAGATCTGACAGCGACCGCTTAGGGGTCATGTTCTGGGAACCTATGTTATTACCATATTACAATTTGTTTCATAAATCGTCTTTAATTTATCATGTAGCTACAATGAAATAGTTGTCAGTCCAACTATATCGCCGTAGTGAACTTTCAATACTTGTTACATTTTTCAGACAGAATACAAATAATGCAAATCAAATAAAAGTTCATTTTTTTAAAATTTGAAAGGTCATGTGCATGTTGGTCTTTTCTCCTCTTAATGTACTATTGATTTTCTCGCTAATATAATTAGGTTAATTGCTTCTAATTACTCTGCGTTATATATATATATATATATATATATATATATATATATATATATATATATATATATATATATATATTCCATTTGCAAGTGTTTTCCGAATGTGTACATAGTCTTGACTCTCTTGTATATTTAACTTTTTCTGTTTGTATAACTGTCTCCTAAGTGTGTATTTATCGTTACAGCTGTATATCTTAAATTTGCATGTGCTTTTATATATAATTTATTTGTTTGCATGGAATTTTTAGAGCAAAAATTGATTTTGTATATAAATAAGACTTGAAAATCTAGTAACATAATTAGATTAGTATGCATGCACGACTGTCTGTCTGTATGTCTGTATGTCTGTCTGAATGTCTGTCTGTCTGTCTGTATGTATGTATGTCTGTATGTGTGTATGTATGTATGTGTCACGAAATTATGTCATTTAAGCTGTCATTGAATTACATTCTGAAGTGAATACAGCATGTCCTGTTGCCAGTTTCGTTACCCATTATCTATTTTTGGTCCTATGAAACTCTCACGATGTATATATATTTACTCAATAAACAGATCACAACGAACTACTGTCACGTGCACGCTGAACTTGAGTACTAAGCTTGAATCAGTATAGGCGCATGGAATGATACCTTGTCAAGATGGTGTTTTTTCACGATAGTGGATATCTTTCAGTTGTAGTGGTACATAATAATCACACCTTCCCTGTTTCTTTCCATCGGTTGAGTTTAACACAGTATATTCCTTTGTTAGATGACTTGCATTTTTTTTAGACGTCAGTTATGTCAGTCAAATTGGACATAATACAGTGCTGTCAGATTTAACAGTGTATATTTTAAGTTTGCCATCATCGTTTAACCGAGTTGACAACCTGGTACGAATTACGAACGTTTTTAGTAAATGAGGAAAAGGATTTCATCTTCTTATGGTCCCTTTTCTTGTATAAGAAATCGCTTATGATATTGGCTATCACGTTTTATTTGTTTAAATGTAGTCTTATATTTTGGACGCGTACATACAATGTATAGTAGGCATGTAGCCCAGAACAATGGTTGTGTTGGCCTATTCATGCGTGACCCAATCGTACAATGTCGTGATTTTGCTCGACTTGATTATATTCCAGTGTTCTCCCACAGTTTGTGTGTGTGTGTGTGTGTGCATTTTCATTTCCTTTCTCCTTTCATATTAATTTCTTTCTCCTCTCTTTTTATTTGCATTTCCTTCTCTTCTTTTTCTTTCTCTTCCTATGCTCTCTCCGCTACATTTTCTTTTCTGCCATTTCCTTCTGAAGCTTTCTTAAACGCCTTCTAAAACGCATATAAGACCTAATGTAAGACCAAATACACAGCACAGAAGACATAACGTAAGACAAAATGCACAGCACAGAAAACATAACGAAACAAATGAACAGCATATAATCTGTGTATGTGTTTGATCTGGATAATTAACGTAGCTTTAAAAAAATTCAGTCATATCGCAACGATGTCTGCAGTGTGGCATTTTATAGAGATGTCTAGCACTGGGGGTGGGGGGCATCATACCGCAGACATGTAGCATGATGTCCCACCCAGTCACATTATCCTGACAAGGCTGACCAGTCCTAATGCAAACCGTATAATGCTGAGCGCCAAGCGAGGCAACTGTTGGTACCATTTTTATAAGTCTTTGAAATGAATCGTTCGGGTTTCGAACCCGCGACCTCACGCTTCCGAGGCAGACGCTCCATAAACAAAGATATGATGTAGCACTAAATTCACAGCATACAATAAAACATACACCACATAATGACGTTTGCAGAACATATAACAGCAAATGAAATAAACATAAATATATTTTAAAAGTACACATCATATAAAACCATACAAAATAAACAATACGAAATTCACATCATATAATAAACAATATAATAGTAAGTATATAATGTGTAAAAAGGAATGAACAACATACAACATTGTTTCCAAGTCATGCATTTGAAACGGGCCTCTTAGGATTTGTCACGTTCCATAGTGATAACTTCCGTTTGCAGTGTACTCTCCGTCTATCAGGGACTGAAAGCGGTACCGTATTCCGTCATACATAAACACAATAAACGTTCAAATAATTGATTTTATTTCTTCATATCTTGTAGACTGATGTTTTACTAATGTTTTATGCCCATCTGAGGGACTATATGTTGGTAACTTCCGTTTGCGATGCACTTTACCTTAAAAACTTAAAAGGTTTTACGGTATTTCATTCTTTTTGAGGTCTTTCTATGGATTTTCTATTGTTAGTAATGACTACCAAATCTGATCTCGAATCTCCACTATTTGTAAAATTCTGATGAGTGTATTGCTTTAAGTCGCAAAATACAGATTTGGTATGATTCAGACTGACTCTGAATTTGGCATGATTCACTCATAACCATATTTAGTATGATATACTCGGATTCAGATTCGGCTACATTACGTCTCTTGTGGTTTAGTTTAATGTGATGCGAATATAAAAGGCAACCGTATAGAAATAGTTTCATGTTTTCAGTTCACGTTAACAAGGAATCCTTTTGTTCGATAAAACTTTGTTCCATGAAACTTCAGCACAAGGACTAAATCCAATCACCTCTACCTAGAAGAATAAAGACATTAAAGGTAAGAAACCACTATACTACGGTGCGTTCCGTGAACGTAGGTCAAATTCCGTTATGCGATTTTTGTAGATAAAGTTGTTTAAATATTTTTTTATTTCTACAAATGGTGGCCATACTTTATAGCAGATCGGCATCATTTTTCTGAAAGTACTTCTGGGTAAGAAGCTTTCCGCCAACTTTAGTTGAACCCAGAGAAGCGTATTTTGCGAATTTCTTATATTTCATAACAGAGGCCATATTTGATAACGGGTAGATATCGTTTGTTCGGACTAATATTACCTTCATTCGGGATGCCTTCTCATAAATTCGACAATATTCTCAAGATGGTTTTGTAGTAATGGTAGCCATATTTGACGCAAATCTGCGCCACTTACAAATTTTTCAAAGTCTTTCATGTCTGGAAGATGTCTGTTAAATTTGGTAAATTTCTTTGAGACGAATTTTAGTAAATGTTCATTTAAAGGTTTCAATATTTTAAGTACAGTGTCCATATTTTATTTCAAATCGGTATGATTTTGAACAAGCTTTACACGATATTGCATTTTGCAGAGTAAAAAAATAAATCGTTTTACGTTTTAGTAAAAAGTAATTTATTTTGTGCTCTGATTTTAGAAACAGTGATTAATTTATTGGAGAATCATCAAATATGTACAAACGTGAGAGTTCTTTGAGCCAGGATGCTTTGTCAAACATGGTCAAATCCTGTTTGTCAGTTCTCTTTAAGAATGCATTCAAGTATTTTTCTATTTTCCTTCTGAATTATTATTATTTATAGCAGATACGTTGAAAATAGCAAACGTTGACAGACTCACGCACAAGAATGAAGGTCTATACCACTAAATCTCAAACTTTCGCTCAGTTTATCTTTTCTCTTTTCAGGTATTGAATAATTGTGATACGAAGAAACTGAGTCTACGGACAGGTATTATTTATAAAAGAAGCCCAAGGATTGTATAATTATATCTGATATCAAAGAAAACTTGTGACATCAATTCAAACGGGATCCAAGTTTTATTAACTGGAGCTTTCTATTATCTTCGTAGAAGTTAACAAGGACGAATTCAGTTGAGATGGCCCAGTGTAAAGCTAACTTTGATTACAAAGGTGAAGCAGAGGGATATATCAGTCTCATGATAGGTGATCTGTTGATGAATACAGAGAAACATGATAATGGTTGGTATATGGGTAAAAACATGTCGACAGGAAAGGTAGGATTTTTCCCTGGGTCCCATGTCACCCAATGCACTGACTCTGAGCCAACCAAGACCTTGAAACAATGTGAACCTTTGCCTTCAAAGCTTATCACAGCAAATTCATCACAAAGTGACTCCTTGGTAGTCCATGAGAGTGCTAAAGGACAAACTAGTGATATCACAATGAAGGAAAGTACAGGAGATATCAGGAAGGGGCCTCCACCAAGACCTCTTGTACCAGCACAGGTAAGATGGAAGAATATATCAAATGAAAGAAATGGCAATGAAGAAACTCCATCAGTTGATAATAAAAAAGAAAACACAAGACACAAACCACCTGAACTACTTGGCAAATTCTCCTCGAGCAAAGAAATTCTGACCCAGACAGGTAGAAAACTATTCCTAACTGACAAAGACCAAAACAGAACCCTAAAAGCAATATTTGGAGCGATAACTGGGGTTTTCCTGGGTGGACTGATATTTCTTGTCCTGAGGTATTCATTTGGGTATTCCGATTTGGAAGCTGGTATCACATTTGCCATTGTAACAGTTTTAATATCAGTCGGTCTAGCCTTGTCCATGCTTTTCCGCTGTGTTGTTGCACTCGTAGTTCCAAATTTTTTCACAGGGAAGGTACGTGCGGTCATCTTGTCCATTATATTTGGCTTTATGCTGTCTCATACTGTTCAAAACATCAAAAACAACATGGAGGAGGTGGCAATAAGTATGTCCTGTATTGCAGATCTTGCCCTAAATCAGACACGAGACCTTCAGGGGCAACTGAAAAAGCCATTGGTACAAGCTGCAGAATACATTGACAGGCAGAAAAATGTCCTCAGACAGTTACAGTATGAGATGGGTAAAGGGATTTTACCCGTCAACACCAGTCTGACGAAAATGGATGAGGAAATTATAAAAATACAAAATACTGTGGATTCCTTTAAAGAGGTGAGATTATTATTTTCAATCTCCTGGGTGATCGAGAGCTCGACTTTACATATTTTTTTTATTAACTGTTAGCAATTTCGACAGATTAGTGAAAGACATTTTTGAAGACGGTAAACAAAATATAAGTTGGAAAAGTGAACTTCACACGATAGTGCTATCGTTCAATGCATTTTATACCAACTGTAAGTGTCTGTTCATTTGGTACCAAATGTGTGTCTGTACTTTTGATACCAATTGTAGGTACCTGTTCATTTGGTACCAACTGTAAGTGTCTGTTCATTTGGTGCCAATTGTAAGTGACTGTGCATTTGGTCCCAAGCGTAAGTGTCTGCACATGTTATGTAGCACCTCTAAAACCCAAACTGATTCAAATTTAGATCTCCGCCATAACAGAAATCTCACGAATACCGATATAAGATTATATATGTTGACCTTCAGAATCACGAGTCAAATTACAGCTATCTCAATTATGAAAGTGAAAAACTTTAAACGTTTCTAACATTATTAACATTCGGAACATAACGTTTCTAACGATTACTAATAATAAATACAACGCTTTATCTGATATTTTCCACAAAAAAAGAAGAAACAAAAGAGGGGAAAGCAAATTCTAAATGTTGGCAGAACAAAACTCTTTCTCGGTGCATGGCAGGTGGATGATTCAAATTTTGAAAACATTACTTAAATACGTGTTTGATTTTTAGTTTAACCTATATTTACTACTACAATTACTACTACTACTACCTTTTTCAATGGTGATGGTGGAAGTAATGGTAATTATGGTAGTGATTTTTGTTTAATACTTAAAAATTTGGAGTTTGCCTAAGTGTATGCAATTCAGATCTACTTTATCGATAAAGCTGGCAAGCAAGATAACGCTACACGTTTCCATTGGATTAATTTTCGTATGGCTCTTTCTCTGGCGATCTTAGCATTAGACAGTAATGACTATTTAGATGATACCAATATGAATTTAAAGTTATCCAATTTCAGAACTGTTTTCCAAATATATCAGCTTTTGATGAGTGCAAACAAGAATGCGTCAAAACTCTAAAGATATCGTAAGTGTCAAATTTATGCGAACTGGGCATAATGCTTTTTTGTAAATCTGTATGTATTTTGATCTGGACATGATGCCATTTGTAACTGGGCATGATATCTCTATGTGGGCTTGCTATTTCCATCTGAGTTTGATGTCATATGCATCTGTACATAATGTTGTTTGAAATTTAGCATGCTATTTGCATGTGGGCAAGATACAAGTTATAACGGGGCATACTATTATTTATATATGTGCATGATGTTACTTCTAACTCGGCATACTATGTGAAACTGGGCAGGATGTTTTTAGTAACTGGGCATGATATTCGTATCTGGGCATCATGTTGTTTGTAACTGGCCATACTTTTGTGACCGAGCATGATTTTATTTGCAACTGTGCATTATATTTGTTTTGGGAATGGTGTTCTCTGTACTTTGGCATGATGTCATCTGTTACAGAGTATGCACTTGGTATCCAGGCATGAAGTTATTTCTCTGGTCATGATGTGTTTTCTCTGGGCATGACGGTATTTGCAACTGGATATACTATCTGTATCCGAGCATGATGTTTTTTGTAACTGGGCACGATGCTGCTTGCATATAGGCATACTGTAACATGAAACTAGGTATTCTGTTACTTGAACTGGGCATAATGCAGTTTGGGACTGGGTATACTATTGTAACTGGGCATTTTATGTTATTTATAACTTAGCATGCTATTTGGAACTGACATAACTTATCGTTTTATTTGGAATTGGGAATAGTGTTATTTGTATGCACTCGTTTTAACTGATTATGATGTTACTTGTATCTGGGTATATTATCTCTATCTGGGTATACTAATTTTATATGGGCACATTGATATTTGTACCTAGGCATGTTGGTATTTGTATTTAACATATTACATAAAAGGAGTACATCAATAATTCGTTAGTGACACTTAAAGGTAAAAGTGTTTCTGCATTGTTCAAGTCCGGTCTTCTGGCAGTCAGACTGAATATGCATACTATATTGTCTTGCCCTTCTCTGTCTTTTGGTGATAACATTGTTATAACTGATAAATGATCACATTACTATACACTGTCAATGGTCATATTGATATGCACTGTCAATGGTCATATTGATATACACTGTCAATGGTCATATCATTATACACGTGTAACAGTAATATTACTATACACTGTCAATGGTCATATAATCATACACGTGCAATGGTAATATTACTATTCACTATCAATGGTCATATTACTACATAATATCAATGGTCATATTGTTATACACTGTCAATGGTCATATTGCTATGCGCTGTCAATGGTTATATTACTATACTCTGTCAACGATCATATTGCTATACACTGTCAATGGTCATATTGCTAAACACTGCCAATGGTCATATTACTAAACACTGTCTATGGTCATTTTAATATGTACTGGAAATGAATCATATAACTAAGTGCATATAATGGAAATTGGTCATATTGTTATACACTGTCAATGGTTATATTACCCTACAATTTTAATGGTCATAGTTCTATATGCTGGTAATAGTGATATTTTTTTAAATATATGAAGAAAGCTTGGTTATTTGCTAATTTTATTCGTTTATTTCTTTCTGAGCAATTTTGTTCCACAGCCGATTTATTAATAACATATTAGCTAATTGGCATGAATAAATTTCTCGCTTTTAGTTCACTTTCGTGGTTTAAATGTTACGAATTATTACCTGGTTTAAATACAATTTATTAACCGAGTTTAATTTACGGATCGGTCTCTGCAAGAGCGTTTCATATTAGAAGATCAATATAATAACTTAATCCTATACATGTTATTATTAACACACTGTACACCAGTTTTAGAACTTAACTAATGAGTAGACGTGCATGAGTTATTATGTAACATTCAAAATAAGGTAACGATTATATTTAAAAATTGTGTTCTAAAGTTTGATTTTGCGAGTGTATGGAAATATTACACTTTCAGTGAATCATGTACATCTTAGATGTGACGCTTGCTCAAATGATAGATAGTCATAGTGTTTAAGCACACGTAACATAACGACAGTTCACTTAACTACTTTTCCTATAGATCTGTCACTCGCCTGCTACCGGCAGAGGTCCCGGACCCATGCGAACAGATATGCCAGAAAGTAATGGACGCAATCAAAGATAGTTGTAGATTCCTAACACTTTCAGATGATGAGCTAAGGAAGGCAATAAACACAACTGAACAAGCCTTGAACGGTGTGGTCAATTATTTCACCGTTAACCTGTCCACAACCATGGATTGTAATGCCGATGTTAATTCAAGTCGATCTGCAGAAAGCATTCAAAAAGAGGTGAAGGAAGAATTAGAAGCTAAAACTGGTGCTTTTCTTCACTTTATAAAAATCCTGGAGAAAGTTCTATCCCTGACATTGATTCTTTTATTTCTGCAATCCTTTTGGTATGTACGAAATTATCTGGCACGTGATTCCTATGACAACATATACATTACCAAACGTTTCAAGGATCTGGATCAAGAAAGAAAAGATTGTGGATTGAGTTGTGTATTGCCACTGAAGAAAAAGGAGAAAAAGTTGTACATTGACACCAGTTCTTGGCGTATCACATTAGTGGAAATAGGTCACGGCAGATTTGGCCTGGCTCAGATTGGTATGCATTTCTTGCTGTGTCTTAGTGTGCTCTTGTTTGACTATCTTCTCTACTATATCCTTGATCTTTTGAAACGGCACGGGAACGTCAATATTCTGTACAAGGGCAGGTCGGAATTTCAGCTTAACGTCGATGGAACTGGATTTGTTGCCAATTTTTATCGAGAACTCATTCAGGAATTAAACATCAATGAGAGCTATATTGGTGAACTGAATTTGACAGATTGTCTGCCGGACCCCTCCATGCCAGACTCATCGAACATTCCCGTCTACATAGTCCTTTATCTTGTAGCCGTCCTCTTCGTTCTCATGAAAGAATGTGCATTACGAGCTCGCAGAAAAATCACTGCTTACTACTATCCAAGACAGGAAGAAGCACGAACTCAATATCTCCACAAATTAATTCGACACAAGCGAATCAGTGTTCGGAAATTCTTGCGCCAAAAGATCAACTCATCTTATAAGGAAAAATGTGTCAGTGAGCAACTACAGCTGATGACGTGGCTGTCATTAAAAATCCCATGTCTTGCAAGATGTCTTTCACGAAAAGACAAAATATGCCTAAGCTGTGAGACAGCTGAGGGGGGATTCCAAGACGTTGGTCTGGTGAAATGTTCCGGTGACCAATGCAATGCCTATTACTGTACAGATTGTTATGAAACTCTGAATAAAACGTGTCCATTGTGTTCAGTGGACGATGTGGTCCATAGAGAATAATAGTTCATTACTGTAACATTGGAATCGTACAAGTGTATACAACTATTCTTTGTTAGTAATGTCCACTACCGTATGGAATACGGATTATGAAAATGGGCCTGAATTAGAGTTTTTTGTTTCAACTAATACTTTTTCTTTTATTGATATTGCATGCTTTCTTTGAAAATGTTTTATCTACATCTTCTACTACTGTTGCAGACTTATCATCGGAATATATTACATTGACAGTGCTCAGACGTTTCATACGTATGCATTATATTGAAATGACAGTGATCAGGTTTTTCATACGTAGGCATTATATTGCAATGACAGGGATAAGCTTTTTCATACGCAGGTATTTATATTGAAAGTGAGCTAACTTAGGATCACTGTCATTGCTTTGACAGTGATCAGGTTTTTCATACGAATGTATTGCATTGCTTTGACAGTGATCATGTTTTTCATACGAATGCAATGCATTGCTTAGACAGTGATCAGGTTTTATATACGTATAGATATCATTGATATTGACAATGAGCAAACTTAGGATACGAATGCATTGCATTGCTTTGACAGTGATCAGGTTTTTCATACGAATGCGTTGCATTACTTTGACAGTGATCCGTATTAGTACAAAGGAGAACAATATTTTTTGTTTTCATTTTCACATTTAGATTGGTTGATTCGAGTTCATGCATATGTACTTATTTTTCTATAGCAATTGGTGTTACGGCTAAAGCTTCACTTTGTGTCCATTGGAAAGGCTTGTAGCTCCCTTTTTCCCGACATGATAAAGAATTTAATGTGTTAAACGTACTGTTAAAACCAACAAAAATGATACCTTCTCATTAGCATACAAACCAAATTTTGTCATTTGAAACTACCTAATATTGCATATATTCACCTTTACAAATATACTTATATTTATATATACTTATATTCATATATACTTACACCTATATAACCTTATAGTTATATTTGTATATTCAGAATATAATGTTTTCAAAAATCACAGTTTGCAATGAAATTGTTACAGCTTTGCACAAATGAGGTACTAACAGTTTGCAAACAACCAATTTGGGCGTTAAAGGGTTCGCAAATAATTATTTAGGAATGCATTTTGCAAATACCATCATCGCCTAAATTTTCTTCTGACAATCTTTATAGATAGGCACTTATACAAATATTTACAGTTAATTTAATTAGACGTACCTGTCTTACATGAGCAATAATTTTCAAGACGGATTTTAATAATTTTTACACTGCAGTTAATTTGCAAGCACAGACCTTGATTTTTAAATATCAACAAATATTATGACATTGTGATCCGTATATTTAGTCAAACACTGGGCTAGAAATCTGAGTTCTAAGTTACTAATCTTAAAGCATATACCAATTATAAAATAATGCATGTTACTTTTGTATGTGTGTCTGTGTGTGTGTGTGTCCAAATATAAAATAATAATTTTCACATGTGTGTGTGTGTGTGTGTGTGTGTGTGTTTCCAAATATAAAATAATCCTCTTCCAATTAGTTTATGGAGTTTAGTTTACTTGGAAAACCGCGTCTAAATAACAGAAAATGATACTTTGAGAATTAAACGAAACCCGTTTGAAAACACAGAACCATTCTTTCAAGAATACCAATGACTGTATTATTGCATATCAATACAGCATTTCCAAGCAATATTTTGTAGCCTCCATTTTAGTTTTCTCTGTGACACGTCAACAGATTATTATTGTAATATGTGGATTGATAAGAAATAAATATATGTCTAATTTTCTCGACAGAGTGTATGAATAATATTTAAATGAATAATTGAATAAATACCCAAAATGTAAACGTTATGTGTGTGTGTGTGTGTGTGTGTGCCTAATGACTGAGTGTTTATATCTATCGTTCATTAGTGTATATTATATATCTATTGTTCCTACAGACGTATCATCCCAGATATCCGGATACAGACCACTTAACCCTTAACTCTAGTAAATTGAACAATGTGGAGATTTCCTATCGTCGTCAACATCATGTGATATATGAATAAATCCCTGCATTAACACTGATTTCGGAAATGTTATTATTCACAGCCCGAAATAAAATGTTTAATATCTTTTTTTAGATAGAAAATCAAACTGGCGGGTGACTCGAAACCTGCTTTCAAATTCAGTATTCAGTATACAATACATGCTGTTGGCTAATTCTGCTAGAGTAAGCATGTTTTTAAACAATTATCAATTAATTTTGGCTTATGACAATTAGTTTTTCGTTTAATTCAACTAGGAAATTTGATCCTGAGGAAACTGTTTCTAATGCGATGATTGAATGCGGGCATTTCCAGTAAGTATAAAATAAGAGAGTTTTTGAATCACTTTATCTGCTTCTCAGGTAGATGGAAGTCTGTGAGATTTTTCTTCTGTAAAACTTGATGATAAAAATGGAAAGCTGTAGCGTTTTATATGTTCGCAGAGGTACAAATGTGCCCGTCCAGAGGTACAAATGTTAAACTCCAACAACTTGGATAAGACGAAAATGTGGTCCTGGTCGACAAAGCGGAGTTACTAGACGATATGTACCAAAGAACTAATATTTTGTTTCTAGCTGATAATTGTGGGACTCATGACAAAGTAACAAAGAAATCAAATCTTGTAATCAAGCAAGTTATCAGTGGTAGTTATTTTGAAATATTAGTATGGGTGATAAGTACAACTCCATAATACAATAGTTCAGAGAGCTACCACAAAAGAATCATTTAATACCAGATACAATACAAATAGACAATACAGAAAAAGAACCTTAAAAAAACTTTAAATGAGACCAGAGTTTCCCATCTTCGCTAGCCAAGGTTCCGATATGATAACCCTATCTACACTTTGGAGTATCGAGCAGATATTAATGTGCTTCGGGTCTGAGAATTTCACTGGATGCGGCGACAAGCCACCGCCTCCAATCAAAATTAATTTGGTAAAATATTGAACACTGTTTCTACATGATCGACAAGGAAAACTTGAATGGACTGATAAATAAGGAATTTACAACTGTCGGTCCGTGTTTGCAGAAATACCTTTCACTGAAATAAATATGTAATGGCTTCCCTATGGTACGTAGTCATACTTTCGATGTTAAACTTACAAAGTATCCTTTTGTGATGTACAATGTTCCGCTTGTTTAGATGGCATTACCTACTAAGGGAGGCAACTCATGAAATCCAATAGTTATCGCTAGGACAAAGCACTAAAATATCTCTTCGATCCGCCAAGGTGTAGATATGGTTGTCATATCGGAACCTTGGCTTGCGAATATGAGAGTTTCATTTCAAATTCAAGGTATTGATTTCACCTTAAGATAAAGTTACCTTCCAACAAAAAATAGAAAAAGGCGTTGCCCACAAATATTCAATGCTACATTGAACATTTTGATGATCTATATATTATACGAGTCAACACATTTTCTGGCAATTTTACCTCTGTTCGAAAATGAAAGATAAGTACTTTTCAAATATTATATTCTTTTTTATTCTATATTTTTTAAATATTATTTTCAAAATTTGCTTTTCATTATAATCAATGATTAATGAATAAAGTGTTGCTTTTATCCACAGGACTCTATTTTCATTCACCTGATGATAATATTGTGCGTTCCCCGTATCTCACGAACTTGCATCAGATCACCTCTGCATTATATGCCATCTTGACATATCACTCCCTAACCCTTCACCTTTATTTGCTACTAAAAGAAAGCTCCGAATGATAAATAGAACCAAACTAATGCATGACATACAAGCAAACTTACCAACTTGCATACCTCCTACAGCAGAACAACTCGATAACTGCCTGCGTTCATTGCGCGACAAACATGCCCCAGCCACCAAGTGCAGAGTATCTATTCAAAAGTTTTCTCCGTGATATAGCAGTGAGAGGTTTTGGCTTTCCACCAGACTCACTATTCCTAAGCAAATCTATGAAGCCGCTAAGAACAACGTCAAAACCATTGTCTATGCAGCGAAATCAGCCCACTACAGTACTAAGATCATGGAAAGTCCAAGCTTCAAAGGGCTCTTGTTTGCAAATTTCTTCGGTGACAAAGTACAAACCATTAGAGATAAGCTTGACAACACAATTGCAGTTGATTCGTCCTCACCATACAGTGGGATAGAGAATTTCAGCGGCAACCAATATCAGCATTTGAACCTGTCTCTATGGATTTAGTACGTACAATCGTGATGAAGAGTGCACCAAAGTCGTGTGAACCTGATCGAATTCCAACATCACTGCTGCTTGAGTGCTTAGATCCAGTATTGCCTTCACTAACTGATGTTATTAATAGCTCCCTCTCATCCGGGAAATTCCCATCATATTTCAAAACTGCCATTGTAAAGCCTCTGCTGAAGAAACCAACACCCGACCATAACGATTTAAAGAACTACCGCCCAGTTTGTAATCTCTCATTCATAAAAAATCTTAGAAAAGTTTGTTCTATCCCAGCTTGTATCTCATCTAAATTCTAAGAGTCGTTTTAGCCATGACAATATGTATATCGCCCTTGCCACAGTACTGAAACTACTCTTCTAAAAATAGTTAATGACATTCTCTCTGATTTGGATAGCGGAAAGATTACAGTCCTCACTCTCCTTGATTTGTCTACAGCATTTGACACAATAGACCATGATATATTACTTCACCGTCTCCAACATATATTTGGAAATCATGATACATCCTTACTGTGGTTCAAGTCCTACTTGGTCAACAGGACACAAATTGTGTCTGCAAATGGAATACACTCCAGCCCAGTTAATATATGTTGTCGTGTTCCACAGGGGTCTGTTCTTGGGCCTGTTCTATTCATCCTATACACACAGCCGCTCTCAAGTGTAATAGATCATCATCCAGTGTCTCACCAATTATACCCTGACGGTACCCAAATATACAAATCTAGAAGCCAAACTGAAGTTGATGCTACCATCCAAGGTGTAGAGAGATGCATTTCTGATGTGAAATCACAGATGACATGTACCAAGCTGCAGATGAATGATGGTAAAGCTGAGGTCAGAAACTTCAAAAAGGTCAAAACATAGCTGCTCGGATCATTCTTAGAGTACCGCGATCAGAGCACACCTCCCCGCTGCTCTATACCCTACACTGGCTATCCATTCGATCCAGAATCAAACACAAACTTTGTTCTCTGTGCTACGTTTCAATGACGGACTCCAGTCCAACATACCTATCCAACCTCACCCAAGTGTACACACCAGCAAGATACTTACGCTCCTCTTTATTCCCACTACGAAGACGGAGTCATACGGACAACGTTCTTTTGCATACCAAGGCCCAGCAACGTAGAATGAATTGCCCACTGAACTTAGACACAAAGACAAAGTGATCCCATTCAATTTTGACTGGAAGAACAAACTTAAAGACTTAATAATGTTCCCTACCGTAAATATTTCCAGCATGTTTGTTTTTTTATTATCATGGTGTTTTTGTTGTTGTTGTTGTAATAATATCATTATATAGGTTTTTTATGTTGCTCAATGTTGTAAAGCGCTTAGAGCTTCTAAAGATTAGGCGCTATACAAAGTCCTCATTATTATTAGTAGTAGTAGTAGTGTTAGTAGTAGTAGTAGTAATATTAGTAGTACACCGGCTAACATATAACCCACATAACTTTCTCATTAGTACATGTATAGCAATTACCTAGTCTTTGACCTTGACCTACATAACTCATTTATATACCGGTTACTTTATTCTTGACCTTGACCTACATATTTCTATCATTAGCAAATCAGTTAGCTTATCTTTGAAAATTCCCGTAACTTGCTTGTTCACTTGTGGATGTCACTGATATTATGGTTAGAGAAGTCACACAAGTAGTATCTAGCGATTTTAAATATTTGATACTGATCGAGGTTAAAGCTTCTGATCCCACCCACCACAATAACTTTGTCCTCACATCAGGGCAACACGCATATGAACCCACACACAAAACTGCGCTTGTATATCGCGAACGTTATCAACAGCCTTCGTGCAGGAGGATAGTTATGTGGGGTAGAAGACTTCAATCTACATCAGTGACAAATATTACTATTGTACTATAGTTACATGTCATTAATAAAATGGGGCACCATAGCGTCAGTAAGGACTCTACTGCATTAAGGGAAATTTAGGCTGCATTAGGCTGACCTCAGTGGAGCGGGCACTTAGTAACATTGTTCGAGTTGACCTCAATACGCTCTGGTCTAGGTAGGTATGGAAAATCCTGTTAAATTAACCCGTAGGTTTAACATGGGAATGATATTTCAGCGTCAGAAGGGGCAATCTAGCGTCAAGGGAAATGTAACATGAGAGGAGCGCTTCAGCATCAAGGTGAATTTAACAAGGGAGAGTCTCTTGAGCGACGAGGAAAATTTAATAGGGGAGGTCCTATCCGGATACAAGAGGAATTTAACATGGGAATGACACTTGAGGGATAAACATGTTTATGGGGATGGGCACGGCAAGAGTTGAAAACATAAATCTATACAAATACACAAAGACACAAGACAGAGACAAAATGAAGCACTTTTGGCAAGATTGAAAGTGGGTCATTTTGAGGTATGGGAAGGGCCCTGAAAAGGGCCGTTGGGGTTTGGTAACCAAAGCGAGTTATGATACATCGCATATCATCGATCTTCTCTTCGTCAAACTTCGGCTCACAGTGGGACCGTACAGCAAATTTATACACTGACAGCCTTGCCTCTCCACATAAATCATTCTTTTCCAAATATCAGTTCGTCATCTTGGTGATAGCACATGATGATTTCACACACACCAGATACTTCAGTTTGAACAGCATCCCCGAAATAAGCGTCGATACCTACACGCTTGCTAACATGGTATACGGTTTGGAATCTCCAATGTTCAGCATTATATCCATCTTAAGAGTAAGAAAAAGTGAAACCATGAGAAGAGTCGCTGATGTTTATAGTCTAAGATCGGATCGAAACGGGTTGACATGTTTCCCCAATTCAAGGCCGCGTTACGAAATTCAGTCAGAGCGCGGAGTCTCTCTTCCAGTTAAAAGTGAGCAAGGCGTGATGATGCGTGCATTATATAGGTACGTCAGTGTTCGTACGCAGTGAATCTGTGAGAAATACTTTTGAGTATGGCTGAAACTACGGAGACGATGTATTTGGATGCGCCTGATGTGGCTACTAAAACTGTGTTCCAGCTTCCAACAATGGATACTTTCAATTGTCTTTAATCATATTTTGACAGCAGGAAACTATTTGAGACTATTCAATATTTGATATAATCTTTGTTACGGCTATATGGTCTTAAACTAAGTAACTGAAAAGACCAAGAAACCAGCAAGATTTGTAAAATTCAACAAATAACTATTTTCCCGGGAATGTAAAGTGAATATTTAAGACAAAATTTCAGTATTGTGAGTTAAGTCCCTAGTAATCCTAAAAGTTATATCACAATTCCAGAAGTATAGAGTTTTCCGCATGAATTCCAATAGTTTCCAGAATGAATTCCGATATTTAAATCTGCAAATGCACCAATAGCCTGGAATAGTGTTCAAGTGCTAAAGGTCCTGATGGGTTTCATTGATGTAATCAAATATGTCATTGAATGAATTCACAATAATTCCAATATAGTAATGTAGTACTGAAGTCAAAAAGTACTTTGTAATTCCAAGGAATAATTGTAATAAATAAATTAAATCCTCTCAACTGCGACACAACTAAAATTGATTTCTTTAAATACTGATAGTATGGTGGGATGAGTAATTCTGAAGTAAACAACTTAAAAACTGACACAATAACCGAACAAGGATGAGGGTAATTTTCCTATCAAACTCGTAAACAACATGTTTCTAGAACATTCTTAATTTCTAAGTAAAGTTAGACCTTTATTTCAACATCACTAAACATATATATATCCAAATAATATTGTTCTTAACATAAAATCTAAATCATAGAGATATATTGGCTATGTCGTATGCTGCTTATAAAAACAAGACAAAAAGATGTGAGTAGTCGGGAAGACCTTAAATTCGGTTACTGACCAAGGCCTATCACACAATCTAGATAGACATAACATATAATCACGGAGAAAAGGCAACAGAGAATACAAATTCAATATACATAACATCTGGTTCAGCTGATTCCATACATTTCTTGGGCTTCTTTTGCATGAATCAAACATGCAGCGTTGTATTTCCGTGATTGTCTGCGGTGTAAGGTCTGTTTGTTTCCTGGCATTGTATACTTTTTATGTTATAAAACAACAAGGTCAACATTGCTCGAGGCGGATACAACCAAACACACACGATTAAATCGTACAAGTAACATGCTTCTTTTCCTAATTTCATTTCGCCGTCGTTGTTTTGCTTCTATTATTCTCTCCCGTCGTTAACATTTAGGGTCAGTCCTAGTTATTTTATTAATAATGTGATCTCGTAATATAATTGCTCGACATGTTGGCCGTGATCAGATCCAACGTGCACTTCTAAACAGTTACTCTTTTTACTGATGAAACTGCCATAGAATTATAGAAAACTGCTACCCGAGGAATATTTAAGTCTACAGCAATTATTCGTTTTCGGGGCCAACAAACACATCATTATAAAACCATAATGGTTACGCCATTGAATGGTGTCTGAAACGATCGTTTGCGTCTTTTTCCAAAACCTATTAAGCGGACAAGAGCATCCTTAGTAATAACAATCGGGCTTTTTGTTTCTTTAGTTGAATTAATGCTTCTGTAACATAACCAACGGACAATGCGACTCGGGGTGGATTTATTGGCGAACTCCACTTCATCGTTGTAGAAAATATCCTTTTAAGTCTGGTTGTGCAGTCAACGATGTAGCGTTTTCGCGTGCTATTGCTATAACGTCAAGCCGCCCTCTGGGTGATATTGGTGTATTAGTGTGGTCCCAACTGTCAGTCTCTATTGGACCTTAGGTTGTATTTCATTGCTTGTAAGCGTGTTTCATTACCATACGTTTGAAGCAGATATTTGTCAACAAGTGGAACGAAATTTATATCCATATTAGAATCTGTGTTAGTCGGTGCATCACATCCCGTCGGCAGATTCCGCCACCAGAACCCATTACTTCTATTTAATAATAAATCTAATCTGAAACACAGATACCAACGATAGTAAATACCGCTTCATTACATTTATTCCATATATCTCTATTATTTTGTCCTAATTAATTTGAAACAAATAGGTTTTTAATGATTTGTCATCAAAACCTGACTAAAATAAGAAATTTTAAAGTATAATGTTTTGGCTTCAGCACTATGACAATTTCATAATTGTCTTTGTTCTACTAACTGAATACTAAGACACCCCCATGACGTGTGCACAATAAGAGACCCCATGGCGTGTGCACAATAAGAGACCCCCATGACGTGTGTACAATAAGAGACCCCCATGACGTGTGCGCAATAAGAGACCTCCATGACGTGTGCACAGTAAGGAAATACTATTCAGATCTATCAGCAGCTATTCAGATCTATCAGCAGCAAGTCTAATGTCATGGTTGCAACTCTTTCCTACCCGGGTTAAATTAGCAACAACTTCACGTGGAGGTGCAAGCCCGCACGATTCAAAATATAACATAATTGGCTATCGTCGTGTATGCGATTCATTGAGTCACAGGTCCTGTCACATGTATGCGATCAATGAGTCATAGGTCCTGTCACATGTATGCGATTCATTGAGTCACAGGTAATGTCACATGTATGCGATTCTATGAGTCACAGGTCCTGATGTCAAATGCCAGTATGATGCCTGTAAGATGTATGCTGCTCATACTTTTCGTAGACTGTATAAGCTAAATGCTGGAATAAATACACTTCAACAAGAACAGAAATACTACGAGGAAACCCCACAGGTGTCAACAGATAGACAAAATGCTTCAAAGAATCCATTCTGCCTTGCGTAATAATATCATGACGATCTAAAACAAAATATGCCAGTTCATCAATCAAGGACTATTGTCTAGCTAGATCTACATTTTCACAACCTGAATCAGACAAGCTACATCATGAAGGGAAAAAGTCACAACTTGAATCAGACAAGATACAGCATGAAGGGGAAAAGCAACAACCTGAAGCAGACAAGCTATAGCAAGAAGGGGGAAAAGCCACAACCTGAATCATACAAGCTACAGCATGAAGGTGAAAAGCCACAACCTGAATCAGACAAGCTATAGCATGAAGAGGGAAAAGCCACAACTTGAATCAGACAAACTATAGCATGAAGGGGAAAAGCCACAACCTGAATCAGACAAGCTATAGCATGAAGAGGGAAAAGCCACAACCTGAAGCAGACAAGCTACAGCATGAAGGGGAAAAGTCACAACCTGACGCAGACAAGCCACTTCATGAAGGGGAAAAGCCACAACCTGAAGCAGACACGATACGGCATGAAGTGGAAAAGCCACAACCTGAAGGAGATAAGCTACAGCATGAAGGGGAAAATCCTCAACAAGAAGCAGACAAGCTACATCATGAAGTGGAAAAGCCACAACCTGAATCAGACAAGCTACAGCATGAAGGGGAAGAGACACAGCCTGAATCAAACAAGTTACAGCATGAAGGGGAAAAGCCACAACCTGTAGCAGACAAGCTACAGCATGAAGTGGAAAAGCAACAACCTGAAGCAGACAAGCTACAGCATGAAGGGGAAAAGACACAACCTGATGCAGACAAGCTACAGCATGAAGTGGGAAAGCCACAACCTGAAGCAGAGAAGCTACAGCATGAAGGGGAAGAGACACAACCTGAATCAGACGAGCTACAGCATGAAGGGCGAAAAGCCACAACCTGAATCAGACAAGCTACAGCATGAAGGGGAAGAGACACAACCTGAATCAGACAAGCTACAGCATGAAGGGGAAAAGCCACAACCCGAAGCAGACAAGCTATAGCATGAAGGGGAAGAGCCACAACCTGAATCAGACAAGCTACAGCATGAAGGGGAAAAGCCACAACCTGAAGCAGACAAGATACAGCATGAAGGTGAAGAGCCACAACCTGAAGCAGACAATCTACAGCATGAAGGGGAAGAGCCACAACCTGAAGCAGACAAGCTACAGCATGAAGAGAAAAAGCCACAACCTAAAGCAGACAAGCTACAGCATGAAGTGGAAAAGCCACAACCTGAAGCAGAGAAGCTACAGCATGAAGGGGAAGAGACACAACCTGAAGCAGACAAGCTACAGCATGAAGTGGAAAAGACACAACCTGAAGCAGACAAGCTATAGCATGAAGGGGAAGAGCCACAACCTGAATCAGACAAGCTACAGCATGAAGGGGAAAAGCCACAACCTCAAGCAGACAAGATACAGCATGAAAGGGAAAAGCCACAACCGGAAGCAGACAAGCTACAGCATGAAGGGCAAAAAGCCACAACCTGAAGCAGACAAGCTACAGCATGAAGGGGAAGAGACACAACCTGAATCAGACAAGCTACAGCATGAAGGGGAAAAGACACAACCTGAAGCAGACAAGCTATAGCATGAAGGGGAAGAGCCACAACCTGAATCAGACAAGCTACAGCATGAAGAGGAAAAGCCACAACCTGAAGGAGACAAGCTACAGCATGAAAGGGAAAGCCACAACCTGAATCAGACAAGCTATAGCATGAAGGGGAAGAGCCACAACCTGAATCAGACAAGCTACAGCATGAAGGGGAAAAGCTACAACCTGAAGAATGCATGTTACAGCTTGAAGGTGAAGAGCCACAACCTGAAGCAGACAAGATACAGCATGAAGGGGAAAAGCCACAACCTGAACTAGAAAAACTACAGCAAGAAGGGGAAAAGCCACAGCCTGAAATTCTGAAATCACCACCTGAAGCATATGCTACTAAATAAACAAACAAAATTAAAGTTAGACGAGACATGTCGTCTGATGAGTCTTGATGATGATATCAATTCGCTCGATGCAGCTATTAAATTCAGACTTTACTGAGCTAACACGAACTACTTTATTCATGAAATCGCCAGAAGGTGATGCTCATATTAAAAGAGAGAAGAAAGAAAATTTGACTTCAGCTCCTTCAGAAAGTTCTTAGGAGCAAATCCAACTTTGGTCAAACTTATTTACTCAGAACAAGTCGCGCAGCGGTTTTGATATGCAAAATTAATATGTGTATATTATGAAAGATATCAGAGACTTCAGTTATGTTAGCAGCAACCTTAAAAACGAACAACGCAAAGAACTTTTTGCATATTACAGATGCACACACCTCATTGAGAAACGTCAAACATATAATTAAAAATAAGATAGATATGTGCAAGTAAGCCTACGTCACGTTAAAAAAATTAGGAATCAGATGAAAACTTGCTTGCGTGGCGCCGCATTCAACATGGCGGATCTAGGTAAAGAATTCTCAGAATTATAAACAACATCCTGGTCGAACTCTGTCCAATGTGCGTTGGCAAAATACTTGAAAATTTTGTGTCATAAATATCAGCTTTCAAAAAAAACGTTGGAATTGAAGCTGGTGGTGGCTTCTAAGCTAGGTAGACCACAGTGAGACATAAATACATTGATATCACGAGAAAATAAAATGCTGGCTCGGAAATAAAATTTCGTGCCGTCTACACTGGTCTTGACAAAATCACGTCTTGCCACGTCTTATGGTATTCTTCTGCTGTCACGCATCTGTATTTGTATGATCCTTTGGCGATCTCATACTTTAAATGCAAAGTGGTCCACATTTTCTTTCTACGTCTGATAACATATTTTGAGAGCGTCCTTGAACTTGAATGCACTATTAAACAACTTGACATCATGTACCATGCCAATCGCTTCTTCTAGATTCCAGCTATTGAGGATTTTTGTTTTAACACTGCGTGCGCGCCCGTGTGCTGCCATTATTCGTTCTGAGAGAAAATCGTACATTTATTTTAATGTTTTTTTCTTCTTCTTCTCTAATTTGAATGCAATCTGACACAATTTTGATATAGCTCTCCTGATTGTTTTTGTCATAACCTGACACATGAGCAATGTAAGTATACGTGATCTTAACCTTCCACGGCAACTAGCTTTCCTTCTGGATGCTTCTTAGTGAGGTCACCTATCGCAGTCTCAGATCCTTTTCATATAGACCGGAGTGTCTCTTATGAAATTTGTGGACATATTCTGGACAAAATCCAAGCTGTCTCAGCGAGCAATTTCGAAAAATTGGCCCTACGATAAGACTTATGTTACTATCGCTGAAACCTCTAAGCCAATTAGCACTTGCTGCAAATACTAATTAAGCAACTTGTTACCGTCTCTGACAAAAGGACACTTCAATTCTAGAAACAACGTTTTATCGCCGTCTACTATGTAGCCATCTGAACTCAATCTGAAGACGTTAATATTTCTAATGCAGATATCATTTTCTCGCCTATAGTGATCTGAATATAATTTCTGATAACCTCATCAAATAATGTTCCACGGGAACAAGGAATGGTTGGATAAACTTGCTGCTTGGCGATCTTTTGTCTAGCTATGTATTCAGATGATGCAAACGGATGCAAAGAACTCTTTCCGACTCAATAGCTACCAACTGTGGTCGGCATAACAGAATACCACTCTGCCAACTTTTGTTTCATCTTATGTGATCCCACGAAATTTTCCAAGATAGACGACACGACCATTATTATACTGTATCGTCCCTTCAATTCTAGCATAAAAATTTCAAAATAAATACGAGGAAGGGACGTAAATCTTGTCACCAGCAAGCAAGGGTGATATCTCTGACAATCAGTTTGTCCAAAATCATTGTATAAACATCATCCGCCATCATTTGTGTGTATAATTATTGTATAAGCATCATCCGCCACATTCCGATATAATTTTCGTCTAAAATCATTGTACAATCATCTCTGCAATCATTTTCGATTAAACAATAATACAGGCAGCTTTAATAGGTGCTTTAGTAAGAGGCGAATGTTAAGATCACTCTTGCAGTTTTTTTAGAGTTCATCCAAGCATTTTCTCATGACAAGGTATTTTGCCAAAATTCGTTTATCTAGCTACGTCATGGCGACTCGTCAAGAAAACGACCATTGTTTGCTCTCATGTTATACCCGAGAAAGCAAGGAGAGCGCTTGAAAATAAGGGTACAGGTGAGCTCGTATACGCCATTTTTAGCACATGATTGTCTATGTATGGAGGCCAGTGTAACTATTGGTGTAAAAACCCGGTAAACACCCAGAAAGAACTACCTACCCATGGGAAGCTACTGTCAAACTTTCTCACATACCCACGTGTAGTGTTTCATGAATATATTTCTGAACTCTCAAAAGTGTCACATAGCATAAGTATGTCCTTCTTGATGTAGCTATCGTGAAAGTCACCGAGTGCGTTCAGTTTGAAATGAGCCATGACATTATGTACTCACTGGCAACCATCATCCGTAATGTTTGAATCACGGAGCCTTAAACAAAAGTCCTACACAAGAAGACACATGGTTTACACTTAACATCATACCCTTACTATCAATCAATAGAATAGTTTGTGAGAAAAAGTTTAAATATAGGATATCAAAATAAATGTTAATATGTTGTTGCCAACTATTGTAAATATATTTAAGTATATATTATGAATAATTGAACAAAATTAAATCCATTTGCATATCAAGTTGTGCATCTCAAAATCTTTAGGACTCTATTTTGTATTATCCTACGGACCTCTCCGGTGGCTTAGTGGTTGGAGCGTCCGCCTCGGATGTGTTAGGTCGTGGGTTTGATCCTCGGCTGAATCATACAAAAGACATACAAAAATGGTACCAACAGCTGCCTCGCCCGGCGCTCAGCATTAAGAGGTTAGTGCTAGGACTGGTTGGCCTGGTGTCAGGATAATGTGACCTGGTGGGACAACATGCTACATGTCTGCGGCATGATGCCCCAGTGCTAGACATCACTATAAATTGCCACACTGCAGACATTGTAGCGATATGAATGAAAAATTGTTAAAGCTACGTTAAAAATCCCAATCACACACACTCACACACACACACACACACACACACACATTATCCTACGAGTAGACTGGTTTTGTATTCCCCAGCCAGTAGACTGGTTCACTGGCTGTGACATAATTAGTTTTCAGATACCGATATACCTCTTCATGCAATCTCGTAAGTTTCATGTCACCCAAATGTTTCATTGTGTCAATTAAATTGCCATCTTTTACATTTTCAAGCATTTTCTAGGGATTGGCACCTGAAAGTAATTGTTCTATTTAAATATTATTGTCGTCCATTTTTTTTTCTAAACCTATCGAATATGAAATACGTGCTGAATGAAATATCCTTTGGACGTTATTTGGTATGATTTTAACTTCATTGCCCAGATTATTTTGAAACTTGTTTTGATATTCAGATGACTTCTATTACAGGACAAGTTGTAAATGAATAGTGAGATATATTTTAGGTATCTTAAATTTAACTTCTATTAGCTAGACGTCCGCATATTCGAGGTAGACGTCCGTATATTCGAGCTAGACGTCCGTATATTCGAGTCAAATGATCATGATCATCACTTTTGATGAATTAAAATGTTTTTTTTTCACCTTCATCTATAATGTCATGCGGTTTCTTTCTCAGTTCTTCCAATTCGAGTCTCGCTATCCTACCCAAGCAGATGTAAAGCACCTGAATGCATTCATTACCATTGAAAACTATTCGCGTCCTGCATTTATGAGCTGACTTGAGATACACACAAACCATGACTGAATGTGCTTACTGGATGTAATGAATTAGTATAGAACATTTTCTCGAACCAAAGCGTATCTTGAAGATTTGAGGTAAATAGACTCACCGACATACAAAGTTTGTAGCAAGTTTGTTTGCTTTTAACCCATTTAGGCAATTCTGTTTTAACACATTATTGACTATATGATCCCGAGGAAATGGGATCGAGATGTCTTTCCTTAGGATAGAGAACACCCCTGGGCGGGTGTCGAACCCGCGACCGCTGGATGAAAAGTCAGACGTTTTATCCACCCAGATATTCCGGCTCTCAAATCTATATACGACATTCTTCTGTGCGGCTGAAGAATATGTCTCAGTGAAAAATGTTAGTTTATTTTAAACACATATTTCTTAATGAAGTCTGTGCAGAGGTTTAGGGAATCTGTCATTTTTTAAATTTATAGTCATTATTATTGATGTGTTTAATTTATGGGAGTGGTTTTATATGTATCTACTGGAATGTATTTAACGAAGTGTGCATGTGGACATTTTTCATTTGGAATATTTTTTATCTGGAATTTGTGCCTTGCAAATTCATTAGTCATGAAAAAGTTCATGGTAGCATAGCTTGAATGTACATGGCATAACGATTAGAAGTTTCATCCTGTTGTGAATGAAGTTTCAAAACTGACCAATCCAAATAATTCCCACGATTAACGCCGTAGACTGTAACAGTCAGTTCAAGCCGTTGGACTGTTCGTATAGAGTCACAATTCATACAAATAACGTATTGGATTACCAGCTGTCACAGTTCATACAAATAACATATTGGATTACCAGCTGTCACAGTTCACACAAATAACGTATTGGATTACCAGCTGTCACAATTCATACAAATAACTTATTGGATTACCAGCTGTCACAGTTCATACAAATAACGTATTGGATTACCAGCTGTCACAGTTCATACAAGTAACTTATTGGATTACCAGCTGTCACAGTTCATTCAAATAACTTATTGGATTACCAGCTGTTACAGTTCATACAAATAACTTATTGGATCAAAGCTATCACAGTTCACGCAAATCACTTATTTGATTACCAGCTGTCACAGTTCATAGAAATAACGTATTAAATTACCGGCTGTCAAAATTCATACAAATAACGTATTGGATTACCAGCTGTTACAGTTCATACAAATAACGTATTGGATACCAGCTGTCACAATTCATACAAATAACGTATTGAATACAAGCTGTCATAGTTCATACAAATAACGTATTGGATACCAGCTGTCACAGTTCATACAAATAATGTGTTGGATTACCAGCTGTCGCAATTCATACAAATAACGTATTGGATTACCAGCTGTCACAGTTCATTCAAATAACGTATTGGATTACCAGCTGTCACAGTTCATACAAATAACGTATTGGATTACCAGCTGTCACAGTTCATACAAATAACGTATTGGATTACCAGCTGTTACAGTTCATAGAAATAACGTATTGGATTACCAGCTCTCACAGTTCATTCAAATAACGTATTGGATTACCATCTGTCACAATTCATACAAATAACGTATTGGATTACCACCTGTCACAGTTCATTCAAATAACGTATTGGATTTCCAGCTGTCACAGTTCATACAAATAACGTATTGGATTACCAGCTGTCACAGTTCATACAAATAACATATTGGATTACCAGCTGTCAGAATTCATACAAATAACGTATTGGATTACCAGCTGTCACAGTTCATACAAATAACGTATTGGATTACCAGCTGTCAGAATTCATACAAATAACGTATTGGATTACCAGCTGTCACAGTTCATTCAAATAACGTATTGGATTGCCATCTGTCACAATTCATACAAATAACGTATTGGATTTCCAGCTGTCACACTTCATTCAAATAACGTATTGGATTACCAGCTGTCACAGTTCATACAAATAACGTGTTGGATTACCAGCTGTCACAGTTCATACAAAAGGTATTGGATTACCAGCTGTCACAATTCATACAAATAACGTATTGGATTACCAGCTGTCACAATTCATACAAAGAACGTATTGGATTACCAGCTGTCACAGTTCATTCAAATAACGTATTGGATTACCAGCTGTCACAGTTCATACAAATAACTTATTGGATTACCAGCTGTCATGACATACTTATTGTTATATTTTCAGTATAATATACCTTTATGGTATGACAATTTTCATATAAAAGTAAATTGATGGTTATATTTTCAGTATAATGTACCTATAAGGTATGATAATTTTCATATAAATGTATACTGATGATTATTTTTTCAGTGTAATGTACCTATACGGTATGACAATTTTCATATAAAAGTATATTGATTGTCGTATGCTACTATTGGATTTGCGTATCATAATTGTCTCTAGTGTCCTTGTTCTATTTATATAAACAAATTACATCTAGTGTTCATGTACTGTGTTTGAACAACTTACTTCTCCACTCATTTACTATTCTGATCTTTATCTCCGTATGGTCCTGTGGGTAAAGCGCTGAATTTATATTCGAAAAGACAGACGTTCGAGTCTTCTTCTAGCACATGATTCTTATCTTTGTGATAAAGTCATTTTTTCGCATTTGTGGTAAGAACTAGTTTTGTCAGAGCATAATGGATTGACAAGTTATTGATTCAATGAGTTTTGACTTGAGAATGTGCACGACACACTTTCCTTACTTACAGTGACTGTTAGTATTTAAAAGTTGCACCAGTGTTAGTATATTTCATTTTGATAGCTGCTGTTAATTACTTAATACCATTTCCTGTGCTTCTGAATTATTTCATGTACACTGTATAACAGATGTTTTCTATCAGCAGTCTAGACTTGTTTGATTCATTGCTATAAAGTCACTGTTCATTGGGACCGAACACTGAGAATGGTTCGTTTTATTTAGATACTTAGCTGCGATGTGAATAATGATAGAAATTAATGTCTTGATGATAAAGAATGTGTCTGGATGATGAAACTGAATATGCAAAAATGATTAGATATAAACTAATTTTTGTTGCTGTTTATGTTACCTATGTATTGTAAATTACCTAATATAAAGAACTATATAACTTGCAGAAAAAAATGGAATAGATGTTAAGAAATTTGTTTGTTCTTTCCTGTCACCTGCTCCTTGTCAAAGTACAGTGCTAATCGTTCCGTCCAATCAAACATCTACCTCGTGCTTTTGTTTATTTCTTGGTATAATTTCGTATGCAAAGAATTGTCAAATAAAGTTCAGTGATCTCATATATTGCCTTATTCTATGGTAAAAAGAACATTCTCCCCACCCACCCACCCCACCACCACGTGTTTGTGTCTCTTCATAATTAATCAAATCCAGCAGATCTTTACAGAACCAAATTGTTCAATCTATCCAATCCCAAAAGACACAGAAGATGACAGCGCTAAGGACCAGCTGGTGACAGTCAAATTAGAATTAATGAATTAATGGCTGAAATGACATAGTTTTGTACATGATATATATCCTTAATGCTTTTCGTTTTTAAAATCGGTAGACGGGTAGAAATAAATGGGAAGGTAAGAGAACACTATAAATATCTTTTGAAAACATGCAAGAAATTGCTGAGGTCCTTTAAAGTTCAATGAAGCAATTGAGCTTTTTTTCAATTTTTAATTTTCTAATTTTTGTATAAAAAGTTTTTTAATTGCTCCAGAAAATCATATATATATATATATATATATATATATATATATATATATATATATATATATATATATATATATATATATATATTTTTATATGACAAGGGAAATAACTCGTACAAAAATAACCAAAACCGTAAGATTTAATTCCCACGACCATTTTGTTTTTGTATTATGATTTCTGATTTTTGCAAAAAAATTACTATTTATTTTGCGTCGGTTGCACATTGTATCATTTATTTCCCTGGTAATGTTTCATTAGCACAAGGAGTTTTCATGAGTCGATGGCATTTTTCTTAGTTTTAAAATGAGTGTTGTCAGGAGTCGGTTTTATTTATTTATTTATTTATTTATTTATTTAATGAGTGTTCCACGCATCGTTCCCTTAAGTGAGATCAGAGGCAATACCCATTTGTTCTCTCCTCTTTTGTTTTGATTGATATCGTCATAGTATTTCTGCCATTATTCACTCAGATCCCTCATTTTCATGCATCAAGTCTGTATTTGTTTTAACATGCCAGTGGAATATCTGTATTTAATGATTTTGCCAAAAAACATTTAATGCGTAATTTAATGCGTAATCATAAAACTCATTCATCAGGTAGAAATATTCTTTTCATATTACCCAATCAAGATGCTTCCAAAATTTGAAATATATCCTTCAATTTTGTTTTGTGATTTGGCAGTACCACAATTGAAGCATTTTATCAACTCCATTATTTCAGTAATAAGATTTCATTAGTACAATAGTAGAAAAGCCGCGTGAGAATAGATGTAAGGAGTGATTGATAATTTGAATTAATCATTGCATAATGTGTTCCTGTAGTTGTTGTGCCTGAGTGACATTCCACGCCAAAAATGTCGTATATTTTTAAAATTTAATTTTTCTGCTATCCCATTATTTTTATGGCTACCATTTATTTTGGAAAAGTTTTAGTGTACACAACAACCCACTTTAAATTACATGGGGCAAGTGTCAACATACAACATTCTAATTATATATGTTATGCTAATTGATAGGCGTTTTATCTGTACACTGGTGATAGGTATATGTACACTGGTGATATTTATATGTACACTGATGATAGGTATCTCTGTACTGGTGACAGATATATCTTGACTGATGACAGGTGCCTGTGCATTGGTGTTATGTATCTGTACACCGCTGATAGGTATCTGTACACTGGCGATAGGTATCGGTACACTGGTGATAGGTATCTCTACACAGTCTATAGGTATATATACATTTGTGATAGGTAACTCTGCACTGGTGACAGGTGCATGTTGACTGGTGATAACTATGTGTACACCAGTGATAAGTATATGTACACTGGTGATAGGTATATGTACACTGGTGATATATATCTGTACAGTGGTGATAGGTATCTTTGCACTGGTGACACGTGCTTGTGCACTGGTGATATGTATATGTACACTGGTGATATGTATATGTACACTGGTGATATGTATCTTTGCACTGGTGATAGGTATGTTTACCCTGCTGATAGGTAAATGTACACTGGAGATATGTATATGTACACTGGTGATAGTTATCTTTGCACTGGTGATAGGTATATGTATACTGGTGATATGTATATGTAAACTGGTGATAGGTAAATGTACACTGGAGATATGTATATGTACACTGGCGATATGTATATGTACACTGGTGATAGGTATCTTTGCACTGGTGATATGTATATGTACACTGGTGATATGTATCTTTGCACTAGTGATATGTATATGTACACTGGTGATAGGTATCTTTGCACTGGTGATATGAATATGTACACTGGCGATATGTATATGTACACTGGTGATAGGTATATGTACACTGGAGATATGTATATGTACACTGGTGATAGGTATATGTACACTGGTAATAACTATTATAGAACGATTCAGGCTCTCAAAATTATTGAACAGGTAAATATATCCTCAGTAAATGCCTCAGATAAAAACTCCCAAAATGCAAGCAAATTCACGATAAATCCATAAATTTAGATAGGAATTATAGCCGCAAATATCCAAATTTGTTTAACGGTCTAGTGAAAACAAAATGGTTCTACAACATAACTCTGGACAAAAATGCCAAACCGTATGCCTTGTCTATCCCAAGAAAGGTTCCTATCCCTTTACTGAATAAAGTTCCAAAGAAGTTGGATAGAATGCGAAAAATGGGTGTTATTTCAAAAGTAGAGCCCACTGAGTGGTGCGCGGCAATGGTTGTTGTTCAGAAAAGAAACGGTACGGTAACAATTTGCCTGGATCTAACTAAACTAAATTAATCGTTAAAAGAGAGAACCAACCACTACCATCAGTTGAAAATTCCCTTGCAAAACTAGCAGGTGCAAAGTGTTTCACCAAACTTCATGCAGTCTCAGGCTTTTGGCAGATAAACCTGTCAGAAGATTCACGCCGCCTTCAACTTTTATTACTCCTTTTATTTTAATCGCCTTCCATTCGGAATCAGTTCGCGCCTGAATTTTTTTCAGGAAAGGATGTCAGAAACTCTGAAGCGACTTGACGGAACACACTGTCACATGGACTATGTTCTTGTTTTGGGGGAAACCCAGAAACACCATGACGAAAGACTAGAAATGGTCATGAAATCAATTCAAAGGACCGGCGTCATTTTGAATGCTGAAAAATGTGAATTTTCGAAACGATCCATTACGTTTCTTGGGCATGTTGTTGACGAAAACGGTTGCCGACCTGATCCGAAAAATGTCAAAGCTATAACTGAAATGGAAACAGCGAAATGCGTAACAGAGATACGACGATTTCTCAGTATGGCAAATCAGCGTGGCAAATTTAGTTTATATTTGGCAGAAAAATCAAAACCATTACGTGAGCTTTTGAAAGTTAAAAATACGTGGACTTGGGGTCCAGATCAAGAACTAGCTTTTAGAGATATCTAGCAAGAAATGAAATCTTCACCAACTTTAGCACATTATGATCCAAATAGAGAAATAGTTGTATCTGCAGATGCATCTTCATTTGGACTAGGTGCTGTGCTACGGCAGAAGCACGGTAGCACTCTGAGACCGATGGCGTTCGCATCGCGAGGTATGTCAGAAACTGATCAACGCTAAGCTCAAGTAGAGAAAGAGGCCCTTGCAATCACTTGGGAATGTTAACGCTTCAGTAGCTATTTAATTGGGTCACAATTCAAACTTTAAACTGACTATAAGCCATTAGTACCACTAATGAGCACAAAAATCTTGGGAGATTTACCCCCTAGAATTCAATGCTTTAGAATGCGTTTGATGAGATTCAACTTTTGCATAGTTCATGTTGCTGGCAAAAATCTATTAACTGCTGATGCTCTATCCAGAGCACCTTTAACTTGTCACTCTGAGAGTGACAGAGAATTTCGGGCTGAAACTAACGCCTTAGTTGATTTCTTAGTTAGTAATTTGCCTTCATCAAATACTCGACTTGAGCAAATAAAGTCTGAATATCGAAATGATTCGATTTGCAAACAACTTGTACAATTCTATGAAAAAGGGTGGCCAGAGAAATTCGCTATTGATGGAATACGTGAATCGTATTGGGCAGACAGAGGTGAATTTACAATTCAAAATGGTCTTTTAATGAAAGATTTTTGTTTTAGGGTTTAACGCCATTTTTCAGCACACGATAGGCTATACATGGCGGCCAGTATTGATGGTGGAGGAAGAACCCTGGAAAACCCCGGGAAGAACTACCGACCCACGAGAAGCTACTGGCAAGCTTTCTCACATACCCACATTAACCGAATCCGAGACTCGAACCTACGCAGACAGAGGTGACATGGCAGTGATCCGTAACGGAGAGCGCTTTAGATCACTCGGCCACTAGGTGCTCCTTAATGAAAGGTACACGCATGGTCGTACCAGAACCACGTCAAAGAGAAATCCTAGAGAGAATTCACGATGGTCACCAAGGCATAGTTAAATGCCGAGAATGCGCCAAAACGTCATTTTGGTGGAAAGGACTAAGTACTCAGCTAGAACACTTGGTAAAGTCTTACCAAAACTGCATCGAAAACTCAAGAGATCAAGCTGAACCAATGATGCCAAATGAATTTCCAAGTCTATCTTGGCAAAGAGTCACTTTAGACTTGTTTGAACTGAATGGTCAAACATATCTCTTGGTGATTGATTATTTCTCACGATACATCGAAATAGTAAAATTGCAAGGCACAGGTTCAAAAGCAATTGTAAATCATCTCAGATCAATATTTGCGCGACGTGGTATACCATAAGTATTAGTTTCAGATAATGGTCCGCAATACACATCCGCAATACTCAAAGACAAATTATGGGTTCAGGCATATTACAATTAGTCCGAAATATCCACAGAGCAATGGTCTCGCCGAAAGAGCTGTTCAACCAATTCAAAGAATGCTTAAAAATCCAAACGATCCTTACGTAGCTCTTTTAACATATCGCGCAACACCATTACCAGTTGAATACAGCCCTGCCGAATTATTGATGGGAAGAAAATTAGAAACTACTTTGCCAATGGCACCAAACAACTTACAGCCGAAATGACCAGATTTAATGAAACTGAAGAAATCGGAAAACTACCAAAAGAAAATTTAAAAGAGAAATTATGATCGTCGACATCGCGCCCAAAATATGAAAAAACTTCAGGTAGGGAATAAATTATGGATTAAAGATCATTTTTCTTCAGGAATGATTAAATCTGAGACATCTACAGCTCCTTCAGGCATGGCAGTAACTGACGAGGGAGAGATAATAGGAGAAAGGTAAATTTTTCCATCATTCTTTTGTCCTTAGGTTAATATTTCAAGGAAGATGTTTACTGGGGTGGGGTGGGGGTTACGGGGGTTATTGTCCCTTGTGTGGAGGAAGACTACTAATAGCTTGACTTTTCACCGAGGGGGCGAGGACTCTAGAGTGGTTCTTCCACAGGGAAACATGGCTCTATACTAGAATTTCTGGCGGGAGAATGTCTACTTTATCGCAATTTGTCTTGGGGGAAACTCGGATCGGTGGGAATTTCATAGAGATAGATACTGAATTGCCAGACAATCAGACAGGGGTATTTTAAAGTTATTGGCCAAATAGCTCTTAAAGTTTCTGTGGGTTTTTACTTCTTTATTTACAGTAGAATATATTTATTATATTCAGCTCTGTAGTCTCTCACATTCACGCATAAAAAATCTCGATTTTTTTCACTGCTTTGTCATCTCTGTTGTAAAGTTTATTATAGTACACGGAAGCCTTTGGTGAAATCAACGTAATGTACTGGTTATACTACCTTAACTGACAAGACATTTCCTTGTATTCGTATTACAAACCTTGCAGCCATTGGAGGACTCATCTGTTCAATAAGCTTTATTTTCACAGCTTTTAAAAATAGCTTCTGCTATGTTCGCATTGATAATATTAATAATAATAATTATTATTATATAAAAAACAAGAAACGAATTCCTTGTATTTGTAAAGTTACTTTCTTCTCTGCTAATCGTGACATTTACTAGAGATTCCCTCAGAAGAATAAATCAATTACAAATGTGTTCACGTCAATTAGCTGGAATTGAAATTGGTCTCTCTAATTAAGCTTATTTTTTCCTGTTGTCGCATAATACAGCCAGAGCCCATTACGTTTAGCTTACAGTACTATAACTCTAAGATGATAAATTAATGGACTACAATGTCAAATACTTTATCTTCTTCAGATTTTTATATTTTCCGTCATCACTGGAGTCCAAATTTTTACATCAGATTGGTCAAAGTATGGACATAAACAATTAGAAAGCAAAAAGGTCATTTAGACTGGGATAATTATCAATTTATAGATAGTTCGATGGGTGTAATTACGGATCGGGGGCCATTCATCTGACCAGAAAACTCAAATTTGAAAATGTAACCATTCATCAAGTTTACATGAAAATTTATAATCATCAAAATACAATGGTATGATAGTGTAAACACGCTAAATGAGGCCCCGAGTGTCCAAGTTGTCTAAAATGCTCACCCGTTCCAGATCACCGCCATCTCACCTCTCTATGCGTGTGTTAGAATCTAGGAATCGACTAATGTGCCTACGTTAGACAACTTACCAGTTGTGCTGAAAATAGCGTTAAACACCATAGCAACAACCACAATACATTTGACCTAACTCCACCTAAAATCACTGAACGACCGCTGAAATCATACGTTCGAAGTATGTCGCCAGCCGAGTTTGGCATGCTAACCATGCGAGTTGACCTATGTCTGTAATCAACCACATTCAAAACAATGTCAACTAGATTATCGAGAATACGTATATTTGTTCTAAGGGTACGAAAAACCTATGTTAACATCAAAATGCTACAGACTGGGATTCATTTCTTCATCTTCACACCAAGTCTACCAGTCTACACGTAGCTCCACTCATTTTCACTGCCCAGGTTTTGCATCAGTAGCATCCTGTTTGGCAATATTTAATCAACATCATCTTGTTTGGCAATAATTAATCAACATCATCTTGTTTGGGAATATATAATCTGTAGCATACTGTCTCGCATTATCTAATCAGCAGCATCCTGTTTGGCAATATTTAATCAGTAGCATTATTTTTGGCGATATTTAATCAGTAGCATCCTGTCTGGCAATATTTAATCAGGAGGATACTGTCTGCCAATATTTAATCAACAGCATACTATTTGGCAAGATTTCAATAAACATCATCTTGCTTGGCAATATTTAATCAACAGCATACTATTTGCCAATGTTTAATCAACATCATCTTGTTTGTTAATATTTAATCAGTAGCATCGTGTTTGGCAATATTTAATCAAAATCATCTTGTTTGGCAATATTTAATCAACATTATCTTGTTTGGCAATAATTAATCAACATCATCTTGTTTGGCAATATTTAATCGGTAGCATACTGTTTGGCAATATTTAATAAGTAGAATTCTGTCTGGCAATATTTAATCAGTAGCATACTTTCTGGAAATATTTATCAGTAGCATACTGTCTCTCAATATCTAATCAGTAGTATTCTGTTTGGCAATATTTAATCAGCAGCATACATTTTGGCGACATTTAATCAGTAGCATACTGTTTGGCGATATTTAATGAGTAGCATACTGTCTGGCGATATTTAATCAGCAGCATCCTGTTTGGCGATATTTAATCATTAGCATCCTATTTGGCGATATTTAATCAGTAGCATTCTGACTGGCAATATTTAATCAGTAGCATCCTGTTTGGCAATATTTAATCAGTAGCATACTGTCTGGCAATATTTAATCAACAGCATCCTGTTTGGTGATATTTAATCAGTAACCTACCGTTTGGCGATATTTACCAGCAGCATCCTGTATGGCAATATTAAATCAGTAGCATACTGTTTGGCGATATTTAATCAGTAGCATCCTGTTTGGCGATATTTAATCAGTAGCATACACTCTGGCGATATTTAATAAGTAGCATAATGTCTGGCAATATCTAATTAGTAGGATCCTGTCTGGCAATATTTAATAAGTAGCATACTGTTTGGCAATATTTAGTCAGCAGCCTACACTCTGGCTATATTTAATAGTAGCATACTGTTTGGCAATATCTAATTAGTAACATCTTGTTTGGCAATATTTAATCAGGAGCATACTGTCTGGCAATATCTAATCAGTAGCATCCTATTTGGCAATATTTAATCAGGAGCATACTGTCTGGCGATATTTAATCAGTAGCATACTGTTTGGCGATATTTAATCAGTAGCATACACTCTGGCGATATATAATCAGTAGTGTACTGTCTGGCGATATTTAATCAGTAGCATCCTGTTTGGCAATATTTAATCAACATCATCTTGTTTGGCAATATTTAATCAATATTATCTTGTTTTTCAATAATTAATCAACATCATCTTCTTTTGCAATATTTAATCGGTAGCATACTGTTTGGCAATATTTAATAAGTAGCATTCTGTCTGGCAATATTTAATCAGTAGCATACTGTCTGGCAATATTTATCAGTAGCATACTTTCTCTCAATATCTAATCAATAGTATTCTGTTTGGCAATATTTAATCAGTAGCATAAATTTTGGCGACATTTAATCAGTAGCATACTGTTTGGCGATATTTAATGAGTAGCATACTGTCTAGCGATATTTAATCATCAGCATCCTGTTTGGTGATATTTAATCAGTAGCCTACTCTATGGCGATATTTACCAGCAGCATCCTGTATGGCAATATTAAATCAGTAGCATTCTGTTTGGTGATATTTAATCAGCAGCATAAACTCTGGCGATATTTAATCAGTAGCATACTGTTTGGTGATATTTAATCAGTAGCATACTGTTTGGTGATATTTAATCAGTAGCATACTGTTTGGCGATATTTAATCAGTAGCATCCTGTTTGGCAATATTTAATCAGTAAGATCCTGTTTGGCAATATTTAATCAGTAGCATCCTGTTTGGCAATATTTAATCAGTAAGATCCTGTTTGGCAATATTTAATCAGTAGCATACTGTCTATCAATATTTAATCAACAGTATCCTGTTTGGTGGTATTTAATCAGTAGCATACTGTTTGGCGATATTTACCAGCAGCATCCTGTATGGCAATATTAAATCAGTAGCATACTGTTTGGTGATTTTTAATCAGTAGCATAAGGTCTGGCGATATTTAATCAGTAGCATCCTGTCTGGCAATATTTATCATTAGCAAACTGTCTGGCGAAATTTAATTAGTAGCATAATTTCTGGCAATATTTAATTAGTAGGATATTCTTTGGCCCTATTTAATCAGCAGCATACACTCTGGTGATATTTAATAAGTAGCATTCTGTCTGGCAATATTTAATCAGTGGCATACTGTCTGGCAAGATCTAATCAGTAGCATCCTGTCTGGCAATATTTAATCAGTGGCATACTGTCTGGCAATATCTAATTAGTAACATCCTGTTTGGCAATATTTAATCAGGAGCATACTGTCTGGCAATATCTAATCAGTAGCATCCTATTTGGCAATATTTAATCAGGAGCGTACTGTCTGGCGATATTTGATCAGTACCATACTGTCTGGTAATATTGAATCAGTAGCATACTGTTTGGCGATATTTAATCAGTAGCATACACTCTGGCGATATTTAATTAGTAGCGTACTGTCTGGCAATATTTAATCAGTAGCATCCTGTTTGGCGATATAAAAGCAGTAGCATACACTCCGGCGATATTTAATTAGTAGCAAACTGTTTGGCGATATTTAATCAGTAGCATACTGTTTGGCGATATATATCAGCAGCACCATGTTTGGCAATATTAAATCAATAGCATTCTGTTTGGCGATATTTAATCAGTAGCATACTGTTTGGCGATATTTAATCAGTAGCATACACTCTGGCGATATTTAATCAGTAGCATCCTGTCTGGCAATATTTATCAGTACCATACTCTTTTTCAATATTTAATCGGTAGCGTCCTGTTTGGCAATATTTAATCAGCAGCATACTGTTTGGCGATATTTAATCAGCAGCATACTGTTTGTCAATATTTAATCAGTAACAGACTTTTGGCGATATTTAATCAGTAGCATACACTCTGGGTATATTTAATGAGTTGCGTACTGTCTGGCGATATTTAATCAGTAGCATACAGTTTGGCGATATTTAATCAGTAGCATACTGTTTGGCGATATTTAATCAGTAGCATACTGTTTGACGATATTTAATCAGCAGCATCCTATTTGGGAATATTTAATCAGTAGCATACTGTTTGGCGATATTTAATCGGCAGCATGCTGTTTGGCGATATTTTATCAGCAGCATACTGTTTGGTGATATTTAATCAGCAGAATACTGTTTGGTGATATTTAATCAGTAGCATACTGTTTGGCAATATTTAATCAGTAGCATCTTGTTCGGTTATATTTAACCACGTTCTTTATCCTACGAATAAAATAAAATGTATTTCATATATCATTACCCTCTTCTTCAAAATGCGCATGAATTAATTTCTAGTTGCCATATGAGAGAATCTGTACCCTATTACATGAATTGTCAACGGCTATCTGTGAGAAAATTCAGCCTATTGCATGAATCGCAAATTGCCATCTGTGAGAAACTTCACAATATTACATAAATTGCCAGTTGACATCTGTGAGAAAATGCACAATATTGCATAAATTGCCAGTTGACATCTGTGAGAAAATTCATAATGCTGCATAAATTACCAATTGACATCTGTGAGAAAATTCACAATATTGCACAAATTACCAATTGACATCTATAAGAAAATTCACCCTCTTGCATTTATGTTTCTTAATATTTTAGTAAATTCTAAATGCTATTATTGTGACTTTATACGCAATATGGAACGGCGGATCTGGTCGAACAGTATGACACTTCTCTACCTTGTAAGTAATGATGAAAGGATCTGGTCAAACGGTCAGTCACATTTTGTACATTATGTGCAATATTGAACTAATCTGGTCAAACATTCATTTTTTTTTGCACCTTATATGAACGGATCTGGTCATACGGTCAGACACGTTTTTGTACCTTATATGAACGGATCTGGTCATACGGTCAGACACTTTTTTGAACCTTATATAAGCGGATCTGGTCATACGGTCAGACACGTTTTTGAACCTTATATAAGCGGATCTGGCCATACGGTCAGACACTTTTTTGAACCTTATATGCAATAATGAATTGATCTGGTCAAACGATTGGACAGTTTGTACCTTTGATGCAGCAATGAATGGGTCTGGTCAAACCTGAATGCTAGATTTTTTAATATAATATTGTGTTATGAACATTAAAAAGGAAATATATTAATTATACCTTTGCAGGAGACAGGTGACATGTAGAGAAGATTACATACGGATATTGTTAGGTACAGTGTGTAATCTACCGACAGATGACAACTTGAAGAGCAATTAGACACGACAGTTTTATCTCATGCTCCTTTTCCGCTGAGACCGGTGACATTTCGCATCAACATTTGTAGTATTTACTGCAGCACACTCCCATCTCACCCCCCCCCCCACCACCACCCTTATTACATCATGCACATATTCTTTACGTACATATTCATAGTCTGTTTCTTAAGACCTAAAAATCACGGTGTACCATTTAAAGACTTAAATTAAATTTTTAACTTCAAACTGTTTAAATTAAATTTGTTTGCTGTGTCCATATTGTTCAACTCAATGGATTATTGGAGAGTCTTACAATGGATTAGTGAAGAGTCTTGAGCGGATTATTGAACAGTCTTACAACGGATTATATGCTTTACGACCAGCACATTCTAGAGGTCATTTGTGCTGATAAAATGATTTTGTTGGGGGTTGATGGGTGGCGTGCAATTTTAATATTTATAAAGTCAGCATAATTGCACTTAAATAGACTATTAAAGCGCCTTTATTTTCGTTTCGTTTCTTATAATTTGCCGGAAATGAAATGTCATCATCGACAAAATGTAAACAATATGCAATTTTTGAAAAAGAGACAATTGATGTGCACAGATATTTTAGATTCAAGTGAGAGCTAAAAAGTAAATAATTATAAGCCAAGCTAAAAGGGAAATAATTAAAAGCCAAGCTAAAAGGGAAATAATTAAAAACCAAGCTAAGGGGGCAGGGTCCAGTTTTTATTTACAAATTTAATGCCGCAATCAGCGACCTAGTATAAAAAATCATAAAAAATCAAATACACAAGTGAGGTCAAAAAGGTCCATATTTTTAGGTACCTATATTAAAACAAAGCATAAGAATAGTATTCACTTGACCAGAGAAGTCAATGGCAGTTCATAGCAGAAGAGGTTTATGCACCCCAACCCCTATTTTATACCTGCATTTTTCACATCCAAATACCATTTTTGACAGCATGTAGTGCTCACAGTGCAAACGCAAGCCCTTTCCCTGGATGAAAATTTTGAAAAACATTGTCTACTAAATAGTTTGATGCAATTCAGAATAGTTGTCATCCAAGCCGTTTTTGAGATACTCGGCTTGCCTTGAACCCACGTGTCTACTGCTATAGGAGGCTAGCTCTTCTTCCTAGCCAACTATTGGTATTTCACTATCAACACACTGCAGAGCAACTATGGAAGGTGTACATGCCTGACATCAATTTCAAGAACAACACAAGCCCAAAACACCTAGTTCACAAATATATCCATATCTATAAATAGTAAACAATAAAAGCTGAAAAAGTCACACCATAGCCTTAAGTTAAGAAATTTGCCAGGGGCCAATTTACGAAACTGGACCCTGCCACCTTAAGGATTTGGCTCAAAATGGTTTATGTCAAAAGTTGTGTACATATCACATATTTAGACATTATCTAGTACAATGGTATAAAGGAAAACTTTTTGTGCACAAAACTAAAATGGTATTATGCTTCTAAAAAAGTTACCTCTTTGCGGCAAAAAGCACTGCATTATTTACATTGTGAATTATGACTGACTGCATTTCTTGAAAGATTTCAAATTGTTTGCAACCTACAATGCTCTTGGTCTTTATTTACCACCATAGCATCAGTACAAAATCAAAATTCCTTTACAATGTTTCAGGAATGTCAAGAAGAGATCTGGAAGTTATAAATTTTAGGAGGAAATAACAGAAATGCTATGTTAGGTGTCAGTGACAGAAGTGAAAAGTTTCTCTAAACTCTTCTAGCAAACTTAAAGAAATCACACATTTAAGTAAATCATGTGCTTTAGAAGTACTCTTAGACTGATATAAAAGAAGTGGTTCCTAACTTTTCATTATCATTCTGGAGATGCTAATAGCAACATCAGTGTTGTGTCAGTGTATATTGGGTGTGTGTGGGGGGTAATCGCAACACAAGTCTAGCTAGTCTGGAAAAGTCAAAGTTTAATCAATTAACATTAGACAATGCTGGAATATTGATATACTGATGTGTAGGACCCTAAAACTTACAAAGAGTGACATATCAAATAAATTCATTGATACATAGCCAATGAAATTGACCATACATATACAAATTACTCAATACAGTTTAACAGAGAAATTTCTTCTCAGACACCAATTTACTTACAACTGACTTTAATGTTTTCTGGAGTTTACAAAATCATAGTAAATAATAAGATAAGGTATAGAACAAATATTTATAGTGGAAAATCCAGTTAAAGGTAAAAAGCATATCACCGGCTTGGCTTTTGATAAGCACATACCATAAAACAACTCCTGCAGAAGCTAAGTCTGTCCGTCAAAGTCACTCTCTTGTGCACTTAGATCAGAATGAGTATCTGGATGAGATTGAAGCTATTGTTTCTTTCAGCATGACTAACCGATTAATCCTAATCTCTTACTATGCAAACTGACACCTGCAAAAAGAAAAGAAACAAGTGATATTGATGTACTTTTAACATTCAGTGAAAACATAAGACTTTCAGAGGAGAAACTGTATGTGCATTGTCAAATGCATGAAGCTGCCACTTAATTTTAAGCTTTTCCCCCTTTCTTAACTGAATCTAGAAATTTCAAGATATATACATAACTTTGAAACATTTTCTATTATCACCCAAGTGTGAGATATGAATCTCTTATGTCAACTTCAGAGTGGGGTCATGAAGGTAGAAGCTATGTCGGTGTGCTAAAACTTTCATTCTTCTCACCAAAATATAGCAAGTAATATGCCATATGCATCATCATTTCTAAGACCGTTCCACTGGTGACATTCAATATTCACAACAGTATGTTTATGTATGATTCCTCTGAATTCTATCCGCTCCTGTGGACTTAAATTACTTTAAAGAATACATGTTGACATGCTATGCAATTGTTTAGGTGTGTCTGTATTGAAATGTGAATAGTATTCATAAAAATAGAGGTGCAAAACCTTGACAGCTACAGAAAGTGCAAGACAATACATTATGGTTACCATTTTGTTCCCATATTTAGTAAGTTATATCCAAAATATGCTATTTTGTCATGATGTAAACAGTTCTCACATGGAGGTACAAAACACAGTTACCTCCCTCTCCAAAGAACATCACATACAACACTAAGTAATATATGGAAAAAGGAAGGAGATATAACAAAGCTAATGCATAAAAATTATTTAAATATACACAAAGAAACAGAAAAGCATAATAGATCTGGCTGACTGCACCATCAAAAAATGATCAATTTTCCTTAAGGGGGCAGGGTCCAGTTTTTATGTACAAATTTAATGCCGCAATCAGCGATCTAGTATAAAAAATCATAAAAAATCAAATACACAAGTGAGGTCAAAAAGGTCCATATTTTTAGATACCTATATTAAAACAAAGCATAAGAATAGTATTTACTTGACCAGAGAAGTCAATGGCAGTTCATAGCAGAAGAGGTTTATGCACCCCAACCCCTATTTTATACCTGCATTTTTCACATCCAAATACCATTTTTGACAGCATGTAGTGCTCACAGTGCAAACGCAAGCCCTTTCCCTGGATGAAAATTTTGAAAAACATTGTCTACTAAATAGTTTGATGCAATTCAGAATAGTTGTCATCCAAGCCGTTTTTGAGATACACGGCTTGCCTTGAACCCACGTGTCTACTGCTATGGGAGGCTAGCTCTTCTTTCTAGCCAACTATTGGTATTTCACTATCAACACACTGCAGAGCAACTATGGAAGGTGTACATGCCTGACATCAATTTCAAGAACAACACAAGTCCAAAACACCTAGTTCACAAATATATCCATATCTATAAATAGTAAACAATAATAGCTGAAAAAGTCACACCATAGCCTTAAGTTAAGAAATTTGCCAGGGGCCAATTTACGAAACTGGACCCTGCCACCTTAAAAGGGAAATAATTAAAAACCAAGCTTTTATATATGACCATAAGTTGTCGTTCCAAACCAATTCGTTATCTGCCAATTAGGAATGACATTACAGCAGCAAAGAACCTGTCACTAACCTCATGCTAAAATATATATTTATATAACTTTGCTTTTAATCGGTACCATATAGCCATTATTGTGCTGACGTGTCGAAGAACCATACCTACCTACCTACATAAATACCTGCCTACCTACCTAAAGACCTATCTATCAAACTAGCTAGCTACCTACCTAAATAGCTACCTACAAACATACAAATCTACCTACATGCGTACCTACCTACCTACACACACACACACACACACACACACAAACACACACATACATACATACATACATACATACAAAAATGGTACAACAGTTTCCTCGCTTGGCGCACATCATTAAGAGGCTAGTGTTAAGACTGGTCTGGCTGGTGTCAGGATAATGTGACTGGGTGGGACATCATGCTACATGTCTGCGGCATGATGCCCCAGTGCTAGACATCACTATAAACTGTCACACTGTAGACATCGTAGCGATATGACTGAAAAATTGTTAAAGCTACGTTAAAAATCCAAATCACACAAAACATGCATACATACATACATACATACATACCGTAACGTAACGTAACGTAACGTAACATAACATAACATAACATAACATAACATAACACAACGTAATATTAACATAACGTAATATAAGCTATGTCAATTACGATCTCCATAAAAGGCCAGTCAATGATTATGTTGAAAACATTGAAACAGGCCTGGTGAAAACTTGGAGGTATTTATTCAAGAAAAACAAAACAAAGGAAATCACCAAAAACATCTGTATGGAAATTTAGGAAGAAAACTATTTCTGGTTACAAGAGTAGAAAGACACTCTCGCCTATGACTAATAATTGATAAGCTGTGCAAAGTCTTGCAAAATTCAATTTCCGGAAGATGGTTTGGTTTTGATGTTTTACGTCAGAACAACTTAAGTAGGTTATTTAGTGTCAAGGAAATTAGAATGAAGTGCCTTGCCCAAAGATACACCATGGCAGTCGACCCAGGCTAATCCAATTAAAGGATTCGAACCCTCAACCTTTTGGTCAATAGCCTGGAATGATAACCACCGCGTCAATGCTTCCCCTGCCTCCACTAGTCTCTTTTTACAACATAGTGGAGGGTGCATTAGTCCTCTACTACAGCCCACCCGCTGGGGAATCCTGGAGTGTGAACATTTAGTACGATGATTTTTCTCTCATACGAGATGGATTTTCTCTCTTGCATCACGTGTGATCACGTCTACCAAACGGTTTGCCTCCATATTGACAAAATTCTTCAATATGTGCTACACTTAAATACAAACAGTGCATCTTTAATGAAGAATATACTTTATGCAACTCTCTTGATTTTTCTGTTTTATCGACTAAGAAAATTTTCAACATGTAAATATTACGTATTTAAATGATATTTTGTTCATTCCTATAAACCAAGACTGAGTTTTGTGTGAAGGGATTTTATGAGTACCAGACCAGGTCACGTACCTACATTTTTCAGAGTACCTAATACGATGAGAATAAAAGCCCAAATATTTCGACATTCCCTGTCATTGCTTATGAATAAAGTTTCAAGCAACGTGTTTATTGAATAAAGTTACAACCATGGGACATGGGACTTCCAGAATAAGGTTTCAAGCATTTGACTTCCTGAATACAGTTTCAACCATGGGACTTCCTGAATAAAGTTTCAACCATGGGATTCCCTGACGAACGTTTCAAGCATAGGACTTCCTAAATAAAGTCTCAAACATAGAACTTCCTGAATAAAGTCTCAAGCATAGAACGTCTGGAATAAAGACTCAAACATAGAACTTCCTCAATAAAGTCTCAAGACTAGAACTTCCGGAATAAAATCTCAAATATAGAACTTGCTGAATAGAGTCTCAAGCACAGAACTTCCTGAATAAAGTCTCAAGCATATAAATTCATGAATAAAGTCTCAAACACAGAACTTCCTGAATAATGTCTCAAACATAGAACTTCCTGAATAAAGTCTCAAACATAGAACTTCCTGAATAAAGTCTCAAACATAGAACTTCCTGAATAAAGACTCAAACATAGAACTTCATGAATAAAGTCTCAAACATAGAACTTCCTGAATAAAGACTCAAACATAGAACTTCATGAATAAAATCTCAAACATATAGGACTTGCTGAATAAAGTCTCAGACATAAGACATGCTGAATAAAGTCTCAAACATAGGACTTCCTGGACAAAGTCTTAAACATAGAACTTCCTGAATAAATTCTCAAACATAGAACTTCCTAAATAAAGTCTCAAACATAGGACTTCCTGAACAAAGTCTTAAACATAGAACTTCCTGAATAAAGTCTCAAGCATAGGACTTCCTGAATAAAGTCTCAAACACAGAACTTCCTGAATAAAGTCTCAAACATAGAACTTCCTGAATAAATTCTCAAACATAAAACTTCCTAAATAATGTCTCAAACATAGAACTTCCTAAATAAAGTCTCAAACATAGAACTTCCTGAATAAAGTCTCAAACATAGGACATGCTGATTTAAGTATCAAGGATAGTACTTACTGAAGAAAGTTTTCAGCGTTGGACTCCCTGAATCGTTTTCAACTTAGGTTACTCTGCATGCTGGCTACAGATCAATAGCATAGAGGCACTCAAAATAGCAACAGTTGTTTTTTGTTAAGATTGATACTGAGCTTCGTGTTCTATAAAGGTATGAAAACAATTTCATATCATTTATTTTTGGTTGCGTTATGTATATCTATATTGTGCTTAACTTTTATCCTTGATTGTAGAATGTATGTTAAAATATAGGTCATTTGTAAACATATTTACATGGCCTTTTGACTTTGAAATTGTTTTATATAAGGTTCTGATAAAAGAATATGTCATATTTTAATAGCTGTTTATTGGAATCACATTTTTTTGGATTGAAATATAATTTGAGAGGAAATATTTATTTAAATTATTATTGGAATTCCAAAGTGCTCATATAACTTTTGAACCAATGCACTACTTTGGGACTATTGTGAATTCATTCAAACATATAATGGGTTATATCATTGGGATACATCAAGACTATTTGTACATCAGCACGTTCAAGACCTGCAATTCATTTGGAATGTTCTATAATTTCAGACTTGTGATAAAACATTTGGGATTATTTCAAATTTAATTCACAACAGTGTCAGTTCCTTGTAAAATTTCACTTTTTACTCTGTGGAAATAAAAGTTTGCTGAACTTTACAAATTTGCTAGTTTTGCTATTTATGATGCTTAGTTTCAGACCATAGAGTCGTGCTTGGTGAAATCCTACTTTTTCACAAATCTATTGTTAACCCTTTTTCGGTAAGCTAAATTTTCTGCATGAAGTAAAAGATATTTTATACGATGGTGCCAAAAAAAGTATAAATTTTAAAAGGATTTAGAAGATTCATATTCAAGCACACCATCCTTTCAAGTAATTCAGAAGTTTATTCTAAGATGGATATATTTTTAAAGCATGACTTAACAATGGGAAAAATACAAGTATTAGCTTTTGATGCTTCACTGAAATAGTGTTTTAAAAATAAAAACGAAAGGCCAGGGACTGCCTATGATTGAAGCACTGCTGTGAAATAAGACCATGAATATAAGGTCGGAAGGTTAAGAGAGAATGTTGCAGAATCATTTGTTGTACGCCATGATGATTCTTGAAATGTATAAATTTATATAACCTTGACCTTGACATTTGGGTCAAATAGAGGATCGAGTGTGTAACAGAATCAATTGTCTCAGTTTTATGTGAATTTAGATGAACAGAATCCGTCAAGGAGTTTAGGAAATATATCAAAATGAAAAATATTTTAACCGAAATGTTAAGGCATATTTTTATGACTGTGACATTGATCCAAGGTCGAACAAGCGAACAGATGTGACGCAGAAATGATTGACTTAACTTCGTAATGAATTCCATCAAGAACAATCAAGGGGTTTGTGAGGTATAAACAAAGGGAAAACGTTCAAACACCAAACCTTCAGATACAGTTTAAATGACTGTGACCTTGACTTCAATGTAAAAATGACAAGTAAGCGTATCGCAGACTAAATTGTCTTCATGCGCATTCATGCGAGGTATAAAGAGAACACGCCAAGAGGTGCAGGAAGTATATGGTAATGAAAACATTTAGCAAAACTTTAGCAAACTTTTGAAGACGGCGCCGTCGCCTCCAGATATGTAACTGCTTTGTCTTGCTTCCCCCAGTCAGTGGTTCGAAAAGAAATTGGTGACCTGGCAAAAGAAAAACTGTGTGGTATTTGTTTTCAAAATTCATAAAATTCTGGACAGTGCTCACTCCATCTCCAGGAGTTTTGGAATTGATGACCATGTTTTGTTTTTTTAAAGCATATGGTCCTACAAGAGTTATGCATGCGGGTTGACCCCACATGTCAGCTTTTTAAAACAAATTTAAGGATGCATCTTGCAGACTTATAGTGACAATCCATTCTTATGGTAATTTAGATATCTAATTTTATGGTAATTTAGATATCCAATCTTATGGTAATTTAGATATCCAATCTTATGGTAATTTAGATATCCAATCTTATGGTAATTTAGATATAACTGACCTACGTTGTATTTCGTTCTTTTGTGCATTTTTTGTTTAAATGTATCTGCACCAACATAGTTAATTTAATCGCCATATATATAATTCATTTATATTTTCTAAACGAACCCTTCTTTGTTTTAGACAAGATATTGCATACAAAGCTCTCGTTCCACTGACGTCTTTCTTGACTGGCAGTAGCCTGAATCAAAACTGTTGAATTCGAGTAGTTTTCCCATGGTTGTCTTTTTCATACAATTTATTTCCTGTCTGTGATCATTTATGTTTCACTTATCACAGTTCTACTTGGAGTGTCACTTTCCTTTCTTGTATTTATTTATTATGAGAAGGGTGTAAAGGTTACTCTATAAATACCAACTATAATTCATTTTCATTTAGTATTCATAGTGTCAAGATGGCACATATCTCGTTGGCTCAAGCTTTACATGTGTCTTGTGCAAATTAAAGCAAAAGGTTAAACAATTATTTGGTATTTATAATACCAAAATATAGCTTTGCAATGATCTATGGTCATGCATTAAGACATGAACAACGAATTATAGAAGTGCCTTATAACGGGTAAACAAATTATATTCATGCCTTATAAGAGGAACAACGACTTAAAGTCGTGCCTTAAAATAGGTACAACGAATTATAGCCATGCCTTATAACAGGTACAACGAATCATAGTCATGCCTTATAACAGGTACAAGTAATTATAGTCATCCCTTTTAACAGGTACAACGAATTATAGACATCCATTATAACAGGAACAACGAATTATATACATGCCTAATAACAGGTACAACTAATTATAATCATGCCTTACAAAAGGTACAATGACCTATAGTCATGCCTTATAACAGGTACAACGAGATATAGACATGCTTAAAAGAGGCAAACAAATTATAATCATGCCTTACAACAGGAATAACGACATATAGTCGTGCCTTAAAATAGGTACAACGAATTATAGCCGTGCCTTATAACAGATAAAACGACTCATAGTCATGCCTTACAACATATACAACTAATTATAATCATGCCTTACAACTGGTACAATGACATATATTCATGCCTTACAACAGGTACAATGAATTATGATCAAGCTTTATAACAGGTACAACGAGATATAGCCATGCTTAAAACAGGTAAACAAATTATAATCATGCCCTATAACAGGTACAACGAATTATAGAAACGCATTATGAAAGGTACAACGAATTACAGACATTCTTTAAACAGGTACAATTAATTATCGTCATGCCTTACAACAGGTATAACGAATTATATACATGCCTTATAAAAGGAACAAGGACCTATATAGTTTTGCTTTATAATAGGTACAACGAATTATAGTCATGTCTTATGTACAACGACTTATATTATCATGCCTTATAATAGGTAGAACGAGTTATAGACATGCCTTATGACAGGAACAACGACTTATATAGTCATGCCTTATAATAGGTACAACGAATTATAGACATCCATTATAACAGGAACAACGAATTATGGGCATGCCTTTTAACAGGAACAACGACCTATATAGTCATGCCTTATAAAAGATACAACGAATTATAGTCATGACTTATAACAGGTACAACGAGTTATAGACATGCCTTATAACAGGAACAACGACATATATAGTCATGCCTTATAATAGGTACAACGAATTATAGTCATGTCTTATAACAGGTACAACGAATTATAGACATACCTTATAACAGGTACAACGAATTATAGACATGCCTTATAATCGGTACAACTAATTATAATCATGCCTAACAAATGGTACGATGACCTATAGTCATGCCTTGCAACAGGTACAATGAATTATGATCAAGCCTTATAACAGGTACAACGAGATATAGACATGCTTAAAACAGGTAAACAAATTATAATCATGCCCTATAACAGGTACAACGAATTATAGAAACGCATTATAAAATGTACAACGAATTACAGACATGCCTTAAACAGGTACAAGTAATTATAGTCATGCCTTATACAATGCAGAACGAATTATATACATGTCTTATAACAGGAACAACGACCTATATAGTCATGCTTTATAATAGGTACAACGAATTATAGTCATCCCTTATAACAGGAAAAACGAATTATAGAAATGCCTTTTAACAGGAACAACGACCTATATAGTCATGCCTTATAATAGGTACAACGAATTATAGTCATGCCTTATAACAGGTACAACGAATTAAAGACATGCCTTAAAACAGGTACAACGAATTAAAGACATGCCTTATAACAGGTACAACTAATTATAATCATGCCTTACAATTGGTACAATGACCTATGGTCATGTCTTATAACAGGCACAATTAATTATGATCAAGTCTTATAACAGGTACAACGAATTATAGACATGCTTAAAAGAGGTAAAAAATTATAGTCATGCCTTATAACAGGTATAATGAATTATAGAAACGCATTATACAAGGTACAACGAATTACAGGCATGCTTTAAACAGGTACAAGTAATTATAGTCATCTTATAATAGGTACAACGAATTATAGACATGCCTTATAACAGGAACAACGAATTATAGTCATGCCTTATAACAGGTACAATGAATTATAGACATGCCTTATAACAGGAACAACGAATTATAATCATGCCTTATAACAGGTACAACTAATCATAATCATGCCTTACAACTGGTACAATGACCTATAGTCATCCCTTACAACAGGCACAATGAATTATGATCAAGCCTTATAACAAGTACAACGAGATATAGACATGTTTAAAACAGGTAAACAAATTATAATCATGCCTTATAACAGGATAAGACCGCAATGACCTGTTCAAAAACGCTACCGATAAATGTTTGTTCATTAAACTTTCTGTCATATATATTTTCTTTTTGCAGTGGTGTAGACACCGTATGAAAAATTCAAATAATTCCCATTGGCAGTACAATCTGAACGAGGTACCTACCCTTTGTATTGAGATTGCAAACATGTTTTTAAACATCCGTTTAAAACTCCTTGTAGAGCTATATTACACACGAAAGTCATTTCTCACATTTCTCCATTAAAACAATGCTAATAAATCATCCATGGTAACTAAGAATAGAATGCAAAACAAAGTGGCACTAATTAAATGACCACGACCTAAATATAATATATATAAAGTTTGCTTACAATTATCATGTCGGATCTTACTCTGGTATACGCAATTTTTTCTTATTCCGTATCTTTTGGGAATGAAAAATAAGGGCAACATTACTTTGTATACTACCACCCGTAAAACAATAATTCGTCTTGCCAGATGTACTTAATAGAGTAAAACATCGATTATCCATTCATTTGTTGTGTGAATACCTGGTAAATTTACGCCCAATAAATTATGTCTACGCGGACACTCACTTAGTCCCAATGTTCGAGAAGTTCCAACAACCAGACTCCGGACATCAATGTTCCACTGCAGTATGTATTTCCCAATGCTGCTGTCAACTAGTTCATTTCCCCAGTGGATTGGTTTGGATTGGTAATTTACGTTACAAAATCACATTGAAGGGTATCTCGTGTCGAGACATGTAAAGTGCCTTGCCGAAGGACACACTATGGAAGCCTATCCAGTTTGATGATGGGAATTGAATCCTCGCCTTTCTGGTCACATGTCCAACCCCTTACCTTGGCGTCACTTTGTCAAATTATAATTCATCAACATTGACATCTGTCTTTCAGGATGACGAGGACCATTCATATACATGTAATAGTCACTTATTTCAGTGGAGGTTATATCATCTTATATCATCTTCGCTAGCCATGGTTCCGATATGTTAACCCTATCTACAACTTGGCGGATCGAGCAGATACTTTAGTGCTTTGTTCTAGCGACATATTTTAGATTTTATTAGTTGCTTCCCTTAGTATGTAATGCCAACTAACCAACAGAGTGTAGCAGATGTGCAGTGGACATCGGCAGAAAATGGTGGATGCAATTAACTTCGAAAAGGATACTTTGTAAGTTCAACATCTAAAGAAAGACTACGTAAATAAGAGAAGCCATTACAGGTGTATTTGAGTGAAGGGTACTTGTACAAACACGTGTCGGCAGTGGACAATTCAAGTTGTGTTCTTCCCTTTGTTAGATTATGTAGGAACGGCGATAAACTGACCAACTTAAATTTGATTGGATACCAAACGAAATTTAAGCCACAAAGGTCTACCAACATTTCTCAGCCGTGCATTTTGCGACTGCAAACAATTTCACCTTACACACTTTATCTCTGTTACCCTCTCAGAAGTATATACCTGAGCAAAATCTGGTATACTGAAACTGTGACTGATCTACCTAAACACTATGAGATTTTAATAAAGTTAGTATCTTCACACTTTAGTGGAATTCTAAATTTGAAGCTGTTGCTAGAACCGTGTGAATTAACCCTCCCCCTCCATGATGGGAGTTTAGACATCACCCATTTGAAATGTAAAATCACCACTACGTATACAACATGTACAAAAAAACTACTCGATGACGTGTATTCAGCTCAACGGAAGGATATTGCAAGGTAGTGGATCGGTTTACAATTAAGACATTACAACCCTAATTTAGGCCTTAACAAATTTACGCATACGCTGTGTGTATGATTATGATTTTTAACGTAGCTTTAGCAATTTTTCAGTCATATCGCTACGATGTCTGCAGTGCGGCAGTTTATAGTGATGTCTAGTACTGGGGCATGATGCCGCAGACATGTAGCACGATGTCCCACCCAGTCACATTATCCTGACACCAAGCCGACCTGTCCTAACGCTAACCTCTTAATGCTGAGCGCCTAGCGAGGCAGCTGTTAGTACCAGTTTTTTAAGTTTTTGGTATGACTCAGCCGGGGATCGAACCCATGACCTAAAAGATGACTTCACCGGCATTTTTCGAGAGGTTGGACTGTTAACAACCCAGCGTGCAATGGAACACAGATTTCACTTCCGGATCATCACCATAACCTTAATACTCACTGTACACTGTCGCCGAAACATACACAGGCAACCACACCGTAAGCTCATATTATATAGAATAAATAATTGCCTTTGTATCCATACAAAGAATGCCTAAATCTAACTCTTGTATCACCCCCATAAGGAGACGGGAAAAGATGCTCTAAAAATAGACCGGGACTACATTCGAGTACTGAACCGGAATTATTAATTGTGGTCTGATTCCACATTGTTCAGAGACATGATATTGCATTTGGAACATCTCAGCTCTTTCTGAGAAACACATATATGCCTCTAATGTTTGTAAGCGTAGTAATTTGCAGAAAAGAATACTCATACATTTTGTTCGCCGGAAATTTCTCAAAAGAACACAAAGGAAACTACAATCTATTAGGGCCACATTGGCTATTTCTAGGATTGGCTTTAATGTGGGAATGGCCGAGAATCTTTCCAAAAGGAACATAATTCAAAGTTATTCGAAACGTTCACGGTCAATCCTTGTTACGTAAATAGCTGAAGTGGTCAGAATGGCAGCTATCGACATACATTCGAGCTATGATCGGTAGGATTCACCCAGAAGTTTCGAATGATGATTACTGTGTAAATGGCTACAAATGGATAATCACATATACCTTGCGAAGTGTTACAAACTCCTGAGATAATAGTGGCCGAGTTACATGGGTAATTTTTGTGTCCGAAGTTTATTGTTTAGGACTGGCACTGTCTGGATTTCTCAACATGTCGTCAATATTAAACATATTATACAGGAATGTTCTCAGGGTAAAAATAAAATGTTTTAAATTTGGCATAAAAAGTTAAATTAATCAACAGAATTGTAGTATTCAAGTGATAAAAATAATTACTGAATGATGAGAAATGTCAGAAACACTTTCTGACATTCTTAGTGAATTTTCAATATTTAAATGTTCAAGCCATAAACTAAGATATGAAATCTCATTTCTTCGAACGCTCTTGCATCTTAAAACTCTAACATTTATATCTATTTAATTTCGATTTCTGCTTGTAGATCTTGACGTTGTAACCATCGTTGCAGTTGTACCAAAAAGTGACTCTTGTGACAGGTTTCGTGGCAACCTATCACCCGGAACATATCCTTCTTTCACTATCTGACCGTGGGATCAAAGCAATGTTCATATCGGCTATTTTTAAGTATGAAATAGTATGAGTATACAATAGCTGAAGAAAGGAATAGCAAGGGACAGATTTACATACGCATGCTTCTCAAAGCAAACCGGGGCCCCGAGTGGCCGAGTGGTCTAAAGCGCTCTCTGTTACGGATCACTGCCATCTCACCTCTGTCTGCGTGGGTTCGAGTCTCGGATTCGGCCAATGTGGGTTTGTGAGAAAGCTTGCCAGTAGCTTCTCGTGGGTCGGTGGTTCTTTCCTGGGTTTTCCCGGGTTCTTCCTCCACCATTAATACTGACCACCATGTATAGCCTATCGTGTGCTGAAAAATGGCGTTAAACCCTACAACAACAACAACAAAGCAAACCAAGCAAGCACGGACGCGATAGAAATATTTCTACACTGTTTAGAGTCGGAACTCTAGAATAGCTTGATTTGAGGGATAGAGAGAAGTCAAAGAGCATAGATCATGTTAAAAATGGCGAACAGACTCACGCATTTTTTCAAAACACAACCTTTGTTATTCAAATAACCAACAATCAACAATTAACAATGAGCAAATTTTTAAATCAACAATCTAATAAACTAACAAACATTTTTTCTAACTATTTCGGACAAGGTTGACAAGGTTGTGAAGTGAAACTAGACTTCCACTGTTGGAAGTCATTGGGCCATTGATTACACTACCTTTTCTAGCTAAAGACAAAATATAACCATAATGTTCACAAAACCATCGATCTACTTTCTCATCGTTTCTAGAAGAATGACGATCAAAATAAGTCACTAAATGTTCTAAAGAATATCCCAGACTGCGTTGGTGAAGGAAATACACACAATATTGTCCACACGCCATGGAATCTGTGCCTTGTAATTCACGTTATTGAATCATGTTGTCTGGGCATTTCTTCTCATAAAGTCGATGATATCGTCTTCCAAAGGGGCTAAGCCATACGAATCAAAATATTCCACACAACCTTCTTTAGGAAAGTAGACAGCTACCCAGTGGGTTCCTGGGAGATGACTATCGTTCGTGTTGATGACATAAGCTTGATGGTCTTGAGGTTTACGATGAGGCCTTTCATCTTTTCCACACACAACAGGATTCCAAGAAGCAGTGTACGAACTGTGGTTCAAAAGGTAATAAAGTTCCCTGTTATCAATTCTTGGGAAGTTTTTTTTTCTTGTTATTTTTCTTCACAGATAATGATAAGTGATCAATTCAGTACTGACATTTTGCTTGAAAATGTTTTGAAAATGTCTGACAAGTAACCGTTTCTTCGTTTCGTCTCTGCACTCTGAGCCAAGAGATCTTCGATGTGATGGATCTCCAAAGTTATCAATGGAGGAGAGGAATGATCACGGAAGTCTTTATATCACTGATGCAACACGGCTTCTTCCGAGATGAGACTCCAAGCTTCGTCCAGATACTCGTCCGTGTTGAATTTGACTGGGATAATCATTTTGACATCCATATCAATCTTTCTTGATCAGTTCTGTAATGTTTTCTGCCAGATGTTTGGCAAAACAGGAGACTAAATGTTGTTCTTGTTCTGGACATCTGGACTTTATCACTATGTCATTTTCTTCTCTGTCTTCAGGTTCTGCTTCCATGATATCCTTCCATGCCATTTCCACATATTCTCCACTGTTCGCAGAAGGATTACAAACTTCCATAATTTCTAATAGTATAGAATGACTTTTCTCAAACTGTTGATTTCTATGATATTATCAGGATGACTTTCACTGTCTTCTACAGCTCGGTTGCAAACTGAAGTTCCACACGAATTTGCCCAGATAGGGCGGAAATGTCCCTCATCGCTGCTTTGGTCTGGAGTGAAATCAAAAGCTCACAAAGCATAGCCTATTGCGTAATCTTTGTACGTAATACCGTGACTGGTGTTGGTTTCTAACTGTTCGGTAGCTTCGTACAGGGACAGAAATGATCTCAAGCATTTATTCTGGGCAAAGTTAAGTTCCAAAGGTCTGTTACATAAGGTTTTGCCATCGCGACTGACTTCGATCTTGGACACATAAAAGTGCTGAAAGTTGAAAGGATTTTTATTGGCAACTCCGTTGAAGGCTTCATTCTCGACGTTGCCAAGGATTAAATGTTTGGGTAACTGTCCTTGGAACAGATGATCTTCGATGATGGATCGCTGACCATTGGGAATGGTGAAATTTTTCACTTCCACGAGTCGTATCGGATACTTGAGAGTCGTTCTGCTCAAAGTGTGACTGATGTCGTTTCCCACTTTAGGTAACACTTCCACTCGTCTTACGTAGAGTCGAACTTCTTGGATAATGGTTTTGTATTTGGTAGCATCATCAGTTATCAAATGGAAAGCGGTACTGCTACGATTCAGTCTCAGGCAGACATCCACACCGTTCAGCAAATACTTCTCTTGCAACCATATATCCAAATGTAAATGACGCATCAGTTCTAAACTGCTGTTCTATGGTGTGAATTTCTTTTTACAGGCGACAAATCCCTCATTTTGAACATTTATATCGTCTAAAATTGTCGTGTCAGGTTTTCATAGCAAGCAGGCATCCAGATGGGTGTTCATGGTTTCTGTTTTTCTCCAGGTACGCTCTGTAAGGGTAAGTATCCATGCTGTTGATGACCAGTTTGTTATTCAAATACAAATCCACTTCGCCGAACAAGGAATGCATGAAATAAATTGTTGACGGGGGCTACTTTATCCTCTTCCTCTGGATTTGAATTGTCTTTTTTATCACTCTGACTTTCAGGTACAAGTAACTGTTATTCAGATCGATGTAATCTTCAGGCTGTCCTTTCATTTCAAACTCGATGGGTGCTGAATCTGTCAATGAGGAGACGGGATGTAATTCGATCTATTGGGATTCTTGCATCGTTATCATAGTTAGTGGCATGGCAAACAGATCTAGTTACGACTTGGAACAGGCAGAAGACTCGGTGCGTCATTTCTTTGTCTCTATGATTTATTAATCAAAATCGTCTACGTCTCGGACAGTTCTTCTTTTCTTAGTCTTTCTAGATTTATTAGTATGAAATCCTTTGAAGTTTTGTGAAGGTGTGTTTTCTTCTTCGTCTCTTTCTGCCTTGTCCTTGATGTGGCGTCAGGAAAGTAGGTATGCTTGACTCGGCAGCGCCCAGGGTATTTATACGTGTCTCTCTTTGGTTCAAAATGTCCAAAATGTCCTTGCCCGTTTGCAGCAAAACATTTATGCATGCTCTCAAGAATGCTTCTTTAGGGTTTTGTTTGTCGATGATGATAATTTGGAGAAATTTTTTTCCCTTCCGTTAACGCGGCATCTTTCAAAGCGTGTAATCCTCGTGTCACCATCGGTTTCAAAACTGGGGCCACCTAACGAAAGGCTGATTTCAGCATATCTCCTAAACCTTGTCCTCGTTGTCGAGCGACCCCTCGGTACACAGGATACATAACTTACGATTCGTTAGAGAATCTTTTCTCGAAAATGGAGTTTCACCGTGACCTTCCCTTTGGTGAATGGAATATTTTGTCCCAGATCTCCTTTTATAGCAATGTTGACAGGGTCAAAATATGACTTACTGACGGACAAATAATAAGGATTTAGAAATTCGCGGTGAATGTGATAGGTGTTTCCACCTTCCTCTTCAGCGTTCGTGGCAGATTCTGCTTTGAAAGGAATGACACGTAGTACCGACATGGATGTGTGTCTCATCACGTTGTACGCCACCACATCGGAGTACACAAAGATCAAATCCAGTCCTTGGTTCATTTCAACCATGACTGTATTGTCATGAAGGCAGTGGTTGTCCTCGGTGACGGGTTTTTCTAGCACTGTCACTAACACAGGTTTAAAAATGACATTTTTCCTTGGACGTTTGAATGGAGGATCACATCTCTTCAGCATAATGGGCCACTTCTTTGGTCCAAGCCTCAAAGCCTCATTTTGTCCAATCACGTACATCTGTTCAATGAGGGTGTAAGTCACAAGCTACACACACATGGTCATACACATCATCTGTGTTGTTGATATGATAACCAATATGGCCACCAGAGTGGTCATTTTGAAAATATTGCTATCGCTACGGTTTTTCACCAGATGACTTCTTGTGATGTATTATTGGTCCCAAATGAAATCGTACCAATGTGATGTCCTCTGTGGCTATGACAGTGACCTTCCTTTTTTCTTCTTCAATTTTCCTAATCCTCATATGTGAAGGTAATATCGCAATAGGATTTTCAATCGATTTCTCATGATGTATCCTGATTCCAAAAGCAAAATGGTGTCGAGCTGATGTTCAGTATGGTCACAACTGAGGCCATCTTGAATTTTTTCTATCACTACTCCTTCTGAATGGATGGTTGCATCAACATGGGGTTTATACTAAACAACTGCTGGTGCTGTCAAGTTGGTCCTCATTGTTCCATTCACACATTCAGTATGTCTGCCAGTAGCCATCATTAAAAACTGACCACTATTCAGCATGGTGTTTTCACTGAAAAACTTCCTCTGAGGTCTTGTTGGTCGTGCATGAAACTGTTGTCGATCCCAAGAAGGTTACCATGTTGTGGCCATCTTGAAAATCATGTTATAGTTGCTCCTCCAAAACGGAAAGTCAGCATGGGGTTTCCGCCTTAAGACTTCGTATAATGAATTCTTGGTCGTAAATGAACATGGTGATTGACATCAAATACGTCCACCAAAGCAGCTAATTTGAAAATCTTGACGTTGCTGAAGAATATCAAATATGTTTCAAGACTCGTCCGTTAAAATGAAGATTGGTCTTATCTTTAATTCCTGGAAATTATTGTAATGCATTAGAGCATCAGTTGTTTCAAGGGACTCTTGTTTACGGGCATTTTAAGGGTTAGTACCATGCACTAGCAGTGATTAACTACGTGTGAATTATATTAATTATTATTAAATTTCAATGAACTATTATATTATTTATTATTAAATTGCAATTAACTATTATATTAGATATTTTAAATTGCAATCAACTGCATCTTTCCAATTAAAAAATATTTGCTGTATCGTAGAATATTTATAGATGTAATAACCACGGAAGGAAAATTCAGAAAATAATGTTTCAAAAATGCAGGAGACTTCATAAAATACAAAGGAACTTTTCAAATACAAAATGTCAAAAACCAGTTGTCTTCTTTAATGTATATATCGTAAATTGGCCGACCAATTTCAAAGAAGGAAACCAAACACGAGAAAGCATTATACGAGCGTAGATATGTTTTAAAACAAGAATAATTCCATTCATTCCAAAACAAGAAGGTTAACAAATTATCATTAGAAATTTTACATATATTGTCTTATATAACAATAAATTATTACAATATAATAATTCATGTCAAATATGGTCACATTCTAAAGGACGATTGATGAAGACAAAAAGAATAATTTAAATTTGATTTTTTGGGACAAAATTTTGATTTTATATATATAATTAGCACAAAGTTTAAAAGCCTTTTTCATGCACTAACTGCTTTTTTAAAATGTGATAAAATTATTTAAGGTTTTTAGTTACAGTGGAAATATCTGATAGGCATCATTTGTAAAAATAAAAAGCAAAAAAAAGCAAATTAAGAAAATACAAAACCTGAAAAGTCCGTCATACCAAAATACTTTCTGTAAAATTAAATCAAGTTGTGTTGTGCAGCTTTTGACAAGTCATTTAAAAGATGCTCTTTTGTGCAGCTTTTGACAAGTCATTTAAAATATGCTCTATTTTTAGTAGCAAAGGTCGTAGTTGACGTCATTTGTATAAACCGAATAGGTCTTCATACAGGAACGTTTGATGAAACAGTCAAATTCTTTAGACTGGTTTCTTCGAATACATTTTTAATGCTTCTGTAATTTGAGTAACAGCAGCTGGTTGATGGAGGATTGGCATTATTTGTAAAATTTAATAGACTTGTAAACTTTCATTATTCAGCGTTTTTATTTTTAGAAGAAGGGGTTAAGGGGTTGTTAATATTTTTAGTAACTGTGAGTAGTTAAGTGGGATACTATAGGGACAACGGGACTATGCATTAAAAAGACCACTGGGACACTTTAGGGACAATGGAAATTTAACATGGAGAAAAATCGTGGGTCACTTTAGGGACAATGGGAATTTAACATAGAGTTTGGGTCTGTCTAGGGACAAGGGAAATTAACATGGGAATAGAGTTTGGGTTTGTCTAGGGACAAGGGGAATTGAATATGGGATTTTTTTTATTTTTTTTTAAAAAGTTTTTTTAAAATTTAAATTTAAATTTAAATTTAGAAAACGGGTAGGCAATGGAAAGGCTATCTCTTTTCGAGAAATATGGCTGTCCCTGAAAAGGGCCTTTGGGTTTATGTTAATATTAATATTAACATAGATGGCATCTGTCACATCTTCTTCTTCTTCTTCTTAAACTCCTTCTAACTACCGGTCCATACACAAGTACCCTCTTGAGACATCCTTGTCTTTCTATGTAAACTCTCCTCATCCATTGACTAGTATCTGTCCTATCAACAACAGTCCACTTTGACCTGACATACATGAGCATGTCCGTCCTAAACATCATGGAAGACACAAGGGTGGATGACTCAACTGTGGTCCACATCTTGAAGCGACGAGAATAGGTGAATCAATGCAGTGAACTGTGCTTATTTATAGGTACAGGAAGGATTGAAACGGATTGAATTCATTCACCAATCCGAACACGCGTTACAAAATTCAGTCAGCTCGCATCCAATCCGAAGAGAGCAGTCTGTGACGTCACGTGGTCTATATAGATTCGTTAGCGCTTGTGTGCAGTCAATCTATGCGACAGTGATTCAACATGACGGAAACTCAGAAAACGATCCATTGGGGTGCACCAGCAGGGGAGACTGTCCAAGGGAACCCGGACTTACTTTCAGAAGAGGTACACTGGGATTTTGTGGATTTTCTTACCTCGCAAGAATTTGTTCCAGAACCTTCGTTACCTTCTTCATTACCGCAAGTGGAGAATTTTAGACAGAGACAGAAAGAAGAATTGGAGAAATTTATGCAACGACAAAAGGAAGCGGAACAAGCTTTTCTCCTACAGCAACAGCAACAGCAACAAGAAGAGGTAAGAAAAAAACAACAGCAACAACAGCAAGAAGAAGTAGCAGCAAAGAAACAAGAGGGTGAAAATTAAACGGCTACGGTACTGTTGGACATTTTAGCGGAGTTAAGAAGTCTGAAACAAATGTATCAGACTTCTTTATCACGACCGAAGAGAATACGACCTTCCCCAGCTAAACACGCCAACCCTGTGACTAAGCCTGTCGTACCACCCTTAGTGATTTCAACCCAATCATCAGAAGTAGGCCTTGGCCGTGGCAAAGGCTTAAGGCAGTTAAAGTTGATTGGTTAAACTCACTCCTACACCAAAATAAAAAGGCCCTTTTCAGGGCCACCCACATTTCTCGAAAAGAAATACAATTTCAATTTGCCAATAACTCAAAATAAACCCCACCCATTTTACCCTTATAGTACGTGTCTGTGTATGAGTGCGTGAGTGTAGCTTCTTATTTTAAAATCAAAACTCAAAGACACTTACCTTATATCATTCATGTATTCTTTTATCCATTTTTTTACAATCCAATTCACAATTCACCACAGAACACTTTAATTAAAAGTTCATTGACTTCTTCTTTCTCCTTGTTTAGTCTCTCTGTTTTTTGAATTTCTTCACCGTTTTTACCTCATTTACTTCCCTTCTTCTTTTCTTCTCCTGTTTCTTTGCTTCTTTTAAATAGAATTGTCTTCTTTCTTCCTCTTCTTCCTCTGAAGAATCCCTCTCTTCTTCCTCCGAAGAATCCCTCTCTTCTTCTGAAGAATCCTTCTTTTCTTCTGACTCCTCTTGTTTCTTTTTTGGGCAATCTGGAGACCAATGTCCTTTTTCTTTACAATAATAACAGGTATCTTGACTTTTGTCTCTTTTAGTCCCTGTTTTTCTTCTTTTTTGACGGTCTGGACACTCTGAAGACCAATGCCCTTTCTTCTGACAGATATAGCAAGTATCTTGACTTTTATCTCGAAAGGAAGGAGAGTAGTCCGTCGGCTGGTCTGAAGAGAATTTTCTAATGACCCCTCGCAAAGCTCTGACGAAACGTTCCATCTGGGTAGTCTCTTCCATCGTTGTGCTCGGCTTGAGAGTGAAATGAATAGTGAAAGGACAAGACACACACCCTTTTTATATACGCTGGTTTGCCAAGACTATAAATTAGTCTGTGGTGTTTAAACTTGAGTCATTTGACGTTTTGCACTCAAGATGAAACGATCCCATTCATTCGAGAAGAAAGAAGAAGAAGAAAGTAAGAGGCAGAAACGTGATCTATCGCCTCGTACCAGGGCTGAAATCTTGGCACAAATTCATGCCAGTGATTTTGAAGAGGACATGAGTGAACCAGAATCCGAACCCTCTAAACCAAGTTCACCACCCTTAGTCAACCCTGAAAAGTACTATTCCATTCGAGAGACGGAAAAGCGCTCCTCTAGAAAATTTAGAACCACGGCTTACACCTACACGGTGAAGTTTAAAGATTTCAAGGCCGACGAACCCTTGGAGAAAGCAGAAGGGTTTATCACCGAGATGTGGGATTCTTTGCTCACCTCACTCAAGCGACAATGTCAACCCAAAGAAGACGATCGCTTGACACTATCCATAGATCACGACGGTTTGAAATCCCCTGTTTGGATCGAGTTTAGCAGACCTGCAGAACTAACCCCTTCCAAAGTCATGGACAAGATTCAACACGTACAACAATCTAATGACCAGTTTGACATCACCGATGGTAAAGCCACACTGAAAATGGCTCACGTCTCTCTTCCTCAAGGGACAGGACGCAAAAAGATGTTATTGGTGGACGACCTTCGCAACATTAAGCGTAGTCTTGTCCGAATTAACAACCCTCAAGACCAGATGTGCTTAGCCCGTGCCATCGTGGTGGGACGAACCTATGCCAACAAGAACGACACGGTAGAATGGAAAAGAACCTGGGAGAACATTCGAAAATCGAACCGAACCAAACAACGAAACGAAGCAGAACTCCTGTTGCAACAAGCTGGCCTGTCCAAAGACACACCCTGTGGCATTCCTGAGACGCAAAAATTGCAAGATGCCCTAGCTCCACGCTACACCTTGAAAGTGCACCCTCAAGAAATGCGCGAGTCTCTGTTGTTTCGAGGCCAAGACTTTAAGGACGGAAAATACATTCATGTCTATCATCACGATGACCATTTCGATACCATTACCAGTATCACTGGATTCCTGGGATACGGTTATTATTGTGAGAAATGTGATTATGGTTATAACATTCGAGAGCAACACAAGCATTGTGGATTGAAATGCCCAGGATGTTTGGCCTCTCCACCCTGTCTGAGCGAAGAACCAGTGCCTTGTTCAACTTGTCTGCGTACGTTTGTCAGCCCTGCCTGTTACCAGCAACATCTGAAGACGCAAGGTTCACAGCAGAAATGTGCTTGTCAACTCTTGAGATTGTGCCCTACCTGTGGACAAGGCATACTTACCAACAATGCCAAGGCACACGTATGTCGAGGAAAGAAAAAATGTCACATTTGTCACCACATCGTGGACTTGGAACACGAATGCTACGTGCAAAAATACCAACCCCCACCAGAGAAAGAGGACGGTCACAAGAAGAAAGGCAATTTCATCTTTTTCGATTTCGAATGCATGCAAGAGACTGGCATTCACATCCCTAATTTCTGCGTGGCTCATCGAGCGTGCGAGAAGTGCATTCAAGAACCTATCTTCAGTCATTGCCCTCACTGCAGCAAGATTCCTGGAGGGCGTGAAAAAATCTTTCGGGGACCAAACACGTTAGCCGATTTTGCCCAATGGGTCTTAGACCCCATCGACAAGACGTGGAGCCAAGAGGACATCGAACGTTACGGAGATTGTCATCGTCATGCCACGGTGATGGCTCACAATTTCTCCGGATACGATGGACAGTTTCTTTTGAGGTACTATACGGAACATGGCACCGAACGTCCTAAAGTGATTTTGAACGGAGCCAAAATCATTTTCATGCAAGTGGGACAAGTACAGTTTAAAGATTCGATGAGTTACTTGGCAATGCCTTTGAGCCGAATGCCTAAAACGTTTGGAATGACAGAAATGGCTAAAGGGTACTTTCCACACTTTTTCAATACGGAAGCCAATCAACATGCTGTTCTACCCCATTTGCCTGAGGCTCACTATTACGACCCCGACAACATGCGTACCGAACAACGAGAAGCTTTCTACGCTTGGTACCAGGCTCACGCCTCGGACCCTTTCGACTTTCAGGAGAGAAATGTTAAAGTATTGTCGTTCCGACGTGGACATTTTACGGCGTTGTTGTGGAAAATTTCGAGAACTGTTCATGGAACACGGAGGGGTCGATCCTTTGAAAGAAGCTTGCACCATTGCCAAAGCGTGTTCCTTAGTGTACCGCCAACGATTCATGCCTGAAAACACCGTGGCTGTCATCAGTCCTCAAACGACCCACTATGTCAAGCGTCAATACTCGGTCAAAGCCCTACGTTGGTTACATTACTTGTGCGACAAGGAAGACAAATGGATTCAGCATGCCCGCAACGGAGGAGGCGAAAAGACCATCGGAACGTATTCGGTAGATGGCTGGGACTTAGAAAACCCCAAGATCGTGTACGAGTTTAACGGTTGCTTATTTCACGGATGTCCCGTCTGTTACCCTGACCGTGGCACTAAAAATCAGTTTTTGCAACGAACCATGGAAGACTTGTACCAGGACACTTGTCAGCGACGCCTAAAGTTAGAACAGCAAGGATACCAAGTGGTGGAAATGTGGGAACACGAGTACGATCACCGTTTGAAAACCGATCCCGAGTTTAAACGCCTCGTGGAAAGTTACCAGTTCATGGACCCGCTGAATCCGAGGGATAGTTTGTACGGAGGAAGGACCAATGCCACCTGTTTGCTGTACCAAGCCGACGAAGAGAAAGGAGAAGAAATCAAATACTTGGACGTGTGTTCGCTGTATCCCTACGTGTGCAAATATTGTCGCTTTCCTGTAGGGCACCCGCAATTGTTCACGGAACACATCGACCTGAAAAACATTCGACAATACGAAGGCTTGATCAAGTGTAAAGTTTTGCCTCCCACGAACCTATACCATCCCGTCTTACCTCACCATTGTCAAGGCAAACTGATGTTTCCCTTGTGCCGTACTTGTGCCGAAACGTGCAACCAGGACCAACCTTGCCATCACAGCCAGGAAGAACGTGCCTTGACGGGAACCTGGGTCAGCGTGGAATTGTTCAAAGCTCTGGACATGGGATACCAACTGTTAGAAGTGTACGAAATTTGCCACTTTCCCAAGACACAACAGTACCACAAGGGTGACCCTACTCAGAAAGGCATTTTCGTTGACTACGTGGATGCCTTTTTGAAACTGAAACAAGAAGCCAGCGGCTATCCTTCCTGGTGTCACACTCCCGAAGACCAAATACAATTCAAAGAGAACTACTATGCACAAGAAGGCATCTCCTTAGACCACATCGAAAAAAACGAAGGTAGGCGATCGTTTGCCAAAGTGATGTTAAATTGCTTGTGGGGTAAAATGGCACAACGACCGTGTTTACCCAAGACGGAATATTTGACAGAACCTTCCCGCTACTTCCAGATGATTCACGACAAAACCAAATACATGAAACACGTGGACGTCGTTCGAGAGGATTTGATCTTGGTCAATTACGAAGAAGATCTGGACTTTGTACAAGACGACCCTTTTGGAAACGTCATCATTGCGGCTTACGTGACAGCTCATGCTCGCTTAAAATTGTACGAAGCTTTAGAACTGTTAGAAGAACGCGTCCTGTACTTTGACACGGACAGTTGCATTTACATCCATCACCCGAGTCAACAGCACCCTGACATCGAAGGAGACCGTTTAGGAGCCTGGACAGACGAGCATCCCGACGACAAGATTCTAAGTTTCGTCAGTGGTGGTCCCAAAAATTACGGCTACGAATACCGGGACAAACAAGGAGAAGTGCACACGACGTGCAAAGTGAAAGGACTGACTCTGAATCATCGTACCAGTCGAGTGGTCAACTTTGGGGTATTGAAAGAAGCCTTGCAATCGGGAGAGGATGGAAACTTTAAAGTGACCACCTATCAACCGAACAAGATTGTACGTTTACCCACTCACCACATCGTCAGTCGACCCTTGGAAAAAGTCTATCAAATTGTATACCAGAAGCGAGTGCGACTTCCCAATCACTTCACCTTACCGTACGGTCACGTTGGTATTGGCCTGTATATGAAAAGGAACCCTAGGCAAGATCGATAGTTAATTGTTCATTGAAGTAACTTACCATGTCGTTGACGAAGAAGAAACCAGATTGGTTAGGAGTCAAATGTTGGACATCACCGAGACCAGGGTTTTGAGGCTTGGACACAAGAGGTGGCCCAGTATGCACGAGAGTTATTCAAGGAAAAAAGTTACTTTTCAGCCTGTGTTAGTGACGGTGCCAGAAGAACCCGTCACCCAGGACAGGACTGTCGTGGACAGGCCTGAAAGACCCTTTCGGGAGGACACTTGTGTGACCTTACCCCTACTATAGAACTGGTTAGAACTTTACCCAAAACATGTTGTACAGACACTTGTGTTTATTCCACGTTCATGGTTATCATGTGCCTTTTATTCTTGTACTTAAGCCTTTGGCTTTTATGCATTTTTGTCTTTCGTATTCATGTTTGAAACATTCAATAAACGTGTTCTGAAAAAGTACATAAACTCTTGTCTTGTTTGTTTTTCGTGTCACAAGTGACATTTCTCACACCATGGCTACCTCTGCTGTCTCTGCTCCCTCTTCCTCTACTGTCAAAGTCATCGACGAACACTTAGATCGTGCCAGTTGGGAGGCTTTGTATCTTCGCCATCCCTTTAACATGCTCATTGCTGGACCTAGCGGTTCAGGCAAAACCGAATTCGTCAAACGTTTGATCGAACATAAACATCATTTGATCGATCGACCCCCTCAACGAATCGTGTGGTGTTACAAAGAGTGGCAATCGGCGTACAGCCTCTTGCGAGAAAGTCAAGGCGATTCCATCGTGTTTGTGGAAGGCATTCCTAAAGAAGACGATGGCATCGTCTCTGACTCCCGTCTAACCCATTTGGTCATTTTCGACGACATGTTAGGAGAAGACGAAGAAGAAATTAAACTGTGGTTCACGCGCAAAGGGCATCACCGTAATGCCAGTGTCGTTTACATCACCCAAAATTTGTTTCAACAAAGTAAAGCCCATCGCACCATCAGTCTCAATGCGCATTACGTGGTCTTGTTTAAAAGCCCTCGAGATAAATCGCAAGTGCAAGTCTTAGCCAAACAGTTAGGAACGCCTTGGCTGGCTCAGGCGTACGACGATGCCACTCAAACGCCACACGCCTATTTACTCGTCGATTTGAAACCTACCACTCCCGAGGATTTCCGATTTCGTACCCACTTGTTTCACCACTGGTGCCAAGACGGAGGGCCTGTCCTGTACACGTCTCCGTCCTCGACTTCATTTCACTCCCCATAAAAAAATCTATAAAAACCTCAGACCCTTTTTCGTCTGTCTCACTCTCAGTGCGAACATGACGTCCCTTCAGTCGCATCTTCCCGTCAAATTGATTCGTGCCTTGTATGGCATCAGTCGAGAAAAAGATCCACAAACACGAGCTCGTGTCTTAGAAGCTAGTCTCAAAGAAGTCTTACGATGGTTCACGGTGACGGCACGTCAATTACTCCAAGGAATCATTCAGATTCCTCATCAAACCAAACGCTTTTTCGATCGAAACAAAGTCGCTTTGGTCCAACTGGCCGATCCCCGCATCGACACTCAAACCAAAAAACAAATCATTTTGAAACCTGGAGGGAGCGGTACTCTAGGAGGGGTCATCATTCGCTCACTCTTAAGATGGGATCCTAATGCCCCCAAAGTTATCCCCAAGACAAAAGTCCAACGAAGCCCCAAGAAGAAAAAGACCAGGTCCCCAAGGAGAACTTCTCCAGTGGCAGGACCCTCCTCTGACCAGACACCACCACCACCCCGGAAAAAGAAAAGAAGCCCCCAGAAAAAGAAAAGTCCACAGAAAACTAGTCGCAAGAGAGGCACTTCGGCCAGGACGCAACCTTACACTCGCAAACCACGACCTGCCACGGCGGTGACTGCGTCTCCGGCAGCTTCACGTTTGTCCACTTCTCCGTTAATGACACCCAGAACTGAAGAGTACTTGGAGACGTTGATCACACCAAGAACTTCTCCGTTGATGACCCCCAAAAGAACTTCCCCAGTGGCAGGACCTTCCAATTTAGTGGCAGTGGCTGCTGCTCACAAAGTACCTTCTCCCAAAATCAAAGTTCAAGAAAGATCGGGCATGTTACAAAGTTTACTGGATTTGTCCAAGCAAGAACTGGCTCGATTTAGTCCGTTACGTACCCCTGCACGACGTGTCATGCCTGTCCTCAAACTGATACGACGTAAAGACAATCAGTGGCGACGCGTTCCAGTATAAAAAAGGCCTATGACCAAGTCGGGTATCAGTGTTTTTTTGGTGCTCCTGAAGACTCAACGATGTCACCCTCCAGAAAACCCCAAGGAAAGAAAAGGAAAGGACTGCCACCACGTTTAGCCAAACATGGGGACATGTTATCTATCCTGTCCAAAGCTTCTCCACCCCTACGAAAAAAACTCATTCAAACAGCCTCCAAAGAGGTCATCGATACCGTGTGCGAATGTTGTTTGAACGTTTTGAAAGGCACGATCCCTTTGTCCAAACACCAGAAACAATGCTTAAGCAAACATCGTCACGTTCTTCGCCAAATGGTTCAAAAGAAAATTCCCATTCGTCAAAAAAAGAAGATGTTAGTACAACGTGGAGGTATTTTACCTCTCTTGTTAGGCCCCATACTGAAAGGAGTCTTGGGAACCATGTTGGGAGGACTGGTGGGAGCAAGATAAAAAGGCCTCGGAAGTTCCAAGATCTCAGAATCGACCCCTGACAACCCCATGGAAGGACGAAAACTAGCTTTAGTGCCTTACAAACGATGGATGGAATACTATCGCTGGCAAGAACAACACACCCCGCATTTACCTCCCAATCCCAATTTGAGCGAGATGTCCCAGTTACAACACGAATTGCAGTCCTTAATGGATCGCCAAGATTTGTCCGAAACAGAAAAATCGCAAAAGTACGGTCAACTCTTGCAACGACTGCAACTCTTTCACCAGAAAGCTTTAGACGAAACAGCTCTACCCACTCTGAAAGATTTTAAGACCTTGATGAAAAGTCCAGCACCATCACCAGTACCAGTACCAGTACCAGTACCACCAGTACCCGTGACCAAGACAGGAGAAGAAGAGGAAGGGTTTCAAACTCCACCAGAAAAAGTACGCAACTTAACAACACCACCTACCTCCAGAATTGGATGGATTAAAAAGATGATGGTCACCCCTTCTTCATCACAAGAGAAAAAGAAAGTGAAGACAGAAGTGAAACAAGAACCGATATCCCCCGCTCAGACATCCTTCTCCTCTTCGACACCTATTGCTGGCCGCACACGCAAAGCATTGCAATCCAAGAAAATACCCCAAGAGAAAAAGAGTAGCATCCTCCAAGAGTGGGTGTCTTATTAACACACCAATCAACACAAAAAATGGAAAAAGTCTTAGCCAGCATTTACTACGATCCCTCACATCCTGCAGGTTACGCAGGAGTTCAAAAAATGTATCGTGCTGCCAAAACGCGACTGAAAAGTCTCCGTTTACCTCAAGCGCAACGATGGTTACAAGAACAAGCTACCTACACTTTACACAAACCCATTCGACGCAAGTTTGCCAGAAGTCGCACCCGAGTGGAAGGCATCGATCATCAATGGCAAGCCGATTTAGCCGATGTCTCTCATTTGGCCAGCTACAATCGTGGCTACAAATATTTGTTTTGTGTCATCGACGTCTTTTCCAAATTTGCCTGGGTCGTACCCTTGACTTCCAAATCGAGCAGCGAGTTAGTGCGAGCCCTGCAACGGGTGTTGAAACTAAGCGGTCGTCACCCTCTTCGACGGCAAACGGACAAAGGCACCGAATTTCTGAACCAAGCTTTCCAAAAAGAATTAAAGAAACGTGACATTCATTTTTTTACCACCGAGAATCCCGAAACCAAAGCCAGCATCGTGGAACGTTTTCAACGCACTTTGAAAGAACGCATGTGGAAATATTTTACGCATCACCACACTCTGAAGTACATCGACATCTTACCGCACCTGGTGCAAGCGTACAACCAATCTTACCATCGAAGCATCGGACGTGCCCCGCAAGACGTAACTCCCGACAACGAAGTGTTGGTGTTTGAGCGCCTGTTTGGTACGTCCCCGACGAGGGCTGTCCCCGAGAAAAGTGGAATGTTGGCCGTAGGAGATTGGGTGCGCATTGGCAAAACCAAACGCACTTTCGACAAAGGTTACTTACCTAACTGGACGACCGAATTGTTTCGCGTCACTGGACGAGTGCATGGCCGTCATCCTACCGTCTATAAATTGGAAGACATGAACGGAGAAGTGCTCAAAGGAACGTTTTATTTGCCCGAGTTACAACGTGTCACCAAAAAAGAAGACGACGTGTACGACATCGAAAGCATTCTCGAACGCAGAACCCGTAAAGTGGGCAAACGACGTGTCAAAGAAGTCAAAGTACGTTGGAAAGGATATCCACCCAGTTTCGATTCTTGGATCGACGCTTCGCAAGTCATCGACTATAAAAAGAAGTGACCATCATGCCCTTTCACACAGCAGACGCAGCTACGTCGACCACTCCTTCTTCACCTAGTTCTTCTGTGCAAGATTTACAAAAACAACCCTTGTGGGTGTGGTGTGGAGAACGTGTGCCTAAAACGCAAATCGTCTTTTTCTGCCAAATCTTCGTGGTGTATTGTGTCATCGGGGCAGCCATCGCCAATTTGAGTTTGCAACAAGGAGACAAACAATTGTGGACCATTTTATTGAGCAGTTGCATCGGTTACCTGCTTCCTAATCCCTCCCTGAAATTCACCTCGAACGGGAACCCCGGGAACCTTGTGTCCAGTGCCAGTGCCAGTCACCACTTCAATCACAACCAGAACCCCATTTTAGACGGAGACACGCCTCTCACGTCCAGTAACCCCTCGGACAGCCACAGAACTCTGGAATTATGAGTCACCAAAACCAATTTTACTTAACTTTACCCAGTGACAGTTCCATGGAGGTGTTTCCCAAGAACACGTTGTGCTGTTACACGGCCAAATTACCTCAAGCCATCCAGTTAGATCACGAAGCCCATTGGGAAGTGGCTTTAGTAGATATGATTCACCCGACCCAAGTCCTCAATGTCCTTCCCAATCAAAATTTTTTTTGATGTGGAAGTTCATGACGAGCAAATGCAACAGTGGATGGATAGCAATGTCAAATATGACAAGAAAACCCGTACATAAAATCAAAAGTACACCACCTATCACTTGTTCATTCCCCCAGGCTATTATTTTAGTGGTCAACATTTGGTCAGCACCATAACCTCCAGGTTTAATGTCGTGTTTCTGAAAGCTTTGGAGCATGTCAACAAAAGTGTCACCATGGAGTACCACAAAACAGCTTGTCGCTTCTTCATGAAATTTGAACGGAGTAAAATCCTGTCCATTTTATTTTGTCCTGAATTGTTTGACATGTTGGGCGGAGACATGGACATGAGAAAGACCATGATCAAGAAAAACGAATTACCCATCGTTTACGACAACGAGTCTTTTAGCAAGTTATTTCGTGCCCCGGTAGAACTGAACCAAGGACTGAATTTGATGTTTGTGTACTCCGATGTGGTGGAGTATAACGTGGTGGGACACACCTCCGTATCGTTACTGCGTGTCATTCCTTTCAAAGTGGATTCTGCCACGAACACTGACGAGGAAGGTGGAAACACTTACCACGTCCACCGCGAATTTGTACATCCTCACTATTTGCCTGTCAGTAAGTCGTATTTGGACACGGTCAACATTACTATAAAAGGAGATTTGGGACAAAATATTCCATTCACCAAAGGAAAAGTCACGGTGAAACTCCATTTTCGAAAACGGTTTTCTCACGATTCGTAAGTCATGTATCCAGTGTACCGAGGGGTTGCTCGACAGCGAGGACACGGTTTAGGAGATATGTTAAAATCGGCCTTTCGTTCGGTGGCCCCGGTGTTGAAACCGATGGTGACACGCGGATTGCACGCCTTGAAAGATGCGGCACTGACGCAAGGCAAAGAATTTCTCCAAAATGTCATCATCGACAAACAAAACCCTAAAGAAGCCTTCATGAGGGCAGGCAAAAATGTCTTGCTGCAAACGGGCAAAGACATTTTAGGCCAACGAGACACACCTATAAATGCCCTGCACGCTACCGAGTCAGGCATTCAGCAAGGACAAGGCAGAAAGAGAAGACGAAGAAAACACCCTTTCACCAGACTTCAAGCGAGAAAGGCCAAGAAAAGAAGAACCGTTCGAGACTTAGACGTTTTCGATTATTGAGAAAAGAGACCAAAAAAAAAAAATGATGCACCGAGAATCTTGCGCTTGTTCCAAGACGGAACTGGATCTGTTTGCCATGCCCCCCACGATGATGACGATGCAAGAATCCCAGTGGGTGGAATTTCACCCCGTCTCCTCACTGACCGATTCCGCTCCCATCGAGTTTGAAATCAAAGGACAGCCCGAAGATTACATCGATCTGAATAGCAGTTACTTGTACCTGAAAGTCAAAATTCTAGATAAGACTGGAGGTGCTATGGACGATGAAGCAGTAGCTCCCGTCAACAATTTCATGCATTCCTTGTTCAGTGGAGTGGACTTGTACTTGAATAACAAACTGGTCAGTAGCAGCATGGATACTTAACCTTATCGTGCTTACCTGGAAAATCTCTTGACGTACGGAATAGATGCCAAGAACACTCATCTCAATGCCTGTGTGGTATGGGAAGCTGACGAACCTACCAAGTTTGAAATATTGGAAACTGATGAAAAGAAAGACAACAATGATGGATTTGTAGAACGAAGAAAGAGAATCACGGGAGCCGACACAAGTTTAGAACTGATGGATCGTTTGCATTTGGACATGTGGTTGCAAGAAAAGTATTTGCTGAACGGGGTGGATGTCCGTCTGAGACTGAATCGTAGCAGTGCCGCTTTCCATTTGATGGCTGATAGTGACGGTTACAAAATCAAAATCCTAGAAGCCAGACTCTACGTACGCCGTGTGGAAGTGTTACCTAAAGTGGGAAACGACATCAGTCAGACGTTGAGCAGAACGACCGCCAAGTATCCCATACGACGCGTGGAAGTGAAAACCTTCACCATTCCCAAGGGACAGCGATCCATGATCGAAGATCATCTGTTCCAAGGACAGTTACCCAAACGTTTGATCGTTGGTATCGTCGAGAATACAGCCTTCAACGGAGCTGCCGAAAAAAATCCTTTCTACTTTCAACACTTTGGCGTGTCCAAAATCGAAGTCAGTCGCGATGGCAAGACCTTGTGTACCCGACCTTTCGAACCTGACTTTACCAAGAAGAATTACTTGAGATCGTACTTGTCCCTGTACGAAGCCACCGGACAGTTAGGAACCAATACCAGTCACGGTATTACGTACGAGGATTATGCAGGAGGCTACGCTTTGTGGGCTTTCGATTTCACTCCGGACCAAGGCAGCGACGAGGGACATTTCCACCCTATAAAATCCGGCCAGATTCGTGTGGAAATTCAGTTTAAAGACCGAGACCCTGATGAAACGGTGAACGTCATCCTGTATGCAGAATTCGATAATGCCATAGAAATCAACAGTTTGAGAGAAGTCATCCTAGATTACTAGAAACCATGGAAGACTGTTATCCCTCTTTACCTAGTGGAGAAACTTTTAGTGTTGCATTGTTGTTAAAAAAATGTTAGAGTTGTTGTTTAGTGTTAAGTGATTTTTGAATAAAAAATGTTGTGTTTTGGAAAAAATGCCTTTGTCTTTTGTTTAGCTATAAGAATGTTGGATTGATGCTCTTTCATTTCTTACTATCCCTCTCATGACACTCACTAAACGTTGCGACTCAAAAACCGTGTGGGGGATGTTTTCCTTCACGTCCGCGCTTTGACTTTAAGAACCGGGTTGTTTCCAGTCTAACCATCCATTGTCGACTCATCCTCCTAAGAAGATGTGCTCCAAACTAGCTAAACTCAACGAAGCCTACGTGAATTTGCATAGGGTCAGACACAGTCTGATGCCGAAGCCAGAAGAAATAGAGAATGTGAGAATGTTAAAAATCACTGAAGACCTGATAGAAGAGCTCTTCAGAGAAGAAATGAACAGGGAGAAAGAAGAATGGACAGAGAAGTACAGACTTCAGAGACAGCAGCAACAACAGCAGCAGCAGCAGCAACCTGAACCTGACAGAGGCTTTGTCGATTGCCGTATCGACACCAAAGAGTTCTTCTTTTCTTTCCGAAGAAGCAGACCTATCGCCAGAAAGTCTATCCTCAGAGGACATCGCATTCTTAGAAACTAAAAAAACAATGCCATAGCAAACAAAAAAAAACAGCCCTTTTCAGGGCTACCCCAATACTCTAGAAAAGAAATAACGATCGATTTGCCAATGTGTGTAGGTAGAGTAGTGTGAAAATAAACACTAACTCTTTTTTAAAAAATGTGAGGGTATGTGTTTGTGTGTTAGTAAGTGCTTAAGTAAGTTGGTATGAATAGTAGATTAAAATCATGTTTTTTTGGTGCTTGAGGTGTATATTTGGAGTTAGATTGGATTGCTTTGCGTATGTGGATAGTCTATTGAAGTGATTTATAAAAAATTTTAAAATAGTGATGGGTAGCATAAAAAAGTGAGTGAGTGTTTCTTTTAGGTCCGCGCGTTGTTGTTTTTGGTCATGATGTAGGTAACATCAATTTTACGTTTTTTTAGGGGGATGTTTTCCTTCACGTCCGCGCTTTCACTATAAATTGAAACTCGCTGGGCAGTCTAGCTACCCTTGTTGATTGATCAACACCAAAAATGAACACGAGACTGTCTAAACTGTTGGAACTTCATGTGCATCTGGAATATGCCAGGCGCCTGTTGAATGAACTGGCCGCGGAAGCCATTGTGGAGGAGGGAAGGATAAGAGAGGAGGAGGAAAGAAGAAAAAAAGAAGAGGAGGAGAGAAGATATAAAGAAGAAGAAGAAGAGGAAAGAAGATACAAAGAGGAGGAGAGAAGAAACAAAGAAGAGGAGGAGGAGAAGGAAAAGAAGAGAAGAAGAATAAATTTCAGAATCCCAGAGAGCGAAAATTGGGATTCTGAAGCGACATATCCTGCCTCTGCTCTCTCCCCCAAAAAAGTAAAAAGTAACTGGGGGATAAGATGTGTATGTGGCGCCAGGCCTGGAAGGTGCCACCATTAACCAGGTGTCCATGAAGTTCCAAAAACAACAGCCCTTTTCAGGGCTACCCAATGCTCTAGAAAAGAAATAACCATCAATTTGCCAATGTGTAGGTAGAGTAGTGTGAATATAAACACTAACTCTTTTTTAAGATAGTGTGAGGGTATGTGTTTGTGTGTTTGTGTTTGTGTGTTTGTGTTTGTACCCGCTCACGTACGATTGTGTGGATAGTAGATTATGGATTTGTTTATCGTTTCTTAGCGTATGTGTTTGTGTGTTTGTGTTTGTGTGTTTGTGTTTGTACCCGCTCACGTACGATTGTGTGGATAGTAGATTATGGATTTGTTTATCGTTTCTTAGCGTATGTGTTTGTGTGTTTGTGTTTGTGTGTTTGTGTTTGTGTGTTTGTGTTTGTACCCGCTCACGTAAGATTGTGTGGATAGTAGATTATGGATTTGTTTATTGTTTCTTAGCGTATGTGTTTGTGTATTTGTGTTTGTGTGTTTGTGTTTGTGTTTGTACCCGCTCACGTACAATTGTGTGGATAGTAGATTATGGATTTGTTTATTGTTTCTTAGCGTATGTGTTTGTGTGTTTGTGTTTGTACCCGCTCACGTACGATTGTGTGGATAGTAGAGTATGGATTTGTTTATTGTTTCTTAGCGTATGTGTTTGTGTGCTTGTGTTTGTGTGTTTGTGTTTGTACCCGCTCACGTACGATTGTGTGGATAGTAGATTATGGATTTGTTTATTGTTTCTTAGCGTATGTGTTTGTGTATTTGTGTTTGTGTTTGTGTGTTTGTGTTTGTGTGTTTGTGTTTGTACCCGCTCACGTACGATTGTGTGGATAGTAGATTATGGATTTGTTTATTGTTTCTTAGCGTATGTGTTTGTGTATTTGTGTTTGTGTGTTTGTGTTTGTGTGTTTGTGTTTGTACCCGCTCATTGAGTCATCCACCCTTGTGTCTTCCATGATGTTTAGGACGGACATGCTCATGTATGTCAGGTCAAAGTGGACTGTTGTTCATAGGACAGATACTAGTCAATGGATGAGGAGAGTTTACATAGAAAGACAAGGATGTCTCAAGAGGGTACTTGTGTATGGACCGGTAGTTAGAAGGAGTTTAAGAAGAAGAAGAAGAAGATGTGACAGATGCCATCTATGTTAATATTAATATTAACATAAACCCAAAGGCCCTTTTCAGGGCCAGCCATATTTCTCGAAAAGAGATAGCCTTTCCATTGCCTACCCCTTTTCTAAATTTAAATTTAAATTTAAATTTAAAAAAAACTTTTAAAAAAAAAAAAAATCCCATATTCAATTCCCCTTGTCCCTAGACAAACCCAAACTCTATTCCCATGTTAATTTCCCTTGTCCCTAGACAGACCCAAACTCTATGTTAAATTCCCATTGTCCCTAAAGTGACCCACGATTTTTCTCCATGTTAAATTTCCATTGTCCCTAAAGTGTCCCAGGGGTCTTTTTAATGCTAAGTCCCATTGTCCCTATAGTATCCCACTTAACTACTACTGTGCCAATATGTGTGGCAGATCATCACTTGTTCAAAAAAAAAATAATAAGTAAATTTTGTAAAATTATGTGGAACGGTTTTGGACAAGTTCTTTTATATGTTTTTTTTTCTATAAGCAAAAGTGGATTTATTTGATGACCGTTCAGCATTATGTGTTTAAATATTTTTTCAAACAACTTTTTTATTGGCAGAATGTTCTTTATCAAATTTGCTTGAAACGTAAAATGTTTGTACGCTTTACCCGACAGCATGACCATTATAACGACATAATTCATGTTTCAGAAGAAGTTGAAAATAAAAGATTTTGACTGACACACAAGAAACGATGGACAACGCATGACGGACACACAGCGTCGAAAGCCACGGGTGATAATCCGCTACACTCCTGTATCACCCACACCCCCACCCCCGCTGAGATTTCCTCGCTTCTCATCAATTTGACTAAAATCAGATCTATGCTGTTATACATGAAGATCTGACAGCGACCGCTTAGGGGTCATGTTCTGGGAACCTATGATATTACCATATTACAATTTGTTTCATAAATCGTCTTTAATTTATCATGTAGCTACAATGAAATAGTTGTCAGTCCAACTATATCGCCGTAGTGCACTTTCAATACTTGTTACATTTTTCAGACAGAATACAAATAATGCAAATCAAATAAAAGTTCATTTTTTTAAAATTTGAAAGGTCATGTGCATGTTGGTCTTTTCTCCTCTTAATGTACTATTGATTTTCTCGCTAATATAATTAGGTTAATTGCTTCTAATTACTCTGCGTTATATATATATATATATATATATATATATATATATATATATATATATATATATATATATATATATATATTCCATTTGCAAGTGTTTTCCGAATGTGTACATAGTCTTGACTCTCTTGTATATTTAACTTTTTCTGTTTGTATAACTGTCTCCTAAGTGTGTATTTATCGTTACAGCTGTATATCTTAAATTTGTATGTGCTTTTATATATAATTTATTTGTTTGCATGGAATTTTTAGAGCAAAAATTGATTTTGTATATAAATAAGACTTGAAAATCTAGTAACATAATTAGATTAGTATGCATGCACGACTGTCTGTCTGTATGTCTGTATGTCTGTCTGAATGTCTGTCTGTCTGTCTGTATGTATGTATGTCTGTATGTGTGTATGTATGTATGTGTCACGAAATTATGTCATTTAAGCTGTCATTGAATTACATTCTGAAGTGAATACAGCATGTCCTGTTGCCAGTTTCGTTACCCATTATCTATTTTTGGTCCTATGAAACTCTCACGATGTATATATATTTACTCAATAAACAGATCACAACGAACTACTGTCATGTGCACGCTGAACTTGAGTACTAAGCTTGAATCAGTATAGGCGCATGGAATGATACCTTGTCAAGATGGTGTTTTTTTCACGATAGTGGATATCTTTCAGTTGTAGTGGTACATAATAATCACACCTTCCCTGTTTCTTTCCATCGGTTGAGTTTAACACAGTATATTCCTTTGTTAGATGACTTGCATTTTTTTTAGACGTCAGTTATGTCAGTCAAATTGGACATAATACAGTGCTGTCAGATTTAACAGTGTCTATTTTAAGTTTGCCATCATCGTTTAACCGAGTTGACAACCTGGTACGAATTACGAACGTTTTTAGTAAATGAGGAAAAGGATTTCATCTTCTTATGGTCCCTTTTCTTGTATAAGAAATCGCTTATGATATTGGCTATCACCTTTTATTTGTTTAAATGTAGTCTTATATTTTGGACGCGTACATACAATGTATAGTAGGCATGTAGCCCAGAACAATGGTTGTGTTGGCCTATTCATGCGTGACCCAATCGTACAATGTCGTGATTTTGCTCGACTTGATTATATTCCAGTGTTCTCCCACAGTTTGTGTGTGTGTGTGTGTGCATTTTCATTTCCTTTCTCCTTTCATATTAATTTCTTTCTCCTCTCTTTTTATTTGCATTTCCTTCTCTTCTTTTTCTTTCTCTTCCTATGCTCTCTCCGCTACATTTTCTTTTCTGCCATTTCCTTCTGAAGCTTTCTTAAACGCCTTCTAAAACGCATATAAGACCTAATGTAAGACCAAATACACAGCACAGAAGACATAACGTAAGACAAAATGCACAGCACAGAAAACATAACGAAACAAATGAACAGCATATAATCTGTGTATGTGTTTGATCTGGATAATTAACGTAGCTTTAAAAAAATTCAGTCATATCGCAACGATGTCTGCAGTGTGGCATTTTATAGAGATGTCTAGCACTGGGGGTGGGGGGCATCATGCCGCAGACATGTAGCATGATGTCCCACCCAGTCACATTATCCTGACAAGGCTGACCAGTCCTAATGCAAACCGTATAATGCTGAGCGCCAAGCGAGGCAACTGTTGGTACCATTTTTATAAGTCTTTGAAATGAATCGTTCGGGTTTCGAACCCGCGACCTCACGCTTCCGAGGCAGACGCTCCATAAACAAAGATATGATGTAGCACTAAATTCACAGCATACAATAAAACATACACCACATAATGACGTTTGCAGAACATATAACAGCAAATGAAATAAACATAAATATATTTTAAAAGTACACATCATATAAAACCATACAAAATAAACAATACGAAATTCACATCATATAATAAACAATATAATAGTAAGTATATAATGTGTAAAAAGGAATGAACAACATACAACATTGTTTCCAAGTCATGCATTTGAAACGGGCCTCTTAGGATTTGTCACGTTCCATAGTGATAACTTCCGTTTGCAGTGTACTCTCCGTCTATCAGGGACTGAAAGCGGTACCGTATTCCGTCATACATAAACACAATAAACGTTCAAATAATTGATTTTATTTCTTCATATCTTGTAGACTGATGTTTTACTAATGTTTTATGCCCATCTGAGGGACTATATGTTGGTAACTTCCGTTTGCGATGCACTTTACCTTAAAAACTTAAAAGGTTTTACGGTATTTCATTCTTTTTGAGGTCGTTCTATGGATTTTCTATTGTTAGTAATGACTACCAAATCTGATCTCGAATCTCCACTATTTGTAAAATTCTGATGAGTGTATTGCTTTAAGTCGCAAAATACAGATTTGGTATGATTCAGACTGACTCTGAATTTGGCATGATTCACTCATAACCATATTTAGTATGATATACTCGGATTCAGATTCGGCTACATTACGTCTCTTGTGGTTTAGTTTAATGTGATGCGACTATAAAAGGCAACCGTATAGAAATAGTTTCATGTTTTCAGTTCACGTTAACAAGGAATCCTTTTGTTCGATAAAACTTTGTTCCATGAAACTTCAGCACAAGGACTAAATCCAATCACCTCTACCTAGAAGAATAAAGACATTAAAGGTAAGAAACCACTATACTACGGTGCGTTCCGTGAACGTAGGTCAAATTCCGTTATGCGATTTTTGTAGATAAAGTTGTTTAAATATTTTTTTATTTCTACAAATGGTGGCCATACTTTATAGCAGATCGGCATCATTTTTCTGAAAGTACTTCTGGGTAAGAAGCTTTCCGCCAACTTTAGTTGAACCCAGAGAAGCGTATTTTGCGAATTTCTTATATTTCATAACAGAGGCCATATTTGATAACGGGTAGATATCGTTTGTTCGGACTAATATTACCTTCATTCGGGATGCCTTCTCATAAATTCGACAATATTCTCAAGATGGTTTTGTAGTAATGGTAGCCATATTTGACGCAAATCTGCGCCACTTACAAATTTTTCAAAGTCTTTCATGTCTGGATGATGTCTGTTAAATTTGGTAAATTTCTTTGAGACGAATTTTAGTAAATGTTCATTTAAAGGTTTCAATATTTTAAGTACAGTGTCCATATTTTATTTCAAATCGGTATGATTTTGAACAAGCTTTACACGATATTGCATTTTGCAGAGTAAAAAACATAAATCGTTTTACGTTTTAGTAAAAAGTAATTTATTTTGTGCTCTGATTTTAGAAACAGTGATTAATTTATTGGAGAATCATCAAATATGTACAAACGTGAGAGTTCTTTGAGCCAGGATGCTTTGTCAAACATGGTCAAATCCTGTTTGTCAGTTCTCTTTAAGAATGCATTCAAGTATTTTTCTATTTTCCTTCTGAATTATTATTATTTATAGCAGATACGTTGAAAATAGCAAACGTTGACAGACTCACGCACAAGAATGAAGGTCTATACCACTAAATCTCAAACTTTCGCTCAGTTTATCTTTTCTCTTTTCAGGTATTGAATAATTTTGATACGAAGAAACTGAGTCTACGGACAGGTATTATTATAAGAGAAGCCCAAGGATTGTATAATTATATCTGATCTCAAAGAAAACTTGTGACATCAATTCAAACGGGATCCAAGTTTTATTAACTGGAGCTTTCTATTATCTTCGTAGAAGTTAACAAGGACGAATTCAGTTCAGATGGCCCAGTGTAAAGCTAACTTTGATTACAAAGGTGAAGCAGAGGGATATATCAGTCTCATGATAGGTGATCTGTTGATGAATACAGAGAAACATGATAATGGTTGGTATATGGGTAAAAACATGTCGACAGGAAAGGTAGGATTTTTCCCTGGGTCCCATGTCACCCAATGCACTGACTCTGAGCCAACCAAGACCTTGAAACAATGTGAACCTTTGCCTTCAAAGCTAATCACAGCAAATTCATCACAAAGTGACACCTTGGTAGTCCATGAGAGTGCTAAAGGACAAACTAGTGATATCACAATGAAGGAAAGTACAGGAGATATCAGGAAGGGGCCTCCACCAAGACCTCTTGTACCAGCACAGGTAAGATGGAAGAATATATCAAATGAAAGAAATGGCAATGAAGAAACTCCATCAGTTGATAATAAAAAAGAAAACACAAGACACAAACCACCTGAACTACTTGGCAAATTCTCCTCGAGCAAAGAAATTCTGACCCAGACAGGTAGAAAACTATTCCTAACTGACAAAGACCAAAACAGAACCCTAAAAGCAATATTTGGAGCGATAACTGGGGTTTTCCTGGGTGGACTGATATTTCTTGTCCTGAGGTATTCATTTGGGTATTCCGATTTGGAAGCTGGTATCACATTTGCCATTGTAACAGTTTTAATATCAGTCGGTCTAGCCTTGTCCATGCTTTTCCGCTGTGTTGTTGCACTCGTAGTTCCAAATTTTTTCACAGGGAAGGGACGTGCGGTCATCTTGTCCATTATATTTGGCTTTATGCTGTCTCATACTGTTCAAAACATCAAAAACAACATGGAGGAGGTGGCAATAAGTATGTCCTGTATTGCAGATCTTGCCCTAAATCAGACACGAGACCTTCAGGGGCAACTGAAAAAGCCATTGGTACAAGCTGCAGAATACATTGACAGGCAGAAAAATGTCCTCAGACAGTTACAGTATGAGATGGGTAAAGGGATTTTACCCGTCAACACGAGTCTGACGAAAATGGATGAGGAAATTATAAAAATACAAAATACTGTGGATTCCTTTAAAGAGGTGAGATTATTATTTTCAATCTCCTGGGTGATCGAGAGCTCGACTTTACATATCTTTTTTATTAACTGTTAGCAATTTCGACAGATTAGTGAAAGACATTTTTGAAGACGGTAAACAAAATATAAGTTGGAAAAGTGAACTTCACACGATAGTGCTATCGTTCAATACATTTTATACCAACTGTAAGTGTCTGTTCATTTGGTACCAAATGTAAGTGTCTGTACTTTTGATACCAATTGTAGGTACCTGTTCATTTGGTACCAACTGTAAGTGTCTGTTCGTTTGGTGCCAATTGTAAGTGACTGTACATTTGGTCCCAAGCGTAAGTGTCTGCACATGTTATGTAGCACCTCTAAAACCCAAACTGATTCAAATCGAGATCTCCGCCATAACAGAAATCTCACGAATACTGATATAAGATTATATATGTTGACCTTCAGAATCACGAGTCAAATTACAGCTATCTCAATTATGAAAGTGAAAAACTTTAAACGTTTCTAACATTATTAACATTCGGAACATAACGTTTCTAACGATTACTAATAATAAATACAACGCTTTATCTGATATTTTCCACAAAAAAAGAAGAAACAAAAGAGGGGAAAGCAAATTCTAAATGTTGGCAGAACAAAACTCTTTCTCGGTGCATGGCAGGTGGATGATTCAAATTTTGAAAACATTACTTAAATACGTGTTTGATTTTTAGTTTAACCTATATTTACTACTACAATTACTACTACTACTACCTTTTTCAATGGTGATGGTGGAAGTAATGGTAATTATGGTAGTGATTTTTGTTTAATACTTAAAAATTTGGAGTTTGCCTAAGTGTATGCAATTCAGATCTACTTTATCGATAAAGCTGGCAAGCAAGATAACGCTACACGTTTCCATTGGATTAATTTTCGTATGGCTCTTTCTCTGGCGATCTTAGCATTAGACAGTAATGACTATTTAGATGATACCAATATGAATTTAAAGTTATCCAATTTCAGAACTGTTTTCCAAATATATCAGCTTTTGATGAGTGCAAACAAGAATGCGTCAAAACTCTGAAGATATCGTAAGTGTCAAATTCATGCGAACTGGGCATAATGCTTTTTGTAAATCGGTATGTATTTTGATCTGGACATGGTGCCATTTGTAACTGGGCATGATATCTCTATGTGGGCTTGCTATTTCCATCTGAGTTTGATGTCATATGGATCTGTACATAATGTTGTTTGAAATTTAGCATGCTATTTGCATGTGGGCAAGATACAAGTTATAACGGGGCATAATATTATTTATATATGTGCATGATGTTACTTCTAACTCGGCAGGCTATGTGAAACTGGGCAGGATGTTTTTAGTAACTGGGCATGATATTCGTATCTGGGCATCATGTTGTTTGTAACTGGCCATACTTTTGTGTCCGAGCATGATTTTATTTGCAACTGTGCATTATATTTGTTTTGGGAATGGTGTTCTCTGTACCTTGGCATGATGTTATCTGTTACAGAGTATGCACTTGGTATCCAGGCATGAAGTTATTTCTCTGGTCATGATGTGTTTTCTCTGGGCATGATGGTATTTGCAACTGGATATACTATTTGTATCTGAGCATGATATTTTTTGTAACTGGGCACGATGCTGCTTGCATATAGGCATACTGTAACATGAAACTAGGTATTCTGTAACTTGAACTGGGCATAATGCAGTTTGGGACTGGGTATACTATTGTAACTGGGCATTTTATGTTATTTAAAACTTAGCATGCTATTTGGAACTGACATAACTTATCGTTTTATTTGGAATTGGGAATAGTGTTATTTGTATGCACTAGTTTTAACTGATTATGATGTTACTTGTATCTGGGTATATTATCTCTATCTGGGTATACTAATTTTATATGGGCACATTGATATTTGTACCTAGGCATGTTGGTATTTGTATTTAACATATTACATAAAAGGAGTATATCAATAATTCGTTAGTGACACTTAAAGGTAAAAGTGTTTCTGCATTGTTCAAGTCCGGTCTTCTGGCAGTCAGACTGAATATGCATACTATATTGTCTTGCCCTTCTCTGTCTTTTGGTGATAAAATTGTTATAACTGATAAATGATCACATTACTATACACTGTCAATGGTCATATTGATATGCACTGTCAATGGTCATATTGATATACACTGTCAATGGTCATATCATTATACACGTGTAACAGTAATATTACTATACACTGTCAATGGTCATATAATCATACACGTGCAATGGTAATATTACTATTCACTATCAATGGTCATATTACTACATAATATCAATGGTCATATTGTTATACACTGTCAATGGTCATATTGCTATGCGCTGTCAATGGTTATATTACTATACTCTCTCAACGATCATATTGCTATACACTGTCAATGGTCATATTGCTAAACACTGTCTATGGTCATTTTAATATGTACTGGAAATGAATCATATAACTAAGTGCATATAATGGAAATTGGTCATATTGTTATACACTGTCAATGGTTATATTACCCTACAATTTTAATGGTCATAGTTCTATATGCTGGTAATAGTGATATTTTTTGAAATATATGAAGAAAGCTTGGTTATTTGCTAATTTTATTCGTTTATTTCTTTCTGAGCAATTTTGTTCCACAGCCGATTTATTAATAACATATTGGCTAATTGGCATGAATAAATTTCTCGCTTTTAGTTCACTTTCGTGGTTTAAATGTTACGAATTATTACCTGGTTTAAATACAATTTATTAACCGAGTTCAATTTACGGATCGGTCTCTGCAAGAGCGTTTCATATTAGAAGATCAATATAATAGCTTCAGTCATATACATGTTATTGTTAACAAACTGTACACCAGTTTTAGAACTTAACTAATGAATAGACGTGCATGAGTTATTATGTAACATTCAAAATAAGGTAACGATTATATTTAAAAATTGTGTTCTAAAGTTTGATTTTGCGAGTGTATGGAAATATTACACTTTCAGTGAATCATGTATGTCTTAGATGTGACGCTTGCTCAAATGATAGATAGTCATAGTGTTTAAGCACACGTAACATAATGACAGTTCACTTAACTACTTTTCCTATAGATCTGTCACTCGCCTGCTGCCGGCAGAGGTCCCGGACCCATGCGAACAGATATGCCAGAAAGTAATGGACGCACTCAAAGATAGTTGTAGATTCCTAACACTTTCAGATGATGAGCTAAGGAAGGCAATAAACACAACTGAACAAGCCTTGAACGGTGTGGTCAATTATTTCACCGTTAACCTGTCCACAACCATGGATTGTAATGCCGATGTTAATTCAAGTCGATCCGCAGAAAGCATTCAAAAAGAGGTGAAGGAAGAATTAGAAGCTAAAACTGGTGCTTTTCTTCACTTTATAAAAATCCTGGAGAAAGTTCTATCCCTGACATTGATTCTTTTATTTCTGCAATCCTTTTGGTATGTACGAAATTATCTGGCACGTGATTCCTATGACAACATATACATTACCAAACGTTTCAAGGATCTGGATCAAGAAAGAAAAGATTGTGGATTGAGTTGTGTATTGCCACTGAAGAAAAAGGAGAAAAAGTTGTACATTGACACCAGTTCTTGTCGTATCACATTAGTGGAAATAGGTCACGGCAGATTTGGCCTGGCTCAGATTGGTATGCATTCCTTGCTGTGTCTTAGTGTGCTCTTGTTTGACTATCTTCTCTACTATATCCTTGATCTTTTGAAACGGCACGGGAACGTCAATATTCTGTACAAGGGCAGTTCGGAATTTCAGCTTAACGTCGATGGAACTGGATTTGTTGCCAATTTTTATCGAGAACTCATTCAGGAATTAAACATCAATGAGAGCTATATTGGTGAACTGAATTTGACAGATTGTCTGCCGGACCCCTCCATGCCAGACTCATCGAACATTCCCGTCTACATAGTCCTTTATCTTATTGCCGTCCTCTTCGTTCTCATGAAAGAATGTGCATCACGAGCTCGCAGAAAAATCACTGCTTACTACTATCCAAGACAGGAAGAAGCACGAACTCAATATCTCCATAAATTAATTCGACACAAGCGAATCAGTGTTCGGAAATTCTTGCGCCAAAAGATCAACTCATCTTATAAGGAAAAATGTGTCAGTGAGCAACTACAGCTGATGACGTGGCTGTCATTAAAAATCCCATGTCTTGCAAGATGTCTTTCACGAAAAGACAAAATATGCCTAAGCTGTGAGACAGCTGAGGGGGGATTTCAAGACGTTGGTCTGGTGAAATGTTCCGGTGACCAATGCAATGCCTATTACTGTACAGATTGTTATGAAACTCTGAATAAAACGTGTCCATTGTGTTCAGTGGACGATGTGGTCCATAGAGAATAATAGTTCATTACTGTAACATTGGAATCGTACAAGTGTATACAACTATTCTTTGTTAGTAATGTCCACTACCGTATGGAATACGGATTATGAAAATGGGCCTGAATTAGAGTTCTTTGTTTCAACTAATACTTTTTCTTTTATTGATATTGCATGCTTTCTTTGAAAATGTTTTATCTACATCTTCTACTACTGTTGCAGACTTATCATCGGAATATATTACATTGACAGTGCTCAGACGTTTCATACGTATGCATTATATTGAAATGACAGGGATCAGGTTTTTCATACGTAGGCATTATATTGCAATGACAGGGATAAGCTTTTTCATACGCAGGTATTTATATTGAAAGTGAGCTAACTTAGGATCACTGTCATTGCTTTGACAGTGATCAGGTTTTTCATACGAATGTATTGCATTGCTTTGACAGTGATCATGTTTTTCATACGAATGCAATGCATTGCTTAGACAGTGATCAGGTTTTATATACGTATAGATATCATTGATATTGACAATGAGCAAACTTAGGATACGAATGTATTGCATTGCTTTGACAGTGATCAGGTTTTTCATACGAATGCGTTGCATTACTTTGACAGTGATCCGTATTAGTACAAAGGAAAACAATATTTTTTGTTTTCATTTTCACATTTAGATTGGTTGATTCGAGTTGATGCATATGTACTTATTTTTCTATAGCAATTGGTGTTACGGCTAAAGCTTCACTTTGTGTCCATTGGAAAGGCTTGTAGCTCCCTTTTTCCCGACATGATAAAGAATTTAATGTGTTAAACGTACTGTTAAAACCAACAAAAATGTTACCTTCTCATTAGCATACAAACCAAATTTTGTCATTTGAAACTACCTAATATTGCATATATTCACCTTTACAAATATACTTATATTTGCATATACTTATATTTACATATACTTATATTTATATATACTTATATTCATATATACTTACACGTATATAACCTTATAGTTATATTTGTATATTCAGAATATAATGTTTTCAAAAATCACAGTTTACACTGAAATTGTTACAGCTTTGCACAAATGAGGTACTAACAGTTTGCAAACAACCAATTTGGGCGTTAAAGGGTTCGCAAATAATTATTTAGGAATGCATTTTGCAAATACCATCATCGCCTAAATTTTCTTCTGACAATCTTTGCAGATAGGTACTTATACAAATATTTACAGTTAATTTAATTAGACGTACCTGTCTTACATGAGCAATAATTTTCAAGACGGGTTTTATTAATTTTTACACTGCAGTTAGTTTGCAAGCACAGACCTTGATTTTTAAATATCTACAAATATTATGACATTGTGATCCGTATATTTAGTCAAACACTGGGCTAGAAATCTGAGTTCTAAGTTACTAATTTTAAAGCATATACCAATTTTAAAATAATGCATGTTACTGTTGTATGTGTGTCTGTGTGTGTGTGTGTGTTTCCAAATATAAAATAATAATTTTCACATGCGTGTGTGTGTGTGTGTGTGTGTGTGTGTGTGTTTCCAAATATAAAATAATCCTCTTCCAATTAGTTTATGGAGTTTAGTTTACTTGGAAAACCGCGTCTAAATAACAGAAAATGATACTTTGAGAATTAAACGAAACCCGTTTGAAAACACAGAACCAATCTTTCAAGAATACCAATGACTGTATTATTGCATATCAATACAGCATTTCCAAGCAATATTTTGTAGCCTCCATTTTAGTTTTCTCTGTGACACGTCAACAGATTATTATTGTAATATGTGGATTGATAAGAAATAAATATATGTCTAATTTTCTCGACAGAGTGTATGAATAATATTTAAATGAATAATTGAATAAATACCCAAAATGTAAACGTTGTGTGTGTGTGTGTGTGTGTGTGTGCCTAATGACTGAGTGTTTATATCTATCGTTCATTAGTGTATATTATATATCTATTGTTCCTACAGACGTATCATCCCAGATGTCCGGATACAGACCACTTGACTCTTAACTCTGGTAAATTGAACAATGTGGAGATTTCCTATCGTCGTCAACATCATGTGATATATGAATAAATCCCTGCATTAACACTGATTTTGGAAATGATATTATTCACAGCCCGAAATAAAATGTTTAATATCTTTTTTTAGATAGAAAATCAAACTGGCGGGTGACTCGAAACCTGCTTTCAAATTCAGTATTCAGTATACAATACATGCTGATGGCTAATTCTGCTAGAGTAAGCATGTTTTTAAACAATTATCAGTTAATTTTGGCTTATGACAATTAGTTTTTCGTTTAACTCAACTAGGAAATTTGATACTGAGGAAACTGTTTCTAATGCGATGATTGAAAGCGGGCATTTCCAGTAAGTATAAAATAAGAGAGTTTTTGAATCACTTTATCTGCTTCTCAGGTAGATGGAAGTCTGTGAGATTTTTCTTCTGTAAAACTTGATGATAAAAATGGAAAGCTGTAGCGTTTTATATGTTCGCAGAGGTACAAATGTGCCCGTCCAGAGGTACAAATGTTAAACTTCAACAACTTGGATAAGACGAAAATGTGGTCCTGGTCGACAAAGCGGAGTTACTAGACGATATGTACCAAAAAACTAATATTTTGTTTCTAACTGATAACTGTGGGACTCATGACAAAGTAACAAAGAAATCAAATCTTGTAATCAAGCAAGCTATCAGTGGTAGTTATTTTGAAATATCAGTATGGGTGATAAGTACAACTCCATAATACAATAGTTCAGAGAGCTACCACAAAAGAATCATTTAATACCAGATACAATACAAATAGACAATGCAGAAAAAGAACCTTAAAGAAACTTTAAATGAGACCAGAGTTTCCCATCTTCGCTAGCCAAGGTTGCGATATGATAACCCTATCTACACTTTGGAGTATCGAGCAGATATTAATGTGCTTCGGGTCTGAGAATTTCACTGGATGCGGCGACAAGCCACCGCCTCCAATCAAAATTAATTTGGTAAAATATTGAACACTGTTTCTACATGATCGACAAGGGAAACTTGAATGGACTGGTAAATAAGGAATTTACAACTGTCGGTCCGTGTTTGCAGAAATACCTTTCACTGAAATAAATATGTAATGGCTTCCCTATGGTACGTAGTCATACTTTCGATGTTAAACTTACAAAGTATCCTTTTGTGATGTACAATGTTCCGCTTGGTTAGATGGCATTACCTACTAAGGGAGGCAACTCATGAAATCCAATAGATATCGCTAGGACAAAGCACTAAAATATCTCTTCGATCCGCCAAGGTGTAGATATGGTTGTCATATCGGAACCTTGGCTTGCGAATATGAGAGTTTCCTTTCAAATTCAAGGTATTGATTTCACCGTAAGATAAAGTTACCTTCCAACAAAAAATAGAAAAAAGCGTTGCCCACAAATATACAATGCTACATTGAACATTTTGATGATCTATATATTATCCGAGTCAACACATTTTCTGGCAATTTTACCTCTGTTCGAAAATGAAAGATAAGTACTTTTCAAATATTAAATTCTTTTTTATTCTATATTTTTAAATATTATTTTCAAAATTTGCTTTTCATTATAATCAATGATTAATGAATAAAGTGTTGCTTTTATCCACAGGACTCTATCTTCATTCATCTGATGATAATATTGTGCGTTCCCCGTATCTCACGAACTTGCATCAGATCACCTCTGCATTATATGCCATCTTGACATATCACTCCCTAACCCTTCACCTTTATTTGCTACTAAGAGAAAGCTCCGAATGATAAATAGAACCAAACTAATGCATGACATACAAGCAAACTTACCAACTTGCATACCTCCTACAGCAGAACAACTCGATAACTGCCTGCGTTCATTGCGCGACAAACATGCCCCAGCCACCAAGTGCAGAGTATCTATTCAAAAGTTTTCTCCGTGATATAGCAGTGAGAGGTTTTGGCTTTCCACCAGACTCACTATTCCTAAGCAAATCTATGAAGCCGCTAAGAACAACGTCAAAACCATTGTCCATGCAGCGAAATCAGCCCACTACAGTACTAAGATCATGGAAAGTCCAAGCTTCAAAGGGCTCTTGTTTGCAAATTTCTTCGGTGACAAAGTACAAACCATTAGAGATAAGCTTGACAACACAATTGCAGTTGATTCGTCCTCACCATACAGTGGGATAGAGAATTTCAGCGGCAACCAATATCAGCATTTGAACCTGTCTCTATGGATTTAGTACGTACAATCGTGATGAAGAGTGCACCAAAGTCGTGTGAACCTGATCGAATTCCAACATCACTGCTGCTTGAGTGCTTAGATCCAGCATTGCCTTCACTAACTGATGTTATTAATAGCTCCCTCTCATCCGGGGAATTCCCATCATATTTCAAAACTGCCATTGTAAAGCCTCTGCTGAAGAGACCAACACCCGACCAAAACGATTTAAAGAACTACCGCCCAGTTTGTAATCTCTCATTCATAAAAAATCTTAGAAAAGTTTGTTCTATCCCAGCTTGTATCGCATCTAAATTCTAAGAGTCGTTTTAGCCATGACAATATGTATATCGCCCTTGCCACAGTACTGAAACTACTCTTCTAAAAGTAGTTAATGACATTCTCTCTGATTTGGATAGCGGAAAGATTACAGTCCTCACCCTCCTTGATTTGTCTGCAGCATTTGACACAATAGACCATGATATATTATTTCACCGTCTCCAGCATATATTTGGAAATCATGATACATCCTTACTGTGGTTCAAGTCCTACTTGGTCAACAGGACACAAATTGTGTCTGCAAATGGAATAAACTCCAGCCCAGTTAATATATGTTGTCGTGTTCCACAGGGGTCTGTTCTTGGACCTGTTCTATTCATCCTATACACACAGCCGCTCTCAAGTGTAATAGATCATCATCCAGTGTCTCACCAATTATACTCTGACGGCACCCAAATATACAAATCTAGCCGCCAAACTGAAGCTGATGCTAACATCCAAGGTGTAGAGAGATGCATTTCTGATGTGAAATCACAGATGACATGTACCAAGCTGCAGATGAATGATGATAAAGCTGAGGCCATTCTGATTACAACACAAAGACTTTCTCATTCATATCCTTTACCTCAAACAATAAATATCAGCAACAGCAACATTAAATTCATACAGTCAGTACGAAACCTGTGTCACTCTGGACAGTACTCTCACGTTGCACCAACATGTCATGAACATATGCAAGGCTGTATATCTTGAGCTGAGACGCATCAGCTCCATTCGCAAATATCTTTCAGTTGATGCCACTAAAACACTTGTATGTTCATTAGTACTTTCAAGACTGGAATATTGTAACTCAATTAGGTCTGGTTCACCTCACTATCTACTTCAGAAACTTCAAAAAGGTCAAAACATAGCTGCTCGGATCATTCTTAGAGTACCACGATCAGAGCACACCTCCCCGCTGCTCTGTACCCTACACTGGCTATCCATTCGATCCAAAATCAAACACAAACTTTGTTCTCTGTGCTACGTTTCAATGACGGACTCCAGTCCAACATACCTATCCAACCTCACCCAAGTGTACACACCAGCAAGATACTTACGCTCCTCTTTATTCCCACTACGAAGACGGAGTCATATGGACAACGTTCTTTTGCATACCAGGGCCCAGCAACGTAGAATGAATTGCCCACTGAACTTAGACACAAAGACAAGGTGATCCCATTCAATTTTGACTGGAAGAACAAACTTAAAGACTTAATAATGTTCCCTATCGTAAATATTTTCAGCATGTTTGTTTTTTTTATTATCATGGTGTTTTTGTTGTTGTTGTTGTAATAATATCATTATATATGTTTTTTATGTTGCCCAATGTTGTAAGCGCTTATAGCTTCTAAAGATTAGGCGCTATACAAAGTCCTCATTATTATTATAATTATTATTAGTAGTAGTAGTAGTAGTAATAGTAGTAGTACACCGGCTAACATATAACCCACATAACTTTCTCATTAGTACATGTATACCAATTACCTTGTCTTTGACCTTGACCTACATAACTCATTTATATACCGGTTACTTCATTTTTGACCTTGACCTACATATTTCTATCATTAGCAAATCGGTTAGCTTATCTTTGAAAATTCCCGTAACTTGATTGTTCACTTGTGGATGTCACTGATGTTGTGGTTAGAGAAGTCACACAAGTAGTATCTAGCGATTTTAGATATTTGATACTGATCGAGGTTAAAGCTTCTCATCCCACCCATCATAATAACTTTGTCCTCACATCAGGGCAACACGCATACGAACCCACACACAAAACTGCGCTTGTATATCGCGAACGTTATCAACAGCCTTCGTGCAGGAGGATAGTTATGTGGGGTAGAAGACTTCAATCTACATCAGTGACAAATATTACTATTGTACTATAGTTACATGTCATTAATAAAATGGGGCACCATAGCGTCAGTAAGGACTCTACTGCATTAAGGGAAATTTAGGCTGCATTAGGCTGACCTCAATGGAGCGGGCACTTAGTAACATTGTTCGAGTTGACCTCAATACGCTCTGGTCTAGGTAGGTATGGAAAATCTTGTTAAATTAACCCGTAGGTTTAACATGGGAATGATATTTCAGCGTCAGAAGGGGCAATCTAGCGTCAAGGGAAATGTAACATGAGAGAAGCGCTTCAGCATCAAAGTGAATTTAACAGGGGAGAGTCTCTTGAGCGACGAGGAAAATTTAATAGGGGAGGTCCTATCCGGATACAAGAGGAATTTAACATGGGAATGACACTTGAGGGATAAACATGTTTATGGGGATGGGCACGGCAAGAGTTGAAAACATAAATATATACAAATACACAAAGACACAAGACAGAGACAAAATGACGCACTTTTGGCAAGATTGAAAGTGGGTCATTTTGAGGTATGGGAAGAGCCCTGAAAAGGGCCATTGGGGTTTGGTAACCAAAGCGAGTTATGATACATCGCATATCATCGATCTTCTCTTCGTCAAACTTCGGCTCACAGTGGGACCGTACAGCAAATTTATACGCTGACAGCCTTGCCTCTCCACATAAATCATTCTTTTCCAAATATCAGTTCGTCATCTTGGTGATAGCACATGATGATTTCACACACACCAGATACTTCAGGTTGAACGGCATCCCCGAAATAAGCGTCGATACCTACACACTTGCTAACATGGTATACGGTTTGGAATCTCCAATGTTCAGCATTATATCCATCTTAAGAGTAAGAAAAAGTGAAACCATGAGAAGAGTCGCTGATGTTTATAGTCTAAGATCGGATCGAAACGGGTTGACATGTTTCCCCAATTCAAGGCCGCGTTACGAAATTCAGTCAGAGCGCGGAGTCTCTCTTCCAGTTAAAAGTGAGCAAGGCGTGATGATGCGTGCATTATATAGGTACGTCAGTGTTCGTACGCAGTGAATCTGTGAGAAATACTTTTGAGTATGGCTGAAACTACGGAGACGATGTATTTGGATGCGCCTGATGTGGCTACTAAAACTGTGTTCCAGCTTCCAACAATGGATACTTTCAATTGTCTTTAATCATATTTTGACAGCAGGAAACTATTTGAGACTATTCAATATTTGATATAATCTTTGTTACGGCTATATGGTCTTAAACTAAGTAACTGAAAAGACCAAGAAACCAGCAAGATTTGTAAAATTCAACAAATAACTATTTTCCCGGGAATGTAAAGTGAATATTTAAGACAAAATTTCAGTATTGTGAGTTAAGTCCCTAGTAATCCTAAAAGTTATATCACAATTCCAAAAGTATAGAGTATTCCGCATGAATTCCAATAGTTTCCAGAATGAATTCCGATATTTAAATGTGCAAATGCACCAATAGCCTGGAATAGTGTTCAAGTGCTAAAGGTCCTGATGGGTTTCATTGATATAATCAAATATGTCATTGAATGAATTCACAATAATTCCAATATAGTAATGTAGTACTGAAGTCAAAAAGTACTTTGTAATTCCAATGAATAATTGTAATAAATAAATTAAATCCTCTCAACTGCGACACAACTAAAATTGATTTCTTTAAATACTGATAGTATGGTGGGATGAGTAATTCTGAAGTAAACAACTTAAAACTGACACAATAACCGAACAAGGATGAGGGTAATTTTCCTATCAAACTCGTAAACAACATGTTTCTAGAACATTCTTAATTTCTAAGTAAAGTTAGACCTTTATTTCAACATCACTAAACATATATATATCCAAATAATATTGTTCTTAACATAAAATCTAAATCATAGAGATATATTGGCTATGTCGTATGCTGCTTATAAAAACAAGACAAAAAGATGTGAGTAGTCGGGAAGACCTTAAATTCGGTTACTGACCAAGGCCTATCACACAATCTAGATAGACATAACATATAATCACGGAGAAAAGGCAACAGAGAATACAAATTCAATATACATAACATCTGATTCAGCTGATTCCATACATTTCTTGGGCTTCTTTTGCATGAATCAAACATGCAGCGTTTTATTTCCGTGATTGTCTGCGGTGTAAGGTCTGTTTGTTTCCTGGCATTGTATACTTTTTATGTTATAAAACAACAAGGTCAACATTGCTCGAGGCGGATACAACCAAACACACACGATTAAATCGTACAAGTAACATGCTTCTTTTCCTAATTTCATTTCGCCGTCGTTGTTTTGCTTCTATTATTTTCTCCCGTCGTTAACATTTAGGGTCAGTCCTAGTTATTTTATTAATAATGTGATCTCGTAATATAATTGCCCGACATGTTGGCCGTGATCAGATCCAACGTGCACTTCTAAACAGTTACTCTTTTTACTGATGAAACTGCCATAGAATTATAGAAAACTGCTACCCGAGGAATATTTAAGTCTACGGCAATTATTCGTTTTCGGGGCCAACAAACACATCATTATAAAACCATAATGGTTACGCCATTGAATGGTGTCTGAAACGATCGTTTGCGTCTTTTTCCAAAACCTATTAAGCGGACAAGAGCATCCTTAGTAATAACAATCGGGCTTTTTGTTTCTTTAGTTGAATTAATGCTTGTGTAACATAACCAACGGACAATGCGACTCGGGGTGGATTTATTAGCGAACTCCACTTCATCGTTGTAGAAAATATCCTTTTAAGTCTGGTTGTGCAGTCAACGATGTAGCGTTTTCGCGTGCTATTGCTATAACGCCAAGCCGCCCTCTAGGTGATATTGGTGTATTAGTGTGGTCCCAACTGTCAGTCTCTATTGGACCTTAGGTTGTATTTCATTGCTTGTAAGCGTATTTCATTACCATACGTTTGAAGCAGATATTTGTCAACAAGTGGAACGAAATTTATATCCATATTAGAATCTGTGTTAGTCGGTGCATCACATCCCGTCGGCAGATTCCGCCACCAGAACCCATCACTTCTATTTAATAATAAATCTAATCTGAAACACAGATACCAACGATGATAAATACCGCTTCATTACATTTATTCCATATATCTCTATTATTTTCTCCTAATTAATTTGAAACAAATAGGTTTTTAATGATTTGTCATCAAAACCTGACTAAAATAAGAAATTTTAAAGTATAATGTTTTGGCTTCAGCATTATGACCATTTCATAATTGTCTTTGTTCTACTAACTGAATACTAAGACACCCCCATGACGTGTGTACAATAAGAGACCCCATGGCGTGTGTACAATAAGAGACCCCATGGCGTGTGTACAATAAGAGACCCCCATGGCGTGTGCACAATAAGAGACTCCCATGACGTGTGTACAATAACAGACCTCCATGACGTGTGCACAGTAAGGAAATACTATTCAGATCTATCAGCAGCAAGTCTAATGTCATGGTTGCAATTCTTTCCTACACGGGTTACACGGGTCACGTGGAGGTGCAAGCCCGTACGATTCAAAATATAACATAATTGGGTATCGTCGTGTATGCGATTCATTGAGTTACAGGTACTGTCACATGTATGCGATTCTATGAGTCACAGGTCCTGATGTCAAATGCCAGTATGATGCATGTAAGATGTATGCTGCTCATACTTTTCGTAGACTATGTAAGCTAAATGCTGGAATAAATACACTTCAACAACAACAGAAATACTACGAGCAAACCCCACAGGTGTTAACAGATATACAAGAATTCTTCAAAGAATCCATTCTGCCTTGCGCAATAATATCATGACGATCTAAAACAAAATATGCCAGTTCATCAATCAAGGACTATTGTCTAGCTAGATCTACATTTTCACAACCTGAATCAGACAAACTACAGCATGAAGGGGAAAAGTCACAACTTGAATCAGACAAGATACAGCATGAATGGGAAAAGCCACAACCTGAATCAGACAAGCTATAGCGTGAAGGGGAAAAGCCACAACCTGAAGCAAACAAGCTATAGCATGAAGGGGAAAAGCCACAACCTGAAGCAGACAAGCTACAGCATGAAGGCGAAAAACCACAACCTGAATCAGACAATCTACAGCATGAAGGAGAAGAGCCACAACCTGAAGCAGACAAGCTACAGCATGAAGGGGAAAAGTCACAACCTGAAGCAGACAAGCCACTTTATGAAGGGGAAAAGCCACAACCTGAAGCAGACAAGCTTCAGCATGAAGTGGAAAAGCCACAACCTGAAGCAGACTAGCTACAGCATGAAGGGGAAAATCCACAACTAGAAGCAGACAAGCTACATCATGAAGTGGAAAAGCCACAACCTGAAGCAGAGAAGCTACAGCATGAAGGGGAAGAGACACAACCTGAATCAAACAAGTTACAGCATGGACGGGAAAAGCCACAACCTGTAGCAGACAAGCTATAGCATGAAGGGGAAAAGTCACAACCTGAAGCAGACAGGCTACAGCATGAAGGGGAAAAGCCACAACCTGAAGCAGACAAGCTACAGGATGAAGTGGAAAAGCCACAACCTGAAGCAGACAAGCTACAGCATGAAGGGGAAGAGACACAACCTGAAGCGGACAAGCTACAGCATGAAGGGGAAAAGCCACAACCTGAAGCAGACAAGCTATAGCATGAAGGGGAAAAGCCACAACCTGAATCAGACAAGCTACAGCATGAAGAGGAAAAGCCACAACCTGAAGGAGACAAGCTACAGCATTAATGGGAAAGACACAACCTGAATCAGACAAGCTATAGCATGAAGGGGAAGAGCCACAACCTGAATCAGACGAGATACAGCATGAAGGGGAAAAGCCACAACCTGAAGCAGACAAGCTACAGCATGAAGGGGAAAAGCCACAACATGAATCAGACAAGCTATAGCATGAAGAGGAAGAGCCACAACCTAAATCATACAAGCTACAGCATGAAGGGGAAAGCTACAACCTGAAGAATACAAGTTACAGCTTGAAGGTGAAGAGCCACAACCTGAAGCAGACAAGCTACAGCACGAAGGGGAAAAGCCACAACCTGAACTAGAAAAACTACAGCAGGAAGGGGAAAAGCCGCAGCCTGAAATTCTGAAATCACCACCTGAAGCATATGCTACTAAATAAACAAACAAAATTAAAGTTAGACTAGACATGTCGTCTGATGAGTCTTGATGATGATATCAATTCGCTCGATGCAGCTATTAAATTCAGACTTTACTGAGCTAACACGAACTACTTTCTTCATGAAGTCGCCAGAAGGTGATGCTCATATTAAAAGAGAGAAGAAAGAAAATTTGACTTCAGCTCCTTCAGAAAGTTCTTAGGAGCAAATCCAACTTTGGTCGAACTTATTTACTCAGAACAAGTTGGGCAGCGGTTTTGATATGCAAAATTAATATGTGTATATTATGAAAGATATCAGAGACATTAGTTATGTTAGAAGCAACCTTAAAAACGAACAACGCAAAGAACTTTTTGCATATTACAGATGCACACGCCTCATTGAGAAACGTCAAACATATAATTAAAAATAAGATAGATATATACAAGTAAGCCTACGTCACGTTAAAAAAATTATGAATCAGATAAAGTCTTGCTTGCGTGGCGCCGCATTCAACATGGCGGATCTAGGTAAAGAATTCTCAGAATTATAAACAACATCCTGATCGAACTCTGTCCAATGTGCGCTGGCAAAATACTTGAAAATTTTGTGTCATAAATATGAGCAACTCAGCTTTCAAAAAAAAACGTTGGAATTGAAGCTGGTGGTGGCTTCTAAGCTAGGTAGACCACAGTGAGAAATAAATACATTGGTATCACGAGAAAATAAAATGCTGGCTCGGAAATAAAATTTCGTGCCGTCTACACTGGTCTTGTCAAAATCACGTCTTGCCACAGCTTATGGTATTCTTCTGCTGTCACGCATCTGTATTTGTATGATCCTTTGGCGATCTCATACTTTAAATGCAAAGTGGTCCACATTTTCTTTCTACGTCTGATAACATATTTTAAGAGCGTCCTTGAACTTGAATGCACTATTAAACGACTTGACATCATGTACCATGCCAATCGCTTCTTCTAGATTCCAGCTATTGAGGATTTTTGTTTTAACACTGCGTGCGCGCCCGTGTGCTGCCATTATTCGTTCTGAGAGAAAATCGTACATTTATTTTAATGTTTTTTCCTTCTTCTTCTCTAATTTGAATGCAATCTGACACAATTTTGATATAGCTCTCTTGATTGTTTTTGTCATAACCTGACACATGAGCAATGTAAGTATACGTGATCTTAACCTTCCACGGCAACTAGCTTTACTTCGGGATGCTTCTTAGTGCGGTCACCTATCGCAGTCTCAGATACTTTTCATATAGACCGGAATGTCTCTTATGAAATTTGTGGACATATTCTGGACAAAATCCAAGCTGTCTCAGCGAGCAATTTCGAAAAATTGGTCCTACGATAAGACTTATGATACTATCGCTGAAACCTCTAAGCCAATTAGCACTTGCTGCAAATACTAATTAAGCAACTTGTTACTGTCTCTGACAAAAGGACACTTCAATTCTAGAAACAACGTTTTATCGCCGTCTACTATGTAGCCATCTGAACTCAATCTGAAAACGTTAATATTTCTAATGCAGATATCATTTTCTAGCCTATAGTGAGCTGAATATAATTTCTGATAACCTCATCAAATAATGTTCCACGGGAACAAGGAATGGTTGGATAAACTTGCTGCTTGGCGATCTTTTGTCTAGCTATGTATTCAGATGATGCAAACGGATGCAAAGAACTGTTTACAACTCAATAGCTACCAGCCGTGGTCGGCATAACAGAATACCACTCTGCCAACTTTTGTTTCATCTTATGTGATCTCACGAAATTTTCCAAGATAGACGCCAAGACCATTATTATACTGTATCGTCCCTTCAATTCTAGCATAAAAATCTCAAAATAAATACGAGCAAGGGACGTAAATATTGTCACCAGCACGCAAGGGTGATATCTCTGACAATCAGTTTTGTCCAAAATCGTTGTATAAACATCATCCGCCATCATTTGTGTGTATAATTATTGTATAAACATCATCCGCCACATTCCGATATAATTTTCGTCTAAAATCATTGTACAATCATCTCTGCAATCATTTTCGATTAAACAATAATACAGGCAGCTTTAATAGGTGCTTTAGTAAGAGGCGAATGTTAAGATCACTCTTACAGTTTTTTCAGAATTCATCCAAGCATTTTCTCATGACAAGGTATTTTGTCAAAATTCGTTTATCTAGCTACGTCATGGCGACTCGTCAAGAAAACGACCATTGTTTGCTTTCATGTTATACCCGAGAAAGCAAGGAGAGCTCTTGAAAATAAGGGTACAGGTGAGCTCGTATACGCCATTTTTAGCACATGATTGTCTATGCATGGAGGCCAGTGTAACTATTGGTGTAAAAACCCGGTAAACACCCAGAAAGAACTACCTACCCATGGGAAGCTACTGTCAAACTTTCTCACATACCCACGTGTAGTGTTTCATGAATATATTTCTGAACTCTCAAAAGTGTCACATAGCATAAGTATGTCCTTCTTGATGTAGCTATCGTGAAAGTCACCGAGTGCGTTCAGTTTGAAATGAGCCATGACATTATGTACTCACTGGCAACCATCATCCGTAATGTTTGAATCACGGAGCCTTAAACAAAAGTCCTACACAAGAAGACACATGGTTTACACTTAACATCATACCCTTACTATCAATCAATAGAATAGTTTGTGAGAAAAAGTTTAAATATAGGATATCAAAATAAATGTTAATATGTTGTTGCCAACTATTGTAAATATATTTAAGTATATATTATGAATAATTGAACAAAATTAAATCCATTTGCAAATCAATTTGTGCATCTCAAAATCTTTAGGTCTCTATTTTGTATTATCCTACGGACCTCTCCAGTGGCTTAGTGGTTGGAGCGTCCGCCTCGGATGTGTTGGGTCGTGGGTTTGATCTTCGCTGAGTCATATAAAAGACATACAAAAATGGTACCAACAGCTGCCTCGTTCGGCGCTCAGCATTAAGAGGTTAGTGCTAGGACTGGTTGGCCTGGTGTCAGGATAATGTGACCTGGTGGGACAACATGCTACATGTCTGCGGCATGATGCCCCAGTGCCAGACATCACTATAAACTGCCACATTGCAGACATCGTAGCGATATGACTGAAAAATTGTTAAAGCTACGTTAAAAATCCAAATCACACACACACTCCGGTGGCTTAGTGGTTGGAGCGTCCGCCTCGGATGTGTTAGGTCGTGGGTTTGATCCTCGGCTGAGTCATACAAAAGACATACAAAAATGGTACCAACAGCTGCCTCGCTCGGCGCTCAGCATTAAGAGGTTAGTGCTAGGACTGGTTGGCCTGGTGTCAGGATAATGTGACCTGGTGGGACAACATGCTACATGTCTGCGGCATGATGCCCCAGTGCTAGGCATCACTATAAATTGCCACACTGCAGACATTGTAGCGATATGAATGAAAAATTGTTAAAGCTACGTTAAAAATCCCAATCACACACACACACACACACACACACACACACACACACATTATCCTACGAGTAGACTGGTTTTGTATTCCCCAGCCAGTAGACTGGTTCACTGGCTGTGACATAATTAGTTTTCAGATACCGATATACCTCTTCATGTAATCTCGTAAGTTTCATGTCACCCAAATGTTTCATTGTGTCAATTAAATTGCCATCTTTTACATTTTCAAGCATTTTCTAGGGGGTTGGCACCTGAACGTAATTGTTCTATGTAAATATTATTGTCGTCCATTTTGTTTTCTAAACCTATCGAATATGAAATACGTGCTGAATGAAATATCCTTTGGACGTTATTTGGTATGATTTTAACTTCATTGCCCAGATTATTTTAAAACCTGTTTTGATATTCAGATGACTTCCATTACAGGACAAGTTGTGAATGAATAGTGAGATATATTTTAGGTATCTTAATTTTAACTTCTATTAGCTAGACGCCCGCATATTCGAGGTAGACGTCCGTATATTCGAGCTAGACGTCCGTATATTCGAGTCAAATGATCATGGTCATCACTTTTGATGAATTAAAATGCTTTTTTTCACCTTCATCTGTAATGTCATGCTGTTTCTTTCTCAGTTTTTCCTATTCGAGTCTCGCTATCCTACCCAAGCAGATGTAAAGCACCTGAATGCATTCATTACCATTGAAAACTATTCGCGTACTGCATTTATGAGCTGACTTGAGATACACACAAACCATGACTGAATGTGCTTACTGGATGTAATGAATTAGTATAGAACATTTTCTCGAACCAAAGCGTATCTTGAAGATTTGAGGTAAATAGACTCACCGACATACAGACAAAGTTTGTAGCAAGTTTGTTTGCTTTTAACCCATTTAGGCAAGTCTGTTTTAACACATTATTGACTATATGATCCCGAGGAAATGGGATCGAGATGTCTTTCCTTAGGATAGAGAACACCCCTGGGCGGGTGTCGAACCCGCGACCGCTGGATGAAAAGTCAGACGTTTTATCCACCCAGATATTCCGGCTCTCAAATCTATATACGACATTCTTCTGTGCGGCTGATGAATATGTCTCAGTGAAAAATGTTAGTTTATTTTAAACACATATTTCTTAATGAAGTCTGTGCAGAGGTTTAGGGAATCTGTCATTTTTTTAATTTATAGTCATTATTATTGATGTGTTTAATTTATGGGAGTGGTTTTGTATGTATCTACTGGAATGTATTTAACGAAGTGTGCATGTGGACATTTTTCATTTGGAATATTTTTTATCTGGAATTTGTGCCTTGCAAATTCATTAGTTATGAAAAAGTTCATGGTAGCATAGCTTGAATGTACATGGCATAACTATTAGAAGTTTCATCCTGTTGTGAATGAAGTTTCAAAACTGACCAATCCAAATAATTCCCACGATTAACGCCGTAGACTGTATCAGTCAGTTCAAGCCGTTGGACTGTTCGTATAGAGTCACAATTCATACAAATAACGTATTGGATTACCAGCTGTCACAGTTCATACAAATACCGTATTGGATTACCAGCTGTCACAATTCATACAAATAACGTATTGGATTACCAGCTGTCACAGTTCATACAAATAACGTATTGGATTACCAGCTGTCACAATTCTTACAAATAACTTATTGGATTACCAGCTGTCACAGTTCATACAAATAATGTATTGGATTACCAGCTGTCACAGATCATACAAATAACTTATTGGATTACCAGCTGTCACAGTTCATACAAATAACTTATTTGATTACCAGCTGTCACAGTTAATACAAATAACTTATTTGATTACCAGCTGTCACAGTTAATACAAATAACGTATTAAATTACCGGCTGTCAAAATTCATACAAATAACGTATTGGATTACCAGCTGTCACAGTTCATACAAATAACGTATTCGATACCAGCTGTCACAAATCATACAAATAACGTATTGAATACCAGCTGTAACAGTTCATACAAATAACGTATTGGATACCAGCTGTCACAGTTCATACAAATAACGTATTGGATTACCAGCTGTCACAATTCATACAAATAACGTATTGGATTACCAGCTGTCACAATTCATACAAATAACGTATTGGATTACCAGCTGTCACAGTTCATTCAAATAACGTATTGGATTACCAGCTGTCACAGTTCATACAAATAACGTGTTGGATTACCAGCTCTCACAGTTCATACAAATAACGTATTGGATTACCAGCTGTCACAATTCATACAAATAACGTATTGGATTACCAGCTGTCACAATTCATACAAAGAACGTATTGGATTACCAGCTGTCACAGTTCATTCAAATAACGTACTGGATTACCAACTGTCACAGTTCATGCAAATAACTTATTGGATTACCAGCTGTCATGACATACTTATTGTTATATTTTCAGTATAATATACCTTTATGGTATGACAATTTTCATATAAAAGTATATTGATGGTTATATTTTCAGTATAATGTACCTATAAGGTATGACAATTTTCATATAAATGTATATTAATGATTATTTTTTCAGTGTAATGTACCTATACGGTATGACAATTTTCATATAAAAGTATATTGATTGTCGTATGCCACTATTGGATTTGCGTATCATAATTGTCTCTAGTGTCCTTGTTCTATTTATTTAAACAAATTACATCTAGTGTTCATGTACTGTGTTTGAACAACTTACTTCTCCACTTATTTACTATTCTGATCTTTATCTCCGTATGGTCCTGTGGGTAAAGCGCTGAATTTATATTCGAAAAGAGAGACGTTCGAGTCTTCTTCTAGCACATGATTCTTATCTTTGTGATAAAGTTATTTATTCGCATTTGTGGTAAGAACTAGTTTTGTCAGAGCATAATGGATTGACAAGTTATTGATTCAATGAGTTTTGACTTGAGAATGTGCACGACACACTTTCCTTACTTACAGTGACTGTTAGTATTTAAAAGTTGCACCAGTGTTAGTATATTTCATTTTGATAGCTGCTGTTAATTACTTAATACCATTTCCTGTGCTTCTGAATTATTTCATGTACACTGTATAACAGATGTTTTCTATCAGCAGTCTAGACTTGTTTGATTCATTGCTATAAAGTCACTGTTCATTGGGACCGAACACTGAGAATGGTTCGTTTTATTTAGATACTTAGCTGCGATGTGAATAATGATAGAAATTAATGTCTTGATGATAAAGAATGTGTCTGGATGATGAAACTGAATATGCAAAAATGATTAGATATAAACTAATTTTTGTTGCTGTTTATGTTACCTATGTATTGTAAATTACCTAATATAAAGAACTATATAACTTGCAGAAAAAAATGAAATAGATGTTAAGAAATTTGTTTGTTCTTTCCTGTCACCTGCTCCTTGTCTAAGTACAGTGCTAATCGTTCCGTCCAATCAAACATCTACCTCGTGCTTTTGTTTATTTCTTGGTATAATTTCGTATGCAAAGAATTGTCAAATAAAGTTCAGTGATCTCATATATTGCCTTATTCTATGGTAAAAAGAACATTCTCCCCACCCACCCACCCCACCACCACGTGTTTGTGTCTCTTCATAATTAATCAAATCCAGCAGATCTTTACAGAACCAAATTGTTCAATCTATCCAATCCCAAAAGACACAGAAGATGACAGCGCTAAGGACCAGCTGGTGACAGTCAAATTAGAATTAATGAATTAATGGCTGAAATGACATAGTTTTGTACATGATATATATCCTTAATGCTTTTCGTTTTTAAAATCGGTAGACGGGTAGAAATAAATGGGAAGGTAAGAGAACACTATAAATATCTTTTGAAAACATGCAAGAAATTGCTGAGGTCCTTTAAAGTTCAATGAAGTAATTGAGCTTTTTTTCAATTTTTAATTTTCTAATTTTTGTATAAAAAGTTTTTTAATTGCTCCAGAAAATCATATATATATATATATATATATATATATATATATATATATATATATATATATATATATATATATATATGACAAGGGAAATAACTCGTACAAAAATAACCAAAACCGTAAGATTTAATTCCTACGACCATTTTGTTTTTGTATTATGCTTTCTGATTTTTGCAAAAAAATTACTATTTATTTTGTGTCGGTTCCACATTGTATCATTTATTTCCCTGGTAATGTTTCATTAGCACAAGGAGTTTTCATGAGTCGATGGCATTTTTCTTAGTTTTAGAATGAGTGTTGTCAGGAGTCGGTTTTATTAATTTATTTATTTATTTATTTATTTAATGAGTGTTCCACGCATCGTTCCCTTAAGTGAGATCAGAGGCAATACACATTTGTTCTCTCCTCTTTTGTTTTGATTGATATCGTCATAGTATTTCTGCCATTATTCACTCAGATCCCTCATTTTCATGCATCAAGTCTGTGTTTGTTTTAACATGCCAGTGGAATATCTGTATTTAATGATTTTGCCAAAAAACATTTAATGCGTAATTTAATGCGTAATCATAAAACTCATTCATCAGGTAGAAATATTCTTTTCATATTACCCAATCAAGATGCTTCCAAAATTTGAAATATATCCTTCAATTTTTTTTGTGATTTGGCAGTACCACAATTGAAGCATTTTATCAACTCCATTATTTCAGTAATAAGATTTCATTAGTACAATAGTAGAAAAGCCGCGTGGGAATAGATGTAAGGAGTGATTGATAATTTGAACTAATCATTGCATAATGTGTTACTGTAGTTGTTGTGCCTGAGTGACATTCCACGCCAAAAATGTCGTATATTTTTAAAATTTAATTTTTCTGCTATCCCATTATTTTTATGGCTACCATTTATTTTGGAAAAGTTTTAGTGTACACAACAACCCACTTTAAATTACATGGGGCAAATGTCAACATACAACATTCTAATTATATATGTTATGCTAATTGATAGGCGTTTTATCTGTACACTGGTGATAGGTATATGTACACTGGTGATATTTATATGTACACTGATGATAGGTATCTTTGTACTGGTGACAGATATATCTTGACTGATGACAGGTGCCTGTGCACTGGTGTTATGTATCTGTACACCGCTGATAGGTATCTGTACACTGGTGATAGGTATCTCTACACAGTCTATAGGTATATATACATTTGTGATAGGTAACTCTGCACTGGTGACAGGTGCATGTTGACTGGTGATAACTATGTGTACACCGTGATAAGTATATGTACACTGGTGATAGGTATATGTACACTGGTGATATATATCTGTACAGTGGTGATAGGTATCTTTGCACTGGTGACACGTGCTTGTGCACTGGTGATATGTATATGTACACTGGTGATATGTATATGTACACTGGTGATATGTATCTTTGCACTGGTGATAGGTATATGTACACTGGTGATAGGTATGTTTACCCTGCTGATAGGTAAATGTACACTGGAGATATGTATATGTACACTGGTGATAGTTATCTTTGCACTGGTGATAGGTATATGTATGCTGGTGATATGTATATGTAAACTGGTGATAGGTAAATGTACACTGGAGATATGTATATGTACACTGGCGATAGGTATATGTACACTGGTGATAGGTATCTTTGCACTGGTGATATGTATATGTACACTGGTGATATGTATCTTTGCACTAGTGATATGTATATGTACACTGGTGATAGGTATCTTTGCACTGGTGATATGAATATGTACACTGGCGATATATATATGTACACTGGCGATAGGTATATGTACACTGGTGATAGGTATCTTTGCACTGGCGATATGTATATGTACACTGGTGATAGGTATATGTACACTGGAGATATGTATATGTACACTGGTCATAGGTATATGTACACTGGTAATAACTATTATAGAACGATTCAGGCTCTCAAGATTATTGAACAGGTAAATATATCCTCAGTAAATGCCTCAGATAAAAACTCCCAAAATGCAAGCAAATTCACGATAAATCCATAAATTTTGATAGGGATTATAGCGGCAAATATCCAAATTTGTTTAACGGTCTAGTGAAAACAAAATGGTTCTATAACATAACTCTGGACAAAAATGCCAAACCGTATGCCTTGTCTATCCCAAGAAAGGCTCCTATCCCTTTACTGAATAAAGTTCAAAAGAAGTTGGATAGAATGCGAAAAATGGGTGTTATTTCAAAAGTAGAGCCCACTGAGTGGTGCGCGGCAATGGTTGTTGTTCAGAAAAGAAACGGTACGGTAACAATTTGCCTGGATCTTACTAAACTAAATTAATCGTTAAAAGAGAGAACCAACCACTACCATCAGTTGAAAATTCCCTTGCAAAACTAGCAGGTGCAAAGTGTTTCACCAAACTTCATGCAGTCTCAGGCTTTTGGCAGATAAACCTGTCAGAAGATTCACGCCGCCTTCAACTTTTATTACTCCTTTTATTTTAATCGCCTTCCATTCGGAATCAGTTCGCGCCTGAATTTTTTTCAGGAAAGGATGTCAGAAACTCTTAAGCGACTTGACTAAACACACTGTCACATGGACTATGTTCTTGTTTTGGGGGAAAACCCAGAAACACCATGACGAAAGACTAGAAATGGTCATGAAATCAATTCAAAGGACCGGCGTCATTTTGAATGCTGAAAAATGTGAATTTTCGAAACGATCCATTACGTTTCTTGGGCATGTTGTTGACGAAAACGGTTGCCGACCTGATCCGAAAAATGTCAAAGCTATAACTGAAATGGAAACAGCGAAATGCGTAACAGAGATACAACGATTTCTCAGTATGGCAAATCAGCGTGGCAAATTTAGTTTATATTTGGCAGAAAAATCAAAACCATTACGTGAGCTTTTGAAAGTTAAAAATACGTGGACTTGGGGTCCAGATCAAGAACAAGCATCAAGCAAGAAATGACATCTTTACCAACTTTAGCACATTATGATCCAGATAGAGAAATAGTTGTATCTGCAGATGCACCTTCATTTGGACTAGGTGCTGTGCTACGGCAGAAGCACGGTAGCACTCTGAGACCGGTGGTGTTCGCATCGCGAGGTATGTCAGAAACTGATCAACGCTAAGCTCAAGTAGAGAAAGAGGCCCTTGCAATCACTTGGGAATGTTAACGCTTCAGTAGCTATTTAATTGGGTCACAATTCAAACTTTAAACTGACTATAAGCCATTAGTACCACTAATGAGCACAAAAATCTTGGGAGATTTACCCCCTAGAATTCAATGCTTTAGAATGCGTTTGATGAGATTCAACTTTTGCATAGTTCATGTTGCTGGCAAAAATCTATTAACTGCTGATGCTCTATCCAGAGCACCTTTAACTTGTCACTCTGAGAGTGACAGAGAATTTCGGGCTGAAACTAACGCCTTAGTTGATTTCTTAGTTAGTAATTTGCCTTCATCAAATACTCGACTTGAGCAAATAAAGTCTGAATATCGAAATGATTCGATTTGCAAACAACTTGTACAATTCTATGAAAAAGGGTGGCCAGAGAAATCCGCTATTGATGGAATACGTGAATCGTATTGGGCAGACAGAGGTGAATTTACAATTCAAAATGGTCTTTTAATGAAAGATTTTTGTTTTAGGGTTTAACGCCATTTTTCAGCACACGATAGGCTATACATGGCGGCCAGTATTGATGGTGGAGGAAGAACCCTGGAAAACCCCGGGAAGAACTACCGACCTACGAGAAGCTACTGGCAAGCTTTCTCACATACCCACATTAACCGAATCCGAGACTCGAACCTACGCAGACAGAGGTGAGATGGCAGTGATCCGTAACGGAGAGCGCTTTAGATCACTCGGCCACTAGGTGCTCCTTAATGAAAGGTACACGCATGGTCGTACCAGAACCACGTCAAAGAGAAATCCTAGAGAGAATTCACGATGGTCACCAAGGCATAGTTAAATGCCGAGAATGCGCCAAAACGTCATTTTGGTGGAAAGGACTAAGTACTCAGCTAGAACACTTGGTAAAGTCTTACCAAAACTGCATCGAAAACTCAAGAGATCAAGCTGAACCAATGATGCCAAATGAATTTCCAAGTCTATCTTGGCAAAGAGTCACTTTAGACTTGTTTGAACTGAATGGTCAAACATATCTCTTGGTGATTGATTATTTCTCACGATACATCGAAATAGTAAAATTGCAAGGCACAGGTTCAAAAGCAATTGTAAATCATCTCAGATCAATATTTGCGCGACGTGGTATACCATAAGTATTAGTTTCAGATAATGGACCGCAATACACATCCGCAATACTCAAAGACAAATTATGGGTTCAGGCATATTACAAGCAGTCCGAAATATCCACAGAGCAATGGTCTCGCCGAAAGAGCTGTTCAACCAATTCAAAGAATGCTTAAAAATCCAAACGATCCTTACGTAGCTCTTTTAACATATCGCGCAACACCATTACCAGTTGAATACAGCCCTGCCGAATTATTGATGGGAAGAAAATTAGAAACTACTTTGCCAATGGCACCAAACAACTTACAGCCGAAATGACCAGATTTAATGAAACTGAAGAAATCGGAAAACTACCAAAAGAAAATTTAAAAGAGAAATTATGATCGTCGACATCGCGCCCAAAATATGAAAAAACTTCAGGTAGGGAATAAATTATGGATTAAAGATCATTTTTCTTCAGGAATGATTAAATCTGAGACATCTACAGCTCCTTCAGGCATGGCAGTAACTGACGAGGGAGAGATAATAGGAGAAAGGTAAATTTTTCCATCATTCTTTTGTCCTTAGGTTAATATTTCAAGGAAGATGTTTACTGGGGTGGAGTGGGGGTTACGGGGGTTATTGTCCCTTGTGTGGAGGAAGACTACTAATAGCTTGACTTTTCACCGAGGGGGCGAGGACTCAAGAGTGGTTCTTCCACAGGGAAACATGGCTCTATACCAGAATTTCTGGCGGGAGAATGTCTACTTTATCGCAATTTGTCTTGGGGGAAACTCGGATCGGTGGGAATTTCATAGAGATAGATACTGAATTGCCAGACAATCAGACAGGGGTATTTTAAAGTTATTGGCCAAATAGCTCTTAAAGTTTCTGTGGGTTTTTACTTCTTTATTTACAGTAGAATATATTTATTATATTCAGCTCTGTAGTCTCTCACATTCACGCATAAAAAATCTCGATTTTTTTCACTGCTTTGTCATCTCTGTTGTAAAGTTTATTATAGTACACGGAAGCCTTTGGTGAAATCAACGTAATGTACTGGTTATACTACCTTAACTGACAAGACATTTCCTTGTATTCGTATTACAAACCTTGCAGCCATTGGAGGACTCATCTGTTCAATAAGCTTTATTTTCACAGCTTTTAAAAATAGCTTCTGCTATGTTCGCATTGATAATATTAATAATAATAATTATTATTATATAAAAAACAAGAAACGAATTCCTTGTATTTGTAAAGTTACTTTCTTCTCTGCTAATCGTGACATTTACTAGAGATTCCCTCAGAAGAATAAATCAATTACAAATGTGTTCACGTCAATTAGCTGGAATTGAAATTGGTCTCTCTAATTAAGCTTATTTTTTCCTGTTGTCGCATAATACAGCCAGAGCCCATTACGTTTAGCTTACAGTACTATAACTCTAAGATGATAAATTAATGGACTACAATGTCAAATACTTTATCTTCTTCAGATTTTTATATTTTCCGTCATCACTGGAGTCCAAATTTTTACATCAGATTGGTCAAAGTATGGACATAAACAATTAGAAAGCAAAAAGGTCATTTAGACTGGGATAATTATCAATTTATAGATAGTTCGATGGGTGTAATTACGGATCGGGGGCCATTCATCTGACCAGAAAACTCAAATTTGAAAATGTAACCATTCATCAAGTTTACATGAAAATTTATAATCATCAAAATACAATGGTATGATAGTGTAAACACGCTAAATGAGGCCCCGAGTGTCCAAGTTGTCTAAAATGCTCACCCGTTCCAGATCACCGCCATCTCACCTCTCTATGCGTGTGTTAGAATCTAGGAATCGACTAATGTGCCTACGTTAGACAACTTACCAGTTGTGCTGAAAATAGCGTTAAACACCATAGCAACAACCACAATACATTTGACCTAACTCCACCTAAAATCACTGAACGACCGCTGAAATCATACGTTCGAAGTATGTCGCCAGCCGAGTTTGGCATGCTAACCATGCGAGTTGACCTATGTCTGTAATCAACCACATTCAAAACAATGTCAACTAGATTATCGAGAATACGTATATTTGTTCTAAGGGTACGAAAAACCTATGTTAACATCAAAATGCTACAGACTGGGATTCATTTCTTCATCTTCACACCAAGTCTACCAGTCTACACGTAGCTCTACTCATTTTCACTGCCCAGGTTTTGCATCAGTAGCATCCTGTTTGGCAATATTTAATCAACATCATCTTGTTTGGCAATAATTAATCAACATCATCTTGTTTGGGAATATATAATCTGTAGCATACTGTCTCGCATTATCTAATCAGCAGCATCCTGTTTGGCAATATTTAATCAGTAGCATTATTTTTGGCGATATTTAATCAGTAGCATCCTGTCTGGCAATATTTAATCAGGAGGATACTGTCTGCCAATATTTAATCAACAGCATACTATTTGTCAAGATTTCAATAAACATCATCTTGCTTGGCAATATTTAATCAACAGCATACTATTTGCCAATGTTTAATCAACATCATCTTGTTTGTTAATATTTAATCAGTAGCATCGTGTTTGGCAATATTTAATCAAAATCATCTTGTTTGGCAATATTTAATCAACATTATCTTGTTTGGCAATAATTAATCAACATCATCTTGTTTGGCAATATTTAATCGGTAGCATACTGTTTGGCAATATTTAATAAGTAGAATTCTGTCTGGCAATATTTAATCAGTAGCATACTTTCTGGAAATATTTATCAGTAGCATACTGTCTCTCAATATCTAATCAGTAGTATTCTGTTTGGCAATATTTAATCAGTAGCATACATTTTGGCGACATTTAATCAGTAGCATACTGTTTGGCGATATTTAATGAGTAGCATACTGTCTGGCGATATTTAATCAGCAGCATCCTGTTTGGCGATATTTAATCATTTGCATCCTATTTGGCGATATTTAATCAGTAGCATCCTGATTGGCAATATTTAATCAGTAGCATACTGTCTGGCAATATTTAATCAACAGCATCCTGTTTGGTGATATTTAATCAGTAACCTACCGTTTGGCGATATTTACCAGCAGCATCCTGTATGGCAATATTAAATCAGTAGCATACTGTTTGGCGATATTTAATCAGTAGCATCCTGTTTGGCGATATTTAATCAGTAGCATACACTCTGGCGATATTTAATAAGTAGCATAATGTCTGGCAATATCTAATTAGTAGGATCCTGTCTGGCAATATTTAATAAGTAGCATACTGTTTGGCAATATTTAGTCAGCAGCCTACACTCTGGCTATATTTAATAGTAGCATACTGTTTGGCAATATCTAATTAGTAACATCTTGTTTGGCAATATTTAATCAGGAGCATACTGTCTGGCAATATCTAATCAGTAGCATCCTATTTGGCAATATTTAATCAGGAGCATACTGTCTGGCGATATTTAATCAGTAGCATACTGTCTGGCAATATTGAATCAGTAGCATACTGTTTGGCGATATTTAATCAGTAGCATACACTCTGGCGATATATAATCAGTAGTGTACTGTCTGGCGATATTTAATCAGTAGCATCCTGTTTGGCAATATTTAATCAACATCATCTTGTTTGGCAATATTTAATCAATATTATCTTGTTTTTCAATAATTAATCAACATCATCTTCTTTTGCAATATTTAATCGGTAGCATACTGTTTGGCAATATTTAATAAGTAGCATTCTGTCTGGCAATATTTAATCAGTAGCATACTGTCTGGCAATATTTATCAGTAGCATACTTTCTCTCAACATCTAATCAATTGTATTCTGTTTGGCAATATTTAATCAGTAGCATAAATTTTGGCGACATTTAATCAGTAGCATACTGTTTGGCGATATTTAATGAGTAGCATACTGTCTAGCGATATTTAATCATCAGCATCCTGTTTGGCGATCCTGTTTGGCAATATTTAATCAGTAGCATACTATCTGGCAATATTTAATCAACAGCATCCTGTTTGGTGATATTTAATCAGTAGCCTACTCTATGGCGATATTTACCAGCAGCATCCTGTATGGCAATATTAAATCAGTAGCATTCTGTTTGGTGATATTTAATCAGCAGCATAAACTCTGGCGATATTTAATCAGTAGCATACTGTTTGGTGATATTTAATCAGTAGCATACTGTTTGGTGATATTTAATCAGTAGCATACTGTTTGGCGATATTTAATCAGTAGCATCCTGTTTGGCAATATTTAATCAGTAAGATCCTGTTTGGCAATATTTAATCAGTAGCATCCTGTTTGGCAATATTTAATCAGTAAGATCCTGTTTGGCAATATTTAATCAGTAGCATACTGTCTATCAATATTTAATCAACAGTATCCTGTTTGGTGGTATTTAATCAGTAGCATACTGTTTGGCGATATTTACCAGCAGCATCCTGTATGGCAATATTAAATCAGTAGCATACTGTTTGGTGATTTTTAATCAGTAGCATAAGGTCTGGCGATATTTAATCAGTAGCATCCTGTCTGGCAATATTTATCATTAGCAAACTGTCTGGCGAAATTTAATTAGTAGCATAATTTCTGGCAATATTTAATTAGTAGGATATTCTTTGGCCATATTTAATCAGCAGCATACACTCTGGTGATATTTAATAAGTAGCATTCTGTCTGGCAATATTTAATCAGTAGCATACTGTCTGGCAATATCTAATCAGTAGCATCCTGTCTGGCAATATTTAATCAGTGGCATACTGTCTGGCAATATCTAATTAGTAACATCCTGTTTGGCAATATTTAATCAGGAGCATACTGTCTGGCAATATCTAATCAGTAGCATCCTATTTGGCAATATTTAATCAGGAGCGTACTGTCTGGCGATATTTGATCAGTACCATACTGTCTGGTAATATTGAATCAGTAGCATACTGTTTGGCGATATTTAATCAGTAGCATACACTCTGGCGATATTTAATTAGTAGCGTACTGTCTGGCAATATTTAATCAGTAGCATCCTGTTTGGCGATATAAAAGCAGTAGCATACACTCCGGCGATATTTAATTAGTAGCAAACTGTTTGGCGATATTTAATCAGTAGCATACTGTTTGGCGATATATATCAGCAGCACCATGTTTGGCAATATTAAATCAATAGCATTCTGTTTGGCGATATTTAATCAGTAGCATACTGTTTGGCGATATTTAATCAGTAGCATACACTCTGGCGATATTTAATCAGTACCATCCTGTCTGGCAATATTTATCAGTACCATACTCTTTTTCAATATTTAATCGGTAGCGTCCTGTTTGGCAATATTTAATCAGCAGCATACTGTTTGGCGATATTTAATCAGCAGCATACTGTTTGTCAATATTTAATCAGTAACAGACTTTTGGCGATATTTAATCAGTAGCATACACTCTGGGTATATTTAATGAGTTGCGTACTGTCTGGCGATATTTAATCAGTAGCATACAGTTTGGCGATATTTAATCAGTAGCATACTGTTTGGCGATATTTAATCAGTAGCATACTGTTTGACGATATTTAATCAGCAGCATCCTATTTGGGAATATTTAATCAGTAGCATACTGTTTGGCGATATTTAATGGGCAGCATGCTGTTTGGCGATATTTTATCAGCAGCATACTGTTTGGTGATATTTAATCAGCAGAATACTGTTTGGTGATATTTAATCAGTAGCATACTGTTTGGCAATATTTAATCAGTAGCATCTTGTTCGGTTATATTTAACCACGTTCTTTATCCTACGAATAAAATAAAATGTATTTCATATATCATTACCCTCTTCTTCAAAATGCGCATGAATTAATTTCTAGTTGCCATATGAGAGAATCTGTACCCTATTACATGAATTGTCAACGGCAAAAATTCAGCCTATTGCATGAATCGCAAATTGCCATCTGTGAGAAACTTCACAATGATACATAAATTGCCAGTTGACATCTGTGAGAAAATGCACAATATTGCATAAATTTCCAGTTGACATCTGTGAGAAAATTCATAATACTGCATAAATTACCAATTGACATCTGTGAGAAAATTCACAATATTGCATAAATTGCCAATTGACATCTATAAGAAAATTCACCCTCTTGCATTTATGTTTCTTAATATTTTAGTAAATTCTAAATGCTATTATTGTGACTTTATACGCAATATGGAACGGCGGATCTGGTCGAACAGTATGACACTTCTCTACCTTGTAAGTAATGATGAAAGGATCTGGTCAAACGGTCAGTCACATTTTGTACATTATGTGCAATATTGAACTAATCTGGTCAAACATTCATTTTTTTTTTTGCACCTTATATGAACGGATCTGGTCATACGGTCAGACACGTTTTTGTACCTTATATGAACGGATCTGGTCATACGGTCAGACACGTTTTTGAACCTTATATAAGCGGATCTGGCCATACGGTCAGACACTTTTTTGAACCTTATATGCAATAATGAATTGATCTGGTCAAACGATTGGACAGTTTGTACCTTTGATGCAACAATGAATGGGTCTGGTCAAACCTGAATGCTAGATTTTTTAATATAATATTGTGTTATGAACATTAAAAAGGAAATATATTAATTATACCTTTGCAGGAGACAGGTGACATGTAGAGAAGATTACATACGGATATTGTTAGGTACAGTGTGTAATCTACCGACAGATGACAACTTGAAGAGCAATTAGACACGACAGTTTTATCTCATGCTCCTTTTCCGCTGAGACCGGTGACATTTCGCATCAACATTTGTAGTATTTACTGCAGCACACTCCCATCTCACCCCCCCCCACCACCACCACCCTTATTACATCATGCACATATTCTTTACGTACATATTCATAGTCTGTTTCTTAAGACCTAAAAATCACGGTGTACCATTTAAAGACTTAAATTAAATTTTTAACTTCAAACTGTTTAAATTAAATTTGTTTGCTGTGTCCATATTGTTCAACTCAATGGATTATTGGAGAGTCTTACAATGGATTAGTGAAGAGTCTTGAGCGGATTATTGAACAGTCTTACAACGGATTATATGCTTTACGACCAGCACATTCTAGAGGTCATTTGTGCTGATAAAATGATTTTGTTGGGGGTTGATGGGTGGCGTGCAATTTTAATATTTATAAAGTCAGCATAATTGCACTTAAATAGACTATTAAAGCGCCTTTATTTTCGTTTCGTTTCTTATAATTTGCCGGAAATGAAATGTCATCATCGACAAAATGTAAACAATATGCAATTTTTGAAAAAGAGACAATTGATGTGCACAGATATTTTAGATTCAAGTGAGAGCTAAAAAGTAAATAATTATAAGCCAAGCTAAAAGGGAAATAATTAAAAGCCAAGCTAAAAGGGAAATAATTAAAAACCAAGCTAAGGGGGCAGGGTCCAGTTTTTATTTACAAATTTAATGCCGCAATCAGCGACCTAGTATAAAGAATCATAAAAAATCAAATACACAAGTGAGGTCAAAAAGGTCCATATTTTTAGGTACCTATATTAAAACAAAGCATAAGAATAGTATTCACTTGACCAGAGAAGTCAATGGCAGTTCATAGCAGAAGAGGTTTATGCACCCCAACCCCTATTTTATACCTGCATTTTTCACATCCAAATACCATTTTTGACAGCATGTAGTGCTCACAGTGCAAACGCAAGCCCTTTCCCTGGATGAAAATTTTGAAAAACATTGTCTACTAAATAGTTTGATGCAATTCAGAATAGTTGTCATCCAAGCCGTTTTTGAGATACTCGGCTTGCCTTGAACCCACGTGTCTACTGCTATGGGAGGCTAGCTCTTCTTTCTAGCCAACTATTGGTATTTCACTATCAACACACTGCAGAGCAACTATGGAAGGTGTACATGCCTGACATCAATTTCAAGAACAACACAAGCCCAAAACACCTAGTTCACAAATATATCCATATCTATAAATAGTAAACAATAATAGCTGAAAAAGTCACACCATAGCCTTAAGTTAAGAAATTTGCCAGGGGCCAATTTACGAAACTGGACCCTGCCACCTTAAAAGGGAAATAATTAAAAACCAAGCTTTTATATATGACCATAAGTTGTCGTTCCAAACCAATTCGTTATCTGCCAATTAGGAATGACATTACAGCAGCAAAGAACCTGTCACTAACCTCATGCTAAAATATATATTTATATAACTTTGCTTTTAATCGGTACCATATAGCCATTATTGTGCTGACGTGTCGAAGAACCATACCTACCTACCTACATAAATACCTGCCTACCTACCTAAAGACCTATCTATCAAACTAGCTAGCTACCTACCTAAATAGCTACCTACAAACATACAAATCTACCTACATACGTACCTACCTACCTACCTACACACACACACACACACACACACACACACACACACACATACATACATACATACATACATACATACAAAAATGGTACAACAGTTTCCTCGCTTGGCGCACATCATTAAGAGGCTAGTGTTAAGACTGGTCTGGCTGGTGTCAGGATAATGTGACTGGGTGGGACATCATGCTACATGTCTGCGGCATGATGCCCCAGTGCTAGACATCACTATAAACTGTCACACTGTAGACATCGTAGCGATATGACTGAAAAATTGTTAAAGCTACGTTAAAAATCCAAATCACACAAAACATGCATACATACATACATACATACCGTAACGTAACGTAACGTAACGTAACGTAACGTAACATAACATAACATAACATAACATAACATAACACAACGTAATATTAACATAACGTAATATAAGCTATGTCAATTACGATCTCCATAAAAGGCCAGTCAATGATTATGTTGAAAACATTGAAACAGGCCTGGTGAAAACTTGGAGGTATTTATTCAAGAAAAACAAAACAAAGGAAATCACCAAAAACATCTGTATGGAAATTTAAGAAGAAAACTATTTCTGGTTACAAGAGTAGAAAGACACTCTCGCCTATGACTAATAATTGATAAGCTGTGCAAAGTCTTGCAAAATTCAATTTCCGGAAGATGGTTTGGTTTTGATGTTTTACGTCAGAACAACTTAAGTAGGTTATTTAGTGTCAAGGAAATTAGAATGAAGTGCCTTGTCCAAAGATACACCATGGCAGTCGACCCAGGCTAATCCAATTAAAGGATTCGAACCCTCAACCTTTTGGTCAATAGCCTGGAATGATAACCACCGCGTCAATGCTTCCCCTGCCTCCACTAGTCTCTTTTTACAACATAGTGGAGGGTGCATTAGTCCTCTACTACAGCCCACCCGCTGGGGAATCCTGGAGTGTGAACATTTAGTACGATGATTTTTCTCTCATACGAGATGGATTTTCTCTCTTGCATCACGTGTGATCACGTCTACCAAACGGTTTGCCTCCATATTGACAAAATTCTTCAATATGTGCTACACTTAAATACAAACAGTGCATCTTTAATGAAGAATATACTTTATGCAACTCTCTTGATTTTTCTGTTTTATCGACTAAGAAATTTTCAACATGTAAATATTACGTATTTAAATGATATTTTGTTCATTCCTATAAACCAAGACTGAGTTTTGTGTGAAGGTATCTTATGAGTACCAGACCAGGTCACGTACCTACATTTTTCAGAGTACCTAATACGATGAGAATAAAAGCCCAAATATTTCGACATTCCCTGTCATTGCTTATGAATAAAGTTTCAAGCAACGTGTTTATTGAATAAAGTTACAACCATGGGACATGGGACTTCCAGAATAAGGTTTCAAGCATTTGACTTCCTGAATACAGTTTCAACCATGGGACTTCCTGAATAAAGTTTCAACCATGGGATTCCCTGACGAACGTTTCAAGCATAGGACTTCCTAAATAAAGTCTCAAACATAGAACTTCCTGAATAAAGTCTCAAGCATAGAACGTCTGGAATAAAGACTCAAACATAGAACTTCCTCAATAAAGTCTCAAGACTAGAACTTCCAGAATAAAATCTCAAATATAGAACTTGCTGAATAGGGTCTCAAGCACAGAACTTCCTGAATAAAGTCTCAAGCATATAAATTCATGAATAAAGTCTCAAACACAGAACTTCCTGAATAATGTCTCAAACATAGAACTTCCTGAATAAAGTCTCAAACATAGAACTTCCTGAATAAAGTCTCAAACATAGAACTTCCTGAATAAAGTCTCAAACATAGAACTTCATGAATAAAATCTCAAACATATAGGACTTGCTGAATAAAGTCTCAGACATAAGACATGCTGAATAAAGTCTCAAACATAGGACTTCCTGGACAAAGTCTTAAACATAGAACTTCCTGAATAAATTCTCAAACATAGAACTTCCTAAATAAAGTCTCAAACATAGGACTTCCTGAACAAAGTCTTAAACATAGAACTTCCTGAATAAAGTCTCAAGCATAGGACTTCCTGAATAAAGTCTCAAACATAGAACTTCCTGAATAAATTCTCAAACATAGAACTTCCTAAATAAAGTCTCAAACATAGGACTTCCTGAACAAAGTCTTAAACATAGAACTTCCTGAATAAAGTCTCAAACATAGGACTTCCTGAACAAAGTCTTAAACATAGAACTTCCTGAATAAAGTCTCAAACATAGAACTTCCTGAATAAATTCTCAAACATAGAACTTCCTAAATAACGTCTCAAACATAGAACTTCCTAAATAAAGTCTCAAACATAGAACTTCCTGAATAAAGTCTCAAACATAGGACATGCTGATTTAAGTATCAAGGATAGTACTTACTGAAGAAAGTTTTCAGCGTTGGACTCCCTGAATCGTTTTCAACTTAGGTTACTCTGCATGCTGGCTACAGATCAATAGCATAGAGGCACTCAAAATAGCAACAGTTGTTTTTTGTTAAGATTGATACTGAGCTTCGTGTTCTATAAAGGTATGAAAACAATTTCATATCATTTATTTTTGGTTGCGTTATGTATATCTATATTGTGCTTAACTTTTATCCTTGATTGTAGAATGTATGTTAAAATATAGGTCATTTGTAAACATATTTACATGGCCTTTTGACTTTGAAATTGTTTTATATAAGGTTCTGATAAAAGAATATGTCATATTTTAATAGCTGTTTATTGGAATCACATTTTTTTGGATTGAAATATAATTTGAGAGGAAATATTTATTTAAATTATTATTGGAATTCCAAAGTGCTCATATAACTTTTGAACCAATGCACTACTTTGGGACTATTGTGAATTCATTCAAACATATAATGGGTTATATCATTGGGATACATCAAGACTATTTCTACATCAGCACGTTCAAGACCTGCAATTCATTTGGAATGTTCTATAATTTCGGACTTGTGATAAAACATTTGGGATTATTTCAAATTTAATTCACAACAGTGTCAGTTCCTTGTAAAATTTCACTTTTTACTCTGTGGAAATAAAAGTTTGCTGAACTTTACAAATTTGCTAGTTTTGCTATTTATGATGCTTAGTTTCAGACCATAGAGTCGTGCTTGGTGAAATCCTACTTTTTCACAAATCTATTGTTAACCCTTTTTCGGTAAGCTAAATTTTCTGCATGAAGTAAAAGATATTTTATACGATGGTGCCAAAAAAAGTATAAATTTTAAAACGATTTAGAAGATTCATATTCAAGCACACCATCCTTTCAAGTAATTCAGAAGTTTATTCTAAGATGGATATATTTTTAAAGCATGACTTAACAATGGGAAAAATACAAGTATTAGCTTTTGATGCTTCACTGAAATAGTGTTTTAAAAATAAAAACGAAAGGCCAGGGACTGCCTATGATTGAAGCACTGCTGTGAAATAAGACCATGAATATAAGGTCGGAAGGTTAAGAGAGAATGTTGTAGAATCATTTGTTGTACGCCATGATGATTCTTGAAATGTATAAATTTATATAACCTTGACCTTGACATTTGGGTCAAATAGAGGATCGAGTGTGTAACAGAATCAATTGTCTCAGTTTTATGTGAATTTAGATGAACAGAATCCGTCAAGGAGTTTAGGAAATATATCAAAATGAAAAATATTTTAACCGAAATGTTAAGGCATATTTTTATGACTGTGACATTGATCCAAGGTCGAACAAGCGAACAGATGTGACGCAGAAATGATTGACTTAACTTCGTAATGAATTCCATCAAGAACAATCAAGGGGTTTGTGAGGTATAAACAAAGGGAAAACGTTCAAACACCAAACCTTCAGATACAGTTTAAATGACTGTGACCTTGACTTCAATGTAAAAATGACAAGTAAGCGTATCGCAGACTAAATTGTCTTCATGCGCATTCATGCGAGGTATAAAGAGAACACGCCAAGAGGTACAGGAAGTATATGGTAATGAAAACATTTAGCAAAACTTTAGCAAACTTTTGAAGACGGCGCCGTCGCCTCCAGATATGTAACTGCTTTGTCTTGCTTCCCCCAGTCAGTGGTTCGAAAAGAAATTGGTGACCTGGCAAAAGAAAAACTGTGTGGTATTTGTTTTCAAAATTCATAAAATTCTGGACAGTGCTCACTCCATCTCCAGGAGTTTTGGAATTGATGACCATGTTTTGTTTTTTTAAAGCATATGGTCCTACAAGAGTTATGCATGCGGGTTGACCCCACATGTCAACTTTTTAAAACAAATTTAAGGATGCATCTTGCAGACTTATAGTGACAATCCATTCTTATGGTAATTTAGATATCTAATTTTATGGTAATTTAGATATCCAATCTTATGGTAATTTAGATATCCAATCTTATGGTAATTTAGATATCCAATCTTATGGTAATTTAGATATAACTGACCTACGTTGTATTTCGTTCTTTTGTGCATTTTTTGTTTAAATGTATCTGCACCAACATAGTTAATTTAATCGCCATATATATAATTCATTTATATTTTCTAAACGAACCCTTCTTTGTTTTAGACAAGATATTGCATACAAAGCTCTCGTTCCACTGACGTCTTTCTTGACTGGCAGTAGCCTGAATCAAAACTGTTGAATTCGAGTAGTTTTCCCATGGTTGTCTTTTTCATACAATTTATTTCCTGTCTGTGATCATTTATGTTTCACTTATCACAGTTCTACTTGGAGTGTCACTTTCCTTTCTTGTATTTATTTATTATGAGAAGGGTGTAAAGGTTACTCTATAAATACCAACTATAATTCATTTTCATTTAGTATTCATAGTGTCAAGATGGCACATATCTCGTTGGCTCAAGCTTTACATGTGTCTTGTGCAAATTAAAGCAAAAGGTTAAACAATTATTTGGTATTTATAATACCAAAATATAGCTTTGCAATGATCTATGGTCATGCATTAAGACATGAACAACGAATTATAGAAGTGCCTTATAACGGGTAAACAAATTATATTCATGCCTTATAAGAGGAACAACGACTTAAAGTCGTGCCTTAAAATAGGTACAACGAATTATAGCCATGCCTTATAACAGGTACAACGAATCATAGTCATGCCTCATAACAGGTACAAGTAATTATAGTCATCCCTTTTAACAGGTACAACGAATTATAGACATCCATTATAACAGGAACAACGAATTATATACATGCCTAATAACAGGTACAACTAATTATAATCATGCCTTACAAAAGGTACAATGACCTATAGTCATGCCTTATAACAGGTACAACGAGATATAGACATGCTTAAAAGAGGCAAACAAATTATAATCATGCCTTACAACAGGAATAACGACATATAGTCGTGCCTTAAAATAGGTACAACGAATTATAGCCGTGCCTTATAACAGATAAAACGACTCATAGTCATGCCTTACAACATATACAACTAATTATAATCATGCCTTACAACTGGTACAATGACATATATTCATGCCTTACAACAGGTACAATGAATTATGATCAAGCTTTATAACAGGTACAACGAGATATAGCCATGCTTAAAACAGGTAAACAAATTATAATCATGCCCTATAACAGGTACAACGAATTATAGAAACGCATTATAAAAGGTACAACGAATTACAGACATTCTTTAAACAGGTACAATTAATTATCGTCATGCCTTACAACAGGTATAACGAATTATATACATGCCTTATAAAAGGAACAAGGACCTATATAGTTTTGCTTTATAATAGGTACAACGAATTATAGTCATGTCTTATGTACAACGACTTATATTATCATGCCTTATAATAGGTAGAACGAGTTATAGACATGCCTTATAACAGGAACAACGACTTATATAGTCATGCCTTATAATAGGTACAACGAATTATAGACATCCATTATAACAGGAACAACGAATTATGGGCATGCCTTTTAACAGGAACAACGACCTATATAGTCATGCCTTATAAAAGATACAACGAATTATAGTCATGACTTATAACAGGTACAACGAGTTATAGACATGCCTTATAACAGGAACAACGACATATATAGTCATGCCTTATAATAGGTACAACGAATTATAGTCATGCCTTATAACAGGTACAACGAATTATAGACATGCCTTATAACAGGTACAACGAATTATAGACATGCCTTATAATCGGTACAACTAATTATAATCATGCCTAACAAATGGTACGATGACCTATAGTCATGCCTTGCAACAGGTACAATGAATTATGATCAAGCCTTATAACAGGTACAACGAGATATAGACATGCTTAAAACAGGTAAACAAATTATAATCATGCCCTATAACAGGTACAACGAATTATAGAAACGCATTATAAAATGTACAACGAATTACAGACATGCCTTAAACAGGTACAAGTAATTATAGTCATGCCTTATACAATGCAGAACGAATTATATACATGTCTTATAACAGGAACAACGACCTATATAGTCATGCTTTATAATAGGTACAACGAATTATAGTCATCCCTTATAACAGGAAAAACGAATTATAGAAATGCGTTTTAACAGGAACAACGACCTATATAGTCATGCCTTATAATAGGTACAACGAATTATAGTCATGCCTTATAACAGGTACAACGAATTAAAGACATGCCTTAAAACAGGTACAACGAATTAAAGACATGCCTTATAACAGGTACAACTAATTATAATCATGCCTTACAATTGGTACAATGACCTATGGTCATGTCTTATAACAGGCACAATTAATTATGATCAAGTCTTATAACAGGTACAACGAATTATAGACATGCTTAAAAGAGGTAAAAAATTATAGTCATGCCTTATAACAGGTATAACGAATTATAGAAACGCATTATACAAGGTACAACGAATTACAGGCATGCTTTAAACAGGTACAAGTAATTATAGTCATCTTATAATAGGTACAACGAATTATAGACATGCCTTATAACAGGAACAACGAATTATAGTCATGCCTTATAACAGGTACAATGAATTATAGACATGCCTTATAACAGGAACAACGAATTATAATCATGCCTTATAACAGGTACAACTAATCATAATCATGCCTTACAACTGGTACAATGACCTATAGTCATCCCTTACAACAGGCACAATGAATTATGATCAAGCCTTATAACAAGTACAACGAGATATAGACATGTTTAAAACAGGTAAACAAATTATAATCATGCCTTATAACAGGATAAGACCGCAATGACCTGTTCAAAAACGCTACCGATAAATGTTTGTTCATTAAACTTTCTGTCATATATATTTTCTTTTTGCAGTGGTGTAGACACCGTATGAAAAATTCAAATAATTCCCATTGGCAGTACAATCTGAACGAGGTACCTACCCTTTGTATTGAGATTGCAAACATGTTTTTAAACATCCGTTTAAAACTCCTTGTAGAGCTATATTACACACGAAAGTCATTTCTCACATTTCTCCATTAAAACAATGCTAATAAATCATCCATGGTAACTAAGAATAGAATGCAAAACAAAGTGGCACTAATTAAATGACCACGACCTAAATATAATATATATAAAGTTTGCTTACAATTATCATGTCGGATCTTACTCTGGTATACGCAATTTTTTCTTATTCCGTATCTTTTGGGAATGAAAAATAAGGGCAACATTACTTTGTATACTACCACCCGTAAAACAATAATTCGTCTTGCCAGATGTACTTAATAGAGTAAAACATCGATTATCCATTCATTTGTTGTGTGAATACCTGGTAAATTTACGCCCAATAAATTATGTCTACGCGGACACTCACTTAGTCCCAATGTTCGAGAAGTTCCAACAACCAGACTCCGGACATCAATGTTCCACTGCAGTATGTATTTCCCAATGCTGCTGTCAACTAGTTCATTTCCCCAGTGGATTGGTTTGGATTGGTAATTTACGTTACAAAATCACATTGAAGGGTATCTCGTGTCGAGACATGTAAAGTGCCTTGCCGAAGGACACACTATGGAAGCCTATCCAGTTTGATGATGGGAATTGAATCCTCGCCTTTCTGGTCACATGTCCAACCCCTTACCTTGGCGTCACTTTGTCAAATTATAATTCATCAACATTGACATCTGTCTTTCAGGATGACGAGGACCATTCATATACATGTAATAGTCACTTATTTCAGTGGAGGTTATATCATCTTATATCATCTTCGCTAGCCATGGTTCCGATATGTTAACCCTATCTACAACTTGGCGGATCGAGCAGATACTTTAGTGCTTTGTTCTAGCGACATCTTTTAGATTTTATTAGTTGCTTCCCTTAGTATGTAATGCCAGCTAACCAACAGAGTGTAGCAGATGTGCAGTGGACATCGGCAGAAAATGGTGGATGCAATTAACTTCGAAAAGGATACTTTGTAAGTTCAACATCTAAAGAAAGACTACGTAAATAAGAGAAGCCATTACAGGTGTATTTGAGTGAAGGGTACTTGTACAAACACGTGTCGGCAGTGGACAATTCAAGTTGTGTTCTTCCCTTTGTTAGATTATGTAGGAACGGCGATAAACTGACCAACTTAAATTTGATTGGATACCAAACGAAATTTAAGCCACAAAGGTCTACCAACATTTCTCAGCCGTGCATTTTGCGACTGCAAACAATTTCACCTTACACACTTTATCTCTGTTACCCTCTCAGAAGTATATACCTGAGCAAAATCTGGTATACTGAAACTGTGACTGATCTACCTAAACACTATGAGATTTTAATAAAGTTAGTATCTTCACACTTTAGTGGAATTCTAAATTTGAAGCTGTTGCTAGAACCGTGTGAATTAACCCTCCCCCTCCATGATGGGAGTTTAGACATCACCCATTTGAAATGTAAAATCACCACTACGTATACAACATGTACAAAAAAACTACTCGATGACGTGTATTCAGCTCAACGGAAAGATATTGCAAGGTAGTGGATCGGTTTACAATTAAGACATTACAACCCTAATTTAGGCTTTAACAAATTTACGCATACGCTGTGTGTATGATTATGATTTTTAACGTAGCTTTAGCAATTTTTCAGTCATATCGCTACGATGTCTGCAGTGCGGCAGTTTATAGTGATGTCTAGTACTGGGGCATGATGCCGCAGACATGTAGCACGATGTCCCACCCAGTCACATTATCCTGACACCAAGCCGACCTGTCCTAACGCTAACCTCTTAATGCTGAGCGCCTAGCGAGGCAGCTGTTAGTACCAGTTTTTTAAGTTTTTGGTATGACTCAGCCGGGGATCGAACCCATGACCTGAAAGATGACTTCACCGGCATTTTTCGAGAGGTTGGACTGTTAACAACCCAGCGTGCAATGGAACACAGATTTCACTTCCGGATCATCACCATAACCTTAATACTCACTGTACACTGTCGCCGAAACATACACAGGCAACCACACCGTAAGCTCATATTATATAGAATAAATAATTGCCTTTGTATCCATACAAAGAATGCCTAAATCTAACTCCTGTATCACCCCCATAAGGAGACGGGAAAAGATGCTCTAAAAATAGACCGGGACTACATTCGAGTACTGAACCGGAATTATTAATTGTGGTCTGATTCCACATTGTTCAGAGACATGATATTGCATTTGGAACATCTCAGCTCTTTCTGAGAAACACATATATGCCTCTAATGTTTGTAAGCGTAGTAATTTGCAGAAAAGAATACTCATACATTTTGTTCGCCGGAAATTTCTCAAAAGAACACAAAGGAAACTACAATCTATTAGGGCCACATTGGCTATTTCTAGGATTGGCTTTAATGTGGGAATGGCCGAGAATCTTTCCAAAAGGAACATAATTCAAAGTTATTCGAAACGTTCACGGTCAATCCTTGTTACGTAAATAGCTGAAGTGGTCAGAATGGCAGCTATCGACATACATTCGAGCTATGATCGGTAGGATTCACCCAGAAGTTTCGAATGATGATTACTGTGTAAATGGCTACAAATGGATAATCACATATACCTTGCGAAGTGTTACAAACTCCTGAGATAATAGTGGCCGAGTTACATGGGTAATTTTTGTGTCCGAAGTTTATTGTTTAGGACTGGCACTGTCTGGATTTCTCAACATGTCGTCAATATTAAACATATTATACAGGAATGTTCTCAGGGTAAAAATAAAATGTTTTAAATTTGGCATAAAAAGTTAAATTAATCAACAGAATTGTAGTATTCAAGTGATAAAAATAATTACTGAATGATGAGAAATGTCAGAAACACTTTCTGACATTCTTAGTGAATTTTCAATATTTAAATGTTCAAGCCATAAACTAAGATATGAAATCTCATTTCTTCGAACGCTCTTGCATCTTAAAACTCTAACATTTATATCTATTTAATTTCGATTTCTGCTTGTAGATCTTGACGTTGTAACCATCGTTGCAGTTGTACCAAAAAGTGACTCTTGTGACAGGTTTCGTGGCAACCTATCACCCGGAACATATCCTTCTTTCACTATCTGACCGTGGGATCAAAGCAATGTTCATATCGGCTATTTTTAAGTATGAAATAGTATGAGTATACAATAGCTGAAGAAAGGAATAGCAAGGGACAGATTTACATACGCATGCTTCTCAAAGCAAACCGGGGCCCCGAGTGGCCGAGTCGTCTAAAGCGCTCTCCGTTACGGATCACCGCCATCTCACCTCTGTCTGCGTGGGTTCGAGTCTCGGAATCGGCCAATGTGGGTTTGTGAGAAAGCTTGCCAGTAGCTTCTCGTGGGTCGGTGGTTCTTTCCTGGGTTTTCCCGGGTTCTTCCTCCACCATTAATACTGGCCACCATGTATAGCCTATCGTGTGCTGAAAAATGGCGTTAAACCCTACAACAACAACAACAAAGCAAACCAAGCAAGCACGGACGCGATAGAAATATTTCTACACTGTTTAGAGTCGGAACTCTAGAATAGCTTGATTTGAGGGATAGAGAGAAGTCAAAGAGCATAGATCATGTTAAAAAGTGGCAAACAGACTCACGCATTTTTTCAAAGCACAACCTTTGTTATTCAAGCAATCAACAATCAACAATTAACAATGAGCAAATTTTTAAATCAACAATCTAATAAACTAACAAACATTTTTTCTTAACTATTTTGGACAAGGTTGACAAGGTTGTGAAGTGAAACTAGACTTCCATTGTTGGAAGTCATTGGGCCATTGATTTACACTACCTTTTCTAGCTAAAGACAAAAGATAACCATAATGTTCACAAAACCATCGATCTACTTTCTCATCGTTTCTAGAAGAATGACGATCAAAATAAGTCACTAAATGTTCTAAAGAATATCCCAGACTGCGTTGGTGAAGGAAATACACACAATATTGTCCACACGCCATGGAATCTGTGCCTTGTAATTCACGTTATTGAATCATGTTGTCTGGGCATTTCTTCTCATAAAGTCGATGATATCGTCTTCCAAAGGGGGTAAGCCATACGAATCAAAATATTCCACACAACCTTCTTTAGGAAAGTAGACGGCTACCCAGTGGGTTCCTGGGAGATGACTATCGTCCGTGTTGATGACATAAGCCTGATGGTCTTGAGGTTTACGATGAGGTCTTTCATCTTTTCCACACACGACAGGATTCCAAGAAGCAGTGTACGAACTGTGGTTTAAAAGGTAATAAAGTTCCCAGTTATCCATTCTTGGGAAGTTTTTTTTCTTGTTATTTTTCTTCACAGATAATGATAAGTGATCAATTCAGTACTGACATTTTGCTTGAAAATGTTTTGAAAATGTCTGACAAGTAACCGTTTCTTCGTTTCGTCTCTGCACTCTAAGCCAAGAGATCTTCGATGTGATGTATCTCCAAAGTTATCAATGGAGGAGAGGAATGATCACGCAAGTCTTTATATCACTGATGTAACACGGCTTCCTCCGAGATGAGACTCAATGCTTCGTCCAGATACTCGTCCGTGTTGGATTTGACTGGGATAATCATGTTGACATCCATATCAATCTTTCTTGATCAGTTCTGTAATGTTTTCTGCCAGATGTTTGGCAAAACAGGAGACTAAATGTTGTTCTTGTTCTGGACATCTGGACTTTTTCACTATGTCATTTTCTTCTTTGTCTTCAGGTTCTGCTTCCATGATATCCTTCCATGCCATTTCCACAGATTCTCCACTATTCAAAGAAGGATTACAAACTTCCATAATTTCTAATAGTATAGAATGACTTTTCTCAAACTGTTGATTTCTATGATATTATCAGGATGACTTTCACTGTCTTCTACAGCTCGGCTGCAAACTGAAGTTCCACACGAATTTGCCCAGATAGGGTGGAAATGTCCCTCATCGCTGCTTTGGTCTGGAGTGAAATCAAAAGCTCACAAAGCATAGCCTATTGCGTAATCTTTGTACGTAATACCATGACTGGTGTTGGTTTCTAACTGTTCGGTAGCTTCGTACAGAAACAAGTATGATCTCAAGCATTTATTCTGGGCAAAGTTAAGTTCGAAAGGTCTGGTACATAAGATTTTGCCATCGCGACTGACTTCGATCTTGGACACATAAAAGTGCTGAAAGTTGAAAGGATTTTAATTGGCAACTCCGTTGAAGGCTTCATTCTCGACGTTGCCAAGGAATAAATGGAACAGATGATCTTCGATGATGGATCGCTGACCATTGGGAATGGTGAAATTTTTCACTTCCACGAGTCGTATCGGATACTTGGGAGTCGTGTCACGGAATGGTGTAAATGTTGTTAATTAAATACATGTACTCGGGTTTCGTTTCTTTTCGCTGTACAACGATATCCGAGGGTGATTATATTACGGTCTATTGTATTTCGAAATAGTGAGTACGATTCGTCCTATGCCACACGTGCAAGGTGCCTTCGATAAGGAAAAACGAAAATTCTAAAGGTATAAATACGTTACTACATGTAAAGGACCTTTACAATACTCATGGTTTTGTCAGCAAGCGGCCTGCTAAAAGGATTCGCACAACTCCAGCTGTAGGGGTAGGTAATTTTTGGGTTTTAAGTGATAACTAGTGTATTACCATATTTACCTTTGCATGTTTGTTATAGTTTTCTTTATATAGCATAATGCGTGCATTTTTTATTCTTGTTGAGACGTAGTACAGGATTTATATTGGTAATGTAAAGCTACATTTTTTTAAAAAGAATTGTTTACTATTGTCTTATCGAGCAGGGTTAGGTTTACTATTGAACCTGTTTCGTAATTGCCATAATAATATAATCTTTATAACTTACCATGTATAACGTCCTTACGTTATGTCTTTATCAAGTTTAGTACACTGTATCGGTTATATTTTCAGTTTTTTTTGATGGTAGGAATATCCGGGGTGTCCGGTGTTGTCTGAGAGTAGGAATATCCGGGGTGTCCGGTGTTGTCAGAGTGTAGAAACGTCCGTGTGTCCGGAGCGTTTAAGGTGCCGGGGCGTCTAATGTCTAGCGTCCGGAGTGTCCAGAGTGACTAAGGTGACCCAGCTGTAGAGCCGTCAAAGGACCAGGGGGTCCGGAGGGTCTAATATTTCAAGTGTCCGGAGGGTCTAATGTTCAAGTGATCATAGTATTCCGAGGGTCCGGAGTCTATAGCAGTTGTGAAATTGATTCGGAGGAGCTGTGGAGCGGATATGGTGCACGGGTGACGGAGTGTATCTCCACACATGTATTTTTAGCTGTATGCTAATTTTGGGTTAGTAAGACCCAGCGTATTATTCAGGACTGGAAGGATAGATTGTATATCCGTTCTGGTGTTTAGTGACATAATTTCGCTACCTGAGCGAATACATTTTTTGTTATGTGTAAAGACTTGCATCGTTTACTATTTGAGTGAACTATATTCATCTTTCCATTATTGAATCATTTGTGAAATCATTTATCCTGTGTTTTAGGGTTACTGAACTAATTTATTTGTATATTTTTTCCATCTTTGAAACTGTGCGCTTTTATGTTAAATAGATCAATATTTGGATTATAAATACGCACACATCTTCATAATCTACTGCTCATATAAATCAACACATTAAACCATATGTATCTGTCGTCAAAACGTGTTCTGTTGTTAATCCGAAATATCCCACCCGGTTATCTTGTTACAAGTCGTTCTGCTCAAAGTGTGACTGATGTAGTTTCCCACTTTAGGTAACACTTCCACTCGTCGTACGTAGAGTCGAGCTTCTTGGATAATGGTTTTGTATTTGGTAGCATCATCAGTTATCAAATGGAAAGCGGTACTGCTACGATTCAGTCTCAGGCGGACATCCACACCGTTCATCAAATACTTCTCTTGCAACCATATATCCAAATGTAAACGATCCATCAGTTCTAAACTGCTGTTCTATGGTGTGAATCCCTCATTTTGACCATTTATATCGTCTAAAATTGTCGTGTCAGGTTTCCATAGCAAGCAGGCATTCAGATGGGTGTTCTTGGTTTCTACTCCGTACGTCAAGAGATTCTCCAGGTACGCTCTGTAAGGGTAAGTATCCATGCTGTTGATGACCAGTTTGTTGTTCAAATACAAATCCACTTCGCTGAACAAGGAATGCATGAAATAAATTGTTGACGGAGGCTACTTTATCCTCTTCCTCTGGATTTGAATTGTCGTCGTTTGTATCACTCTTTCAGGTACAAGTAACTGCTATTCAGATCGATGTAATCTTCAGGCTGTCCTTTCATTTCAAACTCGATGGGTGCTGAATCTGTCAATGAGGATACGGGATGTAATTCGATCCATTGGGATGTGCATCGTCATCATAGTTGGTGGCATGGCAAACAGATCTAGTTACGACTTGGAACAGGCAGAAGACTCGGTGCGTCATTTTTTTTGTCTCTATGATTTACTAATCAAAATCGTCTACGTCTCAGACAGTTCTACTTTTCTTAGTCTTTCTAGATTTATTAGTATGAAATCCTTTGAAGTTTTGTGAAGGTGTGTTTTCTTCTTCGTCTCTTTCTGCCTTGTCCTTGATGTGGCGTCAGGGAAGTAGGTATGCTTGACTCGGCAGCGCCCAGGGTATTTATACGTGTCTCTCTTTGGTTCAAAATGTCCAAAATGTCCTTGCCCGTTTGCAGCAAAACATTTATACATGCTCTCAAGAATGATTCTTAGGGTTTTGTTTGTCGATGATGACATTTTGGAGAAATTTTTTGCCTTGCGTTAACTCGGCATCTTTCAAATCGTGTAATCCTCGTGTCACCATCGGTTTCAAAACTGGGGCCACCTAACGAAAGGCTGATTTCAGCATATCTCCTAAACCTTGTCCTCGTTGTCGAGCGACGCCTCGGTACACAGGATACATAACTTACGATTCGTTAGAGAATCTTTTCTCGAAAATGGAGTTTCACCGTGACCTTCCCTTTGGTGAATGGAATATTTTGTCCTAGATCTCCTTTCATAGCTATGTTGACAGGGTCAAAATATGACATACTGACGGACAAATAATAAGGATTTAGAAATTCGCGGTGAATGTGATAGGTGTTTCCACCTTCCTCTTCAGCATTCGTGGCAGAATCTGCTTTGAAAGGAATGACACGTAGTACCGACATGGATGTGTGTCTCATCACGTTGTACGCCACCACATCGGAGTACACAAAGATCAAATCCAGTCCTTGGTTCATTTCAACCATGACAGTATTGTCATGAAGGCAGTGGTTGTCCTCGGTGACGGGTTTTTCTAGCACTGTCACTAACACAGGTTTAAAAATGACATTTTTCCTTGGACGTTTGAATGGAGGATCACATCTCTTCAGCATAATGGGCCACTTCTTTGGTCCAAGCCTTAAAGACTCATTTTGTCCAATCACGTACATCTGTTCAATGAGGGTGTAAGTCACAAGCTACACACACATGGTCATACACATCATCTACAAAAGTGTTGTTGATATGATAACCAATATGGCCACCAGAGTGGTCATCTTGAAAATGTTGTTGTCGTTACGGTTTTTCACCAGATGACTTCTTATGATGTATTATTGGTCCTAAATGAAATCGTACCAATGTGATGTCCTCTGTGGCTATGACATTGGCCTTCCTTTTTTTCTTCAGTTTTTCTAATCCTCATATATAAAGGTAATATCGCAATAGGATTTTCAATCGATTTCTCATGATGTATCCTCATATATGAAGGTAATATAGCAATAGGATTTTCAATCGATTTCTCAAGATGTATCCTGAATCCAAAAGGAAAATGGTGTCTAGCTGATGTTCAGTATGGTCACAACTGAGGCCATCTTGAATTTTTTTTATCACTACTCCTTCTGAATGGATAGTTGCATCAACATGGGGTTTATACTAAACAACTGCTGGTGCTGTCAAGTTGGTCCTAATTGTTCCATTCACACATTCAGTATGTCTGCCAGTAGCCATCATTAAAAACTGACCACTATTCAGCATGGTGTTTCACTGAAAAACTTCCTATGAGGTCTTGTTGGTCGTGCATGAAACTGTTGTCGATCCCAAGAAGGTTACCATGTTGTAGCCATCATCAAAATCATGTTATCGTCGCTCCTCCGAAACGGAAAGTCAGCATGAGGTTTCCGCCGTAAGACTTCGTATGATGAATTCTTGGTGGTAAATGAACATGGTGATTGACATTAAATACGTCCACCACAGCAGCTAATTTGAAAATCTTGACGTTGCTGAAGAATATCAAATATGTTTCAAGACTCGTCCTTTAAAATGAAGATTGGTCTTATCTTTAATTCCTAGAAGTTCTTGTAATGCATTAGAGCATCAGTTCACGGGTATTTTAAGAGTTAGTACCATGCACTAGCAGTGATTAACTACGTGTGAATTATATAAATTATTATTAAATTGCAATTAACTATTATATAAATTATTATTAAATTGCAATTAACTATTATATTAATTATTATTAAATTGCAATTAACTATTATATTAATTATTATTAAATTCCAATTAACTATTATATTAATTATTATTAAATTGCAATTAACTATTATATTAATTATTATTAAATTGCAATTAACTATTATATTAATTATTATTAAATTGCAATTAACTATTATATTAATTATTAAATTGCAATTAACTATTATATTAATTATTATTAAATTGCAATTAACTATTATATTAATTATTATTAAATTGCAATCAACTGCATCTTTCCAATTAAAAAATATTTTCTGTATCGTAGAATATTTATAGATATCAAATTCACGTAATAACCACGGAAGGAAAATTCAGAAAATGTTTCAAAAATGCAGGAGACTTCATTAAATATAGGGGATCTTTTGAAATACAAAATGTCAAAATCCAGTTGTCTTCTTTAATGTATATATCGTAAATTGGCCGACCAATTTCAAAGAAGGAAACCAAACACGAGAAAGCATTATACGAGCGTAGATATGTTTTAAAACAAGAATAATTCCATTCATTCGAAAACAAGAAGGTTAACAAATTATCATTAGAAATTTTATATATATTGTCTTATATAACAATAAATTATTACAATATAATAATTCATGTCAAATATGGTCACATTCTAAAGGACGATTGATGAAGACAAAAAGAATAATTTAAATTTGATTTTTTGGGACAAAATTTTGATTTTATATATATAATTAGCACAAAGTTTAAAAGCCTTTTTCATGCACTAACTGCTTTTTTAAAATGTGATAAAATTATTTAAGGTTTTTAGTTACAGTGGAAATATCTGATAGGCATCATTTGCAAAAATAAAAAGCAGAAAAAAGTAAATTCAAGAAAATATAAAACCTGAAAAGTCCGTCATACCAAAATACTTTCTGTAAAATTAAATCAAGTTGTGTTGTGCAGCTTTTGACAAGTCATTTAAAAGATGCTCTGTTGTGCAGCTTTTGACAAGTCATTTAAAATATGCTCTATTTTTAGTAGCAAAGGTCGTAATTGATGACGTCATTTGTATAAACCGAATAGGTCTACATACAGGAACGTTTGATGAAACAGTCAAATTCTTTAGACTGGATTCTTCGAATACATTTTTAATGCTTCTGTAATTTGATTAACAGCAGCAGGTTGATGGAGGATTGGCATTATTTGTAAAATTTAATAGATTTGTAAACTTTCATTATTCAGCGTTTTTATTTTTAGAAGAAGGGGTTAAGGGGTTGTTAATATTTTTAGTGACTGTGCCAATATGTGTGGGCAGATCATCACTTGTTCAAAAAAAATAATAAGTAAATTTTGTAAAATTATGTGGAACGGTTTTGGACAAGTTCTTTTATATGTTTTTTTTTTCTATAAGCAAAAGTGGATTTATTTGATGACCGTTCAGCATTATTTGTTTAAATTTTTTTTCAAACAACTTTTTTTTGGCCAGAATGTTCTTTATGAAATTTGCTTGAAACGTAAAATGTTTGTACGCTTTACCCGAGAGCATGACCATTATAACGATATAATTCATGTTTCAGAAGAAGTTGAAAATAAAAGATTTTGACTGACACACAAGAAACGATGGACAACGCATGACGGACACACAGCGTCGAAAGCCACGGGTGATAATCCGCTACACTCCTGTATCACCACCACCCACCCCCACCCCCGCTGATATTTCCTCCCTTCTCATCAATTTGACTAAAATCAGATCTATGCTGTTATACATGAAGATCTGACAGCGACCGCTTAGGGGTCATGTTCTGGGAACCTAAGTTATTACCATATTACAATTTGTTTCATAAATCGTTTTAATTTATCATGTAGCTACAATGAAATAGCTGTCAGTCCAACTATATCGCCGTGGTGCACTTTCAATACTTGTTACATTTTTCAGACAGAATACAAATAATGCAAATCAAATAAAGGTTCATTTTTTTAAAATTTGAAAGGTCATGTGCATGTTGGTCTTTTCTGCTCTTAATGTACTATTGATTTTCTCGCTAATATAATTAGGTTAATTGCTCCTAATTACTCTGCGTTATATATATATATATATATATATATATATATATATATATATATATATATATATATATATATAGATATATATATAGATATATATATAGATATATATATAGATATATATATATATATATATATATATATATATATATATATATATTTTCCATTTGCAAGTGTACATAGTCTTGACTCTCTTGTATATTTAACTTTTTCTGCTTGTATAACTGTCTCCTAAGTGTGTATTTATCGTTACAGCTGTATATCTTAAATTTGCATGTGCTTTTATATATAATTTATTTGTTTGCATGGAATTTTTAGAGCAGAAATTGATTTTGTATATAAATAAGACTTGAAAATCTAGTAACATAATTAGATTAGTATGCATGCACGCCTGTCTGTCTGTATGTCTGTCTGTATGTATGTATGTATGTGTGTATGTATGTATGTATGTATGTGTCACGAAATTATGTCATTTAAGCTGTCATTGAATTACATTCTGAAGTGAATACAGCATGTCCTGTTGCCAGTTTCGTTACCCATTATCTATTTTTGGTCCTATGAAACTCTCACGACGTATATATATATTTACTCAATAAACAGATCACAACGAACTACTGTCACGTGCACGCTGAACTTGAGTACTAAGCTTGAATCAGTATAGGCGCATGGAATGATACCTTGTCAAGATGGTGTTTATTTCACGATAGTGGGTATCTTTCATTTTGTAGTGGTACATAATAATCACACCTTCCCTGTTTCTTTCCATCGGTTGAGTTTAACACAGTATATTCCTTTGTTAGATGACTTGCATTTTTTTTAGACGTCAGTTATGTCAGTCAAATTGGACATAATACAGTGCTGTCAGATTTAACAGTGTCTATTTTAAGTTTGCCATCATCGTTTTACCGAGTTGACAACCTGGCACGAATTATGAACGTTTTTAGTAAATGAGGAAAAGGATTTCATCTTCTTATGGTCCCTTTTCTTGTATAAGAAATCGCTTATGATATTGGCTATCACGTTTTATTTGTTTAAATGTAGTCTTATATTTTGGACGCGTACATACAATGTATAGTAGGCATGTAGCCCAGAACAATGGTTGTGTTGGCCTATTCATGCGTGACCCAATCGTACAATGTCGTGATTTTGCTCGACTTGATTATATTCCAGTGTTCTCCCACAGTTTGTGTGTGTGTGTGTGCATTTTCATTTCCTTTCTCCTTTCATATTAATTTCTTTCTCCTCTCTTTTTATTTGCATTTCCTTCTCTTCTTTTTCTTTCTCTTCCTATGCTCTCTCCGCTACATTTTCTTTTCTGCCATTTCCTTCTGAAGCTTTCTTAAACGCCTTCTAAAACGCATATAAGACCTAATGTAAGACCAAATACACAGCACTGAAGACATAACGTAAGACAAAATGCACAGCACAGAAAACATAACGAAACAAATGAACAGCATATAATCTGTGTATGTGTTTGATCTGGATAATTAACGTAGCTTTAAAAAAATTCAGTCATATCGCAACGATGTCTGCAGTGTGGCATTTTATAGAGATGTCTAGCACTGGGGGTGGGGGGCATCATGCCGCAGACATGTAGCATGATGTCCCACCCAGTCACATTATCCTGACAAGGCTGACCAATCCTAATGCAAACCGTATAATGCTGAGCGCCAAGCGAGGCAACTGTTGGTACCATTTTTATAAGTCTTTGAAATGAATCGTTCGGGTTTCGAACCCGCGACCTCACGCTTCCGAGGCAGACGCTCCATAAACAAAGATATGATGTAGCACTAAATTCACAGCATACAATAAAACATACACCACATAATGACGTTTGCAGAACATATAACAGCAAATGAAATAAACATAAATATATTTTAAAAGTACACATCATATAAAACCATACAAAATAAACAATACGAAATTCACATCATATAATAAACAATATAATAGTAAGTATATAATGTGTAAAAAGGAATGAACAACATACAACATTGTTTCCAAGTCATGCATTTGAAACGGGCCTCTTAACATTTGTCACGTTCCATAGTGATAACTTCCGTTTGCAGTGTACTCTCCGTGTATCAGGGACTGAAAGCGGTACCGTATTCCGTCATACATAAACACAATAAACGTTCAAATAATTGATTTCATTTCTTCATATCTTGTAGACTGATGTTTTACTAATGTTTTATGCCCATCTGAGGGACTATATGTTGGTAACTTCCGTTTGCGATGCACTTTACCTTAAAAACTTAAAAGGTTTTACGGTATTTTATTCTTTTTGAGGTCGTTCTATGGATTTTCTATTGTTAGTAATGACTACCAAATCTGATCTCGAATCTCCACTATTTGTAAAATTCTGATGAGCGTATTGCTTTAAGTCGCAAAATGCAGATTTGGTATGATTCAGACTGACTCTGAATTTGGCATGATTCACTCATAACCATATTTAGTATGATATACTCGGATTCAGATTCGGCTACATTACGTCTCTTGTGGTTTAATTTAATGTGATGCGACTATAAAAGGCAACCGTATAGAAATAGTTTCATGTTTTCAGTTCACGTTAACAAGGAATCCTTTTGTTCGATAAAACTTTGTTCCATGAAACTTCAGCACAAGGACTAAATCCAATCACCTCTACCTAGAAGAATAAAGACATTAAAGGTAAGAAACCACTATACTACGGTGCGTTCCGTGAACGTAGGTCAAATTCCGTTATGCGATTTTTGTAGATAAAGTTGTTTAAATATTTTTTTATTTCTACAAATGGTGGCCATACTTTATAGCAGATCGGCATCATTTTTCTGAAAGTACTTCTGGGTAAGAAGCTTTCCGCCAACTTTAGTTGAACCCAGAGAAGCGTATTTTGCGAATTTCTTATATTTCATAACAGAGGCCATATTTGATAACGGGTAGATATCGTTTGTTCGGACTAATATTACCTTCATTCGGGATGCCTTCTCATAAATTCGACAATATTCTCAAGATGGTTTTGTAGTAATGGTAGCCATATTTGACGCAAATCTGCGCCACTTACAAATTTTTCAAAGTCTTTCATGTCTGGAAGATGTCTGTTAAATTTGGTAAATTTCTTTGAGACGAATTTTAGTAAATGTTCATTTAAAGGTTTCAATATTTTAAGTACAGTGTCCATATTTTATTTCAAATCGGTATGATTTTGAACAAGCTTTACACGATATTGCATTTTGCAGAGTAAAAAAATAAATCGTTTTACGTTTTAGTAAAAAGTAATTTATTTTGTGCTCTGATTTTAGAAACAGTGATTAATTTATTGGAGAATCATCAAATATGTACAAACGTGAGAGTTCTTTGAGCCAGGATGCTTTGTCAAACATGGTCAAATCCTGTTTGTCAGTTCTCTTTAAGAATGCATTCAAGTATTTTTCTATTTTCCTTCTGAATTATTATTATTTATAGCAGATACGTTGAAAATAGCAAACGTTGACAGACTCACGCACAAGAATGAAGGTCTATACCACTAAATCTCAAACTTTCGCTCAGTTTATCTTTTCTCTTTTCAGGTATTGAATAATTGTGATACGAAGAAACTGAGTCTACGGACAGGTATTATTTATAAAAGAAGCCCAAGGATTGTATAATTATATCTGATATCAAAGAAAACTTGTGACATCAATTCAAACGGGATCCAAGTTTTATTAACTGGAGCTTTCTATTATCTTCGTAGAAGTTAACAAGGACGAATTCAGTTGAGATGGCCCAGTGTAAAGCTAACTTTGATTACAAAGGTGAAGCAGAGGGATATATCAGTCTCATGATAGGTGATCTGTTGATGAATACAGAGAAACATGATAATGGTTGGTATATGGGTAAAAACATGTCGACAGGAAAGGTAGGATTTTTCCCTGGGTCCCATGTCACCCAATGCACTGACTCTGAGCCAACCAAGACCTTGAAACAATGTGAACCTTTGCCTTCAAAGCTTATCACAGCAAATTCATCACAAAGTGACTCCTTGGTAGTCCATGAGAGTGCTAAAGGACAAACTAGTGATATCACAATGAAGGAAAGTACAGGAGATATCAGGAAGGGGCCTCCACCAAGACCTCTTGTACCAGCACAGGTAAGATGGAAGAATATATCAAATGAAAGAAATGGCAATGAAGAAACTCCATCAGTTGATAATAAAAAAGAAAACACAAGACACAAACCACCTGAACTACTTGGCAAATTCTCCTCGAGCAAAGAAATTCTGACCCAGACAGGTAGAAAACTATTCCTAACTGACAAAGACCAAAACAGAACCCTAAAAGCAATATTTGGAGCGATAACTGGGGTTTTCCTGGGTGGACTGATATTTCTTGTCCTGAGGTATTCATTTGGGTATTCCGATTTGGAAGCTGGTATCACATTTGCCATTGTAACAGTTTTAATATCAGTCGGTCTAGCCTTGTCCATGCTTTTCCGCTGTGTTGTTGCACTCGTAGTTCCAAATTTTTTCACAGGGAAGGTACGTGCGGTCATCTTGTCCATTATATTTGGCTTTATGCTGTCTCATACTGTTCAAAACATCAAAAACAACATGGAGGAGGTGGCAATAAGTATGTCCTGTATTGCAGATCTTGCCCTAAATCAGACACGAGACCTTCAGGGGCAACTGAAAAAGCCATTGGTACAAGCTGCAGAATACATTGACAGGCAGAAAAATGTCCTCAGACAGTTACAGTATGAGATGGGTAAAGGGATTTTACCCGTCAACACGAGTCTGACGAAAATGGATGAGGAAATTATAAAAATACAAAATACTGTGGATTCCTTTAAAGAGGTGAGATTATTATTTTCAATCTCCTGGGTGATCGAGAGCTCGACTTTACATATTTTTTTTATTAACTGTTAGCAATTTCGACAGATTAGTGAAAGACATTTTTGAAGACGGTAAACAAAATATAAGTTGGAAAAGTGAACTTCACACGATAGTGCTATCGTTCAATGCATTTTATACCAACTGTAAGTGTCTGTTCATTTGGTACCAAATGTGTGTCTGTACTTTTGATACCAATTGTAGGTACCTGTTCATTTGGTACCAACTGTAAGTGTCTGTTCATTTGGTGCCAATTGTAAGTGACTGTGCATTTGGTCCCAAGCGTAAGTGTCTGCACATGTTATGTAGCACCTCTAAAACCCAAACTGATTCAAATTTAGATCTCCGCCATAACAGAAATCTCACGAATACCGATATAAGATTATATATGTTGACCTTCAGAATCACGAGTCAAATTACAGCTATCTCAATTATGAAAGTGAAAAACTTTAAACGTTTCTAACATTATTAACATTCGGAACATAACGTTTCTAACGATTACTAATAATAAATACAACGCTTTATCTGATATTTTCCACAAAAAAAGAAGAAACAAAAGAGGGGAAAGCAAATTCTAAATGTTGGCAGAACAAAACTCTTTCTCGGTGCATGGCAGGTGGATGATTCAAATTTTGAAAACATTACTTAAATACGTGTTTGATTTTTAGTTTAACCTATATTTACTACTACAATTACTACTACTACTACCTTTTTCAATGGTGATGGTGGAAGTAATGGTAATTATGGTAGTGATTTTTGTTTAATACTTAAAAATTTGGAGTTTGCCTAAGTGTATGCAATTCAGATCTACTTTATCGATAAAGCTGGCAAGCAAGATAACGCTACACGTTTCCATTGGATTAATTTTCGTATGGCTCTTTCTCTGGCGATCTTAGCATTAGACAGTAATGACTATTTAGATGATACCAATATGAATTTAAAGTTATCCAATTTCAGAACTGTTTTCCAAATATATCAGCTTTTGATGAGTGCAAACAAGAATGCGTCAAAACTCTAAAGATATCGTAAGTGTCAAATTTATGCGAACTGGGCATAATGCTTTTTTGTAAATCTGTATGTATTTTGATCTGGACATGATGCCATTTGTAACTGGGCATGATATCTCTATGTGGGCTTGCTATTTCCATCTGAGTTTGATGTCATATGCATCTGTACATAATGTTGTTTGAAATTTAGCATGCTATTTGCATGTGGGCAAGATACAAGTTATAACGGGGCATACTATTATTTATATATGTGCATGATGTTACTTCTAACTCGGCATACTATGTGAAACTGGGCAGGATGTTTTTAGTAACTGGGCATGATATTCGTATCTGGGCATCATGTTGTTTGTAACTGGCCATACTTTTGTGACCGAGCATGATTTTATTTGCAACTGTGCATTATATTTGTTTTGGGAATGGTGTTCTCTGTACTTTGGCATGATGTCATCTGTTACAGAGTATGCACTTGGTATCCAGGCATGAAGTTATTTCTCTGGTCATGATGTGTTTTCTCTGGGCATGACGGTATTTGCAACTGGATATACTATCTGTATCCGAGCATGATGTTTTTTGTAACTGGGCACGATGCTGCTTGCATATAGGCATACTGTAACATGAAACTAGGTATTCTGTTACTTGAACTGGGCATAATGCAGTTTGGGACTGGGTATACTATTGTAACTGGGCATTTTATGTTATTTATAACTTAGCATGCTATTTGGAACTGACATAACTTATCGTTTTATTTGGAATTGGGAATAGTGTTATTTGTATGCACTCGTTTTAACTGATTATGATGTTACTTGTATCTGGGTATATTATCTCTATCTGGGTATACTAATTTTATATGGGCACATTGATATTTGTACCTAGGCATGTTGGTATTTGTATTTAACATATTACATAAAAGGAGTACATCAATAATTCGTTAGTGACACTTAAAGGTAAAAGTGTTTCTGCATTGTTCAAGTCCGGTCTTCTGGCAGTCAGACTGAATATGCATACTATATTGTCTTGCCCTTCTCTGTCTTTTGGTGATAACATTGTTATAACTGATAAATGATCACATTACTATACACTGTCAATGGTCATATTGATATGCACTGTCAATGGTCATATTGATATACACTGTCAATGGTCATATCATTATACACGTGTAACAGTAATATTACTATACACTGTCAATGGTCATATAATCATACACGTGCAATGGTAATATTACTATTCACTATCAATGGTCATATTACTACATAATATCAATGGTCATATTGTTATACACTGTCAATGGTCATATTGCTATGCGCTGTCAATGGTTATATTACTATACTCTGTCAACGATCATATTGCTATACACTGTCAATGGTCATATTGCTAAACACTGCCAATGGTCATATTACTAAACACTGTCTATGGTCATTTTAATATGTACTGGAAATGAATCATATAACTAAGTGCATATAATGGAAATTGGTCATATTGTTATACACTGTCAATGGTTATATTACCCTACAATTTTAATGGTCATAGTTCTATATGCTGGTAATAGTGATATTTTTTTAAATATATGAAGAAAGCTTGGTTATTTGCTAATTTTATTCGTTTATTTCTTTCTGAGCAATTTTGTTCCACAGCCGATTTATTAATAACATATTAGCTAATTGGCATGAATAAATTTCTCGCTTTTAGTTCACTTTCGTGGTTTAAATGTTACGAATTATTACCTGGTTTAAATACAATTTATTAACCGAGTTTAATTTACGGATCGGTCTCTGCAAGAGCGTTTCATATTAGAAGATCAATATAATAACTTAATCCTATACATGTTATTATTAACACACTGTACACCAGTTTTAGAACTTAACTAATGAGTAGACGTGCATGAGTTATTATGTAACATTCAAAATAAGGTAACGATTATATTTAAAAATTGTGTTCTAAAGTTTGATTTTGCGAGTGTATGGAAATATTACACTTTCAGTGAATCATGTACATCTTAGATGTGACGCTTGCTCAAATGATAGATAGTCATAGTGTTTAAGCACACGTAACATAACGACAGTTCACTTAACTACTTTTCCTATAGATCTGTCACTCGCCTGCTACCGGCAGAGGTCCCGGACCCATGCGAACAGATATGCCAGAAAGTAATGGACGCAATCAAAGATAGTTGTAGATTCCTAACACTTTCAGATGATGAGCTAAGGAAGGCAATAAACACAACTGAACAAGCCTTGAACGGTGTGGTCAATTATTTCACCGTTAACCTGTCCACAACCATGGATTGTAATGCCGATGTTAATTCAAGTCGATCTGCAGAAAGCATTCAAAAAGAGGTGAAGGAAGAATTAGAAGCTAAAACTGGTGCTTTTCTTCACTTTATAAAAATCCTGGAGAAAGTTCTATCCCTGACATTGATTCTTTTATTTCTGCAATCCTTTTGGTATGTACGAAATTATCTGGCACGTGATTCCTATGACAACATATACATTACCAAACGTTTCAAGGATCTGGATCAAGAAAGAAAAGATTGTGGATTGAGTTGTGTATTGCCACTGAAGAAAAAGGAGAAAAAGTTGTACATTGACACCAGTTCTTGGCGTATCACATTAGTGGAAATAGGTCACGGCAGATTTGGCCTGGCTCAGATTGGTATGCATTTCTTGCTGTGTCTTAGTGTGCTCTTGTTTGACTATCTTCTCTACTATATCCTTGATCTTTTGAAACGGCACGGGAACGTCAATATTCTGTACAAGGGCAGTTCGGAATTTCAGCTTAACGTCGATGGAACTGGATTTGTTGCCAATTTTTATCGAGAACTCATTCAGGAATTAAACATCAATGAGAGCTATATTGGTGAACTGAATTTGACAGATTGTCTGCCGGACCCCTCCATGCCAGACTCATCGAACATTCCCGTCTACATAGTCCTTTATCTTGTAGCCGTCCTCTTCGTTCTCATGAAAGAATGTGCATTACGAGCTCGCAGAAAAATCACTGCTTACTACTATCCAAGACAGGAAGAAGCACGAACTCAATATCTCCACAAATTAATTCGACACAAGCGAATCAGTGTTCGGAAATTCTTGCGCCAAAAGATCAACTCATCTTATAAGGAAAAATGTGTCAGTGAGCAACTACAGCTGATGACGTGGCTGTCATTAAAAATCCCATGTCTTGCAAGATGTCTTTCACGAAAAGACAAAATATGCCTAAGCTGTGAGACAGCTGAGGGGGGATTCCAAGACGTTGGTCTGGTGAAATGTTCCGGTGACCAATGCAATGCCTATTACTGTACAGATTGTTATGAAACTCTGAATAAAACGTGTCCATTGTGTTCAGTGGACGATGTGGTCCATAGAGAATAATAGTTCATTACTGTAACATTGGAATCGTACAAGTGTATACAACTATTCTTTGTTAGTAATGTCCACTACCGTATGGAATACGGATTATGAAAATGGGCCTGAATTAGAGTTTTTTGTTTCAACTAATACTTTTTCTTTTATTGATATTGCATGCTTTCTTTGAAAATGTTTTATCTACATCTTCTACTACTGTTGCAGACTTATCATCGGAATATATTACATTGACAGTGCTCAGACGTTTCATACGTATGCATTATATTGAAATGACAGTGATCAGGTTTTTCATACGTAGGCATTATATTGCAATGACAGGGATAAGCTTTTTCATACGCAGGTATTTATATTGAAAGTGAGCTAACTTAGGATCACTGTCATTGCTTTGACAGTGATCAGGTTTTTCATACGAATGTATTGCATTGCTTTGACAGTGATCATGTTTTTCATACGAATGCAATGCATTGCTTAGACAGTGATCAGGTTTTATATACGTATAGATATCATTGATATTGACAATGAGCAAACTTAGGATACGAATGCATTGCATTGCTTTGACAGTGATCAGGTTTTTCATACGAATGCGTTGCATTACTTTGACAGTGATCCGTATTAGTACAAAGGAGAACAATATTTTTTGTTTTCATTTTCACATTTAGATTGGTTGATTCGAGTTCATGCATATGTACTTATTTTTCTATAGCAATTGGTGTTACGGCTAAAGCTTCACTTTGTGTCCATTGGAAAGGCTTGTAGCTCCCTTTTTCCCGACATGATAAAGAATTTAATGTGTTAAACGTACTGTTAAAACCAACAAAAATGATACCTTCTCATTAGCATACAAACCAAATTTTGTCATTTGAAACTACCTAATATTGCATATATTCACCTTTACAAATATACTTATATTTATATATACTTATATTCATATATACTTACACCTATATAACCTTATAGTTATATTTGTATATTCAGAATATAATGTTTTCAAAAATCACAGTTTGCAATGAAATTGTTACAGCTTTGCACAAATGAGGTACTAACAGTTTGCAAACAACCAATTTGGGCGTTAAAGGGTTCGCAAATAATTATTTAGGAATGCATTTTGCAAATACCATCATCGCCTAAATTTTCTTCTGACAATCTTTATAGATAGGCACTTATACAAATATTTACAGTTAATTTAATTAGACGTACCTGTCTTACATGAGCAATAATTTTCAAGACGGATTTTAATAATTTTTACACTGCAGTTAATTTGCAAGCACAGACCTTGATTTTTAAATATCAACAAATATTATGACATTGTGATCCGTATATTTAGTCAAACACTGGGCTAGAAATCTGAGTTCTAAGTTACTAATCTTAAAGCATATACCAATTATAAAATAATGCATGTTACTTTTGTATGTGTGTCTGTGTGTGTGTGTGTCCAAATATAAAATAATAATTTTCACATGTGTGTGTGTGTGTGTGTGTGTGTGTGTGTGTGTGTGTGTGTGTGTTTCCAAATATAAAATAATCCTCTTCCAATTAGTTTATGGAGTTTAGTTTACTTGGAAAACCGCGTCTAAATAACAGAAAATGATACTTTGAGAATTAAACGAAACCCGTTTGAAAACACAGAACCAATCTTTCAAGAATACCAATGACTGTATTATTGCATATCAATACAGCATTTCCAAGCAATATTTTGTAGCCTCCATTTTAGTTTTCTCTGTGACACGTCAACAGATTATTATTGTAATATGTGGATTGATAAGAAATAAATATATGTCTAATTTTCTCGACAGAGTGTATGAATAATATTTAAATGAATAATTGAATAAATACCCAAAATGTAAACGTTATGTGTGTGTGTGTGTGTGTGTGTGTGTGCCTAATGACTGAGTGTTTATATCTATCGTTCATTAGTGTATATTATATATCTATTGTTCCTACAGACGTATCATCCCAGATATCCGGATACAGACCACTTAACCCTTAACTCTAGTAAATTGAACAATGTGGAGATTTCCTATCGTCGTCAACATCATGTGATATATGAATAAATCCCTGCATTAACACTGATTTCGGAAATGTTATTATTCACAGCCCGAAATAAAATGTTTAATATCTTTTTTTAGATAGAAAATCAAACTGGCGGGTGTGCTTTCAAATTCAGTATTCAGTATACAATACATGCTGATGGCTAATTCTGCTAGGGTAAGCATGTTTTTAAACAATTATCAATTAATTTTGGCTTATGACAATTAGTTTTTCGTTTAATTCAACTAGGAAATTTGATCCTGAGGAAACTGTTTCTAATGCGATGATTGAATGCGGGCATTTCCAGTAAGTATAAAATAAGAGAGTTTTTGAATCACTTTATCTGCTTCTCAGGTAGATGGAAGTCTGTGAGATTTTTCTTCTGTAAAACTTGATGATAAAAATGGAAAGCTGTAGCGTTTTATATGTTCGCAGAGGTACAAATGTGCCCGTCCAGAGGTACAAATGTTAAACTCCAACAACTTGGATAAGACGAAAATGTGGTCCTGGTCGACAAAGCGGAGTTACTAGACGATATGTACCAAAGAACTAATATTTTGTTTCTAGCTGATAATTGTGGGACTCATGACAAAGTAACAAAGAAATCAAATCTTGTAATCAAGCAAGTTATCAGTGGTAGTTATTTTGAAATATTAGTATGGGTGATAAGTACAACTCCATAATACAATAGTTCAGAGAGCTACCACAAAAGAATCATTTAATACCAGATACAATACAAATAGACAATACAGAAAAAGAACCTTAAAAAAACTTTAAATGAGACCAGAGTTTCCCATCTTCGCTAGCCAAGGTTCCGATATGATAACCCTATCTACACTTTGGAGTATCGAGCAGATATTAATGTGCTTCGGGTCTGAGAATTTCACTGGATGCGGCGACAAGCCACCGCCTCCAATCAAAATTAATTTGGTAAAATATTGAACACTGTTTCTACATGATCGACAAGGAAAACTTGAATGGACTGATAAATAAGGAATTTACAACTGTCGGTCCGTGTTTGCAGAAATACCTTTCACTGAAATAAATATGTAATGGCTTCCCTATGGTACGTAGTCATACTTTCGATGTTAAACTTACAAAGTATCCTTTTGTGATGTACAATGTTCCGCTTGTTTAGATGGCATTACCTACTAAGGGAGGCAACTCATGAAATCCAATAGTTATCGCTAGGACAAAGCACTAAAATATCTCTTCGATCCGCCAAGGTGTAGATATGGTTGTCATATCGGAACCTTGGCTTGCGAATATGAGAGTTTCATTTCAAATTCAAGGTATTGATTTCACCTTAAGATAAAGTTACCTTCCAACAAAAAATAGAAAAAGGCGTTGCCCACAAATATTCAATGCTACATTGAACATTTTGATGATCTATATATTATACGAGTCAACACATTTTCTGGCAATTTTACCTCTGTTCGAAAATGAAAGATAAGTACTTTTCAAATATTATATTCTTTTTTATTCTATATTTTTTAAATATTATTTTCAAAATTTGCTTTTCATTATAATCAATGATTAATGAATAAAGTGTTGCTTTTATCCACAGGACTCTATTTTCATTCACCTGATGATAATATTGTGCGTTCCCCGTATCTCACGAACTTGCATCAGATCACCTCTGCATTATATGCCATCTTGACATATCACTCCCTAACCCTTCACCTTTATTTGCTACTAAAAGAAAGCTCCGAATGATAAATAGAACCAAACTAATGCATGACATACAAGCAAACTTACCAACTTGCATACCTCCTACAGCAGAACAACTCGATAACTGCCTGCGTTCATTGCGCGACAAACATGCCCCAGCCACCAAGTGCAGAGTATCTATTCAAAAGTTTTCTCCGTGATATAGCAGTGAGAGGTTTTGGCTTTCCACCAGACTCACTATTCCTAAGCAAATCTATGAAGCCGCTAAGAACAACGTCAAAACCATTGTCTATGCAGCGAAATCAGCCCACTACAGTACTAAGATCATGGAAAGTCCAAGCTTCAAAGGGCTCTTGTTTGCAAATTTCTTCGGTGACAAAGTACAAACCATTAGAGATAAGCTTGACAACACAATTGCAGTTGATTCGTCCTCACCATACAGTGGGATAGAGAATTTCAGCGGCAACCAATATCAGCATTTGAACCTGTCTCTATGGATTTAGTACGTACAATCGTGATGAAGAGTGCACCAAAGTCGTGTGAACCTGATCGAATTCCAACATCACTGCTGCTTGAGTGCTTAGATCCAGTATTGCCTTCACTAACTGATGTTATTAATAGCTCCCTCTCATCCGGGAAATTCCCATCATATTTCAAAACTGCCATTGTAAAGCCTCTGCTGAAGAAACCAACACCCGACCATAACGATTTAAAGAACTACCGCCCAGTTTGTAATCTCTCATTCATAAAAAATCTTAGAAAAGTTTGTTCTATCTTGTATCTCATCTAAATTCTAAGAGTCGTTTTAGCCATGACAATATGTATATCGCCCTTGCCACAGTACTGAAACTACTCTTCTAAAAATAGTTAATGACATTCTCTCTGATTTGGATAGCGGAAAGATTACAGTCCTCACTCTCCTTGATTTGTCTACAGCATTTGACACAATAGACCATGATATATTACTTCACCGTCTCCAACATATATTTGGAAATCATGATACATCCTTACTGTGGTTCAAGTCCTACTTGGTCAACAGGACACAAATTGTGTCTGCAAATGGAATACACTCCAGCCCAGTTAATATATGTTGTCGTGTTCCACAGGGGTCTGTTCTTGGGCCTGTTCTATTCATCCTATACACACAGCCGCTCTCAAGTGTAATAGATCATCATCCAGTGTCTCACCAATTATACCCTGACGGTACCCAAATATACAAATCTAGAAGCCAAACTGAAGTTGATGCTACCATCCAAGGTGTAGAGAGATGCATTTCTGATGTGAAATCACAGATGACATGTACCAAGCTGCAGATGAATGATGGTAAAGCTGAGGTCAGAAACTTCAAAAAGGTCAAAACATAGCTGCTCGGATCATTCTTAGAGTACCGCGATCAGAGCACACCTCCCCGCTGCTCTATACCCTACACTGGCTATCCATTCGATCCAGAATCAAACACAAACTTTGTTCTCTGTGCTACGTTTCAATGACGGACTCCAGTCCAACATACCTATCCAACCTCACCCAAGTGTACACACCAGCAAGATACTTACGCTCCTCTTTATTCCCACTACGAAGACGGAGTCATACGGACAACGTTCTTTTGCATACCAAGGCCCAGCAACGTAGAATGAATTGCCCATTGAACTTAGACACAAAGACAAAGTGATCCCATTCAATTTTGACTGGAAGAACAAACTTAAAGACTTAATAATGTTCCCTACCGTAAATATTTCCAGCATGTTTGTTTTTTTATTATCATGGTGTTTTTGTTGTTGTTGTTGTAATAATATCATTATATAGGTTTTTTATGTTGCTCAATGTTGTAAAGCGCTTAGAGCTTCTAAAGATTAGGCGCTATACAAAGTCCTCATTATTATTAGTAGTAGTAGTAGTGTTAGTAGTAGTAGTAGTAATATTAGTAGTACACCGGCTAACATATAACCCACATAACTTTCTCATTAGTACATGTATAGCAATTACCTAGTCTTTGACCTTGACCTACATAACTCATTTATATACCGGTTACTTTATTCTTGACCTTGACCTACATATTTCTATCATTAGCAAATCAGTTAGCTTATCTTTGAAAATTCCCGTAACTTGCTTGTTCACTTGTGGATGTCACTGATGTTATGGTTAGAGAAGTCACACAAGTAGTATCTAGCGATTTTAAATATTTGATACTGATCGAGGTTAAAGCTTCTGATCCCACCCACCACAATAACTTTGTCCTCACATCATGGCAACACGCATATGAACCCACACACAAAACTGCGCTTGTATATCGCGAACGTTATCAACAGCCTTCGTGCAGGAGGATAGTTATGTGGGGTAGAAGACTTCAATCTACATCAGTGACAAATATTACTATTGTACTATAGTTACATGTCATTAATAAAATGGGGCACCATAGCGTCAGTAAGGACTCTACTGCATTAAGGGAAATTTAGGCTGCATTAGGCTGACCTCAGTGGAGCGGGCACTTAGTAACATTGTTCGAGTTGACCTCAATACGCTCTGGTCTAGGTAGGTATGGAAAATCCTGTTAAATTAACCCGTAGGTTTAACATGAGAATGATATTTCAGCGTCAGAAGGGGCAATCTAGCGTCAAGGGAAATGTAACATGAGAGGAGCGCTTCAGCATCAAGGTGAATTTAACAAGGGAGAGTCTCTTGAGCGACGAGGAAAATTTAATAGGGGAGGTCCTATCCGGATACAAGAGGAATTTAACATGGGAATGACACTTGAGGGATAAACATGTTTATGGGGATGGGCACGGCAAGAGTTGAAAACATAAATCTATACAAATACACAAAGACACAAGACAGAGACAAAATGAAGCACTTTTGGCAAGATTGAAAGTGGGTCATTTTGAGGTATGGGAAGGGCCCTGAAAAGGGCCGTTGGGGTTTGGTAACCAAAGCGAGTTATGATACATCGCATATCATCGATCTTCTCTTCGTCAAACTTCGGCTCACAGTGGGACCGTACAGCAAATTTATACACTGACAGCCTTGCCTCTCCACATAAATCATTCTTTTCCAAATATCAGTTCGTCATCTTGGTGATAGCACATGATGATTTCACACACACCAGATACTTCAGTTTGAACAGCATCCCCGAAATAAGCGTCGATACCTACACGCTTGCTAACATGGTATACGGTTTGGAATCTCCAATGTTCAGCATTATATCCATCTTAAGAGTAAGAAAAAGTGAAACCATGAGAAGAGTCGCTGATGTTTATAGTCTAAGATCGGATCGAAACGGGTTGACATGTTTCCCCAATTCAAGGCCGCGTTACGAAATTCAGTCAGAGCGCGGAGTCTCTCTTCCAGTTAAAAGTGAGCAAGGCGTGATGATGCGTGCATTATATAGGTACGTCAGTGTTCGTACGCAGTGAATCTGTGAGAAATACTTTTGAGTATGGCTGAAACTACGGAGACGATGTATTTGGATGCGCCTGATGTGGCTACTAAAACTGTGTTCCAGCTTCCAACAATGGATACTTTCAATTGTCTTTAATCATATTTTGACAGCAGGAAACTATTTGAGACTATTCAATATTTGATATAATCTTTGTTACGGCTATATGGTCTTAAACTAAGTAACTGAAAAGACCAAGAAACCAGCAAGATTTGTAAAATTCAACAAATAACTATTTTCCCGGGAATGTAAAGTGAATATTTAAGACAAAATTTCAGTATTGTGAGTTAAGTCCCTAGTAATCCTAAAAGTTATATCACAATTCCAAAAGTATAGAGTATTCCGCATGAATTCCAATAGTTTCCAGAATGAATTCCGATATTTAAATCTGCAAATGCACCAATAGCCTGGAATAGTGTTCAAGTGCTAAAGGTCCTGATGGGTTTCATTGATGTAATCAAATATGTCATTGAATGAATTCACAATAATTCCAATATAGTAATGTAGTACTGAAGTCAAAAAGTACTTTGTAATTCCAAGGAATAATTGTAATAAATAAATTAAATCCTCTCAACTGCGACACAACTAAAATTGATTTCTTTAAATACTGATAGTATGGTGGGATGAGTAATTCTGAAGTAAACAACTTAAAAACTGACACAATAACCGAACAAGGATGAGGGTAATTTTCCTATCAAACTCGTAAACAACATGTTTCTAGAACATTCTTAATTTCTAAGTAAAGTTAGACCTTTATTTCAACATCACTAAACATATATATATCCAAATAATATTGTTCTTAACATAAAATCTAAATCATAGAGATATATTGGCTATGTCGTATGCTGCTTATAAAAACAAGACAAAAAGATGTGAGTAGTCGGGAAGACCTTAAATTCGGTTACTGACCAAGGCCTATCACACAATCTAGATAGACATAACATATAATCACGGAGAAAAGGCAACAGAGAATACAAATTCAATATACATAACATCTGGTTCAGCTGATTCCATACATTTCTTGGGCTTCTTTTGCATGAATCAAACATGCAGCGTTGTATTTCCGTGATTGTCTGCGGTGTAAGGTCTGTTTGTTTCCTGGCATTGTATACTTTTTATGTTATAAAACAACAAGGTCAACATTGCTCGAGGCGGATACAACCAAACACACACGATTAAATCGTACAAGTAACATGCTTCTTTTCCTAATTTCATTTCGCCGTCGTTGTTTTGCTTCTATTATTCTCTCCCGTCGTTAACATTTAGGGTCAGTCCTAGTTATTTTATTAATAATGTGATCTCGTAATATAATTGCTCGACATGTTGGCCGTGATCAGATCCAACGTGCACTTCTAAACAGTTACTCTTTTTACTGATGAAACTGCCATAGAATTATAGAAAACTGCTACCCGAGGAATATTTAAGTCTACAGCAATTATTCGTTTTCGGGGCCAACAAACACATCATTATAAAACCATAATGGTTACGCCATTGAATGGTGTCTGAAACGATCGTTTGCGTCTTTTTCCAAAACCTATTAAGCGGACAAGAGCATCCTTAGTAATAACAATCGGGCTTTTTGTTTCTTTAGTTGAATTAATGCTTCTGTAACATAACCAACGGACAATGCGACTCGGGGTGGATTTATTGGCGAACTCCACTTCATCGTTGTAGAAAATATCCTTTTAAGTCTGGTTGTGCAGTCAACGATGTAGCGTTTTCGCGTGCTATTGCTATAACGTCAAGCCGCCCTCTGGGTGATATTGGTGTATTAGTGTGGTCCCAACTGTCAGTCTCTATTGGACCTTAGGTTGTATTTCATTGCTTGTAAGCGTGTTTCATTACCATACGTTTGAAGCAGATATTTGTCAACAAGTGGAACGAAATTTATATCCATATTAGAATCTGTGTTAGTCGGTGCATCACATCCCGTCGGCAGATTCCGCCACCAGAACCCATTACTTCTATTTAATAATAAATCTAATCTGAAACACAGATACCAACGATAGTAAATACCGCTTCATTACATTTATTCCATATATCTCTATTATTTTGTCCTAATTAATTTGAAACAAATAGGTTTTTAATGATTTGTCATCAAAACCTGACTAAAATAAGAAATTTTAAAGTATAATGTTTTGGCTTCAGCACTATGACAATTTCATAATTGTCTTTGTTCTACTAACTGAATACTAAGACACCCCCATGACGTGTGCACAATAAGAGACCCCATGGCGTGTGCACAATAAGAGACCCCCATGACGTGTGTACAATAAGAGACCCCCATGACGTGTGCGCAATAAGAGACCTCCATGACGTGTGCACAGTAAGGAAATACTATTCAGATCTATCAGCAGCTATTCAGATCTATCAGCAGCAAGTCTAATGTCATGGTTGCAACTCTTTCCTACCCGGGTTAAATTAGCAACAACTTCACGTGGAGGTGCAAGCCCGCACGATTCAAAATATAACATAATTGGCTATCGTCGTGTATGCGATTCATTGAGTCACAGGTCCTGTCACATGTATGCGATCAATGAGTCATAGGTCCTGTCACATGTATGCGATTCATTGAGTCACAGGTAATGTCACATGTATGCGATTCTATGAGTCACAGGTCCTGATGTCAAATGCCAGTATGATGCCTGTAAGATGTATGCTGCTCATACTTTTCGTAGACTGTATAAGCTAAATGCTGGAATAAATACACTTCAACAAGAACAGAAATACTACGAGGAAACCCCACAGGTGTCAACAGATAGACAAAATGCTTCAAAGAATCCATTCTGCCTTGCGTAATAATATCATGACGATCTAAAACAAAATATGCCAGTTCATCAATCAAGGACTATTGTCTAGCTAGATCTACATTTTCACAACCTGAATCAGACAAGCTACATCATGAAGGGAAAAAGTCACAACTTGAATCAGACAAGATACAGCATGAAGGGGAAAAGCAACAACCTGAAGCAGACAAGCTATAGCAAGAAGGGGGAAAAGCCACAACCTGAATCATACAAGCTACAGCATGAAGGTGAAAAGCCACAACCTGAATCAGACAAGCTATAGCATGAAGAGGGAAAAGCCACAACTTGAATCAGACAAACTATAGCATGAAGGGGAAAAGCCACAACCTGAATCAGACAAGCTATAGCATGAAGAGGGAAAAGCCACAACCTGAAGCAGACAAGCTACAGCATGAAGGGGAAAAGTCACAACCTGAAGCAGACAAGCCACTTCATGAAGGGGAAAAGCCACAACCTGAAGCAGACACGATACGGCATGAAGTGGAAAAGCCACAACCTGAAGGAGATAAGCTACAGCATGAAGGGGAAAATCCTCAACAAGAAGCAGACAAGCTACATCATGAAGTGGAAAAGCCACAACCTGAATCAGACAAGCTACAGCATGAAGGGGAAGAGACACAGCCTGAATCAAACAAGTTACAGCATGAAGGGGAAAAGCCACAACCTGTAGCAGACAAGCTACAGCATGAAGTGGAAAAGCAACAACCTGAAGCAGACAAGCTACAGCATGAAGGGGAAAAGACACAACCTGATGCAGACAAGCTACAGCATGAAGTGGGAAAGCCACAACCTGAAGCAGAGAAGCTACAGCATGAAGGGGAAGAGACACAACCTGAATCAGACGAGCTACAGCATGAAGGGCGAAAAGCCACAACCTGAATCAGACAAGCTACAGCATGAAGGGGAAGAGACACAACCTGAATCAGACAAGCTACAGCATGAAGGGGAAAAGCCACAACCCGAAGCAGACAAGCTATAGCATGAAGGGGAAGAGCCACAACCTGAATCAGACAAGCTACAGCATGAAGGGGAAAAGCCACAACCTGAAGCAGACAAGATACAGCATGAAGGTGAAGAGCCACAACCTGAAGCAGACAATCTACAGCATGAAGGGGAAGAGCCACAACCTGAAGCAGACAAGCTACAGCATGAAGAGAAAAAGCCACAACCTAAAGCAGACAAGCTACAGCATGAAGTGGAAAAGCCACAACCTGAAGCAGAGAAGCTACAGCATGAAGGGGAAGAGACACAACCTGAAGCAGACAAGCTACAGCATGAAGTGGAAAAGACACAACCTGAAGCAGACAAGCTATAGCATGAAGGGGAAGAGCCACAACCTGAATCAGACAAGCTACAGCATGAAGGGGAAAAGCCACAACCTCAAGCAGACAAGATACAGCATGAAAGGGAAAAGCCACAACCGGAAGCAGACAAGCTACAGCATGAAGGGCAAAAAGCCACAACCTGAAGCAGACAAGCTACAGCATGAAGGGGAAGAGACACAACCTGAATCAGACAAGCTACAGCATGAAGGGGAAAAGACACAACCTGAAGCAGACAAGCTATAGCATGAAGGGGAAGAGCCACAACCTGAATCAGACAAGCTACAGCATGAAGAGGAAAAGCCACAACCTGAAGGAGACAAGCTACAGCATGAAAGGGAAAGCCACAACCTGAATCAGACAAGCTATAGCATGAAGGGGAAGAGCCACAACCTGAATCAGACAAGCTACAGCATGAAGGGGAAAAGCTACAACCTGAAGAATGCATGTTACAGCTTGAAGGTGAAGAGCCACAACCTGAAGCAGACAAGATACAGCATGAAGGGGAAAAGCCACAACCTGAACTAGAAAAACTACAGCAAGAAGGGGAAAAGCCACAGCCTGAAATTCTGAAATCACCACCTGAAGCATATGCTACTAAATAAACAAACAAAATTAAAGTTAGACGAGACATGTCGTCTGATGAGTCTTGATGATGATATCAATTCGCTCGATGCAGCTATTAAATTCAGACTTTACTGAGCTAACACGAACTACTTTATTCATGAAATCGCCAGAAGGTGATGCTCATATTAAAAGAGAGAAGAAAGAAAATTTGACTTCAGCTCCTTCAGAAAGTTCTTAGGAGCAAATCCAACTTTGGTCAAACTTATTTACTCAGAACAAGTCGCGCAGCGGTTTTGATATGCAAAATTAATATGTGTATATTATGAAAGATATCAGAGACTTCAGTTATGTTAGCAGCAACCTTAAAAACGAACAACGCAAAGAACTTTTTGCATATTACAGATGCACACACCTCATTGAGAAACGTCAAACATATAATTAAAAATAAGATAGATATGTGCAAGTAAGCCTACGTCACGTTAAAAAAATTAGGAATCAGATGAAAACTTGCTTGCGTGGCGCCGCATTCAACATGGCGGATCTAGGTAAAGAATTCTCAGAATTATAAACAACATCCTGGTCGAACTCTGTCCAATGTGCGTTGGCAAAATACTTGAAAATTTTGTGTCATAAATATCAGCTTTCAAAAAAAACGTTGGAATTGAAGCTGGTGGTGGCTTCTAAGCTAGGTAGACCACAGTGAGACATAAATACATTGATATCACGAGAAAATAAAATGCTGGCTCGGAAATAAAATTTCGTGCCGTCTACACTGGTCTTGACAAAATCACGTCTTGCCACGTCTTATGGTATTCTTCTGCTGTCACGCATCTGTATTTGTATGATCCTTTGGCGATCTCATACTTTAAATGCAAAGTGGTCCACATTTTCTTTCTACGTCTGATAACATATTTTGAGAGCGTCCTTGAACTTGAATGCACTATTAAACAACTTGACATCATGTACCATGCCAATCGCTTCTTCTAGATTCCAGCTATTGAGGATTTTTGTTTTAACACTGCGTGCGCGCCCGTGTGCTGCCATTATTCGTTCTGAGAGAAAATCGTACATTTATTTTAATGTTTTTTTCTTCTTCTTCTCTAATTTGAATGCAATCTGACACAATTTTGATATAGCTCTCCTGATTGTTTTTGTCATAACCTGACACATGAGCAATGTAAGTATACGTGATCTTAACCTTCCACGGCAACTAGCTTTCCTTCTGGATGCTTCTTAGTGAGGTCACCTATCGCAGTCTCAGATCCTTTTCATATAGACCGGAGTGTCTCTTATGAAATTTGTGGACATATTCTGGACAAAATCCAAGCTGTCTCAGCGAGCAATTTCGAAAAATTGGCCCTACGATAAGACTTATGTTACTATCGCTGAAACCTCTAAGCCAATTAGCACTTGCTGCAAATACTAATTAAGCAACTTGTTACCGTCTCTGACAAAAGGACACTTCAATTCTAGAAACAACGTTTTATCGCCGTCTACTATGTAGCCATCTGAACTCAATCTGAAGACGTTAATATTTCTAATGCAGATATCATTTTCTCGCCTATAGTGATCTGAATATAATTTCTGATAACCTCATCAAATAATGTTCCACGGGAACAAGGAATGGTTGGATAAACTTGCTGCTTGGCGATCTTTTGTCTAGCTATGTATTCAGATGATGCAAACGGATGCAAAGAACTCTTTCCGACTCAATAGCTACCAACTGTGGTCGGCATAACAGAATACCACTCTGCCAACTTTTGTTTCATCTTATGTGATCCCACGAAATTTTCCAAGATAGACGACACGACCATTATTATACTGTATCGTCCCTTCAATTCTAGCATAAAAATTTCAAAATAAATGCGAGCAAGGGACGTAAATCTTGTCACCAGCAAGCAAGGGTGATATCTCTGACAATCAGTTTGTCCAAAATCATTGTATAAACATCATCCGCCATCATTTGTGTGTATAATTATTGTATAAGCATCATCCGCCACATTCCGATATAATTTTCGTCTAAAATCATTGTACAATCATCTCTGCAATCATTTTCGATTAAACAATAATACAGGCAGCTTTAATAGGTGCTTTAGTAAGAGGCGAATGTTAAGATCACTCTTGCAGTTTTTTTAGAGTTCATCCAAGCATTTTCTCATGACAAGGTATTTTGTCAAAATTCGTTTATCTAGCTACGTCATGGCGACTCGTCAAGAAAACGACCATTGTTTGCTCTCATGTTATACCCGAGAAAGCAAGGAGAGCGCTTGAAAATAAGGGTACAGGTGAGCTCGTATACGCCATTTTTAGCACATGATTGTCTATGTATGGAGGCCAGTGTAACTATTGGTGTAAAAACCCGGTAAACACCCAGAAAGAACTACCTACCCATGGGAAGCTACTGTCAAACTTTCTCACATACCCACGTGTAGTGTTTCATGAATATATTTCTGAACTCTCAAAAGTGTCACATAGCATAAGTATGTCCTTCTTGATGTAGCTATCGTGAAAGTCACCGAGTGCGTTCAGTTTGAAATGAGCCATGACATTATGTACTCACTGGCAACCATCATCCGTAATGTTTGAATCACGGAGCCTTAAACAAAAGTCCTACACAAGAAGACACATGGTTTACACTTAACATCATACCCTTACTATCAATCAATAGAATAGTTTGTGAGAAAAAGTTTAAATATAGGATATCAAAATAAATGTTAATATGTTGTTGCCAACTATTGTAAATATATTTAAGTATATATTATGAATAATTGAACAAAATTAAATCCATTTGCATATCAAGTTGTGCATCTCAAAATCTTTAGGACTCTATTTTGTATTATCCTACGGACCTCTCCGGTGGCTTAGTGGTTGGAGCGTCCGCCTCGGATGTGTTAGGTCGTGGGTTTGATCCTCGGCTGAATCATACAAAAGACATACAAAAATGGTACCAACAGCTGCCTCGCCCGGCGCTCAGCATTAAGAGGTTAGTGCTAGGACTGGTTGGCCTGGTGTCAGGATAATGTGACCTGGTGGGACAACATGCTACATGTCTGCGGCATGATGCCCCAGTGCTAGACATCACTATAAATTGCCACACTGCAGACATTGTAGCGATATGAATGAAAAATTGTTAAAGCTACGTTAAAAATCCCAATCACACACACACACACACACACACACACACACACACATTATCCTACGAGTAGACTGGTTTTGTATTCCCCAGCCAGTAGACTGGTTCACTGGCTGTGACATAATTAGTTTTCAGATACCGATATACCTCTTCATGCAATCTCGTAAGTTTCATGTCACCCAAATGTTTCATTGTGTCAATTAAATTGCCATCTTTTACATTTTCAAGCATTTTCTAGGGATTGGCACCTGAAAGTAATTGTTCTATTTAAATATTATTGTCGTCCATTTTTTTTCTAAACCTATCGAATATGAAATACGTGCTGAATGAAATATCCTTTGGACGTTATTTGGTATGATTTTAACTTCATTGCCCAGATTATTTTGAAACTTGTTTTGATATTCAGATGACTTCTATTACAGGACAAGTTGTAAATGAATAGTGAGATATATTTTAGGTATCTTAAATTTAACTTCTATTAGCTAGACGTCCGCATATTCGAGGTAGACGTCCGTATATTCGAGCTAGACGTCCGTATATTCGAGTCAAATGATCATGATCATCACTTTTGATGAATTAAAATGTTTTTTTTTCACCTTCATCTATAATGTCATGCGGTTTCTTTCTCAGTTCTTCCAATTCGAGTCTCGCTATCCTACCCAAGCAGATGTAAAGCACCTGAATGCATTCATTACCATTGAAAACTATTCGCGTCCTGCATTTATGAGCTGACTTGAGATACACACAAACCATGACTGAATGTGCTTACTGGATGTAATGAATTAGTATAGAACATTTTCTCGAACCAAAGCGTATCTTGAAGATTTGAGGTAAATAGACTCACCGGCATACAAAGTTTGTAGCAAGTTTGTTTGCTTTTAACCCATTTAGGCAATTCTGTTTTAACACATTATTGACTATATGATCCCGAGGAAATGGGATCGAGATGTCTTTCCTTAGGATAGAGAACACCCCTGGGCGGGTGTCGAACCCGCGACCGCTGGATGAAAAGTCAGACGTTTTATCCACCCAGATATTCCGGCTCTCAAATCTATATACGACATTCTTCTGTGCGGCTGAAGAATATGTCTCAGTGAAAAATGTTAGTTTATTTTAAACACATATTTCTTAATGAAGTCTGTGCAGAGGTTTAGGGAATCTGTCATTTTTTAAATTTATAGTCATTATTATTGATGTGTTTAATTTATGGGAGTGGTTTTATATGTATCTACTGGAATGTATTTAACGAAGTGTGCATGTGGACATTTTTCATTTGGAATATTTTTTATCTGGAATTTGTGCCTTGCAAATTCATTAGTCATGAAAAAGTTCATGGTAGCATAGCTTGAATGTACATGGCATAACGATTAGAAGTTTCATCCTGTTGTGAATGAAGTTTCAAAACTGACCAATCCAAATAATTCCCACGATTAACGCCGTAGACTGTAACAGTCAGTTCAAGCCGTTGGACTGTTCGTATAGAGTCACAATTCATACAAATAACGTATTGGATTACCAGCTGTCACAGTTCATACAAATAACATATTGGATTACCAGCTGTCACAGTTCACACAAATAACGTATTGGATTACCAGCTGTCACAATTCATACAAATAACTTATTGGATTACCAGCTGTCACAGTTCATACAAATAACGTATTGGATTACCAGCTGTCACAGTTCATACAAGTAACTTATTGGATTACCAGCTGTCACAGTTCATTCAAATAACTTATTGGATTACCAGCTGTTACAGTTCATACAAATAACTTATTGGATCAAAGCTATCACAGTTCACGCAAATCACTTATTTGATTACCAGCTGTCACAGTTCATAGAAATAACGTATTAAATTACCGGCTGTCAAAATTCATACAAATAACGTATTGGATTACCAGCTGTTACAGTTCATACAAATAACGTATTGGATACCAGCTGTCACAATTCATACAAATAACGTATTGAATACAAGCTGTCATAGTTCATACAAATAACGTATTGGATACCAGCTGTCACAGTTCATACAAATAATGTGTTGGATTACCAGCTGTCGCAATTCATACAAATAACGTATTGGATTACCAGCTGTCACAGTTCATTCAAATAACGTATTGGATTACCAGCTGTCACAGTTCATACAAATAACGTATTGGATTACCAGCTGTCACAGTTCATACAAATAACGTATTGGATTACCAGCTGTTACAGTTCATAGAAATAACGTATTGGATTACCAGCTCTCACAGTTCATTCAAATAACGTATTGGATTACCATCTGTCACAATTCATACAAATAACGTATTGGATTACCACCTGTCACAGTTCATTCAAATAACGTATTGGATTTCCAGCTGTCACAGTTCATACAAATAACGTATTGGATTACCAGCTGTCACAGTTCATACAAATAACATATTGGATTACCAGCTGTCAGAATTCATACAAATAACGTATTGGATTACCAGCTGTCACAGTTCATACAAATAACGTATTGGATTACCAGCTGTCAGAATTCATACAAATAACGTATTGGATTACCAGCTGTCACAGTTCATTCAAATAACGTATTGGATTGCCATCTGTCACAATTCATACAAATAACGTATTGGATTTCCAGCTGTCACACTTCATTCAAATAACGTATTGGATTACCAGCTGTCACAGTTCATACAAATAACGTGTTGGATTACCAGCTGTCACAGTTCATACAAAAGGTATTGGATTACCAGCTGTCACAATTCATACAAATAACGTATTGGATTACCAGCTGTCACAATTCATACAAAGAACGTATTGGATTACCAGCTGTCACAGTTCATTCAAATAACGTATTGGATTACCAGCTGTCACAGTTCATACAAATAACTTATTGGATTACCAGCTGTCATGACATACTTATTGTTATATTTTCAGTATAATATACCTTTATGGTATGACAATTTTCATATAAAAGTAAATTGATGGTTATATTTTCAGTATAATGTACCTATAAGGTATGATAATTTTCATATAAATGTATACTGATCATTATTTTTTCAGTGTAATGTACCTATACGGTATGACAATTTTCATATAAAAGTATATTGATTGTCGTATGCTACTATTGGATTTGCGTATCATAATTGTCTCTAGTGTCCTTGTTCTATTTATATAAACAAATTACATCTAGTGTTCATGTACTGTGTTTGAACAACTTACTTCTCCACTCATTTACTATTCTGATCTTTATCTCCGTATGGTCCTGTGGGTAAAGCGCTGAATTTATATTCGAAAAGACAGACGTTCGAGTCTTCTTCTAGCACATGATTCTTATCTTTGTGATAAAGTCATTTTTTCGCATTTGTGGTAAGAACTAGTTTTGTCAGAGCATAATGGATTGACAAGTTATTGATTCAATGAGTTTTGACTTGAGAATGTGCACGACACACTTTCCTTACTTACAGTGACTGTTAGTATTTAAAAGTTGCACCAGTGTTAGTATATTTCATTTTGATAGCTGCTGTTAATTACTTAATACCATTTCCTGTGCTTCTGAATTATTTCATGTACACTGTATAACAGATGTTTTCTATCAGCAGTCTAGACTTGTTTGATTCATTGCTATAAAGTCACTGTTCATTGGGACCGAACACTGAGAATGGTTCGTTTTATTTAGATACTTAGCTGCGATGTGAATAATGATAGAAATTAATGTCTTGATGATAAAGAATGTGTCTGGATGATGAAACTGAATATGCAAAAATGATTAGATATAAACTAATTTTTGTTGCTGTTTATGTTACCTATGTATTGTAAATTACCTAATATAAAGAACTATATAACTTGCAGAAAAAAATGGAATAGATGTTAAGAAATTTCTTTGCTCTTTCCTGTCACCTGCTCCTTGTCAAAGTACAGTGCTAATCGTTCCGTCCAATCAAACATCTACCTCGTGCTTTTGTTTATTTCTTGGTATAATTTCGTATGCAAAGAATTGTCAAATAAAGTTCAGTGATCTCATATATTGCCTTATTCTATGGTAAAAAGAACATTCTCCCCACCCACCCACCCCACCACCACGTGTTTGTGTCTCTTCATAATTAATCAAATCCAGCAGATCTTTACAGAACCAAATTGTTCAATCTATCCAATCCCAAAAGACACAGAAGATGACAGCGCTAAGGACCAGCTGGTGACAGTCAAATTAGAATTAATGAATTAATGGCTGAAATGACATAGTTTTGTACATGATATATATCCTTAATGCTTTTCGTTTTTAAAATCGGTAGACGGGTAGAAATAAATGGGAAGGTAAGAGAACACTATAAATATCTTTTGAAAACATGCAAGAAATTGCTGAGGTCCTTTAAAGTTCAATGAAGCAATTGAGCTTTTTTTCAATTTTTAATTTTCTAATTTTTGTATAAAAAGTTTTTTAATTGCTCCAGAAAATCATATATATATATATATATATATATATATATATATATATATATATATATATATATATATATATATATTTTTATATGACAAGGGAAATAACTCGTACAAAAATAACCAAAACCGTAAGATTTAATTCCCACGACCATTTTGTTTTTGTATTATGATTTCTGATTTTTGCAAAAAAATTACTATTTATTTTGCGTCGGTTGCACATTGTATCATTTATTTCCCTGGTAATGTTTCATTAGCACAAGGAGTTTTCATGAGTCGATGGCATTTTTCTTAGTTTTAAAATGAGTGTTGTCAGGAGTCGGTTTTATTTATTTATTTATTTATTTATTTATTTAATGAGTGTTCCACGCATCGTTCCCTTAAGTGAGATCAGAGGCAATACCCATTTGTTCTCTCCTCTTTTGTTTTGATTGATATCGTCATAGTATTTCTGCCATTATTCACTCAGATCCCTCATTTTCATGCATCAAGTCTGTATTTGTTTTAACATGCCAGTGGAATATCTGTATTTAATGATTTTGCCAAAAAACATTTAATGCGTAATTTAATGCGTAATCATAAAACTCATTCATCAGGTAGAAATATTCTTTTCATATTACCCAATCAAGATGCTTCCAAAATTTGAAATATATCCTTCAATTTTGTTTTGTGATTTGGCAGTACCACAATTGAAGCATTTTATCAACTCCATTATTTCAGTAATAAGATTTCATTAGTACAATAGTAGAAAAGCCGCGTGAGAATAGATGTAAGGAGTGATTGATAATTTGAATTAATCATTGCATAATGTGTTCCTGTAGTTGTTGTGCCTGAGTGACATTCCACGCCAAAAATGTCGTATATTTTTAAAATTTAATTTTTCTGCTATCCCATTATTTTTATGGCTACCATTTATTTTGGAAAAGTTTTAGTGTACACAACAACCCACTTTAAATTACATGGGGCAAGTGTCAACATACAACATTCTAATTATATATGTTATGCTAATTGATAGGCGTTTTATCTGTACACTGGTGATAGGTATATGTACACTGGTGATATTTATATGTACACTGATGATAGGTATCTCTGTACTGGTGACAGATATATCTTGACTGATGACAGGTGCCTGTGCATTGGTGTTATGTATCTGTACACCGCTGATAGGTATCTGTACACTGGCGATAGGTATCGGTACACTGGTGATAGGTATCTCTACACAGTCTATAGGTATATATACATTTGTGATAGGTAACTCTGCACTGGTGACAGGTGCATGTTGACTGGTGATAACTATGTGTACACCAGTGATAAGTATATGTACACTGGTGATAGGTATATGTACACTGGTGATATATATCTGTACAGTGGTGATAGGTATCTTTGCACTGGTGACACGTGCTTGTGCACTGGTGATATGTATATGTACACTGGTGATATGTATATGTACACTGGTGATATGTATCTTTGCACTGGTGATAGGTATGTTTACCCTGCTGATAGGTAAATGTACACTGGAGATATGTATATGTACACTGGTGATAGTTATCTTTGCACTGGTGATAGGTATATGTATACTGGTGATATGTATATGTAAACTGGTGATAGGTAAATGTACACTGGAGATATGTATATGTACACTGGCGATATGTATATGTACACTGGTGATAGGTATCTTTGCACTGGTGATATGTATATGTACACTGGTGATATGTATCTTTGCACTAGTGATATGTATATGTACACTGGTGATAGGTATCTTTGCACTGGTGATATGAATATGTACACTGGCGATATGTATATGTACACTGGTGATAGGTATATGTACACTGGAGATATGTATATGTACACTGGTGATAGGTATATGTACACTGGTAATAACTATTATAGAACGATTCAGGCTCTCAAAATTATTGAACAGGTAAATATATCCTCAGTAAATGCCTCAGATAAAAACTCCCAAAATGCAAGCAAATTCACGATAAATCCATAAATTTAGATAGGAATTATAGCGGCAAATATCCAAATTTGTTTAACGGTCTAGTGAAAACAAAATGGTTCTACAACATAACTCTGGACAAAAATGCCAAACCGTATGCCTTGTCTATCCCAAGAAAGGTTCCTATCCCTTTACTGAATAAAGTTCCAAAGAAGTTGGATAGAATGCGAAAAATGGGTGTTATTTCAAAAGTAGAGCCCACTGAGTGGTGCGCGGCAATGGTTGTTGTTCAGAAAAGAAACGGTACGGTAACAATTTGCCTGGATCTAACTAAACTAAATTAATCGTTAAAAGAGAGAACCAACCACTACCATCAGTTGAAAATTCCCTTGCAAAACTAGCAGGTGCAAAGTGTTTCACCAAACTTCATGCAGTCTCAGGCTTTTGGCAGATAAACCTGTCAGAAGATTCACGCCGCCTTCAACTTTTATTACTCCTTTTATTTTAATCGCCTTCCATTCGGAATCAGTTCGCGCCTGAATTTTTTTCAGGAAAGGATGTCAGAAACTCTGAAGCGACTTGACGGAACACACTGTCACATGGACTATGTTCTTGTTTTGGGGGAAACCCAGAAACACCATGACGAAAGACTAGAAATGGTCATGAAATCAATTCAAAGGACCGGCGTCATTTTGAATGCTGAAAAATGTGAATTTTCGAAACGATCCATTACGTTTCTTGGGCATGTTGTTGACGAAAACGGTTGCCGACCTGATCCGAAAAATGTCAAAGCTATAACTGAAATGGAAACAGCGAAATGCGTAACAGAGATACAACGATTTCTCAGTATGGCAAATCAGCGTGGCAAATTTAGTTTATATTTGGCAGAAAAATCAAAACCATTACGTGAGCTTTTGAAAGTTAAAAATACGTGGACTTGGGGTCCAGATCAAGAACTAGCTTTTAGAGATATCTAGCAAGAAATGAAATCTTCACCAACTTTAGCACATTATGATCCAAATAGAGAAATAGTTGTATCTGCAGATGCATCTTCATTTGGACTAGGTGCTGTGCTACGGCAGAAGCACGGTAGCACTCTGAGACCGATGGCGTTCGCATCGCGAGGTATGTCAGAAACTGATCAACGCTAAGCTCAAGTAGAGAAAGAGGCCCTTGCAATCACTTGGGAATGTTAACGCTTCAGTAGCTATTTAATTGGGTCACAATTCAAACTTTAAACTGACTATAAGCCATTAGTACCACTAATGAGCACAAAAATCTTGGGAGATTTACCCCCTAGAATTCAATGCTTTAGAATGCGTTTGATGAGATTCAACTTTTGCATAGTTCATGTTGCTGGCAAAAATCTATTAACTGCTGATGCTCTATCCAGAGCACCTTTAACTTGTCACTCTGAGAGTGACAGAGAATTTCGGGCTGAAACTAACGCCTTAGTTGATTTCTTAGTTAGTAATTTGCCTTCATCAAATACTCGACTTGAGCAAATAAAGTCTGAATATCGAAATGATTCGATTTGCAAACAACTTGTACAATTCTATGAAAAAGGGTGGCCAGAGAAATCCGCTATTGATGGAATACGTGAATCGTATTGGGCAGACAGAGGTGAATTTACAATTCAAAATGGTCTTTTAATGAAAGATTTTTGTTTTAGGGTTTAACGCCATTTTTCAGCACACGATAGGCTATACATGGCGGCCAGTATTGATGGTGGAGGAAGAACCCTGGAAAACCCCGGGAAGAACTACCGACCCACGAGAAGCTACTGGCAAGCTTTCTCACATACCCACATTAACCGAATCCGAGACTCGAACCTACGCAGACAGAGGTGAGATGGCAGTGATCCGTAACGGAGAGCGCTTTAGATCACTCGGCCACTAGGTGCTCCTTAATGAAAGGTACACGCATGGTCGTACCAGAACCACGTCAAAGAGAAATCCTAGAGAGAATTCACGATGGTCACCAAGGCATAGTTAAATGCCGAGAATGCGCCAAAACGTCATTTTGGTGGAAAGGACTAAGTACTCAGCTAGAACACTTGGTAAAGTCTTACCAAAACTGCATCGAAAACTCAAGAGATCAAGCTGAACCAATGATGCCAAATGAATTTCCAAGTCTATCTTGGCAAAGAGTCACTTTAGACTTGTTTGAACTGAATGGTCAAACATATCTCTTGGTGATTGATTATTTCTCACGATACATCGAAATAGTAAAATTGCAAGACACAGGTTCAAAAGCAATTGTAAATCATCTCAGATCAATATTTGCGCGACGTGGTATACCATAAGTATTAGTTTCAGATAATGGTCCGCAATACACATCCGCAATACTCAAAGACAAATTATGGGTTCAGGCATATTACAATTAGTCCGAAATATCCACAGAGCAATGGTCTCGCCGAAAGAGCTGTTCAACCAATTCAAAGAATGCTTAAAAATCCAAACGATCCTTACGTAGCTCTTTTAACATATCGCGCAACACCATTACCAGTTGAATACAGCCCTGCCGAATTATTGATGGGAAGAAAATTAGAAACTACTTTGCCAATGGCACCAAACAACTTACAGCCGAAATGACCAGATTTAATGAAACTGAAGAAATCGGAAAACTACCAAAAGAAAATTTAAAAGAGAAATTATGATCGTCGACATCGCGCCCAAAATATGAAAAAACTTCAGGTAGGGAATAAATTATGGATTAAAGATCATTTTTCTTCAGGAATGATTAAATCTGAGACATCTACAGCTCCTTCAGGCATGGCAGTAACTGACGAGGGAGAGATAATAGGAGAAAGGTAAATTTTTCCATCATTCTTTTGTCCTTAGGTTAATATTTCAAGGAAGATGTTTACTGGGGTGGGGTGGGGGTTACGGGGGTTATTGTCCCTTGTGTGGAGGAAGACTACTAATAGCTTGACTTTTCACCGAGGGGGCGAGGACTCTAGAGTGGTTCTTCCACAGGGAAACATGGCTCTATACTAGAATTTCTGGCGGGAGAATGTCTACTTTATCGCAATTTGTCTTGGGGGAAACTCGGATCGGTGGGAATTTCATAGAGATAGATACTGAATTGCCAGACAATCAGACAGGGGTATTTTAAAGTTATTGGCCAAATAGCTCTTAAAGTTTCTGTGGGTTTTTACTTCTTTATTTACAGTAGAATATATTTATTATATTCAGCTCTGTAGTCTCTCACATTCACGCATAAAAAATCTCGATTTTTTTCACTGCTTTGTCATCTCTGTTGTAAAGTTTATTATAGTACACGGAAGCCTTTGGTGAAATCAACGTAATGTACTGGTTATACTACCTTAACTGACAAGACATTTCCTTGTATTCGTATTACAAACCTTGCAGCCATTGGAGGACTCATCTGTTCAATAAGCTTTATTTTCACAGCTTTTAAAAATAGCTTCTGCTATGTTCGCATTGATAATATTAATAATAATAATTATTATTATATAAAAAACAAGAAACGAATTCCTTGTATTTGTAAAGTTACTTTCTTCTCTGCTAATCGTGACATTTACTAGAGATTCCCTCAGAAGAATAAATCAATTACAAATGTGTTCACGTCAATTAGCTGGAATTGAAATTGGTCTCTCTAATTAAGCTTATTTTTTCCTGTTGTCGCATAATACAGCCAGAGCCCATTACGTTTAGCTTACAGTACTATAACTCTAAGATGATAAATTAATGGACTACAATGTCAAATACTTTATCTTCTTCAGATTTTTATATTTTCCGTCATCACTGGAGTCCAAATTTTTACATCAGATTGGTCAAAGTATGGACATAAACAATTAGAAAGCAAAAAGGTCATTTAGACTGGGATAATTATCAATTTATAGATAGTTCGATGGGTGTAATTACGGATCGGGGGCCATTCATCTGACCAGAAAACTCAAATTTGAAAATGTAACCATTCATCAAGTTTACATGAAAATTTATAATCATCAAAATACAATGGTATGATAGTGTAAACACGCTAAATGAGGCCCCGAGTGTCCAAGTTGTCTAAAATGCTCACCCGTTCCAGATCACCGCCATCTCACCTCTCTATGCGTGTGTTAGAATCTAGGAATCGACTAATGTGCCTACGTTAGACAACTTACCAGTTGTGCTGAAAATAGCGTTAAACACCATAGCAACAACCACAATACATTTGACCTAACTCCACCTAAAATCACTGAACGACCGCTGAAATCATACGTTCGAAGTATGTCGCCAGCCGAGTTTGGCATGCTAACCATGCGAGTTGACCTATGTCTGTAATCAACCACATTCAAAACAATGTCAACTAGATTATCGAGAATACGTATATTTGTTCTAAGGGTACGAAAAACCTATGTTAACATCAAAATGCTACAGACTGGGATTCATTTCTTCATCTTCACACCAAGTCTACCAGTCTACACGTAGCTCCACTCATTTTCACTGCCCAGGTTTTGCATCAGTAGCATCCTGTTTGGCAATATTTAATCAACATCATCTTGTTTGGCAATAATTAATCAACATCATCTTGTTTGGGAATATATAATCTGTAGCATACTGTCTCGCATTATCTAATCAGCAGCATCCTGTTTGGCAATATTTAATCAGTAGCATTATTTTTGGCGATATTTAATCAGTAGCATCCTGTCTGGCAATATTTAATCAGGAGGATACTGTCTGCCAATATTTAATCAACAGCATACTATTTGGCAAGATTTCAATAAACATCATCTTGCTTGGCAATATTTAATCAACAGCATACTATTTGCCAATGTTTAATCAACATCATCTTGTTTGTTAATATTTAATCAGTAGCATCGTGTTTGGCAATATTTAATCAAAATCATCTTGTTTGGCAATATTTAATCAACATTATCTTGTTTGGCAATAATTAATCAACATCATCTTGTTTGGCAATATTTAATCGGTAGCATACTGTTTGGCAATATTTAATAAGTAGAATTCTGTCTGGCAATATTTAATCAGTAGCATACTTTCTGGAAATATTTATCAGTAGCATACTGTCTCTCAATATCTAATCAGTAGTATTCTGTTTGGCAATATTTAATCAGCAGCATACATTTTGGCGACATTTAATCAGTAGCATACTGTTTGGCGATATTTAATGAGTAGCATACTGTCTGGCGATATTTAATCAGCAGCATCCTGTTTGGCGATATTTAATCATTAGCATCCTATTTGGCGATATTTAATCAGTAGCATTCTGACTGGCAATATTTAATCAGTAGCATCCTGTTTGGCAATATTTAATCAGTAGCATACTGTCTGGCAATATTTAATCAACAGCATCCTGTTTGGTGATATTTAATCAGTAACCTACCGTTTGGCGATATTTACCAGCAGCATCCTGTATGGCAATATTAAATCAGTAGCATACTGTTTGGCGATATTTAATCAGTAGCATCCTGTTTGGCGATATTTAATCAGTAGCATACACTCTGGCGATATTTAATAAGTAGCATAATGTCTGGCAATATCTAATTAGTAGGATCCTGTCTGGCAATATTTAATAAGTAGCATACTGTTTGGCAATATTTAGTCAGCAGCCTACACTCTGGCTATATTTAATAGTAGCATACTGTTTGGCAATATCTAATTAGTAACATCTTGTTTGGCAATATTTAATCAGGAGCATACTGTCTGGCAATATCTAATCAGTAGCATCCTATTTGGCAATATTTAATCAGGAGCATACTGTCTGGCGATATTTAATCAGTAGCATACTGTCTGGCAATATTGAATCAGTAGCATACTGTTTGGCGATATTTAATCAGTAGCATACACTCTGGCGATATATAATCAGTAGTGTACTGTCTGGCGATATTTAATCAGTAGCATCCTGTTTGGCAATATTTAATCAACATCATCTTGTTTGGCAATATTTAATCAATATTATCTTGTTTTTCAATAATTAATCAACATCATCTTCTTTTGCAATATTTAATCGGTAGCATACTGTTTGGCAATATTTAATAAGTAGCATTCTGTCTGGCAATATTTAATCAGTAGCATACTGTCTGGCAATATTTATCAGTAGCATACTTTCTCTCAATATCTAATCAATAGTATTCTGTTTGGCAATATTTAATCAGTAGCATAAATTTTGGCGACATTTAATCAGTAGCATACTGTTTGGCGATATTTAATGAGTAGCATACTGTCTAGCGATATTTAATCATCAGCATCCTGTTTGGCGATCCTGTTTGGCAATATTTAATCAGTAGCATACTATCTGGCAATATTTAATCAACAGCATCCTGTTTGGTGATATTTAATCAGTAGCCTACTCTATGGCGATATTTACCAGCAGCATCCTGTATGGCAATATTAAATCAGTAGCATTCTGTTTGGTGATATTTAATCAGCAGCATAAACTCTGGCGATATTTAATCAGTAGCATACTGTTTGGTGATATTTAATCAGTAGCATACTGTTTGGTGATATTTAATCAGTAGCATACTGTTTGGCGATATTTAATCAGTAGCATCCTGTTTGGCAATATTTAATCAGTAAGATCCTGTTTGGCAATATTTAATCAGTAGCATCCTGTTTGGCAATATTTAATCAGTAAGATCCTGTTTGGCAATATTTAATCAGTAGCATACTGTCTATCAATATTTAATCAACAGTATCCTGTTTGGTGGTATTTAATCAGTAGCATACTGTTTGGCGATATTTACCAGCAGCATCCTGTATGGCAATATTAAATCAGTAGCATACTGTTTGGTGATTTTTAATCAGTAGCATAAGGTCTGGCGATATTTAATCAGTAGCATCCTGTCTGGCAATATTTATCATTAGCAAACTGTCTGGCGAAATTTAATTAGTAGCATAATTTCTGGCAATATTTAATTAGTAGGATATTCTTTGGCCATATTTAATCAGCAGCATACACTCTGGTGATATTTAATAAGTAGCATTCTGTCTGGCAATATTTAATCAGTGGCATACTGTCTGGCAAGATCTAATCAGTAGCATCCTGTCTGGCAATATTTAATCAGTGGCATACTGTCTGGCAATATCTAATTAGTAACATCCTGTTTGGCAATATTTAATCAGGAGCATACTGTCTGGCAATATCTAATCAGTAGCATCCTATTTGGCAATATTTAATCAGGAGCGTACTGTCTGGCGATATTTGATCAGTACCATACTGTCTGGTAATATTGAATCAGTAGCATACTGTTTGGCGATATTTAATCAGTAGCATACACTCTGGCGATATTTAATTAGTAGCGTACTGTCTGGCAATATTTAATCAGTAGCATCCTGTTTGGCGATATAAAAGCAGTAGCATACACTCCGGCGATATTTAATTAGTAGCAAACTGTTTGGCGATATTTAATCAGTAGCATACTGTTTGGCGATATATATCAGCAGCACCATGTTTGGCAATATTAAATCAATAGCATTCTGTTTGGCGATATTTAATCAGTAGCATACTGTTTGGCGATATTTAATCAGTAGCATACACTCTGGGTATATTTAATCAGTAGCATCCTGTCTGGCAATATTTATCAGTACCATACTCTTTTTCAATATTTAATCGGTAGCGTCCTGTTTGGCAATATTTAATCAGCAGCATACTGTTTGGCGATATTTAATCAGCAGCATACTGTTTGTCAATATTTAATCAGTAACAGACTTTTGGCGATATTTAATCAGTAGCATACACTCTGGGTATATTTAATGAGTTGCGTACTGTCTGGCGATATTTAATCAGTAGCATACAGTTTGGCGATATTTAATCAGTAGCATACTGTTTGGCGATATTTAATCAGTAGCATACTGTTTGACGATATTTAATCAGCAGCATCCTATTTGGGAATATTTAATCAGTAGCATACTGTTTGGCGATATTTAATCGGCAGCATGCTGTTTGGCGATATTTTATCAGCAGCATACTGTTTGGTGATATTTAATCAGCAGAATACTGTTTGGTGATATTTAATCAGTAGCATACTGTTTGGCAATATTTAATCAGTAGCATCTTGTTCGGTTATATTTAACCACGTTCTTTATCCTACGAATAAAATAAAATGTATTTCATATATCATTACCCTCTTCTTCAAAATGCGCATGAATTAATTTCTAGTTGCCATATGAGAGAATCTGTACCCTATTACATGAATTGTCAACGGCTATCTGTGAGAAAATTCAGCCGATTGCATGAATCGCAAATTGCCATCTGTGAGAAACTTCACAATATTACATAAATTGCCAGTTGACATCTGTGAGAAAATGCACAATATTGCATAAATTGCCAGTTGACATCTGTGAGAAAATTCATAATACTGCATAAATTACCAATTGACATCTGTGAGAAAATTCACAATATTGCATAAATTACCAATTGACATCTATAAGAAAATTCACCCTCTTGCATTTATGTTTCTTAATATTTTAGTAAATTCTAAATGCTATTATTGTGACTTTATACGCAATATGGAACGGCGGATCTGGTCGAACAGTATGACACTTCTCTACCTTGTAAGTAATGATGAAAGGATCTGGTCAAACGGTCAGTCACATTTTGTACATTATGTGCAATATTGAACTAATCTGGTCAAACATTCATTTTTTTTTGCACCTTATATGAACGGATCTGGTCATACGGTCAGACACGTTTTTGTACCTTATATGAACGGATCTGGTCATACGGTCAGACACTTTTTTGAACCTTATATAAGCGGATCTGGTCATACGGTCAGACACGTTTTTGAACCTTATATAAGCGGATCTGGCCATACGGTCAGACACTTTTTTGAACCTTATATGCAATAATGAATTGATCTGGTCAAACGATTGGACAGTTTGTACCTTTGATGCAGCAATGAATGGGTCTGGTCAAACCTGAATGCTAGATTTTTTAATATAATATTGTGTTATGAACATTAAAAAGGAAATATATTAATTATACCTTTGCAGGAGACAGGTGACATGTAGAGAAGATTACATACGGATATTGTTAGGTACAGTGTGTAATCTACCGACAGATGACAACTTGAAGAGCAATTAGACACGACAGTTTTATCTCATGCTCCTTTTCCGCTGAGACCGGTGACATTTCGCATCAACATTTGTAGTATTTACTGCAGCACACTCCCATCTCACCCCCCCCCACCACCACCCTTATTACATCATGCACATATTCTTTACGTACATATTCATAGTCTGTTTCTTAAGACCTAAAAATCACGGTGTACCATTTAAAGACTTAAATTAAATTTTTAACTTCAAACTGTTTAAATTAAATTTGTTTGCTGTGTCCATATTGTTCAACTCAATGGATTATTGGAGAGTCTTACAATGGATTAGTGAAGAGTCTTGAGCGGATTATTGAACAGTCTTACAACGGATTATATGCTTTACGACCAGCACATTCTAGAGGTCATTTGTGCTGATAAAATGATTTTGTTGGGGGTTGATGGGTGGCGTGCAATTTTAATATTTATAAAGTCAGCATAATTGCACTTAAATAGACTATTAAAGCGCCTTTATTTTCGTTTCGTTTCTTATAATTTGCCGGAAATGAAATGTCATCATCGACAAAATGTAAACAATATGCAATTTTTGAAAAAGAGACAATTGATGTGCACAGATATTTTAGATTCAAGTGAGAGCTAAAAAGTAAATAATTATAAGCCAAGCTAAAAGGGAAATAATTAAAAGCCAAGCTAAAAGGGAAATAATTAAAAACCAAGCTAAGGGGGCAGGGTCCAGTTTTTATTTACAAATTTAATGCCGCAATCAGCGACCTAGTATAAAAAATCATAAAAAATCAAATACACAAGTGAGGTCAAAAAGGTCCATATTTTTAGGTACCTATATTAAAACAAAGCATAAGAATAGTATTCACTTGACCAGAGAAGTCAATGGCAGTTCATAGCAGAAGAGGTTTATGCACCCCAACCCCTATTTTATACCTGCATTTTTCACATCCAAATACCATTTTTGACAGCATGTAGTGCTCACAGTGCAAACGCAAGCCCTTTCCCTGGATGAAAATTTTGAAAAACATTGTCTACTAAATAGTTTGATGCAATTCAGAATAGTTGTCATCCAAGCCGTTTTTGAGATACTCGGCTTGCCTTGAACCCACGTGTCTACTGCTATGGGAGGCTAGCTCTTCTTCCTAGCCAACTATTGGTATTTCACTATCAACACACTGCAGAGCAACTATGGAAGGTGTACATGCCTGACATCAATTTCAAGAACAACACAAGCCCAAAACACCTAGTTCACAAATATATCCATATCTATAAATAGTAAACAATAAAAGCTGAAAAAGTCACACCATAGCCTTAAGTTAAGAAATTTGCCAGGGGCCAATTTACGAAACTGGACCCTGCCACCTTAAGGATTTGGCTCAAAATGGTTTATGTCAAAAGTTGTGTACATATCACATATTTAGACATTATCTAGTACAATGGTATAAAGGAAAACTTTTTGTGCACAAAACTAAAATGGTATTATGCTTCTAAAAAAGTTACCTCTTTGCGGCAAAAAGCACTGCATTATTTACATTGTGAATTATGACTGACTGCATTTCTTGAAAGATTTCAAATTGTTTGCAACCTACAATGCTCTTGGTCTTTATTTACCACCATAGCATCAGTACAAAATCAAAATTCCTTTACAATGTTTCAGGAATGTCAAGAAGAGATCTGGAAGTTATAAATTTTAGGAGGGAATAACAGAAATGCTATGTTAGGTGTCAGTGACAGAAGTGAAAAGTTTCTCTAAACTCTTCTAGCAAACTTAAAGAAATCACACATTTAAGTAAATCATGTGCTTTAGAAGTACTCTTAGACTGATATAAAAGAAGTGGTTCCTAACTTTTCATTATCATTCTGGAGATGCTAATAGCAACATCAGTGTTGTGTCAGTGTATATTGGGTGTGTGTGTGGGGGGGGGGTAATCGCAACACAAGTCTAGCTAGTCTGGAAAAGTCAAAGTTTAATCAATTAACATTAGACAATGCTGGAATATTGATATACTGATGTGTAGGACCCTAAAACTTACAAAGAGTGACATATCAAATAAATTCATTGATACATAGCCAATGAAATTGACCATACATATACAAATTACTCAATACAGTTTAACAGAGAAATTTCTTCTCAGACACCAATTTACTTACAACTGACTTTAATGTTTTCTGGAGTTTACAAAATCATAGTAAATAATAAGATAAGGTATAGAACAAATATTTATAGTGGAAAATCCAGTTAAAGGTAAAAAGCATATCACCGGCTTGGCTTTTGATAAGCACATACCATAAAACAACTCCTGCAGAAGCTAAGTCTGTCCGTCAAAGTCACTCTCTTGTGCACTTAGATCAGAATGAGTATCTGGATGAGATTGAAGCTATTGTTTCTTTCAGCATGACTAACCGATTAATCCTAATCTCTTACTATGCAAACTGACACCTGCAAAAAGAAAAGAAACAAGTGATATTGATGTACTTTTAACATTCAGTGAAAACATAAGACTTTCAGAGGAGAAACTGTATGTGCATTGTCAAATGCATGAAGCTGCCACTTAATTTTAAGCTTTTCCCCCTTTCTTAACTGAATCTAGAAATTTCAAGATATATACATAACTTTGAAACATTTTCTATTATCACCCAAGTGTGAGATATGAATCTCTTATGTCAACTTCAGAGTGGGGTCATGAAGGTAGAAGCTATGTCGGTGTGCTAAAACTTTCATTCTTCTCACCAAAATATAGCAAGTAATATGGCATATGCATCATCATTTCTAAGACCGTTCCACTGGTGACATTCAATATTCACAACAGTATGTTTATGTATGATTCCTCTGAATTCTATCCGCTCCTGTGGACTTAAATTACTTTAAAGAATACATGTTGACATGCTATGCAATTGTTTAGGTGTGTCTGTATTGAAATGTGAATAGTATTCATAAAAATAGAGGTGCAAAACCTTGACAGCTACAGAAAGTGCAAGACAATACATTATGGTTACCATTTTGTTCCCATATTTAGTAAGTTATATCCAAAATATGCTATTTTGTCATGATGTAAACAGTTCTCACATGGAGGTACAAAACACAGTTACCTCCCTCTCCAAAGAACATCACATACAACACTAAGTAATATATGGAAAAAGGAAGGAGATATAACAAAGCTAATGCATAAAAATTATTTAAATATACACAAAGAAACAGAAAAGCATAATAGATCTGGCTGACTGCACCATCAAAAAATGATCAATTTTCCTTAAGGGGGCAGGGTCCAGTTTTTATGTACAAATTTAATGCCGCAATCAGCGATCTAGTATAAAAAATCATAAAAAATCAAATACACAAGTGAGGTCAAAAAGGTCCATATTTTTAGATACCTATATTAAAACAAAGCATAAGAATAGTATTCACTTGACCAGAGAAGTCAATGGCAGTTCATAGCAGAAGAGGTTTATGCACCCCAACCCCTATTTTATACCTGCATTTTTCACATCCAAATACCATTTTTGACAGCATGTAGTGCTCACAGTGCAAACGCAAGCCCTTTCCCTGGATGAAAATTTTGAAAAACATTGTCTACTAAATAGTTTGATGCAATTCAGAATAGTTGTCATCCAAGCCGTTTTTGAGATACACGGCTTGCCTTGAACCCACGTGTCTACTGCTATGGGAGGCTAGCTCTTCTTTCTAGCCAACTATTGGTATTTCACTATCAACACACTGCAGAGCAACTATGGAAGGTGTACATGCCTGACATCAATTTCAAGAACAACACAAGTCCAAAACACCTAGTTCACAAATATATCCATATCTATAAATAGTAAACAATAATAGCTGAAAAAGTCACACCATAGCCTTAAGTTAAGAAATTTGCCAGGGGCCAATTTACGAAACTGGACCCTGCCACCTTAAAAGGGAAATAATTAAAAACCAAGCTTTTATATATGACCATAAGTTGTCGTTCCAAACCAATTCGTTATCTGCCAATTAGGAATGACATTACAGCAGCAAAGAACCTGTCACTAACCTCATGCTAAAATATATATTTATATAACTTTGCTTTTAATCGGTACCATATAGCCATTATTGTGCTGACGTGTCGAAGAACCATACCTACCTACCTACATAAATACCTGCCTACCTACCTAAAGACCTATCTATCAAACTAGCTAGCTACCTACCTAAATAGCTACCTACAAACATACAAATCTACCTACATGCGTACCTACCTACCTACACACACACACACACACACACACAAACACACACATACATACATACATACATACATACAAAAATGGTACAACAGTTTCCTCGCTTGGCGCACATCATTAAGAGGCTAGTGTTAAGACTGGTCTGGCTGGTGTCAGGATAATGTGACTGGGTGGGACATCATGCTACATGTCTGCGGCATGATGCCCCAGTGCTAGACATCACTATAAACTGTCACACTGTAGACATCGTAGCGATATGACTGAAAAATTGTTAAAGCTACGTTAAAAATCCAAATCACACAAAACATGCATACATACATACATACATACATACCGTAACGTAACGTAACGTAACGTAACATAACATAACATAACATAACATAACATAACACAACGTAATATTAACATAACGTAATATAAGCTATGTCAATTACGATCTCCATAAAAGGCCAGTCAATGATTATGTTGAAAACATTGAAACAGGCCTGGTGAAAACTTGGAGGTATTTATTCAAGAAAAACAAAACAAAGGAAATCACCAAAAACATCTGTATGGAAATTTAGGAAGAAAACTATTTCTGGTTACAAGAGTAGAAAGACACTCTCGCCTATGACTAATAATTGATAAGCTGTGCAAAGTCTTGCAAAATTCAATTTCCGGAAGATGGTTTGGTTTTGATGTTTTACGTCAGAACAACTTAAGTAGGTTATTTAGTGTCAAGGAAATTAGAATGAAGTGCCTTGCCCAAAGATACACCATGGCAGTCGACCCAGGCTAATCCAATTAAAGGATTCGAACCCTCAACCTTTTGGTCAATAGCCTGGAATGATAACCACCGCGTCAATGCTTCCCCTGCCTCCACTAGTCTCTTTTTACAACATAGTGGAGGGTGCATTAGTCCTCTACTACAGCCCACCCGCTGGGGAATCCTGGAGTGTGAACATTTAGTACGATGATTTTTCTCTCATACGAGATGGATTTTCTCTCTTGCATCACGTGTGATCACGTCTACCAAACGGTTTGCCTCCATATTGACAAAATTCTTCAATATGTGCTACACTTAAATACAAACAGTGCATCTTTAATGAAGAATATACTTTATGCAACTCTCTTGATTTTTCTGTTTTATCGACTAAGAAAATTTTCAACATGTAAATATTACGTATTTAAATGATATTTTGTTCATTCCTATAAACCAAGACTGAGTTTTGTGTGAAGGGATTTTATGAGTACCAGACCAGGTCACGTACCTACATTTTTCAGAGTACCTAATACGATGAGAATAAAAGCCCAAATATTTCGACATTCCCTGTCATTGCTTATGAATAAAGTTTCAAGCAACGTGTTTATTGAATAAAGTTACAACCATGGGACATGGGACTTCCAGAATAAGGTTTCAAGCATTTGACTTCCTGAATACAGTTTCAACCATGGGACTTCCTGAATAAAGTTTCAACCATGGGATTCCCTGACGAACGTTTCAAGCATAGGACTTCCTAAATAAAGTCTCAAACATAGAACTTCCTGAATAAAGTCTCAAGCATAGAACGTCTGGAATAAAGACTCAAACATAGAACTTCCTCAATAAAGTCTCAAGACTAGAACTTCCGGAATAAAATCTCAAATATAGAACTTGCTAAATAGAGTCTCAAGCACAGAACTTCCTGAATAAAGTCTCAAGCATATAAATTCATGAATAAAGTCTCAAACACAGAACTTCCTGAATAATGTCTCAAACATAGAACTTCCTGAATAAAGTCTCAAACATAGAACTTCCTGAATAAAGTCTCAAACATAGAACTTCCTGAATAAAGACTCAAACATAGAACTTCATGAATAAAGTCTCAAACATAGAACTTCCTGAATAAAGACTCAAACATAGAACTTCATGAATAAAATTTCAAACATATAGGACTTGCTGAATAAAGTCTCAGACATAAGACATGCTGAATAAAGTCTCAAACATAGGACTTCCTGGACAAAGTCTTAAACATAGAACTTCCTGAATAAATTCTCAAACATAGAACTTCCTAAATAAAGTCTCAAACATAGGACTTCCTGAACAAAGTCTTAAACATAGAACTTCCTGAATAAAGTCTCAAGCATAGGACTTCCTGAATAAAGTCTCAAACACAGAACTTCCTGAATAAAGTCTCAAACATAGAACTTCCTGAATAAATTCTCAAACATAGAACTTCCTAAATAATGTCTCAAACATAGAACTTCCTAAATAAAGTCTCAAACATAGAACTTCCTGAATAAAGTCTCAAACATAGGACATGCTGATTTAAGTATCAAGGATAGTACTTACTGAAGAAAGTTTTCAGCGTTGGACTCCCTGAATCGTTTTCAACTTAGGTTACTCTGCATGCTGGCTACAGATCAATAGCATAGAGGCACTCAAAATAGCAACAGTTGTTTTTTGTTAAGATTGATACTGAGCTTCGTGTTCTATAAAGGTATGAAAACAATTTCATATCATTTATTTTTGGTTGCGTTATGTATATCTATATTGTGCTTAACTTTTATCCTTGATTGTAGAATGTATGTTAAAATATAGGTCATTTGTAAACATATTTACATGGCCTTTTGACTTTGAAATTGTTTTATATAAGGTTCTGATAAAAGAATATGTCATATTTTAATAGCTGTTTATTGGAATCACATTTTTTTGGATTGAAATATAATTTGAGAGGAAATATTTATTTAAATTATTATTGGAATTCCAAAGTGCTCATATAACTTTTGAACCAATGCACTACTTTGGGACTATTGTGAATTCATTCAAACATATAATGGGTTATATCATTGGGATACATCAATACTATTTGTACATCAGCACGTTCAAGACCTGCAATTCATTTGGAATGTTCTATAATTTCGGACTTGTGATAAAACATTTGGGATTATTTCAAATTTAATTCACAACAGTGTCAGTTCCTTGTAAAATTTCACTTTTTACTCTGTGGAAATAAAAGTTTGCTGAACTTTACAAATTTGCTAGTTTTGCTATTTATGATGCTTAGTTTCAGACCATAGAGTCGTGCTTGGTGAAATCCTACTTTTTCACAAATCTATTGTTAACCCTTTTTCGGTAAGCTAAATTTTCTGCATGAAGTAAAAGATATTTTATACGATGGTGCCAAAAAAAGTATAAATTTTAAAAGGATTTAGAAGATTCATATTCAAGCACACCATCCTTTCAAGTAATTCAGAAGTTTATTCTAAGATGGATATATTTTTAAAGCATGACTTAACAATGGGAAAAATACAAGTATTAGCTTTTGATGCTTCACTGAAATAGTGTTTTAAAAATAAAAACGAAAGGCCAGGGACTGCCTATGATTGAAGCACTGCTGTGAAATAAGACCATGAATATAAGGTCGGAAGGTTAAGAGAGAATGTTGCAGAATCATTTGTTGTACGCCATGATGATTCTTGAAATGTATAAATTTATATAACCTTGACCTTGACATTTGGGTCAAATAGAGGATCGAGTGTGTAACAGAATCAATTGTCTCAGTTTTATGTGAATTTAGATGAACAGAATCCGTCAAGGAGTTTAGGAAATATATCAAAATGAAAAATATTTTAACCGAAATGTTAAGGCATATTTTTATGACTGTGACATTGATCCAAGGTCGAACAAGCGAACAGATGTGACGCAGAAATGATTGACTTAACTTCGTAATGAATTCCATCAAGAACAATCAAGGGGTTTGTGAGGTATAAACAAAGGGAAAACGTTCAAACACCAAACCTTCAGATACAGTTTAAATGACTGTGACCTTGACTTCAATGTAAAAATGACAAGTAAGCGTATCGCAGACTAAATTGTCTTCATGCGCATTCATGCGAGGTATAAAGAGAACACGCCAAGAGGTGCAGGAAGTATATGGTAATGAAAACATTTAGCAAAACTTTAGCAAACTTTTGAAGACGGCGCCGTCGCCTCCAGATATGTAACTGCTTTGTCTTGCTTCCCCCAGTCAGTGGTTCGAAAAGAAATTGGTGACCTGGCAAAAGAAAAACTGTGTGGTATTTGTTTTCAAAATTCATAAAATTCTGGACAGTGCTCACTCCATCTCCAGGAGTTTTGGAATTGATGACCATGTTTTGTTTTTTTAAAGCATATGGTCCTACAAGAGTTATGCATGCGGGTTGACCCCACATGTCAGCTTTTTAAAACAAATTTAAGGATGCATCTTGCAGACTTATAGTGACAATCCATTCTTATGGCAATTTAGATATCTAATTTTATGGTAATTTAGATATCCAATCTTATGGTAATTTAGATATCCAATCTTATGGTAATTTAGATATCCAATCTTATGGTAATTTAGATATAACTGACCTACGTTGTATTTCGTTCTTTTGTGCATTTTTTGTTTAAATGTATCTGCACCAACATAGTTAATTTAATCGCCATATATATAATTCATTTATATTTTCTAAACGAACAATTCTTTGTTTTAGACAAGATATTGCATACAAAGCTCTCGTTCCACTGACGTCTTTCTTGACTGGCAGTAGCCTGAATCAAAACTGTTGAATTCGAGTAGTTTTCCCATGGTTGTCTTTTTCATACAATTTATTTCCTGTCTGTGATCATTTATGTTTCACTTATCACAGTTCTACTTGGAGTGTCACTTTCCTTTCTTGTATTTATTTATTATGAGAAGGGTGTAAAGGTTACTCTATAAATACCAACTATAATTCATTTTCATTTAGTATTCATAGTGTCAAGATGGCACATATCTCGTTGGCTCAAGCTTTACATGTGTCTTGTGCAAATTAAAGCAAAAGGTTAAACAATTATTTGGTATTTATAATACCAAAATATAGCTTTGCAATGATCTATGGTCATGCATTAAGACATGAACAACGAATTATAGAAGTGCCTTATAACGGGTAAACAAATTATATTCATGCCTTATAAGAGGAACAACGACTTAAAGTCGTGCCTTAAAATAGGTACAACGAATTATAGCCATGCCTTATAACAGGTACAACGAATCATAGTCATGCCTTATAACAGGTACAAGTAATTATAGTCATCCCTTTTAACAGGTACAACGAATTATAGACATCCATTATAACAGGAACAACGAATTATATACATGCCTAATAACAGGTACAACTAATTATAATCATGCCTTACAAAAGGTACAATGACCTATAGTCATGCCTTATAACAGGTACAACGAGATATAGACATGCTTAAAAGAGGCAAACAAATTATAATCATGCCTTACAACAGGAATAACGACATATAGTCGTGCCTTAAAATAGGTACAACGAATTATAGCCGTGCCTTATAACAGATAAAACGACTCATAGTCATGCCTTACAACATATACAACTAATTATAATCATGCCTTACAACTGGTACAATGACATATATTCATGCCTTACAACAGGTACAATGAATTATGATCAAGCTTTATAACAGGTACAACGAGATATAGCCATGCTTAAAACAGGTAAACAAATTATAATCATGCCCTATAACAGGTACAACGAATTATAGAAACGCATTATAAAAGGTACAACGAATTACAGACATTCTTTAAACAGGTACAATTAATTATCGTCATGCCTTACAACAGGTATAACGAATTATATACATGCCTTATAAAAGGAACAAGGACCTATATAGTTTTGCTTTATGATAGGTACAACGAATTATAGTCATGTCTTATGTACAACGACTTATATTATCATGCCTTATAATAGGTAGAACGAGTTATAGACATGCCTTATGACAGGAACAACGACTTATATAGTCATGCCTTATAATAGGTACAACGAATTATAGACATCCATTATAACAGGAACAACGAATTATGGGCATGCCTTTTAACAGGAACAACGACCTATATAGTCATGCCTTATAAAAGATACAACGAATTATAGTCATGACTTATAACAGGTACAACGAGTTATAGACATGCCTTATAACAGGAACAACGACATATATAGTCATGCCTTATAATAGGTACAACGAATTATAGTCATGTCTTATAACAGGTACAACGAATTATAGACATACCTTATAACAGGTACAACGAATTATAGACATGCCTTATAATCGGTACAACTAATTATAATCATGCCTAACAAATGGTACGATGACCTATAGTCATGCCTTGCAACAGGTACAATGAATTATGATCAAGCCTTATAACAGGTACAACGAGATATAGACATGCTTAAAACAGGTAAACAAATTATAATCATGCCCTATAACAGGTACAACGAATTATAGAAACGCATTATAAAATGTACAACGAATTACAGACATGCCTTAAACAGGTACAAGTAATTATAGTCATGCCTTATACAATGCAGAACGAATTATATACATGTCTTATAACAGGAACAACGACCTATATAGTCATGCTTTATAATAGGTACAACGAATTATAGTCATCCCTTATAACAGGAAAAACGAATTATAGAAATGCCTTTTAACAGGAACAACGACCTATATAGTCATGCCTTATAATAGGTACAACGAATTATAGTCATGCCTTATAACAGGTACAACGAATTAAAGACATGCCTTAAAACAGGTACAACGAATTAAAGACATGCCTTATAACAGGTACAACTAATTATAATCATGCCTTACAATTGGTACAATGACCTATGGTCATGTCTTATAACAGGCACAATTAATTATGATCAAGTCTTATAACAGGTACAACGAATTATAGACATGCTTAAAAGAGGTAAAAAATTATAGTCATGCCTTATAACAGGTATAATGAATTATAGAAACGCATTATACAAGGTACAACGAATTACAGGCATGCTTTAAACAGGTACAAGTAATTATAGTCATCTTATAATAGGTACAACGAATTATAGACATGCCTTATAACAGGAACAACGAATTATAGTCATGCCTTATAACAGGTACAATGAATTATAGACATGCCTTATAACAGGAACAACGAATTATAATCATGCCTTATAACAGGTACAACTAATCATAATCATGCCTTACAACTGGTACAATGACCTATAGTCATCCCTTACAACAGGCACAATGAATTATGATCAAGCCTTATAACAAGTACAACGAGATATAGACATGTTTAAAACAGGTAAACAAATTATAATCATGCCTTATAACAGGATAAGACCGCAATGACCTGTTCAAAAACGCTACCGATAAATGTTTGTTCATTAAACTTTCTGTCATATATATTTTCTTTTTGCAGTGGTGTAGACACCGTATGAAAAATTCAAATAATTCCCATTGGCAGTACAATCTGAACGAGGTACCTACCCTTTGTATTGAGATTGCAAACATGTTTTTAAACATCCGTTTAAAACTCCTTGTAGAGCTATATTACACACGAAAGTCATTTCTCACATTTCTCCATTAAAACAATGCTAATAAATCATCCATGGTAACTAAGAATAGAATGCAAAACAAAGTGGCACTAATTAAATGACCACGACCTAAATATAATATATATAAAGTTTGCTTACAATTATCATGTCGGATCTTACTCTGGTATACGCAATTTTTTCTTATTCCGTATCTTTTGGGAATGAAAAATAAGGGCAACATTACTTTGTATACTACCACCCGTAAAACAATAATTCGTCTTGCCAGATGTACTTAATAGAGTAAAACATCGATTATCCATTCATTTGTTGTGTGAATACCTGGTAAATTTACGCCCAATAAATTATGTCTACGCGGACACTCACTTAGTCCCAATGTTCGAGAAGTTCCAACAACCAGACTCCGGACATCAATGTTCCACTGCAGTATGTATTTCCCAATGCTGCTGTCAACTAGTTCATTTCCCCAGTGGATTGGTTTGGATTGGTAATTTACGTTACAAAATCACATTGAAGGGTATCTCGTGTCGAGACATGTAAAGTGCCTTGCCGAAGGACACACTATGGAAGCCTATCCAGTTTGATGATGGGAATTGAATCCTCGCCTTTCTGGTCACATGTCCAACCCCTTACCTTGGCGTCACTTTGTCAAATTATAATTCATCAACATTGACATCTGTCTTTCAGGATGACGAGGACCATTCATATACATGTAATAGTCACTTATTTCAGTGGAGGTTATATCATCTTATATCATCTTCGCTAGCCATGGTTCCGATATGTTAACCCTATCTACAACTTGGCGGATCGAGCAGATACTTTAGTGCTTTGTTCTAGCGACATCTTTTAGATTTTATTAGTTGCTTCCCTTAGTATGTAATGCCAACTAACCAACAGAGTGTAGCAGATGTGCAGTGGACATCGGCAGAAAATGGTGGATGCAATTAACTTCGAAAAGGATACTTTGTAAGTTCAACATCTAAAGAAAGACTACGTAAATAAGAGAAGCCATTACAGGTGTATTTGAGTGAAGGGTACTTGTACAAACACGTGTCGGCAGTGGACAATTCAAGTTGTGTTCTTCCCTTTGTTAGATTATGTAGGAACGGCGATAAACTGACCAACTTAAATTTGATTGGATACCAAACGAAATTTAAGCCACAAAGGTCTACCAACATTTCTCAGCCGTGCATTTTGCGACTGCAAACAATTTCACCTTACACACTTTATCTCTGTTACCCTCTCAGAAGTATATACCTGAGCAAAATCTGGTATACTGAAACTGTGACTGATCTACCTAAACACTATGAGATTTTAATAAAGTTAGTATCTTCACACTTTAGTGGAATTCTAAATTTGAAGCTGTTGCTAGAACCGTGTGAATTAACCCTCCCCCTCCATGATGGGAGTTTAGACATCACCCATTTGAAATGTAAAATCACCACTACGTATACAACATGTACAAAAAAACTACTCGATGACGTGTATTCAGCTCAACGGAAGGATATTGCAAGGTAGTGGATCGGTTTACAATTAAGACATTACAACCCTAATTTAGGCCTTAACAAATTTACGCATACGCTGTGTGTATGATTATGATTTTTAACGTAGCTTTAGCAATTTTTCAGTCATATCGCTACGATGTCTGCAGTGCGGCAGTTTATAGTGATGTCTAGTACTGGGGCATGATGCCGCAGACATGTAGCACGATGTCCCACCCAGTCACATTATCCTGACACCAAGCCGACCTGTCCTAACGCTAACCTCTTAATGCTGAGCGCCTAGCGAGGCAGCTGTTAGTACCAGTTTTTTAAGTTTTTGGTATGACTCAGCCGGGGATCGAACCCATGACCTGAAAGATGACTTCACCGGCATTTTTCGAGAGGTTGGACTGTTAACAACCCAGCGTGCAATGGAACACAGATTTCACTTCCGGATCATCACCATAACCTTAATACTCACTGTACACTGTCGCCGAAACATACACAGGCAACCACACCGTAAGCTCATATTATATAGAATAAATAATTGCCTTTGTATCCATACAAAGAATGCCTAAATCTAACTCTTGTATCACCCCCATAAGGAGACGGGAAAAGATGCTCTAAAAATAGACCGGGACTACATTCGAGTACTGAACCGGAATTATTAATTGTGGTCTGATTCCACATTGTTCAGAGACATCATATTGCATTTGGAACATCTCAGCTCTTTCTGAGAAACACATATATGCCTCTAATGTTTGTAAGCGTAGTAATTTGCACAAAAGAATACTCATACATTTTGTTCGCCGGAAATTTCTCAAAAGAACACAAAGGAAACTACAATGTATTAGGGCCACATTGGCTATTTCTAGGATTGGCTTTAATGTGGGAATGGCCGAGAATCTTTCCAAAAGGAACATAATTCAAAGTTATTCGAAACGTTCACGGTCAATCCTTGTTACGTAAATAGCTGAAGTGGTCCGAATGGCAGCTATCGACATACATTCGAGCTATGATCGGTAGGATTCACCCAGAAGTTTCGAATGATGATTACTGTGTAAATGGCTACAAATGGATAATCACATATACCTTGCGAAGTGTTACAAACTCCTGAGATAATAGTGGCCGAGTTACATGGGTAATTTTTGTGTCCGAAGTTTATTGTTTAGGACTGGCACTGTCTGGATTTCTCAACATGTCGTCAATATTAAACATATTATACAGGAATGTTCTCAGGGTAAAAATAAAATGTTTTAAATTTGGCATAAAAAGTTAAATTAATCAACAGAATTGTAGTATTCAAGTGATAAAAATAATTACTGAATGATGAGAAATGTCAGAAACACTTTCTGACATTCTTAGTGAATTTTCAATATTTAAATGTTCAAGCCATAAACTAAGATATGAAATCTCATTTCTTCGAACGCTCTTGCATCTTAAAACTCTAACATTTATATCTATTTAATTTCGATTTCTGCTTGTAGATCTTGACGTTGTAACCATCGTTGCAGTTGTACCAAAAAGTGACTCTTGTGACAGGTTTCGTGGCAACCTATCACCCGGAACATATCCTTCTTTCACTATCTGACCGTGGGATCAAAGCAATGTTCATATCGGCTATTTTTAAGTATGAAATAGTATGAGTATACAATAGCTGAAGAAAGGAATAGCAAGGGACAGATTTACATACGCATGCTTCTCAAAGCAAACCGGGGCCCCGAGTGGCCGAGTGGTCTAAAGCGCTCTCTGTTACGGATCACTGCCATCTCACCTCTGTCTGCGTGGGTTCGAGTCTCGGATTCGGCCAATGTGGGTTTGTGAGAAAGCTTGCCAGTAGCTTCTCGTGGGTCGGTGGTTCTTTCCTGGGTTTTCCCGGGTTCTTCCTCCACCATTAATACTGGCCACCATGTATAGCCTATCGTGTGCTGAAAAATGGCGTTAAACCCTACAACAACAACAACAAAAAACAAGCAAGCACGGACGCGATAGAAATATTTCTACACTGTTTAGAGTCGGAACGCTAGAATAGCTTGATTTGAGGGATAGAGAGAAGTCAAAGAGCATAGATCATGTTAAAAATGGCGAACAGACTCACGCATTTTTTCAAAACACAACCTTTGTTATTCAAATAACCAACAATCAACAATTAACAATGAGCAAATTTTTAAATCAACAATCTAATAAACTAACAAACATTTTTTCTAACTATTTCGGACAAGGTTGACAAGGTTGTGAAGTGAAACTAGACTTCCACTGTTGGAAGTCATTGGGCCATTGATTACACTACCTTTTCTAGCTAAAGACAAAATATAACCATAATGTTCACAAAACCATCGATCTACTTTCTCATCGTTTCTAGAAGAATGACGATCAAAATAAGTCACTAAATGTTCTAAAGAATATCCCAGACTGCGTTGGTGAAGGAAATACACACAATATTGTCCACACGCCATGGAATCTGTGCCTTGTAATTCACGTTATTGAATCATGTTGTCTGGGCATTTCTTCTCATAAAGTCGATGATATCGTCTTCCAAAGGGGCTAAGCCATACGAATCAAAATATTCCACACAACCTTCTTTAGGAAAGTAGACAGCTACCCAGTGGGTTCCTGGGAGATGACTATCGTTCGTGTTGATGACATAAGCTTGATGGTCTTGAGGTTTACGATGAGGCCTTTCATCTTTTCCACACACAACAGGATTCCAAGAAGCAGTGTACGAACTGTGGTTCAAAAGGTAATAAAGTTCCCTGTTATCAATTCTTGGGAAGTTTTTTTTTCTTGTTATTTTTCTTCACAGATAATGATAAGTGATCAATTCAGTACTGACATTTTGCTTGAAAATGTTTTGAAAATGTCTGACAAGTAACCGTTTCTTCGTTTCGTCTCTGCACTCTGAGCCAAGAGATCTTCGATGTGATGGATCTCCAAAGTTATCAATGGAGGAGAGGAATGATCACGGAAGTCTTTATATCACTGATGTAACACGGCTTCTTCCGAGATGAGACTCCAAGCTTCGTCCAGATACTCGTCCGTGTTGAATTTGACTGGGATAATCATTTTGACATCCATATCAATCTTTCTTGATCAGTTCTGTAATGTTTTCTGCCAGATGTTTGGCAAAACAGGAGACTAAATGTTGTTCTTGTTCTGGACATCTGGACTTTATCACTATGTCATTTTCTTCTCTGTCTTCAGGTTCTGCTTCCATGATATCCTTCCATGCCATTTCCACATATTCTCCACTGTTCGCAGAAGGATTACAAACTTCCATAATTTCTAATAGTATAGAATGACTTTTCTCAAACTGTTGATTTCTATGATATTATCAGGATGACTTTCACTGTCTTCTACAGCTCGGTTGCAAACTGAAGTTCCACACGAATTTGCCCAGATAGGGCGGAAATGTCCCTCATCGCTGCTTTGGTCTGGAGTGAAATCAAAAGCTCACAAAGCATAGCCTATTGCGTAATCTTTGTACGTAATACCGTGACTGGTGTTGGTTTCTAACTGTTCGGTAGCTTCGTACAGGGACAGAAATGATCTCAAGCATTTAGTCTGGGCAAAGTTAAGTTCCAAAGGTCTGTTACATAAGGTTTTGCCATCGCGACTGACTTCGATCTTGGACACATAAAAGTGCTGAAAGTTGAAAGGATTTTTATTGGCAACTCCGTTGAAGGCTTCATTCTCGACGTTGCCAAGGATTAAATGTTTGGGTAACTGTCCTTGGAACAGATGATCTTCGATGATGGATCGCTGACCATTGGGAATGGTGAAATTTTTCACTTCCACGAGTCGTATCGGATACTTGAGAGTCGTTCTGCTCAAAGTGTGACTGATGTCGTTTCCCACTTTAGGTAACACTTCCACTCGTCTTACGTAGAGTCGAACTTCTTGGATAATGGTTTTGTATTTGGTAGCATCATCAGTTATCAAATGGAAAGCGGTACTGCTACGATTCAGTCTCAGGCAGACATCCACACCGTTCAGCAAATACTTCTCTTGCAACCATATATCCAAATGTAAATGACGCATCAGTTCTAAACTGCTGTTCTATGGTGTGAATTTCTTTTTACAGGCGACAAATCCCTCATTTTGAACATTTATATCGTCTAAAATTGTCGTGTCAGGTTTTCATAGCAAGCAGGCATCCAGATGGGTGTTCATGGTTTCTGTTTTTCTCCAGGTACGCTCTGTAAGGGTAAGTATCCATGCTGTTGATGACCAGTTTGTTATTCAAATACAAATCCACTTCGCCGAACAAGGAATGCATGAAATAAATTGTTGACGGGGGCTACTTTATCCTCTTCCTCTGGATTTGAATTGTCTTTTTTATCACTCTGACTTTCAGGTACAAGTAACTGTTATTCAGATCGATGTAATCTTCAGGCTGTCCTTTCATTTCAAACTCGATGGGTGCTGAATCTGTCAATGAGGAGACGGGATGTAATTCGATCTATTGGGATTCTTGCATCGTTATCATAGTTAGTGGCATGGCAAACAGATCTAGTTACGACTTGGAACAGGCAGAAGACTCGGTGCGTCATTTCTTTGTCTCTATGATTTATTAATCAAAATCGTCTACGTCTCGGACAGTTCTTCTTTTCTTAGTCTTTCTAGATTTATTAGTATGAAATCCTTTGAAGTTTTGTGAAGGTGTGTTTTCTTCTTCGTCTCTTTCTGCCTTGTCCTTGATGTGGCGTCAGGAAAGTAGGTATGCTTGACTCGGCAGCGCCCAGGGTATTTATACGTGTCTCTCTTTGGTTCAAAATGTCCAAAATGTCCTTGCCCGTTTGCAGCAAAACATTTATGCATGCTCTCAAGAATGCTTCTTTAGGGTTTTGTTTGTCGATGATGATAATTTGGAGAAATTTTTTTCCCTTCCGTTAACGCGGCATCTTTCAAAGCGTGTAATCCTCGTGTCACCATCGGTTTCAAAACTGGGGCCACCTAACGAAAGGCTGATTTCAGCATATCTCCTAAACCTTGTCCTCGTTGTCGAGCGACCCCTCGGTAAACAGGATACATAACTTACGATTCGTTAGAGAATCTTTTCTCGAAAATGGAGTTTCACCGTGACCTTCCCTTTGGTGAATGGAATATTTTGTCCCAGATCTCCTTTTATAGCAATGTTGACAGGGTCAAAATATGACTTACTGACGGACAAATAATAAGGATTTAGAAATTCGCGGTGAATGTGATAGGTGTTTCCACCTTCCTCTTCAGCGTTCGTGGCAGATTCTGCTTTGAAAGGAATGACACGTAGTACCGACATGGATGTGTGTCTCATCACGTTGTACGCCACCACATCGGAGTACACAAAGATCAAATCCAGTCCTTGGTTCATTTCAACCATGACTGTATTGTCATGAAGGCAGTGGTTGTCCTCGGTGACGGGTTTTTCTAGCACTGTCACTAACACAGGTTTAAAAATGACATTTTTCCTTGGACGTTTGAATGGAGGATCACATCTCTTCAGCATAATGGGCCACTTCTTTGGTCCAAGCCTCAAAGCCTCATTTTGTCCAATCACGTACATCTGTTCAATGAGGGTGTAAGTCACAAGCTACACACACATGGTCATACACATCATCTGTGTTGTTGATATGATAACCAATATGGCCACCAGAGTGGTCATTTTGAAAATATTGCTATCGCTACGGTTTTTCACCAGATGACTTCTTGTGATGTATTATTGGTCCCAAATGAAATCGTACCAATGTGATGTCCTCTGTGGCTATGACAGTGACCTTCCTTTTTTCTTCTTCAATTTTCCTAATCCTCATATGTGAAGGTAATATCGCAATAGGATTTTCAATCGATTTCTCATGATGTATCCTGATTCCAAAAGCAAAATGGTGTCGAGCTGATGTTCAGTATGGTCACAACTGAGGCCATCTTGAATTTTTTCTATCACTACTCCTTCTGAATGGATGGTTGCATCAACATGGGGTTTATACTAAACAACTGCTGGTGCTGTCAAGTTGGTCCTCATTGTTCCATTCACACATTCAGTATGTCTGCCAGTAGCCATCATTAAAAACTGACCACTATTCAGCATGGTGTTTTCACTGAAAAACTTCCTCTGAGGTCTTGTTGGTCGTGCATGAAACTGTTGTCGATCCCAAGAAGGTTACCATGTTGTGGCCATCTTGAAAATCATGTTATAGTTGCTCCTCCAAAACGGAAAGTCAGCATGGGGTTTCCGCCTTAAGACTTCGTATAATGAATTCTTGGTCGTAAATGAACATGGTGATTGACATCAAATACGTCCACCAAAGCAGCTAATTTGAAAATCTTGACGTTGCTGAAGAATATCAAATATGTTTCAAGACTCGTCCGTTAAAATGAAGATTGGTCTTATCTTTAATTCCTGGAAATTATTGTAATGCATTAGAGCATCAGTTCTTTCAAGGGACTCTTGTTTACGGGCATTTTAAGGGTTAGTACCATGCACTAGCAGTGATTAACTACGTGTGAATTATATTAATTATTATTAAATTTCAATGAACTATTATATTATTTATTATTAAATTGCAATTAACTATTATATTAGATATTTTAAATTGCAATCAACTGCATCTTTCCAATTAAAAAATATTTGCTGTATCGTAGAATATTTATAGATGTAATAACCACGGAAGGAAAATTCAGAAAATAATGTTTCAAAAATGCAGGAGACTTCATAAAATACAAAGGAACTTTTCAAATACAAAATGTCAAAAACCAGTTGTCTTCTTTAATGTATATATCGTAAATTGGCCGACCAATTTCAAAGAAGGAAACCAAACACGAGAAAGCATTATACGAGCGTAGATATGTTTTAAAACAAGAATAATTCCATTCATTCCAAAACAAGAAGGTTAACAAATTATCATTAGAAATTTTACATATATTGTCTTATATAACAATAAATTATTACAATATAATAATTCATGTCAAATATGGTCACATTCTAAAGGACGATTGATGAAGACAAAAAGAATAATTTAAATTTGATTTTTTGGGACAAAATTTTGATTTTATATATATAATTAGCACAAAGTTTAAAAGCCTTTTTCATGCACTAACTGCTTTTTTAAAATGTGATAAAATTATTTAAGGTTTTTAGTTACAGTGGAAATATCTGATAGGCATCATTTGTAAAAATAAAAAGCAAAAAAAAGCAAATTAAGAAAATACAAAACCTGAAAAGTCCGTCATACCAAAATACTTTCTGTAAAATTAAATCAAGTTGTGTTGTGCAGCTTTTGACAAGTCATTTAAAAGATGCTCTTTTGTGCAGCTTTTGACAAGTCATTTAAAATATGCTCTATTTTTAGTAGCAAAGGTCGTAGTTGACGTCATTTGTATAAACCGAATAGGTCTTCATACAGGAACGTTTGATGAAACAGTCAAATTCTTTAGACTGGTTTCTTCGAATACATTTTTAATGCTTCTGTAATTTGAGTAACAGCAGCTGGTTGATGGAGGATTGGCATTATTTGTAAAATTTAATAGACTTGTAAACTTTCATTATTCAGCGTTTTTATTTTTAGAAGAAGGGGTTAAGGGGTTGTTAATATTTTTAGTAACTGTGAGTAGTTAAGTGGGATACTATAGGGACAACGGGACTATGCATTAAAAAGACCACTGGGACACTTTAGGGACAATGGAAATTTAACATGGAGAAAAATCGTGGGTCACTTTAGGGACAATGGGAATTTAACATAGAGTTTGGGTCTGTCTAGGGACAAGGGAAATTAACATGGGAATAGAGTTTGGGTTTGTCTAGGGACAAGGGGAATTGAATATGGGATTTTTTTTATTTTTTTTTAAAAAGTTTTTTTAAAATTTAAATTTAAATTTAAATTTAGAAAACGGGTAGGCAATGGAAAGGCTATCTCTTTTCGAGAAATATGGCTGTCCCTGAAAAGGGCCTTTGGGTTTATGTTAATATTAATATTAACATAGATGGCATCTGTCACATCTTCTTCTTCTTCTTCTTAAACTCCTTCTAACTACCGGTCCATACACAAGTACCCTCTTGAGACATCCTTGTCTTTCTATGTAAACTCTCCTCATCCATTGACTAGTATCTGTCCTATCAACAACAGTCCACTTTGACCTGACATACATGAGCATGTCCGTCCTAAACATCATGGAAGACACAAGGGTGGATGACTCAACTGTGGTCCACATCTTGAAGCGACGAGAATAGGTGAATCAATGCAGTGAACTGTGCTTATTTATAGGTACAGGAAGGATTGAAACGGATTGAATTCATTCACCAATCCGAACACGCGTTACAAAATTCAGTCAGCTCGCATCCAATCCGAAGAGAGCAGTCTGTGACGTCACGTGGTCTATATAGATTCGTTAGCGCTTGTGTGCAGTCAATCTATGCGACAGTGATTCAACATGACGGAAACTCAGAAAACGATCCATTGGGGTGCACCAGCAGGGGAGACTGTCCAAGGGAACCCGGACTTACTTTCAGAAGAGGTACACTGGGATTTTGTGGATTTTCTTACCTCGCAAGAATTTGTTCCAGAACCTTCGTTACCTTCTTCATTACCGCAAGTGGAGAATTTTAGACAGAGACAGAAAGAAGAATTGGAGAAATTTATGCAACGACAAAAGGAAGCGGAACAAGCTTTTCTCCTACAGCAACAGCAACAGCAACAAGAAGAGGTAAGAAAAAAACAACAGCAACAACAGCAAGAAGAAGTAGCAGCAAAGAAACAAGAGGGTGAAAATTAAACGGCTACGGTACTGTTGGACATTTTAGCGGAGTTAAGAAGTCTGAAACAAATGTATCAGACTTCTTTATCACGACCGAAGAGAATACGACCTTCCCCAGCTAAACACGCCAACCCTGTGACTAAGCCTGTCGTACCACCCTTAGTGATTTCAACCCAATCATCAGAAGTAGGCCTTGGCCGTGGCAAAGGCTTAAGGCAGTTAAAGTTGATTGGTTAAACTCACTCCTACACCAAAATAAAAAGGCCCTTTTCAGGGCCACCCACATTTCTCGAAAAGAAATACAATTTCAATTTGCCAATAACTCAAAATAAACCCCACCCATTTTACCCTTATAGTACGTGTCTGTGTATGAGTGCGTGAGTGTAGCTTCTTATTTTAAAATCAAAACTCAAAGACACTTACCTTATATCATTCATGTATTCTTTTATCCATTTTTTTACAATCCAATTCACAATTCACCACAGAACACTTTAATTAAAAGTTCATTGACTTCTTCTTTCTCCTTGTTTAGTCTCTCTGTTTTTTGAATTTCTTCACCGTTTTTACCTCATTTACTTCCCTTCTTCTTTTCTTCTCCTGTTTCTTTGCTTCTTTTAAATAGAATTGTCTTCTTTCTTCCTCTTCTTCCTCTGAAGAATCCCTCTCTTCTTCCTCCGAAGAATCCCTCTCTTCTTCTGAAGAATCCTTCTTTTCTTCTGACTCCTCTTGTTTCTTTTTTGGGCAATCTGGAGACCAATGTCCTTTTTCTTTACAATAATAACAGGTATCTTGACTTTTGTCTCTTTTAGTCCCTGTTTTTCTTCTTTTTTGACGGTCTGGACACTCTGAAGACCAATGCCCTTTCTTCTGACAGATATAGCAAGTATCTTGACTTTTATCTCGAAAGGAAGGAGAGTAGTCCGTCGGCTGGTCTGAAGAGAATTTTCTAATGACCCCTCGCAAAGCTCTGACGAAACGTTCCATCTGGGTAGTCTCTTCCATCGTTGTGCTCGGCTTGAGAGTGAAATGAATAGTGAAAGGACAAGACACACACCCTTTTTATATACGCTGGTTTGCCAAGACTATAAATTAGTCTGTGGTGTTTAAACTTGAGTCATTTGACGTTTTGCACTCAAGATGAAACGATCCCATTCATTCGAGAAGAAAGAAGAAGAAGAAAGTAAGAGGCAGAAACGTGATCTATCGCCTCGTACCAGGGCTGAAATCTTGGCACAAATTCATGCCAGTGATTTTGAAGAGGACATGAGTGAACCAGAATCCGAACCCTCTAAACCAAGTTCACCACCCTTAGTCAACCCTGAAAAGTACTATTCCATTCGAGAGACGGAAAAGCGCTCCTCTAGAAAATTTAGAACCACGGCTTACACCTACACGGTGAAGTTTAAAGATTTCAAGGCCGACGAACCCTTGGAGAAAGCAGAAGGGTTTATCACCGAGATGTGGGATTCTTTGCTCACCTCACTCAAGCGACAATGTCAACCCAAAGAAGACGATCGCTTGACACTATCCATAGATCACGACGGTTTGAAATCCCCTGTTTGGATCGAGTTTAGCAGACCTGCAGAACTAACCCCTTCCAAAGTCATGGACAAGATTCAACACGTACAACAATCTAATGACCAGTTTGACATCACCGATGGTAAAGCCACACTGAAAATGGCTCACGTCTCTCTTCCTCAAGGGACAGGACGCAAAAAGATGTTATTGGTGGACGACCTTCGCAACATTAAGCGTAGTCTTGTCCGAATTAACAACCCTCAAGACCAGATGTGCTTAGCCCGTGCCATCGTGGTGGGACGAACCTATGCCAACAAGAACGACACGGTAGAATGGAAAAGAACCTGGGAGAACATTCGAAAATCGAACCGAACCAAACAACGAAACGAAGCAGAACTCCTGTTGCAACAAGCTGGCCTGTCCAAAGACACACCCTGTGGCATTCCTGAGACGCAAAAATTGCAAGATGCCCTAGCTCCACGCTACACCTTGAAAGTGCACCCTCAAGAAATGCGCGAGTCTCTGTTGTTTCGAGGCCAAGACTTTAAGGACGGAAAATACATTCATGTCTATCATCACGATGACCATTTCGATACCATTACCAGTATCACTGGATTCCTGGGATACGGTTATTATTGTGAGAAATGTGATTATGGTTATAACATTCGAGAGCAACACAAGCATTGTGGATTGAAATGCCCAGGATGTTTGGCCTCTCCACCCTGTCTGAGCGAAGAACCAGTGCCTTGTTCAACTTGTCTGCGTACGTTTGTCAGCCCTGCCTGTTACCAGCAACATCTGAAGACGCAAGGTTCACAGCAGAAATGTGCTTGTCAACTCTTGAGATTGTGCCCTACCTGTGGACAAGGCATACTTACCAACAATGCCAAGGCACACGTATGTCGAGGAAAGAAAAAATGTCACATTTGTCACCACATCGTGGACTTGGAACACGAATGCTACGTGCAAAAATACCAACCCCCACCAGAGAAAGAGGACGGTCACAAGAAGAAAGGCAATTTCATCTTTTTCGATTTCGAATGCATGCAAGAGACTGGCATTCACATCCCTAATTTCTGCGTGGCTCATCGAGCGTGCGAGAAGTGCATTCAAGAACCTATCTTCAGTCATTGCCCTCACTGCAGCAAGATTCCTGGAGGGCGTGAAAAAATCTTTCGGGGACCAAACACGTTAGCCGATTTTGCCCAATGGGTCTTAGACCCCATCGACAAGACGTGGAGCCAAGAGGACATCGAACGTTACGGAGATTGTCATCGTCATGCCACGGTGATGGCTCACAATTTCTCCGGATACGATGGACAGTTTCTTTTGAGGTACTATACGGAACATGGCACCGAACGTCCTAAAGTGATTTTGAACGGAGCCAAAATCATTTTCATGCAAGTGGGACAAGTACAGTTTAAAGATTCGATGAGTTACTTGGCAATGCCTTTGAGCCGAATGCCTAAAACGTTTGGAATGACAGAAATGGCTAAAGGGTACTTTCCACACTTTTTCAATACGGAAGCCAATCAACATGCTGTTCTACCCCATTTGCCTGAGGCTCACTATTACGACCCCGACAACATGCGTACCGAACAACGAGAAGCTTTCTACGCTTGGTACCAGGCTCACGCCTCGGACCCTTTCGACTTTCAGGAGAGAAATGTTAAAGTATTGTCGTTCCGACGTGGACATTTTACGGCGTTGTTGTGGAAAATTTCGAGAACTGTTCATGGAACACGGAGGGGTCGATCCTTTGAAAGAAGCTTGCACCATTGCCAAAGCGTGTTCCTTAGTGTACCGCCAACGATTCATGCCTGAAAACACCGTGGCTGTCATCAGTCCTCAAACGACCCACTATGTCAAGCGTCAATACTCGGTCAAAGCCCTACGTTGGTTACATTACTTGTGCGACAAGGAAGACAAATGGATTCAGCATGCCCGCAACGGAGGAGGCGAAAAGACCATCGGAACGTATTCGGTAGATGGCTGGGACTTAGAAAACCCCAAGATCGTGTACGAGTTTAACGGCTGCTTATTTCACGGATGTCCCGTCTGTTACCCTGACCGTGGCACTAAAAATCAGTTTTTGCAACGAACCATGGAAGACTTGTACCAGGACACTTGTCAGCGACGCCTAAAGTTAGAACAGCAAGGATACCAAGTGGTGGAAATGTGGGAACACGAGTACGATCACCGTTTGAAAACCGATCCCGAGTTTAAACGCCTCGTGGAAAGTTACCAGTTCATGGACCCGCTGAATCCGAGGGATAGTTTGTACGGAGGAAGGACCAATGCCACCTGTTTGCTGTACCAAGCCGACGAAGAGAAAGGAGAAGAAATCAAATACTTGGACGTGTGTTCGCTGTATCCCTACGTGTGCAAATATTGTCGCTTTCCTGTAGGGCACCCGCAATTGTTCACGGAACACATCGACCTGAAAAACATTCGACAATACGAAGGCTTGATCAAGTGTAAAGTTTTGCCTCCCACGAACCTATACCATCCCGTCTTACCTCACCATTGTCAAGGCAAACTGATGTTTCCCTTGTGCCGTACTTGTGCCGAAACGTGCAACCAGGACCAACCTTGCCATCACAGCCAGGAAGAACGTGCCTTGACGGGAACCTGGGTCAGCGTGGAATTGTTCAAAGCTCTGGACATGGGATACCAACTGTTAGAAGTGTACGAAATTTGCCACTTTCCCAAGACACAACAGTACCACAAGGGTGACCCTACTCAGAAAGGCATTTTCGTTGACTACGTGGATGCCTTTTTGAAACTGAAACAAGAAGCCAGCGGCTATCCTTCCTGGTGTCACACTCCCGAAGACCAAATACAATTCAAAGAGAACTACTATGCACAAGAAGGCATCTCCTTAGACCACATCGAAAAAAACGAAGGTAGGCGATCGTTTGCCAAAGTGATGTTAAATTGCTTGTGGGGTAAAATGGCACAACGACCGTGTTTACCCAAGACGGAATATTTGACAGAACCTTCCCGCTACTTCCAGATGATTCACGACAAAACCAAATACATGAAACACGTGGACGTCGTTCGAGAGGATTTGATCTTGGTCAATTACGAAGAAGATCTGGACTTTGTACAAGACGACCCTTTTGGAAACGTCATCATTGCGGCTTACGTGACAGCTCATGCTCGCTTAAAATTGTACGAAGCTTTAGAACTGTTAGAAGAACGCGTCCTGTACTTTGACACGGACAGTTGCATTTACATCCATCACCCGAGTCAACAGCACCCTGACATCGAAGGAGACCGTTTAGGAGCCTGGACAGACGAGCATCCCGACGACAAGATTCTAAGTTTCGTCAGTGGTGGTCCCAAAAATTACGGCTACGAATACCGGGACAAACAAGGAGAAGTGCACACGACGTGCAAAGTGAAAGGACTGACTCTGAATCATCGTACCAGTCGAGTGGTCAACTTTGGGGTATTGAAAGAAGCCTTGCAATCGGGAGAGGATGGAAACTTTAAAGTGACCACCTATCAACCGAACAAGATTGTACGTTTACCCACTCACCACATCGTCAGTCGACCCTTGGAAAAAGTCTATCAAATTGTATACCAGAAGCGAGTGCGACTTCCCAATCACTTCACCTTACCGTACGGTCACGTTGGTATTGGCCTGTATATGAAAAGGAACCCTAGGCAAGATCGATAGTTAATTGTTCATTGAAGTAACTTACCATGTCGTTGACGAAGAAGAAACCAGATTGGTTAGGAGTCAAATGTTGGACATCACCGAGACCAGGGTTTTGAGGCTTGGACACAAGAGGTGGCCCAGTATGCACGAGAGTTATTCAAGGAAAAAAGTTACTTTTCAGCCTGTGTTAGTGACGGTGCCAGAAGAACCCGTCACCCAGGACAGGACTGTCGTGGACAGGCCTGAAAGACCCTTTCGGGAGGACACTTGTGTGACCTTACCCCTACTATAGAACTGGTTAGAACTTTACCCAAAACATGTTGTACAGACACTTGTGTTTATTCCACGTTCATGGTTATCATGTGCCTTTTATTCTTGTACTTAAGCCTTTGGCTTTTATGCATTTTTGTCTTTCGTATTCATGTTTGAAACATTCAATAAACGTGTTCTGAAAAAGTACATAAACTCTTGTCTTGTTTGTTTTTCGTGTCACAAGTGACATTTCTCACACCATGGCTACCTCTGCTGTCTCTGCTCCCTCTTCCTCTACTGTCAAAGTCATCGACGAACACTTAGATCGTGCCAGTTGGGAGGCTTTGTATCTTCGCCATCCCTTTAACATGCTCATTGCTGGACCTAGCGGTTCAGGCAAAACCGAATTCGTCAAACGTTTGATCGAACATAAACATCATTTGATCGATCGACCCCCTCAACGAATCGTGTGGTGTTACAAAGAGTGGCAATCGGCGTACAGCCTCTTGCGAGAAAGTCAAGGCGATTCCATCGTGTTTGTGGAAGGCATTCCTAAAGAAGACGATGGCATCGTCTCTGACTCCCGTCTAACCCATTTGGTCATTTTCGACGACATGTTAGGAGAAGACGAAGAAGAAATTAAACTGTGGTTCACGCGCAAAGGGCATCACCGTAATGCCAGTGTCGTTTACATCACCCAAAATTTGTTTCAACAAAGTAAAGCCCATCGCACCATCAGTCTCAATGCGCATTACGTGGTCTTGTTTAAAAGCCCTCGAGATAAATCGCAAGTGCAAGTCTTAGCCAAACAGTTAGGAACGCCTTGGCTGGCTCAGGCGTACGACGATGCCACTCAAACGCCACACGCCTATTTACTCGTCGATTTGAAACCTACCACTCCCGAGGATTTCCGATTTCGTACCCACTTGTTTCACCACTGGTGCCAAGACGGAGGGCCTGTCCTGTACACGTCTCCGTCCTCGACTTCATTTCACTCCCCATAAAAAAATCTATAAAAACCTCAGACCCTTTTTCGTCTGTCTCACTCTCAGTGCGAACATGACGTCCCTTCAGTCGCATCTTCCCGTCAAATTGATTCGTGCCTTGTATGGCATCAGTCGAGAAAAAGATCCACAAACACGAGCTCGTGTCTTAGAAGCTAGTCTCAAAGAAGTCTTACGATGGTTCACGGTGACGGCACGTCAATTACTCCAAGGAATCATTCAGATTCCTCATCAAACCAAACGCTTTTTCGATCGAAACAAAGTCGCTTTGGTCCAACTGGCCGATCCCCGCATCGACACTCAAACCAAAAAACAAATCATTTTGAAACCTGGAGGGAGCGGTACTCTAGGAGGGGTCATCATTCGCTCACTCTTAAGATGGGATCCTAATGCCCCCAAAGTTATCCCCAAGACAAAAGTCCAACGAAGCCCCAAGAAGAAAAAGACCAGGTCCCCAAGGAGAACTTCTCCAGTGGCAGGACCCTCCTCTGACCAGACACCACCACCACCCCGGAAAAAGAAAAGAAGCCCCCAGAAAAAGAAAAGTCCACAGAAAACTAGTCGCAAGAGAGGCACTTCGGCCAGGACGCAACCTTACACTCGCAAACCACGACCTGCCACGGCGGTGACTGCGTCTCCGGCAGCTTCACGTTTGTCCACTTCTCCGTTAATGACACCCAGAACTGAAGAGTACTTGGAGACGTTGATCACACCAAGAACTTCTCCGTTGATGACCCCCAAAAGAACTTCCCCAGTGGCAGGACCTTCCAATTTAGTGGCAGTGGCTGCTGCTCACAAAGTACCTTCTCCCAAAATCAAAGTTCAAGAAAGATCGGGCATGTTACAAAGTTTACTGGATTTGTCCAAGCAAGAACTGGCTCGATTTAGTCCGTTACGTACCCCTGCACGACGTGTCATGCCTGTCCTCAAACTGATACGACGTAAAGACAATCAGTGGCGACGCGTTCCAGTATAAAAAAGGCCTATGACCAAGTCGGGTATCAGTGTTTTTTTGGTGCTCCTGAAGACTCAACGATGTCACCCTCCAGAAAACCCCAAGGAAAGAAAAGGAAAGGACTGCCACCACGTTTAGCCAAACATGGGGACATGTTATCTATCCTGTCCAAAGCTTCTCCACCCCTACGAAAAAAACTCATTCAAACAGCCTCCAAAGAGGTCATCGATACCGTGTGCGAATGTTGTTTGAACGTTTTGAAAGGCACGATCCCTTTGTCCAAACACCAGAAACAATGCTTAAGCAAACATCGTCACGTTCTTCGCCAAATGGTTCAAAAGAAAATTCCCATTCGTCAAAAAAAGAAGATGTTAGTACAACGTGGAGGTATTTTACCTCTCTTGTTAGGCCCCATACTGAAAGGAGTCTTGGGAACCATGTTGGGAGGACTGGTGGGAGCAAGATAAAAAGGCCTCGGAAGTTCCAAGATCTCAGAATCGACCCCTGACAACCCCATGGAAGGACGAAAACTAGCTTTAGTGCCTTACAAACGATGGATGGAATACTATCGCTGGCAAGAACAACACACCCCGCATTTACCTCCCAATCCCAATTTGAGCGAGATGTCCCAGTTACAACACGAATTGCAGTCCTTAATAGATCGCCAAGATTTGTCCGAAACAGAAAAATCGCAAAAGTACGGTCAACTCTTGCAACGACTGCAACTCTTTCACCAGAAAGCTTTAGACGAAACAGCTCTACCCACTCTGAAAGATTTTAAGACCTTGATGAAAAGTCCAGCACCATCACCAGTACCAGTACCAGTACCAGTACCACCAGTACCCGTGACCAAGACAGGAGAAGAAGAGGAAGGGTTTCAAACTCCACCAGAAAAAGTACGCAACTTAACAACACCACCTACCTCCAGAATTGGATGGATTAAAAAGATGATGGTCACCCCTTCTTCATCACAAGAGAAAAAGAAAGTGAAGACAGAAGTGAAACAAGAACCGATATCCCCCGCTCAGACATCCTTCTCCTCTTCGACACCTATTGCTGGCCGCACACGCAAAGCATTGCAATCCAAGAAAATACCCCAAGAGAAAAAGAGTAGCATCCTCCAAGAGTGGGTGTCTTATTAACACACCAATCAACACAAAAAATGGAAAAAGTCTTAGCCAGCATTTACTACGATCCCTCACATCCTGCAGGTTACGCAGGAGTTCAAAAAATGTATCGTGCTGCCAAAACGCGACTGAAAAGTCTCCGTTTACCTCAAGCGCAACGATGGTTACAAGAACAAGCTACCTACACTTTACACAAACCCATTCGACGCAAGTTTGCCAGAAGTCGCACCCGAGTGGAAGGCATCGATCATCAATGGCAAGCCGATTTAGCCGATGTCTCTCATTTGGCCAGCTACAATCGTGGCTACAAATATTTGTTTTGTGTCATCGACGTCTTTTCCAAATTTGCCTGGGTCGTACCCTTGACTTCCAAATCGAGCAGCGAGTTAGTGCGAGCCCTGCAACGGGTGTTGAAACTAAGCGGTCGTCACCCTCTTCGACGGCAAACGGACAAAGGCACCGAATTTCTGAACCAAGCTTTCCAAAAAGAATTAAAGAAACGTGACATTCATTTTTTTACCACCGAGAATCCCGAAACCAAAGCCAGCATCGTGGAACGTTTTCAACGCACTTTGAAAGAACGCATGTGGAAATATTTTACGCATCACCACACTCTGAAGTACATCGACATCTTACCGCACCTGGTGCAAGCGTACAACCAATCTTACCATCGAAGCATCGGACGTGCCCCGCAAGACGTGACTCCCGACAACGAAGTGTTGGTGTTTGAGCGCCTGTTTGGTACGTCCCCGACGAGGGCTGTCCCCGAGAAAAGTGGAATGTTGGCCGTAGGAGATTGGGTGCGCATTGGCAAAACCAAACGCACTTTCGACAAAGGTTACTTACCTAACTGGACGACCGAATTGTTTCGCGTCACTGGACGAGTGCATGGCCGTCATCCTACCGTCTATAAATTGGAAGACATGAACGGAGAAGTGCTCAAAGGAACGTTTTATTTGCCCGAGTTACAACGTGTCACCAAAAAAGAAGACGACGTGTACGACATCGAAAGCATTCTCGAACGCAGAACCCGTAAAGTGGGCAAACGACGTGTCAAAGAAGTCAAAGTACGTTGGAAAGGATATCCACCCAGTTTCGATTCTTGGATCGACGCTTCGCAAGTCATCGACTATAAAAAGAAGTGACCATCATGCCCTTTCACACAGCAGACGCAGCTACGTCGACCACTCCTTCTTCACCTAGTTCTTCTGTGCAAGATTTACAAAAACAACCCTTGTGGGTGTGGTGTGGAGAACGTGTGCCTAAAACGCAAATCGTCTTTTTCTGCCAAATCTTCGTGGTGTATTGTGTCATCGGGGCAGCCATCGCCAATTTGAGTTTGCAACAAGGAGACAAACAATTGTGGACCATTTTATTGAGCAGTTGCATCGGTTACCTGCTTCCTAATCCCTCCCTGAAATTCACCTCGAACGGGAACCCCGGGAACCTTGTGTCCAGTGCCAGTGCCAGTCACCACTTCAATCACAACCAGAACCCCATTTTAGACGGAGACACGCCTCTCACGTCCAGTAACCCCTCGGACAGCCACAGAACTCTGGAATTATGAGTCACCAAAACCAATTTTACTTAACTTTACCCAGTGACAGTTCCATGGAGGTGTTTCCCAAGAACACGTTGTGCTGTTACACGGCCAAATTACCTCAAGCCATCCAGTTAGATCACGAAGCCCATTGGGAAGTGGCTTTAGTAGATATGATTCACCCGACCCAAGTCCTCAATGTCCTTCCCAATCAAAATTTTTTTTGATGTGGAAGTTCATGACGAGCAAATGCAACAGTGGATGGATAGCAATGTCAAATATGACAAGAAAACCCGTACATAAAATCAAAAGTACACCACCTATCACTTGTTCATTCCCCCAGGCTATTATTTTAGTGGTCAACATTTGGTCAGCACCATAACCTCCAGGTTTAATGTCGTGTTTCTGAAAGCTTTGGAGCATGTCAACAAAAGTGTCACCATGGAGTACCACAAAACAGCTCGTCGCTTCTTCATGAAATTTGAACGGAGTAAAATCCTGTCCATTTTATTTTGTCCTGAATTGTTTGACATGTTGGGCGGAGACATGGACATGAGAAAGACCATGATCAAGAAAAACGAATTACCCATCGTTTACGACAACGAGTCTTTTAGCAAGTTATTTCGTGCCCCGGTAGAACTGAACCAAGGACTGAATTTGATGTTTGTGTACTCCGATGTGGTGGAGTATAACGTGGTGGGACACACCTCCGTATCGTTACTGCGTGTCATTCCTTTCAAAGTGGATTCTGCCACGAACACTGACGAGGAAGGTGGAAACACTTACCACGTCCACCGCGAATTTGTACATCCTCACTATTTGCCTGTCAGTAAGTCGTATTTGGACACGGTCAACATTACTATAAAAGGAGATTTGGGACAAAATATTCCATTCACCAAAGGAAAAGTCACGGTGAAACTCCATTTTCGAAAACGGTTTTCTCACGATTCGTAAGTCATGTATCCAGTGTACCGAGGGGTTGCTCGACAGCGAGGACACGGTTTAGGAGATATGTTAAAATCGGCCTTTCGTTCGGTGGCCCCGGTGTTGAAACCGATGGTGACACGCGGATTGCACGCCTTGAAAGATGCGGCACTGACGCAAGGCAAAGAATTTCTCCAAAATGTCATCATCGACAAACAAAACCCTAAAGAAGCCTTCATGAGGGCAGGCAAAAATGTCTTGCTGCAAACGGGCAAAGACATTTTAGGCCAACGAGACACACCTATAAATGCCCTGCACGCTACCGAGTCAGGCATTCAGCAAGGACAAGGCAGAAAGAGAAGACGAAGAAAACACCCTTTCACCAGACTTCAAGCGAGAAAGGCCAAGAAAAGAAGAACCGTTCGAGACTTAGACGTTTTCGATTATTGAGAAAAGAGACCAAAAAAAAAAAATGATGCACCGAGAATCTTGCGCTTGTTCCAAGACGGAACTGGATCTGTTTGCCATGCCCCCCACGATGATGACGATGCAAGAATCCCAGTGGGTGGAATTTCACCCCGTCTCCTCACTGACCGATTCCGCTCCCATCGAGTTTGAAATCAAAGGACAGCCCGAAGATTACATCGATCTGAATAGCAGTTACTTGTACCTGAAAGTCAAAATTCTAGATAAGACTGGAGGTGCTATGGACGATGAAGCAGTAGCTCCCGTCAACAATTTCATGCATTCCTTGTTCAGTGGAGTGGACTTGTACTTGAATAACAAACTGGTCAGTAGCAGCATGGATACTTAACCTTATCGTGCTTACCTGGAAAATCTCTTGACGTACGGAATAGATGCCAAGAACACTCATCTCAATGCCTGTGTGGTATGGGAAGCTGACGAACCTACCAAGTTTGAAATATTGGAAACTGATGAAAAGAAAGACAACAATGATGGATTTGTAGAACGAAGAAAGAGAATCACGGGAGCCGACACAAGTTTAGAACTGATGGATCGTTTGCATTTGGACATGTGGTTGCAAGAAAAGTATTTGCTGAACGGGGTGGATGTCCGTCTGAGACTGAATCGTAGCAGTGCCGCTTTCCATTTGATGGCTGATAGTGACGGTTACAAAATCAAAATCCTAGAAGCCAGACTCTACGTACGCCGTGTGGAAGTGTTACCTAAAGTGGGAAACGACATCAGTCAGACGTTGAGCAGAACGACCGCCAAGTATCCCATACGACGCGTGGAAGTGAAAACCTTCACCATTCCCAAGGGACAGCGATCCATGATCGAAGATCATCTGTTCCAAGGACAGTTACCCAAACGTTTGATCGTTGGTATCGTCGAGAATACAGCCTTCAACGGAGCTGCCGAAAAAAATCCTTTCTACTTTCAACACTTTGGCGTGTCCAAAATCGAAGTCAGTCGCGATGGCAAGACCTTGTGTACCCGACCTTTCGAACCTGACTTTACCAAGAAGAATTACTTGAGATCGTACTTGTCCCTGTACGAAGCCACCGGACAGTTAGGAACCAATACCAGTCACGGTATTACGTACGAGGATTATGCAGGAGGCTACGCTTTGTGGGCTTTCGATTTCACTCCGGACCAAGGCAGCGACGAGGGACATTTCCACCCTATAAAATCCGGCCAGATTCGTGTGGAAATTCAGTTTAAAGACCGAGACCCTGATGAAACGGTGAACGTCATCCTGTATGCAGAATTCGATAATGCCATAGAAATCAACAGTTTGAGAGAAGTCATCCTAGATTACTAGAAACCATGGAAGACTGTTATCCCTCTTTACCTAGTGGAGAAACTTTTAGTGTTGCATTGTTGTTAAAAAAATGTTAGAGTTGTTGTTTAGTGTTAAGTGATTTTTGAATAAAAAATGTTGTGTTTTGGAAAAAATGCCTTTGTCTTTTGTTTAGCTATAAGAATGTTGGATTGATGCTCTTTCATTTCTTACTATCCCTCTCATGACACTCACTAAACGTTGCGACTCAAAAACCGTGTGGGGGATGTTTTCCTTCACGTCCGCGCTTTGACTTTAAGAACCGGGTTGTTTCCAGTCTAACCATCCATTGTCGACTCATCCTCCTAAGAAGATGTGCTCCAAACTAGCTAAACTCAACGAAGCCTACGTGAATTTGCATAGGGTCAGACACAGTCTGATGCCGAAGCCAGAAGAAATAGAGAATGTGAGAATGTTAAAAATCACTGAAGACCTGATAGAAGAGCTCTTCAGAGAAGAAATGAACAGGGAGAAAGAAGAATGGACAGAGAAGTACAGACTTCAGAGACAGCAGCAACAACAGCAGCAGCAGCAGCAACCTGAACCTGACAGAGGCTTTGTCGATTGCCGTATCGACACCAAAGAGTTCTTCTTTTCTTTCCGAAGAAGCAGACCTATCGCCAGAAAGTCTATCCTCAGAGGACATCGCATTCTTAGAAACTAAAAAAACAATGCCATAGCAAACAAAAAAAAACAGCCCTTTTCAGGGCTACCCCAATACTCTAGAAAAGAAATAACGATCGATTTGCCAATGTGTGTAGGTAGAGTAGTGTGAAAATAAACACTAACTCTTTTTTAAAAAATGTGAGGGTATGTGTTTGTGTGTTAGTAAGTGCTTAAGTAAGTTGGTATGAATAGTAGATTAAAATCATGTTTTTTTTGGTGTTTGAGGTGTATATTTGGAGTTAGATTGGATTGCTTTGCGTATGTGGATAGTCTATTGAAGTGATTTATAAAAAATTTTAAAATAGTGATGGGTAGCATAAAAAAGTGAGTGAGTGTTTCTTTTAGGTCCGCGCGTTGTTGTTTTTGGTCATGATGTAGGTAACATCAATTTTACGTTTTTTTAGGGGGATGTTTTCCTTCACGTCCGCGCTTTCACTATAAATTGAAACTCGCTGGGCAGTCTAGCTACCCTTGTTGATTGATCAACACCAAAAATGAACACGAGACTGTCTAAACTGTTGGAACTTCATGTGCATCTGGAATATGCCAGGCGCCTGTTGAATGAACTGGCCGCGGAAGCCATTGTGGAGGAGGGAAGGATAAGAGAGGAGGAGGAAAGAAGAAAAAAAGAAGAGGAGGAGAGAAGATATAAAGAAGAAGAAGAAGAGGAAAGAAGATACAAAGAGGAGGAGAGAAGAAACAAAGAAGAGGAGGAGGAGAAGGAAAAGAAGAGAAGAAGAATAAATTTCAGAATCCCAGAGAGCGAAAATTGGGATTCTGAAGCGACATATCCTGCCTCTGCTCTCTCCCCCAAAAAAGTAAAAAGTAACTGGGGGATAAGATGTGTATGTGGCGCCAGGCCTGGAAGGTGCCACCATTAACCAGGTGTCCATGAAGTTCCAAAAACAACAGCCCTTTTCAGGGCTACCCAATGCTCTAGAAAAGAAATAACCATCAATTTGCCAATGTGTAGGTAGAGTAGTGTGAATATAAACACTAACTCTTTTTTAAGATAGTGTGAGGGTATGTGTTTGTGTGTTTGTGTTTGTGTGTTTGTGTTTGTACCCGCTCACGTACGATTGTGTGGATAGTAGATTATGGATTTGTTTATCGTTTCTTAGCGTATGTGTTTGTGTGTTTGTGTTTGTGTGTTTGTGTTTGTACCCGCTCACGTACGATTGTGTGGATAGTAGATTATGGATTTGTTTATCGTTTCTTAGCGTATGTGTTTGTGTGTTTGTGTTTGTGTGTTTGTGTTTGTGTGTTTGTGTTTGTACCCGCTCACGTAAGATTGTGTGGATAGTAGATTATGGATTTGTTTATTGTTTCTTAGCGTATGTGTTTGTGTATTTGTGTTTGTGTGTTTGTGTTTGTGTTTGTACCCGCTCACGTACAATTGTGTGGATAGTAGATTATGGATTTGTTTATTGTTTCTTAGCGTATGTGTTTGTGTGTTTGTGTTTGTACCCGCTCACGTACGATTGTGTGGATAGTAGAGTATGGATTTGTTTATTGTTTCTTAGCGTATGTGTTTGTGTGCTTGTGTTTGTGTGTTTGTGTTTGTACCCGCTCACGTACGATTGTGTGGATAGTAGATTATGGATTTGTTTATTGTTTCTTAGCGTATGTGTTTGTGTATTTGTGTTTGTGTTTGTGTGTTTGTGTTTGTGTGTTTGTGTTTGTACCCGCTCACGTACGATTGTGTGGATAGTAGATTATGGATTTGTTTATTGTTTCTTAGCGTATGTGTTTGTGTATTTGTGTTTGTGTGTTTGTGTTTGTGTGTTTGTGTTTGTACCCGCTCATTGAGTCATCCACCCTTGTGTCTTCCATGATGTTTAGGACGGACATGCTCATGTATGTCAGGTCAAAGTGGACTGTTGTTCATAGGACAGATACTAGTCAATGGATGAGGAGAGTTTACATAGAAAGACAAGGATGTCTCAAGAGGGTACTTGTGTATGGACCGGTAGTTAGAAGGAGTTTAAGAAGAAGAAGAAGAAGATGTGACAGATGCCATCTATGTTAATATTAATATTAACATAAACCCAAAGGCCCTTTTCAGGGCCAGCCATATTTCTCGAAAAGAGATAGCCTTTCCATTGCCTACCCCTTTTCTAAATTTAAATTTAAATTTAAATTTAAAAAAAACTTTTAAAAAAAAAAAAAATCCCATATTCAATTCCCCTTGTCCCTAGACAAACCCAAACTCTATTCCCATGTTAATTTCCCTTGTCCCTAGACAGACCCAAACTCTATCTTAAATTCCCATTGTCCCTAAAGTGACCCACGATTTTTCTCCATGTTAAATTTCCATTGTCCCTAAAGTGTCCCAGGGGTCTTTTTAATGCTAAGTCCCATTGTCCCTATAGTATCCCACTTAACTACTACTGTGCCAATATGTGTGGCAGATCATCACTTGTTCAAAAAAAAAATAATAAGTAAATTTTGTAAAATTATGTGGAACGGTTTTGGACAAGTTCTTTTATATGTTTTTTTTTCTATAAGCAAAAGTGGATTTATTTGATGACCGTTCAGCATTATGTGTTTAAATATTTTTTCAAACAACTTTTTTATTGGCAGAATGTTCTTTATCAAATTTGCTTGAAACGTAAAATGTTTGTACGCTTTACCCGACAGCATGACCATTATAACGACATAATTCATGTTTCAGAAGAAGTTGAAAATAAAAGATTTTGACTGACACACAAGAAACGATGGACAACGCATGACGGACACACAGCGTCGAAAGCCACGGGTGATAATCCGCTACACTCCTGTATCACCCACACCCCCACCCCCGCTGAGATTTCCTCGCTTCTCATCAATTTGACTAAAATCAGATCTATGCTGTTATACATGAAGATCTGACAGCGACCGCTTAGGGGTCATGTTCTGGGAACCTATGATATTACCATATTACAATTTGTTTCATAAATCGTCTTTAATTTATCATGTAGCTACAATGAAATAGTTGTCAGTCCAACTATATCGCCGTAGTGCACTTTCAATACTTGTTACATTTTCCAGACAGAATACAAATAATGCAAATCAAATAAAAGTTCATTTTTTTAAAATTTGAAAGGTCATGTGCATGTTGGTCTTTTCTCCTCTTAATGTACTATTGATTTTCTCGCTAATATAATTAGGTTAATTGCTTCTAATTACTCTGCGTTATATATATATATATATATATATATATATATATATATATATATATATATATATATATATATATTCCATTTGCAAGTGTTTTCCGAATGTGTACATAGTCTTGACTCTCTTGTATATTTAACTTTTTCTGTTTGTATAACTGTCTCCTAAGTGTGTATTTATCGTTACAGCTGTATATCTTAAATTTGTATGTGCTTTTATATATAATTTATTTGTTTGCATGGAATTTTTAGAGCAAAAATTGATTTTGTATATAAATAAGACTTGAAAATCTAGTAACATAATTAGATTAGTATGCATGCACGACTGTCTGTCTGTATGTCTGTATGTCTGTCTGAATGTCTGTCTGTCTGTCTGTATGTATGTATGTCTGTATGTGTGTATGTATGTATGTGTCACGAAATTATGTCATTTAAGCTGTCATTGAATTACATTCTGAAGTGAATACAGCATGTCCTGTTGCCAGTTTCGTTACCCATTATCTATTTTTGGTCCTATGAAACTCTCACGATGTATATATATTTACTCAATAAACAGATCACAACGAACTACTGTCATGTGCACGCTGAACTTGAGTACTAAGCTTGAATCAGTATAGGCGCATGGAATGATACCTTGTCAAGATGGTGTTTTTTTCACGATAGTGGATATCTTTCAGTTGTAGTGGTACATAATAATCACACCTTCCCTGTTTCTTTCCATCGGTTGAGTTTAACACAGTATATTCCTTTGTTAGATGACTTGCATTTTTTTTAGACGTCAGTTATGTCAGTCAAATTGGACATAATACAGTGCTGTCAGATTTAACAGTGTCTATTTTAAGTTTGCCATCATCGTTTAACCGAGTTGACAACCTGGTACGAATTACGAACGTTTTTAGTAAATGAGGAAAAGGATTTCATCTTCTTATGGTCCCTTTTCTTGTATAAGAAATCGCTTATGATATTGGCTATCACGTTTTATTTGTTTAAATGTAGTCTTATATTTTGGACGCGTACATACAATGTATAGTAGGCATGTAGCCCAGAACAATGGTTGTGTTGGCCTATTCATGCGTGACCCAATCGTACAATGTCGTGATTTTGCTCGACTTGATTATATTCCAGTGTTCTCCCACAGTTTGTGTGTGTGTGTGTGTGCATTTTCATTTCCTTTCTCCTTTCATATTAATTTCTTTCTCCTCTCTTTTTATTTGCATTTCCTTCTCTTCTTTTTCTTTCTCTTCCTATGCTCTCTCCGCTACATTTTCTTTTCTGCCATTTCCTTCTGAAGCTTTCTTAAACGCCTTCTAAAACGCATATAAGACCTAATGTAAGACCAAATACACAGCACAGAAGACATAACGTAAGACAAAATGCACAGCACAGAAAACATAACGAAACAAATGAACAGCATATAATCTGTGTATGTGTTTGATCTGGATAATTAACGTAGCTTTAAAAAAATTCAGTCATATCGCAACGATGTCTGCAGTGTGGCATTTTATAGAGATGTCTAGCACTGGGGGTGGGGGGCATCATGCCGCAGACATGTAGCATGATGTCCCACCCAGTCACATTATCCTGACAAGGCTGACCAGTCCTAATGCAAACCGTATAATGCTGAGCGCCAAGCGAGGCAACTGTTGGTACCATTTTTATAAGTCTTTGAAATGAATCGTTCGGGTTTCGAACCCGCGACCTCACGCTTCCGAGGCAGACGCTCCATAAACAAAGATATGATGTAGCACTAAATTCACAGCATACAATAAAACATACACCACATAATGACGTTTGCAGAACATATAACAGCAAATGAAATAAACATAAATATATTTTAAAAGTACACATCATATAAAACCATACAAAATAAACAATACGAAATTCACATCATATAATAAACAATATAATAGTAAGTATATAATGTGTAAAAAGGAATGAACAACATACAACATTGTTTCCAAGTCATGCATTTGAAACGGGCCTCTTAGGATTTGTCACGTTCCATAGTGATAACTTCCGTTTGCAGTGTACTCTCCGTCTATCAGGGACTGAAAGCGGTACCGTATTCCGTCATACATAAACACAATAAACGTTCAAATAATTGATTTTATTTCTTCATATCTTGTAGACTGATGTTTTACTAATGTTTTATGCCCATCTGAGGGACTATATGTTGGTAACTTCCGTTTGCGATGCACTTTACCTTAAAAACTTAAAAGGTTTTACGGTATTTCATTCTTTTTGAGGTCGTTCTATGGATTTTCTATTGTTAGTAATGACTACCAAATCTGATCTCGAATCTCCACTATTTGTAAAATTCTGATGAGTGTATTGCTTTAAGTCGCAAAATACAGATTTGGTATGATTCAGACTGACTCTGAATTTGGCATGATTCACTCATAACCATATTTAGTATGATATACTCGGATTCAGATTCGGCTACATTACGTCTCTTGTGGTTTAGTTTAATGTGATGCGACTATAAAAGGCAACCGTATAGAAATAGTTTCATGTTTTCAGTTCACGTTAACAAGGAATCCTTTTGTTCGATAAAACTTTGTTCCATGAAACTTCAGCACAAGGACTAAATCCAATCACCTCTACCTAGAAGAATAAAGACATTAAAGGTAAGAAACCACTATACTACGGTGCGTTCCGTGAACGTAGGTCAAATTCCGTTATGCGATTTTTGTAGATAAAGTTGTTTAAATATTTTTTTATTTCTACAAATGGTGGCCATACTTTATAGCAGATCGGCATCATTTTTCTGAAAGTACTTCTGGGTAAGAAGCTTTCCGCCAACTTTAGTTGAACCCAGAGAAGCGTATTTTGCGAATTTCTTATATTTCATAACAGAGGCCATATTTGATAACGGGTAGATATCGTTTGTTCGGACTAATATTACCTTCATTCGGGATGCCTTCTCATAAATTCGACAATATTCTCAAGATGGTTTTGTAGTAATGGTAGCCATATTTGACGCAAATCTGCGCCACTTACAAATTTTTCAAAGTCTTTCATGTCTGGATGATGTCTGTTAAATTTGGTAAATTTCTTTGAGACGAATTTTAGTAAATGTTCATTTAAAGGTTTCAATATTTTAAGTACAGTGTCCATATTTTATTTCAAATCGGTATGATTTTGAACAAGCTTTACACGATATTGCATTTTGCAGAGTAAAAAACATAAATCGTTTTACGTTTTAGTAAAAAGTAATTTATTTTGTGCTCTGATTTTAGAAACAGTGATTAATTTATTGGAGAATCATCAAATATGTACAAACGTGAGAGTTCTTTGAGCCAGGATGCTTTGTCAAACATGGTCAAATCCTGTTTGTCAGTTCTCTTTAAGAATGCATTCAAGTATTTTTCTATTTTCCTTCTGAATTATTATTATTTATAGCAGATACGTTGAAAATAGCAAACGTTGACAGACTCACGCACAAGAATGAAGGTCTATACCACTAAATCTCAAACTTTCGCTCAGTTTATCTTTTCTCTTTTCAGGTATTGAATAATTTTGATACGAAGAAACTGAGTCTACGGACAGGTATTATTATAAGAGAAGCCCAAGGATTGTATAATTATATCTGATCTCAAAGAAAACTTGTGACATCAATTCAAACGGGATCCAAGTTTTATTAACTGGAGCTTTCTATTATCTTCGTAGAAGTTAACAAGGACGAATTCAGTTCAGATGGCCCAGTGTAAAGCTAACTTTGATTACAAAGGTGAAGCAGAGGGATATATCAGTCTCATGATAGGTGATCTGTTGATGAATACAGAGAAACATGATAATGGTTGGTATATGGGTAAAAACATGTCGACAGGAAAGGTAGGATTTTTCCCTGGGTCCCATGTCACCCAATGCACTGACTCTGAGCCAACCAAGACCTTGAAACAATGTGAACCTTTGCCTTCAAAGCTAATCACAGCAAATTCATCACAAAGTGACACCTTGGTAGTCCATGAGAGTGCTAAAGGACAAACTAGTGATATCACAATGAAGGAAAGTACAGGAGATATCAGGAAGGGGCCTCCACCAAGACCTCTTGTACCAGCACAGGTAAGATGGAAGAATATATCAAATGAAAGAAATGGCAATGAAGAAACTCCATCAGTTGATAATAAAAAAGAAAACACAAGACACAAACCACCTGAACTACTTGGCAAATTCTCCTCGAGCAAAGAAATTCTGACCCAGACAGGTAGAAAACTATTCCTAACTGACAAAGACCAAAACAGAACCCTAAAAGCAATATTTGGAGCGATAACTGGGGTTTTCCTGGGTGGACTGATATTTCTTGTCCTGAGGTATTCATTTGGGTATTCCGATTTGGAAGCTGGTATCACATTTGCCATTGTAACAGTTTTAATATCAGTCGGTCTAGCCTTGTCCATGCTTTTCCGCTGTGTTGTTGCACTCGTAGTTCCAAATTTTTTCACAGGGAAGGGACGTGCGGTCATCTTGTCCATTATATTTGGCTTTATGCTGTCTCATACTGTTCAAAACATCAAAAACAACATGGAGGAGGTGGCAATAAGTATGTCCTGTATTGCAGATCTTGCCCTAAATCAGACACGAGACCTTCAGGGGCAACTGAAAAAGCCATTGGTACAAGCTGCAGAATACATTGACAGGCAGAAAAATGTCCTCAGACAGTTACAGTATGAGATGGGTAAAGGGATTTTACCCGTCAACACGAGTCTGACGAAAATGGATGAGGAAATTATAAAAATACAAAATACTGTGGATTCCTTTAAAGAGGTGAGATTATTATTTTCAATCTCCTGGGTGATCGAGAGCTCGACTTTACATATCTTTTTTATTAACTGTTAGCAATTTCGACAGATTAGTGAAAGACATTTTTGAAGACGGTAAACAAAATATAAGTTGGAAAAGTGAACTTCACACGATAGTGCTATCGTTCAATACATTTTATACCAACTGTAAGTGTCTGTTCATTTGGTACCAAATGTAAGTGTCTGTACTTTTGATACCAATTGTAGGTACCTGTTCATTTGGTACCAACTGTAAGTGTCTGTTCGTTTGGTGCCAATTGTAAGTGACTGTACATTTGGTCCCAAGCGTAAGTGTCTGCACATGTTATGTAGCACCTCTAAAACCCAAACTGATTCAAATCGAGATCTCCGCCATAACAGAAATCTCACGAATACTGATATAAGATTATATATGTTGACCTTCAGAATCACGAGTCAAATTACAGCTATCTCAATTATGAAAGTGAAAAACTTTAAACGTTTCTAACATTATTAACATTCGGAACATAACGTTTCTAACGATTACTAATAATAAATACAACGCTTTATCTGATATTTTCCACAAAAAAAGAAGAAACAAAAGAGGGGAAAGCAAATTCTAAATGTTGGCAGAACAAAACTCTTTCTCGGTGCATGGCAGGTGGATGATTCAAATTTTGAAAACATTACTTAAATACGTGTTTGATTTTTAGTTTAACCTATATTTACTACTACAATTACTACTACTACTACCTTTTTCAATGGTGATGGTGGAAGTAATGGTAATTATGGTAGTGATTTTTGTTTAATACTTAAAAATTTGGAGTTTGCCTAAGTGTATGCAATTCAGATCTACTTTATCGATAAAGCTGGCAAGCAAGATAACGCTACACGTTTCCATTGGATTAATTTTCGTATGGCTCTTTCTCTGGCGATCTTAGCATTAGACAGTAATGACTATTTAGATGATACCAATATGAATTTAAAGTTATCCAATTTCAGAACTGTTTTCCAAATATATCAGCTTTTGATGAGTGCAAACAAGAATGCGTCAAAACTCTGAAGATATCGTAAGTGTCAAATTCATGCGAACTGGGCATAATGCTTTTTGTAAATCGGTATGTATTTTGATCTGGACATGGTGCCATTTGTAACTGGGCATGATATCTCTATGTGGGCTTGCTATTTCCATCTGAGTTTGATGTCATATGGATCTGTACATAATGTTGTTTGAAATTTAGCATGCTATTTGCATGTGGGCAAGATACAAGTTATAACGGGGCATAATATTATTTATATATGTGCATGATGTTACTTCTAACTCGGCAGGCTATGTGAAACTGGGCAGGATGTTTTTAGTAACTGGGCATGATATTCGTATCTGGGCATCATGTTGTTTGTAACTGGCCATACTTTTGTGTCCGAGCATGATTTTATTTGCAACTGTGCATTATATTTGTTTTGGGAATGGTGTTCTCTGTACCTTGGCATGATGTTATCTGTTACAGAGTATGCACTTGGTATCCAGGCATGAAGTTATTTCTCTGGTCATGATGTGTTTTCTCTGGGCATGATGGTATTTGCAACTGGATATACTATTTGTATCTGAGCATGATATTTTTTGTAACTGGGCACGATGCTGCTTGCATATAGGCATACTGTAACATGAAACTAGGTATTCTGTAACTTGAACTGGGCATAATGCAGTTTGGGACTGGGTATACTATTGTAACTGGGCATTTTATGTTATTTAAAACTTAGCATGCTATTTGGAACTGACATAACTTATCGTTTTATTTGGAATTGGGAATAGTGTTATTTGTATGCACTAGTTTTAACTGATTATGATGTTACTTGTATCTGGGTATATTATCTCTATCTGGGTATACTAATTTTATATGGGCACATTGATATTTGTACCTAGGCATGTTGGTATTTGTATTTAACATATTACATAAAAGGAGTATATCAATAATTCGTTAGTGACACTTAAAGGTAAAAGTGTTTCTGCATTGTTCAAGTCCGGTCTTCTGGCAGTCAGACTGAATATGCATACTATATTGTCTTGCCCTTCTCTGTCTTTTGGTGATAAAATTGTTATAACTGATAAATGATCACATTACTATACACTGTCAATGGTCATATTGATATGCACTGTCAATGGTCATATTGATATACACTGTCAATGGTCATATCATTATACACGTGTAACAGTAATATTACTATACACTGTCAATGGTCATATAATCATACACGTGCAATGGTAATATTACTATTCACTATCAATGGTCATATTACTACATAATATCAATGGTCATATTGTTATACACTGTCAATGGTCATATTGCTATGCGCTGTCAATGGTTATATTACTATACTCTCTCAACGATCATATTGCTATACACTGTCAATGGTCATATTGCTAAACACTGTCTATGGTCATTTTAATATGTACTGGAAATGAATCATATAACTAAGTGCATATAATGGAAATTGGTCATATTGTTATACACTGTCAATGGTTATATTACCCTACAATTTTAATGGTCATAGTTCTATATGCTGGTAATAGTGATATTTTTTTAAATATATGAAGAAAGCTTGGTTATTTGCTAATTTTATTCGTTTATTTCTTTCTGAGCAATTTTGTTCCACAGCCGATTTATTAATAACATATTGGCTAATTGGCATGAATAAATTTCTCGCTTTTAGTTCACTTTCGTGGTTTAAATGTTACGAATTATTACCTGGTTTAAATACAATTTATTAACCGAGTTCAATTTACGGATCGGTCTCTGCAAGAGCGTTTCATATTAGAAGATCAATATAATAGCTTCAGTCATATACATGTTATTGTTAACAAACTGTACACCAGTTTTAGAACTTAACTAATGAATAGACGTGCATGAGTTATTATGTAACATTCAAAATAAGGTAACGATTATATTTAAAAATTGTGTTCTAAAGTTTGATTTTGCGAGTGTATGGAAATATTACACTTTCAGTGAATCATGTATGTCTTAGATGTGACGCTTGCTCAAATGATAGATAGTCATAGTGTTTAAGCACACGTAACATAATGACAGTTCACTTAACTACTTTTCCTATAGATCTGTCACTCGCCTGCTGCCGGCAGAGGTCCCGGACCCATGCGAACAGATATGCCAGAAAGTAATGGACGCACTCAAAGATAGTTGTAGATTCCTAACACTTTCAGATGATGAGCTAAGGAAGGCAATAAACACAACTGAACAAGCCTTGAACGGTGTGGTCAATTATTTCACCGTTAACCTGTCCACAACCATGGATTGTAATGCCGATGTTAATTCAAGTCGATCCGCAGAAAGCATTCAAAAAGAGGTGAAGGAAGAATTAGAAGCTAAAACTGGTGCTTTTCTTCACTTTATAAAAATCCTGGAGAAAGTTCTATCCCTGACATTGATTCTTTTATTTCTGCAATCCTTTTGGTATGTACGAAATTATCTGGCACGTGATTCCTATGACAACATATACATTACCAAACGTTTCAAGGATCTGGATCAAGAAAGAAAAGATTGTGGATTGAGTTGTGTATTGCCACTGAAGAAAAAGGAGAAAAAGTTGTACATTGACACCAGTTCTTGTCGTATCACATTAGTGGAAATAGGTCACGGCAGATTTGGCCTGGCTCAGATTGGTATGCATTTCTTGCTGTGTCTTAGTGTGCTCTTGTTTGACTATCTTCTCTACTATATCCTTGATCTTTTGAAACGGCACGGGAACGTCAATATTCTGTACAAGGGCAGTTCGGAATTTCAGCTTAACGTCGATGGAACTGGATTTGTTGCCAATTTTTATCGAGAACTCATTCAGGAATTAAACATCAATGAGAGCTATATTGGTGAACTGAATTTGACAGATTGTCTGCCGGACCCCTCCATGCCAGACTCATCGAACATTCCCGTCTACATAGTCCTTTATCTTATTGCCGTCCTCTTCGTTCTCATGAAAGAATGTGCATCACGAGCTCGCAGAAAAATCACTGCTTACTACTATCCAAGACAGGAAGAAGCACGAACTCAATATCTCCATAAATTAATTCGACACAAGCGAATCAGTGTTCGGAAATTCTTGCGCCAAAAGATCAACTCATCTTATAAGGAAAAATGTGTCAGTGAGCAACTACAGCTGATGACGTGGCTGTCATTAAAAATCCCATGTCTTGCAAGATGTCTTTCACGAAAAGACAAAATATGCCTAAGCTGTGAGACAGCTGAGGGGGGATTTCAAGACGTTGGTCTGGTGAAATGTTCCGGTGACCAATGCAATGCCTATTACTGTACAGATTGTTATGAAACTCTGAATAAAACGTGTCCATTGTGTTCAGTGGACGATGTGGTCCATAGAGAATAATAGTTCATTACTGTAACATTGGAATCGTACAAGTGTATACAACTATTCTTTGTTAGTAATGTCCACTACCGTATGGAATACGGATTATGAAAATGGGCCTGAATTAGAGTTCTTTGTTTCAGCTAATACTTTTTCTTTTATTGATATTGCATGCTTTCTTTGAAAATGTTTTATCTACATCTTCTACTACTGTTGCAGACTTATCATCGGAATATATTACATTGACAGTGCTCAGACGTTTCATACGTATGCATTATATTGAAATGACAGGGATCAGGTTTTTCATACGTAGGCATTATATTGCAATGACAGGGATAAGCTTTTTCATACGCAGGTATTTATATTGAAAGTGAGCTAACTTAGGATCACTGTCATTGCTTTGACAGTGATCAGGTTTTTCATACGAATGTATTGCATTGCTTTGACAGTGATCATGTTTTTCATACGAATGCAATGCATTGCTTAGACAGTGATCAGGTTTTATATACGTATAGATATCATTGATATTGACAATGAGCAAACTTAGGATACGAATGTATTGCATTGCTTTGACAGTGATCAGGTTTTTCATACGAATGCGTTGCATTACTTTGACAGTGATCCGTATTAGTACAAAGGAAAACAATATTTTTTGTTTTCATTTTCACATTTAGATTGGTTGATTCGAGTTGATGCATATGTACTTATTTTTCTATAGCAATTGGTGTTACGGCTAAAGCTTCACTTTGTGTCCATTGGAAAGGCTTGTAGCTCCCTTTTTCCCGACATGATAAAGAATTTAATGTGTTAAACGTACTGTTAAAACCAACAAAAATGTTACCTTCTCATTAGCATACAAACCAAATTTTGTCATTTGAAACTACCTAATATTGCATATATTCACCTTTACAAATATACTTATATTTGCATATACTTATATTTACATATACTTATATTTATATATACTTATATTCATATATACTTACACGTATATAACCTTATAGTTATATTTGTATATTCAGAATATAATGTTTTCAAAAATCACAGTTTACACTGAAATTGTTACAGCTTTGCACAAATGAGGTACTAACAGTTTGCAAACAACCAATTTGGGCGTTAAAGGGTTCGCAAATAATTATTTAGGAATGCATTTTGCAAATACCATCATCGCCTAAATTTTCTTCTGACAATCTTTGCAGATAGGTACTTATACAAATATTTACAGTTAATTTAATTAGACGTACCTGTCTTACATGAGCAATAATTTTCAAGACGGGTTTTATTAATTTTTACACTGCAGTTAGTTTGCAAGCACAGACCTTGATTTTTAAATATCTACAAATATTATGACATTGTGATCCGTATATTTAGTCAAACACTGGGCTAGAAATCTGAGTTCTAAGTTACTAATTTTAAAGCATATACCAATTTTAAAATAATGCATGTTACTGTTGTATGTGTGTCTGTGTGTGTGTGTGTGTTTCCAAATATAAAATAATAATTTTCACATGCGTGTGTGTGTGTGTGTGTGTGTGTGTGTGTGTTTCCAAATATAAAATAATCCTCTTCCAATTAGTTTATGGAGTTTAGTTTACTTGGAAAACCGCGTCTAAATAACAGAAAATGATACTTTGAGAATTAAACGAAACCCGTTTGAAAACACAGAACCAATCTTTCAAGAATACCAATGACTGTATTATTGCATATCAATACAGCATTTCCAAGCAATATTTTGTAGCCTCCATTTTAGTTTTCTCTGTGACACGTCAACAGATTATTATTGTAATATGTGGATTGATAAGAAATAAATATATGTCTAATTTTCTCGACAGAGTGTATGAATAATATTTAAATGAATAATTGAATAAATACCCAAAATGTAAACGTTGTGTGTGTGTGTGTGTGTGTGTGTGCCTAATGACTGAGTGTTTATATCTATCGTTCATTAGTGTATATTATATATCTATTGTTCCTACAGACGTATCATCCCAGATGTCCGGATACAGACCACTTGACTCTTAACTCTGGTAAATTGAACAATGTGGAGATTTCCTATCGTCGTCAACATCATGTGATATATGAATAAATCCCTGCATTAACACTGATTTTGGAAATGATATTATTCACAGCCCGAAATAAAATGTTTAATATCTTTTTTTAGATAGAAAATCAAACTGGCGGGTGACTCGAAACCTGCTTTCAAATTCAGTATTCAGTATACAATACATGCTGATGGCTAATTCTGCTAGAGTAAGCATGTTTTTAAACAATTATCAGTTAATTTTGGCTTATGACAATTAGTTTTTCGTTTAACTCAACTAGGAAATTTGATACTGAGGAAACTGTTTCTAATGCGATGATTGAAAGCGGGCATTTCCAGTAAGTATAAAATAAGAGAGTTTTTGAATCACTTTATCTGCTTCTCAGGTAGATGGAAGTCTGTGAGATTTTTCTTCTGTAAAACTTGATGATAAAAATGGAAAGCTGTAGCGTTTTATATGTTCGCAGAGGTACAAATGTGCCCGTCCAGAGGTACAAATGTTAAACTTCAACAACTTGGATAAGACGAAAATGTGGTCCTGGTCGACAAAGCGGAGTTACTAGACGATATGTACCAAAAAACTAATATTTTGTTTCTAACTGATAACTGTGGGACTCATGACAAAGTAACAAAGAAATCAAATCTTGTAATCAAGCAAGCTATCAGTGGTAGTTATTTTGAAATATCAGTATGGGTGATAAGTACAACTCCATAATACAATAGTTCAGAGAGCTACCACAAAAGAATCATTTAATACCAGATACAATACAAATAGACAATGCAGAAAAAGAACCTTAAAGAAACTTTAAATGAGACCAGAGTTTCCCATCTTCGCTAGCCAAGGTTGCGATATGATAACCCTATCTACACTTTGGAGTATCGAGCAGATATTAATGTGCTTCGGGTCTGAGAATTTCACTGGATGCGGCGACAAGCCACCGCCTCCAATCAAAATTAATTTGGTAAAATATTGAACACTGTTTCTACATGATCGACAAGGGAAACTTGAATGGACTGGTAAATAAGGAATTTACAACTGTCGGTCCGTGTTTGCAGAAATACCTTTCACTGAAATAAATATGTAATGGCTTCCCTATGGTACGTAGTCATACTTTCGATGTTAAACTTACAAAGTATCCTTTTGTGATGTACAATGTTCCGCTTGGTTAGATGGCATTACCTACTAAGGGAGGCAACTCATGAAATCCAATAGATATCGCTAGGACAAAGCACTAAAATATCTCTTCGATCCGCCAAGGTGTAGATATGGTTGTCATATCGGAACCTTGGCTTGCGAATATGAGAGTTTCCTTTCAAATTCAAGGTATTGATTTCACCGTAAGATAAAGTTACCTTCCAACAAAAAATAGAAAAAAGCGTTGCCCACAAATATACAATGCTACATTGAACATTTTGATGATCTATATATTATCCGAGTCAACACATTTTCTGGCAATTTTACCTCTGTTCGAAAATGAAAGATAAGTACTTTTCAAATATTAAATTCTTTTTTATTCTATATTTTTAAATATTATTTTCAAAATTTGCTTTTCATTATAATCAATGATTAATGAATAAAGTGTTGCTTTTATCCACAGGACTCTATCTTCATTCATCTGATGATAATATTGTGCGTTCCCCGTATCTCACGAACTTGCATCAGATCACCTCTGCATTATATGCCATCTTGACATATCACTCCCTAACCCTTCACCTTTATTTGCTACTAAGAGAAAGCTCCGAATGATAAATAGAACCAAACTAATGCATGACATACAAGCAAACTTACCAACTTGCATACCTCCTACAGCAGAACAACTCGATAACTGCCTGCGTTCATTGCGCGACAAACATGCCCCAGCCACCAAGTGCAGAGTATCTATTCAAAAGTTTTCTCCGTGATATAGCAGTGAGAGGTTTTGGCTTTCCACCAGACTCACTATTCCTAAGCAAATCTATGAAGCCGCTAAGAACAACGTCAAAACCATTGTCCATGCAGCGAAATCAGCCCACTACAGTACTAAGATCATGGAAAGTCCAAGCTTCAAAGGGCTCTTGTTTGCAAATTTCTTCGGTGACAAAGTACAAACCATTAGAGATAAGCTTGACAACACAATTGCAGTTGATTCGTCCTCACCATACAGTGGGATAGAGAATTTCAGCGGCAACCAATATCAGCATTTGAACCTGTCTCTATGGATTTAGTACGTACAATCGTGATGAAGAGTGCACCAAAGTCGTGTGAACCTGATCGAATTCCAACATCACTGCTGCTTGAGTGCTTAGATCCAGCATTGCCTTCACTAACTGATGTTATTAATAGCTCCCTCTCATCCGGGGAATTCCCATCATATTTCAAAACTGCCATTGTAAAGCCTCTGCTGAAGAGACCAACACCCGACCAAAACGATTTAAAGAACTACCGCCCAGTTTGTAATCTCTCATTCATAAAAAATCTTAGAAAAGTTTGTTCTATCCCAGCTTGTATCGCATCTAAATTCTAAGAGTCGTTTTAGCCATGACAATATGTATATCGCCCTTGCCACAGTACTGAAACTACTCTTCTAAAAGTAGTTAATGACATTCTCTCTGATTTGGATAGCGGAAAGATTACAGTCCTCACCCTCCTTGATTTGTCTGCAGCATTTGACACAATAGACCATGATATATTATTTCACCGTCTCCAGCATATATTTGGAAATCATGATACATCCTTACTGTGGTTCAAGTCCTACTTGGTCAACAGGACACAAATTGTGTCTGCAAATGGAATAAACTCCAGCCCAGTTAATATATGTTGTCGTGTTCCACAGGGGTCTGTTCTTGGACCTGTTCTATTCATCCTATACACACAGCCGCTCTCAAGTGTAATAGATCATCATCCAGTGTCTCACCAATTATACTCTGACGGCACCCAAATATACAAATCTAGCCGCCAAACTGAAGCTGATGCTAACATCCAAGGTGTAGAGAGATGCATTTCTGATGTGAAATCACAGATGACATGTACCAAGCTGCAGATGAATGATGATAAAGCTGAGGCCATTCTGATTACAACACAAAGACTTTCTCATTCATATCCTTTACCTCAAACAATAAATATCAGCAACAGCAACATTAAATTCATACAGTCAGTACGAAACCTGTGTCACTCTGGACAGTACTCTCACGTTGCACCAACATGTCATGAACATATGCAAGGCTGTATATCTTGAGCTGAGACGCATCAGCTCCATTCGCAAATATCTTTCAGTTGATGCCACTAAAACACTTGTATGTTCATTAGTACTTTCAAGACTGGAATATTGTAACTCAATTAGGTCTGGTTCACCTCACTATCTACTTCAGAAACTTCAAAAAGGTCAAAACATAGCTGCTCGGATCATTCTTAGAGTACCACGATCAGAGCACACCTCCCCGCTGCTCTGTACCCTACACTGGCTATCCATTCGATCCAAAATCAAACACAAACTTTGTTCTCTTTGCTACGTTTCAATGACGGACTCCAGTCCAACATACCTATCCAACCTCACCCAAGTGTACACACCAGCAAGATACTTACGCTCCTCTTTATTCCCACTACGAAGACGGAGTCATATGGACAACGTTCTTTTGCATACCAGGGCCCAGCAACGTAGAATGAATTGCCCACTGAACTTAGACACAAAGACAAGGTGATCCCATTCAATTTTGACTGGAAGAACAAACTTAAAGACTTAATAATGTTCCCTATCGTAAATATTTTCAGCATGTTTGTTTTTTTATTATCATGGTGTTTTTGTTGTTGTTGTTGTAATAATATCATTATATATGTTTTTTATGTTGCCCAATGTTGTAAGCGCTTATAGCTTCTAAAGATTAGGCGCTATACAAAGTCCTCATTATTATTATAATTATTATTAGTAGTAGTAGTAGTAGTAATAGTAGTAGTACACCGGCTAACATATAACCCACATAACTTTCTCATTAGTACATGTATACCAATTACCTTGTCTTTGACCTTGACCTACATAACTCATTTATATACCGGTTACTTCATTTTTGACCTTGACCTACATATTTCTATCATTAGCAAATCGGTTAGCTTATCTTTGAAAATTCCCGTAACTTGATTGTTCACTTGTGGATGTCACTGATGTTGTGGTTAGAGAAGTCACACAAGTAGTATCTAGCGATTTTAGATATTTGATACTGATCGAGGTTAAAGCTTCTCATCCCACCCATCATAATAACTTTGTCCTCACATCAGGGCAACACGCATACGAACCCACACACAAAACTGCGCTTGTATATCGCGAACGTTATCAACAGCCTTCGTGCAGGAGGATAGTTATGTGGGGTAGAAGACTTCAATCTACATCAGTGACAAATATTACTATTGTACTATAGTTACATGTCATTAATAAAATGGGGCACCATAGCGTCAGTAAGGACTCTACTGCATTAAGGGAAATTTAGGCTGCATTAGGCTGACCTCAATGGAGCGGGCACTTAGTAACATTGTTCGAGTTGACCTCAATACGCTCTGGTCTAGGTAGGTATGGAAAATCTTGTTAAATTAACCCGTAGGTTTAACATGGGAATGATATTTCAGCGTCAGAAGGGGCAATCTAGCGTCAAGGGAAATGTAACATGAGAGAAGCGCTTCAGCATCAAAGTGAATTTAACAGGGGAGAGTCTCTTGAGCGACGAGGAAAATTTAATAGGGGAGGTCCTATCCGGATACAAGAGGAATTTAACATGGGAATGACACTTGAGGGATAAACATGTTTATGGGGATGGGCACGGCAAGAGTTGAAAACATAAATATATACAAATACACAAAGACACAAGACAGAGACAAAATGACGCACTTTTGGCAAGATTGAAAGTGGGTCATTTTGAGGTATGGGAAGAGCCCTGAAAAGGGCCATTGGGGTTTGGTAACCAAAGCGAGTTATGATACATCGCATATCATCGATCTTCTCTTCGTCAAACTTCGGCTCACAGTGGGACCGTACAGCAAATTTATACGCTGACAGCCTTGCCTCTCCACATAAATCATTCTTTTCCAAATATCAGTTCGTCATCTTGGTGATAGCACATGATGATTTCACACACACCAGATACTTCAGGTTGAACGGCATCCCCGAAATAAGCGTCGATACCTACACACTTGCTAACATGGTATACGGTTTGGAATCTCCAATGTTCAGCATTATATCCATCTTAAGAGTAAGAAAAAGTGAAACCATGAGAAGAGTCGCTGATGTTTATAGTCTAAGATCGGATCGAAACGGGTTGACATGTTTCCCCAATTCAAGGCCGCGTTACGAAATTCAGTCAGAGCGCGGAGTCTCTCTTCCAGTTAAAAGTGAGCAAGGCGTGATGATGCGTGCATTATATAGGTACGTCAGTGTTCGTACGCAGTGAATCTGTGAGAAATACTTTTGAGTATGGCTGAAACTACGGAGACGATGTATTTGGATGCGCCTGATGTGGCTACTAAAACTGTGTTCCAGCTTCCAACAATGGATACTTTCAATTGTCTTTAATCATATTTTGACAGCAGGAAACTATTTGAGACTATTCAATATTTGATATAATCTTTGTTACGGCTATATGGTCTTAAACTAAGTAACTGAAAAGACCAAGAAACCAGCAAGATTTGTAAAATTCAACAAATAACTATTTTCCCGGGAATGTAAAGTGAATATTTAAGACAAAATTTCAGTATTGTGAGTTAAGTCCCTAGTAATCCTAAAAGTTATATCACAATTCCAAAAGTATAGAGTATTCCGCATGAATTCCAATAGTTTCCAGAATGAATTCCGATATTTAAATGTGCAAATGCACCAATAGCCTGGAATAGTGTTCAAGTGCTAAAGGTCCTGATGGGTTTCATTGATATAATCAAATATGTCATTGAATGAATTCACAATAATTCCAATATAGTAATGTAGTACTGAAGTCAAAAAGTACTTTGTAATTCCAATGAATAATTGTAATAAATAAATTAAATCCTCTCAACTGCGACACAACTAAAATTGATTTCTTTAAATACTGATAGTATGGTGGGATGAGTAATTCTGAAGTAAACAACTTAAAACTGACACAATAACCGAACAAGGATGAGGGTAATTTTCCTATCAAACTCGTAAACAACATGTTTCTAGAACATTCTTAATTTCTAAGTAAAGTTAGACCTTTATTTCAACATCACTAAACATATATATATCCAAATAATATTGTTCTTAACATAAAATCTAAATCATAGAGATATATTGGCTATGTCGTATGCTGCTTATAAAAACAAGACAAAAAGATGTGAGTAGTCGGGAAGACCTTAAATTCGGTTACTGACCAAGGCCTATCACACAATCTAGATAGACATAACATATAATCACGGAGAAAAGGCAACAGAGAATACAAATTCAATATACATAACATCTGATTCAGCTGATTCCATACATTTCTTGGGCTTCTTTTGCATGAATCAAACATGCAGCGTTTTATTTCCGTGATTGTCTGCGGTGTAAGGCCTGTTTGTTTCCTGGCATTGTATACTTTTTATGTTATAAAACAACAAGGTCAACATTGCTCGAGGCGGATACAACCAAACACACACGATTAAATCGTACAAGTAACATGCTTCTTTTCCTAATTTCATTTCGCCGTCGTTGTTTTGCTTCTATTATTTTCTCCCGTCGTTAACATTTAGGGTCAGTCCTAGTTATTTTATTAATAATGTGATCTCGTAATATAATTGCCCGACATGTTGGCCGTGATCAGATCCAACGTGCACTTCTAAACAGTTACTCTTTTTACTGATGAAACTGCCATAGAATTATAGAAAACTGCTACCCGAGGAATATTTAAGTCTACGGCAATTATTCGTTTTCGGGGCCAACAAACACATCATTATAAAACCATAATGGTTACGCCATTGAATGGTGTCTGAAACGATCGTTTGCGTCTTTTTCCAAAACCTATTAAGCGGACAAGAGCATCCTTAGTAATAACAATCGGGCTTTTTGTTTCTTTAGTTGAATTAATGCTTGTGTAACATAACCAACGGACAATGCGACTCGGGGTGGATTTATTAGCGAACTCCACTTCATCGTTGTAGAAAATATCCTTTTAAGTCTGGTTGTGCAGTCAACGATGTAGCGTTTTCGCGTGCTATTGCTATAACGCCAAGCCGCCCTCTAGGTGATATTGGTGTATTAGTGTGGTCCCATCTGTCAGTCTCTATTGGACCTTAGGTTGTATTTCATTGCTTGTAAGCGTATTTCATTACCATACGTTTGAAGCAGATATTTGTCAACAAGTGGAACGAAATTTATATCCATATTAGAATCTGTGTTAGTCGGTGCATCACATCCCGTCGGCAGATTCCGCCACCAGAACCCATCACTTCTATTTAATAATAAATCTAATCTGAAACACAGATACCAACGATGATAAATACCGCTTCATTACATTTATTCCATATATCTCTATTATTTTCTCCTAATTAATTTGAAACAAATAGGTTTTTAATGATTTGTCATCAAAACCTGACTAAAATAAGAAATTTTAAAGTATAATGTTTTGGCTTCAGCATTATGACCATTTCATAATTGTCTTTGTTCTACTAACTGAATACTAAGACACCCCCATGACGTGTGTACAATAAGAGACCCCATGGCGTGTGTACAATAAGAGACCCCCATGGCGTGTGCACAATAAGAGACTCCCATGACGTGTGTACAATAACAGACCTCCATGACGTGTGCACAGTAAGGAAATACTATTCAGATCTATCAGCAGCAAGTCTAATGTCATGGTTGCAATTCTTTCCTACACGGGTTACACGGGTCACGTGGAGGTGCAAGCCCGTACGATTCAAAATATAACATAATTGGGTATCGTCGTGTATGCGATTCATTGAGTTACAGGTACTGTCACATGTATGCGATTCTATGAGTCACAGGTCCTGATGTCAAATGCCAGTATGATGCATGTAAGATGTATGCTGCTCATACTTTTCGTAGACTATGTAAGCTAAATGCTGGAATAAATACACTTCAACAACAACAGAAATACTACGAGCAAACCCCACAGGTGTTAACAGATATACAAGAATTCTTCAAAGAATCCATTCTGCCTTGCGCAATAATATCATGACGATCTAAAACAAAATATGCCAGTTCATCAATCAAGGACTATTGTCTAGCTAGATCTACATTTTCACAACCTGAATCAGACAAACTACAGCATGAAGGGGAAAAGTCACAACTTGAATCAGACAAGATACAGCATGAATGGGAAAAGCCACAACCTGAATCAGACAAGCTATAGCGTGAAGGGGAAAAGCCACAACCTGAAGCAAACAAGCTATAGCATGAAGGGGAAAAGCCACAACCTGAAGCAGACAAGCTACAGCATGAAGGCGAAAAACCACAACCTGAATCAGACAATCTACAGCATGAAGGAGAAGAGCCACAACCTGAAGCAGACAAGCTACAGCATGAAGGGGAAAAGTCACAACCTGAAGCAGACAAGCCACTTTATGAAGGGGAAAAGCCACAACCTGAAGCAGACAAGCTTCAGCATGAAGTGGAAAAGCCACAACCTGAAGCAGACTAGCTACAGCATGAAGGGGAAAATCCACAACTAGAAGCAGACAAGCTACATCATGAAGTGGAAAAGCCACAACCTGAAGCAGAGAAGCTACAGCATGAAGGGGAAGAGACACAACCTGAATCAAACAAGTTACAGCATGGACGGGAAAAGCCACAACCTGTAGCAGACAAGCTATAGCATGAAGGGGAAAAGTCACAACCTGAAGCAGACAGGCTACAGCATGAAGGGGAAAAGCCACAACCTGAAGCAGACAAGCTACAGGATGAAGTGGAAAAGCCACAACCTGAAGCAGACAAGCTACAGCATGAAGGGGAAGAGACACAACCTGAAGCGGACAAGCTACAGCATGAAGGGGAAAAGCCACAACCTGAAGCAGACAAGCTATAGCATGAAGGGGAAAAGCCACAACCTGAATCAGACAAGCTACAGCATGAAGAGGAAAAGCCACAACCTGAAGGAGACAAGCTACAGCATTAATGGGAAAGACACAACCTGAATCAGACAAGCTATAGCATGAAGGGGAAGAGCCACAACCTGAATCAGACGAGATACAGCATGAAGGGGAAAAGCCACAACCTGAAGCAGACAAGCTACAGCATGAAGGGGAAAAGCCACAACATGAATCAGACAAGCTATAGCATGAAGAGGAAGAGCCACAACCTAAATCATACAAGCTACAGCATGAAGGGGAAAGCTACAACCTGAAGAATACAAGTTACAGCTTGAAGGTGAAGAGCCACAACCTGAAGCAGACAAGCTACAGCACGAAGGGGAAAAGCCACAACCTGAACTAGAAAAACTACAGCAGGAAGGGGAAAAGCCGCAGCCTGAAATTCTGAAATCACCACCTGAAGCATATGCTACTAAATAAACAAACAAAATTAAAGTTAGACTAGACATGTCGTCTGATGAGTCTTGATGATGATATCAATTCGCTCGATGCAGCTATTAAATTCAGACTTTACTGAGCTAACACGAACTACTTTCTTCATGAAGTCGCCAGAAGGTGATGCTCATATTAAAAGAGAGAAGAAAGAAAATTTGACTTCAGCTCCTTCAGAAAGTTCTTAGGAGCAAATCCAACTTTGGTCGAACTTATTTACTCAGAACAAGTTGGGCAGCGGTTTTGATATGCAAAATTAATATGTGTATATTATGAAAGATATCAGAGACATTAGTTATGTTAGAAGCAACCTTAAAAACGAACAACGCAAAGAACTTTTTGCATATTACAGATGCACACGGCTCATTGAGAAACGTCAAACATATAATTAAAAATAAGATAGATATATACAAGTAAGCCTACGTCACGTTAAAAAAATTATGAATCAGATAAAGTCTTGCTTGCGTGGCGCCGCATTCAACATGGCGGATCTAGGTAAAGAATTCTCAGAATTATAAACAACATCCTGATCGAACTCTGTCCAATGTGCGCTGGCAAAATACTTGAAAATTTTGTGTCATAAATATGAGCAACTCAGCTTTCAAAAAAAAACGTTGGAATTGAAGCTGGTGGTGGCTTCTAAGCTAGGTAGACCACAGTGAGAAATAAATACATTGATATCACGAGAAAATAAAATGCTGGCTCGGAAATAAAATTTCGTGCCGTCTACACTGGTCTTGTCAAAATCACGTCTTGCCACAGCTTATGGTATTCTTCTGCTGTCACGCATCTGTATTTGTATGATCCTTTGGCGATCTCATACTTTAAATGCAAAGTGGTCCACATTTTCTTTCTACGTCTGATAACATATTTTAAGAGCGTCCTTGAACTTGAATGCACTATTAAACGACTTGACATCATGTACCATGCCAATCGCTTCTTCTAGATTCCAGCTATTGAGGATTTTTGTTTTAACACTGCGTGCGCGCCCGTGTGCTGCCATTATTCGTTCTGAGAGAAAATCGTACATTTATTTTAATGTTTTTTCCTTCTTCTTCTCTAATTTGAATGCAATCTGACACAATTTTGATATAGCTCTCTTGATTGTTTTTGTCATAACCTGACACATGAGCAATGTAAGTATACGTGATCTTAACCTTCCACGGCAACTAGCTTTACTTCGGGATGCTTCTTAGTGCGGTCACCTATCGCAGTCTCAGATACTTTTCATATAGACCGGAATGTCTCTTATGAAATTTGTGGACATATTCTGGACAAAATCCAAGCTGTCTCAGCGAGCAATTTCGAAAAATTGGTCCTACGATAAGACTTATGATACTATCGCTGAAACCTCTAAGCCAATTAGCACTTGCTGCAAATACTAATTAAGCAACTTGTTACTGTCTCTGACAAAAGGACACTTCAATTCTAGAAACAACGTTTTATCGCCGTCTACTATGTAGCCATCTGAACTCAATCTGAAAACGTTAATATTTCTAATGCAGATATCATTTTCTAGCCTATAGTGAGCTGAATATAATTTCTGATAACCTCATCAAATAATGTTCCACGGGAACAAGGAATGGTTGGATAAACTTGCTGCTTGGCGATCTTTTGTCTAGCTATGTATTCAGATGATGCAAACGGATGCAAAGAACTGTTTACAACTCAATAGCTACCAGCCGTGGTCGGCATAACAGAATACCACTCTGCCAACTTTTGTTTCATCTTATGTGATCTCACGAAATTTTCCAAGATAGACGCCAAGACCATTATTATACTGTATCGTCCCTTCAATTCTAGCATAAAAATCTCAAAATAAATACGAGCAAGGGACGTAAATATTGTCACCAGCACGCAAGGGTGATATCTCTGACAATCAGTTTTGTCCAAAATCGTTGTATAAACATCATCCGCCATCATTTGTGTGTATAATTATTGTATAAACATCATCCGCCACATTCCGATATAATTTTCGTCTAAAATCATTGTACAATCATCTCTGCAATCATTTTCGATTAAACAATAATACAGGCAGCTTTAATAGGTGCTTTAGTAAGAGGCGAATGTTAAGATCACTCTTACAGTTTTTTCAGAATTCATCCAAGCATTTTCTCATGACAAGGTATTTTGTCAAAATTCGTTTATCTAGCTACGTCATGGCGACTCGTCAAGAAAACGACCATTGTTTGCTTTCATGTTATACCCGAGAAAGCAAGGAGAGCTCTTGAAAATAAGGGTACAGGTGAGCTCGTATACGCCATTTTTAGCACATGATTTGTCTATGCATGGAGGCCAGTGTAACTATTGGTGTAAAAACCCGGTAAACACCCAGAAAGAACTACCTACCCATGGGAAGCTACTGTCAAACTTTCTCACATACCCACGTGTAGTGTTTCATGAATATATTTCTGAACTCTCAAAAGTGTCACATAGCATAAGTATGTCCTTCTTGATGTAGCTATCGTGAAAGTCACCGAGTGCGTTCAGTTTGAAATGAGCCATGACATTATGTACTCACTGGCAACCATCATCCGTAATGTTTGAATCACGGAGCCTTAAACAAAAGTCCTACACAAGAAGACACATGGTTTACACTTAACATCATACCCTTACTATCAATCAATAGAATAGTTTGTGAGAAAAAGTTTAAATATAGGATATCAAAATAAATGTTAATATGTTGTTGCCAACTATTGTAAATATATTTAAGTATATATTATGAATAATTGAACAAAATTAAATCCATTTGCAAATCAATTTGTGCATCTCAAAATCTTTAGGTCTCTATTTTGTATTATCCTACGGACCTCTCCAGTGGCTTAGTGGTTGGAGCGTCCGCCTCGGATGTGTTGGGTCGTGGGTTTGATCTTCGCTGAGTCATATAAAAGACATACAAAAATGGTACCAACAGCTGCCTCGTTCGGCGCTCAGCATTAAGAGGTTAGTGCTAGGACTGGTTGGCCTGGTGTCAGGATAATGTGACCTGGTGGGACAACATGCTACATGTCTGCGGCATGATGCCCCAGTGCCAGACATCACTATAAACTGCCACATTGCAGACATCGTAGCGATATGACTGAAAAATTGTTAAAGCTACGTTAAAAATCCAAATCACACACACACTCCGGTGGCTTAGTGGTTGGAGCGTCCGCCTCGGATGTGTTAGGTCGTGGGTTTGATCCTCGGCTGAGTCATACAAAAGACATACAAAAATGGTACCAACAGCTGCCTCGCTCGGCGCTCAGCATTAAGAGGTTAGTGCTAGGACTGGTTGGCCTGGTGTCAGGATAATGTGACCTGGTGGGACAACATGCTACATGTCTGCGGCATGATGCCCCAGTGCTAGGCATCACTATAAATTGCCACACTGCAGACATTGTAGCGATATGAATGAAAAATTGTTAAAGCTACGTTAAAAATCCCAATCACACACACACACACACACACACACACACACACACATTATCCTACGAGTAGACTGGTTTTGTATTCCCCAGCCAGTAGACTGGTTCACTGGCTGTGACATAATTAGTTTTCAGATACCGATATACCTCTTCATGTAATCTCGTAAGTTTCATGTCACCCAAATGTTTCATTGTGTCAATTAAATTGCCATCTTTTACATTTTCAAGCATTTTCTAGGGGGTTGGCACCTGAACGTAATTGTTCTATGTAAATATTATTGTCGTCCATTTTGTTTTCTAAACCTATCGAATATGAAATACGTGCTGAATGAAATATCCTTTGGACGTTATTTGGTATGATTTTAACTTCATTGCCCAGATTATTTTAAAACCTGTTTTGATATTCAGATGACTTCCATTACAGGACAAGTTGTGAATGAATAGTGAGATATATTTTAGGTATCTTAATTTTAACTTCTATTAGCTAGACGCCCGCATATTCGAGGTAGACGTCCGTATATTCGAGATAGACGTCCGTATATTCGAGCTAGACGTCCGTATATTCGAGTCAAATGATCATGGTCATCACTTTTGATGAATTAAAATGCTTTTTTTCACCTTCATCTGTAATGTCATGCTGTTTCTTTCTCAGTTTTTCCTATTCGAGTCTCGCTATCCTACCCAAGCAGATGTAAAGCACCTGAATGCATTCATTACCATTGAAAACTATTCGCGTACTGCATTTATGAGCTGACTTGAGATACACACAAACCATGACTGAATGTGCTTACTGGATGTAATGAATTAGTATAGAACATTTTCTCGAACCAAAGCGTATCTTGAAGATTTGAGGTAAATAGACTCACCGACATACAGACAAAGTTTGTAGCAAGTTTGTTTGCTTTTAACCCATTTAGGCAAGTCTGTTTTAACACATTATTGACTATATGATCCCGAGGAAATGGGATCGAGATGTCTTTCCTTAGGATAGAGAACACCCCTGGGCGGGTGTCGAACCCGCGACCGCTGGATGAAAAGTCAGACGTTTTATCCACCCAGATATTCCGGCTCTCAAATCTATATACGACATTCTTCTGTGCGGCTGATGAATATGTCTCAGTGAAAAATGTTAGTTTATTTTAAACACATATTTCTTAATGAAGTCTGTGCAGAGGTTTAGGGAATCTGTCATTTTTTTAATTTATAGTCATTATTATTGATGTGTTTAATTTATGGGAGTGGTTTTGTATGTATCTACTGGAATGTATTTAACGAAGTGTGCATGTGGACATTTTTCATTTGGAATATTTTTTATCTGGAATTTGTGCCTTGCAAATTCATTAGTTATGAAAAAGTTCATGGTAGCATAGCTTGAATGTACATGGCATAACTATTAGAAGTTTCATCCTGTTGTGAATGAAGTTTCAAAACTGACCAATCCAAATAATTCCCACGATTAACGCCGTAGACTGTATCAGTCAGTTCAAGCCGTTGGACTGTTCGTATAGAGTCACAATTCATACAAATAACGTATTGGATTACCAGCTGTCACAGTTCATACAAATACCGTATTGGATTACCAGCTGTCACAATTCATACAAATAACGTATTGGATTACCAGCTGTCACAGTTCATACAAATAACGTATTGGATTACCAGCTGTCACAATTCTTACAAATAACTTATTGGATTACCAGCTGTCACAGTTCATACAAATAATGTATTGGATTACCAGCTGTCACAGATCATACAAATAACTTATTGGATTACCAGCTGTCACAGTTCATACAAATAACTTATTTGATTACCAGCTGTCACAGTTAATACAAATAACTTATTTGATTACCAGCTGTCACAGTTAATACAAATAACGTATTAAATTACCGGCTGTCAAAATTCATACAAATAACGTATTGGATTACCAGCTGTCACAGTTCATACAAATAACGTATTCGATACCAGCTGTCACAAATCATACAAATAACGTATTGAATACCAGCTGTAACAGTTCATACAAATAACGTATTGGATACCAGCTGTCACAGTTCATACAAATAACGTATTGGATTACCAGCTGTCACAATTCATACAAATAACGTATTGGATTACCAGCTGTCACAATTCATACAAATAACGTATTGGATTACCAGCTGTCACAGTTCATTCAAATAACGTATTGGATTACCAGCTGTCACAGTTCATACAAATAACGTGTTGGATTACCAGCTCTCACAGTTCATACAAATAACGTATTGGATTACCAGCTGTCACAATTCATACAAATAACGTATTGGATTACCAGCTGTCACAATTCATACAAAGAACGTATTGGATTACCAGCTGTCACAGTTCATTCAAATAACGTACTGGATTACCAACTGTCACAGTTCATGCAAATAACTTATTGGATTACCAGCTGTCATGACATACTTATTGTTATATTTTCAGTATAATATACCTTTATGGTATGACAATTTTCATATAAAAGTATATTGATGGTTATATTTTCAGTATAATGTACCTATAAGGTATGACAATTTTCATATAAATGTATATTAATGATTATTTTTTCAGTGTAATGTACCTATACGGTATGACAATTTTCATATAAAAGTATATTGATTGTCGTATGCCACTATTGGATTTGCGTATCATAATTGTCTCTAGTGTCCTTGTTCTATTTATATAAACAAATTACATCTAGTGTTCATGTACTGTGTTTGAACAACTTACTTCTCCACTTATTTACTATTCTGATCTTTATCTCCGTATGGTCCTGTGGGTAAAGCGCTGAATTTATATTCGAAAAGAGAGACGTTCGAGTCTTCTTCTAGCACATGATTCTTATCTTTGTGATAAAGTTATTTATTCGCATTTGTGGTAAGAACTAGTTTTGTCAGAGCATAATGGATTGACAAGTTATTGATTCAATGAGTTTTGACTTGAGAATGTGCACGACACACTTTCCTTACTTACAGTGACTGTTAGTATTTAAAAGTTGCACCAGTGTTAGTATATTTCATTTTGATAGCTGCTGTTAATTACTTAATACCATTTCCTGTGCTTCTGAATTATTTCATGTACACTGTATAACAGATGTTTTCTATCAGCAGTCTAGACTTGTTTGATTCATTGCTATAAAGTCACTGTTCATTGGGACCGAACACTGAGAATGGTTCGTTTTATTTAGATACTTAGCTGCGATGTGAATAATGATAGAAATTAATGTCTTGATGATAAAGAATGTGTCTGGATGATGAAACTGAATATGCAAAAATGATTAGATATAAACTAATTTTTGTTGCTGTTTATGTTACCTATGTATTGTAAATTACCTAATATAAAGAACTATATAACTTGCAGAAAAAAATGAAATAGATGTTAAGAAATTTGTTTGTTCTTTCCTGTCACCTGCTCCTTGTCTAAGTACAGTGCTAATCGTTCCGTCCAATCAAACATCTACCTCGTGCTTTTGTTTATTTCTTGGTATAATTTCGTATGCAAAGAATTGTCAAATAAAGTTCAGTGATCTCATATATTGCCTTATTCTATGGTAAAAAGAACATTCTCCCCACCCACCCACCCCACCACCACGTGTTTGTGTCTCTTCATAATTAATCAAATCCAGCAGATCTTTACAGAACCAAATTGTTCAATCTATCCAATCCCAAAAGACACAGAAGATGACAGCGCTAAGGACCAGCTGGTGACAGTCAAATTAGAATTAATGAATTAATGGCTGAAATGACATAGTTTTGTACATGATATATATCCTTAATGCTTTTCGTTTTTAAAATCGGTAGACGGGTAGAAATAAATGGGAAGGTAAGAGAACACTATAAATATCTTTTGAAAACATGCAAGAAATTGCTGAGGTCCTTTAAAGTTCAATGAAGTAATTGAGCTTTTTTTCAATTTTTAATTTTCTAATTTTTGTATAAAAAGTTTTTTAATTGCTCCAGAAAATCATATATATATATATATATATATATATATATATATATATATATATATATATATATATATATATATATATATATATATATATATATATATATATATATATATATATATATATATATGACAAGGGAAATAACTCGTACAAAAATAACCAAAACCGTAAGATTTAATTCCTACGACCATTTTGTTTTTGTATTATGCTTTCTGATTTTTGCAAAAAAATTACTATTTATTTTGTGTCGGTTCCACATTGTATCATTTATTTCCCTGGTAATGTTTCATTAGCACAAGGAGTTTTCATGAGTCGATGGCATTTTTCTTAGTTTTAGAATGAGTGTTGTCAGGAGTCGGTTTTATTAATTTATTTATTTATTTATTTATTTAATGAGTGTTCCACGCATCGTTCCCTTAAGTGAGATCAGAGGCAATACACATTTGTTCTCTCCTCTTTTGTTTTGATTGATATCGTCATAGTATTTCTGCCATTATTCACTCAGATCCCTCATTTTCATGCATCAAGTCTGTGTTTGTTTTAACATGCCAGTGGAATATCTGTATTTAATGATTTTGCCAAAAAACATTTAATGCGTAATTTAATGCGCAATCATAAAACTCATTCATCAGGTAGAAATATTCTTTTCATATTACCCAATCAAGATGCTTCCAAAATTTGAAATATATCCTTCAATTTTTTTTGTGATTTGGCAGTACCACAATTGAAGCATTTTATCAACTCCATTATTTCAGTAATAAGATTTCATTAGTACAATAGTAGAAAAGCCGCGTGGGAATAGATGTAAGGAGTGATTGATAATTTGAACTAATCATTGCATAATGTGTTACTGTAGTTGTTGTGCCTGAGTGACATTCCACGCCAAAAATGTCGTATATTTTTAAAATTTAATTTTTCTGCTATCCCATTATTTTTATGGCTACCATTTATTTTGGAAAAGTTTTAGTGTACACAACAACCCACTTTAAATTACATGGGGCAAATGTCAACATACAACATTCTAATTATATATGTTATGCTAATTGATAGGCGTTTTATCTGTACACTGGTGATAGGTATATGTACACTGGTGATATTTATATGTACACTGATGATAGGTATCTTTGTACTGGTGACAGATATATCTTGACTGATGACAGGTGCCTGTGCACTGGTGTTATGTATCTGTACACCGCTGATAGGTATCTGTACACTGGTGATAGGTATCTCTACACAGTCTATAGGTATATATACATTTGTGATAGGTAACTCTGCACTGGTGACAGGTGCATGTTGACTGGTGATAACTATGTGTACACCGTGATAAGTATATGTACACTGGTGATAGGTATATGTACACTGGTGATATATATCTGTACAGTGGTGATAGGTATCTTTGCACTGGTGACACGTGCTTGTGCACTGGTGATATGTATATGTACACTGGTGATATGTATATGTACACTGGTGATATGTATCTTTGCACTGGTGATAGGTATATGTACACTGGTGATAGGTATGTTTACCCTGCTGATAGGTAAATGTACACTGGAGATATGTATATGTACACTGGTGATAGTTATCTTTGCACTGGTGATAGGTATATGTATGCTGGTGATATGTATATGTAAACTGGTGATAGGTAAATGTACACTGGAGATATGTATATGTACACTGGCGATAGGTATATGTACACTGGTGATAGGTATCTTTGCACTGGTGATATGTATATGTACACTGGTGATATGTATCTTTGCACTAGTGATATGTATATGTACACTGGTGATAGGTATCTTTGCACTGGTGATATGAATATGTACACTGGCGATATATATATGTACACTGGCGATAGGTATATGTACACTGGTGATAGGTATCTTTGCACTGGCGATATGTATATGTACACTGGTGATAGGTATATGTACACTGGAGATATGTATATGTACACTGGTCATAGGTATATGTACACTGGTAATAACTATTATAGAACGATTCAGGCTCTCAAGATTATTGAACAGGTAAATATATCCTCAGTAAATGCCTCAGATAAAAACTCCCAAAATGCAAGCAAATTCACGATAAATCCATAAATTTTGATAGGGATTATAGCGGCAAATATCCAAATTTGTTTAACGGTCTAGTGAAAACAAAATGGTTCTATAACATAACTCTGGACAAAAATGCCAAACCGTATGCCTTGTCTATCCCAAGAAAGGCTCCTATCCCTTTACTGAATAAAGTTCAAAAGAAGTTGGATAGAATGCGAAAAATGGGTGTTATTTCAAAAGTAGAGCCCACTGAGTGGTGCGCGGCAATGGTTGTTGTTCAGAAAAGAAACGGTACGGTAACAATTTGCCTGGATCTTACTAAACTAAATTAATCGTTAAAAGAGAGAACCAACCACTACCATCAGTTGAAAATTCCCTTGCAAAACTAGCAGGTGCAAAGTGTTTCACCAAACTTCATGCAGTCTCAGGCTTTTGGCAGATAAACCTGTCAGAAGATTCACGCCGCCTTCAACTTTTATTACTCCTTTTATTTTAATCGCCTTCCATTCGGAATCAGTTCGCGCCTGAATTTTTTTCAGGAAAGGATGTCAGAAACTCTTAAGCGACTTGACTAAACACACTGTCACATGGACTATGTTCTTGTTTTGGGGGAAAACCCAGAAACACCATGACGAAAGACTAGAAATGGTCATGAAATCAATTCAAAGGACCGGCGTCATTTTGAATGCTGAAAAATGTGAATTTTCGAAACGATCCATTACGTTTCTTGGGCATGTTGTTGACGAAAACGGTTGCCGACCTGATCCGAAAAATGTCAAAGCTATAACTGAAATGGAAACAGCGAAATGCGTAACAGAGATACAACGATTTCTCAGTATGGCAAATCAGCGTGGCAAATTTAGTTTATATTTGGCAGAAAAATCAAAACCATTACGTGAGCTTTTGAAAGTTAAAAATACGTGGACTTGGGGTCCAGATCAAGAACAAGCATCAAGCAAGAAATGACATCTTTACCAACTTTAGCACATTATGATCCAGATAGAGAAATAGTTGTATCTGCAGATGCACCTTCATTTGGACTAGGTGCTGTGCTACGGCAGAAGCACGGTAGCACTCTGAGACCGGTGGTGTTCGCATCGCGAGGTATGTCAGAAACTGATCAACGCTAAGCTCAAGTAGAGAAAGAGGCCCTTGCAATCACTTGGGAATGTTAACGCTTCAGTAGCTATTTAATTGGGTCACAATTCAAACTTTAAACTGACTATAAGCCATTAGTACCACTAATGAGCACAAAAATCTTGGGAGATTTACCCCCTAGAATTCAATGCTTTAGAATGCGTTTGATGAGATTCAACTTTTGCATAGTTCATGTTGCTGGCAAAAATCTATTAACTGCTGATGCTCTATCCAGAGCACCTTTAACTTGTCACTCTGAGAGTGACAGAGAATTTCGGGCTGAAACTAACGCCTTAGTTGATTTCTTAGTTAGTAATTTGCCTTCATCAAATACTCGACTTGAGCAAATAAAGTCTGAATATCGAAATGATTCGATTTGCAAACAACTTGTACAATTCTATGAAAAAGGGTGGCCAGAGAAATCCGCTATTGATGGAATACGTGAATCGTATTGGGCAGACAGAGGTGAATTTACAATTCAAAATGGTCTTTTAATGAAAGATTTTTGTTTTAGGGTTTAACGCCATTTTTCAGCACACGATAGGCTATACATGGCGGCCAGTATTGATGGTGGAGGAAGAACCCTGGAAAACCCCGGGAAGAACTACCGACCCAGGAGAAGCTACTGGCAAGCTTTCTCACATACCCACATTAACCGAATCCGAGACTCGAACCTACGCAGACAGAGGTGAGATGGCAGTGATCCGTAACGGAGAGCGCTTTAGATCACTCGGCCACTAGGTGCTCCTTAATGAAAGGTACACGCATGGTCGTACCAGAACCACGTCAAAGAGAAATCCTAGAGAGAATTCACGATGGTCACCAAGGCATAGTTAAATGCCGAGAATGCGCCAAAACGTCATTTTGGTGGAAAGGACTAAGTACTCAGCTAGAACACTTGGTAAAGTCTTACCAAAACTGCATCGAAAACTCAAGAGATCAAGCTGAACCAATGATGCCAAATGAATTTCCAAGTCTATCTTGGCAAAGAGTCACTTTAGACTTGTTTGAACTGAATGGTCAAACATATCTCTTGGTGATTGATTATTTCTCACGATACATCGAAATAGTAAAATTGCAAGGCACAGGTTCAAAAGCAATTGTAAATCATCTCAGATCAATATTTGCGCGACGTGGTATACCATAAGTATTAGTTTCAGATAATGGACCGCAATACACATCCGCAATACTCAAAGACAAATTATGGGTTCAGGCATATTACAAGCAGTCCGAAATATCCACAGAGCAATGGTCTCGCCGAAAGAGCTGTTCAACCAATTCAAAGAATGCTTAAAAATCCAAACGATCCTTACGTAGCTCTTTTAACATATCGCGCAACACCATTACCAGTTGAATACAGCCCTGCCGAATTATTGATGGGAAGAAAATTAGAAACTACTTTGCCAATGGCACCAAACAACTTACAGCCGAAATGACCAGATTTAATGAAACTGAAGAAATCGGAAAACTACCAAAAGAAAATTTAAAAGAGAAATTATGATCGTCGACATCGCGCCCAAAATATGAAAAAACTTCAGGTAGTGAATAAATTATGGATTAAAGATCATTTTTCTTCAGGAATGATTAAATCTGAGACATCTACAGCTCCTTCAGGCATGGCAGTAACTGACGAGGGAGAGATAATAGGAGAAAGGTAAATTTTTCCATCATTCTTTTGTCCTTAGGTTAATATTTCAAGGAAGATGTTTACTGGGGTGGGGTGGGGGTTACGGGGGTTATTGTCCCTTGTGTGGAGGAAGACTACTAATAGCTTGACTTTTCACCGAGGGGGCGAGGACTCAAGAGTGGTTCTTCCACAGGGAAACATGGCTCTATACCAGAATTTCTGGCGGGAGAATGTCTACTTTATCGCAATTTGTCTTGGGGGAAACTCGGATCGGTGGGAATTTCATAGAGATAGATACTGAATTGCCAGACAATCAGACAGGGGTATTTTAAAGTTATTGGCCAAATAGCTCTTAAAGTTTCTGTGGGTTTTTACTTCTTTATTTACAGTAGAATATATTTATTATATTCAGCTCTGTAGTCTCTCACATTCACGCATAAAAAATCTCGATTTTTTTCACTGCTTTGTCATCTCTGTTGTAAAGTTTATTATAGTACACGGAAGCCTTTGGTGAAATCAACGTAATGTACTGGTTATACTACCTTAACTGACAAGACATTTCCTTGTATTCGTATTACAAACCTTGCAGCCATTGGAGGACTCATCTGTTCAATAAGCTTTATTTTCACAGCTTTTAAAAATAGCTTCTGCTATGTTCGCATTGATAATATTAATAATAATAATTATTATTATATAAAAAACAAGAAACGAATTCCTTGTATTTGTAAAGTTACTTTCTTCTCTGCTAATCGTGACATTTACTAGAGATTCCCTCAGAAGAATAAATCAATTACAAATGTGTTCACGTCAATTAGCTGGAATTGAAATTGGTCTCTCTAATTAAGCTTATTTTTTCCTGTTGTCGCATAATACAGCCAGAGCCCATTACGTTTAGCTTACAGTACTATAACTCTAAGATGATAAATTAATGGACTACAATGTCAAATACTTTATCTTCTTCAGATTTTTATATTTTCCGTCATCACTGGAGTCCAAATTTTTACATCAGATTGGTCAAAGTATGGACATAAACAATTAGAAAGCAAAAAGGTCATTTAGACTGGGATAATTATCAATTTATAGATAGTTCGATGGGTGTAATTACGGATCGGGGGCCATTCATCTGACCAGAAAACTCAAATTTGAAAATGTAACCATTCATCAAGTTTACATGAAAATTTATAATCATCAAAATACAATGGTATGATAGTGTAAACACGCTAAATGAGGCCCCGAGTGTCCAAGTTGTCTAAAATGCTCACCCGTTCCAGATCACCGCCATCTCACCTCTCTATGCGTGTGTTAGAATCTAGGAATCGACTAATGTGCCTACGTTAGACAACTTACCAGTTGTGCTGAAAATAGCGTTAAACACCATAGCAACAACCACAATACATTTGACCTAACTCCACCTAAAATCACTGAACGACCGCTGAAATCATACGTTCGAAGTATGTCGCCAGCCGAGTTTGGCATGCTAACCATGCGAGTTGACCTATGTCTGTAATCAACCACATTCAAAACAATGTCAACTAGATTATCGAGAATACGTATATTTGTTCTAAGGGTACGAAAAACCTATGTTAACATCAAAATGCTACAGACTGGGATTCATTTCTTCATCTTCACACCAAGTCTACCAGTCTACACGTAGCTCTACTCATTTTCACTGCCCAGGTTTTGCATCAGTAGCATCCTGTTTGGCAATATTTAATCAACATCATCTTGTTTGGCAATAATTAATCAACATCATCTTGTTTGGGAATATATAATCTGTAGCATACTGTCTCGCATTATCTAATCAGCAGCATCCTGTTTGGCAATATTTAATCAGTAGCATTATTTTTGGCGATATTTAATCAGTAGCATCCTGTCTGGCAATATTTAATCAGGAGGATACTGTCTGCCAATATTTAATCAACAGCATACTATTTGTCAAGATTTCAATAAACATCATCTTGCTTGGCAATATTTAATCAACAGCATACTATTTGCCAATGTTTAATCAACATCATCTTGTTTGTTAATATTTAATCAGTAGCATCGTGTTTGGCAATATTTAATCAAAATCATCTTGTTTGGCAATATTTAATCAACATTATCTTGTTTGGCAATAATTAATCAACATCATCTTGTTTGGCAATATTTAATCGGTAGCATACTGTTTGGCAATATTTAATAAGTAGAATTCTGTCTGGCAATATTTAATCAGTAGCATACTTTCTGGAAATATTTATCAGTAGCATACTGTCTCTCAATATCTAATCAGTAGTATTCTGTTTGGCAATATTTAATCAGTAGCATACATTTTGGCGACATTTAATCAGTAGCATACTGTTTGGCGATATTTAATGAGTAGCATACTGTCTGGCGATATTTAATCAGCAGCATCCTGTTTGGCGATATTTAATCATTTGCATCCTATTTGGCGATATTTAATCAGTAGCATCCTGATTGGCAATATTTAATCAGTAGCATACTGTCTGGCAATATTTAATCAACAGCATCCTGTTTGGTGATATTTAATCAGTAACCTACCGTTTGGCGATATTTACCAGCAGCATCCTGTATGGCAATATTAAATCAGTAGCATACTGTTTGGCGATATTTAATCAGTAGCATCCTGTTTGGCGATATTTAATCAGTAGCATACACTCTGGCGATATTTAATAAGTAGCATAATGTCTGGCAATATCTAATTAGTAGGATCCTGTCTGGCAATATTTAATAAGTAGCATACTGTTTGGCAATATTTAGTCAGCAGCCTACACTCTGGCTATATTTAATAGTAGCATACTGTTTGGCAATATCTAATTAGTAACATCTTGTTTGGCAATATTTAATCAGGAGCATACTGTCTGGCAATATCTAATCAGTAGCATCCTATTTGGCAATATTTAATCAGGAGCATACTGTCTGGCGATATTTAATCAGTAGCATACTGTCTGGCAATATTGAATCAGTAGCATACTGTTTGGCGATATTTAATCAGTAGCATACACTCTGGCGATATATAATCAGTAGTGTACTGTCTGGCGATATTTAATCAGTAGCATCCTGTTTGGCAATATTTAATCAACATCATCTTGTTTGGCAATATTTAATCAATATTATCTTGTTTTTCAATAATTAATCAACATCATCTTCTTTTGCAATATTTAATCGGTAGCATACTGTTTGGCAATATTTAATAAGTAGCATTCTGTCTGGCAATATTTAATCAGTAGCATACTGTCTGGCAATATTTATCAGTAGCATACTTTCTCTCAACATCTAATCAATTGTATTCTGTTTGGCAATATTTAATCAGTAGCATAAATTTTGGCGACATTTAATCAGTAGCATACTGTTTGGCGATATTTAATGAGTAGCATACTGTCTAGCGATATTTAATCATCAGCATCCTGTTTGGCGATCCTGTTTGGCAATATTTAATCAGTAGCATACTATCTGGCAATATTTAATCAACAGCATCCTGTTTGGTGATATTTAATCAGTAGCCTACTCTATGGCGATATTTACCAGCAGCATCCTGTATGGCAATATTAAATCAGTAGCATTCTGTTTGGTGATATTTAATCAGCAGCATAAACTCTGGCGATATTTAATCAGTAGCATACTGTTTGGTGATATTTAATCAGTAGCATACTGTTTGGTGATATTTAATCAGTAGCATACTGTTTGGCGATATTTAATCAGTAGCATCCTGTTTGGCAATATTTAATCAGTAAGATCCTGTTTGGCAATATTTAATCAGTAGCATCCTGTTTGGCAATATTTAATCAGTAAGATCCTGTTTGGCAATATTTAATCAGTAGCATACTGTCTATCAATATTTAATCAACAGTATCCTGTTTGGTGGTATTTAATCAGTAGCATACTGTTTGGCGATATTTACCAGCAGCATCCTGTATGGCAATATTAAATCAGTAGCATACTGTTTGGTGATTTTTAATCAGTAGCATAAGGTCTGGCGATATTTAATCAGTAGCATCCTGTCTGGCAATATTTATCATTAGCAAACTGTCTGGCGAAATTTAATTAGTAGCATAATTTCTGGCAATATTTAATTAGTAGGATATTCTTTGGCCATATTTAATCAGCAGCATACACTCTGGTGATATTTAATAAGTAGCATTCTGTCTGGCAATATTTAATCAGTAGCATACTGTCTGGCAATATCTAATCAGTAGCATCCTGTCTGGCAATATTTAATCAGTGGCATACTGTCTGGCAATATCTAATTAGTAACATCCTGTTTGGCAATATTTAATCAGGAGCATACTGTCTGGCAATATCTAATCAGTAGCATCCTATTTGGCAATATTTAATCAGGAGCGTACTGTCTGGCGATATTTGATCAGTACCATACTGTCTGGTAATATTGAATCAGTAGCATACTGTTTGGCGATATTTAATCAGTAGCATACACTCTGGCGATATTTAATTAGTAGCGTACTGTCTGGCAATATTTAATCAGTAGCATCCTGTTTGGCGATATAAAAGCAGTAGCATACACTCCGGCGATATTTAATTAGTAGCAAACTGTTTGGCGATATTTAATCAGTAGCATACTGTTTGGCGATATATATCAGCAGCACCATGTTTGGCAATATTAAATCAATAGCATTCTGTTTGGCGATATTTAATCAGTAGCATACTGTTTGGCGATATTTAATCAGTAGCATACACTCTGGCGATATTTAATCAGTAGCATCCTGTCTGGCAATATTTATCAGTACCATACTCTTTTTCAATATTTAATCGGTAGCGTCCTGTTTGGCAATATTTAATCAGCAGCATACTGTTTGGCGATATTTAATCAGCAGCATACTGTTTGTCAATATTTAATCAGTAACAGACTTTTGGCGATATTTAATCAGTAGCATACACTCTGGGTATATTTAATGAGTTGCGTACTGTCTGGCGATATTTAATCAGTAGCATACAGTTTGGCGATATTTAATCAGTAGCATACTGTTTGGCGATATTTAATCAGTAGCATACTGTTTGACGATATTTAATCAGCAGCATCCTATTTGGGAATATTTAATCAGTAGCATACTGTTTGGCGATATTTAATGGGCAGCATGCTGTTTGGCGATATTTTATCAGCAGCATACTGTTTGGTGATATTTAATCAGCAGAATACTGTTTGGTGATATTTAATCAGTAGCATACTGTTTGGCAATATTTAATCAGTAGCATCTTGTTCGGTTATATTTAACCACGTTCTTTATCCTACGAATAAAATAAAATGTATTTCATATATCATTACCCTCTTCTTCAAAATGCGCATGAATTAATTTCTAGTTGCCATATGAGAGAATCTGTACCCTATTACATGAACTGTCAACGGCTATCTGTGAGAAAATTCAGCCTATTGCATGAATCGCAAATTGCCATCTGTGAGAAACTTCACAATATTACATAAATTGCCAGTTGACATCTGTGAGAAAATGCACAATATTGCATAAATTGCCAGTTGACATCTGTGAGAAAATTCATAATACTGCATAAATTACCAATTGACATCTGTGAGAAAATTCACAATATTGCATAAATTGCCAATTGACATCTATAAGAAAATTCACCCTCTTGCATTTATGTTTCTTAATATTTTAGTAAATTCTAAATGCTATTATTGTGACTTTATACGCAATATGGAACGGCGGATCTGGTCGAACAGTATGACACTTCTCTACCTTGTAAGTAATGATGAAAGGATCTGGTCAAACGGTCAGTCACATTTTGTACATTATGTGCAATATTGAACTAATCTGGTCAAACATTCATTTTTTTTTGCACCTTATATGAACGGATCTGGTCATACGGTCAGACACGTTTTTGTACCTTATATGAACGGATCTGGTCATACGGTCAGACACTTTTTTGAACCTTATATAAGCGGATCTGGTCATACGGTCAGACACGTTTTTGAACCTTATATAAGCGGATCTGGCCATACGGTCAGACACTTTTTTGAACCTTATATGCAATAATGAATTGATCTGGTCAAACGATTGGACAGTTTGTACCTTTGATGCAGCAATGAATGGGTCTGGTCAAACCTGAATGCTAGATTTTTTAATATAATATTGTGTTATGAACATTAAAAAGGAAATATATTAATTATACCTTTGCAGGAGACAGGTGACATGTAGAGAAGATTACATACGGATATTGTTAGGTACAGTGTGTAATCTACCGACAGATGACAACTTGAAGAGCAATTAGACACGACAGTTTTATCTCATGCTCCTTTTCCGCTGAGACCGGTGACATTTCGCATCAACATTTGTAGTATTTACTGCAGCACACTCCCATCTCACCCCCCCCACCACCACCCTTATTACATCATGCACATATTCTTTACGTACATATTCATAGTCTGTTTCTTAAGACCTAAAAATCACGGTGTACCATTTAAAGACTTAAATTAAATTTTTAACTTCAAACTGTTTAAATTAAATTTGTTTGCTGTGTCCATATTGTTCAACTCAATGGATTATTGGAGAGTCTTACAATGGATTAGTGAAGAGTCTTGAGCGGATTATTGAACAGTCTTACAACGGATTATATGCTTTACGACCAGCACATTCTAGAGGTCATTTGTGCTGATAAAATGATTTTGTTGGGGGTTGATGGGTGGCGTGCAATTTTAATATTTATAAAGTCAGCATAATTGCACTTAAATAGACTATTAAAGCGCCTTTATTTTCGTTTCGTTTCTTATAATTTGCCGGAAATGAAATGTCATCATCGACAAAATGTAAACAATATGCAATTTTTGAAAAAGAGACAATTGATGTGCACAGATATTTTAGATTCAAGTGAGAGCTAAAAAGTAAATAATTATAAGCCAAGCTAAAAGGGAAATAATTAAAAGCCAAGCTAAAAGGGAAATAATTAAAAACCAAGCTAAGGGGGCAGGGTCCAGTTTTTATTTACAAATTTAATGCCGCAATCAGCGACCTAGTATAAAAAATCATAAAAAATCAAATACACAAGTGAGGTCAAAAAGGTCCATATTTTTAGGTACCTATATTAAAACAAAGCATAAGAATAGTATTCACTTGACCAGAGAAGTCAATGGCAGTTCATAGCAGAAGAGGTTTATGCACCCCAACCCCTATTTTATACCTGCATTTTTCACATCCAAATACCATTTTTGACAGCATGTAGTGCTCACAGTGCAAACGCAAGCCCTTTCCCTGGATGAAAATTTTGAAAAACATTGTCTACTAAATAGTTTGATGCAATTCAGAATAGTTGTCATCCAAGCCGTTTTTGAGATACTCGGCTTGCCTTGAACCCACGTGTCTACTGCTATGGGAGGCTAGCTCTTCTTCCTAGCCAACTATTGGTATTTCACTATCAACACACTGCAGAGCAACTATGGAAGGTGTACATGCCTGACATCAATTTCAAGAACAACACAAGCCCAAAACACCTAGTTCACAAATATATCCATATCTATAAATAGTAAACAATAAAAGCTGAAAAAGTCACACCATAGCCTTAAGTTAAGAAATTTGCCAGGGGCCAATTTACGAAACTGGACCCTGCCACCTTAAGGATTTGGCTCAAAATGGTTTATGTCAAAAGTTGTGTACATATCACATATTTAGACATTATCTAGTACAATGGTATAAAGGAAAACTTTTTGTGCACAAAACTAAAATGGTATTATGCTTCTAAAAAAGTTACCTCTTTGCGGCAAAAAGCACTGCATTATTTACATTGTGAATTATGACTGACTGCATTTCTTGAAAGATTTCAAATTGTTTGCAACCTACAATGCTCTTGGTCTTTATTTACCACCATAGCATCAGTACAAAATCAAAATTCCTTTACAATGTTTCAGGAATGTCAAGAAGAGATCTGGAAGTTATAAATTTTAGGAGGGAATAACAGAAATGCTATGTTAGGTGTCAGTGACAGAAGTGAAAAGTTTCTCTAAACTCTTCTAGCAAACTTAAAGAAATCACACATTTAAGTAAATCATGTGCTTTAGAAGTACTCTTAGACTGATATAAAAGAAGTGGTTCCTAACTTTTCATTATCATTCTGGAGATGCTAATAGCAACATCAGTGTTGTGTCAGTGTATATTGGGTGTGTGGGGGGGTAATCGCAACACAAGTCTAGCTAGTCTGGAAAAGTCAAAGTTTAATCAATTAACATTAGACAATGCTGGAATATTGATATACTGATGTGTAGGACCCTAAAACTTACAAAGAGTGACATATCAAATAAATTCATTGATACATAGCCAATGAAATTGACCATACATATACAAATTACTCAATACAGTTTAACAGAGAAATTTCTTCTCAGACACCAATTTACTTACAACTGACTTTAATGTTTTCTGGAGTTTACAAAATCATAGTAAATAATAAGATAAGGTATAGAACAAATATTTATAGTGGAAAATCCAGTTAAAGGTAAAAAGCATATCACCGGCTTGGCTTTTGATAAGCACATACCATAAAACAACTCCTGCAGAAGCTAAGTCTGTCCGTCAAAGTCACTCTCTTGTGCACTTAGATCAGAATGAGTATCTGGATGAGATTGAAGCTATTGTTTCTTTCAGCATGACTAACCGATTAATCCTAATCTCTTACTATGCAAACTGACACCTGCAAAAAGAAAAGAAACAAGTGATATTGATGTACTTTTAACATTCAGTGAAAACATAAGACTTTCAGAGGAGAAACTGTATGTGCATTGTCAAATGCATGAAGCTGCCACTTAATTTTAAGCTTTTCCCCCTTTCTTAACTGAACCTAGAAATTTCAAGATATATACATAACTTTGAAACATTTTCTATTATCACCCAAGTGTGAGATATGAATCTCTTATGTCAACTTCAGAGTGGGGTCATGAAGGTAGAAGCTATGTCGGTGTGCTAAAACTTTCATTCTTCTCACCAAAATATAGCAAGTAATATGCCATATGCATCATCATTTCTAAGACCGTTCCACTGGTGACATTCAATATTCACAACAGTATGTTTATGTATGATTCCTCTGAATTCTATCTGCTCCTGTGGACTTAAATTACTTTAAAGAATACATGTTGACATGCTATGCAATTGTTTAGGTGTGTCTGTATTGAAATGTGAATAGTATTCATAAAAATAGAGGTGCAAAACCTTGACAGCTACAGAAAGTGCAAGACAATACATTATGGTTACCATTTTGTTCCCATATTTAGTAAGTTATATCCAAAATATGCTATTTTGTCATGATGTAAACAGTTCTCACATGGAGGTACAAAACACAGTTACCTCCCTCTCCAAAGAACATCACATACAACACTAAGTAATATATGGAAAAAGGAAGGAGATATAACAAAGCTAATGCATAAAAATTATTTAAATATACACAAAGAAACAGAAAAGCATAATAGATCTGGCTGACTGCACCATCAAAAAATGATCAATTTTCCTTAAGGGGGCAGGGTCCAGTTTTTATGTACAAATTTAATGCCGCAATCAGCGATCTAGTATAAAAAATCATAAAAAATCAAATACACAAGTGAGGTCAAAAAGGTCCATATTTTTAGATACCTATATTAAAACAAAGCATAAGAATAGTATTCACTTGACCAGAGAAGTCAATGGCAGTTCATAGCAGAAGAGGTTTATGCACCCCAACCCCTATTTTATACCTGCATTTTTCACATCCAAATACCATTTTTGACAGCATGTAGTGCTCACAGTGCAAACGCAAGCCCTTTCCCTGGATGAAAATTTTGAAAAACATTGTCTACTAAATAGTTTGATGCAATTCAGAATAGTTGTCATCCAAGCCGTTTTTGAGATACTCGGCTTGCCTTGAACCCACGTGTCTACTGCTATGGGAGGCTAGCTCTTCTTCCTAGCCAACTATTGGTATTTCACTATCAACACACTGCAGAGCAACTATGGAAGGTGTACATGCCTGACATCAATTTCAAGAACGACACAAGCCCAAAACACCTAGTTCACAAATATATCCATATCTATAAATAGTAAACAATAATAGCTGAAAAAGTCACACCATAGCCTTAAGTTAAGAAATTTGCCAGGGGCCAATTTACGAAACTGGACCCTGCCACCTTAAGGATTTGGCTCAAAATGGTTTATGTCAAAAGTTGTGTACATATCACATATTTAGACATTATCTAGTACAATGGTATAAAGGAAAACTTTTTGTGCACAAAACTAAAATGGTATTATGCTTCTAAAAAAGTTACCTCTTTGCGGCAAAAAGCACTGCATTATTTACATTGTGAATTATGACTGACTGCATTTCTTGAAAGATTTCAAATTGTTTGCAACCTACAATGCTCTTGGTCTTTATTTACCACCATAGCATCAGTACAAAATCAAAATTCCTTTACAATGTTTCAGGAATGTCAAGAAGAGATCTGGAAGTTATAAATTTTAGGAGGGAATAACAGAAATGCTATGTTAGGTGTCAGTGACAGAAGTGAAAAGTTTCTCTAAACTCTTCTAGCAAACTTAAAGAAATCACACATTTAAGTAAATCATGTGCTTTAGAAGTACTCTTAGACTGATATAAAAGAAGTGGTTCCTAACTTTTCATTATCATTCTGGAGATGCTAATAGCAACATCAGTGTTGTGTCAGTGTATATTGGGTGTGTGGGGGGGGGTAATCGCAACACAAGTCTAGCTAGTCTGGAAAAGTCAAAGTTTAATCAATTAACATTAGACAATGCTGGAATATTGATATACTGATGTGTAGGACCCTAAAACTTACAAAGAGTGACATATCAAATAAATTCATTGATACATAGCCAATGAAATTGACCATACATATACAAATTACTCAATACAGTTTAACAGAGAAATTTCTTCTCAGACACCAATTTACTTACAACTGACTTTAATGTTTTCTGGAGTTTACAAAATCATAGTAAATAATAAGATAAGGTATAGAACAAATATTTATAGTGGAAAATCCAGTTAAAGGTAAAAAGCATATCACCGGCTTGGCTTTTGATAAGCACATACCATAAAACAACTCCTGCAGAAGCTAAGTCTGTCCGTCAAAGTCACTCTCTTGTGCACTTAGATCAGAATGAGTATCTGGATGAGATTGAAGCTATTGTTTCTTTCAGCATGACTAACCGATTAATCCTAATCTCTTACTATGCAAACTGACACCTGCAAAAAGAAAAGAAACAAGTGATATTGATGTACTTTTAACATTCAGTGAAAACATAAGACTTTCAGAGGAGAAACTGTATGTGCATTGTCAAATGCATGAAGCTGCCACTTAATTTTAAGCTTTTCCCCCTTTCTTAACTGAACCTAGAAATTTCAAGATATATACATAACTTTGAAACATTTTCTATTATCACCCAAGTGTGAGATATGAATCTCTTATGTCAACTTCAGAGTGGGGTCATGAAGGTAGAAGCTATGTCGGTGTGCTAAAACTTTCATTCTTCTCACCAAAATATAGCAAGTAATATGCCATATGCATCATCATTTCTAAGACCGTTCCACTGGTGACATTCAATATTCACAACAGTATGTTTATGTATGATTCCTCTGAATTCTATCTGCTCCTGTGGACTTAAATTACTTTAAAGAATACATGTTGACATGCTATGCAATTGTTTAGGTGTGTCTGTATTGAAATGTGAATAGTATTCATAAAAATAGAGGTGCAAAACCTTGACAGCTACAGAAAGTGCAAGACAATACATTATGGTTACCATTTTGTTCCCATATTTAGTAAGTTATATCCAAAATATGCTATTTTGTCATGATGTAAACAGTTCTCACATGGAGGTACAAAACACAGTTACCTCCCTCTCCAAAGAACATCACATACAACACTAAGTAATATATGGAAAAAGGAAGGAGATATAACAAAGCTAATGCATAAAAATTATTTAAATATACACAAAGAAACAGAAAAGCATAATAGATCTGGCTGACTGCACCATCAAAAAATGATCAATTTTCCTTAAGGGGGCAGGGTCCAGTTTTTATGTACAAATTTAATGCCGCAATCAGCGATCTAGTATAAAAAATCATAAAAAATCAAATACACAAGTGAGGTCAAAAAGGTTCATATTTTTAGATACCTATATTAAAACAAAGCATAAGAATAGTATTCACTTGACCAGAGAAGTCAATGGCAGTTCATAGCAGAAGAGGTTTATGCACCCCAACCCCTATTTTATACCTGCATTTTTCACATCCAAATACCATTTTTGACAGCATGTAGTGCTCACAGTGCAAACGCAAGCCCTTTCCCTGGATGAAAATTTTGAAAAACATTGTCTACTAAATAGTTTGATGCAATTCAGAATAGTTGTCATCCAAGCCGTTTTTGAGATACTCGGCTTGCCTTGAACCCACGTGTCTACTGCTATGGGAGGCTAGCTCTTCTTCCTAGCCAACTATTGGTATTTCACTATCAACACACTGCAGAGCAACTATGGAAGGTGTACATGCCTGACATCAATTTCAAGAACAACACAAGCCCAAAACACCTAGTTCACAAATATATCCATATCTATAAATAGTAAACAATAAAAGCTGAAAAAGTCACACCATAGCCTTAAGTTAAGAAATTTGCCAGGGGCCAATTTACGAAACTGGACCCTGCCACCTTAAGGATTTGGCTCAAAATGGTTTATGTCAAAAGTTGTGTACATATCACATATTTAGACATTATCTAGTACAATGGTATAAAGGAAAACTTTTTGTGCACAAAACTAAAATGGTATTATGCTTCTAAAAAAGTTACCTCTTTGCGGCAAAAAGCACTGCATTATTTACATTGTGAATTATGACTGACTGCATTTCTTGAAAGATTTCAAATTGTTTGCAACCTACAATGCTCTTGGTCTTTATTTACCACCATAGCATCAGTACAAAATCAAAATTCCTTTACAATGTTTCAGGAATGTCAAGAAGAGATCTGGAAGTTATAAATTTTAGGAGGGAATAACAGAAATGCTATGTTAGGTGTCAGTGACAGAAGTGAAAAGTTTCTCTAAACTCTTCTAGCAAACTTAAAGAAATCACACATTTAAGTAAATCATGTGCTTTAGAAGTACTCTTAGACTGATATAAAAGAAGTGGTTCCTAACTTTTCATTATCATTCTGGAGATGCTAATAGCAACATCAGTGTTGTGTCAGTGTATATTGGGTGTGTGGGGGGGTAATCGCAACACAAGTCTAGCTAGTCTGGAAAAGTCAAAGTTTAATCAATTAACATTAGACAATGCTGGAATATTGATATACTGATGTGTAGGACCCTAAAACTTACAAAGAGTGACATATCAAATAAATTCATTGATACATAGCCAATGAAATTGACCATACATATACAAATTACTCAATACAGTTTAACAGAGAAATTTCTTCTCAGACACCAATTTACTTACAACTGACTTTAATGTTTTCTGGAGTTTACAAAATCATAGTAAATAATAAGATAAGGTATAGAACAAATATTTATAGTGGAAAATCCAGTTAAAGGTAAAAAGCATATCACCGGCTTGGCTTTTGATAAGCACATACCATAAAACAACTCCTGCAGAAGCTAAGTCTGTCCGTCAAAGTCACTCTCTTGTGCACTTAGATCAGAATGAGTATCTGGATGAGATTGAAGCTATTGTTTCTTTCAGCATGACTAACCGATTAATCCTAATCTCTTACTATGCAAACTGACACCTGCAAAAAGAAAAGAAACAAGTGATATTGATGTACTTTTAACATTCAGTGAAAACATAAGACTTTCAGAGGAGAAACTGTATGTGCATTGTCAAATGCATGAAGCTGCCACTTAATTTTAAGCTTTTCCCCCTTTCTTAACTGAACCTAGAAATTTCAAGATATATACATAACTTTGAAACATTTTCTATTATCACCCAAGTGTGAGATATGAATCTCTTATGTCAACTTCAGAGTGGGGTCATGAAGGTAGAAGCTATGTCGGTGTGCTAAAACTTTCATTCTTCTCACCAAAATATAGCAAGTAATATGCCATATGCATCATCATTTCTAAGACCGTTCCACTGGTGACATTCAATATTCACAACAGTATGTTTATGTATGATTCCTCTGAATTCTATCTGCTCCTGTGGACTTAAATTACTTTAAAGAATACATGTTGACATGCTATGCAATTGTTTAGGTGTGTCTGTATTGAAATGTGAATAGTATTCATAAAAATAGAGGTGCAAAACCTTGACAGCTACAGAAAGTGCAAGACAATACATTATGGTTACCATTTTGTTCCCATATTTAGTAAGTTATATCCAAAATATGCTATTTTGTCATGATGTAAACAGTTCTCACATGGAGGTACAAAACACAGTTACCTCCCTCTCCAAAGAACATCACATACAACACTAAGTAATATATGGAAAAAGGAAGGAGATATAACAAAGCTAATGCATAAAAATTATTTAAATATACACAAAGAAACAGAAAAGCATAATAGATCTGGCTGACTGCACCATCAAAAAATGATCAATTTTCCTTAAGGGGGCAGGGTCCAGTTTTTATGTACAAATTTAATGCCGCAATCAGCGATCTAGTATAAAAAATCATAAAAAATCAAATACACAAGTGAGGTCAAAAAGGTCCATATTTTTAGATACCTATATTAAAACAAAGCATAAGAATAGTATTCACTTGACCAGAGAAGTCAATGGCAGTTCATAGCAGAAGAGGTTTATGCACCCCAACCCCTATTTTATACCTGCATTTTTCACATCCAAATACCATTTTTGACAGCATGTAGTGCTCACAGTGCAAACGCAAGCCCTTTCCCTGGATGAAAATTTTGAAAAACATTGTCTACTAAATAGTTTGATGCAATTCAGAATAGTTGTCATCCAAGCCGTTTTTGAGATACTCGGCTTGCCTTGAACCCACGTGTCTACTGCTATGGGAGGCTAGCTCTTCTTCCTAGCCAACTATTGGTATTTCACTATCAACACACTGCAGAGCAACTATGGAAGGTGTACATGCCTGACATCAATTTCAAGAACGACACAAGCCCAAAACACCTAGTTCACAAATATATCCATATCTATAAATAGTAAACAATAATAGCTGAAAAAGTCACACCATAGCCTTAAGTTAAGAAATTTGCCAGGGGCCAATTTACGAAACTGGACCCTGCCACCTTAAGGATTTGGCTCAAAATGGTTTATGTCAAAAGTTGTGTACATATCACATATTTAGACATTATCTAGTACAATGGTATAAAGGAAAACTTTTTGTGCACAAAACTAAAATGGTATTATGCTTCTAAAAAAGTTACCTCTTTGCGGCAAAAAGCACTGCATTATTTACATTGTGAATTATGACTGACTGCATTTCTTGAAAGATTTCAAATTGTTTGCAACCTACAATGCTCTTGGTCTTTATTTACCACCATAGCATCAGTACAAAATCAAAATTCCTTTACAATGTTTCAGGAATGTCAAGAAGAGATCTGGAAGTTATAAATTTTAGGAGGGAATAACAGAAATGCTATGTTAGGTGTCAGTGACAGAAGTGAAAAGTTTCTCTAAACTCTTCTAGCAAACTTAAAGAAATCACACATTTAAGTAAATCATGTGCTTTAGAAGTACTCTTAGACTGATATAAAAGAAGTGGTTCCTAACTTTTCATTATCATTCTGGAGATGCTAATAGCAACATCAGTGTTGTGTCAGTGTATATTGGGTGTGTGGGGGGGGTAATCGCAACACAAGTCTAGCTAGTCTGGAAAAGTCAAAGTTTAATCAATTAACATTAGACAATGCTGGAATATTGATATACTGATGTGTAGGACCCTAAAACTTACAAAGAGTGACATATCAAATAAATTCATTGATACATAGCCAATGAAATTGACCATACATATACAAATTACTCAATACAGTTTAACAGAGAAATTTCTTCTCAGACACCAATTTACTTACAACTGACTTTAATGTTTTCTGGAGTTTACAAAATCATAGTAAATAATAAGATAAGGTATAGAACAAATATTTATAGTGGAAAATCCAGTTAAAGGTAAAAAGCATATCACCGGCTTGGCTTTTGATAAGCACATACCATAAAACAACTCCTGCAGAAGCTAAGTCTGTCCGTCAAAGTCACTCTCTTGTGCACTTAGATCAGAATGAGTATCTGGATGAGATTGAAGCTATTGTTTCTTTCAGCATGACTAACCGATTAATCCTAATCTCTTACTATGCAAACTGACACCTGCAAAAAGAAAAGAAACAAGTGATATTGATGTACTTTTAACATTCAGTGAAAACATAAGACTTTCAGAGGAGAAACTGTATGTGCATTGTCAAATGCATGAAGCTGCCACTTAATTTTAAGCTTTTCCCCCTTTCTTAACTGAACCTAGAAATTTCAAGATATATACATAACTTTGAAACATTTTCTATTATCACCCAAGTGTGAGATATGAATCTCTTATGTCAACTTCAGAGTGGGGTCATGAAGGTAGAAGCTATGTCGGTGTGCTAAAACTTTCATTCTTCTCACCAAAATATAGCAAGTAATATGCCATATGCATCATCATTTCTAAGACCGTTCCACTGGTGACATTCAATATTCACAACAGTATGTTTATGTATGATTCCTCTGAATTCTATCTGCTCCTGTGGACTTAAATTACTTTAAAGAATACATGTTGACATGCTATGCAATTGTTTAGGTGTGTCTGTATTGAAATGTGAATAGTATTCATAAAAATAGAGGTGCAAAACCTTGACAGCTACAGAAAGTGCAAGACAATACATTATGGTTACCATTTTGTTCCCATATTTAGTAAGTTATATCCAAAATATGCTATTTTGTCATGATGTAAACAGTTCTCACATGGAGGTACAAAACACAGTTACCTCCCTCTCCAAAGAACATCACATACAACACTAAGTAATATATGGAAAAAGGAAGGAGATATAACAAAGCTAATGCATAAAAATTATTTAAATATACACAAAGAAACAGAAAAGCATAATAGATCTGGCTGACTGCACCATCAAAAAATGATCAATTTTCCTTAAGGGGGCAGGGTCCAGTTTTTATGTACAAATTTAATGCCGCAATCAGCGATCTAGTATAAAAAATCATAAAAAATCAAATACACAAGTGAGGTCAAAAAGGTTCATATTTTTAGATACCTATATTAAAACAAAGCATAAGAATAGTATTCACTTGACCAGAGAAGTCAATGGCAGTTCATAGCAGAAGAGGTTTATGCACCCCAACCCCTATTTTATACCTGCATTTTTCACATCCAAATACCATTTTTGACAGCATGTAGTGCTCACAGTGCAAACGCAAGCCCTTTCCCTGGATGAAAATTTTGAAAAACATTGTCTACTAAATAGTTTGATGCAATTCAGAATAGTTGTCATCCAAGCCGTTTTTGAGATACTCGGCTTGCCTTGAACCCACGTGTCTACTGCTATGGGAGGCTAGCTCTTCTTCCTAGCCAACTATTGGTATTTCACTATCAACACACTGCAGAGCAACTATGGAAGGTGTACATGCCTGACATCAATTTCAAGAACAACACAAGCCCAAAACACCTAGTTCACAAATATATCCATATCTATAAATAGTAAACAATAATAGCTGAAAAAGTCACACCATAGCCTTAAGTTAAGAAATTTGCCAGGGGCCAATTTACGAAACTGGACCCTGCCACCTTAAAAGGGAAATAATTAAAAACCAAGCTTTTATATATGACCATAAGTTGTCGTTCCAAACCAATTCGTTATCTGCCAATTAGGAATGACATTACAGCAGCAAAGAACCTGTCACTAACCTCATGCTAAAATATATATTTATATAACTTTGCTTTTAATCGGTACCATATAGCCATTATTGTGCTGACGTGTCGAAGAACCATACCTACCTACCTACATAAATACCTGCCTACCTACCTAAAGACCTATCTATCAAACTAGCTAGCTACCTACCTAAATAGCTACCTACAAACATACAAATCTACCTACATGCGTACCTACCTACCTACACACACACACACACACACACACACACACACAAACACATACATACATACATACATACATACATACATACATACATACATACAAAAATGGTACAACAGTTTCCTCGCTTGGCGCACATCATTAAGAGGCTAGTGTTAAGACTGGTCTGGCTGGTGTCAGGATAATGTGACTGGGTGGGACATCATGCTACATGTCTGCGGCATGATGCCCCAGTGCTAGACATCACTATAAACTGTCACACTGTAGACATCGTAGCGATATGACTGAAAAATTGTTAAAGCTACGTTAAAAATCCAAATCACACAAAACATGCATACATACATACATACATACATACATACATACATACATACATACCGTAACGTAACGTAACGTAACGTAACATAACATAACATAACATAACATAACATAACACAACGTAATATTAACATAACGTAATATAAGCTATGTCAATTACGATCTCCATAAAAGGCCAGTCAATGATTATGTTGAAAACATTGAAACAGGCCTGGTGAAAACTTGGAGGTATTTATTCAAGAAAAACAAAACAAAGGAAATCACCAAAAACATCTGTATGGAAATTTAGGAAGAAAACTATTTCTGGTTACAAGAGTAGAAAGACACTCTCGCCTATGACTAATAATTGATAAGCTGTGCAAAGTCTTGCAAAATTCAATTTCCGGAAGATGGTTTGGTTTTGATGTTTTACGTCAGAACAACTTAAGTAGGTTATTTAGTGTCAAGGAAATTAGAATGAAGTGCCTTGCCCAAAGATACACCATGGCAGTCGACCCAGGCTAATCCAATTAAAGGATTCGAACCCTCAACCTTTTGGTCAATAGCCTGGAATGATAACCACCGCGTCAATGCTTCCCCTGCCTCCACTAGTCTCTTTTTACAACATAGTGGAGGGTGCATTAGTCCTCTACTACAGCCCACCCGCTGGGGAATCCTGGAGTGTGAACATTTAGTACGATGATTTTTCTCTCATACGAGATGGATTTTCTCTCTTGCATCACGTGTGATCACGTCTACCAAACGGTTTGCCTCCATATTGACAAAATTCTTCAATATGTGCTACACTTAAATACAAACAGTGCATCTTTAATGAAGAATATACTTTATGCAACTCTCTTGATTTTTCTGTTTTATCGACTAAGAAAATTTTCAACATGTAAATATTACGTATTTAAATGATATTTTGTTCATTCCTATAAACCAAGACTGAGTTTTGTGTGAAGGGATTTTATGAGTACCAGACCAGGTCACGTACCTACATTTTTCAGAGTACCTAATACGATGAGAATAAAAGCCCAAATATTTCGACATTCCCTGTCATTGCTTATGAATAAAGTTTCAAGCAACGTGTTTATTGAATAAAGTTACAACCATGGGACATGGGACTTCCAGAATAAGGTTTCAAGCATTTGACTTCCTGAATACAGTTTCAACCATGGGACTTCCTGAATAAAGTTTCAACCATGGGATTCCCTGACGAACGTTTCAAGCATAGGACTTCCTAAATAAAGTCTCAAACATAGAACTTCCTGAATAAAGTCTCAAGCATAGAACGTCTGGAATAAAGACTCAAACATAGAACTTCCTCAATAAAGTCTCAAGACTAGAACTTCCGGAATAAAATCTCAAATATAGAACTTGCTGAATAGAGTCTCAAGCACAGAACTTCCTGAATAAAGTCTCAAGCATATAAATTCATGAATAAAGTCTCAAACACAGAACTTCCTGAATAATGTCTCAAACATAGAACTTCCTGAATAAAGTCTCAAACATAGAACATCCTGAATAAAGTCTCAAACATAGAACTTCCTGAATAAAGTCTCAAACATAGAACTTCATGAATAAAATCTCAAACATATAGGACTTGCTGAATAAAGTCTCAGACATAAGACATGCTGAATAAAGTCTCAAACATAGGACTTCCTGGACAAAGTCTTAAACATAGAACTTCCTGAATAAATTCTCAAACATAGAACTTCCTAAATAAAGTCTCAAACATAGGACTTCCTGAACAAAGTCTTAAACATAGAACTTCCTGAATAAAGTCTCAAGCATAGGACTTCCTGAATAAAGTCTCAAACACAGAACTTCCTGAATAAAGTCTCAAACATAGAACTTCCTGAATAAATTCTCAAACATAGAACTTCCTAAATAATGTCTCAAACATAGAACTTCCTAAATAAAGTCTCAAACATAGAACTTCCTGAATAAAGTCTCAAACATAGGACTTCCTGAACAAAGTCTTAAACATAGAACTTCCTGAATAAAGTCTCAAGCATAGGACTTCCTGAATAAAGTCTCAAACACAGAACTTCCTGAATAAAGTCTCAAACATAGAACTTCCTGAATAAATTCTCAAACATATAACTTCCTAAATAATGTCTCAAACATAGAACTTCCTAAATAAAGTCTCAAACATAGAACTTCCTGAATAAAGTCTCAAACATAGGACATGCTGATTTAAGTATCAAGGATAGTACTTACTGAAGAAAGTTTTCAGCGTTGGACTCCCTGAATCGTTTTCAACTTAGGTTACTCTGCATGCTGGCTACAGATCAATAGCATAGAGGCACTCAAAATAGCAACAGTTGTTTTTTGTTAAGATTGATACTGAGCTTCGTGTTCTATAAAGGTATGAAAACAATTTCATATCATTTATTTTTGGTTGCGTTATGTATATCTATATTGTGCTTAACTTTTATCCTTGATTGTAGAATGTATGTTAAAATATAGGTCATTTGTAAACATATTTACATGGCCTTTTGACTTTGAAATTGTTTTATATAAGGTTCTGATAAAAGAATATGTCATATTTTAATAGCTGTTTATTGGAATCGCATTTTTTTGGATTGAAATATAATTTGAGAGGAAATATTTATTTAAATTATTATTGGAATTCCAAAGTGCTCATATAACTTTTGAACCAATGCACTACTTTGGGACTATTGTGAATTCATTCAAACATATAATGGGTTATATCATTGGGATACATCAAGACTATTTCTACATCAGCACGTTCAAGACCTGCAATTCATTTGGAATGTTCTATAATTTCGGACTTGTGATAAAACATTTGGGATTATTTCAAATTTAATTCACAACAGTGTCAGTTCCTTGTAAAATTTCACTTTTTACTCTGTGGAAATAAAAGTTTGCTGAACTTTACAAATTTGCTAGTTTTGCTATTTATGATGCTTAGTTTCAGACCATAGAGTCGTGCTTGGTGAAATCCTACTTTTTCACAAATCTATTGTTAACCCTTTTTCGGTAAGCTAAATTTTCTGCATGAAGTAAAATATATTTTATACGATGGTGCCAAAAAAAGTATAAATTTTAAAACGATTTAGAAGATTCATATTCAAGCACACCATCCTTTCAAGTAATTCAGAAGTTTATTCTAAGATGGATATATTTTTAAAGCATGACTTAACAATGGGAAAAATACAAGTATTAGCTTTTGATGCTTCACTGAAATAGTGTTTTAAAAATAAAAACGAAAGGCCAGGGACTGCCTATGATTGAAGCACTGCTGTGAAATAAGACCATGAATATAAGGTCGGAAGGTTAAGAGAGAATGTTGCAGAATCATTTGTTGTACGCCATGATGATTCTTGAAATGTATAAATTTATATAACCTTGACCTTGACATTTGGGTCAAATAGAGGATCGAGTGTGTAACAGAATCAATTGTCTCAGTTTTATGTGAATTTAGATGAACAGAATCCGTCAAGGAGTTTAGGAAATATATCAAAATGAAAAATATTTTAACCGAAATGTTAAGGCATATTTTTATGACTGTGACATTGATCCAAGGTCGAACAAGCGAACAGATGTGACGCAGAAATGATTGACTTAACTTCGTAATGAATTCCATCAAGAACAATCAAGGGGTTTGTGAGGTATAAACAAAGGGAAAACGTTCAAACACCAAACCTTCAGATACAGTTTAAATGACTGTGACCTTGACTTCAATGGCAAAATGACAAGTAAGCGTATCGCAGACTAAATTGTCTTCATGCGCATTCATGCGAGGTATAAAGAGAACACGCCAAGAGGTGCAGGAAGTATATGGTAATGAAAACATTTAGCAAAACTTTAGCAAACTTTTGAAGACGGCGCCGTCGCCTCCAGATATGTAACTGCTTTGTCTTGCTTCCCCCAGTCAGTGGTTCGAAAAGAAATTGGTGACCTGGCAAAAGAAAAACTGTGTGGTATTTGTTTTCAAAATTCATAAAATTCTGGACAGTGCTCACTCCATCTCCAGGAGTTTTGGAATTGATGACCATGTTTTGTTTTTTTAAAGCATATGGTCCTACAAGAGTTATGCATGCGGGTTGACCCCACATGTCAGCTTTTTAAAACAAATTTAAGGATGCATCTTGCAGACTTATAGTGACAATCCATTCTTATGGTAATTTAGATATCTAATTTTATGGTAATTTAGATATCCAATCTTATGGTAATTTAGATATCCAATCTTATGGTAATTTAGATATCCAATCTTATGGTAATTTAGATATAACTGACCTACGTTGTATTTCGTTCTTTTGTGCATTTTTTGTTTAAATGTATCTGCACCAACATAGTTAATTTAATCGCCATATATATAATTCATTTATATTTTCTAAACGAACCCTTCTTTGTTTTAGACAAGATATTGCATACAAAGCTCTCGTTCCACTGACGTCTTTCTTGACTGGCAGTAGCCTGAATCAAAACTGTTGAATTCGAGTAGTTTTCCCATGGTTGTCTTTTTCATACAATTTATTTCCTGTCTGTGATCATTTATGTTTCACTTATCACAGTTCTACTTGGAGTGTCACTTTCCTTTCTTGTATTTATTTATTATGAGAAGGGTGTAAAGGTTACTCTATAAATACCAACTATAATTCATTTTCATTTAGTATTCATAGTGTCAAGATGGCACATATCTCGTTGGCTCAAGCTTTACATGTGTCTTGTGCAAATTAAAGCAAAAGGTTAAACAATTATTTGGTATTTATAATACCAAAATATAGCTTTGCAATGATCTATGGTCATGCATTAAGACATGAACAACGAATTATAGAAGTGCCTTATAACGGGTAAACAAATTATATTCATGCCTTATAAGAGGAACAACGACTTAAAGTCGTGCCTTAAAATAGGTACAACGAATTATAGCCATGCCTTATAACAGGTACAACGAATCATAGTCATGCCTCATAACAGGTACAAGTAATTATAGTCATCCCTTTTAACAGGTACAACGAATTATAGACATCCATTATAACAGGAACAACGAATTATATACATGCCTAATAACAGGTACAACTAATTATAATCATGCCTTACAAAAGGTACAATGACCTATAGTCATGCCTTATAACAGGTACAACGAGATATAGACATGCTTAAAAGAGGCAAACAAATTATAATCATGCCTTACAACAGGAATAACGACATATAGTCGTGCCTTAAAATAGGTACAACGAATTATAGCCGTGCCTTATAACAGATAAAACGACTCATAGTCATGCCTTACAACATATACAACTAATTATAATCATGCCTTACAACTGGTACAATGACATATATTCATGCCTTACAACAGGTACAATGAATTATGATCAAGCTTTATAACAGGTACAACGAGATATAGCCATGCTTAAAACAGGTAAACAAATTATAATCATGCCCTATAACAGGTACAACGAATTATAGAAACGCATTATAAAAGGTACAACGAATTACAGACATTCTTTAAACAGGTACAATTAATTATCGTCATGCCTTACAACAGGTATAACGAATTATATACATGCCTTATAAAAGGAACAAGGACCTATATAGTTTTGCTTTATAATAGGTACAACGAATTATAGTCATGTCTTATGTACAACGACTTATATTATCATGCCTTATAATAGGTAGAACGAGTTATAGACATGCCTTATAACAGGAACAACGACTTATATAGTCATGCCTTATAATAGGTACAACGAATTATAGACATCCATTATAACAGGAACAACGAATTATGGGCATGCCTTTTAACAGGAACAACGACCTATATAGTCATGCCTTATAAAAGATACAACGAATTATAGTCATGACTTATAACAGGTACAACGAGTTATAGACATGCCTTATAACAGGAACAACGACATATATAGTCATGCCTTATAATAGGTACAACGAATTATAGTCATGCCTTATAACAGGTACAACGAATTATAGACATGCCTTATAACAGGTACAACGAATTATAGACATGCCTTATAATCGGTACAACTAATTATAATCATGCCTAACAAATGGTACGATGACCTATAGTCATGCCTTGCAACGGTACAATGAATTATGATCAAGCCTTATAACAGGTACAACGAGATATAGACATGCTTAAAACAGGTAAACAAATTATAATCATGCCCTATAACAGGTACAACGAATTATAGAAACGCATTATAAAATGTACAACGAATTACAGACATGCCTTAAACAGGTACAAGTAATTATAGTCATGCCTTATACAATGCAGAACGAATTATATACATGTCTTATAACAGGAACAACGACCTATATAGTCATGCTTTATAATAGGTACAACGAATTATAGTCATCCCTTATAACAGGAAAAACGAATTATAGAAATGCCTTTTAACAGGAACAACGACCTATATAGTCATGCCTTATAATAGGTACAACGAATTATAGTCATGCCTTATAACAGGTACAACGAATTAAAGACATGCCTTAAAACAGGTACAACGAATTAAAGACATGCCTTATAACAGGTACAACTAATTATAATCATGCCTTACAATTGGTACAATGACCTATGGTCATGTCTTATAACAGGCACAATTAATTATGATCAAGTTTTATAACAGGTACAACGAATTATAGACATGCTTAAAAGAGGTAAAAAATTATAGTCATGCCTTATAACAGGTATAACGAATTATAGAAACGCATTATACAAGGTACAACGAATTACAGGCATGCTTTAAACAGGTACAAGTAATTATAGTCATCTTATAATAGGTACAACGAATTATAGACATGCCTTATAACAGGAACAACGAATTATAGTCATGCCTTATAACAGGTACAATGAATTATAGACATGCCTTATAACAGGAACAACGAATTATAATCATGCCTTATAACAGGTACAACTAATCATAATCATGCCTTACAACTGGTACAATGACCTATAGTCATCCCTTACAACAGGCACAATGAATTATGATCAAGCCTTATAACAAGTACAACGAGATATAGACATGTTTAAAACAGGTAAACAAATTATAATCATGCCTTATAACAGGATAAGACCGCAATGACCTGTTCAAAAACGCTACCGATAAATGTTTGTTCATTAAACTTTCTGTCATATATATTTTCTTTTTGCAGTGGTGTAGACACCGTATGAAAAATTCAAATAATTCCCATTGGCAGTACAATCTGAACGAGGTACCTACCCTTTGTATTGAGATTGCAAACATGTTTTTAAACATCCGTTTAAAACTCCTTGTAGAGCTATATTACACACGAAAGTCATTTCTCACATTTCTCCATTAAAACAATGCTAATAAATCATCCATGGTAACTAAGAATAGAATGCAAAACAAAGTGGCACTAATTAAATGACCACGACCTAAATATAATATATATAAAGTTTGCTTACAATTATCATGTCGGATCTTACTCTGGTATACGCAATTTTTTCTTATTCCGTATCTTTTGGGAATGAAAAATAAGGGCAACATTACTTTGTATACTACCACCCGTAAAACAATAATTCGTCTTGCCAGATGTACTTAATAGAGTAAAACATCGATTATCCATTCATTTGTTGTGTGAATACCTGGTAAATTTACGCCCAATAAATTATGTCTACGCGGACACTCACTTAGTCCCAATGTTCGAGAAGTTCCAACAACCAGACTCCGGACATCAATGTTCCACTGCAGTATGTATTTCCCAATGCTGCTGTCAACTAGTTCATTTCCCCAGTGGATTGGTTTGGATTGGTAATTTACGTTACAAAATCACATTGAAGGGTATCTCGTGTCGAGACATGTAAAGTGCCTTGCCGAAGGACACACTATGGAAGCCTATCCAGTTTGATGATGGGAATTGAATCCTCGCCTTTCTGGTCACATGTCCAACCCCTTACCTTGGCGTCACTTTGTCAAATTATAATTCATCAACATTGACATCTGTCTTTCAGGATGACGAGGACCATTCATATACATGTAATAGTCACTTATTTCAGTGGAGGTTATATCATCTTATATCATCTTCGCTAGCCATGGTTCCGATATGTTAACCCTATCTACAACTTGGCGGATCGAGCAGATACTTTAGTGCTTTGTTCTAGCGACATCTTTTAGATTTTATTAGTTGCTTCCCTTAGTATGTAATGCCAACTAACCAACAGAGTGTAGCAGATGTGCAGTGGACATCGGCAGAAAATGGTGGATGCAATTAACTTCGAAAAGGATACTTTGTAAGTTCAACATCTAAAGAAAGACTACGTAAATAAGAGAAGCCATTACAGGTGTATTTGAGTGAAGGGTACTTGTACAAACACGTGTCGGCAGTGGACAATTCAAGTTGTGTTCTTCCCTTTGTTAGATTATGTAGGAACGGCGATAAACTGACCAACTTAAATTTGATTGGATACCAAACGAAATTTAAGCCACAAAGGTCTACCAACATTTCTCAGCCGTGCATTTTGCGACTGCAAACAATTTCACCTTACACACTTTATCTCTGTTACCCTCTCAGAAGTATATACCTGAGCAAAATCTGGTATACTGAAACTGTGACTGATCTACCTAAACACTATGAGATTTTAATAAAGTTAGTATCTTCACACTTTAGTGGAATTCTAAATTTGAAGCTGTTGCTAGAACCGTGTGAATTAACCCTCCCCCTCCATGATGGGAGTTTAGACATCACCCATTTGAAATGTAAAATCACCACTACGTATACAACATGTACAAAAAGACTACTCGATGACGTGTATTCAGCTCAACGGAAAGATATTGCAAGGTAGTGGATCGGTTTACAATTAAGACATTACAACCCTAATTTAGGCTTTAACAAATTTACGCATACGCTGTGTGTATGATTATGATTTTTAACGTAGCTTTAGCAATTTTTCAGTCATATCGCTACGATGTCTGCAGTGCGGCAGTTTATAGTGATGTCTAGTACTGGGGCATGATGCCGCAGACATGTAGCACGATGTCCCACCCAGTCACATTATCCTGACACCAAGCCGACCTGTCCTAACGCTAACCTCTTAATGCTGAGCGCCTAGCGAGGCAGCTGTTAGTACCAGTTTTTTAAGTTTTTGGTATGACTCAGCCGGGGATCGAACCCATGACCTGAAAGATGACTTCACCGGCATTTTTCGAGAGGTTGGACTGTTAACAACCCAGCGTGCAATGGAACACAGATTTCACTTCCGGATCATCACCATAACCTTAATACTCACTGTACACTGTCGCCGAAACATACACAGGCAACCACACCGTAAGCTCATATTATATAGAATAAATAATTGCCTTTGTATCCATACAAAGAATGCCTAAATCTAACTCTTGTATCACCCCCATAAGGAGACGGGAAAAGATGCTCTAAAAATAGACCGGGACTACATTCGAGTACTGAACCGGAATTATTAATTGTGGTCTGATTCCACATTGTTCATAGACATGATATTGCATTTGGAACATCTCAGCTCTTTCTGAGAAACACATATATGCCTCTAATGTTTGTAAGCGTAGTAATTTGCAGAAAAGAATACTCATACATTTTGTTCGCCGGAAATTTCTCAAAAGAACACAAAGGAAACTACAATCTATTAGGGCCACATTGGCTATTTCTAGGATTGGCTTTAATGTGGGAATGGCCGAGAATCTTTCCAAAAGGAACATAATTCAAAGTTATTCGAAACGTTCACGGTCAATCCTTGTTACGTAAATAGCTGAAGTGGTCCGAATGGCAGCTATCGACATACATTCGAGCTATGATCGGTAGGATTCACCCAGAAGTTTCGAATGATGATTACTGTGTAAATGGCTACAAATGGATAATCACATATACCTTGCGAAGTGTTACAAACTCCTGAGATAATAGTGGCCGAGTTACATGGGTAATTTTTGTGTCCGAAGTTTATTGTTTAGGACTGGCACTGTCTGGATTTCTCAACATGTCGTCAATATTAAACATATTATACAGGAATGTTCTCAGGGTAAAAATAAAATGTTTTAAATTTGGCATAAAAAGTTAAATTAATCAACAGAATTGTAGTATTCAAGTGATAAAAATAATTACTGAATGATGAGAAATGTCAGAAACACTTTCTGACATTCTTAGTGAATTTTCAATATTTAAATGTTCAAGCCATAAACTAAGATATGAAATCTCATTTCTTCGAACGCTCTTGCATCTTAAAACTCTAACATTTATATCTATTTAATTTCGATTTCTGCTTGTAGATCTTGACGTTGTAACCATCGTTGCAGTTGTACCAAAAAGTGACTCTTGTGACAGGTTTCGTGGCAACCTATCACCCGGAACATATCCTTCTTTCACTATCTGACCGTGGGATCAAAGCAATGTTCATATCGGCTATTTTTAAGTATGAAATAGTATGAGTATACAATAGCTGAAGAAAGGAATAGCAAGGGACAGATTTACATACGCATGCTTCTCAAAGCAAACCGGGGCCCCGAGTGGCCGAGTGGTCTAAAGCGCTCTCCGTTACGGATCACTGCCATCTCACCTCTGTCTGCGTGGGTTCGAGTCTCGGATTCGGCCAATGTGGGTTTGTGAGAAAGCTTGCCAGTAGCTTCTCGTGGGTCGGTGGTTCTTTCCTGGGTTTTCCCGGGTTCTTCCTCCACCATTAATACTGGCCACCATGTATAGCCTATCGTGTGCTGAAAAATGGCGTTAAACCCTACAACAACAACAACAAAGCAAACCAAGCAAGCACGGACGCGATAGAAATATTTCTACACTGTTTAGAGTCGGAACGCTAGAATAGCTTGATTTGAGGGATAGAGAGAAGTCAAAGAGCATAGATCATGTTAAAAATGGCGAACAGACTCACGCATTTTTTCAAAACACAACCTTTGTTATTCAAATCACCAACAATCAACAATTAACAATGAGCAAATTTTTAAATCAACAATCTAATAAACTAACAAACATTTTTTCTAACTATTTCGGACAAGGTTGACAAGGTTGTGAAGTGAAACTAGACTTCCACTGTTGGAAGTCATTGGGCCATTGATTACACTACCTTTTCTAGCTAAAGACAAAATATAACCATAATGTTCACAAAACCATCGATCTACTTTCTCATCGTTTCTAGAAGAATGACGATCAAAATAAGTCACTAAATGTTCTAAAGAATATCCCAGACTGCGTTGGTGAAGGAAATACACACAATATTGTCCACACGCCATGGAATCTGTGCCTTGTAATTCACGTTATTGAATCATGTTGTCTGGGCATTTCTTCTCATAAAGTCGATGATATCGTCTTCCAAAGGGGGTAAGCCATACGAATCAAAATATTCCACACAACCTTCTTTAGGAAAGTAGACAGCTACCCAGTGGGTTCCTGGGAGATGACTATCGTTCGTGTTGATGACATAAGCTTGATGGTCTTGAGGTTTACGATGAGGCCTTTCATCTTTTCCACACGCAACAGGATTCCAAGAAGCAGTGTACGAACTGTGGTTCAAAAGGTAATAAAGTTCCCTGTTATCAATTCTTGGGAAGTTTTTTTTTCTTGTTATTTTTCTTCACAGATAATGATAAGTGATCAATTCAGTACTGACATTTTGCTTGAAAATGTTTTGAAAATGTCTGACAAGTAACCGTTTCTTCGTTTCGTCTCTGCACTCTGAGCCAAGAGATCTTCGATGTGATGGATCTCCAAAGTTATCAATGGAGGAGAGGAATGATCACGGAAGTCTTTATATCACTGATGCAACACGGCTTCTTCCGAGATGAGACTCAAAGCTTCGTCCAGATACTCGTCCGTGTTGAATTTGACTGGGATAATCATTTTGACATCCATATCAATCTTTCTTGATCAGTTCTGTAATGTTTTCTGCCAGATGTTTGGCAAAACAGGAGACTAAATGTTGTTCTTGTTCTGGACATCTGGACTTTATCACTATGTCATTTTCTTCTCTGTCTTCAGGTTCTGCTTCCATGAAATCCTTCCATGCCATTTCCACATATTCTCCACTATTCGCAGAAGGATTACAAACTTCCATAATTTCTAGAATGACTTTTCTCAAACTGTTGATTTCTATGATATTATCAGGATGACTTTCACTGTCTTCTACAGCTCGGTTGCAAACTGAAGTTCCACACGAATTTGCCCAGATAGGGCGGAAATGTCCCTCATCGCTGCTTTGGTCTGGAGTGAAATCAAAAGCTCACAAAGCATAGCCTATTGCGTAATCTTTGTACGTAATACCGTGACTGGTGTTGGTTTCTAACTGTTCGGTAGCTTCGTACAGGGACAGAAATGATCTCAAGCATTTATTCTGGGCAAAGTTAAGTTCCAAAGGTCTGTTACATAAGGTTTTGCCATCGCGACTGACTTCGATCTTGGACACATAAAAGTGCTGAAAGTTGAAAGGATTTTTATTGGCAACTCCGTTGAAGGCTTCATTCTCGACGTTGCCAAGGATTAAATGTTTGGGTAACTGTCCTTGAAACAGATGATCTTCGATGATGGATCGCTGACCATTGGGAATGGTGAAATTTTTCACTTCCACGAGTCGTATCGGATACTTGAGAGTCGTTCTGCTCAAAGTGTGACTGATGTCGTTTCCCACTTTAGGTAACACTTCCACTCGTCTTACGTAGAGTCGAACTTCTTGGATAATGGTTTTGTATTTGGTAGCATCATCAGTTATCAAATGGAAAGCGGTACTGCTACGATTCAGTCTCAGGCAGACATCCACACCGTTCAGCAAATACTTCTCTTGCAACCATATATCCAAATGTAAATGACGCATCAGTTCTAAACTGCTGTTCTATGGTGTGAATTTCTTTTTACAGGCGACAAATCCCTCATTTTGAGCATTTATATCGTCTAAAATTGTCGTGTCAGGTTTTCATAGCAAGCAGGCATCCAGATGGGTGTTCATGGTTTCTGTTTTTCTCCAGGTACGCTCTGTAAGGGTAAGTATCCATGCTGTTGATGACCAGTTTGTTATTCAAATACAAATCCACTTCGCCGAACAAGGAATGCATGAAATAAATTGTTGACGGGGGCTACTTTATCCTCTTCCTCTGGATTTGAATTGTCTTTTTTATCACTCTGACTTTCAGGTACAAGTAACTGTTATTCAGATCGATGTAATCTTCAGGCTGTCCTTTCATTTCAAACTCGATGGGTGCTGAATCTGTCAATGAGGAGACGGGATGTAATTCGATCTATTGGGATTCTTGCATCGTCATCATAGTTGGTGGCATGGCAAACAGATCTAGTTACGACTTGGAACAGGCAGAAGACTCGGTGCGTCATTTCTTTGTCTCTATGATTTACTAATCAAAATCGTCTACGTCTCGGACAGTTCTTCTTTTCTTAGTCTTTCTAGATTTATTAGTATGAAATCCTTTGAAGTTTTGTGAAGGTGTGTTTTCTTCTTCGTCTCTTTCTGCCTTGTCCTTGATGTGGCGTCAGGAAAGTAGGTATGCTTGACTCGGCAGCGCCCAGGGTATTTATACGTGTCTCTCTTTGGTTCAAAATGTCCAAAATGTCCTTGCCCGTTTGCAGCAAAACATTTATGCATGCTCTCAAGAATGCTTCTTTAGGGTTTTGTTTGTCGATGATGATAATTTGGAGAATTTTTTTTCCCTTCCGTTAACGCGGCATCTTTCAAAGCGTGTAATCCTCGTGTCACCATCGGTTTCAAAACTGGGGCCACCTAACGAAAGGCTGATTTCAGCATATCTCCTAAACCTTGTCCTCGTTGTCGAGCGACCCCTCGGTACACAGGATACATAACTTACGATTCGTTAGAGAATCTTTTCTCGAAAATGGAGCTTCACCGTGACCTTCCCTTTGGTGAATGGAATATTTTGTCCCAGATCTCCTTTTATAGCAATGTTGACAGGGTCAAAATATGACTTACTGACGGACAAATAATAAGGATTTAGAAATTCGCGGTGAATGTGATAGGTGTTTCCACCTTCCTCTTCAGCGTTCGTGGCAGATTCTGCTTTGAAAGGAATGACACGTAGTACCGACATGGATGTGTGTCTCATCACGTTGTACGCCACCACATCGGAGTACACAAAGATCAAATCCAGTCCTTGGTTCATTTCAACCATGACTGTATTGTCATGAAGGCAGTGGTTGTCCTCGGTGACGGGTTTTTCTAGCACTGTCACTAACACAGGTTTAAAAATGACATTTTTCCTTGGACGTTTGAATGGAGGATCACATCTCTTCAGCATAATGGGCCACTTCTTTGGTCCAAGCCTCAAAGCCTCATTTTGTCCAATCACGTACATCTGTTAAATGAGGGTGTAAGTCACAAGCTACACACACATGGTCATACACATCATCTGTGTTGTTGATATGATAACCAATATGGCCACCAGAGTGGTCATTTTGAAAATATTGCTATCGCTACGGTTTTTCACCAGATGACTTCTTGTGATGTATTATTGGTCCCAAATGAAATCGTACCAATGTGATGTCCTCTGTGGCTATGACAGTGACCTTCCTTTTTTCTTCTTCAATTTTCCTAATCCTCATATGTGAAGGTAATATCGCAATAGGATTTTCAATCGATTTCTCATGATGTATCCTGATTCCAAAAGCAAAATGGTGTCGAGCTGATGTTCAGTATGGTCACAACTGAGGCCATCTTGAATTTTTTCTATCACTACTCCTTCTGAATGGATAGTTGCATCAACATGGGGTTTATAGTAAACAATTGTTGGTGCTGTCAAGTTGGTCCTCATTGTTCCATTCACACATTCAGTATGTCTGCCAGTAGCCATCATTAAAAACTGACCACTATTCAGCATGGTGTTTTCACTGAAAAACTTCCTCTGAGGTCTTGTTGGTCGTGCATGAAACTGTTGTCGATCCCAAGAAGGTTACCATGTTGTGGCCATCTTGAAAATCATGTTATCGTTGCTCCTCCAAAACGGAAAGTCAGCATGGGGTTTCCGCCTTAAGACTTCGTATAATGAATTCTTGGTCGTAAATGAACATGGTGATTGACATCAAATACGTCCACCAAAGCAGCTAATTTGAAAATCTTGACGTTGCTGAAGAATATCAAATATGTTTCAAGACTCGTCCGTTAAAATGAAGATTGGTCTTATCTTTAATTCCTGGAAATTATTGTAATGCATTAGAGCATCAGTTCTTTCAAGGGACTCTTGTTTACGGGCATTTTAAGGGTTAGTACCATGCACTAGCAGTGATTAACTACGTGTGAATTATATTAATTATTATTAAATTTCAATGAACTATTATATTATTTATTATTAAATTGCAATTAACTATTATATTAGATATTTTAAATTGCAATCAACTGCATCTTTCCAATTAAAAAATATTTGCTGTATCGTAGAATATTTATAGATGTAATAACCACGGAAGGAAAATTCAGAAAATAATGTTTCAAAAATGCAGGAGACTTCATAAAATACAAGGGATCTTTTCAAATACAAAATGTCAAAAACCAGTTGTCTTCTTTAATGTATATATCGTAAATTGGCCGACCAATTTAAAAGAAGGAAACCAAACACGAGAAAGCATTATACGAGCGTAGATATGTTTTAAAACAAGAATAATTCCATTCATTCGAAAACAAGAAGGTTAACAAATTATCATTAGAAATTTTACATATATTGTCTTATATAACAATAAATTATTACAATATAATAATTCATGTCAAATATGGTCACATTCTAAATGACGATTGATGAAGACAAAAAGAATAATTTAAATTTGATTTTTTGGGACAAAATTTTGATTTTATATATATAATTAGCACAAAGTTTGAAAGCCTTTTTCATGCACTAACTGCTTTTTTAAAATGTGATAAAATTATTTAAGGTTTTTAGTTACAGTGGAAATATCTGATAGGCATCATTTGTAAAAATAAAAAGCAAAAAAAAGCAAATTCAAGAAAATATAAAACCTGAAAAGTCCGTCATACCAAAATACTTTCTGTAAAATTAAATCAAGTTGTGTTGTGCAGCTTTTGACAAGTCATTTAAAAGATGCTCTTTTGTGCAGCTTTTGACAAGTCATTTAAAATATGCTCTATTTTTAGTAGCAAAGGTCGTAGTTGATGATGTCATTTGTATAAACCGAATAGGTCTTCATACAGGAACGTTTGATGAAACAGTCAAATTCTTTAGACTGGTTTCTTCGAATACATTTTTAATGCTTCTGTAATTTGAGTAACAGCAGCTGGTTGATGGAGGATTGGCATTATTTGTAAAATTTAATAGACTTGTAAACTTTCATTATTCAGCGTTTTTATTTTTAGAAGAAGGGGTTAAGGGGTTGTTAATATTTTTAGTAACTGTGCCAATATGTGTGGCAGATCATCACTTGTTCAAAAAAAAAATAATAAGTAAATTTTGTAAAATTATGTGGAACGGTTTTGGACAAGTTCTTTTATATGTTTTTTTTTCTATAAGCAAAAGTGGATTTATTTGATGACCGTTCAGCATTATGTGTTTAAATATTTTTTCAAACAACTTTTTTATTGGCAGAATGTTCTTTATCAAATTTGCTTGAAACGTAAAATGTTTGTACGCTTTACCCGACAGCATGACCATTATAACGACATAATTCATGTTTCAGAAGAAGTTGAAAATAAAAGATTTTGACTGACACACAAGAAACGATGGACAACGCATGACGGACACACAGCGTCGAAAGCCACGGGTGATAATCCGCTACACTCCTGTATCACCCCCACCCCCACCCCCGCTGAGATTTCCTCGCTTCTCATCAATTTGACTAAAATCAGATCTATGCTGTTATACATGAAGATCTGACAGCGACCGCTTAGGGGTCATGTTCTGGGAACCTATGTTATTACCATATTACAATTTGTTTCATAAATCGTCTTTAATTTATCATGTAGCTACAATGAAATAGTTGTCAGTCCAACTATTTAGCCGTGGTGCACTTTCAATACTTGTTACATTTTTCAGACAGAATACAAATAATGCAAATCAAATAAAAGTTCATTTTTTAAAATTTGAAAGGTCATGTACATGTTGGTCTTTTCTCCTCTTAATGTACTATTGATTTTCTCACTAATATAATTAGGTTAATTGCTTCTAATTACTCTGCGTTATATATATATATATATATATATATATATATATATATATATATATATTCCATTTGCAAGTGTTTTCCGAATGTGTACATAGTCTTGACTCTCTTGTATATTTAACTTTTTCTGTTTGTATAACTGTCTCCTAAGTGTGTATTTATCGTTACAGCTGTATATCTTAAATTTGCATGTGCTTTTATATATAATTTATTTGTTTGCATGGAATTTTTAGAGCAAAAATTGATTTTGTATATAAATAAGACTTGAAAATCTAGTAACATAATTAGATTAGTATGCATGCACGACTGTCTGTCTGTATGTCTGTATGTCTGTCTGAATGTCTGTCTGTCTGTCTGTCTGTATGTATGTATGTGTGTATGTATGTATGTATGTATGTATGTGTCACGAAATTATGTCATTTAAGCTGTCATTGAATTACATTCTGAAGTGAATACAGCATGTCCTGTTGCCAGTTTCGTTACCCATTATCTATTTTTGGTCCTATGAAACTCTCACGATGTATATATATTTACTCAATAAACAGATCACAACGAACTACTGTCATCGTGCACGCTGAACTTGAGTACTAAGCTTGAATCAGTATAAGCGCATGGAATGATACCTTGTCAAGATGGTGTTTTTTCACGATAGTGGATAGCTTTCAGTTATAGTGGTACATAATAATCACACCTTCCCTGTTTCTTTCCATCAGTTGAGTTTAACACAGTATATTCCTTTGTTAGATGACTTGCATTTTTTTAGACGTCAGTTATGTCAGTCAAATTGGACATAATACAGTGCTGTCAGATTTAACAGTGTCTATTTTAAGTTTGCCATCATCGTTTAACCGAGTTGACAACCTGGTACGAATTACGAACGTTTTTAGTAAATGAGGAAAAGGATTTCATCTTCTTATGGTCCCTTTTCTTGTATAAGAAATCGCTTATGATATTGGCTATCACGTTTTATTTGTTTAAATGTAGTCTTATATTTTGGACGCGTACATACAATGTATAGTAGGCATGTAGCCCAGAACAATGGTTGTGTTGGCCTATTCATGCGTGACCCAATCGTACAATGTCGTGATTTTGCTCGACGTGATTATATTCCAGTGTTCTCCCACAGTTTGTGTGTGTGTGTGTGTGTGCATTTTCATTTCCTTTCTCCTTTCATATTAATTTCTTTCTCCTCTCTTTTTATTTGCATTTCCTTCTCTTCTTTTTCTTTCTCTTCCTATGCTCTCTCCGCTACATTTTCTTTTCTGCCATTTCCTTCTGAAGCTTTCTTAAACGCCTTCTAAAACGCATATAAGACCTAATGTAAGACCAAATACACAGCACAGAAGACATAACGTAAGACAAAATGCACAGCACAGAAAACATAACGAAACAAATGAACAGCATATAATCTGTGTATGTGTTTGATCTGGATAATTAACGTAGCTTTAAAAAAATTCAGTCATATCGCAACGATGTCTGCAGTGTGGCATTTTATAGAGATGTCTAGCACTGGGGGTGGGGGGCATCATGCCGCAGACATGTAGCATGATGTCCCGCCCAGTCACATTATCCTGACAAGGCTGACCAGTCCTAATGCAAACCGTATAATGCTGAGCGCCAAGCGAGGCAACTGTTGGAACCATTTTTATAAGTCTTTGAAATGAATCGTTCGGGTTTCGAACCCGCGACCTCACGCTTCCGAGGCAGACGCTCCATAAACAAAGATATGATGTAGCACTAAATTCACAGCATACAATAAAACATACACCACATAATGACGTTTGCAGAACATATAACAGCAAATGAAATAAACATAAATATATTTTAAAAGTACACATCATATAAAACCATACAAAATAAACAATACGAAATTCACATCATATAATAAACAATATAATAGTAAGTATATAATGTGTAAAAAGGAATGAACAACATACAACATTGTTTCCAAGTCATGCATTTGAAACGGGCCTCTTAACATTTGTCACGTTCCATAGTGATAACTTCCGTTTGCAGTGTACTCTCCGTCTATCAGGGACTGAAAGCGGTACCGTATTCCGTCATACATAAACACAATAAACGTTCAAATAATTGATTTTATTTCTTCATATCTTGTAGACTGATGTTTTACTAATGTTTTATGCCCATCTGAGGGACTATATGTTGGTAACTTCCGTTTGCGATGCACTTTACCTTAAAAACTTAAAAGGTTTTACGGTATTTCATTCTTTTTGAGGTCGTTCTATGGATTTTCTATTGTTAGTAATGACTACCAAATCTGATCTCGAATCTCCACTATTTGTAAAATTCTGATGAGTGTATTGCTTTAAGTCGCAAAATACAGATTTGGTATGATTCAGACTGACTCTGAATTTGGCATGATTCACTCATAACCATATTTAGTATGATATACTCGGATTCAGATTCGGCTACATTACGTCTCTTGTGGTTTAGTTTAATGTGATGCGACTATAAAAGGCAACCGTATAGAAATAGTTTCATGTTTTCAGTTCACGTTAACAAGGAATCCTTTTGTTCGATAAAACTTTGTTCCATGAAACTTCAGCACAAGGACTAAATCCAATCACCTCTACCTAGAAGAATAAAGACATTAAAGGTAAGAAACCACTATACTACGGTGCGTTCCGTGAACGTAGGTCAAATTCCGTTATGCGATTTTTGTAGATAAAGTTGTTTAAATATTTTTTTATTTCTACAAATGGTGGCCATACTTTATAGCAGATCGGCATCATTTTTCTGAAAGTACTTCTGGGTAAGAAGCTTTCCGCCAACTTTAGTTGAACCCAGAGAAGCGTATTTTGCGAATTTCTTATATTTCATAACAGAGGCCATATTTGATAACGGGTAGATATCGTTTGTTCGGACTAATATTACCTTCATTCGGGATGCCTTCTCATAAATTCGACAATATTCTCAAGATGGTTTTGTAGTAATGGTAGCCATATTTGACGCAAATCTGCGCCACTTACAAATTTTTCAAAGTCTTTCATGTGTGGATGATGTCTGTTAAATTTGGTAAATTTCTTTTGAGACGAATTTGAGTAAAAGTTCATTTAAAGGTTTGAATATTTTAAGTACAGTGTCCATATTTTATTTCAAATCGATTTTGAACAAGCTTGACACGATATTGCATTTTGCAGATAAGTAAAAAACAATTCGTTTTACGTTTTAGTAAAAAGTAATTTATTGTGTGCTCTGATTTTAGAAACAGTGATTAATTTATTGGAGAATCATCAAATATGTACAAACGTGAGAGTTCTTTGAGCCAGGATGCTTTGTCAAACATGGTCAAATCCTGTTTGTCAGTTCTCTTTAAGAATGCATTCAAGTATTTTTCTATTTTCCTTCTGAATTATTATTATTTATAGCAGATACGTTGAAAATAGCAAACGTTGACAGACTCACGCACAAGAATGAAGGTCTATACCACTAAATCTCAAACTTTCGCTCAGTTTATCTTTTCTCTTTTCAGGTATTGAATAATTTTGATACGAAGAAACTGAGTCTACGGACAGGTATTATTATAAGAGAAGCCCAAGGATTGTATAATTATATCTGATCTCAAAGAAAACTTGTGACATCAATTCAAACGGGATCCAAGTTTTATTAACTGGAGCTTTCTATTATCTTCGTAGAAGTTAACAAGGACGAATTCAGTTCAGATGGCCCAGTGTAAAGCTAACTTTGATTACAAAGGTGAAGCAGAGGGATATATCAGTCTCATGATAGGTGATCTGTTGATGAATACAGAGAAACATGATAATGGTTGGTATATGGGTAAAAACATGTCGACAGGAAAGGTAGGATTTTTCCCTGGGTCCCATGTCACAAAATGCACTGACTCTGAGCCAACCAAGTCCTTGAAACAATGTGAACCTTTGCCTTCAAAGCTAATCACAGCAAATTCATCACAAAGTGACACCTTGGTAGTCCATGAGAGTGCTAAAGGACAAACTAGTGATATCACAATGAAGGAAAGTACAGGAGATATCAGGAAGGGGCCTCCACCAAGACCTCTTGTACCAGCACAGGTAAGATGGAAGAATATATCAAATGAAAGAAATGGCAATGAAGAAACTCCATCAGTTGATAATAAAAAAGAAAACACAAGACACAAACCACCTGAACTACTTGGCAAATTCTCCTCGAGCAAAGACATTCTGACCCAGACAGGTAGAAAACTATTCCTAACTGACAAAGACCAAAACAGAACCCTAAAAGCAATATTTGGAGCGATAACTGGGGTTTTCCTGGGTGGACTGATATTTCTTGTCCTGAGGTATTCATTTGGGTATTCCGATTTGGAAGCTGGTATCACATTTGCCATTGTAACAGTTTTAATATCAGTCGGTCTAGCCTTGTCCATGCTTTTCCGCTGTGTTGTTGCACTCGTAGTTCCAAATTTTTTCACAGGGAAGGGACGTGCGGTCATCTTGTCCATTATATTTGGCTTTATGCTGTCTCATACTGTTCAAAACATCAAAAACAACATGGAGGAGGTGGCAATAAGTATGTCCTGTATTGCAGATCTTGCCCTAAATCAGACACGAGACCTTCAGGGGCAACTGAAAAAGCCATTGGTACAAGCTGCAGAATACATTGACAGGCAGAAAAATGTCCTCAGACAGTTACAGTATGAGATGGGTAAAGGGATTTTACCCGTCAACACGAGTCTGACGAAAATGGATGAGGAAATTATAAAAATACAAAATACTGTGGATTCCTTTAAAGAGGTGAGATTATTATTTTCAATCTCCTGGGTGATCGAGAGCTCGACTTTACATATCTTTTTTATTAACTGTTAGCAATTTCGACAGATTAGTGAAAGACATTTTTGAAGACGGTAAACAAAATATAAGTTGGAAAAGTGAACTTCACACGATAGTGCTATCGTTCAATACATTTTATACCAACTGTAAGTGTCTGTTCATTTGGTACCAAATGTGTGTCTGTACTTTTGATACTAATTGTATGTACCTGTTCATTTGGTACCAACTGTAAGTGTCTGTTCGTTTGGTGCCAATTGTAAGTGACTGTACATTTGGTCCCAAGCGTAAGTGTCTGCACATGTTATGTAGCACCTCTAAAACCCAAACTGATTCAAATCGAGATCTCCGCCATAACAGAAATCTCACGAATACTGATATAAGATTATATATGTTGACCTTCAGAATCACGAGTCAAATTACAGCTATCTCAATTATGAAAGTGAAAAACTTTAAACGTTTCTAACATTATTAACATTCGGAACATAACGTTTCTAACGATTACTAATAATAAATACAACGCTTTATCTGATATTTTCCACAAAAAAAGAAGAAACAAAAGAGGGGAAAGCAAATTCTAAATGTTGGCAGAACAAAACTCTTTCTCGGTGCATGGCAGGTGGATGATTCAAATTTTGAAAACATTACTTAAATACGTGTTTGATTTTTAGTTTAACCTATATTTACTACTACAATTACTACTACTACTACCTTTTTCAATGGTGATGGTGGAAGTAATGGTAATTATGGTAGTGATTTTTGTTTAATACTTAAAAATTTGGAGTTTGCCTAAGTGTATGCAATTCAGATCTACTTTATCGATAAAGCTGGCAAGCAAGATAACGCTACACGTTTCCATTGGATTAATTTTCGTATGGCTCTTTCTCTGGCGATCTTAGCATTAGACAGTAATGACTATTTAGATGATACCAATATGAATTTAAAGTTATCCAATTTCAGAACTGTTTTCCAAATATATCAGCTTTTGATGAGTGCAAACAAGAATGCGTCAAAACTCTAAAGATATCGTAAGTGTCAAATTTATGCGAACTGGGCATAATGCTTTTTTGTAAATCTGTATGTATTTTGATCTGGACATGATGCCATTTGTAACTGGGCATGATATCTCTATGTGGGCTTGCTATTTCCATCTGAGTTTGATGTCATATGCATCTGTACATAATGTTGTTTGAAATTTAGCATGCTATTTGCATGTGGGCAAGATACAAGTTATAACGGGGCATACTATTATTTATATATGTGCATGATGTTACTTCTAACTCGGCATACTATGTGAAACTGGGCAGGATGTTTTTAGTAACTGGGCATGATATTCGTATCTGGGCATCATGTTGTTTGTAACTGGCCATACTTTTGTGACCGAGCATGATTTTATTTGCAACTGTGCATTATATTTGTTTTGGGAATGGTGTTCTCTGTACTCTGGCATGATGTCATCTGTTACAGAGTATGCACTTGGTATCCAGGCATGAAGTTATTTCTCTGGTCATGATGTGTTTTCTCTGGGCATGACGGTATTTGCAACTGGATATACTATCTGTATCTGAGCATGATGTTTTTTGTAACTGGGCACGATGCTGCTTGCATATAGGCATACTGTAACATGAAACTAGGTATTCTGTTACTTGAACTGGGCATAATGCAGTTTGGGACTGGGTATACTATTGTAACTGGGCATTTTATGTTATTTATAACTTAGCATGCTATTTGGAACTGACATAACTTATCGTTTTATTTGGAATTGGGAATAGTGTTATTTGTATGCACTCGTTTTAACTGATTATGATGTTACTTGTATCTGGGTATATTATCTCTATCTGGGTATACTAATTTTATATGGGCACATTGATATTTGTACCTAGGCATGTTGGTATTTGTATTTAACATATTACATAAAAGGAGTACATCAATAATTCGTTAGTGACACTTAAAGGTAAAAGTGTTTCTGCATTGTTCAAGTCCGGTCTTCTGGCAGTCAGACTGAATATGCATACTATATTGTCTTGCCCTTCTCTGTCTTTTGGTGATAAAATTGTTATAACTGATAAATGATCACATTACTATACACTGTCAATGGTCATATTGATATGCACTGTCAATGGTCATATTGATATACACTGTCAATGGTCATATCATTATACACGTGTAACAGTAATATTACTATACACTGTCAATGGTCATATAATCATACACGTGCAATGGTAATATTACTATTCACTATCAATGGTCATATTACTACATAATATCAATGGTCATATTGTTATACACTGTCAATGGTCATATTGATATGCGCTGTCAATGGTTATATTACTATACTCTGTCAACGATCATATTGCTATACACTGTCAATGGTCATATTGCTAAACACTGCCAATGGTCATATTACTAAACACTGTCTATGGTCATTTTAATATGTACTGGAAATGAATCATATAACTAAGTGCATATAATGGAAATTGGTCATATTGTTATACACTGTCAATGGTTATATTACCCTACAATTTTAATGGTCATAGTTCTATATGCTGGTAATAGTGATATTTTTTTAAATATATGAAGAAAGCTTGGTTATTTGCTAATTTTATTCGTTTATTTCTTTCTGAGCAATTTTGTTCCACAGCCGATTTTTTAATAACATATTAGCTAATTGGCATGAATAAATTTCTCGCTTTTAGTTCACTTTCGTGGTTTAAATGTTACGAATTATTACCTGGTTTAAATACAATTTATTAACCGAGTTTAATTTACGGATCGGTCTCTGCAAGAGCGTTTCATATTATAAGATCAATATAATAACTTAATCCTATACATGTTATTGTTAACAAACTGTACACCAGTTTTAGAACTTAACTAATGAGTAGACGTGCATGAGTTATTATGTAACATTCAAAATAAGGTAACGATTATATTTAAAAATTGTGTTCTAAAGTTTGATTTTGCGAGTGTATGGAAATATTACACTTTCAGTGAATCATGTACATCTTAGATGTGACGCTTGCTCAAATGATAGATAGTCATAGTGTTTAAGCACACGTAACATAACGACAGTTCACTTAACTACTTTTCCTATAGATCTGTCACTCGCCTGCTACCGGCAGAGGTCCCGGACCCATGCGAACAGATATGCCAGAAAGTAATGGACGCAATCAAAGATAGTTGTAGATTCCTAACACTTTCAGATGATGAGCTAACGAAGGCAATAAACACAACTGAACAAGCCTTGAACGGTGTGGTCAATTATTTCACCGTTAACCTGTCCACAACCATGGATTGTAATGCCGATGTTAATTCAAGTCGATCCGCAGAAAGCATTCAAAAAGAGGTGAAGGAAGAATTAGAAGCTAAAACTGGTGCTTTTCTTCACTTTATAAAAATCCTGGAGAAAGTTCTATCCCTGACATTGATTCTTTTATTTCTGCAATCCTTTTGGTATGTACGAAATTATCTGGCACGTGATTCCTATGACAACATATACATTACCAAACGTTTCAAGGATCTGGATCAAGAAAGAAAAGATTGTGGATTGAGTTGTGTATTGCCACTGAAGAAAAAGGAGAAAAAGTTGTACATTGACACCAGTTCTTGGCGTATCACATTAGTGGAAATAGGTCACGGCAGATTTGGCCTGGCTCAGATTGGTATGCATTTCTTGCTGTGTCTTAGTGTGCTCTTGTTTGACTATCTTCTCTACTATATCCTTGATCTTTTGAAACGGCACGGGAACGTCAATATTCAGTACAAGGGCAGTTCGGAATTTCAGCTTAACGTCGATGGAACTGGATTTGTTGCCAATTTTTATCGAGAACTCATTCAGGAATTAAACATCAATGAGAGCTATATTGGTGAACTGAATTTGACAGATTGTCTGCCGGACCCCTCCATGCCAGACTCATCGAACATTCCCGTCTACATAGTCCTTTATCTTGTAGCCGTCCTCTTCGTTCTCATGAAAGAATGTGCATTACGAGCTCGCAGAAAAATCACTGCTTACTACTATCCAAGACAGGAAGAAGCACGAACTCAATATCTCCACAAATTAATTCGACACAAGCGAATCAGTGTTCGGAAATTCTTGCGCCAAAAGATCAACTCATCTTATAAGGAAAAATGTGTCAGTGAGCAACTACAGCTGATGACGTGGCTGTCATTAAAAATCCCATGTCTTGCAAGATGTCTTTCACGAAAAGACAAAATATGCCTAAGCTGTGAGACAGCTGAGGGGGGATTTCAAGACGTTGGTCTGGTGAAATGTTCCGGTGACCAATGCAATGCCTATTACTGTACAGATTGTTATGAAACTCTGAATAAAACGTGTCCATTGTGTTCAGTGGACGATGTGGTCCATAGAGAATAATAGTTCATTACTGTAACATTGGAATCGTACAAGTGTATACAACTATTCTTTGTTAGTAATGTCCACTACCGTATGGAATACGGATTATGAAAATGGGCCTGAATTAGAGTTTTTTGTTTCAACTAATACTTTTTCTTTTATTGATATTGCATGCTTTCTTTGAAAATGTTTTATCTACATCTTCTACTACTGTTGCAGACTTATCATCGGAATATATTACATTGACAGTGCTCAGACGTTTCATACGTATGCATTATATTGAAATGACAGGGATCAGGTTTTTCATACGTAGGCATTATATTGCAATGACAGGGATAAGCTTTTTCATACGCAGGCATTTATATTGAAAGTGAGCTAACTTAGGATCACTGTCATTGCTTTGACAGTGATCAGGTTTTTCATACGAATGTATTGCATTGCTTTGACAGTGATCATGTTTTTCATACGAATGCAATGCATTGCTTAGACAGTGATCAGGTTTTATATACGTATAGATATCATTGATATTGACAATGAGCAAACTTAGGATACGAATGCATTGCATTGCTTTGACAGTGATCAGGTTTTTCATACGAATGCGTTGCATTACTTTGACAGTGATCCGTATTAGTACAAAAGAGAACAATATTTTTTGTTTTCATTTTCACATTTAGATTGGTTGATTCTAGTTCATGCATATGTACTTATTTTTCTATAGCAATTGGTGTTACGGCTAAAGCTTCACTTTGTGTCCATTGGAAAGGCTTGTAGCTCCCTTTTTCCCGACATGATAAAGAATTTAATGTGTTAAACGTACTGTTAAAACCAACAAAAATGATACCTTCTCATTAGCATACAAACCAAATTTTGTCATTTGAAACTACCTAATATTGCATATATTCACCTTTACAAATATACTTATATTTATATATACTTATATTCATATATACTTACACCTATATAACCTTATAGTTATATTTGTATATTCAGAATATAATGTTTTCAAAAATCACAGTTTGCAATGAAATTGTTACAGCTTTGCACAAATGAGTTACTAACAGTTTGCAAACAACCAATTTGGGCGTTAAAGGGTTCGCAAATAATTATTTAGGAATGCATGTTGCAAATACCATCATCGCCTAAATTTTCTTCTGACAATCTTTATAGATAGGCACTTATACAAATATTTACAGTTAATTTAATTAGACGTACCTGTCTTACATGAGCAATAATTTTCAAGACGGATTTTAATAATTTTTACACTGCAGTTAATTTGCAAGCACAGACCTTGATTTTTAAATATCAACAAATATTATGACATTGTGATCCGTATATTTAGTCAAACACTGGGCTAGAAATCTGAGTTCTAAGTTACTAATCTTAAAGCATATACCAATTATAAAATAATGCATGTTACTTTTGTATGTGTGTCTGTGTGTGTGTGTTTCCAAATATAAAATAATAATTTTCACATGCGTGTCTGTGTGTGTGTGTGTGTGTGTGTGTGTGTGTTTCCAAATATAAAATAATCCTCTTCCAATTAGTTTATGGAGTTTAGTTTACTTGGAAAACCGCGTCTAAATAACAGAAAATGATACTTTGAGAATTAAACGAAACCCGTTTGAAAACACAGAACCAATCTTTCAAGAATACCAATGACTGTATTATTGCATATCAATACAGCATTTCCAAGCAATATTTTGTAGCCTCCATTTTAGTTTTCTCTGTGACACGTCAACAGATTATTATTGTAATATGTGGATTGATAAGAAATAAATATATGTCTAATTTTCTCGACAGAGTGTATGAATAATATTTAAATGAATAATTGAATAAATACCCAAAATGTAAACGTTATATGTGTGTGTGTGTGTGTGTGTGTGTGTGTGTGTGTGTGTCTAATGACTGAGTGTTTATATCTATCGTTCATTAGTGTATATTATATATCTATTGTTCCTACAGACGTATCATCCCAGATATCCGGATACAGACCACTTAACCCTTAACTCTAGTAAATTGAACAATGTGGAGATTTCCTATCGTCGTCAACATCATGTGATATATGAATAAATCCCTGCATTAACGAATTATAGTCATGCCTTATAACAGGTACAACGAATTAAAGACATGCCTTAAAACAGGTACAACGAATTAAAGACATGCCTTATAACAGGTACAACTAATTATAATCATGCCTTACAATTGGTACAATGACCTATGGTCATGTCTTATAACAGGCACAATTAATTATGATCAAGTTTTATAACAGGTACAACGAATTATAGACATGCTTAAAAGAGGTAAAAAATTATAGTCATGCCTTATAACAGGTATAACGAATTATAGAAACGCATTATACAAGGTACAACGAATTACAGGCATGCTTTAAACAGGTACAAGTAATTATAGTCATCTTATAATAGGTACAACGAATTATAGACATGCCTTATAACAGGAACAACGAATTATAGTCATGCCTTATAACAGGTACAATGAATTATAGACATGCCTTATAACAGGAACAACGAATTATAATCATGCCTTATAACAGGTACAACTAATCATAATCATGCCTTACAACTGGTACAATGACCTATAGTCATCCCTTACAACAGGCACAATGAATTATGATCAAGCCTTATAACAAGTACAACGAGATATAGACATGTTTAAAACAGGTAAACAAATTATAATCATGCCTTATAACAGGATAAGACCGCAATGACCTGTTCAAAAACGCTACCGATAAATGTTTGTTCATTAAACTTTCTGTCATATATATTTTCTTTTTGCAGTGGTGTAGACACCGTATGAAAAATTCAAATAATTCCCATTGGCAGTACAATCTGAACGAGGTACCTACCCTTTGTATTGAGATTGCAAACATGTTTTTAAACATCCGTTTAAAACTCCTTGTAGAGCTATATTACACACGAAAGTCATTTCTCACATTTCTCCATTAAAACAATGCTAATAAATCATCCATGGTAACTAAGAATAGAATGCAAAACAAAGTGGCACTAATTAAATGACCACGACCTAAATATAATATATATAAAGTTTGCTTACAATTATCATGTCGGATCTTACTCTGGTATACGCAATTTTTTCTTATTCCGTATCTTTTGGGAATGAAAAATAAGGGCAACATTACTTTGTATACTACCACCCGTAAAACAATAATTCGTCTTGCCAGATGTACTTAATAGAGTAAAACATCGATTATCCATTCATTTGTTGTGTGAATACCTGGTAAATTTACGCCCAATAAATTATGTCTACGCGGACACTCACTTAGTCCCAATGTTCGAGAAGTTCCAACAACCAGACTCCGGACATCAATGTTCCACTGCAGTATGTATTTCCCAATGCTGCTGTCAACTAGTTCATTTCCCCAGTGGATTGGTTTGGATTGGTAATTTACGTTACAAAATCACATTGAAGGGTATCTCGTGTCGAGACATGTAAAGTGCCTTGCCGAAGGACACACTATGGAAGCCTATCCAGTTTGATGATGGGAATTGAATCCTCGCCTTTCTGGTCACATGTCCAACCCCTTACCTTGGCGTCACTTTGTCAAATTATAATTCATCAACATTGACATCTGTCTTTCAGGATGACGAGGACCATTCATATACATGTAATAGTCACTTATTTCAGTGGAGGTTATATCATCTTATATCATCTTCGCTAGCCATGGTTCCGATATGTTAACCCTATCTACAACTTGGCGGATCGAGCAGATACTTTAGTGCTTTGTTCTAGCGACATCTTTTAGATTTTATTAGTTGCTTCCCTTAGTATGTAATGCCAACTAACCAACAGAGTGTAGCAGATGTGCAGTGGACATCGGCAGAAAATGGTGGATGCAATTAACTTCGAAAAGGATACTTTGTAAGTTCAACATCTAAAGAAAGACTACGTAAATAAGAGAAGCCATTACAGGTGTATTTGAGTGAAGGGTACTTGTACAAACACGTGTCGGCAGTGGACAATTCAAGTTGTGTTCTTCCCTTTGTTAGATTATGTAGGAACGGCGATAAACTGACCAACTTAAATTTGATTGGATACCAAACGAAATTTAAGCCACAAAGGTCTACCAACATTTCTCAGCCGTGCATTTTGCGACTGCAAACAATTTCACCTTACACACTTTATCTCTGTTACCCTCTCAGAAGTATATACCTGAGCAAAATCTGGTATACTGAAACTGTGACTGATCTACCTAAACACTATGAGATTTTAATAAAGTTAGTATCTTCACACTTTAGTGGAATTCTAAATTTGAAGCTGTTGCTAGAACCGTGTGAATTAACCCTCCCCCTCCATGATGGGAGTTTAGACATCACCCATTTGAAATGTAAAATCACCACTACGTATACAACATGTACAAAAAGACTACTCGATGACGTGTATTCAGCTCAACGGAAAGATATTGCAAGGTAGTGGATCGGTTTACAATTAAGACATTACAACCCTAATTTAGGCTTTAACAAATTTACGCATACGCTGTGTGTATGATTATGATTTTTAACGTAGCTTTAGCAATTTTTCAGTCATATCGCTACGATGTCTGCAGTGCGGCAGTTTATAGTGATGTCTAGTACTGGGGCATGATGCCGCAGACATGTAGCACGATGTCCCACCCAGTCACATTATCCTGACACCAAGCCGACCTGTCCTAACGCTAACCTCTTAATGCTGAGCGCCTAGCGAGGCAGCTGTTAGTACCAGTTTTTTAAGTTTTTGGTATGACTCAGCCGGGGATCGAACCCATGACCTGAAAGATGACTTCACCGGCATTTTTCGAGAGGTTGGACTGTTAACAACCCAGCGTGCAATGGAACACAGATTTCACTTCCGGATCATCACCATAACCTTAATACTCACTGTACACTGTCGCCGAAACATACACAGGCAACCACACCGTAAGCTCATATTATATAGAATAAATAATTGCCTTTGTATCCATACAAAGAATGCCTAAATCTAACTCTTGTATCACCCCCATAAGGAGACGGGAAAAGATGCTCTAAAAATAGACCGGGACTACATTCGAGTACTGAACCGGAATTATTAATTGTGGTCTGATTCCACATTGTTCATAGACATGATATTGCATTTGGAACATCTCAGCTCTTTCTGAGAAACACATATATGCCTCTAATGTTTGTAAGCGTAGTAATTTGCAGAAAAGAATACTCATACATTTTGTTCGCCGGAAATTTCTCAAAAGAACACAAAGGAAACTACAATCTATTAGGGCCACATTGGCTATTTCTAGGATTGGCTTTAATGTGGGAATGGCCGAGAATCTTTCCAAAAGGAACATAATTCAAAGTTATTCGAAACGTTCACGGTCAATCCTTGTTACGTAAATAGCTGAAGTGGTCCGAATGGCAGCTATCGACATACATTCGAGGTATGATCGGTAGGATTCACCCAGAAGTTTCGAATGATGATTACTGTGTAAATGGCTACAAATGGATAATCACATATACCTTGCGAAGTGTTACAAACTCCTGAGATAATAGTGGCCGAGTTACATGGGTAATTTTTGTGTCCGAAGTTTATTGTTTAGGACTGGCACTGTCTGGATTTCTCAACATGTCGTCAATATTAAACATATTATACAGGAATGTTCTCAGGGTAAAAATAAAATGTTTTAAATTTGGCATAAAAAGTTAAATTAATCAACAGAATTGTAGTATTCAAGTGATAAAAATAATTACTGAATGATGAGAAATGTCAGAAACACTTTCTGACATTCTTAGTGAATTTTCAATATTTAAATGTTCAAGCCATAAACTAAGATATGAAATCTCATTTCTTCGAACGCTCTTGCATCTTAAAACTCTAACATTTATATCTATTTAATTTCGATTTCTGCTTGTAGATCTTGACGTTGTAACCATCGTTGCAGTTGTACCAAAAAGTGACTCTTGTGACAGGTTTCGTGGCAACCTATCACCCGGAACATATCCTTCTTTCACTATCTGACCGTGGGATCAAAGCAATGTTCATATCGGCTATTTTTAAGTATGAAATAGTATGAGTATACAATAGCTGAAGAAAGGAATAGCAAGGGACAGATTTACATACGCATGCTTCTCAAAGCAAACCGGGGCCCCGAGTGGCCGAGTGGTCTAAAGCGCTCTCCGTTACGGATCACTGCCATCTCACCTCTGTCTGCGTGGGTTCGAGTCTCGGATTCGGCCAATGTGGGTTCGTGAGAAAGCTTGCCAGTAGCTTCTCGTGGGTCGGTGGTTCTTTCCTGGGTTTTCCCGGGTTCTTCCTCCACCATTAATACTGGCCACCATGTATAGCCTATCGTGTGCTGAAAAATGGCGTTAAACCCTACAACAACAACAACAAAGCAAACCAAGCAAGCACGGACGCGATAGAAATATTTCTACACTGTTTAGAGTCGGAACGCTAGAATAGCTTGATTTGAGGGATAGAGAGAAGTCAAAGAGCATAGATCATGTTAAAAATGGCGAACAGACTCACGCATTTTTTCAAAACACAACCTTTGTTATTCAAATCACCAACAATCAACAATTAACAATGAGCAAATTTTTAAATCAACAATCTAATAAACTAACAAACATTTTTTCTAACTATTTCGGACAAGGTTGACAAGGTTGTGAAGTGAAACTAGACTTCCACTGTTGGAAGTCATTGGGCCATTGATTACACTACCTTTTCTAGCTAAAGACAAAATATAACCATAATGTTCACAAAACCATCGATCTACTTTCTCATCGTTTCTAGAAGAATGACGATCAAAATAAGTCACTAAATGTTCTAAAGAATATCCCAGACTGCGTTGGTGAAGGAAATACACACAATATTGTCCACACGCCATGGAATCTGTGCCTTGTAATTCACGTTATTGAATCATGTTGTCTGGGCATTTCTTCTCATAAAGTCGATGATATCGTCTTCCAAAGGGGGTAAGCCATACGAATCAAAATATTCCACACAACCTTCTTTAGGAAAGTAGACAGCTACCCAGTGGGTTCCTGGGAGATGACTATCGTTCGTGTTGATGACATAAGCTTGATGGTCTTGAGGTTTACGATGAGGCCTTTCATCTTTTCCACACGCAACAGGATTCCAAGAAGCAGTGTACGAACTGTGGTTCAAAAGGTAATAAAGTTCCCTGTTATCAATTCTTGGGAAGTTTTTTTTTCTTGTTATTTTTCTTCACAGATAATGATAAGTGATCAATTCAGTACTGACATTTTGCTTGAAAATGTTTTGAAAATGTCTGACAAGTAACCGTTTCTTCGTTTCGTCTCTGCACTCTGAGCCAAGAGATCTTCGATGTGATGGATCTCCAAAGTTATCAATGGAGGAGAGGAATGATCACGGAAGTCTTTATATCACTGATGCAACACGGCTTCTTCCGAGATGAGACTCAAAGCTTCGTCCAGATACTCGTCCGTGTTGAATTTGACTGGGATAATCATTTTGACATCCATATCAATCTTTCTTGATCAGTTCTGTAATGTTTTCTGCCAGATGTTTGGCAAAACAGGAGACTAAATGTTGTTCTTGTTCTGGACATCTGGACTTTATCACTATGTCATTTTCTTCTCTGTCTTCAGGTTCTGCTTCCATGAAATCCTTCCATGCCATTTCCACATATTCTCCACTATTCGCAGAAGGATTACAAACTTCCATAATTTCTAGAATGACTTTTCTCAAACTGTTGATTTCTATGATATTATCAGGATGACTTTCACTGTCTTCTACAGCTCGGTTGCAAACTGAAGTTCCACACGAATTTGCCCAGATAGGGCGGAAATGTCCCTCATCGCTGCTTTGGTCTGGAGTGAAATCAAAAGCTCACAAAGCATAGCCTATTGCGTAATCTTTGTACGTAATACCGTGACTGGTGTTGGTTTCTAACTGTTCGGTAGCTTCGTACAGGGACAGAAATGATCTCAAGCATTTATTCTGGGCAAAGTTAAGTTCCAAAGGTCTGTTACATAAGGTTTTGCCATCGCGACTGACTTCGATCTTGGACACATAAAAGTGCTGAAAGTTGAAAGGATTTTTATTGGCAACTCCGTTGAAGGCTTCATTCTCGACGTTGCCAAGGATTAAATGTTTGGGTAACTGTCCTTGAAACAGATGATCTTCGATGATGGATCGCTGACCATTGGGAATGGTGAAATTTTTCACTTCCACGAGTCGTATCGGATACTTGAGAGTCGTTCTGCTCAAAGTGTGACTGATGTCGTTTCCCACTTTAGGTAACACTTCCACTCGTCTTACGTAGAGTCGAACTTCTTGGATAATGGTTTTGTATTTGGTAGCATCATCAGTTATCAAATGGAAAGCGGTACTGCTACGATTCAGTCTCAGGCAGACATCCACACCGTTCAGCAAATACTTCTCTTGCAACCATATATCCAAATGTAAATGACGCATCAGTTCTAAACTGCTGTTCTATGGTGTGAATTTCTTTTTACAGGCGACAAATCCCTCATTTTGAGCATTTATATCGTCTAAAATTGTCGTGTCAGGTTTTCATAGCAAGCAGGCATCCAGATGGGTGTTCATGGTTTCTGTTTTTCTCCAGGTACGCTCTGTAAGGGTAAGTATCCATGCTGTTGATGACCAGTTTGTTATTCAAATACAAATCCACTTCGCCGAACAAGGAATGCATGAAATAAATTGTTGACGGGGGCTACTTTATCCTCTTCCTCTGGATTTGAATTGTCTTTTTTATCACTCTGACTTTCAGGTACAAGTAACTGTTATTCAGATCGATGTAATCTTCAGGCTGTCCTTTCATTTCAAACTCGATGGGTGCTGAATCTGTCAATGAGGAGACGGGATGTAATTCGATCTATTGGGATTCTTGCATCGTCATCATAGTTGGTGGCATGGCAAACAGATCTAGTTACGACTTGGAACAGGCAGAAGACTCGGTGCGTCATTTCTTTGTCTCTATGATTTACTAATCAAAATCGTCTACGTCTCGGACAGTTCTTCTTTTCTTAGTCTTTCTAGATTTATTAGTATGAAATCCTTTGAAGTTTTGTGAAGGTGTGTTTTCTTCTTCGTCTCTTTCTGCCTTGTCCTTGATGTGGCGTCAGGAAAGTAGGTATGCTTGACTCGGCAGCGCCCAGGGTATTTATACGTGTCTCTCTTTGGTTCAAAATGTCCAAAATGTCCTTGCCCGTTTGCAGCAAAACATTTATGCATGCTCTCAAGAATGCTTCTTTAGGGTTTTGTTTGTCGATGATGATAATTTGGAGAATTTTTTTTCCCTTCCGTTAACGCGGCATCTTTCAAAGCGTGTAATCCTCGTGTCACCATCGGTTTCAAAACTGGGGCCACCTAACGAAAGGCTGATTTCAGCATATCTCCTAAACCTTGTCCTCGTTGTCGAGCGACCCCTCGGTACACAGGATACATAACTTACGATTCGTTAGAGAATCTTTTCTCGAAAATGGAGCTTCACCGTGACCTTCCCTTTGGTGAATGGAATATTTTGTCCCAGATCTCCTTTTATAGCAATGTTGACAGGGTCAAAATATGACTTACTGACGGACAAATAATAAGGATTTAGAAATTCGCGGTGAATGTGATAGGTGTTTCCACCTTCCTCTTCAGCGTTCGTGGCAGATTCTGCTTTGAAAGGAATGACACGTAGTACCGACATGGATGTGTGTCTCATCACGTTGTACGCCACCACATCGGAGTACACAAAGATCAAATCCAGTCCTTGGTTCATTTCAACCATGACTGTATTGTCATGAAGGCAGTGGTTGTCCTCGGTGACGGGTTTTTCTAGCACTGTCACTAACACAGGTTTAAAAATGACATTTTTCCTTGGACGTTTGAATGGAGGATCACATCTCTTCAGCATAATGGGCCACTTCTTTGGTCCAAGCCTCAAAGCCTCATTTTGTCCAATCACGTACATCTGTTCAATGAGGGTGTAAGTCACAAGCTACACACACATGGTCATACACATCATCTGTGTTGTTGATATGATAACCAATATGGCCACCAGAGTGGTCATTTTGAAAATATTGCTATCGCTACGGTTTTTCACCAGATGACTTCTTGTGATGTATTATTGGTCCCAAATGAAATCGTACCAATGTGATGTCCTCTGTGGCTATGACAGTGACCTTCCTTTTTTCTTCTTCAATTTTCCTAATCCTCATATGTGAAGGTAATATCGCAATAGGATTTTCAATCGATTTCTCATGATGTATCCTGATTCCAAAAGCAAAATGGTGTCGAGCTGATGTTCAGTATGGTCACAACTGAGGCCATCTTGAATTTTTTCTATCACTACTCCTTCTGAATGGATAGTTGCATCAACATGGGGTTTATAGTAAACAATTGTTGGTGCTGTCAAGTTGGTCCTCATTGTTCCATTCACACATTCAGTATGTCTGCCAGTAGCCATCATTAAAAACTGACCACTATTCAGCATGGTGTTTTCACTGAAAAACTTCCTCTGAGGTCTTGTTGGTCGTGCATGAAACTGTTGTCGATCCCAAGAAGGTTACCATGTTGTGGCCATCTTGAAAATCATGTTATCGTTGCTCCTCCAAAACGGAAAGTCAGCATGGGGTTTCCGCCTTAAGACTTCGTATAATGAATTCTTGGTCGTAAATGAACATGGTGATTGACATCAAATACGTCCACCAAAGCAGCTAATTTGAAAATCTTGACGTTGCTGAAGAATATCAAATATGTTTCAAGACTCGTCCGTTAAAATGAAGATTGGTCTTATCTTTAATTCCTGGAAATTATTGTAATGCATTAGAGCATCAGTTCTTTCAAGGGACTCTTGTTTACGGGCATTTTAAGGGTTAGTACCATGCACTAGCAGTGATTAACTACGTGTGAATTATATTAATTATTATTAAATTTCAATGAACTATTATATTATTTATTATTAAATTGCAATTAACTATTATATTAGATATTTTAAATTGCAATCAACTGCATCTTTCCAATTAAAAAATATTTGCTGTATCGTAGAATATTTATAGATGTAATAACCACGGAAGGAAAATTCAGAAAATAATGTTTCAAAAATGCAGGAGACTTCATAAAATACAAGGGATCTTTTCAAATACAAAATGTCAAAAACCAGTTGTCTTCTTTAATGTATATATCGTAAATTGGCCGACCAATTTAAAAGAAGGAAACCAAACACGAGAAAGCATTATACGAGCGTAGATATGTTTTAAAACAAGAATAATTCCATTCATTCGAAAACAAGAAGGTTAACAAATTATCATTAGAAATTTTACATATATTGTCTTATATAACAATAAATTATTACAATATAATAATTCATGTCAAATATGGTCACATTCTAAATGACGATTGATGAAGACAAAAAGAATAATTTAAATTTGATTTTTTGGGACAAAATTTTGATTTTATATATATAATTAGCACAAAGTTTGAAAGCCTTTTTCATGCACTAACTGCTTTTTTAAAATGTGATAAAATTATTTAAGGTTTTTAGTTACAGTGGAAATATCTGATAGGCATCATTTGTAAAAATAAAAAGCAAAAAAAAGCAAATTCAAGAAAATATAAAACCTGAAAAGTCCGTCATACCAAAATACTTTCTGTAAAATTAAATCAAGTTGTGTTGTGCAGCTTTTGACAAGTCATTTAAAAGATGCTCTTTTGTGCAGCTTTTGACAAGTCATTTAAAATATGCTCTATTTTTAGTAGCAAAGGTCGTAGTTGATGATGTCATTTGTATAAACCGAATAGGTCTTCATACAGGAACGTTTGATGAAACAGTCAAATTCTTTAGACTGGTTTCTTCGAATACATTTTTAATGCTTCTGTAATTTGAGTAACAGCAGCTGGTTGATGGAGGATTGGCATTATTTGTAAAATTTAATAGACTTGTAAACTTTCATTATTCAGCGTTTTTATTTTTAGAAGAAGGGGTTAAGGGGTTGTTAATATTTTTAGTAACTGTGCCAATATGTGTGGCAGATCATCACTTGTTCAAAAAAAAAATAATAAGTAAATTTTGTAAAATTATGTGGAACGGTTTTGGACAAGTTCTTTTATATGTTTTTTTTTCTATAAGCAAAAGTGGATTTATTTGATGACCGTTCAGCATTATGTGTTTAAATATTTTTTCAAACAACTTTTTTATTGGCAGAATGTTCTTTATCAAATTTGCTTGAAACGTAAAATGTTTGTACGCTTTACCCGACAGCATGACCATTATAACGACATAATTCATGTTTCAGAAGAAGTTGAAAATAAAAGATTTTGACTGACACACAAGAAACGATGGACAACGCATGACGGACACACAGCGTCGAAAGCCACGGGTGATAATCCGCTACACTCCTGTATCACCCCCACCCCCACCCCCGCTGAGATTTCCTCGCTTCTCATCAATTTGACTAAAATCAGATCTATGCTGTTATACATGAAGATCTGACAGCGACCGCTTAGGGGTCATGTTCTGGGAACCTATGTTATTACCATATTACAATTTGTTTCATAAATCGTCTTTAATTTATCATGTAGCTACAATGAAATAGTTGTCAGTCCAACTATTTAGCCGTGGTGCACTTTCAATACTTGTTACATTTTTCAGACAGAATACAAATAATGCAAATCAAATAAAAGTTCATTTTTTAAAATTTGAAAGGTCATGTGCATGTTGGTCTTTTCTCCTCTTAATGTACTATTGATTTTCTCACTAATATAATTAGGTTAATTGCTTCTAATTACTCTGCGTTATATATATATATATATATATATATATATATATATATATATATATATATATATATATATATATATATATATATATTCCATTTGCAAGTGTTTTCCGAATGTGTACATAGTCTTGACTCTCTTGTATATTTAACTTTTTCTGTTTGTATAACTGTCTCCTAAGTGTGTATTTATCGTTACAGCTGTATATCTTAAATTTGCATGTGCTTTTATATATAATTTATTTGTTTGCATGGAATTTTTAGAGCAAAAATTGATTTTGTATATAAATAAGACTTGAAAATCTAGTAACATAATTAGATTAGTATGCATGCACGACTGTCTGTCTGTATGTCTGTATGTCTGTCTGAATGTCTGTCTGTCTGTCTGTCTGTATGTATGTATGTGTGTATGTATGTATGTATGTATGTATGTGTCACGAAATTATGTCATTTAAGCTGTCATTGAATTACATTCTGAAGTGAATACAGCATGTCCTGTTGCCAGTTTCGTTACCCATTATCTATTTTTGGTCCTATGAAACTCTCACGATGTATATATATTTACTCAATAAACAGATCACAACGAACTACTGTCATCGTGCACGCTGAACTTGAGTACTAAGCTTGAATCAGTATAAGCGCATGGAATGATACCTTGTCAAGATGGTGTTTTTTCACGATAGTGGATAGCTTTCAGTTATAGTGGTACATAATAATCACACCTTCCCTGTTTCTTTCCATCAGTTGAGTTTAACACAGTATATTCCTTTGTTAGATGACTTGCATTTTTTTAGACGTCAGTTATGTCAGTCAAATTGGACATAATACAGTGCTGTCAGATTTAACAGTGTCTATTTTAAGTTTGCCATCATCGTTTAACCGAGTTGACAACCTGGTACGAATTACGAACGTTTTTAGTAAATGAGGAAAAGGATTTCATCTTCTTATGGTCCCTTTTCTTGTATAAGAAATCGCTTATGATATTGGCTATCACGTTTTATTTGTTTAAATGTAGTCTTATATTTTGGACGCGTACATACAATGTATAGTAGGCATGTAGCCCAGAACAATGGTTGTGTTGGCCTATTCATGCGTGACCCAATCGTACAATGTCGTGATTTTGCTCGACGTGATTATATTCCAGTGTTCTCCCACAGTTTGTGTGTGTGTGTGTGTGTGCATTTTCATTTCCTTTCTCCTTTCATATTAATTTCTTTCTCCTCTCTTTTTATTTGCATTTCCTTCTCTTCTTTTTCTTTCTCTTCCTATGCTCTCTCCGCTACATTTTCTTTTCTGCCATTTCCTTCTGAAGCTTTCTTAAACGCCTTCTAAAACGCATATAAGACCTAATGTAAGACCAAATACACAGCACAGAAGACATAACGTAAGACAAAATGCACAGCACAGAAAACATAACGAAACAAATGAACAGCATATAATCTGTGTATGTGTTTGATCTGGATAATTAACGTAGCTTTAAAAAAATTCAGTCATATCGCAACGATGTCTGCAGTGTGGCATTTTATAGAGATGTCTAGCACTGGGGGTGGGGGGCATCATGCCGCAGACATGTAGCATGATGTCCCGCCCAGTCACATTATCCTGACAAGGCTGACCAGTCCTAATGCAAACCGTATAATGCTGAGCGCCAAGCGAGGCAACTGTTGGAACCATTTTTATAAGTCTTTGAAATGAATCGTTCGGGTTTCGAACCCGCGACCTCACGCTTCCGAGGCAGACGCTCCATAAACAAAGATATGATGTAGCACTAAATTCACAGCATACAATAAAACATACACCACATAATGACGTTTGCAGAACATATAACAGCAAATGAAATAAACATAAATATATTTTAAAAGTACACATCATATAAAACCATACAAAATAAACAATACGAAATTCACATCATATAATAAACAATATAATAGTAAGTATATAATGTGTAAAAAGGAATGAACAACATACAACATTGTTTCCAAGTCATGCATTTGAAACGGGCCTCTTAACATTTGTCACGTTCCATAGTGATAACTTCCGTTTGCAGTGTACTCTCCGTCTATCAGGGACTGAAAGCGGTACCGTATTCCGTCATACATAAACACAATAAACGTTCAAATAATTGATTTTATTTCTTCATATCTTGTAGACTGATGTTTTACTAATGTTTTATGCCCATCTGAGGGACTATATGTTGGTAACTTCCGTTTGCGATGCACTTTACCTTAAAAACTTAAAAGGTTTTACGGTATTTCATTCTTTTTGAGGTCGTTCTATGGATTTTCTATTGTTAGTAATGACTACCAAATCTGATCTCGAATCTCCACTATTTGTAAAATTCTGATGAGTGTATTGCTTTAAGTCGCAAAATACAGATTTGGTATGATTCAGACTGACTCTGAATTTGGCATGATTCACTCATAACCATATTTAGTATGATATACTCGGATTCAGATTCGGCTACATTACGTCTCTTGTGGTTTAGTTTAATGTGATGCGACTATAAAAGGCAACCGTATAGAAATAGTTTCATGTTTTCAGTTCACGTTAACAAGGAATCCTTTTGTTCGATAAAACTTTGTTCCATGAAACTTCAGCACAAGGACTAAATCCAATCACCTCTACCTAGAAGAATAAAGACATTAAAGGTAAGAAACCACTATACTACGGTGCGTTCCGTGAACGTAGGTCAAATTCCGTTATGCGATTTTTGTAGATAAAGTTGTTTAAATATTTTTTTATTTCTACAAATGGTGGCCATACTTTATAGCAGATCGGCATCATTTTTCTGAAAGTACTTCTGGGTAAGAAGCTTTCCGCCAACTTTAGTTGAACCCAGAGAAGCGTATTTTGCGAATTTCTTATATTTCATAACAGAGGCCATATTTGATAACGGGTAGATATCGTTTGTTCGGACTAATATTACCTTCATTCGGGATGCCTTCTCATAAATTCGACAATATTCTCAAGATGGTTTTGTAGTAATGGTAGCCATATTTGACGCAAATCTGCGCCACTTACAAATTTTTCAAAGTCTTTCATGTGTGGATGATGTCTGTTAAATTTGGTAAATTTCTTTTGAGACGAATTTGAGTAAAAGTTCATTTAAAGGTTTGAATATTTTAAGTACAGTGTCCATATTTTATTTCAAATCGATTTTGAACAAGCTTGACACGATATTGCATTTTGCAGATAAGTAAAAAACAATTCGTTTTACGTTTTAGTAAAAAGTAATTTATTGTGTGCTCTGATTTTAGAAACAGTGATTAATTTATTGGAGAATCATCAAATATGTACAAACGTGAGAGTTCTTTGAGCCAGGATGCTTTGTCAAACATGGTCAAATCCTGTTTGTCAGTTCTCTTTAAGAATGCATTCAAGTATTTTTCTATTTTCCTTCTGAATTATTATTATTTATAGCAGATACGTTGAAAATAGCAAACGTTGACAGACTCACGCACAAGAATGAAGGTCTATACCACTAAATCTCAAACTTTCGCTCAGTTTATCTTTTCTCTTTTCAGGTATTGAATAATTTTGATACGAAGAAACTGAGTCTACGGACAGGTATTATTATAAGAGAAGCCCAAGGATTGTATAATTATATCTGATCTCAAAGAAAACTTGTGACATCAATTCAAACGGGATCCAAGTTTTATTAACTGGAGCTTTCTATTATCTTCGTAGAAGTTAACAAGGACGAATTCAGTTCAGATGGCCCAGTGTAAAGCTAACTTTGATTACAAAGGTGAAGCAGAGGGATATATCAGTCTCATGATAGGTGATCTGTTGATGAATACAGAGAAACATGATAATGGTTGGTATATGGGTAAAAACATGTCGACAGGAAAGGTAGGATTTTTCCCTGGGTCCCATGTCACAAAATGCACTGACTCTGAGCCAACCAAGTCCTTGAAACAATGTGAACCTTTGCCTTCAAAGCTAATCACAGCAAATTCATCACAAAGTGACACCTTGGTAGTCCATGAGAGTGCTAAAGGACAAACTAGTGATATCACAATGAAGGAAAGTACAGGAGATATCAGGAAGGGGCCTCCACCAAGACCTCTTGTACCAGCACAGGTAAGATGGAAGAATATATCAAATGAAAGAAATGGCAATGAAGAAACTCCATCAGTTGATAATAAAAAAGAAAACACAAGACACAAACCACCTGAACTACTTGGCAAATTCTCCTCGAGCAAAGACATTCTGACCCAGACAGGTAGAAAACTATTCCTAACTGACAAAGACCAAAACAGAACCCTAAAAGCAATATTTGGAGCGATAACTGGGGTTTTCCTGGGTGGACTGATATTTCTTGTCCTGAGGTATTCATTTGGGTATTCCGATTTGGAAGCTGGTATCACATTTGCCATTGTAACAGTTTTAATATCAGTCGGTCTAGCCTTGTCCATGCTTTTCCGCTGTGTTGTTGCACTCGTAGTTCCAAATTTTTTCACAGGGAAGGGACGTGCGGTCATCTTGTCCATTATATTTGGCTTTATGCTGTCTCATACTGTTCAAAACATCAAAAACAACATGGAGGAGGTGGCAATAAGTATGTCCTGTATTGCAGATCTTGCCCTAAATCAGACACGAGACCTTCAGGGGCAACTGAAAAAGCCATTGGTACAAGCTGCAGAATACATTGACAGGCAGAAAAATGTCCTCAGACAGTTACAGTATGAGATGGGTAAAGGGATTTTACCCGTCAACACGAGTCTGACGAAAATGGATGAGGAAATTATAAAAATACAAAATACTGTGGATTCCTTTAAAGAGGTGAGATTATTATTTTCAATCTCCTGGGTGATCGAGAGCTCGACTTTACATATCTTTTTTATTAACTGTTAGCAATTTCGACAGATTAGTGAAAGACATTTTTGAAGACGGTAAACAAAATATAAGTTGGAAAAGTGAACTTCACACGATAGTGCTATCGTTCAATACATTTTATACCAACTGTAAGTGTCTGTTCATTTGGTACCAAATGTGTGTCTGTACTTTTGATACCAATTGTAGGTACCTGTTCATTTGGTACCAACTGTAAGTGTCTGTTCGTTTGGTGCCAATTGTAAGTGACTGTACATTTGGTCCCAAGCGTAAGTGTCTGCACATGTTATGTAGCACCTCTAAAACCCAAACTGATTCAAATCGAGATCTCCGCCATAACAGAAATCTCACGAATACTGATATAAGATTATATATGTTGACCTTCAGAATCACGAGTCAAATTACAGCTATCTCAATTATGAAAGTGAAAAACTTTAAACGTTTCTAACATTATTAACATTCGGAACATAACGTTTCTAACGATTACTAATAATAAATACAACGCTTTATCTGATATTTTCCACAAAAAAAGAAGAAACAAAAGAGGGGAAAGCAAATTCTAAATGTTGGCAGAACAAAACTCTTTCTCGGTGCATGGCAGGTGGATGATTCAAATTTTGCAAACATTGCTTAAATACGTGTTTGATTTTTAGTTTAACCTATATTTACTACTACAATTACTACTACTACTACCTTTTTCAATGGTGATGGTGGAAGTAATGGTAATTATGGTAGTGATTTTTGTTTAATACTTAAAAATTTGGAGTTTGCCTAAGTGTATGCAATTCAGATCTACTTTATCGATAAAGCTGGCAAGCAAGATAACGCTACACGTTTCCATTGGATTAATTTTCGTATGGCTCTTTCTCTGGCGATCTTAGCATTAGACAGTAATGACTATTTAGATGATACCAATATGAATTTAAAGTTATCCAATTTCAGAACTGTTTTCCAAATATATCAGCTTTTGATGAGTGCAAACAAGAATGCGTCAAAACTCTAAAGATATCGTAAGTGTCAAATTTATGCGAACTGGGCATAATGCTTTTTTGTAAATCTGTATGTATTTTGATCTGGACATGATGCCATTTGTAACTGGGCATGATATCTCTATGTGGGCTTGCTATTTCCATCTGAGTTTGATGTCATATGCATCTGTACATAATGTTGTTTGAAATTTAGCATGCTATTTGCATGTGGGCAAGATACAAGTTATAACGGGGCATACTATTATTTATATATGTGCATGATGTTACTTCTAACTCGGCATACTATGTGAAACTGGGCAGGATGTTTTTAGTAACTGGGCATGATATTCGTATCTGGGCATCATGTTGTTTGTAACTGGCCATACTTTTGTGACCGAGCATGATTTTATTTGCAACTGTGCATTATATTTGTTTTGGGAATGGTGTTCTCTGTACTCTGGCATGATGTCATCTGTTACAGAGTATGCACTTGGTATCCAGGCATGAAGTTATTTCTCTGGTCATGATGTGTTTTCTCTGGGCATGACGGTATTTGCAACTGGATATACTATCTGTATCTGAGCATGATGTTTTTTGTAACTGGGCACGATGCTGCTTGCATATAGGCATACTGTAACATGAAACTAGGTATTCTGTTACTTGAACTGGGCATAATGCAGTTTGGGACTGGGTATACTATTGTAACTGGGCATTTTATGTTATTTATAACTTAGCATGCTATTTGGAACTGACATAACTTATCGTTTTATTTGGAATTGGGAATAGTGTTATTTGTATGCACTCGTTTTAACTGATTATGATGTTACTTGTATCTGGGTATATTATCTCTATCTGGGTATACTAATTTTATATGGGCACATTGATATTTGTACCTAGGCATGTTGGTATTTGTATTTAACATATTACATAAAAGGAGTACATCAATAATTCGTTAGTGACACTTAAAGGTAAAAGTGTTTCTGCATTGTTCAAGTCCGGTCTTCTGGCAGTCAGACTGAATATGCATACTATATTGTCTTGCCCTTCTCTGTCTTTTGGTGATAAAATTGTTATAACTGATAAATGATCACATTACTATACACTGTCAATGGTCATATTGATATGCACTGTCAATGGTCATATTGATATACACTGTCAATGGTCATATCATTATACACGTGTAACAGTAATATTACTATACACTGTCAATGGTCATATAATCATACACGTGCAATGGTAATATTACTATTCACTATCAATGGTCATATTACTACATAATATCAATGGTCATATTGTTATACACTGTCAATGGTCATATTGATATGCGCTGTCAATGGTTATATTACTATACTCTGTCAACGATCATATTGCTATACACTGTCAATGGTCATATTGCTAAACACTGCCAATGGTCATATTACTAAACACTGTCTATGGTCATTTTAATATGTACTGGAAATGAATCATATAACTAAGTGCATATAATGGAAATTGGTCATATTGTTATACACTGTCAATGGTTATATTACCCTACAATTTTAATGGTCATAGTTCTATATGCTGGTAATAGTGATATTTTTTTAAATATATGAAGAAAGCTTGGTTATTTGCTAATTTTATTCGTTTATTTCTTTCTGAGCAATTTTGTTCCACAGCCGATTTTTTAATAACATATTAGCTAATTGGCATGAATAAATTTCTCGCTTTTAGTTCACTTTCGTGGTTTAAATGTTACGAATTATTACCTGGTTTAAATACAATTTATTAACCGAGTTTAATTTACGGATCGGTCTCTGCAAGAGCGTTTCATATTATAAGATCAATATAATAACTTAATCCTATACATGTTATTGTTAACAAACTGTACACCAGTTTTAGAACTTAACTAATGAGTAGACGTGCATGAGTTATTATGTAACATTCAAAATAAGGTAACGATTATATTTAAAAATTGTGTTCTAAAGTTTGATTTTGCGAGTGTATGGAAATATTACACTTTCAGTGAATCATGTACATCTTAGATGTGACGCTTGCTCAAATGATAGATAGTCATAGTGTTTAAGCACACGTAACATAACGACAGTTCACTTAACTACTTTTCCTATAGATCTGTCACTCGCCTGCTACCGGCAGAGGTCCCGGACCCATGCGAACAGATATGCCAGAAAGTAATGGACGCAATCAAAGATAGTTGTAGATTCCTAACACTTTCAGATGATGAGCTAACGAAGGCAATAAACACAACTGAACAAGCCTTGAACGGTGTGGTCAATTATTTCACCGTTAACCTGTCCACAACCATGGATTGTAATGCCGATGTTAATTCAAGTCGATCCGCAGAAAGCATTCAAAAAGAGGTGAAGGAAGAATTAGAAGCTAAAACTGGTGCTTTTCTTCACTTTATAAAAATCCTGGAGAAAGTTCTATCCCTGACATTGATTCTTTTATTTCTGCAATCCTTTTGGTATGTACGAAATTATCTGGCACGTGATTCCTATGACAACATATACATTACCAAACGTTTCAAGGATCTGGATCAAGAAAGAAAAGATTGTGGATTGAGTTGTGTATTGCCACTGAAGAAAAAGGAGAAAAAGTTGTACATTGACACCAGTTCTTGGCGTATCACATTAGTGGAAATAGGTCACGGCAGATTTGGCCTGGCTCAGATTGGTATGCATTTCTTGCTGTGTCTTAGTGTGCTCTTGTTTGACTATCTTCTCTACTATATCCTTGATCTTTTGAAACGGCACGGGAACGTCAATATTCAGTACAAGGGCAGTTCGGAATTTCAGCTTAACGTCGATGGAACTGGATTTGTTGCCAATTTTTATCGAGAACTCATTCAGGAATTAAACATCAATGAGAGCTATATTGGTGAACTGAATTTGACAGATTGTCTGCCGGACCCCTCCATGCCAGACTCATCGAACATTCCCGTCTACATAGTCCTTTATCTTGTAGCCGTCCTCTTCGTTCTCATGAAAGAATGTGCATTACGAGCTCGCAGAAAAATCACTGCTTACTACTATCCAAGACAGGAAGAAGCACGAACTCAATATCTCCACAAATTAATTCGACACAAGCGAATCAGTGTTCGGAAATTCTTGCGCCAAAAGATCAACTCATCTTATAAGGAAAAATGTGTCAGTGAGCAACTACAGCTGATGACGTGGCTGTCATTAAAAATCCCATGTCTTGCAAGATGTCTTTCACGAAAAGACAAAATATGCCTAAGCTGTGAGACAGCTGAGGGGGGATTTCAAGACGTTGGTCTGGTGAAATGTTCCGGTGACCAATGCAATGCCTATTACTGTACAGATTGTTATGAAACTCTGAATAAAACGTGTCCATTGTGTTCAGTGGACGATGTGGTCCATAGAGAATAATAGTTCATTACTGTAACATTGGAATCGTACAAGTGTATACAACTATTCTTTGTTAGTAATGTCCACTACCGTATGGAATACGGATTATGAAAATGGGCCTGAATTAGAGTTTTTTGTTTCAACTAATACTTTTTCTTTTATTGATATTGCATGCTTTCTTTGAAAATGTTTTATCTACATCTTCTACTACTGTTGCAGACTTATCATCGGAATATATTACATTGACAGTGCTCAGACGTTTCATACGTATGCATTATATTGAAATGACAGGGATCAGGTTTTTCATACGTAGGCATTATATTGCAATGACAGGGATAAGCTTTTTCATACGCAGGCATTTATATTGAAAGTGAGCTAACTTAGGATCACTGTCATTGCTTTGACAGTGATCAGGTTTTTCATACGAATGTATTGCATTGCTTTGACAGTGATCATGTTTTTCATACGAATGCAATGCATTGCTTAGACAGTGATCAGGTTTTATATACGTATAGATATCATTGATATTGACAATGAGCAAACTTAGGATACGAATGCATTGCATTGCTTTGACAGTGATCAGGTTTTTCATACGAATGCGTTGCATTACTTTGACAGTGATCCGTATTAGTACAAAAGAGAACAATATTTTTTGTTTTCATTTTCACATTTAGATTGGTTGATTCGAGTTCATGCATATGTACTTATTTTTCTATAGCAATTGGTGTTACGGCTAAAGCTTCACTTTGTGTCCATTGGAAAGGCTTGTAGCTCCCTTTTTCCCGACATGATAAAGAATTTAATGTGTTAAACGTACTGTTAAAACCAACAAAAATGATACCTTCTCATTAGCATACAAACCAAATTTTGTCATTTGAAACTACCTAATATTGCATATATTCACCTTTACAAATATACTTATATTTATATATACTTATATTCATATATACTTACACCTATATAACCTTATAGTTATATTTGTATATTCAGAATATAATGTTTTCAAAAATCACAGTTTGCAATGAAATTGTTACAGCTTTGCACAAATGAGTTACTAACAGTTTGCAAACAACCAATTTGGGCGTTAAAGGGTTCGCAAATAATTATTTAGGAATGCATGTTGCAAATACCATCATCGCCTAAATTTTCTTCTGACAATCTTTATAGATAGGCACTTATACAAATATTTACAGTTAATTTAATTAGACGTACCTGTCTTACATGAGCAATAATTTTCAAGACGGATTTTAATAATTTTTACACTGCAGTTAATTTGCAAGCACAGACCTTGATTTTTAAATATCAACAAATATTATGACATTGTGATCCGTATATTTAGTCAAACACTGGGCTAGAAATCTGAGTTCTAAGTTACTAATCTTAAAGCATATACCAATTATAAAATAATGCATGTTACTTTTGTATGTGTGTCTGTGTGTGTGTGTTTCCAAATATAAAATAATAATTTTCACATGCGTGTCTGTGTGTGTGTGTGTGTGTGTGTGTGTGTGTGTTTCCAAATATAAAATAATCCTCTTCCAATTAGTTTATGGAGTTTAGTTTACTTGGAAAACCGCGTCTAAATAACAGAAAATGATACTTTGAGAATTAAACGAAACCCGTTTGAAAACACAGAACCAATCTTTCAAGAATACCAATGACTGTATTATTGCATATCAATACAGCATTTCCAAGCAATATTTTGTAGCCTCCATTTTAGTTTTCTCTGTGACACGTCAACAGATTATTATTGTAATATGTGGATTGATAAGAAATAAATATATGTCTAATTTTCTCGACAGAGTGTATGAATAATATTTAAATGAATAATTGAATAAATACCCAAAATGTAAACGTTATATGTGTGTGTGTGTGTGTGTGTGTGTGTGTGTGTGTGTGTCTAATGACTGAGTGTTTATATCTATCGTTCATTAGTGTATATTATATATCTATTGTTCCTACAGACGTATCATCCCAGATATCCGGATACAGACCACTTAACCCTTAACTCTAGTAAATTGAACAATGTGGAGATTTCCTATCGTCGTCAACATCATGTGATATATGAATAAATCCCTGCATTAACACTGATTTCGGAAATGATATTATTCACAGCCCGAAATAAAATGTTTAATATCTTTTTTTAGATAGAAAATCAAACTGGCGGGTGTGCTTTCAAATTCAGTATTCAGTATACAATACATGCTGATGGCTAATTCTGCTAGAGTAAGCATGTTTTTAAACAATTATCAATTAATTTTGGCTTATGACAATTAGTTTTTCGTTTAATTCAACTAGGAAATTTGATCCTGAGGAAACTGTTTCTAATGCGATGATTGAATGCGGGCATTTCCAGTAAGTATAAAATAAGAGAGTTTTTGAATCACTTTATCTGCTTCTCAGGTAGATGGAAGTCTGTGAGATTTTTCTTCTGTAAAACTTGATGATAAAAATGGAAAGCTGTAGCGTTTTATATGTTCGCAGAGGTACAAATGTGCCCGTCCAGAGGTACAAATGTTAAACTCCAACAACTTGGATAAGACGAAAATGTGGTCCTGGTCGACAAAGCGGAGTTACTAGACGATATGTACCAAAGAACTAATATTTTGTTTCTAGCTGATAATTGTGGGACTCATGACAAGGTAACAAAGAAATCAAATCTTGTAATCAAGCAAGCTATCAGTGGTAGTTATTTTGAAATATCAGTATGGGTGAAAGGTACAACTCCATAATACAATAGTTCAGAGAGCTACCAGAAAAGAATCATTTAATACCAGATACAATACAAATAGACAATACAGAAAAAGAACCTTAAAAAAACTTTAAATGAGACCAGAGTTTCCCATCTTCGCTAGCCAAGGTTCCGATATGATAACCCTATCTACACTTTGGAGTATCGAACAGGTATCAATGTGCTTCGGGTCTGAGAATTTCACTGGATGCGGCGACAAGCCACCGCCTCCAATCAAAATTAATTTGGTAAAATATTGAACACTGTTTCTACATGATCGACAAGGAAAACTTGAATGGACTGATAAATAAGGAATTTACAACTGTCGGTCCGTGTTTGCAGAAATACCTTTCACTGAAATAAATATGTAATGGCTTCCCTATGGTACGTAGTCATACTTTCGATGTTAAACTTACAAAGTATCCTTTTGTGATGTACAATGTTCCGCTTGTTTAGATGGCATTACCTACTAAGGGAGGCAACTCATGAAATCCAATAGTTATCGCTAGGACAAAGCACTAAAATATCTCTTCGATCCGCCAAGGTGTAGATATGGTTGTCATATCGGAACCTTGGCTTGCGAATATGAGAGTTTCATTTCAAATTCAAGGTATTGATTTCACCTTAAGATAAAGTTACCTTCCAACAAAAAATAGAAAAAGGCGTTGCCCACAAATATTCAATGCTACATTGAACATTTTGATGATCTATATATTATACGAGTCAACACATTTTCTGGCAATTTTACCTCTGTTCGAAAATGAAAGATAAGTACTTTTCAAATATTATATTCTTTTTTATTCTATATTTTTTAAATATTATTTTCAAAATTTGCTTTTCATTATAATCAATGATTAATGAATAAAGTGTTGCTTTTATCCACAGGACTCTATTTTCATTCACCTGATGATAATATTGTGCGTTCCCCGTATCTCACGAACTTGCATCAGATCACCTCTGCATTATATGCCATCTTGACATATCACTCCCTAACCCTTCACCTTTATTTGCTACTAAAAGAAAGCTCCGAATGATAAATAGAACCAAACTAATGCATGACATGCAAGCAAACTTACCAACTTGCATACCTCCTACAGCAGAACAACTCGATAACTGCCTGCGTTCATTGCGCGACAAACATGCCCCAGCCACCAAGTGCAGAGTATCTATTCAAAAGTTTTCTCCGTGATATAGCAGTGAGAGGTTTTGGCTTTCCACCAGACTCACTATTCCTAAGCAAATCTATGAAGCCGCTAAGAACAACGTCAAAACCATTGTCTATGCAGCGAAATCAGCCCACTACAGTACTAAGATCATGGAAAGTCCAAGCTTCAAAGGGCTCTTGTTTGCAAATTTCTTCGGTGACAAAGTACAAACCATTAGAGATAAGCTTGACAACACAATTGCAGTTGATTCGTCGTCACCATACAGTGGGATAGAGAATTTCAGCGGCAACCAATATCAGCATTTGAACCTGTCTCTATGGATTTAGTACGTACAATCGTGATGAAAAGTGCACCAAAGTCGTGTGAACCTGATCGAATTCCAACATCACTGCTGCTTGAGTGCTTAGATCCAGTATTGCCTTCACTAACTGATGTTATTAATAGCTCCCTCTCATCCGGGAAATTCCCATCATATTTCAAAACTGCCATTGTAAAGCCTCTGCTGAAGAAACCAACACCCGACCATAACGATTTAAAGAACTACCGCCCAGTTTGTAATCTCTCATTCATAAAAAATCTTAGAAAAGTTTGTTCTATCCCAGCTTGTATCTCATCTAAATTCTAAGAGTCGTTTTAGCCATGACAATATGTATATCGCCCTTGCCACAGTACTGAAACTACTCTTCTAAAAATAGTTAATGACATTCTCTCTGATTTGGATAGCGGAAAGATTACAGTCCTCACCCTCCTTGATTTGTCTGCAGCATTTGACACAATAGACCATGATATATTACTTCACCGTCTCCAACATATATTTGGAAATCATGATACATCCTTACTGTGGTTCAAGTCCTACTTGGTCAACAGGACACAAATTGTGTCTGCAAATGGAATACACTCCAGCCCAGTTAATATATGTTGTCGTGTTCCACAGGGGTCTGTTCTTGGGCCTGTTCTATTCATCCTATACACACAGCCGCTCTCAAGTGTAATAGATCATCATCCAGTGTCTCACCAATTATACCCTGACGGCACCCAAATATACAAATCTAGAAGCCAAACTGAAGTTGATGCTACCATCCAAGGTGTAGAGAGATGCATTTCTGATGTGAAATCACAGATGACATGTACCAAGCTGCAGATGAATGATGATAAAGCTGAGGTCAGAAACTTCAAAAAGGTCAAAACATAGCTGCTCGGATCATTCTTAGAGTACCACGATCAGAGCACACCTCCCCGCTGCTCTATACCCTACACTGGCTATCCATTCGATCCAGAATCAAACACAAACTTTGTTCTCTGTGCTACGTTTCAATGACGGACTCCAGTCCAACATACCTATCCAACCTCACCCAAGTGTACACACCAGCAAGATACTTACGCTCCTCTTTATTCCCACTACGAAGACGGAGTCATACGGACAACGTTCTTTTGCATACCAAGGCCCAGCAACGTAGAATGAATTGCCCATTGAACTTAGACACAAAGACAAAGTGATCCCATTCAATTTTGACTGGAAGAACAAACTTAAAGACTTAATAATGTTCCCTACCGTAAATATTTCCAGCATGTTTGTTTTTTTATTATCATGGTGTTTTTGTTGTTGTTGTTGTAATAATATCATTATATAGGTTTTTTATGTTGCCCAATGTTGTAAAGCGCTTAGAGCTTCTAAAGATTAGGCGCTATACAAAGTCCTCATTATTATTATTAGTAGTAGTATTAGTATTAGTAGTAGTAATATTAGTAGTACACCGGCTAACATATAACCCACATAACTTTCTCATTAGTACATGTATAGCAATTACCTAGTCTTTGACCTTGACCTACATAACTCATTTATATACCGGTTACTTTATTCTTGACCTTGACCTACATATTTCTATCATTAGCAAATCAGTTAGCTTATCTTTGAAAATTCCCGTAACTTGCTTGTTCACTTGTGGATGTCACTGATGTTATGGTTAGAGAAGTCACACAAGTAGTATCTAGCGATTTTAAATATTTGATGCTGATCGAGGTTAAAGCTTCTCATCCCACCCACCACAATAACTTTGTCCTCACATCAGGGCAACACGCATATGAACCCACACACAAAACTGCGCTTGTATATCGCGAACGTTATCAACAGCCTTCGTGCAGGAGGATAGTTATGTGGGGTAGAAGACTTCAATCTACATCAGTGACAAATATTACTATTGTACTATAGTTACATGTCATTAATAAAACGGGGCACCATAACGTCAGTAAGGACTCTACTGCATTAAGGAAAATTTAGGCTGCATTAGGCTGACCTCAGTGGAGCGGGCACTTAGTAACATTGTTCGAGTTGACCTCAAGACACTCTGGTCTAGGTAGGTATGGAAACTCCTGTTAAATTAACCCGTAGGTTTAACATGGGAATGATATTTCAGCGTCAGAAGGGGCAATCTAGCGTCAAGGGAAATGTAACATGAGAGGAGCGCTTCAGCATCAAGGTGAATTTAACAGGGGAGAGTCTCTTGAGCGACGAGGAAAATTTAATAGGGGAGGTCCTATCCGGATACAAGAGGAATTTAACATGGGAATGACACTTGAGGGATAAACATGTTTATGGGGATGGGCAAGGCAAGAGTTGAAAACATAAATCTATACAAATACACAAAGACACAAGACAGAGACAAAATGACGCACTTTTGCCAAGATTGAAAGTGGGTCATTTTGAGGTGTGGGAAGGGCCCTGAAAAGGGCCGTTGAGGTTTGGTAACCAAAGCGAGTTATGATACATCGCATATCATCGATCTTCTCTTCGTCAAACTTCGGCTCACAGTGGGACCGTACAGCAAATTTATACACTGACAGCCTTGCCTCTCCACATAAATCATTCTTTTCCAAATATCAGTTCGTCATCTTGGTGATAGCACATGATGATTTCACACACACCAGATACTTCAGGTTGAACAGCATCCCCGAAATAAGCGTCGATACCTACACACTTGCTAACATGGTACACGGTTTGGAATCTCCAATGTTCAGCATTATATCCATCTTAAGAGTAAGAAAAAGTGAAACCTTGAGAAGAGTCGCTGATATTTATAGTCTAAGATCGGATCGAAACGGGTTGACATGTTTCCCCAATTCAAGGCCGCGTTACGAAATTCAGTCAGAGCGCGGAGTCTCTCTTCCAGTTAAAAGTGAGCAAGGCGTGATGATGCGTGCATTATATAGGTACGTCAGTGTTCGTACGCAGTGAATCTGTGAGAAATACTTTTGAGTATGGCTGAAACTACGGAGACGATGTATTTGGATGCGCCTGATGTGGCTACTAAAACTGTGTTCCAGCTTCCAACAATGGATACTTTCAATTGTCTTTAATCATATTTTGACAGCAGGAAACTATTTGAGACTATTCAATATTTGATATAATCTTTGTTACGGCTATATGGTCTTAAACTAAGTAACTGAAAAGACCAAGAAGCCAGCAAGATTTGTAAAATTCAACAAATAACTATTTTCCCGGGAATGTAAAGTGAGTATTTAAGACAAAATTTCAGTATTGTGAGTTAAGTCCCTAGTAATCCTAAAAGTTATATCACAATTCCAAAAGTATAGAGTATTCCGCATGAATTCCAATAGTTTCCAGAATGAATTCCGATATTTAAATGTGCAAATGCACCAATAGCCTGGAATAGTGTTCAAGTGCTAAAGGTCCTGATGGGTTTCATTGATGTAATCAAATATGTCATTGAATGAATTCACAATAATTCCAATATAGTAATGTAGTACTGAAGTCAAAAAGTACTTTGTAATTCCAAGGAATAATTGTAATAAATAAATTAAATCCTCTCAACTGCGACACAACTAAAATTGATTTCTTTAAATACTGATAGTATGGTGGGATGAGTAATTCTGAAGTAAACAACTTAAAAACTGACACAATAACCGAACAAGGATGAGGGTAATTTTCCTATCAAACTCGTAAACAACATGTTTCTAGAACATTCTTAATTTCTAAGTAAAGTTAGACCTTTATTTCAACATCACTAAACATATATATATCCAAATAATATTGTTCTTAACATAAAATCTAAATCATAGAGATATATTGGCTATGTCGTATGCTGCTTATAAAAACAAGACAAAAAGATGTGAGTAGTCGGGAAGACCTTAAATTCGGTTACTGACCAAGGCCTATCACACAATCTAGATAGACATAACATATAATCACGGAGAAAAGGCAACAGAGAATACAAATTCAATATACATAACATCTGGTTCAGCTGATTCCATACATTTCTTGGGCTTCTTTTGCATGAATCAAACATGCAGCGTTTTATTTCCGTGATTGTCTGCGGTGTAAGGTCTGTTTGTTTCCTGGCATTGTATACTTTTTATGTTATAAAACAACAAGGTCAACATTGCTCGAGGCGGATACAACCAAACACACACGATTAAATCGTACAAGTAACATGCTTCTTTTCCTAATTTCATTTCGCCGTCGTTGTTTTGCTTCTATTATTTTCTCCCGTCGTTAACATTTAGGGTCAGTCCTAGTTATTTTATTAATAATGTGATCTCGTAATATAATTGCCCGACATGTTGGCCGTGATCAGATCCAACGTGCACTTCTAAACAGTTACTCTTTTTACTGATGAAACTGCCATAGAATTATAGAAAACTGCTACCCGAGGAATATTTAAGTCTACGGCAATTATTCGTTTTCGGGGCCAACAAACACATCATTATAAAACCATAATGGTTACGCCATTGAATGGTGTCTGAAACGATCGTTTGCGTCTTTTTCCAAAACCTATTAAGCGGACAAGAGCATCCTTAGTAATAACAATCGGGCTTTTTGTTTCTTTAGTTGAATTAATGCTTGTGTAACATAACCAACGGACAATGCGACTCGGGGTGGATTTATTGGTGAACTCCACTTCATCGTTGTAGAAAATATCCTTTTAAGTCTGGTTGTGCAGTCAACGATGTAGCGTTTTCGCGTGCTATTGCTATAACGCCAAGCCGCCCTCTAGGTGATATTGGTGTATTAGTGTGGTCCCAACTGTCAGTCTCTATTGGACCTTAGGTTGTATTTCATTGCTTGTAAGCGTATTTCATTACCATACGTTTGAAGCAGATATTTGTCAACAAGTGGAACGAAATTTATATCCATATTAGAATCTGTGTTAGTCGGTGCATCACATCCCGTCGGCAGATTCCGCCACCAGAACCCATTACTTCTATTTAATAATATATCTAATCTGAAACACATATACCAACGATGGTAAATACCGCTTCATAACATTTATTCCATATATCTCTATTATTTTGTCCTAATTAATTTGAAACAAATAGGTTTTTAATGATTTGTCACCAAAACCTGACTAAAATAAGAAATTTTAAAGTATAATGTTTTGGCTTCAGCACTATGACCATTTCATAATTGTCTTTGTTCTACTAACTGAATACTAAGACACCCCCATGACGTCTGCACAATAAGAGACCCCCATGGCGTGTGCACAATAAGAGACCCCCATGACGTGTGTACAATAAGAGACCCCCATGACGTGTGCGCAATAAGAGACCTCCATGACGTGTGCACAGTAAGGAAATACTATTCAGATCTATCAGCAGCAAGTCTAATGTCATGGTTGCAACTCTTTCCTACCCGGGTTAAATTAGCAGCAACTTCACGTGGAGGTGCAAGCCCGTACGATTCAAAATATAACATAATTGGCTATCGTCGTGTATGCGATTCATTGAGTCACAGGTCCTGTCACATGTATGCGATCAATGAGTCATAGGTCCTGTCACATGTATGCGATTCATTGAGTCACAGGTAATGTCACATGTATGCGATTCTATGAGTCACAGGTCCTGATGTCAAATGCCAGTATGATGCCTGTAAGATGTATGCTGCTCATACTTTTCGTAGACTGTATAAGCTAAATGCTGGAATAAATACACTTCAACAACAACAGAAATACTACGAGGAAACCCCACAGGTGTCAACAGATAGACAAAATGCTTCAAAGAATCCATTCTGCCTTGCGTAATAATATCATGACGATCTAAAACAAAATATGCCAGTTCATCAATCAAGGACTATTGTCTAGCTAGATCTACATTTTCACAACCTGAATCAGACAAGCTACATCATGATGGGAAAAAGTCACAACTTGAATCAGACAAGATACAGCATGAAGGGGAAAAGCAACAACCTGAAGCAGACAAGCTATAGCATGAAGGGGAAAAGCCACAACCTGAATCAGACAAGCTATAGCATGAAGAGGGAAAAGCCACAACCTGAAGCAGACAAGCTACAGCATGAAGGAGAAAAGTCACAACCTGAAGCAGACAAGCCACTTCATGAAGGGGAAAAGCCACAACCTGAAGCAGACAGGATACAGCATGAAGTGGAAAAGCCACAACCTGAAGGAGATAAGCTACAGCATGAAGGGGAAAATCCACAACCTGAAGCAAACAAGCTACATCATGACGTGGAAAAGCCACAACCTCAATCAGACAAGCTACAACATGAAGGGGAAGAGACACAACCTGAATCAAACCAGTTACAGCATGAAGTGGAAAAGCCACAACCTGTAGCAGACAAGCTACAGCATCAAGTGGAAAAGCCACAACCTGAAGCAGACAATCTACAGCGTGAAGGGGAAAAGCCACAACCTGAAGCAGACAAGATACAGCATGAAGGGGAAAAGCCACAACCTGAAGCAGACAAGCTACAGCATGAAGGGGAAGAGACACAACCTGAATCAGACAAGCTACAGCATGAAAGGGAAAGCCACAACCTGAATCAGACAAGATACAGCATGAAGGGGAAAAGCCACAACCTGAAGCAGACAAGCTACAGCATGAAGGGCGAAAAGCCACAACCTGAAGCAGACAAGCTACAGCATGAAGGGGAAGAGACACAACCTGAATCAGACAAGCTACAGCATGAAGGGGAAAAGGCACAACCTGGAGCAGACAAGCTATAGCATGAAGGGGATGAGCCACAACCTGAATCAGACAAGCTACAGCATGAAGAGGAAAAGCCACAACCTGAAGGAGACAAGCTACAGCATGAAAGGGAAAGCCACAACCTGAATCAGACAAGCCATAGCGTGAAGGGGAAGAGCCACAACCTGAAGCAGACAAGCTACAGCATGAAGGGGAAAAGCTACAACCTGAAGAATACAAGTTACAGCTTGAAGGTGAAGAGCTACAACCTGAAGCAGACAAGATACAGCATGAAGGGGAAAAGCCACAACCTGAACTAGAAAAACTACAGCAAGAAGGGGAAAAGCCACAGCCGGAAATTCTGAAATCACCACCTGAAGCATATGCTACTAAATAAACATACAAAATTAAAGTTAGACGAAACATGTCGTCTGATGAGTTTTGATGATGATATCAATTCGCTCGATGCAGCTATTAAATTCAGACTTTACTGAGCTAACACGAACTTTCTTCATGAAATCGCCAGAAGGTGATGCTCGTATTAAAAGAGAGAAGAAAGAAAATTTGACGGCAGCGCCTTCAGAAAGTTCTTAGGAGCAAATCCAACTTTGGTCAAACTTATTTACTCAGAACAAGTCGCGCAGCGGTTTTGATATGCAAAATTAATATGTGTATATTATGAAAGATATCAGAGACTTCTGTTATGTTAGCAGCAACCTTAAAAACGAACAACGCAAAGAACTTTTTGCATATTACAGATGCACACACCTTATTGAGAAACGTCAAACATATAATTAAAAATAAGATAGATATGTGCAAGTAAGCCTACGTCACGTTAAAAAAATTAGGAATCAGATAAAAACTTGCTTGCGTGGCGCCGCTTTCAACATGACGGATCTAGGTAAAGAATTCTCAGAATTATAAACAACATCCTGGTCGAACTCTGTCCAATGTGCGTTGGCAAAATACTTGAAAATTTTGTGTCATAAATATCAGCAACTCAGCTTTCAAAAAAAAAACGTTGGAATTGAAGATGATTTTGGCTTCTAAGCTAGGTAGACCACAGTGAGAAATAAATACATTGATATCACGAGAAAATAAAATGCTGGCTCGGAAATAAAATTTCGTGCCGTCTACACTGGTCTTGACAAAATCACGTCTTGCCACAGCTTATGGTATTCTTCTGCTGTCACGCATCTGTATTGTATGATCCTTTGGCGATCTCATACTTTAAATGCAAAGTGGTCCACATTTTCTTTCTACGTCTGATAACATATTTTGAGAGCGTCCTTCAACTTGAATGCACTATTAAACGACTTGACATCATGTACCATGCCAATCGCTTCTTCAAGATTCCAGCTATTGAGGATTTTTGTTTTAACACTGCGTGCGCGCCCGTGTGTTGCCATTATTCGTTCTGAGAGAAAATCGTACATTTATTTTAATGTTTTTTTCTTCTTCTTCTCTAATTTGAATGCAATCTGACACAATTTTGATATAGCTCTCTTGATTGTTTTTGTCATAACCTGACACATGAGCAATATAAGTATACGTGACCTTAACCTTCCACGGCAACTAGCTTTACTTCGGGATGCTTCTTAGTGCGGTCACCTATCGCAGTCTCAGATACTTTTCGTATAGACCGTAGTGTCTCTTATGAAATTTGTGGACATATTCTGGACAAAATCCAAGCTGTCTCAGCGAGCAATTTCGAAAAATTGGCCCTACGATAAGACTTATGATACTATCGCTGAAACCTCTAAGCCAATTAGCACTTGCTGCAAATACTAATTAAGCAACTTGTTACCGTCTCTGACAAAAGGACACGTCAATTCTAGAAACAACGTTTTATCGCCGTCTACTATGTAGCCATCTGAACTCAATCTGAAAACGTTAATATTTCTAATGCAGATATCATTTTCTAGCCTATAGTGAGCTGAATATAATTTCTGATAACCTCATCAAATAATGTTCCACGGGAACAAGGAATGGTTGGATAAACTTGCTGCTTGGCGATCTTTTGTCTAGCTATGTATTCAGATGATGCAAACGGATGCAAAGAACTGTTTCCAACTCAATAGCTACCAACCGTGGTCGGCATAACAGAATACCACTCTGCCAACTTTTGTTTCATCTTATGTGATCTCACGAAATTTTCCAAGATAGACGCCAAGACCATTATTATACTGTATCGTCCCTTCAATTCTAGCATAAAAATCTCAAAATAAATACGAGCAAGGGACGTAAATATTGTCACCAGCACGCAAGGGTGATATCTCTGACAATCAGTTTTGTCCAAAATCGTTGTATAAACATCATCCGCCATCATTTGTGTGTATAATTATTGTATAAACATCATCCGCCACATTCCGATATAATTTTCGTCTAAAATCATTGTACAATCATCTCTGCAATCATTTTCGATTAAACAATAATACAGGCAGCTTTAATAGGTGCTTTAGTAAGAGGCGAATGTTAAGATCACTCTTACAGTTTTTTCAGAGTTCATCCAAGCATTTTCTCATGACAAGGTATTTTGTCAAAATTCGTTTATCTAGCTACGTCATGGCGACTCGTCAAGAAAACGACCATTGTTTGCTTTCATGTTATACCCGAGAAAGCAAGGAGAGCTCTTGAAAATAAGGGTACAGGTGAGCTCGTATACGTCATTTTTAGCACATGATTGTCTATGCATGGAGGCCAGTGTAACTATTGGTGTAAAAACCCGGTAAACACCCAGAAAGAACTACCTACCCATGGGAAGCTACTGTCAAACTTTCTCACATACCCACGTGTAGTGTTTCATGAATATATTTCTGAACTCTCAAAAGTGTCACATAGCATAAGTATGTCCTTCTTGATGTAGCTATCGTGAAAGTCACCGAGTGCGTTCAGTTTGAAATGAGCCATGACATTATGTACTCACTGGCAACCATCATCCGTAATGTTTGAATCACGGAGCCTTAAACAAAAGTCCTACACAAGAAGACACATGGTTTACACTTAACATCATACCCTTACTATCAATCAATAGAATAGTTTGTGAGAAAAAGTTTAAATATAGGATATCAAAATAAATGTTAATATGTTGTTGCCAACTATTGTAAATATATTTAAGTATATATTATGAATAATTGAACAAAATTAAATCCATTTGCAAATCAATTTGTGCATCTCAAAATCTTTAGGTCTCTATTTTGTATTATCCTACGGACCTCTCCGGTGGCTTAGTGGTTGGAGCGTCCGCCTCGGATGTGTTGGGTCGTGGGTTTGATCTTCGGCTGAGTCATATAAAAGACATACAAAAATGGTACCAACAGCTGCCTCGTTCGGCGCTCAGCATTAAGAGGTTAGTGCTAGGACTGGTTGGCCTGGTGTCAGGATAATGTGACCTGGTGGGACAACATGCTACATGTCTGCGGCATGATGCCCCAGTGCCAGACATCACTATAAACTGCCACATTGCAGACATCGTAGCGATATGACTGAAAAATTGTTAAAGCTACGTTAAAAATCCAAATCACACACACACTCCGGTGGCTTAGTGGTTGGAGCGTCCGCCTCGGATGTGTTAGGTCGTGGGTTTGATCCTCGGCTGAGTCATACAAAAGACATACAAAAATGGTACCAACAGCTGCCTCGCTCGGCGCTCAGCATTAAGAGGTTAGTGCTAGGACTGGTTGGCCTGGTGTCAGGATAATGTGACCTGGTGGGACAACATGCTACATGTCTGCGGCATGATGCCCCAGTGCTAGGCATCACTATAAATTGCCACACTGCAGACATTGTAGCGATATGAATGAAAAATTGTTAAAGCTACGTTAAAAATCCAAATCACACACACACACACACACACACACACACACACATTATCCTACGAGTAGACTGGTTTTGTATTCCCCAGCCAGTAGACTGGTTCACTGGCTGTGACATAATTAGTTTTCAGATACCGATATACCTCTTCATGTAATCTCGTAAGTTTCATGTCACCCAAATGTTTCATTGTGTCAATTAAATTGCCATCTTTTACATTTTCAAGCATTTTCTAGGGGGTTGGCACCTGAACGTAATTGTTCTATGTAAATATTATTGTCGTCCATTTTGTTTTCTAAACCTATCGAATATGAAATACGTGCTGAATGAAATATCCTTTGGACGTTATTTGGTATGATTTTAACTTCATTGCCCAGATTATTTTAAAACCTGTTTTGATATTCAGATGACTTCCATTACAGGACAAGTTGTGAATGAATAGTGAGATATATTTTAGGTATCTTAATTTTAACTTCTATTAGCTAGACGCCCGCATATTCGAGGTAGACGTCCGTATATTCGAGATAGACGTCCGTATATTCGAGCTAGACGTCCGTATATTCGAGTCAAATGATCATGATCATCACTTTTGATGAATTAAAATGCTTTTTTTCACCTTCATCTGTAATGTCATGCTGTTTCTTTCTCAGTTTTTCCTATTCGAGTCTCGCTATCCTACCCAAGCAGATGTAAAGCACCTGAATGCATTCATTACCATTGAAAACTATTCGCGTCCTGCATTTATGAGCTGACTTGAGATACACACAAACCATGACTGAATGTGCTTACTGGATGTAATGAATTAGTATAGAACATTTTCTCGAACCAAAGCGTATCTTGAAGATTTGAGGTAAATAGACTCACCGACATACAGACAAAGTTTGTAGCAAGTTTGTTTGCTTTTAACCCATTTAGGCAAGTCTGTTTTAACACATTATTGACTATATGATCCCGAGGAAATGGAATCGAGATGTCTTTCCTTAGGATAGAGAACACCCCTGGGCGGGTGTCGAACCCGCGACCGCTGGATGAAAAGTCAGACGTTTTATCCACCCAGATATTCCGGCTCTCAAATCTATATACGACATTCTTCTGTGCGGCTGATGAATATGTCTCAGTGAAAAATGTTAGTTTATTTTAAACACATATTTCTTAATGAAGTCTGTGCAGAGGTTTAGGGAATCTGTCATTTTTTTAATTTATAGTCATTATTATTGATGTGTTTAATTTATGGGAGTGGTTTTGTATGTATCTACTGGAATGTATTTAACGAAGTGTGCATGTGGACATTTTTCATTTGGAATATTTTTTATCTGGAATTTGTGCCTTGCAAATTCATTAGTCATGAAAAAGTTCATGGTAGCATAGCTTGAATGTACATGGCATAACTATTAGAAGTTTCATCCTGTTGTGAATGAAGTTTCAAAACTGACCAATCCAAATAATTCCCACGATTAACGCCGTAGACTGTATCAGTCAGTTCAAGCCGTTGGACTGTTCGTATAGAGTCACAATTCATACAAATAACGTATTGGATTACCAGCTGTCACAGTTCATACAAATACCGTATTGGATTACCAGCTGTCACAATTCATACAAATAACGTATTGGATTACCAGCTGTCACAGTTCATACAAATAACGTATTGGATTACCAGCTGTCACAATTCTTACAAATAACTTATTGGATTACCAGCTGTCACAGTTCATACAAATAATGTATTGGATTACCAGCTGTCACAGATCATACAAATAACTTATTGGATTACCAGCTGTCACAGTTCATACAAATAACTTATTTGATTACCAGCTGTCACAGTTAATACAAATAACGTATTAAATTACCGGCTGTCAAAATTCATACAAATAACGTATTGGATTACCAGCTGTCACAGTTCATACAAATAACGTATTCGATACCAGCTGTCACAAATCATACAAATAACGTATTGAATACCAGCTGTAACAGTTCATACAAATAACGTATTGGATACCAGCTGTCACAGTTCATACAAATAACGTATTGGATTACCAGCTGTCACAATTCATACAAATAACGTATTGGATTACCAGCTGTCACAATTCATACAAATAACGTATTGGATTACCAGCTGTCACAGTTCATTCAAATAACGTATTGGATTGCCAGCTGTCACAGTTCATACAAATAACGTGTTGGATTACCAGCTCTCACAGTTCATACAAATAACGTATTGGATTACCAGCTGTCACAATTCATACAAATAACGTATTGGATTACCAGCTGTCACAATTCATACAAATAACGTATTGGATTACCAGCTGTCATAGTTCATTCAAATAACGTATTGGATTACCAGCTGTCACAGTTCATACAAATAACGTGTTGGATTACCAGCTCTCACAGTTCATACAAATAACGTATTGGATTACCAGCTGTCACAATTCATACAAATAACGTATTGGATTACCAGCTGTCACAATTCATACAAAGAACGTATTGGATTACCAGCTGTCACAGTTCATTCAAATAACGTACTGGATTACCAACTGTCACAGTTCATACAAATAACTTATTGGATTACCAGCTGTCATGACATACTTATTGTTATATTTTCAGTATAATATACCTTTATGGTATGACAATTTTCATATAAAAGTATATTGATGGTTATATTTTCAGTATAATGTACCTATAAGGTATGACAATTTTCATATAAATGTATATTAATGATTATTTTTTCAGTGTAATGTACCTATACGGTATGACAATTTTCATATAAAAGTATATTGATTGTCGTATGCCACTATTGGATTTGCGTATCATAATTGTCTCTAGTGTCCTTGTTCTATTTATATAAACAAATTACATCTAGTGTTCATGTACTGTGTTTGAACAACTTACTTCTCCACTTATTTACTATTCTGATCTTTATCTCCGTATGGTCCTGTGGGTAAAGCGCTGAATTTATATTCGAAAAGAGAGACGTTCGAGTCTTCTTCTAGCACATGATTCTTATCTTTGTGATAAAGTTATTTATTCGCATTTGTGGTAAGAACTAGTTTTGTCAGAGCATAATGGATTGACAAGTTATTGATTCAATGAGTTTTGACTTGAGAATGTGCACGACACACTTTCCTTACTTACAGTGACTGTTAGTATTTAAAAGTTGCACCAGTGTTAGTATATTTCATTTTGATAGCTGCTGTTAATTACTTAATACCATTTCCTGTGCTTCTGAATTATTTCATGTACACTGTATAACAGATGTTTTCTATCAGCAGTCTAGACTTGTTTGATTCATTGCTATAAAGTCACTGTTCATTGGGACCGAACACTGAGAATGGTTCGTTTTATTTAGATACTTAGCTGCGATGTGAATAATGATAGAAATTAATGTCTTGATGATAAAGAATGTGTCTGGATGATGAAACTGAATATGCAAAAATGATTAGATATAAACTAATTTTTGTTGCTGTTTATGTTACCTATGTATTGTAAATTACCTAATATAAAGAACTATATAACTTGCAGAAAAAAATGAAATAGATGTTAAGAAATTTGTTTGTTCTTTCCTGTCACCTGCTCCTTGTCTAAGTACAGTGCTAATCGTTCCGTCCAATCAAACATCTACCTCGTGCTTTTGTTTATTTCTTGGTATAATTTCGTATGCAAAGAATTGTCAAATAGTTCAGTGATCTCATATATTGCCTTATTCTATGGTAAAAAGAACATTCTCCCCACCCACCCACCCCACCACCACGTGTTTGTGTCTCTTCATAATTAATCAAATCCAGCAGATCTTTACAGAACCAAATTGTTCAATCTATCCAATCCCAAAAGACACAGAAGATGACAGCGCTAAGGACCAGCTGGTGACAGTCAAATTAGAATTAATGAATTAATGGCTGAAATGACATAGTTTTGTACATGATATATATCCTTAATGCTTTTCGTTTTTAAAATCGGTAGACGGGTAGAAATAAATGGGAAGGTAAGAGAACACTACAAATATCTTTTGAAAACATGCAAGAAATTGCTGAGGTCCTTTAAAGTTCAATGAAGTAATTGAGCTTTTTTTCAATTTTTAATTTTCTAATTTTTGTATAAAATGTTTTTTAATTGCTCCAGAAAATCATATATATATATATATATATATATATATATATATATATATATATATATATATATATATATATATATATATATATATATATATATGACAAGGGAAATAACTCGTACAAAAATAACCAAAACCGTAAGATTTAATTCCTACGACCATTTTGTTTTTGTATTATGATTTCTGATTTTTGCAAAAAAATTACTATTTATTTTGTGTCGGTTCCACATTGTATCATTTATTTCCCTGGTAATGTTTCATTAGCACAAGGAGTTTTCATGAGTCGATGGCATTTTTCTTAGTTTTAGAATGAGTGTTGTCAGGAGTCGGTTTTATTAATTTATTTATTTATTTATTTATTTAATGAGTGTTCCACGCATCGTTCCCTTAAGTGAGATCAGAGGCAATACACATTTGTTCTCTCCTCTTTTGTTTTGATTGATATCGTCATAGTATTTCTGCCATTATTCACTCAGATCCCTCATTTTCATGCATCAAGTCTGTCTTTGTTTTAACATGCCAGTGGAATATCTGTATTTAATGATTTTGCCAAAAAACATTTAATGCGTAATTTAATGCGTAATCATAAAACTCATTCATCAGGTAGAAATATTCTTTTCATATTACCCAATCAAGATGCTTCCAAAATTTGAAATATATCCTTCAATTTTTTTTGTGATTTGGCAGTACCACAATTGAAGCATTTTATCAACTCCATTATTTCAGTAATAAGATTTCATTAGTACAATAGTAGAAAAGCCGCGTGGGAATAGATGTAAGGAGTGATTGATAATTTGAACTAATCATTGCATAATGTGTTACTGTAGTTGTTGTGCCTGAGTGACATTCCACGCCAAAAATGTCGTATATTTTTAAAATTTAATTTTTCTGCTATCCCATTATTTTTATGGCTACCATTTATTTTGGAAAAGTTTTAGTGTACACAACAACCCACTTTAAATTACATGGGGCAAGTGTCAACATACAACATTCTAATTATATATGTTATGCTAATTGATAGGCGTTTTATCTGTACACTGGTGATAGGTATATGTACACTGGTGATATTTATATGTACACTGATGATAGGTATCTTTGTACTGGTGACAGATATATCTTGACTGATGACAGGTGCCTGTGCACTGGTGTTATGTATCTGTACACCGCTGATAGGTATCTGTACACTGGTGATAGGTATCGGTACACTGGTGATAGGTATCTCTACACAGTCTATAGGTATATATACATTTGTGATAGGTAACTCTGCACTGGTGACAGGTGCATGTTGACTGGTGATAACTATGTGTACACCGTGATAAGTATATGTACACTGGTGATAGGTATAAGTACACTGGTGATATATATCTGTACAGTGGTGATAGGTATCTTTGCACTGGTGACACGTGCTTGTGCACTGGTGATATGTATATGTACACTGGTGATATGTATATGTACACTGGTGATATGTATCTTTGCACTGGTGATAGGTATATGTACACTGGTGATAGGTATGTTTACCCTGCTGATAGGTAAATGTACACTGGAGATATGTATATGTACACTGGTGATAGTTATCTTTGCACTGGTGATAGGTATATGTATACTGGTGATATGTATATGTAAACTGGTGATAGGTAAATGTACACTGGAGATATGTATATGTACACTGGCGATAGGTATATGTACACTGGTGATAGGTATCTTTGCACTGGTGATATGTATATGTACACTGGCGATATGTATATGTACACTGGCGATAGGTATATGTACACTGGTGATAGGTATCTTTGCACTGGCGATATGTATATGTACACTGGTGATAGGTATATGTACACTGGAGATATGTATATGTACACTGGTCATAGGTATATGTACACTGGTAATAACTATTATAGAACGATTCAGGCTCTCAAGATTATTGAACAGGTAAATATATCCTCAGTAAATGCCTCAGATAAAAACTCCCAAAATGCAAGCAAATTCACGATAAATCCATAAATTTTGATAGGGATTATAGCGGCAAATATCCAAATTTGTTTAACGGTCTAGTGAAAACAAAATGGTTCTATAACATAACTCTGGACAAAAATGCCAAACCGTATGCCTTGTCTATCCCAAGAAAGGCTCCTATCCCTTTACTGAATAAAGTTCAAAAGAAGTTGGATAGAATGCGAAAAATGGGTGTTATTTCAAAAGTAGAGCCCACTGAGTGGTGCGCGGCAATGGTTGTTGTTCAGAAAAGAAACGGTACGGTAACAATTTGCCTGGATCTTACTAAACTAAATTAATCGTTAAAAGAGAGAACCAACCACTACCATCAGTTGAAAATTCCCTTGCAAAACTAGCAGGTGCAAAGTGTTTCACCAAACTTCATGCAGTCTCAGGCTTTTGGCAGATAAACCTGTCAGAAGATTCACGCCGCCTTCAACTTTTATTACTCCTTTTATTTTAATCGCCTTCCATTCGGAATCAGTTCGCGCCTGAATTTTTTTCAGGAAAGGATGTCAGAAACTCTTAAGCGACTTGACTAAACACACTGTCACATGGACTATGTTCTTGTTTTGGGGGAAAACCCAGAAACACCATGACGAAAGACTAGAAATGGTCATGAAATCAATTCAAAGGACCGGCGTCATTTTGAATGCTGAAAAATGTGAATTTTCGAAACGATCCATTACGTTTCTTGGGCATGTTGTTGACGAAAACGGTTGCCGACCTGATCCGAAAAATGTCAAAGCTATAACTGAAATGGAAACAGCGAAATGCGTAACAGAGATACGACGATTTCTCAGTATGGCAAATCAGCGTGGCAAATTTAGTTTATATTTGGCAGAAAAATCAAAACCATTACGTGAGCTTTTGAAAGTTAAAAATACGTGGACTTGGGGTCCAGATCAAGAACAAGCATCAAGCAAGAAATGACATCTTTACCAACTTTAGCACATTATGATCCAGATAGAGAAATAGTTGTATCTGCAGATGCACCTTCATTTGGACTAGGTGCTGTGCTACGGCAGAAGCACGGTAGCACTCTGAGACCGGTGGTGTTCGCATCGCGAGGTATGTCAGAAACTGATCAACGCTAAGCTCAAGTAGAGAAAGAGGCCCTTGCAATCACTTGGGAATGTTAACGCTTCAGTAGCTATTTAATTGGGTCACAATTCAAACTTTAAACTGACTATAAGCCATTAGTACCACTAATGAGCACAAAAATCTTGGGAGATTTACCCCCTAGAATTCAATGCTTTAGAATGCGTTTGATGAGATTCAACTTTTGCATACTTCATGTTGCTGGCAAAAATCTATTAACTGCTGATGCTCTATCCAGAGCACCTTTAACTTGTCACTCTGAGAGTGACAGAGAATTTCGGGCTGAAACTAACGCCTTAGTTGATTTCTTAGTTAGTAATTTGCCTTCATCAAATACTCGACTTGAGCAAATAAAGTCTGAATATCGAAATGATTCGATTTGCAAACAACTTGTACAATTCTATGAAAAAGGGTGGCCAGAGAAATCCGCTATTGATGGAATACGTGAATCGTATTGGGCAGACAGAGGTGAATTTACAATTCAAAATGGTCTTTTAATGAAAGATTTTTGTTTTAGGGTTTAACGCCATTTTTCAGCACACGATAGGCTATACATGGCGGCCAGTATTGATGGTGGAGGAAGAACCCTGGAAAACCCCGGGAAGAACTACCGACCCACGAGAAGCTACTGGCAAGCTTTCTCACATACCCACATTAACCGAATCCGAGACTCGAACCTACGCAGACAGAGGTGAGATGGCAGTGATCCGTAACGGAGAGCGCTTTAGATCACTCGGCCACTAGGTGCTCCTTAATGAAAGGTACACGCATGGTCGTATCAGAACCACGTCAAAGAGAAATCCTAGAGAGAATTCACGATGGTCACCAAGGCATAGTTAAATGCCGAGAATGCGCCAAAACGTCAGTTTGGTGGAAAGGACTAAGTACTCAGCTAGAACACTTGGTAAAGTCTTACCAAAACTGCATCGAAAACTCAAGAGATCAAGCTGAACCAATGATGCCAAATGAATTTCCAAGTCTATCTTGGCAAAGAGTCACTTTAGACTTGTTTGAACTGAATGGTCAAACATATCTCTTGGTGATTGATTATTTCTCACGATACATCGAAATAGTAAAATTGCAAGGCACAGGTTCAAAAGCAATTGTAAATCATCTCAGATCAATATTTGCGCGACGTGGTATACCATAAGTATTAGTTTCAGATAATGGACCGCAATACACATCCGCAATACTCAAAGACAAATTATGGGTTCAGGCATATTACAAGCAGTCCGAAATATCCACAGAGCAATGGTCTCGCCGAAAGAGCTGTTCAACCAATTCAAAGAATGCTTAAAAATCCAAACGATCCTTACGTAGCTCTTTTAACATATCGCGCAACACCATTACCAGTTGAATACAGCCCTGCCGAATTATTGATGGGAAGAAAATTAGAAACTACTTTGCCAATGGCACCAAACAACTTACAGCCGAAATGACCAGATTTAATGAAACTGAAGAAATCGGAAAACTACCAAAAGAAAATTTAAAAGAGAAATTATGATCGTCGACATCGCGCCCAAAATATGAAAAAACTTCAGGTAGGGAATAAATTATGGATTAAAGATCATTTTTCTTCAGGAATGATTAAATCTGAGACATCTACAGCTCCTTCAGGCATGGCAGTAACTGACGAGGGAGAGATAATAGGAGAAAGGTAAATTTTTCCATCATTCTTTTGTCCTTAGGTTAATATTTTAAGGAAGATGTTTACTGGGGTGGGGTGGGGGTTACGGGGGTTATTGTCCCTTGTGTGGAGGAAGACTACTAATAGCTTGACTTTTCACCGAGGGGGCGAGGACTCTAGAGTGGTTCTTCCACAGGGAAACATGGCTCTATACCAGAATTTCTGGCGGGAGAATGTCTACTTTATCGCAATTTGTCTTGGGGGAAACTCGGATCGGTGGGAATTTCATAGAGATAGATACTGAATTGCCAGACAATCAGACAGGGGTATTTTAAAGTTATTGGCCAAATAGCTCTTAAAGTTTCTGTGGGTTTTTACTTCTTTATTTACAGTAGAATATATTTATTATATTCAGCTCTGTAGTCTCTCACATTCACGCATAAAAAATCTCGATTTTTTTCACTGCTTTGTCATCTCTGTTGTAAAGTTTATTATAGTACACGGAAGCCTTTGGTGAAATCAACGTAATGTACTGGTTATACTACCTTAACTGACAAGACATTTCCTTGTATTCGTATTACAAACCTTGCAGCCATTGGAGGACTCATCTGTTCAATAAGCTTTATTTTCACAGCTTTTAAAAATAGCTTCTGCTATGTTCGCATTGATAATATTAATAATAATAATTATTATTATATAAAAAACAAGAAACGAATTCCTTGTATTTGTAAAGTTACTTTCTTCTCTGCTAATCGTGACATTTACTAGAGATTCCCTCAGAAGAATAAATCAATTACAAATGTGTTCACGTCAATTAGCTGGAATTGAAATTGGTCTCTCTAATTAAGCTTATTTTTTCCTGTTGTCGCATAATACAGCCAGAGCCCATTACGTTTAGCTTACAGTACTATAACTCTAAGATGATAAATTAATGGACTACAATGTCAAATACTTTATCTTCTTCAGATTTTTATATTTTCCGTCATCACTGGAGTCCAAATTTTTACATCAGATTGGTCAAAGTATGGACATAAACAATTAGAAAGCAAAAAGGTCATTTAGACTGGGATAATTATCAATTTATAGATAGTTCGATGGGTGTAATTACGGATCGGGGGCCATTCATCTGACCAGAAAACTCAAATTTGAAAATGTAACCATTCATCAAGTTTACATGAAAATTTATAATCATCAAAATACAATGGTATGATAGTGTAAACACGCTAAATGAGGCCCCGAGTGTCCAAGTTGTCTAAAATGCTCACCCGTTCCAGATCACCGCCATCTCACCTCTCTATGCGTGTGTTAGAATCTAGGAATCGACTAATGTGCCTACGTTAGACAACTTACCAGTTGTGCTGAAAATAGCGTTAAACACCATAGCAACAACCACAATACATTTGACCTAACTCCACCTAAAATCACTGAACGACCGCTGAAATCATACGTTCGAAGTATGTCGCCAGCCGAGTTTGGCATGCTAACCATGCGAGTTGACCTATGTCTGTAATCAACCACATTCAAAACAATGTCAACTAGATTATCGAGAATACGTATATTTGTTCTAAGGGTACGAAAAACCTATGTTAACATCAAAATGCTACAGACTGGGATTCATTTCTTCATCTTCACACCAAGTCTACCAGTCTACACGTAGCTCTACTCATTTTCACTGCCCAGGTTTTGCATCAGTAGCATCCTGTTTGGCAATATTTAATCAACATCATCTTGTTTGGCAATAATTAATCAACATCATCTTGTTTGGGAATATATAATCTGTAGCATACTGTCTCGCATTATCTAATCAGCAGCATCCTGTTTGGCAATATTTAATCAGTAGCATTATTTTTGGCGATATTTAATCAGTAGCATCCTGTCTGGCAATATTTAATCAGGAGGATACTGTCTGCCAATATTTAATCAACAGCATACTATTTGGCAAGATTTCAATAAACATCATCTTGCTTGGCAATATTTAATCAACAGCATACTATTTGCCAATGTTTAATCAACATCATCTTGTTTGTTAATATTTAATCAGTAGCATCGTGTTTGGCAATATTTAATCAAAATCATCTTGTTTGGCAATATTTAATCAACATTATCTTGTTTGGCAATAATTAATCAACATCATCTTGTTTGGCAATATTTAATCGGTAGCATACTGTTTGGCAATATTTAATAAGTAGAATTCTGTCTGGCAATATTTAATCAGTAGCATACTTTCTGGAAATATTTATCAGTAGCATACTGTCTCTCAATATCTAATCAGTAGTATTCTGTTTGGCAATATTTAATCAGCAGCATACATTTTGGCGACATTTAATCAGTAGCATACTGTTTGGCGATATTTAATGAGTAGCATACTGTCTGGCGATATTTAATCAGCAGCATCCTGTTTGGCGATATTTAATCATTAGCATCCTATTTGGCGATATTTAATCAGTAGCATTCTGACTGGCAATATTTAATCAGTAGCATCCTGTTTGGCAATATTTAATCAGTAGCATACTGTCTGGCAATATTTAATCAACAGCATCCTGTTTGGTGATATTTAATCAGTAACCTACCGTTTGGCGATATTTACCAGCAGCATCCTGTATGGCAATATTAAATCAGTAGCATACTGTTTGGCGATATTTAATCAGTAGCATCCTGTTTGGCGATATTTAATCAGTAGCATACACTCTGGCGATATTTAATAAGTAGCATAATGTCTGGCAATATCTAATTAGTAGGATCCTGTCTGGCAATATTTAATAAGTAGCATACTGTTTGGCAATATTTAGTCAGCAGCCTACACTCTGGCTATATTTAATAGTAGCATACTGTTTGGCAATATCTAATTAGTAACATCTTGTTTGGCAATATTTAATCAGGAGCATACTGTCTGGCAATATCTAATCAGTAGCATCCTATTTGGCAATATTTAATCAGGAGCATACTGTCTGGCGATATTTAATCAGTAGCATACTGTCTGGCAATATTGAATCAGTAGCATACTGTTTGGCGATATTTAATCAGTAGCATACACTCTGGCGATATATAATCAGTAGTGTACTGTCTGGCGATATTTAATCAGTAGCATCCTGTTTGGCAATATTTAATCAACATCATCTTGTTTGGCAATATTTAATCAATATTATCTTGTTTTTCAATAATTAATCAACATCATCTTCTTTTGCAATATTTAATCGGTAGCATACTGTTTGGCAATATTTAATAAGTAGCATTCTGTCTGGCAATATTTAATCAGTAGCATACTGTCTGGCAATATTTATCAGTAGCATACTTTCTCTCAATATCTAATCAATAGTATTCTGTTTGGCAATATTTAATCAGTAGCATAAATTTTGGCGACATTTAATCAGTAGCATACTGTTTGGCGATATTTAATGAGTAGCATACTGTCTAGCGATATTTAATCATCAGCATCCTGTTTGGCGATCCTGTTTGGCAATATTTAATCAGTAGCATACTATCTGGCAATATTTAATCAACAGCATCCTGTTTGGTGATATTTAATCAGTAGCCTACTCTATGGCGATATTTACCAGCAGCATCCTGTATGGCAATATTAAATCAGTAGCATTCTGTTTGGTGATATTTAATCAGCAGCATAAACTCTGGCGATATTTAATCAGTAGCATACTGTTTGGTGATATTTAATCAGTAGCATACTGTTTGGTGATATTTAATCAGTAGCATACTGTTTGGCGATATTTAATCAGTAGCATCCTGTTTGGCAATATTTAATCAGTAAGATCCTGTTTGGCAATATTTAATCAGTAGCATCCTGTTTGGCAATATTTAATCAGTAAGATCCTGTTTGGCAATATTTAATCAGTAGCATACTGTCTATCAATATTTAATCAACAGTATCCTGTTTGGTGGTATTTAATCAGTAGCATACTGTTTGGCGATATTTACCAGCAGCATCCTGTATGGCAATATTAAATCAGTAGCATACTGTTTGGTGATTTTTAATCAGTAGCATAAGGTCTGGCGATATTTAATCAGTAGCATCCTGTCTGGCAATATTTATCATTAGCAAACTGTCTGGCGAAATTTAATTAGTAGCATAATTTCTGGCAATATTTAATTAGTAGGATATTCTTTGGCCATATTTAATCAGCAGCATACACTCTGGTGATATTTAATAAGTAGCATTCTGTCTGGCAATATTTAATCAGTAGCATACTGTCTGGCAATATCTAATCAGTAGCATCCTGTCTGGCAATATTTAATCAGTGGCATACTGTCTGGCAATATCTAATTAGTAACATCCTGTTTGGCAATATTTAATCAGGAGCATACTGTCTGGCAATATCTAATCAGTAGCATCCTATTTGGCAATATTTAATCAGGAGCGTACTGTCTGGCGATATTTGATCAGTACCATACTGTCTGGTAATATTGAATCAGTAGCATACTGTTTGGCGATATTTAATCAGTAGCATACACTCTGGCGATATTTAATTAGTAGCGTACTGTCTGGCAATATTTAATCAGTAGCATCCTGTTTGGCGATATAAAAGCAGTAGCATACACTCCGGCGATATTTAATTAGTAGCAAACTGTTTGGCGATATTTAATCAGTAGCATACTGTTTGGCGATATATATCAGCAGCACCATGTTTGGCAATATTAAATCAATAGCATTCTGTTTGGCGATATTTAATCAGTAGCATACTGTTTGGCGATATTTAATCAGTAGCATACACTCTGGCGATATTTAATCAGTACCATCCTGTCTGGCAATATTTATCAGTAGCATACTCTTTTTCAATATTTAATCGGTAGCGTCCTGTTTGGCAATATTTAATCAGCAGCATACTGTTTGGCGATATTTAATCAGCAGCATACTGTTTGTCAATATTTAATCAGTAACAGACTTTTGGCGATATTTAATCAGTAGCATACACTCTGGGTATATTTAATGAGTTGCGTACTGTCTGGCGATATTTAATCAGTAGCATACAGTTTGGCGATATTTAATCAGTAGCATACTGTTTGGCGATATTTAATCAGTAGCATACTGTTTGACGATATTTAATCAGCAGCATCCTATTTGGGAATATTTAATCAGTAGCATACTGTTTGGCGATATTTAATCGGCAGCATGCTGTTTGGCGATATTTTATCAGCAGCATACTGTTTGGTGATATTTAATCAGCAGAATACTGTTTGGTGATATTTAATCAGTAGCATACTGTTTGGCAATATTTAATCAGTAGCATCTTGTTCGGTTATATTTAACCACGTTCTTTATCCTACGAATAAAATAAAATGTATTTCATATATCATTACCCTCTTCTTCAAAATGCGCATGAATTAATTTCTAGTTGCCATATGAGAGAATCTGTACCCTATTACATGAATTGTCAACGGCTATCTGTGAGAAAATTCAGCCTATTGCATGAATCGCAAATTGCCATCTGTGAGAAACTTCACAATATTACATAAATTGCCAGTTGACATCTGTGAGAAAATGCACAATATTGCATAAATTGCCAGTTGACATCTGTGAGAAAATTCATAATACTGCATAAATTACCAATTGACATCTGTGAGAAAATTCACAATATTGCATAAATTGCCAATTGACATCTATAAGAAAATTCACCCTCTTGCATTTATGTTTCTTAATATTTTAGTAAATTCTAAATGCTATTATTGTGACTTTATACGCAATATGGAACGGCGGATCTGGTCGAACAGTATGACACTTCTCTACCTTGTAAGTAATGATGAAAGGATCTGGTCAAACGGTCAGTCACATTTTGTACATTATGTGCAATATTGAACTAATCTGGTCAAACATTCATTTTTTTTTGCACCTTATATGAACGGATCTGGTCATACGGTCAGACACGTTTTTGTACCTTATATGAACGGATCTGGTCATACGGTCAGACACTTTTTTGAACCTTATATAAGCGGATCTGGTCATACGGTCAGACACGTTTTTGAACCTTATATAAGCGGATCTGGCCATACGGTCAGACACTTTTTTGAACCTTATATGCAATAATGAATTGATCTGGTCAAACGATTGGACAGTTTGTACCTTTGATGCAGCAATGAATGGGTCTGGTCAAACCTGAATGCTAGATTTTTTAATATAATATTGTGTTATGAACATTAAAAAGGAAATATATTAATTATACCTTTGCAGGAGACAGGTGACATGTAGAGAAGATTACATACGGATATTGTTAGGTACAGTGTGTAATCTACCGACAGATGACAACTTGAAGAGCAATTAGACACGACAGTTTTATCTCATGCTCCTTTTCCGCTGAGACCGGTGACATTTCGCATCAACATTTGTAGTATTTACTGCAGCACACTCCCATCTCACCCCCCCCACCACCACCCTTATTACATCATGCACATATTCTTTACGTACATATTCATAGTCTGTTTCTTAAGACCTAAAAATCACGGTGTACCATTTAAAGACTTAAATTAAATTTTTAACTTCAAACTGTTTAAATTAAATTTGTTTGCTGTGTCCATATTGTTCAACTCAATGGATTATTGGAGAGTCTTACAATGGATTAGTGAAGAGTCTTGAGCGGATTATTGAACAGTCTTACAACGGATTATATGCTTTACGACCAGCACATTCTAGAGGTCATTTGTGCTGATAAAATGATTTTGTTGGGGGTTGATGGGTGGCGTGCAATTTTAATATTTATAAAGTCAGCATAATTGCACTTAAATAGACTATTAAAGCGCCTTTATTTTCGTTTCGTTTCTTATAATTTGCCGGAAATGAAATGTCATCATCGACAAAATGTAAACAATATGCAATTTTTGAAAAAGAGACAATTGATGTGCACAGATATTTTAGATTCAAGTGAGAGCTAAAAAGTAAATAATTATAAGCCAAGCTAAAAGGGAAATAATTAAAAGCCAAGCTAAAAGGGAAATAATTAAAAACCAAGCTAAGGGGGCAGGGTCCAGTTTTTATTTACAAATTTAATGCCGCAATCAGCGACCTAGTATAAAAAATCATAAAAAATCAAATACACAAGTGAGGTCAAAAAGGTCCATATTTTTAGGTACCTATATTAAAACAAAGCATAAGAATAGTATTCACTTGACCAGAGAAGTCAATGGCAGTTCATAGCAGAAGAGGTTTATGCACCCCAACCCCTATTTTATACCTGCATTTTTCACATCCAAATACCATTTTTGACAGCATGTAGTGCTCACAGTGCAAACGCAAGCCCTTTCCCTGGATGAAAATTTTGAAAAACATTGTCTACTAAATAGTTTGATGCAATTCAGAATAGTTGTCATCCAAGCCGTTTTTGAGATACTCGGCTTGCCTTGAACCCACGTGTCTACTGCTATGGGAGGCTAGCTCTTCTTCCTAGCCAACTATTGGTATTTCACTATCAACACACTGCAGAGCAACTATGGAAGGTGTACATGCCTGACATCAATTTCAAGAACAACACAAGCCCAAAACACCTAGTTCACAAATATATCCATATCTATAAATAGTAAACAATAAAAGCTGAAAAAGTCACACCATAGCCTTAAGTTAAGAAATTTGCCAGGGGCCAATTTACGAAACTGGACCCTGCCACCTTAAGGATTTGGCTCAAAATGGTTTATGTCAAAAGTTGTGTACATATCACATATTTAGACATTATCTAGTACAATGGTATAAAGGAAAACTTTTTGTGCACAAAACTAAAATGGTATTATGCTTCTAAAAAAGTTACCTCTTTGCGGCAAAAAGCACTGCATTATTTACATTGTGAATTATGACTGACTGCATTTCTTGAAAGATTTCAAATTGTTTGCAACCTACAATGCTCTTGGTCTTTATTTACCACCATAGCATCAGTACAAAATCAAAATTCCTTTACAATGTTTCAGGAATGTCAAGAAGAGATCTGGAAGTTATAAATTTTAGGAGGGAATAACAGAAATGCTATGTTAGGTGTCAGTGACAGAAGTGAAAAGTTTCTCTAAACTCTTCTAGCAAACTTAAAGAAATCACACATTTAAGTAAATCATGTGCTTTAGAAGTACTCTTAGACTGATATAAAAGAAGTGGTTCCTAACTTTTCATTATCATTCTGGAGATGCTAATAGCAACATCAGTGTTGTGTCAGTGTATATTGGGTGTGTGGGGGGGTAATCGCAACACAAGTCTAGCTAGTCTGGAAAAGTCAAAGTTTAATCAATTAACATTAGACAATGCTGGAATATTGATATACTGATGTGTAGGACCCTAAAACTTACAAAGAGTGACATATCAAATAAATTCATTGATACATAGCCAATGAAATTGACCATACATATACAAATTACTCAATACAGTTTAACAGAGAAATTTCTTCTCAGACACCAATTTACTTACAACTGACTTTAATGTTTTCTGGAGTTTACAAAATCATAGTAAATAATAAGATAAGGTATAGAACAAATATTTATAGTGGAAAATCCAGTTAAAGGTAAAAAGCATATCACCGGCTTGGCTTTTGATAAGCACATACCATAAAACAACTCCTGCAGAAGCTAAGTCTGTCCGTCAAAGTCACTCTCTTGTGCACTTAGATCAGAATGAGTATCTGGATGAGATTGAAGCTATTGTTTCTTTCAGCATGACTAACCGATTAATCCTAATCTCTTACTATGCAAACTGACACCTGCAAAAAGAAAAGAAACAAGTGATATTGATGTACTTTTAACATTCAGTGAAAACATAAGACTTTCAGAGGAGAAACTGTATGTGCATTGTCAAATGCATGAAGCTGCCACTTAATTTTAAGCTTTTCCCCCTTTCTTAACTGAACCTAGAAATTTCAAGATATATACATAACTTTGAAACATTTTCTATTATCACCCAAGTGTGAGATATGAATCTCTTATGTCAACTTCAGAGTGGGGTCATGAAGGTAGAAGCTATGTCGGTGTGCTAAAACTTTCATTCTTCTCACCAAAATATAGCAAGTAATATGCCATATGCATCATCATTTCTAAGACCGTTCCACTGGTGACATTCAATATTCACAACAGTATGTTTATGTATGATTCCTCTGAATTCTATCTGCTCCTGTGGACTTAAATTACTTTAAAGAATACATGTTGACATGCTATGCAATTGTTTAGGTGTGTCTGTATTGAAATGTGAATAGTATTCATAAAAATAGAGGTGCAAAACCTTGACAGCTACAGAAAGTGCAAGACAATACATTATGGTTACCATTTTGTTCCCATATTTAGTAAGTTATATCCAAAATATGCTATTTTGTCATGATGTAAACAGTTCTCACATGGAGGTACAAAACACAGTTACCTCCCTCTCCAAAGAACATCACATACAACACTAAGTAATATATGGAAAAAGGAAGGAGATATAACAAAGCTAATGCATAAAAATTATTTAAATATACACAAAGAAACAGAAAAGCATAATAGATCTGGCTGACTGCACCATCAAAAAATTATCAATTTTCCTTAAGGGGGCAGGGTCCAGTTTTTATGTACAAATTTAATGCCGCAATCAGCGATCTAGTATAAAAAATCATAAAAAATCAAATACACAAGTGAGGTCAAAAAGGTCCATATTTTTAGATACCTATATTAAAACAAAGCATAAGAATAGTATTCACTTGACCAGAGAAGTCAATGGCAGTTCATAGCAGAAGAGGTTTATGCACCCCAACCCCTATTTTATACCTGCATTTTTCACATCCAAATACCATTTTTGACAGCATGTAGTGCTCACAGTGCAAACGCAAGCCCTTTCCCTGGATGAAAATTTTGAAAAACATTGTCTACTAAATAGTTTGATGCAATTCAGAATAGTTGTCATCCAAGCCGTTTTTGAGATACACGGCTTGCCTTGAACCCACGTGTCTACTGCTATGGGAGGCTAGCTCTACTTTCTAGCCAACTATTGGTATTTCACTATCAACACACTGCAGAGCAACTATGGAAGGTGTACATGCCTGACATCAATTTCAAGAACAACACAAGTCCAAAACACCTAGTTCACAAATATATCCATATCTATAAATAGTAAACAATAATAGCTGAAAAAGTCACACCATAGCCTTAAGTTAAGAAATTTGCCAGGGGCCAATTTACGAAACTGGACCCTGCCACCTTAAAAGGGAAATAATTAAAAACCAAGCTTTTATATATGACCATAAGTTGTCGTTCCAAACCAATTCGTTATCTGCCAATTAGGAATGACATTACAGCAGCAAAGAACCTGTCACTAACCTCATGCTAAAATATATATTTATATAACTTTGCTTTTAATCGGTACCATATAGCCATTATTGTGCTGACGTGTCGAAGAACCATACCTACCTACCTACATAAATACCTGCCTACCTACCTAAAGACCTATCTATCAAACTAGCTAGCTACCTACCTAAATAGCTACCTACAAACATACAAATCTACCTACATGCGTACCTACCTACCTACACACACACACACACACACACACACACACACACAAACACACACATACATACATACATACATACATACATACATACATACATACATACATACATACAAAAATGGTACAACAGTTTCCTCGCTTGGCGCACATCATTAAGAGGCTAGTGTTAAGACTGGTCTGGCTGGTGTCAGGATAATGTGACTGGGTGGGACATCATGCTACATGTCTGCGGCATGATGCCCCAGTGCTAGACATCACTATAAACTGTCACACTGTAGACATCGTAGCGATATGACTGAAAAATTGTTAAAGCTACGTTAAAAATCCAAATCACACAAAACATGCATACATACATACATACATACATACATATATACATACCGTAACGTAACGTAACGTAACGTAACATAACATAACATAACATAACATAACATAACACAACGTAATATTAACATAACGTAATATAAGCTATGTCAATTACGATCTCCATAAAAGGCCAGTCAATGATTATGTTGAAAACATTGAAACAGGCCTGGTGAAAACTTGGAGGTATTTATTCAAGAAAAACAAAACAAAGGAAATCACCAAAAACATCTGTATGGAAATTTAGGAAGAAAACTATTTCTGGTTACAAGAGTAGAAAGACACTCTCGCCTATGACTAATAATTGATAAGCTGTGCAAAGTCTTGCAAAATTCAATTTCCGGAAGATGGTTTGGTTTTGATGTTTTACGTCAGAACAACTTAAGTAGGTTATTTAGTGTCAAGGAAATTAGAATGAAGTGCCTTGCCCAAAGATACACCATGGCAGTCGACCCAGGCTAATCCAATTAAAGGATTCGAACCCTCAACCTTTTGGTCAATAGCCTGGAATGATAACCACCGCGTCAATGCTTCCCCTGCCTCCACTAGTCTCTTTTTACAACATAGTGGAGGGTGCATTAGTCCTCTACTACAGCCCACCCGCTGGGGAATCCTGGAGTGTGAACATTTAGTACGATGATTTTTCTCTCATACGAGATGGATTTTCTCTCTTGCATCACGTGTGATCACGTCTACCAAACGGTTTGCCTCCATATTGACAAAATTCTTCAATATGTGCTACACTTAAATACAAACAGTGCATCTTTAATGAAGAATATACTTTATGCAACTCTCTTGATTTTTCTGTTTTATCGACTAAGAAAATTTTCAACATGTAAATATTACGTATTTAAATGATATTTTGTTCATTCCTATAAACCAAGACTGAGTTTTGTGTGAAGGGATTTTATGAGTACCAGACCAGGTCACGTACCTACATTTTTCAGAGTACCTAATACGATGAGAATAAAAGCCCAAATATTTCGACATTCCCTGTCATTGCTTATGAATAAAGTTTCAAGCAACGTGTTTATTGAATAAAGTTACAACCATGGGACATGGGACTTCCAGAATAAGGTTTCAAGCATTTGACTTCCTGAATACAGTTTCAACCATGGGACTTCCTGAATAAAGTTTCAACCATGGGATTCCCTGACGAACGTTTCAAGCATAGGACTTCCTAAATAAAGTCTCAAACATAGAACTTCCTGAATAAAGTCTCAAGCATAGAACGTCTGGAATAAAGACTCAAACATAGAACTTCCTCAATAAAGTCTCAAGACTAGAACTTCCGGAATAAAATCTCAAATATAGAACTTGCTGAATAGAGTCTCAAGCACAGAACTTCCTGAATAAAGTCTCAAGCATATAAATTCATGAATAAAGTCTCAAACACAGAACTTCCTGAATAATGTCTCAAACATAGAACTTCCTGAATAAAGTCTCAAACATAGAACATCCTGAATAAAGTCTCAAACATAGAACTTCCTGAATAAAGTCTCAAACATAGAACTTCATGAATAAAATCTCAAACATATAGGACTTGCTGAATAAAGTCTCAGACATAAGACATGCTGAATAAAGTCTCAAACATAGGACTTCCTGGACAAAGTCTTAAACATAGAACTTCCTGAATAAATTCTCAAACATAGAACTTCCTAAATAAAGTCTCAAACATAGGACTTCCTGAACAAAGTCTTAAACATAGAACTTCCTGAATAAAGTCTCAAGCATAGGACTTCCTGAATAAAGTCTCAAACACAGAACTTCCTGAATAAAGTCTCAAACATAGAACTTCCTGAATAAATTCTCAAACATATAACTTCCTAAATAATGTCTCAAACATAGAACTTCCTAAATAAAGTCTCAAACATAGAACTTCCTGAATAAAGTCTCAAACATAGGACTTCCTGAACAAAGTCTTAAACATAGAACTTCCTGAATAAAGTCTCAAGCATAGGACTTCCTGAATAAAGTCTCAAACACAGAACTTCCTGAATAAAGTCTCAAACATAGAACTTCCTGAATAAATTCTCAAACATATAACTTCCTAAATAATGTCTCAAACATAGAACTTCCTAAATAAAGTCTCAAACATAGAACTTCCTGAATAAAGTCTCAAACATAGGACATGCTGATTTAAGTATCAAGGATAGTACTTACTGAAGAAAGTTTTCAGCGTTGGACTCCCTGAATCGTTTTCAACTTAGGTTACTCTGCATGCTGGCTACAGATCAATAGCATAGAGGCACTCAAAATAGCAACAGTTGTTTTTTGTTAAGATTGATACTGAGCTTCGTGTTCTATAAAGGTATGAAAACAATTTCATATCATTTATTTTTGGTTGCGTTATGTATATCTATATTGTGCTTAACTTTTATCCTTGATTGTAGAATGTATGTTAAAATATAGGTCATTTGTAAACATATTTACATGGCCTTTTGACTTTGAAATTGTTTTATATAAGGTTCTGATAAAAGAATATGTCATATTTTAATAGCTGTTTATTGGAATCGCATTTTTTTGGATTGAAATATAATTTGAGAGGAAATATTTATTTAAATTATTATTGGAATTCCAAAGTGCTCATATAACTTTTGAACCAATGCACTACTTTGGGACTATTGTGAATTCATTCAAACATATAATGGGTTATATCATTGGGATACATCAAGACTATTTCTACATCAGCACGTTCAAGACCTGCAATTCATTTGGAATGTTCTATAATTTCGGACTTGTGATAAAACATTTGGGATTATTTCAAATTTAATTCACAACAGTGTCAGTTCCTTGTAAAATTTCACTTTTTACTCTGTGGAAATAAAAGTTTGCTGAACTTTACAAATTTGCTAGTTTTGCTATTTATGATGCTTAGTTTCAGACCATAGAGTCGTGCTTGGTGAAATCCTACTTTTTCACAAATCTATTGTTAACCCTTTTTCGGTAAGCTAAATTTTCTGCATGAAGTAAAAGATATTTTATACGATGGTGCCAAAAAAAGTATAAATTTTAAAACGATTTAGAAGATTCATATTCAAGCACACCATCCTTTCAAGTAATTCAGAAGTTTATTCTAAGATGGATATATTTTTAAAGCATGACTTAACAATGGGAAAAATACAAGTATTAGCTTTTGATGCTTCACTGAAATAGTGTTTTAAAAATAAAAACGAAAGGCCAGGGACTGCCTATGATTGAAGCACTGCTGTGAAATAAGACCATGAATATAAGGTCGGAAGGTTAAGAGAGAATGTTGCAGAATCATTTGTTGTACGCCATGATGATTCTTGAAATGTATAAATTTATATAACCTTGACCTTGACATTTGGGTCAAATAGAGGATCGAGTGTGTAACAGAATCAATTGTCTCAGTTTTATGTGAATTTAGATGAACAGAATCCGTCAAGGAGTTTAGGAAATATATCAAAATGAAAAATATTTTAACCGAAATGTTAAGGCATATTTTTATGACTGTGACATTGATCCAAGGTCGAACAAGCGAACAGATGTGACGCAGAAATGATTGACTTAACTTCGTAATGAATTCCATCAAGAACAATCAAGGGGTTTGTGAGGTATAAACAAAGGGAAAACGTTCAAACACCAAACCTTCAGATACAGTTTAAATGACTGTGACCTTGACTTCAATGGCAAAATGACAAGTAAGCGTATCGCAGACTAAATTGTCTTCATGCGCATTCATGCGAGGTATAAAGAGAACACGCCAAGAGGTGCAGGAAGTATATGGTAATGAAAACATTTAGCAAAACTTTAGCAAACTTTTGAAGACGGCGCCGTCGCCTCCAGATATGTAACTGCTTTGTCTTGCTTCCCCCAGTCAGTGGTTCGAAAAGAAATTGGTGACCTGGCAAAAGAAAAACTGTGTGGTATTTGTTTTCAAAATTCATAAAATTCTGGACAGTGCTCACTCCATCTCCAGGAGTTTTGGAATTGATGACCATGTTTTGTTTTTTTAAAGCATATGGTCCTACAAGAGTTATGCATGCGGGTTGACCCCACATGTCAGCTTTTTAAAACAAATTTAAGGATGCATCTTGCAGACTTATAGTGACAATCCATTCTTATGGTAATTTAGATATCTAATTTTATGGTAATTTAGATATCCAATCTTATGGTAATTTAGATATCCAATCTTATGGTAATTTAGATATCCAATCTTATGGTAATTTAGATATAACTGACCTACGTTGTATTTCGTTCTTTTGTGCATTTTTTGTTTAAATGTATCTGCACCAACATAGTTAATTTAATCGCCATATATATAATTCATTTATATTTTCTAAACGAACCCTTCTTTGTTTTAGACAAGATATTGCATACAAAGCTCTCGTTCCACTGACGTCTTTCTTGACTGGCAGTAGCCTGAATCAAAACTGTTGAATTCGAGTAGTTTTCCCATGGTTGTCTTTTTCATACAATTTATTTCCTGTCTGTGATCATTTATGTTTCACTTATCACAGTTCTACTTGGAGTGTCACTTTCCTTTCTTGTATTTATTTATTATGAGAAGGGTGTAAAGGTTACTCTATAAATACCAACTATAATTCATTTTCATTTAGTATTCATAGTGTCAAGATGGCACATATCTCGTTGGCTCAAGCTTTACATGTGTCTTGTGCAAATTAAAGCAAAAGGTTAAACAATTATTTGGTATTTATAATACCAAAATATAGCTTTGCAATGATCTATGGTCATGCATTAAGACATGAACAACGAATTATAGAAGTGCCTTATAACGGGTAAACAAATTATATTCATGCCTTATAAGAGGAACAACGACTTAAAGTCGTGCCTTAAAATAGGTACAACGAATTATAGCCATGCCTTATAACAGGTACAACGAATCATAGTCATGCCTCATAACAGGTACAAGTAATTATAGTCATCCCTTTTAACAGGTACAACGAATTATAGACATCCATTATAACAGGAACAACGAATTATATACATGCCTAATAACAGGTACAACTAATTATAATCATGCCTTACAAAAGGTACAATGACCTATAGTCATGCCTTATAACAGGTACAACGAGATATAGACATGCTTAAAAGAGGCAAACAAATTATAATCATGCCTTACAACAGGAATAACGACATATAGTCGTGCCTTAAAATAGGTACAACGAATTATAGCCGTGCCTTATAACAGATAAAACGACTCATAGTCATGCCTTACAACATATACAACTAATTATAATCATGCCTTACAACTGGTACAATGACATATATTCATGCCTTTCAACAGGTACAATGAATTATGATCAAGCTTTATAACAGGTACAACGAGATATAGCCATGCTTAAAACAGGTAAACAAATTATAATCATGCCCTATAACAGGTACAACGAATTATAGAAACGCATTATAAAAGGTACAACGAATTACAGACATTCTTTAAACAGGTACAATTAATTATCGTCATGCCTTACAACAGGTATAACGAATTATATACATGCCTTATAAAAGGAACAAGGACCTATATAGTTTTGCTTTATAATAGGTACAACGAATTATAGTCATGTCTTATGTACAACGACTTATATTATCATGCCTTATAATAGGTAGAACGAGTTATAGACATGCCTTATAACAGGAACAACGACTTATATAGTCATGCCTTATAATAGGTACAACGAATTATAGACATCCATTATAACAGGAACAACGAATTATGGGCATGCCTTTTAACAGGAACAACGACCTATATAGTCATGCCTTATAAAAGATACAACGAATTATAGTCATGACTTATAACAGATACAACGAGTTATAGACATGCCTTATAACAGGAACAACGACATATATAGTCATGCCTTATAATAGGTACAACGAATTATAGTCATGCCTTATAACAGGTACAACGAATTATAGACATGCCTTATAACAGGTACAACGAATTATAGACATGCCTTATAATCGGTACAACTAATTATAATCATGCCTAACAAATGGTACGATGACCTATAGTCATGCCTTGCAACAGGTACAATGAATTATGATCAAGCCTTATAACAGGTACAACGAGATATAGACATGCTTAAAACAGGTAAACAAATTATAATCATGCCCTATAACAGGTACAACGAATTATAGAAACGCATTATAAAATGTACAACGAATTACAGACATGCCTTAAACAGGTACAAGTAATTATAGTCATGCCTTATACAATGCAGAACGAATTATATACATGTCTTATAACAGGAACAACGACCTATATAGTCATGCTTTATAATAGGTACAACGAATTATAGTCATCCCTTATAACAGGAAAAACGAATTATAGAAATGCCTTTTAACAGGAACAACGACCTATATAGTCATGCCTTATAATAGGTACAACGAATTATAGTCATGCCTTATAACAGGTACAACGAATTAAAGACATGCCTTAAAACAGGTACAACGAATTAAAGACATGCCTTATAACAGGTACAACTAATTATAATCATGCCTTACAATTGGTACAATGACCTATGGTCATGTCTTATAACAGGCACAATTAATTATGATCAAGTTTTATAACAGGTACAACGAATTATAGACATGCTTAAAAGAGGTAAAAAATTATAGTCATGCCTTATAACAGGTATAACGAATTATAGAAACGCATTATACAAGGTACAACGAATTACAGGCATGCTTTAAACAGGTACAAGTAATTATAGTCATCTTATAATAGGTACAACGAATTATAGACATGCCTTATAACAGGAACAACGAATTATAGTCATGCCTTATAACAGGTACAATGAATTATAGACATGCCTTATAACAGGAACAACGAATTATAATCATGCCTTATAACAGGTACAACTAATCATAATCATGCCTTACAACTGGTACAATGACCTATAGTCATCCCTTACAACAGGCACAATGAATTATGATCAAGCCTTATAACAAGTACAACGAGATATAGACATGTTTAAAACAGGTAAACAAATTATAATCATGCCTTATAACAGGATAAGACCGCAATGACCTGTTCAAAAACGCTACCGATAAATGTTTGTTCATTAAACTTTCTGTCATATATATTTTCTTTTTGCAGTGGTGTAGACACCGTATGAAAAATTCAAATAATTCCCATTGGCAGTACAATCTGAACGAGGTACCTACCCTTTGTATTGAGATTGCAAACATGTTTTTAAACATCCGTTTAAAACTCCTTGTAGAGCTATATTACACACGAAAGTCATTTCTCACATTTCTCCATTAAAACAATGCTAATAAATCATCCATGGTAACTAAGAATAGAATGCAAAACAAAGTGGCACTAATTAAATGACCACGACCTAAATATAATATATATAAAGTTTGCTTACAATTATCATGTCGGATCTTACTCTGGTATACGCAATTTTTTCTTATTCCGTATCTTTTGGGAATGAAAAATAAGGGCAACATTACTTTGTATACTACCACCCGTAAAACAATAATTCGTCTTGCCAGATGTACTTAATAGAGTAAAACATCGATTATCCATTCATTTGTTGTGTGAATACCTGGTAAATTTACGCCCAATAAATTATGTCTACGCGGACACTCACTTAGTCCCAATGTTCGAGAAGTTCCAACAACCAGACTCCGGACATCAATGTTCCACTGCAGTATGTATTTCCCAATGCTGCTGTCAACTAGTTCATTTCCCCAGTGGATTGGTTTGGATTGGTAATTTACGTTACAAAATCACATTGAAGGGTATCTCGTGTCGAGACATGTAAAGTGCCTTGCCGAAGGACACACTATGGAAGCCTATCCAGTTTGATGATGGGAATTGAATCCTCGCCTTTCTGGTCACATGTCCAACCCCTTACCTTGGCGTCACTTTGTCAAATTATAATTCATCAACATTGACATCTGTCTTTCAGGATGACGAGGACCATTCATATACATGTAATAGTCACTTATTTCAGTGGAGGTTATATCATCTTATATCATCTTCGCTAGCCATGGTTCCGATATGTTAACCCTATCTACAACTTGGCGGATCGAGCAGATACTTTAGTGCTTTGTTCTAGCGACATCTTTTAGATTTTATTAGTTGCTTCCCTTAGTATGTAATGCCAACTAACCAACAGAGTGTAGCAGATGTGCAGTGGACATCGGCAGAAAATGGTGGATGCAATTAACTTCGAAAAGGATACTTTGTAAGTTCAACATCTAAAGAAAGACTACGTAAATAAGAGAAGCCATTACAGGTGTATTTGAGTGAAGGGTACTTGTACAAACACGTGTCGGCAGTGGACAATTCAAGTTGTGTTCTTCCCTTTGTTAGATTATGTAGGAACGGCGATAAACTGACCAACTTAAATTTGATTGGATACCAAACGAAATTTAAGCCACAAAGGTCTACCAACATTTCTCAGCCGTGCATTTTGCGACTGCAAACAATTTCACCTTACACACTTTATCTCTGTTACCCTCTCAGAAGTATATACCTGAGCAAAATCTGGTATACTGAAACTGTGACTGATCTACCTAAACACTATGAGATTTTAATAAAGTTAGTATCTTCACACTTTAGTGGAATTCTAAATTTGAAGCTGTTGCTAGAACCGTGTGAATTAACCCTCCCCCTCCATGATGGGAGTTTAGACATCACCCATTTGAAATGTAAAATCACCACTACGTATACAACATGTACAAAAAGACTACTCGATGACGTGTATTCAGCTCAACGGAAAGATATTGCAAGGTAGTGGATCGGTTTACAATTAAGACATTACAACCCTAATTTAGGCTTTAACAAATTTACGCATACGCTGTGTGTATGATTATGATTTTTAACGTAGCTTTAGCAATTTTTCAGTCATATCGCTACGATGTCTGCAGTGCGGCAGTTTATAGTGATGTCTAGTACTGGGGCATGATGCCGCAGACATGTAGCACGATGTCCCACCCAGTCACATTATCCTGACACCAAGCCGACCTGTCCTAACGCTAACCTCTTAATGCTGAGCGCCTAGCGAGGCAGCTGTTAGTACCAGTTTTTTAAGTTTTTGGTATGACTCAGCCGGGGATCGAACCCATGACCTGAAAGATGACTTCACCGGCATTTTTCGAGAGGTTGGACTGTTAACAACCCAGCGTGCAATGGAACACAGATTTCACTTCCGGATCATCACCATAACCTTAATACTCACTGTACACTGTCGCCGAAACATACACAGGCAACCACACCGTAAGCTCATATTATATAGAATAAATAATTGCCTTTGTATCCATACAAAGAATGCCTAAATCTAACTCTTGTATCACCCCCATAAGGAGACGGGAAAAGATGCTCTAAAAATAGACCGGGACTACATTCGAGTACTGAACCGGAATTATTAATTGTGGTCTGATTCCACATTGTTCATAGACATGATATTGCATTTGGAACATCTCAGCTCTTTCTGAGAAACACATATATGCCTCTAATGTTTGTAAGCGTAGTAATTTGCAGAAAAGAATACTCATACATTTTGTTCGCCGGAAATTTCTCAAAAGAACACAAAGGAAACTACAATCTATTAGGGCCACATTGGCTATTTCTAGGATTGGCTTTAATGTGGGAATGGCCGAGAATCTTTCCAAAAGGAACATAATTCAAAGTTATTCGAAACGTTCACGGTCAATCCTTGTTACGTAAATAGCTGAAGTGGTCCGAATGGCAGCTATCGACATACATTCGAGGTATGATCGGTAGGATTCACCCAGAAGTTTCGAATGATGATTACTGTGTAAATGGCTACAAATGGATAATCACATATACCTTGCGAAGTGTTACAAACTCCTGAGATAATAGTGGCCGAGTTACATGGGTAATTTTTGTGTCCGAAGTTTATTGTTTAGGACTGGCACTGTCTGGATTTCTCAACATGTCGTCAATATTAAACATATTATACAGGAATGTTCTCAGGGTAAAAATAAAATGTTTTAAATTTGGCATAAAAAGTTAAATTAATCAACAGAATTGTAGTATTCAAGTGATAAAAATAATTACTGAATGATGAGAAATGTCAGAAACACTTTCTGACATTCTTAGTGAATTTTCAATATTTAAATGTTCAAGCCATAAACTAAGATATGAAATCTCATTTCTTCGAACGCTCTTGCATCTTAAAACTCTAACATTTATATCTATTTAATTTCGATTTCTGCTTGTAGATCTTGACGTTGTAACCATCGTTGCAGTTGTACCAAAAAGTGACTCTTGTGACAGGTTTCGTGGCAACCTATCACCCGGAACATATCCTTCTTTCACTATCTGACCGTGGGATCAAAGCAATGTTCATATCGGCTATTTTTAAGTATGAAATAGTATGAGTATACAATAGCTGAAGAAAGGAATAGCAAGGGACAGATTTACATACGCATGCTTCTCAAAGCAAACCGGGGCCCCGAGTGGCCGAGTGGTCTAAAGCGCTCTCCGTTACGGATCACTGCCATCTCACCTCTGTCTGCGTGGGTTCGAGTCTCGGATTCGGCCAATGTGGGTTTGTGAGAAAGCTTGCCAGTAGCTTCTCGTGGGTCGGTGGTTCTTTCCTGGGTTTTCCCGGGTTCTTCCTCCACCATTAATACTGGCCACCATGTATAGCCTATCGTGTGCTGAAAAATGGCGTTAAACCTACAACAACAACAACAAAGCAAACCAAGCAAGCACGGACGCGATAGAAATATTTCTACACTGTTTAGAGTCGGAACGCTAGAATAGCTTGATTTGAGGGATAGAGAGAAGTCAAAGAGCATAGATCATGTTAAAAATGGCGAACAGACTCACGCATTTTTTCAAAACACAACCTTTGTTATTCAAATCACCAACAATCAACAATTAACAATGAGCAAATTTTTAAATCAACAATCTAATAAACTAACAAACATTTTTTCTAACTATTTCGGACAAGGTTGACAAGGTTGTGAAGTGAAACTAGACTTCCACTGTTGGAAGTCATTGGGCCATTGATTACACTACCTTTTCTAGCTAAAGACAAAATATAACCATAATGTTCACAAAACCATCGATCTACTTTCTCATCGTTTCTAGAAGAATGACGATCAAAATAAGTCACTAAATGTTCTAAAGAATATCCCAGACTGCGTTGGTGAAGGAAATACACACAATATTGTCCACACGCCATGGAATCTGTGCCTTGTAATTCACGTTATTGAATCATGTTGTCTGGGCATTTCTTCTCATAAAGTCGATGATATCGTCTTCCAAAGGGGGTAAGCCATACGAATCAAAATATTCCACACAACCTTCTTTAGGAAAGTAGACAGCTACCCAGTGGGTTCCTGGGAGATGACTATCGTTCGTGTTGATGACATAAGCTTGATGGTCTTGAGGTTTACGATGAGGCCTTTCATCTTTTCCACACGCAACAGGATTCCAAGAAGCAGTGTACGAACTGTGGTTCAAAAGGTAATAAAGTTCCCTGTTATCAATTCTTGGGAAGTTTTTTTTTCTTGTTATTTTTCTTCACAGATAATGATAAGTGATCAATTCAGTACTGACATTTTGCTTGAAAATGTTTTGAAAATGTCTGACAAGTAACCGTTTCTTCGTTTCGTCTCTGCACTCTGAGCCAAGAGATCTTCGATGTGATGGATCTCCAAAGTTATCAATGGAGGAGAGGAATGATCACGGAAGTCTTTATATCACTGATGCAACACGGCTTCTTCCGAGATGAGACTCAAAGCTTCGTCCAGATACTCGTCCGTGTTGAATTTGACTGGGATAATCATTTTGACATCCATATCAATCTTTCTTGATCAGTTCTGTAATGTTTTCTGCCAGATGTTTGGCAAAACAGGAGACTAAATGTTGTTCTTGTTCTGGACATCTGGACTTTATCACTATGTCATTTTCTTCTGTCTTCAGGTTCTGCTTCCATGAAATCCTTCCATGCCATTTCCACATATTCTCCACTATTCGCAGAAGGATTACAAACTTCCATAATTTCTAGAATGACTTTTCTCAAACTGTTGATTTCTATGATATTATCAGGATGACTTTCACTGTCTTCTACAGCTCGGTTGCAAACTGAAGTTCCACACGAATTTGCCCAGATAGGGCGGAAATGTCCCTCATCGCTGCTTTGGTCTGGAGTGAAATCAAAAGCTCACAAAGCATAGCCTATTGCGTAATCTTTGTACGTAATACCGTGACTGGTGTTGGTTTCTAACTGTTCGGTAGCTTCGTACAGGGACAGAAATGATCTCAAGCATTTATTCTGGGCAAAGTTAAGTTCCAAAGGTCTGTTACATAAGGTTTTGCCATCGCGACTGACTTCGATCTTGGACACATAAAAGTGCTGAAAGTTGAAAGGATTTTTATTGGCAACTCCGTTGAAGGCTTCATTCTCGACGTTGCCAAGGATTAAATGTTTGGGTAACTGTCCTTGGAACAGATGATCTTCGATGATGGATCGCTGACCATTGGGAATGGTGAAATTTTTCACTTCCACGAGTCGTATCGGATACTTGAGAGTCGTTCTGCTCAAAGTGTGACTGATGTCGTTTCCCACTTTAGGTAACACTTCCACTCGTCTTACGTAGAGTCGAACTTCTTGGATAATGGTTTTGTATTTGGTAGCATCATCAGTTATCAAATGGAAAGCGGTACTGCTACGATTCAGTCTCAGGCAGACATCCACACCGTTCAGCAAATACTTCTCTTGCAACCATATATCCAAATGTAAATGACGCATCAGTTCTAAACTGCTGTTCTATGGTGTGAATTTCTTTTTACAGGCGACAAATCCCTCATTTTGAGCATTTATATCGTCTAAAATTGTCGTGTCAGGTTTTCATAGCAAGCAGGCATCCAGATGGGTGTTCATGGTTTCTGTTTTTCTCCAGGTACGCTCTGTAAGGGTAAGTATCCATGCTGTTGATGACCAGTTTGTTATTCAAATACAAATCCACTTCGCCGAACAAGGAATGCATGAAATAAATTGTTGACGGGGGCTACTTTATCCTCTTCCTCTGGATTTGAATTGTCTTTTTTATCACTCTGACTTTCAGGTACAAGTAACTGTTATTCAGATCGATGTAATCTTCAGGCTGTCCTTTCATTTCAAACTCGATGGGTGCTGAATCTGTCAATGAGGAGACGGGATGTAATTCGATCTATTGGGATTCTTGCATCGTCATCATAGTTGGTGGCATGGCAAACAGATCTAGTTACGACTTGGAACAGGCAGAAGACTCGGTGCGTCATTTCTTTGTCTCTATGATTTACTAATCAAAATCGTCTACGTCTCGGACAGTTCTTCTTTTCTTAGTCTTTCTAGATTTATTAGTATGAAATCCTTTGAAGTTTTGTGAAGGTGTGTTTTCTTCTTCGTCTCTTTCTGCCTTGTCCTTGATGTGGCGTCAGGAAAGTAGGTATGCTTGACTCGGCAGCGCCCAGGGTATTTATACGTGTCTCTCTTTGGTTCAAAATGTCCAAAATGTCCTTGCCCGTTTGCAGCAAAACATTTATGCATGCTCTCAAGAATGCTTCTTTAGGGTTTTGTTTGTCGATGATGATAATTTGGAGAATTTTTTTTCCCTTCCGTTAACGCGGCATCTTTCAAAGCGTGTAATCCTCGTGTCACCATCGGTTTCAAAACTGGGGCCACCTAACGAAAGGCTGATTTCAGCATATCTCCTAAACCTTGTCCTCGTTGTCGAGCGACCCCTCGGTACACAGGATACATAACTTACGATTCGTTAGAGAATCTTTTCTCGAAAATGGAGCTTCACCGTGACCTTCCCTTTGGTGAATGGAATATTTTGTCCCAGATCTCCTTTTATAGCAATGTTGACAGGGTCAAAATATGACTTACTGACGGACAAATAATAAGGATTTAGAAATTCGCGGTGAATGTGATAGGTGTTTCCACCTTCCTCTTCAGCGTTCGTGGCAGATTCTGCTTTGAAAGGAATGACACGTAGTACCGACATGGATGTGTGTCTCATCACGTTGTACGCCACCACATCGGAGTACACAAAGATCAAATCCAGTCCTTGGTTCATTTCAACCATGACTGTATTGTCATGAAGGCAGTGGTTGTCCTCGGTGACGGGTTTTTCTAGCACTGTCACTAACACAGGTTTAAAAATGACATTTTTCCTTGGACGTTTGAATGGAGGATCACATCTCTTCAGCATAATGGGCCACTTCTTTGGTCCAAGCCTCAAAGCCTCATTTTGTCCAATCACGTACATCTGTTCAATGAGGGTGTAAGTCACAAGCTACACACACATGGTCATACACATCATCTGTGTTGTTGATATGATAACCAATATGGCCACCAGAGTGGTCATTTTGAAAATATTGCTATCGCTACGGTTTTTCACCAGATGACTTCTTGTGATGTATTATTGGTCCCAAATGAAATCGTACCAATGTGATGTCCTCTGTGGCTATGACAGTGACCTTCCTTTTTTCTTCTTCAATTTTCCTAATCCTCATATGTGAAGGTAATATCGCAATAGGATTTTCAATCGATTTCTCATGATGTATCCTGATTCCAAAAGCAAAATGGTGTCGAGCTGATGTTCAGTATGGTCACAACTGAGGCCATCTTGAATTTTTTCTATCACTACTCCTTCTGAATGGATAGTTGCATCAACATGGGGTTTATAGTAAACAATTGTTGGTGCTGTCAAGTTGGTCCTCATTGTTCCATTCACACATTCAGTATGTCTGCCAGTAGCCATCATTAAAAACTGACCACTATTCAGCATGGTGTTTTCACTGAAAAACTTCCTCTGAGGTCTTGTTGGTCGTGCATGAAACTGTTGTCGATCCCAAGAAGGTTACCATGTTGTGGCCATCTTGAAAATCATGTTATCGTTGCTCCTCCAAAACGGAAAGTCAGCATGGGGTTTCCGCCTTAAGACTTCGTATAATGAATTCTTGGTCGTAAATGAACATGGTGATTGACATCAAATACGTCCACCAAAGCAGCTAATTTGAAAATCTTGACGTTGCTGAAGAATATCAAATATGTTTCAAGACTCGTCCGTTAAAATGAAGATTGGTCTTATCTTTAATTCCTGGAAATTATTGTAATGCATTAGAGCATCAGTTCTTTCAAGGGACTCTTGTTTACGGGCATTTTAAGGGTTAGTACCATGCACTAGCAGTGATTAACTACGTGTGAATTATATTAATTATTATTAAATTTCAATGAACTATTATATTATTTATTATTAAATTGCAATTAACTATTATATTAGATATTTTAAATTGCAATCAACTGCATCTTTCCAATTAAAAAATATTTGCTGTATCGTAGAATATTTATAGATGTAATAACCACGGAAGGAAAATTCAGAAAATAATGTTTCAAAAATGCAGGAGACTTCATAAAATACAAGGGATCTTTTCAAATACAAAATGTCAAAAACCAGTTGTCTTCTTTAATGTATATATCGTAAATTGGCCGACCAATTTAAAAGAAGGAAACCAAACACGAGAAAGCATTATACGAGCGTAGATATGTTTTAAAACAAGAATAATTCCATTCATTCGAAAACAAGAAGGTTAACAAATTATCATTAGAAATTTTACATATATTGTCTTATATAACAATAAATTATTACAATATAATAATTCATGTCAAATATGGTCACATTCTAAATGACGATTGATGAAGACAAAAAGAATAATTTAAATTTGATTTTTTGGGACAAAATTTTGATTTTATATATATAATTAGCACAAAGTTTGAAAGCCTTTTTCATGCACTAACTGCTTTTTTAAAATGTGATAAAATTATTTAAGGTTTTTAGTTACAGTGGAAATATCTGATAGGCATCATTTGTAAAAATAAAAAGCAAAAAAAAGCAAATTCAAGAAAATATAAAACCTGAAAAGTCCGTCATACCAAAATACTTTCTGTAAAATTAAATCAAGTTGTGTTGTGCAGCTTTTGACAAGTCATTTAAAAGATGCTCTTTTGTGCAGCTTTTGACAAGTCATTTAAAATATGCTCTATTTTTAGTAGCAAAGGTCGTAGTTGATGATGTCATTTGTATAAACCGAATAGGTCTTCATACAGGAACGTTTGATGAAACAGTCAAATTCTTTAGACTGGTTTCTTCGAATACATTTTTAATGCTTCTGTAATTTGAGTAACAGCAGCTGGTTGATGGAGGATTGGCATTATTTGTAAAATTTAATAGACTTGTAAACTTTCATTATTCAGCGTTTTTATTTTTAGAAGAAGGGGTTAAGGGGTTGTTAATATTTTTAGTAACTGTGCCAATATGTGTGGCAGATCATCACTTGTTCAAAAAAAAAATAATAAGTAAATTTTGTAAAATTATGTGGAACGGTTTTGGACAAGTTCTTTTATATGTTTTTTTTTCTATAAGCAAAAGTGGATTTATTTGATGACCGTTCAGCATTATGTGTTTAAATATTTTTTCAAACAACTTTTTTATTGGCAGAATGTTCTTTATCAAATTTGCTTGAAACGTAAAATGTTTGTACGCTTTACCCGACAGCATGACCATTATAACGACATAATTCATGTTTCAGAAGAAGTTGAAAATAAAAGATTTTGACTGACACACAAGAAACGATGGACAACGCATGACGGACACACAGCGTCGAAAGCCACGGGTGATAATCCGCTACACTCCTGTATCACCCCCACCCCCACCCCCGCTGAGATTTCCTCGCTTCTCATCAATTTGACTAAAATCAGATCTATGCTGTTATACATGAAGATCTGACAGCGACCGCTTAGGGGTCATGTTCTGGGAACCTATGTTATTACCATATTACAATTTGTTTCATAAATCGTCTTTAATTTATCATGTAGCTACAATGAAATAGTTGTCAGTCCAACTATTTAGCCGTGGTGCACTTTCAATACTTGTTACATTTTTCAGACAGAATACAAATAATGCAAATCAAATAAAAGTTCATTTTTTAAAATTTGAAAGGTCATGTGCATGTTGGTTTTTCTCCTCTTAATGTACTATTGATTTTCTCACTAATATAATTAGGTTAATTGCTTCTAATTACTCTGCGTTATATATATATATATATATATATATATATATATATATATATATATATATATATATATATATATATTCCATTTGCAAGTGTTTTCCGAATGTGTACATAGTCTTGACTCTCTTGTATATTTAACTTTTTCTGCTTGTATAACTGTCTCCTAAGTGTGTATTTATCGTTACAGCTGTATATCTTAAATTTGCATGTGCTTTTATATATAATTTATTTGTTTGCATGGAATTTTTAGAGCAAAAATTGATTTTGTATATAAATAAGACTTGAAAATCTAGTAACATAATTAGATTAGTATGCATGCACGACTGTCTGTCTGTATGTCTGTATGTCTGTCTGAATGTCTGTCTGTCTGTCTGTATGTATGTATGTATGTGTGTATGTATGTATGTATGTATGTATGTGTCACGAAATTATGTCATTTAAGCTGTCATTGAATTACATTCTGAAGTGAATACAGCATGTCCTGTTGCCAGTTTCGTTACCCATTATCTATTTTTGGTCCTATGAAACTCTCACGATGTATATATATTTACTCAATAAACAGATCACAACGAACTACTGTCATCGTGCACGCTGAACTTGAGTACTAAGCTTGAATCAGTATAAGCGCATGGAATGATACCTTGTCAAGATGGTGTTTTTTCACGATAGTGGATAGCTTTCAGTTATAGTGGTACATAATAATCACACCTTCCCTGTTTCTTTCCATCAGTTGAGTTTAACACAGTATATTCCTTTGTTAGATGACTTGCATTTTTTTAGACGTCAGTTATGTCAGTCAAATTGGACATAATACAGTGCTGTCAGATTTAACAGTGTCTATTTTAAGTTTGCCATCATCGTTTAACCGAGTTGACAACCTGGTACGAATTACGAACGTTTTTAGTAAATGAGGAAAAGGATTTCATCTTCTTATGGTCCCTTTTCTTGTATAAGAAATCGCTTATGATATTGGCTATCACGTTTTATTTGTTTAAATGTAGTCTTATATTTTGGACGCGTACATACAATGTATAGTAGGCATGTAGCCCAGAACAATGGTTGTGTTGGCCTATTCATGCGTGACCCAATCGTACAATGTCGTGATTTTGCTCGACGTGATTATATTCCAGTGTTCTCCCACAGTTTGTGTGTGTGTGTGTGTGTGCATTTTCATTTCCTTTCTCCTTTCATATTAATTTCTTTCTCCTCTCTTTTTATTTGCATTTCCTTCTCTTCTTTTTCTTTCTCTTCCTATGCTCTCTCCGCTACATTTTCTTTTCTGCCATTTCCTTCTGAAGCTTTCTTAAACGCCTTCTAAAACGCATATAAGACCTAATGTAAGACCAAATACACAGCACAGAAGACATAACGTAAGACAAAATGCACAGCACAGAAAACATAACGAAACAAATGAACAGCATATAATCTGTGTATGTGTTTGATCTGGATAATTAACGTAGCTTTAAAAAAATTCAGTCATATCGCAACGATGTCTGCAGTGTGGCATTTTATAGAGATGTCTAGCACTGGGGGTGGGGGGCATCATGCCGCAGACATGTAGCATGATGTCCCGCCCAGTCACATTATCCTGACAAGGCTGACCAGTCCTAATGCAAACCGTATAATGCTGAGCGCCAAGCGAGGCAACTGTTGGAACCATTTTTATAAGTCTTTGAAATGAATCGTTCGGGTTTCGAACCCGCGACCTCACGCTTCCGAGGCAGACGCTCCATAAACAAAGATATGATGTAGCACTAAATTCACAGCATACAATAAAACATACACCACATAATGACGTTTGCAGAACATATAACAGCAAATGAAATAAACATAAATATATTTTAAAAGTACACATCATATAAAACCATACAAAATAAACAATACGAAATTCACATCATATAATAAACAATATAATAGTAAGTATATAATGTGTAAAAAGGAATGAACAACATACAACATTGTTTCCAAGTCATGCATTTGAAACGGGCCTCTTAACATTTGTCACGTTCCATAGTGATAACTTCCGTTTGCAGTGTACTCTCCGTCTATCAGGGACTGAAAGCGGTACCGTATTCCGTCATACATAAACACAATAAACGTTCAAATAATTGATTTTATTTCTTCATATCTTGTAGACTGATGTTTTACTAATGTTTTATGCCCATCTGAGGGACTATATGTTGGTAACTTCCGTTTGCGATGCACTTTACCTTAAAAACTTAAAAGGTTTTACGGTATTTCATTCTTTTTGAGGTCGTTCTATGGATTTTCTATTGTTAGTAATGACTACCAAATCTGATCTCGAATCTCCACTATTTGTAAAATTCTGATGAGTGTATTGCTTTAAGTCGCAAAATACAGATTTGGTATGATTCAGACTGACTCTGAATTTGGCATGATTCACTCATAACCATATTTAGTATGATATACTCGGATTCAGATTCGGCTACATTACGTCTCTTGTTGTTTAGTTTAATGTGATGCGACTATAAAAGGCAACCGTATAGAAATAGTTTCATGTTTTCAGTTCACGTTAACAAGGAATCCTTTTGTTCGATAAAACTTTGTTCCATGAAACTTCAGCACAAGGACTAAATCCAATCACCTCTACCTAGAAGAATAAAGACATTAAAGGTAAGAAACCACTATACTACGGTGCGTTCCGTGAACGTAGGTCAAATTCCGTTATGCGATTTTTGTAGATAAAGTTGTTTAAATATTTTTTTATTTCTACAAATGGTGGCCATACTTTATAGCAGATCGGCATCATTTTTCTGAAAGTACTTCTGGGTAAGAAGCTTTCCGCCAACTTTAGTTGAACCCAGAGAAGCGTATTTTGCGAATTTCTTATATTTCATAACAGAGGCCATATTTGATAACGGGTAGATATCGTTTGTTCGGACTAATATTACCTTCATTCGGGATGCCTTCTCATAAATTCGACAATATTCTCAAGATGGTTTTGTAGTAATGGTAGCCATATTTGACGCAAATCTGCGCCACTTACAAATTTTTCAAAGTCTTTCATGTGTGGATGATGTCTGTTAAATTTGGTAAATTTCTTTTGAGACGAATTTGAGTAAAAGTTCATTTAAAGGTTTGAATATTTTAAGTACAGTGTCCATATTTTATTTCAAATCGATTTTGAACAAGCTTGACACGATATTGCATTTTGCAGATAAGTAAAAAACAATTCGTTTTACGTTTTAGTAAAAAGTAATTTATTGTGTGCTCTGATTTTAGAAACAGTGATTAATTTATTGGAGAATCATCAAATATGTACAAACGTGAGAGTTCTTTGAGCCAGGATGCTTTGTCAAACATGGTCAAATCCTGTTTGTCAGTTCTCTTTAAGAATGCATTCAAGTATTTTTCTATTTTCCTTCTGAATTATTATTATTTATAGCAGATACGTTGAAAATAGCAAACGTTGACAGACTCACGCACAAGAATGAAGGTCTATACCACTAAATCTCAAACTTTCGCTCAGTTTATCTTTTCTCTTTTCAGGTATTGAATAATTTTGATACGAAGAAACTGAGTCTACGGACAGGTATTATTATAAGAGAAGCCCAAGGATTGTATAATTATATCTGATCTCAAAGAAAACTTGTGACATCAATTCAAACGGGATCCAAGTTTTATTAACTGGAGCTTTCTATTATCTTCGTAGAAGTTAACAAGGACGAATTCAGTTCAGATGGCCCAGTGTAAAGCTAACTTTGATTACAAAGGTGAAGCAGAGGGATATATCAGTCTCATGATAGGTGATCTGTTGATGAATACAGAGAAACATGATAATGGTTGGTATATGGGTAAAAACATGTCGACAGGAAAGGTAGGATTTTTCCCTGGGTCCCATGTCACAAAATGCACTGACTCTGAGCCAACCAAGTCCTTGAAACAATGTGAACCTTTGCCTTCAAAGCTAATCACAGCAAATTCATCACAAAGTGACACCTTGGTAGTCCATGAGAGTGCTAAAGGACAAACTAGTGATATCACAATGAAGGAAAGTACAGGAGATATCAGGAAGGGGCCTCCACCAAGACCTCTTGTACCAGCACAGGTAAGATGGAAGAATATATCAAATGAAAGAAATGGCAATGAAGAAACTCCATCAGTTGATAATAAAAAAGAAAACACAAGACACAAACCACCTGAACTACTTGGCAAATTCTCCTCGAGCAAAGACATTCTGACCCAGACAGGTAGAAAACTATTCCTAACTGACAAAGACCAAAACAGAACCCTAAAAGCAATATTTGGAGCGATAACTGGGGTTTTTCTGGGTGGACTGATATTTCTTGTCCTGAGGTATTCATTTGGGTATTCCGATTTGGAAGCTGGTATCACATTTGCCATTGTAACAGTTTTAATATCAGTCGGTCTAGCCTTGTCCATGCTTTTCCGCTGTGTTGTTGCACTCGTAGTTCCAAATTTTTTCACAGGGAAGGGACGTGCGGTCATCTTGTCCATTATATTTGGCTTTATGCTGTCTCATACTGTTCAAAACATCAAAAACAACATGGAGGAGGTGGCAATAAGTATGTCCTGTATTGCAGATCTTGCCCTAAATCAGACACGAGACCTTCAGGGGCAACTGAAAAAGCCATTGGTACAAGCTGCAGAATACATTGACAGGCAGAAAAATGTCCTCAGACAGTTACAGTATGAGATGGGTAAAGGGATTTTACCCGTCAACACGAGTCTGACGAAAATGGATGAGGAAATTATAAAAATACAAAATACTGTGGATTCCTTTAAAGAGGTGAGATTATTATTTTCAATCTCCTGGGTGATCGAGAGCTCGACTTTACATATCTTTTTTATTAACTGTTAGCAATTTCGACAGATTAGTGAAAGACATTTTTGAAGACGGTAAACAAAATATAAGTTGGAAAAGTGAACTTCACACGATAGTGCTATCGTTCAATACATTTTATACCAACTGTAAGTGTCTGTTCATTTGGTACCAAATGTGTGTCTGTACTTTTGATACCAATTGTAGGTACCTGTTCATTTGGTACCAACTGTAAGTGTCTGTTCGTTTGGTGCCAATTGTAAGTGACTGTACATTTGGTCCCAAGCGTAAGTGTCTGCACATGTTATGTAGCACCTCTAAAACCCAAACTGATTCAAATCGAGATCTCCGCCATAACAGAAATCTCACGAATACTGATATAAGATTATATATGTTGACCTTCAGAATCACGAGTCAAATTACAGCTATCTCAATTATGAAAGTGAAAAACTTTAAACGTTTCTAACATTATTAACATTCGGAACATAACGTTTCTAACGATTACTAATAATAAATACAACGCTTTATCTGATATTTTCCACAAAAAAAGAAGAAACAAAAGAGGGGAAAGCAAATTCTAAATGTTGGCAGAACAAAACTCTTTCTCGGTGCATGGCAGGTGGATGATTCAAATTTTGCAAACATTGCTTAAATACGTGTTTGATTTTTAGTTTAACCTATATTTACTACTACAATTACTACTACTACTACCTTTTTCAATGGTGATGGTGGAAGTAATGGTAATTATGGTAGTGATTTTTGTTTAATACTTAAAAATTTGGAGTTTGCCTAAGTGTATGCAATTCAGATCTACTTTATCGATAAAGCTGGCAAGCAAGATAACGCTACACGTTTTCATTGGATTAATTTTCGTATGGCTCTTTCTCTGGCGATCTTAGCATTAGACAGTAATGACTATTTAGATGATACCAATATGAATTTAAAGTTATCCAATTTCAGAACTGTTTTCCAAATATATCAGCTTTTGATGAGTGCAAACAAGAATGCGTCAAAACTCTGAAGATATCGTAAGTGTCAAATTTATGCGAACTGGGCATAATGCTTTTTGTAAATCGGTATGTATTTTGATCTGGACATGATGCCATTTGTAACTGGGCATGATATCTCTATGTGGGCTTGCCATTTCCATCTAAGTTTGATGTCATATGCATCTGTACATAATGTTGTTTGAAATTTAGCATCCTATTTGCATGTGGGCAAGATACAAGTTATAACGGGGCATAATATTATTTATATATGTGCATGATGTTACTTCTAACTCGGCATACTATGTGAAACTGGGCAGGATGTTTTTAGTAACTGGGCATGATATTCGTATCTGGGCATCATGTTGTTTGTAACTGGCCATACTTTTGTGACCGAGCATGATTTTATTTGCAACTGTGCATTATATTTGTTTTGGGAATGGTGTTCTCTGTACCTTGGCATGATGTCATCTGTTACAGAGTATGCACTTGGTATCCAGGCATGAAGTTATTTCTCTGGTCATGATGTGTTTTCTCTGGGCATGATGGTATTTGCAACTGGATATACTATCTGTATCTGAGCATGATGTTTTTTGTAACTGGGCACGATGCTGCTTGCATATAGGCATACTGTAACATGAAACTAGGTATTCTGTAACTTGAACTGGGCATAATGCAGTTTGGGACTGGGTATACTATTGTAACTGGGCATTTTATGTTATTTATAACTTAGCATGCTATTTGGAACTGACATAACTTATCGTTTTATTTAGAATTGGGAATAGTGTTATTTGTATGCACTCGTTTTAACTGATTATGATGTTACTTGTATCTGGGTATATTATCTCTATCTGGGTATACTAATTTTATATGGGCACATTGATATTTGTACCTAGGCATGTTGTTATTTGTATTTAACATATTACATAAAAGGAGTACATCAATAATTCGTTAGTGACACTTAAAGGTAAAAGTGTTTCTGCATTGTTCAAGTCCGGTCTTCTGGCAGTCAGACTGAATATGCATACTATATTGTCTTGCCCTTCTCTGTCTTTTGGTGATAAAATTGTTATAACTGATAAATGATCACATTACTATACACTGTCAATGGTCATATTGATATGCACTGTCAATGGTCATATTGATATACACTGTCAATGGTCATATCACTATACACGTGTAACAGTAATATTACTATGCACTGTCAATGGTCATATAATCATACACGTGCAATGGTAATATTACTATTCACTATCAATGGTCATATTACTACATAATATCAATGGTCATATTGTTATACACTGTCAATGGTCATATTGCTATGCGCTGTCAATGGTTATATTACTATACTCTGTCAACGATCATATTGCTATACACTGTCAATGGTCATATTGCTAAATACTGCCAACGGTCATATTACTAAACACTGTCTATGGTCATTTTAATATGTACTGGAAATGAATCATATAACTAAGTGCATATAATGGAAATTGGTCATATTGTTATACACTGTCAATGGTTATATTACCCTACAATTTTAATGGTCATAGTTCTATATGCTGGTAATAGTGATATTTTTTGAAATATATGAAGAAAGCTTGGTTATTTGCTAATTTTATTCGTTTATTTCTTTCTGAGCAATTTTGTTCCACAGCCGATTTATTAATAACATATTAGCTAATTGGCATGAATAAATTTCTCGCTTTTAGTTCACTTTCGTGGTTTAAATGTTACGAATTATTACCTGGTTTAAATACAATTTATTAACCGAGTTTAATTTACGGATCGGTCTCTGCAAGAGCGTTTCATATTAGAAGATCAATATAATAGCTTCAGTCATATACATGTTATTGTTAACAAACTGTACACCAGTTTTAGAACTTAACTAATGAGTAGACGTGCATGAGTTATTATGTAACATTCAAAATAAGGTAACGATTATATTTAAAAATTGTGTTCTAAAGTTTGATTTTGCGAGTGTATGGAAATATTACACCATCAGTGAATCATGTACATCTTAGATGTGACGCTTGCTCAAATGATAGATAGTCATAGTGTTTAAGCACACGTAACATAATGACAGTTCACTTAACTACTTTTCCTATAGATCTGTCACTCGCCTGCTACCGGCAGAGGTCCCGGACCCATGCGAACAGATATGCCAGAAAGTAATGGACGCAATCAAAGATAGTTGTAGATTCCTAACACTTTCAGATGATGAGCTAACGAAGGCAATAAACACAACTGAACAAGCCTTGAACGGTGTGGTCAATTATTTCACCGTTAACCTGTCCACAACCATGGATTGTAATGCCGATGTTAATTCAAGTCGATCCGCAGAAAGCATTCAAAAAGAGGTGAAGGAAGAATTAGAAGCTAAAACTGGTGCTTTTCTTCACTTTATAAAAATCCTGGAGAAAGTTCTATCCCTGACATTGATTCTTTTATTTCTGCAATCCTTTTGGTATGTACGAAATTATCTGGCACGTGATTCCTATGACAACATATACATTACCAAACGTTTCAAGGATCTGGATCAAGAAAGAAAAGATTGTGGATTGAGTTGTGTATTGCCACTGAAGAAAAAGGAGAAAAAGTTGTACATTGACACCAGTTCTTGGCGTATCACATTAGTGGAAATAGATCACGGCAGATTTGGCCTGGCTCAGATTGGTATGCATTTCTTGCTGTGTCTTAGTGTGCTCTTGTTTGACTATCTTCTCTACTATATCCTTGATCTTTTGAAACGGCACGGGAACGTCAATATTCAGTACAAGGGCAGTTCCGAATTTCAGCTTAACGTCGATGGAACTGGATTTGTTGCCAATTTTTATCGAGAACTCATTCAGGAATTAAACATCAATGAGAGCTATATTGGTGAACTGAATTTGACAGATTGTCTGCCGGACCCCTCCATGCCAGACTCATCGAACATTCCCGTCTACATAGTCCTTTATCTTGTAGCCGTTCTCTTCGTTCTCATGAAAGAATGTGCATTACGAGCTCGCAGAAAAATCACTGCTTACTACTATCCAAGACAGGAAGAAGCACGAACTCAATATCTCCACGAATTAATTCGACACAAGCGAATCAGTGTTCGGAAATTCTTGCGCCAAAAGATCAAATCATCTTATAAGGAAAAATGTGTCAATGAGCAACTACAGCTGATGACGTGGCTGTCATTCACAATCCCATGTCTTGCAAGATGTCTTTCACAAAAAGACAAAATATGCCTAAGCTGTGAGACAGCTGAGGGGGGATTTCAAGACGTTGGTCTGGTGAAATGTTCCGGTGACCAATGCAATGCCTATTACTGTACAGATTGTTATGAAACTCTGAATAAAACGTGTCCATTGTGTTCAGTGGACGATGTGGTCCATAGAGAATAATAGTTCATTACTGTAACATTGGAATCGTACAAGTGTATACAACTATTCTTTGTTAGTAATGTCCACTACCGTATGGAATACGGATTATGAAAATGGGCCTGAATTAGAGTTTTTTGTTTCAACTAATACTTTTTCTTTTATTGATATTGCATGCTTTCTTTGAAAATGTTTTATCTACATCTTCTACTACTGTTGCAGACTTATCATCGGAATATATTACATTGACAGTGCTCAGACGTTTCATACGTATGCATTATATTGAAATGACAGGGATCAGGTTTTTCATACGTAGGCATTATATTGCAATGACAGGGATAAGCTTTTTCATACGCAGGCATTTATATTGAAAGTGAGCTAACTTAGGATCACTGTCATTGCTTTGACAGTGATCAGGTTTTTCATACGAATGTATTGCATTGCTTTGACAGTGATCATGTTTTTCATACGAATGCAATGCATTGCTTAGACAGTGATCAGGTTTTATATACGTATAGATATCATTGATATTGACAATGAGCAAACTTAGGATACGAATGCATTGCATTGCTTTGACAGTGATCAGGTTTTTCATACGAATGCGTTGCATTACTTTGACAGTGATCCGTATTAGTACAAAAGAGAACAATATTTTTTGTTTTCATTTTCACATTTAGATTGGTTGATTCGAGTTCATGCATATGTACTTATTTTTCTATAGCAATTGGTGTTACGGCTAAAGCTTCACTTTGTGTCCATTGGAAAGGCTTGTAGCTCCCTTTTTCCCGACATGATAAAGAATTTAATGTGTTAAACGTACTGTTAAAACCAACAAAAATGATACCTTCTCATTAGCATACAAACCAAATTTTGTCATTTGAAACTACCTAATATTGCATATATTCACCTTTACAAATATACTTATATTTATATATACTTATATTCATATATACTTACACCTATATAACCTTATAGTTATATTTGTATATTCAGAATATAATGTTTTCAAAAATCACAGTTTGCAATGAAATTGTTACAGCTTTGCACAAATGAGTTACTAACAGTTTGCAAACAACCAATTTGGGCGTTAAAGGGTTCGCAAATAATTATTTAGGAATGCATGTTGCAAATACCATCATCGCCTAAATTTTCTTCTGACAATCTTTATAGATAGGCACTTATACAAATATTTACAGTTAATTTAATTAGACGTACCTGTCTTACATGAGCAATAATTTTCAAGACGGATTTTAATAATTTTTACACTGCAGTTAATTTGCAAGCACAGACCTTGATTTTTAAATATCAACAAATATTATGACATTGTGATCCGTATATTTAGTCAAACACTGGGCTAGAAATCTGAGTTCTAAGTTACTAATCTTAAAGCATATACCAATTATAAAATAATGCATGTTACTTTTGTATGTGTGTCTGTGTGTGTGTGTTTCCAAATATAAAATAATAATTTTCACATGCGTGTCTGTGTGTGTGTGTGTGTGTGTGTGTTTCCAAATATAAAATAATCCTCTTCCAATTAGTTTATGGAGTTTAGTTTACTTGGAAAACCGCGTCTAAATAACAGAAAATGATACTTTGAGAATTAAACGAAACCCGTTTGAAAACACAGAACCAATCTTTCAAGAATACCAATGACTGTATTATTGCATATCAATACAGCATTTCCAAGCAATATTTTGTAGCCTCCATTTTAGTTTTCTCTGTGACACGTCAACAGATTATTATTGTAATATGTGGATTGATAAGAAATAAATATATGTCTAATTTTCTCGACAGAGTGTATGAATAATATTTAAATGAATAATTGAATAAATACCCAAAATGTAAACGTTATATGTGTGTGTGTGTGTGTGTGTGTGTCTAATGACTGAGTGTTTATATCTATCGTTCATTAGTGTATATTATATATCTATTGTTCCTACAGACGTATCATCCCAGATATCCGGATACAGACCACTTAACCCTTAACTCTAGTAAATTGAACAATGTGGAGATTTCCTATCGTCGTCAACATCATGTGATATATGAATAAATCCCTGCATTAACACTGATTTCGGAAATGATATTATTCACAGCCCGAAATAAAATGTTTAATATCTTTTTTTAGATAGAAAATCAAACTGGCGGGTGTGCTTTCAAATTCAGTATTCAGTATACAATACATGCTGATGGCTAATTCTGCTAGAGTAAGCATGTTTTTAAACAATTATCAATTAATTTTGGCTTATGACAATTAGTTTTTCGTTTAATTCAACTAGGAAATTTGATCCTGAGGAAACTGTTTCTAATGCGATGATTGAATGCGGGCATTTCCAGTAAGTATAAAATAAGAGAGTTTTTGAATCACTTTATCTGCTTCTCAGGTAGATGGAAGTCTGTGAGATTTTTCTTCTGTAAAACTTGATGATAAAAATGGAAAGCTGTAGCGTTTTATATGTTCGCAGAGGTACAAATGTGCCCGTCCAGAGGTACAAATGTTAAACTCCAACAACTTGGATAAGACGAAAATGTGGTCCTGGTCGACAAAGCGGAGTTACTAGACGATATGTACCAAAGAACTAATATTTTGTTTCTAGCTGATAATTGTGGGACTCATGACAAGGTAACAAAGAAATCAAATCTTGTAATCAAGCAAGCTATCAGTGGTAGTTATTTTGAAATATCAGTATGGGTGAAAGGTACAACTCCATAATACAATAGTTCAGAGAGCTACCACAAAAGAATCATTTAATACCAGATACAATACAAATAGACAATACAGAAAAAGAACCTTAAAAAAACTTTAAATGAGACCAGAGTTTCCCATCTTCGCTAGCCAAGGTTCCGATATGATAACCCTATCTACACTTTGGAGTATCGAACAGGTATCAATGTGCTTCGGGTCTGAGAATTTCACTGGATGCGGCGACAAGCCACCGCCTCCAATCAAAATTAATTTGGTAAAATATTGAACACTGTTTCTACATGATCGACAAGGAAAACTTGAATGGACTGATAAATAAGGAATTTACAACTGTCGGTCCGTGTTTGCAGAAATACCTTTCACTGAAATAAATATGTAATGGCTTCCCTATGGTACGTAGTCATACTTTCGATGTTAAACTTACAAAGTATCCTTTTGTGATGTACAATGTTCCGCTTGTTTAGATGGCATTACCTACTAAGGGAGGCAACTCATGAAATCCAATAGTTATCGCTAGGACAAAGCACTAAAATATCTCTTCGATCCGCCAAGGTGTAGATATGGTTGTCATATCGGAACCTTGGCTTGCGAATATGAGAGTTTCATTTCAAATTCAAGGTATTGATTTCACCTTAAGATAAAGTTACCTTCCAACAAAAAATAGAAAAAGGCGTTGCCCACAAATATTCAATGCTACATTGAACATTTTGATGATCTATATATTATACGAGTCAACACATTTTCTGGCAATTTTACCTCTGTTCGAAAATGAAAGATAAGTACTTTTCAAATATTATATTCTTTTTTATTCTATATTTTTTAAATATTATTTTCAAAATTTGCTTTTCATTATAATCAATGATTAATGAATAAAGTGTTGCTTTTATCCACAGGACTCTATTTTCATTCACCTGATGATAATATTGTGCGTTCCCCGTATCTCACGAACTTGCATCAGATCACCTCTGCATTATATGCCATCTTGACATATCACTCCCTAACCCTTCACCTTTATTTGCTACTAAAAGAAAGCTCCGAATGATAAATAGAACCAAACTAATGCATGACATGCAAGCAAACTTACCAACTTGCATACCTCCTACAGCAGAACAACTCGATAACTGCCTGCGTTCATTGCGCGACAAACATGCCCCAGCCACCAAGTGCAGAGTATCTATTCAAAAGTTTTCTCCGTGATATAGCAGTGAGAGGTTTTGGCTTTCCACCAGACTCACTATTCCTAAGCAAATCTATGAAGCCGCTAAGAACAACGTCAAAACCATTGTCTATGCAGCGAAATCAGCCCACTACAGTACTAAGATCATGGAAAGTCCAAGCTTCAAAGGGCTCTTGTTTGCAAATTTCTTCGGTGACAAAGTACAAACCATTAGAGATAAGCTTGACAACACAATTGCAGTTGATTCGTCGTCACCATACAGTGGGATAGAGAATTTCAGCGGCAACCAATATCAGCATTTGAACCTGTCTCTATGGATTTAGTACGTACAATCGTGATGAAGAGTGCACCAAAGTCGTGTGAACCTGATCGAATTCCAACATCACTGCTGCTTGAGTGCTTAGATCCAGTATTGCCTTCACTAACTGATGTTATTAATAGCTCCCTCTCATCCGGGAAATTCCCATCATATTTCAAAACTGCCATTGTAAAGCCTCTGCTGAAGAAACCAACACCCGACCATAACGATTTAAAGAACTACCGCCCAGTTTGTAATCTCTCATTCATAAAAAATCTTAGAAAAGTTTGTTCTATCCCAGCTTGTATCTCATCTAAATTCTAAGAGTCGTTTTAGCCATGACAATATGTATATCGCCCTTGCCACAGTACTGAAACTACTCTTCTAAAAATAGTTAATGACATTCTCTCTGATTTGGATAGCGGAAAGATTACAGTCCTCACCCTCCTTGATTTGTCTGCAGCATTTGACACAATAGACCATGATATATTACTTCACCGTCTCCAACATATATTTGGAAATCATGATACATCCTTACTGTGGTTCAAGTCCTACTTGGTCAACAGGACACAAATTGTGTCTGCAAATGGAATACACTCCAGCCCAGTTAATATATGTTGTCGTGTTCCACAGGGGTCTGTTCTTGGGCCTGTTCTATTCATCCTATACACACAGCCGCTCTCAAGTGTAATAGATCATCATCCAGTGTCTCACCAATTATACCCTGACGGCACCCAAATATACAAATCTAGAAGCCAAACTGAAGTTGATGCTACCATCCAAGGTGTAGAGAGATGCATTTCTGATGTGAAATCACAGATGACATGTACCAAGCTGCAGATGAATGATGATAAAGCTGAGGTCAGAAACTTCAAAAAGGTCAAAAGATAGCTGCTCGGATCATTCTTAGAGTACCACGATCAGAGCACACCTCCCCGCTGCTCTATACCCTACACTGGCTATCCATTCGATCCAGAATCAAACACAAACTTTGTTCTCTGTGCTACGTTTCAATGACGGACTCCAGTCCAACATACCTATCCAACCTCACCCAAGTGTACACACCAGCAAGATACTTACGCTCCTCTTTATTCCCACTACGAAGACGGAGTCATACGGACAACGTTCTTTTGCATACCAAGGCCCAGCAACGTAGAATGAATTGCCCACTGAACTTAGACACAAAGACAAAGTGATCCCATTCAATTTTGACTGGAAGAACAAACTTAAAGACTTAATAATGTTCCCTACCGTAAATATTTCCAGCATGTTTGTTTTTTTATTATCATGGTGTTTTTGTTGTTGTTGTTGTAATAATATCATTATATAGGTTTTTTATGTTGCCCAATGTTGTAAAGCGCTTAGAGCTTCTAAAGATTAGGCGCTATACAAAGTCCTCATTATTATTATTAGTAGTAGTAGTAGTATTAGTAGTAGTAGTAGTAATATTAGTAGTACACCGGCTAACATATAACCCACATAACTTTCTCATTAGTACATGTATAGCAATTACCTAGTCTTTGACCTTGACCTACATAACTCATTTATATACCGGTTACTTTATTCTTGACCTTGACCTACATATTTCTATCATTAGCAAATCAGTTAGCTTATCTTTGAAAATTCCCGTAACTTGCTTGTTCACTTGTGGATGTCACTGATGTTATGGTTAGAGAAGTCACACAAGTAGTATCTAGCGATTTTAAATATTTGATACTGATCGAGGTTAAAGCTTCTCATCCCACCCACCACAATAACTTTGTCCTCACATCAGGGCAACACGCATACGAACCCACACACAAAACTGCTCTTGTATATCGCGAACGTTATCAACAGCCTTCGTGCAGGAGGATAGTTATGTGGGGTAGAAGACTTCAATCTACATCAGTGACAAATATTACTATTGTACTATAGTTACATGTCATTAATAAAACGGGGCACCATAGCGTCAGTAAGGACTCTACTGCATTAAGGGAAATTTAGGCTGCATTAGGCTGACCTCAATGGAGCGGGCACTTAGTAACATTGTTCGAGTTGACCTCAATACGCTCTGGTCTAGGTAGGTATGGAAAATCTTGTTAAATTAACCCGTAGGTTTAACATGGGAATGATATTTCAGCGTCAAAAGGGGCAATCTAGCGTCAAGGGAAATGTAACATGAGAGAAGCGCTTCAGCATCAAGGTGAATTTAACAGGGGAGAGTCTCTTGAGCGACGAGGAAAATTTAATAGGGGAGGTCCTATCCGGATACAAGAGGAATTTAACATGGGAATGACACTTGAGGGATAAACATGTTTATGGGGATGGGCAAGGCAAGAGTTGAAAACATAAATCTATACAAATACACAAAGACACAAGACAGAGACAAAATGAAGCACTTTTGGCAAGATTGAAAGTGGGTCATTTTGAGGTATGGGAAGGGCCCTGAAAAGGGCCGTTGGGGTTTGGTAACCAAAGCGAGTTATGATACATCGCATATCATCGATCTTCTCTGCGTCAAACTTCGGCTTACAGTGGGACCGTACAGCAAATTTATACACTGACAGCCTTGCCTCTCCACATAAATCATTCTTTTCCAAATATCAGTTCGTCATCTTGGTGATAGCACATGATGATTTCACACACACCAGATACTTCAGGTTGAACAGCATCCCCGAAATAAGCGTCGATACCTACACACTTGCTAACATGGTATACGGTTTGGAATCTCCAATGTTCAGCATTATATCCATCTTAAGAGTAAGAAAAAGTGAAACCATGAGAAGAGTCGCTGATATTTATAGTCTAAGATCGGATCGAAACGGGTTGACATGTTTCCCCAATCCAAGGCCGCGTTACGAAATTCAGTCAGAGCGCGGAGTCTCTCTTCCAGTTAAAAGTGAGCAAGGCGTGATGATGCGTGCATTATATAGGTACGTCAGTGTTCGTACGCAGTGAATCTGTGAGAAATACTTTTGAGTATGGCTGAAACTACGGAGACGATGTATTTGGATGCGCCTGATGTGGCTACTAAAACTGTGTTCCAGCTTCCAACAATGGATACTTTCAATTGTCTTTAATCATATTTTGACAGCAGGAAACTATTTGAGACTATTCAATATTTGATATAATCTTTGTTACGGCTATATGGTCTTAAACTAAGTAACTGAAAAGACCAAGAAACCAGCAAGATTTGTAAAATTCAACAAATAACTATTTTCCCGGGAATGTAAAGTGAATATTTAAGACAAAATTTCAGTATTGTGAGTTAAGTCCCTAGTAATCCTAAAAGTTATATCACAATTCCAAAAGTATAGAGTATTCCGCATGAATTCCAATAGTTTCCAGAATGAATTCCGATATTTAAATGTGCAAATGCACCAATAGCCTGGAATAGTGTTCAAGTGCTAAAGGTCCTGATGGGTTTCATTGATATAATCAAATATGTCATTGAATGAATTCACAATAATTCCAATATAGTAATGTAGTACTGAAGTCAAAAAGTACTTTGTAATTCCAATGAATAATTGTAATAAATAAATTAAATCCTCTCAACTGCGACACAACTAAAATTGATTTCTTTAAATACTGATAGTATGGTGGGATGAGTAATTCTGAAGTAAACAACTTAAAAACTGACACAATAACCGAACAAGGATGAGGGTAATTTTCCTATCAAACTCGTAAACAACATGTTTCTAGAACATTCTTAATTTCTAAGTAAAGTTAGACCTTTATTTCAACATCACTAAACATATATATATCCAAATAATATTGTTCTTAACATAAAATCTAAATCATAGAGATATATTGGCTATGTCGTATGCTGCTTATAAAAACAAGACAAAAAGATGTGAGTAGTCGGGAAGACCTTAAATTCGGTTACTGACCAAGGCCTATCACACAATCTAGATAGACATAACATATAATCACGGAGAAAAGGCAACAGAGAATACAAATTCAATATACATAACATCTGATTCAGCTGATTCCATACATTTCTTGGGCTTCTTTTGCATGAATCAAACATGCAGCGTTTTATTTCCGTGATTGTCTGCGGTGTAAGGTCTGTTTGTTTCCTGGCATTGTATACTTTTTATGTTATAAAACAACAAGGTCAACATTGCTCGAGGCGGATACAACCAAACACACACGATTAAATCGTACAAGTAACATGCTTCTTTTCCTAATTTCATTTCGCCGTCGTTGTTTTGCTTCTATTATTTTCTCCCGTCGTTAACATTTAGGGTCAGTCCTAGTTATTTTATTAATAATGTGATCTCGTAATATAATTGCCCGACATGTTGGCCGTGATCAGATCCAACGTGCACTTCTAAACAGTTACTCTTTTTACTGATGAAACTGCCATAGAATTATAGAAAACTGCTACCCGAGGAATATTTAAGTCTACGGCAATTATTCGTTTTCGGGGCCAACAAACACATCATTATAAAACCATAATGGTTACGCCATTGAATGGTGTCTGAAACGATCGTTTGCGTCTTTTTCCAAAACCTATTAAGCGGACAAGAGCATCCTTAGTAATAACAATCGGGCTTTTTGTTTCTTTAGTTGAATTAATGCTTGTGTAACATAACCAACGGACAATGCGACTCGGGGTGGATTTATTGGTGAACTCCACTTCATCGTTATAGAAAATATCCTTTTAAGTCTGGTTGTGCAGTCAACGATGTAGCTCTTTCGCGTGCTATTGCTATAACGCCAAGCCGCCCTCTAGGTGATATTGGTGTATTAGTGTGATCCCAACTGTCAATCTCTATTGGACGTTAGGTTGTATTTCATTGCTTGTAAGCGTATTTCATTACCATACGTTTGAAGCAGATATTTGTCAACAAGTGGAACGAAATTTATATCCATATTAGAATCTGTGTTAGTCGGTGCATCACATCCCGTCGGCAGATTCCGCCACCAGAACCCATTACTTCTATTTAATAATAAATCTAATCTGAAACACATATACCAACGATGGTAAATACCGCTTCATTACATTTATTCCATATATCTCTATTATTTTGTCCTAATTAATTTGAAACAAATACGTTTTTAATGATTTGTCATCAAAACCTGACTAAAATAAGAAATTTTAAAGTATAATGTTTTGGCTTCAGCACTATGACCATTTCATAATTGTCTTTGTTCTACTAAGTGAATACTAAGACACCCCCATGACGTGTGCACAATAAGAGACCCCCAAGGCGTGTGCACAATAAGAGACCCCAATGACGTGTGTACAATAAGAGACCCCCATGACGTGTGCGCAATAAGAGACCTCCATGACGTGTGCACAGTAAGGAAATACTATTCAGATCTATCAGCAGCAAGTCTAATGTCATGGTTGCAACTCTTTCCTACCCGGGTTAAATTAGCAGCAACTTCACGTGGAGGTACAAGCCCGTACGATTCAAAATATAACATAATTGGCTATCGTCGTGTATGCGATTCATTGAATCACAGGTCCTGTCACATGTATGCGATCAATGAGTCATAGGTCCTGTCACATGTATGCGATTCATTGAGTCACAGGTACTGTCACATGTATACGATTCTATGAGTCACAGGTCCTGATGTCAAATGCCAGTATGATGCCTATAAGATGTATGCTGCTCCTACTTTTCGTAGACTGTATATGCTAAATGCTGGAATAAATACACTTCAACAACAACAGAAATACTACGAGGAAACCCCACAGGTGTCAACAGATAGACAAAATGCTTCAAAGAATCCATTCTGCCTTGCGTAATAATATCATGACGATCTAAAACAAAATATGCCAGTTCATCAATCAAGGACTATTGTCTAGCTAGATCTACATTTTCACAACCTGAATCAGACAAGCTACATCATGAAGGGAAAAAGTCACAACTTGAATCAGACAAGATACTGCATGAAGGGGAAAAGCAACAACCTGAAGAAGACAAGCTATAGCATGAAGGGGAAAAGCCACAACCTGAAGCAGACAAGCTACAGCATGAAGTGGGAAAGCCACAACCTGAAGCAGAGAAGCTACAGCATGAAGGGGAAGAGACACAACCTGAATCAGACGAGCTACAGCATGAAGGGCGAAAAGCCACAACCTGAAGCAGACAAGCTACAGCATGAAGGGGAAGAGACACAACCTGAATCAGACAAGCTACAGCATGAAGGGGAAAGGCCACAACCCGAAGCAGACAAGCTATAGCATGAAGGGGAAGAGCCACAACCTGAACCAGACAAGCTACAGCATGAAGTGGAAAAGCCACAGCCCGAAGCAGACAAGCTATAGCATGAAGGGGAAAAGCCACAACCCGAAGCAGACAAGCTATAGCAAGAAGGGGAAGAGCCACAACCTGAATCAGACAAGCTACAGCATGAAGGGGAAGAGCCACAACCTGAATCAGACAAGCTACAGCATGAAGGGGAAAAGCCACAACCTGAAGCAGACAAGATACAGCATGAAGGGGAAAAGCCACAACCTGAAGCAGACAATCTACAGCATGAAGGGGAATAGCCACAATCTGAAGCAGACAAGCTACAGCATGAAGGGAAAAAACCACAACCTAAAGCAGACAAGCTACAGCATGAAGGGGAAAAGCCACAACCTGAAGCAGACAAGATACAGCATGAAGGGGAAAAGCCACAACCCGAAGCAGACAAGCTACAGCATGAAGGTGAAAAGCCACAACCTGAATCAGACAATCTACAGGATGAAGGGGAAGAGCCACAACCTGAAGCAGACAAGCTACAACATGAAGGGGAAAAGTCACAACCTGAAGCAGACAAGCCACTTCATGAAGGGGAAAAGCCACAACCTGAAGCAGGCAAGCTTCAGCATGAAGTGGAAAAGCCACAACCTGAAGGAGATAAGCTACAGCATGAAGGGGAAAATCCACAACCAGAAGCAGACAAGCTACATCATGAAGTGGAAAAGCCACAGCCTGAATCAGACAAGCTACAGCATGAAGGGGAAGAGACACAACCTGAATCAAACAAGTTACAGCATGAAGTGGAAAAGCCACAACCTGAAGCAGACAAGATAGAGCATGAAGGGGAAAAGCCACAACCTGAATCAGACAATCTACAGCATGAAGGGGAAGAGCCACAACCTGAACCAGACAAGCTACAGCATGAAGGGGAAAAGCCACAACCTGAAGCAGAAAAGCTACAGCATGAAGTGGAAAAGCCACGACCTGAAGCAGAGAAGCTACAGTATGAAAGGGGAAGAGACACAACCTGAATCAGACGATTTACAGCATGAAGGGCGAAAAGCCACAACCTGAAGCAGACAAGCTACAGCATGAAGGGGAAGAGACACAACCTGAATCAGACAAGCTACAGCATGAAGGGGAAAAGCCACAACCTCAAGCAGACAAGCTATAGCATGAAGGGGAAGAGCCACAACCTGAATCAGACAAGCTACAGCATGAAGGAGAAAAGTCACAACCTGAAGCAGACAAGATAGAACATGAAGGGGAAAAGCCACAACCTGAAGCAGACAATCTACAGCATGAAGGGGAAGAGCCACAACCTGAAGCAGACAAACTACACCATGAAGTGGAAAAGACACAACCTGAAGCAGAGAAGCTACAGCATGAAGGGGAAGAGACACAACCTGAATCAGACAAGCTACAGCATGAAGGGCGAAAAGCCACAACCGGAAGCAGACAAGCTACAGCATGAAGGGGAAGAGCCACAACCTGAATCAGACAAGCTACAGCATGAAGGGGAAAAGCCACAACCTGAAGGAGACAAGCTACAGCATGAAAGGAAAAGCCACAGCCTGAATCAAACAAGCTGTAGCATGAAGGGGAAGAGCCTCAGCTTGAATCAGACAAGATACAGCATGAAGGGGAAAAGCCACAACCTGAAGCAGACAAGCTACAACATGAAGGGGAAAAGCCACAACATGAATCAGACAAGCTATAGCATGAAGAGGAAGAGCCACAACCTGAATCAGACAAGCTACAGCATGAAGGGGAAAAGCAACAACCTGAAGAATACAAGTTACAGCTTGAAGGTGAAGAGCCACAACCTGAAGCAGACAAGATACAGCATGAAGGGGAAAAGCCACAACCTGAACTAGAAAAACTACAGCAGGAAGGGGAAAAGCCACAGCCTGAAATTCTGAAATCACCACCTGAAGCATATGCTACTAAATAAACAAACAAAATTATAGTTAGACTAGACATGTCGTCTGATGAGTCTTGATGATGATATCAATTCGCTCGATGCAGCTATTAAATTCAGACTTTACTGAGCTAACACGAACTACTTTCTTCATGAAATCGCCAGAAGGTGATACTCATATTAAAAGAGAGAAGAAAGAAAATTTGACGGCAGCTCCTTCAGAAAGTTCTTAGGAGCAAATCCAACTTTGGTCAAACTTATTTACTCAGGACAAGTCGCGCAGCGGTTTTGATATGCAAAATTAATATGTGTATATTATGAAAGATATCAGAGACTTCAGTTATGTTAGCAGCAACCTTAAAAACGAACAACGCAAAGAACTTTTTGCATATTACAGATGCACACACCTCATTGAGAAACGTCAAACATATAATTAAAAATAAGATAGATATGTGCATGTAAGCCTACGTCACGTTAAAAAAATTAGGAATCAGATAAAAACTTGCTTGCGTGGCGCCGCATTCAACATGGCGGATCTAGGTCAAGAATTCTCAGAATTATAAACAACATCCTGGTCGAACTCTGTCCAGTGTGCGTTGGAAAAATACTTGAAAATTTTGTGTCATAAATATCAGCTTTCAAAAAAAACGTTGGAATTGAAGCTGGTGGTGGCTTCTAAGCTAGGTAGACCACAGTGAGAAATAAATACATTGATATCACGAGAAAATAAAATGCTGGCTCGGAAATACAATTTCGTGCCGTCTACACTGGTCTTGACAAAATCACGTCTTGCCACAGCTTATGGTATTCTTCTGCTGTCACGCATCTGTATTTGTATGATCCTTTGGCGATCTCATACTTTAAATGCAAAGTGGTCCACATTTTCTTTCTACGTCTGATAACATATTTTGAGAGCGTCCTTGAACTTGAATGCACTATTAAACGACTTGACATCATGTACCATGCCAATCGCTTCTTCTAGATTCCAGCTATTGAGGATTTTTGTTTTAACACTGCGTGCGCGCCCGTGTGCTGCCATTATTCGTTCTGAGAGAAAATCGTACATTTATTTTAATGTTTTTTTCTTCTTCTTCTCTAATTTGAATGCAATCTGACACAATTTTGATATAGCTCTCCTGATTGTTTTTGTCATAACCTGACACATGAGCAATATAAGTATACGTGATCTTAACCTTCCACGGCAACTAGCTTTACTTCGGGATGCTTCTTAGTGCGGTCACCTATCGCAGTCTCAGATACTTTTCATATAGACCGGAATGTCTCTTATGAAATTTGTGGACACATTCTGGACAAAATCCAAGCTGTCTCAGCGAGCAATTTCGAAAAATTGGCCCTACGATAAGACTTATGATACTATCGCTGAAACCTCTAAGCCAATTAGCACTTGCTGCAAATACTAATTAAGCAACTTGTTACCGTCTCTGACAAAAGGACACTTCAATTCTAGAAACAACGTTTTATCGCCGTCTACCATGTAGCCATCTGAACCCAATCTGAAAACGTTAATATTTCTAATGCAGATATCATTTTCTCGCCTATAGTGATCTGAATATAATTTCTGATAACCTGCTCAAATAATGTTCCACGGGAACATGGAATGGTTGGATAAACTTGCTGCTTGGCGATTTTTCGTCTAGCTATGTATTCAGATGATGCAAACGGATGCAAAGAAACTGTTTACAACTCAATAGCTACCAGCCGTGGTCGGCATAACAGAATACCACTCTGCCAACTTTTGTTTCATCTTATGTGATCTCGCGAAATTTTCCAAGATAGACGACACGACCATTATTATACTGTATCGTCCCTTCAATTCTAGCATAAAAATCTCAAAATAAATACGAGCAAGGGACGTAAATCTTGTCACCAGCACGCAAGGGTGATATCTCTGACAATCAGTTTTGTCCAAAATCATTGTTTAAACATCATCCGCCATCATTTGTATGTATAATTATTGTATAAACATCATCCGCCAGTAGTGAAGTGGGATACTATAGCCTCAATGGGAATTAGCATTACAGACCCCCTTGGGAACATATAGCCTCAATGGAAATTTAACATGGAGAAAAATCGTGGGAACATATAGCCTCAATGGGAATTTAACATAGAGAAAAATCGAGGGACGATATAGCCTCAAGAGGAATTGAACATGGGAATTGGGACTGTATAGCGTCAAAGGAATTTAAACAGGGTGGGACTGTATAGCGTCAAGGGAAATTGAACATGGGAATAGAGTGTGGGTCTATCTAGTGACTAGGGGAATTTAACATATGGAAATTGAACATGGTGGGTATGTATAGCGTCAAGGGGAATTGAACATGGTGGGATTGTCTAGGGACAATGATGGTAGAGGGTCAAACACAACAGAGACAGAAACATACATACACTAGTACAAGCGTGAGATTTATATATAAAGCATTACCAAGACCTGAAATCTTGCTGGGGTGTTCAAAAATTTGCATAATTGTAATGATGCTATAAATAGCTATAATCAAGGAAATGC